>OW964172.2:11486770-13886770 GCA_943136025.2 Agrotis puta
CAATAAAAATAAAATCAAAAACGATTAATTCCAAAAAACAACTTTTCTGTGACGTGTGACTGTAAAAATTTTTGTCAGGCCCAAAAACAATTTTTTTTACCTTTACCATTTATTTAAATAATTTAATTTTTAACATTATTATATTTAAAGCGTACTATACTTACTATATTGCAATACAAACATTAAATTTTATATATTATATAAACTATAAATAAAAACTAACGAGTAATATGTACAAAAAGTAAACAATTAAACAAAAATAAACCTGAAGTTTTCTATTAATTGGTAAAATTGTAATTGCTTTAAAATCGATTAAGAATAGATCGTACAATTGATTGAATCGGTTTAACGAAAAAGATTAAATAGTTTGCGATTTTAATAAAACAGAAATATGTTCAGTTACAATACTACTTCAAAAGCATGCAAATGACATCCTTGTTTACATTTATATTGAGATAGGTACACAAAATAAACTGGTCGATTTCGTCTTGGTACAGTCAACTGACTATTAATATTGTCACTGTCCATAAGTTGACGTGCGCAGGAAGAGCAATTTTTGCAGTGCTAGTTACAAATTTGACAACGTTCGACTGTACCAAAAATACGACATCATTCGCGATTGGCTCGCACTCCCAAAGCCATAACGAAAGATTCAACAGTAATTTTATTCAGTGCAGACTTAAGAGATAATTCAAGGCAGTTAAAGAGAATTTTGTGTATCCCATCTTAATCTTAAATTGTATGAAGTTATCGTTAAAGTTGGCTCCAATAAAATTTTATTGGAGTTGCGAAGTTAAGCAGCGGTAAAAACCGCAATTGTTCAAATGCTCATAGTCATAGATATTAATACGTTCCGACAATTATTTGAAAAGTTTCGGTTCACGATGTGAATTTCTTCCTGCTATCATTAACCCTAATAATATTAAAGTTGATTTTACTTGAAAATCTACAATTCATGCTTAGACATATAATTATTTTCTCTGTATCTGTATTTGAGGTCCCTGATCAAGAAAACAATTACTTTCCTTTCCAACAAATAAAGGCAAATTTTACGCAATTTTATGTTGGACCTATTATAAACCTTACTGTTCATATTAAAAAGTTTATTTCACATAGGCCTCAATGGGCACAAAACGATGTAAAATCGGTGCATATTTCGGGTTGGTCTCGTCTCCATGGACAACCTTTGAGAAACTCTATGGTTGCTCTTTGAAAAAAAAAACTTAAACTTGAAAGGACAGCTTAAGCCAGATAAGAAGAAACATCTTAATAAAATCGTAAATAAATCAGCAAACAGATAAAACAGAACATTTAATCTACTGCGACTATAATTTCAAAATCAATATGACCATATCTAACCACTTAATGTAAGCTATACTTATCCCCTGGCTTAGCTACCACCACCAACTTTACGAATACATAACTAGAGCTGAGTCTACTCCTCTAATAGTAAGACTTCCCCCAGTGGTAACATGAAAAACGGTTTTTGCCAGGGAAAGTTTCCTCGTCCGCAATATCCAAGCTAAGCCGGATTTGCAACTCACTCCCAGCTTCTTCCTTTTCTTTTTAATTAAAACACTTTTATGGACACTGGAGAGATTTTAAAATGCAAGTTAATTGAAGTGATACGTGACTGTAGGCCCGGTTCCTTCATAAAAAGAACAGTAAAAGCGGAGATTAAATGTTGCGAAAATATGAAATGGATTCTTTTTTGTGGCGTGAATCCGATCGAGTTTTCCGTTCGTCGGTTTTGTTACCGAGATTATGAGCTGTGTATATGAGAATAAATGAATTTGTTCGGTTTGAAAATTGGTTTTGCTCAAATACAATTTAGGCAACGTTGTTTCGGATTTGTAATAAGTGAATTCTAAAATTATATCTCATGGAAATTAAAACCAGTTCCAACTTCCTAGTGATAAATACAAAAAGAAAAAATAAAAGTCTAAAGCATTGTTGTGTCTTCAAAAAATATAATATTTTCGGCAAACACAACCAACGCGAATGCATCAACACAAAAAAGAAACACCGCTTCAGGCAAAAGAAGACATACTTTTCATATTTTATTTTTCCTTTTTTGTTTTCATCAGTCTTGCGCGACACCTCTCAAGAGTATCTCTCGACAGGACACATGTCTTGCAGGCTTTCTGGGTTTTTCTTTAAACATACGGAAATATTACGAACGGAGAGGGTTAAGTCGGGTTATGCTCACGATTAATCATTGAGCATTAACCCTTATTCGCCGTTTAACGCGGTAAGTACGTGCTTATAACTTTCTCTCGCTTAATGTTCCGTCTTTATTTGACGGGCTTTATTTTCGTTTTATTCGAGGTAGGCCAAATATTGAATGGTTTAAATAGGCGGTTTATTATTGCTGTAGGGATCATCGATAGGGATCTATCTGCCATATGTTAGGGTTCTTTGATGCTATATTTAGAAGTGTGTCTACGCCTGTAAACATGTTGATAAAATAATCATTCTGAAACACAACCGTTATGATTGAATCTTTTGAAGAACACTGATGAAGTCATAGACTGTGTGATTTCTATAAACGATAGCAATATGGAAAACAATATAATTCAATCAAAACCCTTAATTACAAATAAAATATTAAGATTTTACTTGATTATTAATTGTAACTTCTAGAGAATTTTGTTCACTCACCCTTTGGAAAAATTGACAGCCAATAAATAACCAACTAGAAAGTAAAATCGTTCATTGCCGATACAAACCCGAACCCACTTAAAAATATTTTCATTCATAAAAATAATACGAACCGTTTATAATCCCTAAAACGACCCACATTTCTTTTTTCATTTCAAAACCAATTTATTTCCCACAAAGACGAATTCAATAGCCCTTTGTTATTCTATCGAATTGATTCGCGTTTTATTCGATTCGTGGATTCTTATCACATAACGACGGTAATATCTGCAATGGTTTGGCAGATGGAACGTTAGCAAGGTCCTTACTACCCGTGGATCGTAACTTGGCCAGGGTACTTCCACAATGAGCGTCCACATTCGTTGAAATGGTAATGGGTTACGGTCGGTAGTTTGAGTACGTCCGGGATATATATCGCCGATTTCGCTAGGTAAGATATTTTTAGTGCTACGATCCTTTGTGTTTGAAGTATTTTCGGGAGTAAAACTGTGTTTTAACCCGCATTTACTAAAGAGAAACTTTACCATATTGTTTTAAATAAACTGAAAGAAACAGCGAACTCAGAAAATAAAAACTATCTCGGAACAAATGAGGCAGATAGGAATCTAAATAAAAGACTGCAGAACAGAGATAAAAAAGAACACCTTTTTCAACTTTGCTTAAATAGAAAACTCTAGAAGCCAGAGCAAGAGCTATCTCCTCTCTAAATCTGGCTTCCATCGACTTTATTAAGTAACGAAATAAGAATTTCTCGCACGTAGTACGAAAGTTAGGACAAGTAACAAATGAGACGTGGAAAAATCGTCGAAATATGTGAGTTGAGTTGATTTTCCCCAAGAGCGTTCTTTCTTTCTAAAGGTACTTTGATCTAACACGCGTATGGTGTTTCGAATTAATGGCGACGATTTATCCTCGTTTGAAATGTCACCTGTAATATTAAGGTGAGCTTGGGTTATTTTTGGTTTTGTTTGATCTCGAATTTAGTGTAGACGTCAAAGTGATTTTAGTAGGTTGTCTCACATTAATCACCTGTTAAATTTTTAATGAAATCAGACGTGGCACATGACTTAACATAGGTTAGAGAGAGTATAAAAATTCATCAATAATATGAAATGCGTAGGTCCAATTATTTAAACGAGTGGACACCCAGCGGTCGAAATTAGACCATTCCTCCGTGAATATAAAATATAAAAACCATATAAAATTACGCGAACGGAGCAGATAATATATTTGAAAATGTTCAGCTTAAATAACACTTACACATATACCTAGGCTTCTGCAAGGACCAATAACTTTTGTCGAAAAAGCATAAAAATCAATAAATACCCTAAAATAGACGTAGATGACCTCGGTACTGTAAAAGATCCTACTTAGCAATAGATACCACATGTAATTGATAGCTTGGTTTAATATACCCTGGGGTTGTATCAATTTACTGGTAGCAGTAGGAGCGAACTACGATCGTCCCTCGGGCTCCAAACCGTATTTATGGGACCCTGGCGACTTTAATTTCCAGTTCGGTTTTCTAATAGAAGTTTATAGTAACAACTAAAGTTGTAAGACTGTTCATTATCGATGGCACAGGAAAAGAATTCTTGATTATATGGTGCTAGGTTTTAATTTATATTGTAGTTTTATATCTTTCCTTTTCGTATTATAGAACACATAATAATAAGACGCGCGCCGGAGTATTGAGTTTGAGTTACCACCTAACGTTTTTTCCGTACCGACACCAGTCTGAACATAGGCATGCAACGCACAGAAAGAGAAAGAAAATAGATTGACAACGCAGAGATAAAACTCCGTTCGTGTGTCTCTGGGTCGCTGACTCGCCGTATACATTATGTTTTTTTTTTTTCTAAAATTGACTTGAGATGTCAAAGTGGACATGGAATGTCGAACAGTCAATATTTCAGAGATAAATGCTTGATTGCAGCTCGTCCCGAAACAAGCTCGCGTAATTTTGGGTTACATCCGTCCGATACCAAATAAAAATAAAATTTACTTATTTTTGATTTTCGACGGTTTTGCACGTCGATGTTTTTGTTCTCTTGATTCCTTTGCAGTCACGGCAGTTCTTTCTACAGAATTTCTAGAGCCATACCAAATTGGTTAAGGAACATAAAAAGCGGAATATCCATATTTTATGACAGCAAATTAACATACAAGGCGTTGGAATTGCAGTATGACGAGAGGGAAACTTTAATATATTTTTATGAAAGGCATTTTGGCGCGAAACGTGAATGATTAATGGCCGACCCTTCACCCGGGATCCGCTTCCGTCCGAGCTAATTCCGGAAAGTTTTCGCTGAAACACCCATTTTTTTATATATTAATTAAGCCGTCTTCTCTATATAAAACTGCGTAAGAAACGAGTAATATTCCAAATTGTTCTAATTAACTGTATAAACGTCGAGTTTTCCTGGAAATCCTAATTTTAGATAAGCACTTTACATTACCCGAAAAAGAAAAGAGGTCTTATCTTAATTTTTGTTTTTTTTTTTCTCGCCCAAGTATATTTCTTAGTTAAAATATTCAGGAGGACTAGCCAACGGAACAGCTTCATAAATGAATGAATGTGGTAAAGGCAAAGGAGTGTAAGTAAAGAAATCCTGGAAAGAAACTTGTTACTTATAATATTAGATCTTATTACCCGTTTTCTTGGCAGAGATAACATGACTTTACTGTGAGACTATTGCCAAGGCCAAAGCTATAAAGATAGGAACTTTGGTGATCGAATGCCAAGCCGCATTTCCATTTAGAGAGATTTCGATAAAGTTTTTTTTATTTCTTCAGATAAAAGGCTGTATCTTTTCTTTCGTGAATGTTACTTTACATCTAATACTCTTTCCCTTTGGCACCTAAACACACCCCATCTTCACAAACATTTGTACATTCCCAAATACATTGTTATTCATATCGTACATTGCAATCACGTCCAAATTATCGTAGAAACGTTCGTTATCGAAACCGAATCGTATATCTGTCGTTTTGTATCACCACACAAAATACATACATAAACAAAATTTCAATAGGTACAGTCGCGTTCATAAATTGTACAAACGCATCGAACAAATGGGATATCCGATTTATTCTCACCGAAATCGAATCTAACACCAAATTGGATTTTGAATTACGGCAACGAATAAACAGAGATTTAATAATCTTGTATGTAGATGTACATTGTACATTTTGTACAAGCATTGTATTAACTTTGTTTGGTTTATGTTTCACAGTTGTTACTTTGTGCGGAACCGTTTGTTGTTTTTGCATATCAATCAGGGGTTATTTATTGCGTTGCGTTTTATTAGTTGACTTTTCGTGGGATTTCTGACTGTATTTATAAATATTTTGTGCAGAAGTTTATGGGTGTAAAAACAAAACTTTCGTTGACTCACAAAGTTTGTGTTCATTATTGTTCATTCAAAGTTTACGTTAAAGCTTAATTTACTGCCACTACATAAGCACACGATACAATGGCGTTCCATATAATTGTACAGTGTATGAGAAACATTTACTTCTAAACGGCACCAGACCTACAAACGTTTTTGTTTTTTTAACCTGGTAAAATCATCAAATGAGTTCTTCCACCCAAGGCAGCGCGGGAGGGACTGTCAGACTCGTACTGACTAAAATCCACGGTGTCCTTCAATAGCCCTTTACGTTCCGGGGTCATGGTAAATCGTGAGTCCCGCGACCCCGGCAGGAGAGACCTACAACCTAGACTATAAATTGTATTGAGCTAAATATTCAAAATCAAAACAATATTGAATTCATGGTAAGTTTCCTCTGTTATCTTTCTTACTTCTTGCATTTAAAAATATTTGTTTTCTAAGTAACTAGATACCTTACCAGCAATGACAAACTTGTAGACCAATAACAACGGAGACGTAAACAGAACGAGAGTACCAACCAGCGAGACATGTTCAACAGACAGAGTAAAATGCAAAAAGAACGTTGGTACTTCCCGCTCTGTTTTTTTACATTTATATCATGCGGCGTCTAGACAGCGCCGGTTAGCTCTTCAACGCTAAGTTCCCTACAAAATTAATATTTCTTTCAAAGCCGCCGGCGAACTGATAAATGAGCTGTTTATCAAACATCTCCTTCCGAGTAATCACATTGAAATCTGCGCATAATGGGTAACTGCCGCTACCCAGCTGCCGTTTTGCTGTGAAATCATCTAAATTGTATCCCACGGGCACACATCTCATCTCGTTTTGAACTGAATCTTTCGAATTTCAATAAGGATAAAACACGTTTAATAGCTTACCTAGACGCGCATAATTGAATAATGTCCGTCATCACTTCAATCGTTTGGAGTTTAATATATAGGCCTGAAGCAGTCCTATTTCTCGTAGTGTTGATAGTCCAATTTGCATTTTGACTTCCCATTATTTTATGTCTTAAAAAAAAGCCGCTAACACACACTTTTCCATGAGATCAAGTTATCAAAAAGGCCCGATTTGCGCGCACATACTAATCTTTCAAACATACGCCGCCTTTATATTAAGAGACCAGTCTCCAAGAGAACCGTGAATGTGTGAAAAGGGCCTTAAGGTTTGATGTCAGACGCCAGATGGTCACCGAAGATTAGCTTTAACGACTTAGACCTAAACCGTCCCTTAGGAAGTTTAGGTGCAAATAAGCATTTCAGTTACTTGGGAGCAAGTTCACGCATATTTTGATGAGTTATTGTTGAGATTGTCGTCTTGATTTACTGAGAAATGTTTGGAATATTTTAGTGAAAGGTAGAGAAATCAGAAAATTCGTCACTGCATTTCAAATTCATTGCTGGACATCACCTTATCTAAATTGCTCGCATTAATTAAATTCAATTGTCAATAAAAATCAAAGAACACTGGAAAAAATTGAATGACCTAAAATGTATAATGAAAATCTTTCCAATTCTATAAAGAAAAAGTATGAAAAAAATTGGTCTTTTCTTCCAATGGCGTAATATTCCTTGAAAAGTAAATAATAGCTTCTAGTTATGATAATGTTGGCGCGGAAAGAACGAGATCGGCCCGGGAAATGAACGCCATTCTTCAAGTGCTCGCCGCGGTGATTGGCGCCTTGAGTTTCCCTTCGCCTATTTACGTACAGAATGTGAAAAATTGAGTATTTATCTTGTTGGTGTTTTGTAGGGAAATGATGGAGGTTTGTTACTTAATATGGAGCAGTTAATTTTTATGTTCTCTTTGGAGCGGTCATAAAGATTTGGTCAATGTTCGCTCTTGATAATAGGACTATAAATACTTACATTGAAATAATTCCTATCATATCACATTTTCTTAAATCAATGTGAGTTTTCCTTTATCATAGGTGAAAATAAAGTTATAGTTTTCAAAATTAAAAACAGGTCGTCGATAAAACTCAGTATAAAAGTTTTGACAAAATTCTCTCCAGTTTTACGGTGGGTCTTTAAATTCAAAAGCGGTTTTAAAGTCTAAGTTTTTCTTGAAGGGATGTCATAAAAGTCAGAATAGTACCCAGGTGCTGCGAACATCAACGGTAAAGCACGTGATGCCTTGACAGAATTGGAAATTTTAAAACATTGCCATAAACCGTCTAGACGCAAAAAATCGCACGCTAGTCTTTTGGCGCCCACTCGTACCATCTGAGGTCGATATCGTTTCTAATAGACGATTTGCTTATAAAAAAGGCACTAGAGAGAGTAAAATAAAAAGCGCTAGGGAAGTCGATAAGACCACTGTGAGCCCTCGTTATCTTGGGTCATAAATTACCCCAACACCCTCGGGGGTTCAGGTAGGTGCCTCCCAGGCAGGATCCTTCGAAACGCTATGAGGATTCCGGGAAATGAAGTGACTACGTGATCCAATTGCGATTTTAGGTGCATTCGATTTATGTGTGTTTTTAGTAGACACGCGACTTCTTCAGACATTTTATAGGTCGTTTGTTTTGACGATTCGATAATAGAACAAAGAATGGAACGTTCCTGCACGAACAATAAGGAATCGATACAGAATGGGACAATTGGATAACTTAAAAAAGAAAAGGCCTGAACGAGTTAGAATCGATTAATCAGCGATTCGATTCCGTAACGTTCAATTCCTGTTAAAATGGTAATAGAAACCGGTTTTATAGGACTTATTCTCGTTTTCAAGTGTCAAATTAGGGCAATTTCAATGAACATTGGAGCTTCGTTATTGCACGTAGAGGAAGAGTTAAAATAGATTTATCACTGTAGATAACAGACACTTTGATTTCCGAGTTTAAAACGGTAATAAAGGAAACCGATAAAATGTTACCTTCTCTAAATCTTATTTGCTACATCTAAGTTATTTTATAGCTCAGTAACAAAATTAAACTGATTACCTACTTTGAGAGAAAATGTTGCAACTTTACTCCATTCTTATCTGTCTCCAATATAAATTAGAACCGATTTATTTTCTACTTAAACTTTTTGTTTCGAACCACGCTGGCGTCAACTTTTACATCTAATTTTTCACAGCACGAAACAATGTGCGGAAGTAGGATTACGATTAAAGTTAGACAATAAATCCGGCAGTTCCGACATCCGCCCGCAACCGCATCTGACAGTCTAATACATATTGATACAATATTGGTGGAAGCGATCCAAACACTTTCTATTTCAACACCCCAAAAACTCTACAAAACACCCTTAAATGTTTAGTTATAAGGCACAATTTCCAGTGGTCGTAGGCCCGTCTAGCTGCACCAACAATTTTGTTTAGTTTGAGTTTTGACAAATATCTGCAGGTGACGGGTGGTGCGGTTTCCCGGCACGGATGCGTTTGACATATTGCTTTGATAGCGGGTTCTGTACATATACTGACGTCATAAATTATAGGAATTGGTATGAAGAAAGAGGTCAGATGTTTATATCGGGGGTTTTGTAAAGGGAAGCGATTTTGAAGAGGACCCTTTTTTATGACTAAAGTTTTTGGGTTCAAACTGAGCATATGGTCGCACCCAAAAAGTACTTTGACCTGATTTATGTATTTGAGTGTCACACTGATTACTGTTTTGGCACGGATTTTTAATTCCTATACTCCTGCTAAAACTTTTTATCAGAATTACTTATATTTCAGACTGTTTCTAAATTACACAAGGCCGACATATTTTTTTCATAAATCATGACAATATAAGTAATAAGGTCGGTAGTACTTACAACCCATAAAAACTGTCATTCAGCCGTATTTGATAGGACTTGATGCCGCCCACATTTTAGGTTAGGCTAGATCATGTTGAGCTTAAAATCTCAGATCTAATAATTAAAATTGCTTACAAAGAGCATTCCCGTCTCCTTTAATTCAGACAGTCATTAACATTAATAAGCCAATTACTGAAATGAGTCAAGCAAAAATTCCTCCCTTCATTTCCCTCCCTGTGAGGGCCGTCTCGTCGGGACACCATTTATTTTTACACGCCTAATGAGAACTGACAATCGCTAAAAAGAAATGTCTAGTATCGATCCCATTTAGAAATTAAACGCAAAAATATGAATTGAAAAAGAGTAGCATGAATCTTGTCTGGATCTGTGAAGTACTATTTAATGTTTGGTGCAGTTAGAGTTGAAGCTTTTAGCTGATTGAAATTATATGAATAGCTTTCTCGACATTAGTGAAAAAATCATTTAAGTAAAGCCACAAGGGAAAGCCTTTAGTTTTTTTTTAATAAGTTAAAAATAAAACATAGCACACAAAAAAAATACAAAAAACTTATGATGGTTTAATAACTACACACAAAATTATTTAAAAACTGCTTTTAATTTCATTTCAAGTATGGTACAATCATAAGGTTTTCTATCTTCAATACATCTCTTAAAGAGTATCAGCAAAATGACGGGGCCCCCCTCTAGGGGGCCAAAGCCTGCCGGGGTCGCGGGACTTACGAATTGCCGTGACCCCGGAACGTAAAGTGCTATTGAAGGACACCGTGGATTTTAGTCAGTACGAGTCTGACAGTCCCTCCCGCTCTGCCCTGGGTGGGAGGACTCATATGATGATTTTATCACATTAAAAAAAAAAAACTTTCATACACCTCATAAATCATGCATGCTGTAATAACATTACTTTTCAAGCTCGAATCTAACGGTGATTTGATATGTGATAGTCGTTTTATAATTTATTAATTAAAAACCTTTTAAAAAAAATGTTAAAGTTCACAAAGTGCTTATAAAACAATCAGGTATTTTCCAATAATCTAATCCAACGAATCTGGAAACCAATAACAAATCCGATAGAAAATACGCAAGACCATACCAAAATATATCATCGTCTATTTTCCAAAGGAAAAACGTATTAAATAATTTGTTACTGAGATTCGCCACACAGCGCAACTGCCCAAGTCAACGTGTGACACAGGTCGAAAATGATTGGATTACGCACTGATCGAATTAGAAATGTCTTGTATTTTCCGCTTCCATGCCCTTGTTGCGTATCGAATTTGAGGTCAATTTCTCGTAGACTCATTTTGATTGTAATTGAGTAATATTAGGGCAAAAATGGGATAGGTTTAGTTGGGAAGCTGTTGTTGTGTTTATTGCTACATTTTGCAAAAAAAAAGATGTGGAAAGGATAAATGAGTTAGTGGTCACAAATAATCTTCTTGACTAAATTAATTAATGTCGTTAAATTTACGAGTATTGAAATTATTTGTAATTCTTATGATTATTAATCTAATTCTAATGTATCACATAACAACCTTGTACAATATTCTGACAAATAAATGAATTCTATTCTCTTCTAATATAAAACTATATTTTTGGTGTTAATAACTATTGTGTTAACCCAATTTTCATTGTGAAAAAGGTGTACGGTGTCAGACTGCTGTTGATGTCACATCTTTTAACATGAAATTCCATTTTTAATACGGTAGTAAAACCTTTATATAATGTACTTAATCGATTAAATTGCATTTATATGCATCAGTTTCAGGTTTAATTTACATAAACTTAAACCAACAATAATAATAATGTAATAATAAGTTTGACATCTAAGGAGGGTCTCGTTAGGCAGCTGGATCAAGGTACTGTTTCAGAAAGCAGTTCTTCTGGACACGGCTCGCATTGTTAGGAGATTCCTTTCTCTGGAGCCACTATTATTAATATTTTTAAATGATTCTTTTTTTTTTGTTTTGTTTTTGTAAAAATATTTAAAAATGTATATAATAAGTAAAGAAAATTAATAAATATAATAAAACCTACAGATTACTATTACTTACCGAACAAAGCCACCCCAAGTTACAAATAAGCCCTTAGAAATTCATTACACAGGCTCCAAACATAAAGCAACTACACGACCTACAATCAGAGTCAAGTCTAGCTTTAAAACGCATAAAGTAACAATCTAATCGTTAACCTAAAGACATAAATATTTAAAGACTCAACTATTTAAGGCCATAATTAATTCAAGGTAGCGTGCAGACGTCCTACCAGGCTGCGGTTCCTGTACCCTCAATTTTAGTACCCTGTAATATATGGGCCGTAAACTACACTTATCAGAACGCACACAAATGCTTCCATAAAATCTGTACTATTACGCTGATATCGTAAAACTTATGAACAAGGAAGTTTGTACGTGTTGCTTAAAATATTCACTTCTAAAATTTTTAAATTGTGGCGTTTAAAAAAATCTGATTAACTTATTGAGACTTACCAATCTTCTCAGTACATGCAAAACCTTTTAAGAATGCAAATCAGTTAAATTCTTAAAGCACTTTCTAACACGGCAAGTCTAAACGAAAACACCTACTCGAAAGTTACGTTTACTAACTCACACAAAATACAAAATATCACAAGTAAACCCGTAAGGAAATGCTAGTCTCATAATAAACTTCTATTATAAAAGAGCGTCTTCGACTAATTTACGACGGGGTTCATGAAGCTCCACCCTCACTAATCCATACTTATTAAGGATAATGGGGAACCAATGGACAAGTTTTCGTCCTTTATCTGGACCCATAAATATTGGCTATCACGCGTCGCCGCTAGTCTAAGGTGTCGAAAGTGCGATTTTACGGTCCTTTTATTACATTTTCGTGTTAATAATTTTAATGCAAGTCAGCTAAATGTTTGATTAAACTGGGCTTTGAGACATGTTTACGTTCCGTTGTAGTAATTTAAAGTAAGAAAGCGAATTAGCAAAAAATCTTCACAGGAACTCACAGAAAATACCATTATTTTTTTACAACTTTCTTTAAGTTAAGTTTTAAGGTTTATTTTAGAAGGTAGTGGAATCGAAAGATTTTTATCTCGAAAGTAAATCTGAATAAGAACGTTAGGTGCTTAATTAGGGTGATTTAGATTAAGAAATTAAGTATCAATCTGTAATTGTAAATGTGTTAACAGATCCATTAGTAAGTACGTAATGTATCCTAAATATGTCGTTAATTCAGAATCGTGGTTAATAACTCTTTGATTGTATCACAGAGTTATTTATTGGCGACGTTTCCCTCGATTGTGTTGGTGTCTCTTTATTATCCAGTTAACCTTATAAAATGATTGTTATACTAATTAAATCGCCTCGTTTACTTAATGTCTGATTATGTTCTATCACAAAATCTATACATATAATAAATCTGTAGAAGGGTCAATTCTGTACATTGAAAATATTGAAAAAATAAATAGCAGGGGGTGTTGCTGGATCGATACCAAACCCAAATAAGTGATTAAAAAAATTTTTGTCTGTCTGTCTGTCTGTCTGTCTGTCTGTCTGTCTGTTTGTGCAGGCATCACGTGAAAACTAACGGTTCGATTTCGATGAAACTTGGTATAATTATTCCTTATTATCCTGGGCATAACATAGGATACTTTTTATCCTGGAAAACTACGTAGAAAAGAAATCATATTTTTCAGTTTTATTCATAGACGTTGTTCTGTAGAACCGCGAACACACGTTGCATTACCCGCAGTGGATTCAGCGCCGTAATATTTAGAAGATGTCATTGTCATAGTTACTCAAAATGGAGAAATAAACCATCCACGCGAAGACCGACATCCGCGCGGACGGAGTCGCGGGCGGAAGCTAGTAAGCCATAATTCGACTATTTTTTTTCCGCTTTTTCATGTTTAACTTTATTGCAAAAAAAATTGCTTTTAACTTTAAATGACCAAATTTATTTCTTTTATATCTATCCTACAAGCAAAATGCTTTCTGTACAATTCGAAAATTTTCCTTTCCAAAGGCCTTTCAATACAATTCTTCGTTTTTGTATGGACTTCAGAGACTGAAGAATAGGAACATTTTTCTTTTCTATATGTTTAACATCGTCAAGCTTTGGATTATATAAATCTTTCTACATTATCTCATTTCCTCTGTTTTTCCTTCGACAACTCCCGTTTCTACGATGTCATGCTACGCGTGCTGAGTCCTATCTATCTTTGTATCAAAATTTCTTAATATCGGTTTAGAGATTTAATCATGAAAGGCTCACACGTGCATAAACACACTCACTTACACGTTTAAGAAATTGTAGTTTATAATTATGATAGCTTTAACAACAAAAAGAAAAAAACTCTCAACTCCCAACCTTTTCCCAAAAGCCAAGACTAGCTATGATTACTACAATACGTAATCATGGCTAGTCTTACGTGATAATAGTACGTATATAATAGTTTCTCAATAGCGAAATCCCCTTGGACCGTTAAGGCAATCTCTAAGCGAAGTCTGTGTTCGACCACCAATAATAATCCACTCTGTCTTAGTAGAGCTCGGGCTATGTTCATTACACATGGGAGTGTACTTGCCGTACTTACATAAAATATGTACGGTGTTCTTTGAATTTAATACAGGATTATTACATACTTTCTCCCTGCTTGCTGAAGAAAAGGAAATAATAAGGCCTAGCTATAGCAACTCGTCGGACGTCGCAAGACGATCTCCGGCCACCGTAGGCGCGGGCATGCGGGCGGCGAGTAATGGGCGACTCGCTGTCCGACCATGGACCATGCCCGGGTCGACGGCGCGTTGTGTTCCACGCGCGCCTCAAGGAGTGTCAGCATGGTGACGGGGCCTGTAGAGGGCCATAGCCTACCGCGGGACTTTCCCATTACCGTGACCCCCGTACGTAAAGGGCTAGTGAAGGACACCGTGGATTTTAGTCGGTACAAGTCTGACAGTCCCTCCCGCCCTGCCCTGGGTGGGCGGACTCATTTGATGATTTTACCACTATAAAAAAAGCTATAGTTACTACTTGGATGAGGTCCAAGCTTAGGAACGGTTGAGTTCGCTGAGACAATCTATACATATAATAAATCTGTAGAAGGGTCAATTCTGTACATTGAAAATATTGAAAAAATAAATAGTGGGGGGTGTTGCTGGATCGATACTAAACCCAAATATATGAATAAAAAAATTTTTGTCTGTTTGTCTGTCTGCCTGTTTGTGCAGGCATCACGTGAAAAGTAACGGTTCGATTTCGATGAAACTTTTTTTTTTTTTTTTGCGTGGTAAAATCATCAGATGAGTCCTCCCACCCAGGGCAGGGCGGGAGGGACTGTTAGAGTTGTACTGACTAAAATCCACGGTGTCCTTCACAAGCCCTTTACGTACCGGGGTCACGGTAATGGGTAAGTCCCGCGGCCCCGGCAATTTCGATGAAACTTGGTATAATTATTCCTTATTATCTTGGGCAGTATAACATAGGATACTATATATATATATAGTATCTACTATATATATTGGTTTTTACTTGGTCTGAAAGCCTACACGATACAAATTCACTTTGACCTTTCGATAATACAAGTAATATGATCAAAACTCGCTACAATATTCCTTGTCCAATCCACCGGGCTCATCCAACATCGTAAGCGAAAACAACATCATAACACGTAGAATGAATAGCCGACGATCTTTCAGCGTAGTAAGGCTGATATGAAGCTGTGTCATAGAATAGTTATTTAAAGAAGGCTCACTTGATATAACCAGCAAAAACTGGCGAATTCGCATTAAGGCCTTTGTCAAACAGACTGACGTGGCGAATGCGAAGCGTGACGTTTTTATTTGTAATGTATGGAATTGTTTGAATCCAGTCACATAAAAAAGCGAAAGAGATCCGATAGCGTGATAGAACTATCGGACTGACGCCTCGCTTCGGTTTGGTATCGCTTCGGAAACGCTTCGCTTTCGCCTGTCTGTTTGACAAAGGCATTAAAAGCGCACGGTTGGCATTGTGACAGTTTTGGGAGACTAGCCATCTGTACTACAATGATACGAGTAGGCTGTACAGACACCACAGCCTATCACGTAGATTTTCAACATATGCTTAGAAAATAAAGTTGAAAACTGATACTCGCGTCCGCGCTGCATCCTTTAGAATATAGCACTGACGGTAATCATAATGCACAAATGTGTGCAAAATAATGCTCGTTCTCTTTCTCTACTATCACAGTGCGCTAGGATAGCAAACAGGACCGGAAAGCTTTTCGGCCATTGGTTACGAGGATATCATTACCGTAAATTTTCAAACTACTGCTGCGAAATTTCTAGTCGAATATAAAAATAGTTTTCCTGACATAGATTTTGAACCTAGGATCCAGATCTCGCATTTGGAACCACAAAAACAACGGGACTGCAAACCCAAAACCAATACCTGAATGCTTGCTATATGTGATACTTTATACATTTCAAACCTGTGTGTGCATTTCCGCTAGTTGTTTTAAGCCTTCTGAATCTACCTAGTTTGAGGCTGCGTCGCACCGAGAATACACGAGACATATTGTCACTCCCTCGCCTCGGGAGGATTGGGCGGCTAATAGCGAAATAGTGTCACCCCCAAGCTTGTCACTTATCATTTGCAACGCTAATGGAATATTTATAACCAGCTTATTATAGAGTTAGTGTCTTGGATGGTATTAGGTTTATTAACTATGACATTGAGCTTGAGTACCTTACAATCTCTGCCGTTAATGGATTAATGTTGTAATTAAATCAATGAGAAACGCTGATATGAAACTTGCAAGTCATAAGAGATTAGGCAGAAAAAATGCAATCAGGGATGAATGAGAAACTATGAAGAAGATCTTTACTCAGCTGTTTGATGGAACAGGCTAAAAGATAAAAAATATCACTTGTTAAAAAGTGGTCGCAGTTGACGGAAAAAATGCAGCACGATTTACAGCAACATGTGAACTAGGTTCCACTATTACGGCAGACTGAACCGCACCTGAAATTACAAGCGCGATAACTTCCACTAATAATTGTCAGCCGCTAATTAATATCTTCCACCGGCTCCACGGACGCATGGAGACCACCAATTTGCGCCACAGCACATAACGTTTTATTTGATGCGAACAAGGGTTAGTATTTATTATTGTTTACGTACCACGATGGCCTCCGGGCACAATTCCGTTGAGTTATGGCGTGGTCACCCCCGTGCGACCGTGCGCAGGTGGGGCAACCACAGAAGGTCTCAATTTATTGCTAATTTTATTTGTATAGCGGTTCCTGTTTTTATTGTTTTATGCTCCTAAAATATTTCGGACACAAGCACTTATGGCGATAAACCACGTAAACATTTTATTGCAGCAGTTAATTCAGATATTGTTGATCGATCAGATTATGAAGCTGGAGACACAGAAATGGAGGATCGTGTTGTTGAATTTCTTGTTGATGCAAATGCAAAATGAGGAATAAATTGATGTTCTGTCGTTTAAGGTCCCATAAGACGCACTCTTGTGGGCGGGAGATATATTACACCAGACTCGAGAGCAATCGTTAGCGATTTTGATGTATGTATACGAGTGTATTTTAATATGGAACACATAAATAAGTACCTACATACATTATTAGCGTAAGTCAATGCGATATTTGCTTCAAATTAAAGCATTACACCAACATAATCAGCAATATCATTAAATATCATTCTAATAACTTCGCTTTTTCCGGTTCCCAAACAGATAAACCGCGCAATACAGTGAAAGTTTGTACAAATCCTACGTTATTAACATAGCCAATAACCATCAAAGCTAATGTTGCCGAGATAACGGTCATGTCTTCACAAACATCCGCACATTATCCCAAGTCATTTGCAACACAACACTCTTCACCTCCCATTTTCCTTAGACGCTCTTTCAGGTAGTCAGTTTACCTGATTTTCTACTCGAAGTAAATATTGCCATCCATTAAAACCACCGAAGAACGATTTTTCTCTCCAGCGTCATTCGAACGAAATCCGTTATTGGAAATACGCTAGAGTGCTATTATAAGAACGATATTCCCTTTTATGCTCTCACTAATTAATTTCCTTGTCGCTTTTGTTTTTTGTCTCGCTCCAAACTCTAACCTTATTGTTACTATCAGGTAATTTATACACGGCCCTAATGAAAATGTATCTCCGCTATTTATCAAACGAAGTGGCGGTAGACTTTGGCAACGTTATACCGATGGGAAAAGGTCTCATTTATGGTAACTGTTTCCAAGTTCCGCTGACAAAGGGAAAGTAGGGATCCTTTTTCTTTGTCGACGGATTTGGGTCATTGGTTATTTCTATTGGGAAAAGCTTCAGGTGGAACGTATGTATTGTTGTTGGAATAAGTTATTTTGGTAATGCATAGGTTTTGTTTTCAATCAAACTTTCCTGTTCTTTGTTCGGTACCCTTAATCAAAACCTTTTCGATCCCAAAAACATTTTATTTACATTACCCACTCTTAAACGAAGAACTTTCGTAAGCAATGTATGTATCAATTAACAGTACCCATTGCTCATATGCATTTGCATGGCTTTATTCAGAGCATCGTTAATATCACACAAACACAGGTAAAGCAAGAGATATTACTCTAATAACATCTACAGTGGCTGCATGCTTAAGCAGGGGCTATAAACACAAAAGCCGCGCTTACAGAAAGCATTATTAACCCGACTTCCTCTGAGAGAAGAGATGTTTGCAAGGATTATTACAAGTCTAGCAATAAAGGGGCGAAACGACACCTGGTAAATATTAAAAGGGGAAGATATAAAGTGTTATGTTTGTCACCAAACGTGACCGTCGGCTAATGAATTTCTTTATAACCCCACCTTAAGGTGTCAACGGACCGAATAGAATGTTTTTTGTTGT
Organism: Agrotis puta; assembly: GCA_943136025.2. Classification (NCBI taxonomy): domain Eukaryota; kingdom Metazoa; phylum Arthropoda; class Insecta; order Lepidoptera; family Noctuidae; genus Agrotis; species Agrotis puta. Next base: position 11,505,474 of record OW964172.2, read on the forward strand.
AAATGAAACAATCAAATAAAAGTGTATACAAAAAATATAAAACTACAGGAATAATCTAGTGGATTAATTATCACAAAAAATCTGAGACGGTAGGGTTTTATTTTTCAAGCTAGGAGGGACCAAATTAATGAAGTTCATTTGTTATAACTTACCTAGAACGAATTTATTTTTTCAAGACAAAAAGATTATAAATAACTCACCGAATACGTTATATTTATTAAAGAATTTTATTACGAAAATCTCACTTTTGCTTTAAAAAATTCAGCTAAAACGACGTCAATCTACAAAAATTTCATAATTATTTCAATTTTGATCTCGGGATGCGTTGTGAGCTTCACATTTCTGTGTAAATTCTCTGAATCACCTCTGAGTAGCTAGCAGCAAGGTGAATGAGACAATTACTGCTCACTTCCGAGACAAGACCTCGACTGCAGGATTAGATTGAAATTGAATGGTCTTCTGTAAAATAAGAAAGGAAAAGAAAAAAAAACGCCATAATGAAACGCTAATGAATGTGAAAGTACTTTTGAACAACTATTTTTGATAAAAGACGGTGTATATAATATTGTACACTTTTGAGAAATTACAGGTGTTTCGTTTTTACTCGGAAAAAAAGTGGCTGTGAACTCTTTCCTATTTATTATAATTCGGTGGACCATGAGCTGACTTTTTTTTAAATTAATAATACTATGCAACGGAATTATAAAACTGCAGTCATCGACAAAATAATAATTTCTAGTGTACTAGTTTAATCTTATTTTAAAATTTGGTCATCTAATTTTTTGGTTATTTTTTTTTTCGATGATTAGGTAAGATCTTATGTAAGTCAAGAAAGAATAGATACATTCTAGGCAAGTGTGTATCACCATCGACTACAGCATCGCTTACCGTTTGGCGAAATGGTTGACAAACGAGAGCCTTTTGCTCAAAATAAAGAATAGTACCAGATGTAACCCAAAATTTTTACGTTTTCCCATCATGGTTTAAAGTGTTCCCAAAATAATTTTATATGTAAAGTGTTTTCAATAAAAAATTTGAGCACATCTGTTATGACTTTTTTTAATACACAGCATTAGCATCCTGAAGATGGTGTATCTCATAACACGGACGAATAAAGAAGAATTTAATCTGTCCGTTTTTCTATGACCATGTTTCAAACGGGATAGTTCAAAAAGTGATAATAGGATCGCAAAGCCAGAATCTTAATTAAAGAAAGAAAGAGGCAATAATTACAACGTAATCTAGAAATAAAAAAATAAATAAGAAGAAACAGACCATGTTAGTTTTATTGATTACGAAATTTATAAAATTTGTGAGAGGCATATAAATAGCAAACAATACGAAACGCAGCAGTACAGTAACAAGCATGGATAATTTTTCACGAAATTAAAACTTAAATATTTTGCGCTAAGTTGAATGTCATTTTTGACAAACTAACACGGTCGGTTTTACTCTCGGTTCCATAATTTACAAGAAGATTCGCTGAACGGATATACCGTTACCGATACTAAATCTTTCAAGCCAAAAACCCCGTAAACCATGGATACTGTACTAGCCTAATAACCGCCTTCTCCATAGCGCGTCATAAAGTGGAAATTGCCTTCCTAGTTGAATTCATCCGAAGCGCGGGGACTGGGGGCTCCCTACCCTAATAACATTGCAGTTTCCTGGAAAATTTTAGTGTACCATGGACCAGCGGGGCGGAATAAAGGCGAGAGCTCGTTTCCGCGACTTACACCCTACCACTTTAACAAAAAACTCACACTTTTGAAAGCATTTGCATTACATTGCCGGCGTTATTCCACTCTTTCGCTCAAGCCAGTGAAGAAAACACGCAATGGATGCAAATCAGAACATGGATTTGGAATTTTCGGTAATGCATAGTTGAATAGAATGCTCTTACCGTGATATAGGTGAAGTTTATCCGACGGACTAACAAAGCTGAGCATGAAAATAGGAGAATAAAGTAAGTGTATCTGGCTAATGATATTTTTGAATTTGTAGGTTTCAGTTGAACTGCATTTACATGAACTTACTTAAACACTTAGCTAAAGGGTGCAAAGAAGAGTCATTTTATACTGACATATAACTGATTCCATACCAATCAACTGTCACAATAAAGATATTTTCAATTGTTTTACATAATTATATGACGATATTTCAAAACCCTACAACAAGTTATTGTAGTTGGTGGAGAAGGAGGTAGAAATCACTCACACGAGTGTTTTGGTTTTTATTTAGTTGGTCTAACTAATAACTACTAATAAGTTGTTAAACCGAACCAAATAAAAAACCAGCTTAACTTTTATATATCTTGTTTTTATATCAATTAAACTACAAACATTAGTCAAATCGATACTTAGCTTATAAATTGATCAATTAACAAAAAAAAAAAAAACAATCATCATTTCGAAATTAATAAAAAACCACTCACATGTAAGCTAACTCCCATGTTTGATGACATGGTTGGCGCATGGCTGAGCATTCGACTCCTGCGCAGCGTGTCGCGGGTTCGATCCCTGCACGAAACAAATATTTGTATGATCTGACTTGACATCGAGACCCGGAACAACTACTACAAGTAGTTGTTCCGGGTCTCGGGTCTGGGTGTTTCGGTTTGAGTTGAGTATGTTTGTAAACGCACCCACGATACAAATGAAATTCCTAGGTGTCACGAGACATATGACCATAAAGTCAGGCAACACAGGGTGACAGCGGTAACATAACGCAATCGCTATACTAAAGTACTAATTCTTCGACCAACTCGAAATAAAAACCCAGCTTAACAAGCTTAAGCTTTATTATATAGTAGGCAACTATTATTTATATTTTTCAATGTTTATTTTTTATTTTTGTTCGATTTTGAAAAATATTAAGAATTGTATAGGTATAATAAGGTTAAAAGTGAATAAAGTACTAATACTTCGACCATCCAAAATAAAATGCCTGCTAAAGCTGTATATTTCAAAGCTTAATATGAAACTCTATCACCTACCACACGTTGAAAAACCCAAAAAAAAAATCGCAAAGATACCCCGTAACTACGGAATTTAAAAAAAAACCCACTCAGAAGCAAAAGCAACTCCCATGATGACGTCAAGAGCCCCCATAAAGTCAAAGGTACAAGTTCAAGTGCTCCACAGGGCGCCAGCGGCAACACGACATAAGGAACCCTGCAGTCTCTAGATTAACTATATTTTACTAACGAATTAATTTCAACCAGCAGCTGTGTGTCTACGAGGGAATAAATCTTGTTACATATAATGTGAAGAAACAATTCTATTAAATTTGATGTCTGGTTATTGTGTAGGGTCATCTGTTTGATAGTAATGGTAATAATAAGGGCATTTCGATAGTTGGGTCAAAATTGAGCTTAGTTGTAAAGGAAAATTAATTCAGTAATGCCTTTGTCAAACAGACAGGCGAAAGCGAAGCGTTTCCGAAGCGATATCGAACTGAAGCGAGACGTCAGTCCGATAATTCTGTCACGCTATCGGCTTTCGCATTTCTATGTGACTGGATTCAAACAATTCCATGCATTACAAATAAAAACGTCACGCTTCGCATTAGTCACGCCTGTCTGTTTGACAAAAGCTTAAAAGATTCTTGATTTTTGTTTAATAGCCTACCTATTTTGTGTCCCAGTGCTGGGCAAAGGCCTCCTCTTTTTCCTTCCAAACCTCTCTATTTTGGGCAGTTTCTGGCCATGTCTGCCCCGCGATCATAATCAGATCGTGACATCACCTTGAAATAAATATCAACGTGAAAAAACAACAAGTAATTTCAATTAGAAGAAATGGATCCAAACACAACAATAAAAGTGAGTAAAATATTTGTATTGCGATGCAAAAATACCTCCTGTGGAATAAAAAGCACCTCTAGAAACCACAGAAAGCATTGTTTAATGTAACATTATCGATGTAACGATGTAAAGATCTTGCCAACAGCTTAACCGCAAAAACAAAGAATTCCAAGATTCCATATCTTTCTCCTTTATCACAGTCAATTGCATCGGATATACTGCAATGGTTTACCTATTTAAATGCGGCAATAACTACATAATTTCAAATCTTACACTCATCATCGCCTACAAGAATATGGTAAAAGCTATCTCCTCATTGACTAACATCTTGCGTGGGTTATATTGATATATTTTATGTCCCTCCATTGCCCGATCCATATCAGCAATTGGAGAACTAACATAGATCTATTGATAAAAATATTCAGCTAGTTAGGGATTTCCTCAAGGATTTGGATCTAAGATATTTGAAACTTTATCTAAAGATATGTTTTACTGTTTTTGCCAATCAAATATAACAAATTTTTGAGTTTCTATCATTTCCTTATCGAATCAGCTAGCAAGAATGTGAGTATCCAATTCCAACGAACTCGTATTTTTACTACAGAAGCTCAAAACTTTCCAGAAATTAAAGTTGGACGTTCTAAAAATTGGATTTTCCATTCTACAAAGTTACGACTTCCATTGAAAACGATCTCATTCAATGTCGCATTATAATAGCGCATAACTTTGACACGAACAAAAACTTGGACTTTTCCATAAATTGTATAAACTTTTTTAATACGAAAGCGAACAATAACATAAAATAGATTCGGACGGACAGTCCGGCCGTCCGATTTCATCGGTGTACGTATAATTCAGTTAACCAATGAACCACATGCGGTGCACACGGACACACCGGATTGAATTGGGATCAGGAAACGTATACAATGTTCGTGTAAACTCCCGCAGAGCTATAGAAATTGTTGCAGTGAAAAAAACATTTGACAGCCGAACACACAAAATTAAAAAAAACGCACGTCCCATATGTAGCCAGTTTCCGCTCAATATATTTCTGATATTGTTTGGAATCGAGCACGCTCCACGCATTTATGCTAAACTACCTGTAAACATTCCTTTATCTGACGTTTTATACGATATCCAATTATGCAAATAAAAACCAATCGCAACAACACTTATCTGAACCATCTGCTGAAAGTTAATACTTATGGGGATAAAATGTATTAACAATTTCTGTTTATCTCAAATATTCTAATTTGTGTCCAGCGACTAATTTCTAAATTTCCACCGAGATTACTAATCGATTTGTCGATAAACAAGATAACTGTCAGCGCAGGCGCACATCTACATAATCGATTCTCGATTAAGTATCGATTAGGATCTAGCGAAACTAACACTGCGATAATCATCTCTAGCTTTCAGAGACCGGTATAAACCCACTCGTTATAAATGCACATTACGGCATCGGCACAATGATCATGTAGAATTAAAATTCAAATAGAAGACAAGATCTATAAAACTGGAACATTAAATAGAACAGCCGAGCCCGACATGTCGGCGTTCGTGAGACGAACATAAAGTCATTTTGTCGTGCATTTTACGACATTGAAGCGAGCACTCGTCCAAACTCAAGACTTCTAGAGCGTGCAGACATGTTATAAGTTCGAACATCAATAGTGGTACACATGGCTGGCGGTGCAGGATGCAGAGCGACCGGCAAATTGTTGTTTCATGTTTCGTTTTCGCAGTGAACACGGCTTTACGGCGGGAATCGGTGAATTTCCCCCGAGTGCAGTAAAAACCTCTCTGTCAGACGACACTCCATCGGCAGTTCGGTTCAGGGTTGATATCTCGACGGTTCGCGTCAAATATCCACAAATCCGACGCTCAAATAACTTTTGTTTTTTTATGCGAAGGGACCGGACTGAAGCAACAGTGCCAGTTCTAATGCCGATATCAGGATTATTCGCTCCGTTTTTCCCTTACTTTAAGAGATGCTCCCGGAAATGGTCTCATTCCGAAATATTCTCATTACTTGGGCGGAATCTTTTTTACTTTACGGCAGATCGCTCCCCTTTTCTTGTTCAGTGAGGTACAAAGTTTTCCCGGCCCTCTCATCGACTGCGAAAGAAAATGACTAACAAGAAAAGCAAATGATAGCAATCTGGCCGAGGTTCCCGATCTTAATTAAACTGAGGATGAAAACTTGTACCAAATAAAACTTGGAAGTCTACATTAATAAAGCGAACGTTATGTTACTTCTCGGTGCAATAAAAAGAGTATACCTTGTTGAGAGCTATACAAGAATTCTTTCAACGGGTCCATTACACGTAAAACACCAACAAAGGGACACCAATGATTTTTATAGAACTTTCAAAAGACGTAAAAACTGCCGACATTTTTGTTTTTTATCTCGTCGAGCAATAAATATGTCCTCCGCCCTCGCGCGCTCCTCTAGTAATTCTCAACCAACTACCAGTCTATAAATCCAAAAGATTGATGTTAGATACCAAAGTTTACTTAAGTACTGCCGTGAAACGTAATATGTTGTAACGCCTATTAATCTAAAAAACACATTATAATTTATTTAGAAAAAGTTAATGGTATCACAAGTGTCAACATGACAGATTAGTTAAAACCATGTCGAGAAATAAAAAACTCGGTTCTTTTGATAATTACGACCACTAGTGGACCAATGTGTCAACGGTTACTAATTTCTTCCGAGAATTTATTTATCTACCTATGTATCTTTTAGGTGATGTTTTAATATTGCGAATGAACTGTGAATCAATGTCATCAAATGTATCCAAGGGGGCCTGTAGAATGCCAAAGTCTGCCGGGGTCGCGGGACTCACAAATTACCGTACCCCGATACGTAAAGGGCTTTTGAAGGACACCGTGGATTTCAGTCAATAAGAGTCTGACAGTCCCTCCCGCTCTGCCCCGGGTGGGAGGACTCATTTAATAATTTTACCACGTTAAAGAAAAAAAAGTAGATCAAATTTCATACTAGTTCTAAACAAGACTTACTTTCTTATTCTATTCTCATTTCAAAAGTATGGGGAAAGCAGTCTTTGGTGATAAATTGAACATTCTGAAACTTGTTGAAGCTTTAGGCACTTGATATAATGTTCGCAGTTATCTCTACCAGCTCTATAGTGACAACAAAAAAACCACCCTAACCTGGTAGATTAAAAATTAACGACCCTAATGGCATATCATCTAAAAACATACATATTCATCCCTCACTCATCATTATTCCAATAAAATAACCCAGCACGACCTCACTGCATAAACAACGACCCACAACAGCCATAAAATCTGTTGCAAAATAAAACACCACTTTTTTTTCCCCACACTTATTGATTTAACTAGCGATCCATATGCAACTAAAACTAGGCACCCTCTAAGTAAAGAGACACCATTAGATGCCACGTGGGACCGTGGGCCCCATCGTGCCCCATGGGGCAAGGTAATGCGTGGTTCCGCTGCACATTTTTACTTTTACCACTAATTGGGGCACCGCAGGGATAAAGGCGAAACCCCACTGTCTCTAGGGAGGCGATACAAACAGGGCTTTTTCAATGTCACTTTATTTGTACCTACGTAATGAATACGTGTCAGTTTATGAGTTTAACGTGGATTTATCGTATTCGTAATTTAATAATTGAAGATTTTAGTTTCTCTTTTATCCGCACAGGTCTTAGAAAAAAATCCTTTGCCTTTTTCTTCTTTTTCTCCTTTTAGTTACCCAATGCTGTGCTATATGATATTCACTGCAGTAAATGCACCATTCTCGAATGGTTTAAATAAGAGATTAAACCAAACTTTAATTAACAAAATTCGTTGCAGTAGGTCTCTTCCAAGGGTTTCCATTCGCCACTATTTCAGAAATTATAAAAAAAAACCGTACCGTAACGGATAAAAAGATAAACGAGTAATTTTCTGAGCTCTAAAATGTTCAGTATCTACTAGTAAATACGTATTTGAAATCCTGAACTCATTTGGTACTTAAGTTGCACCGTTACACAATGCATAATGTTGCTTGCAGTTTGATCACTCCATTGGGAATTACAGCGACTCACCGAAGATTTCTGGTTTAGTAACGTATACCTCTTGTGTGTTTACATAAACTAGCGAATACGTACAGAACTAAATTCATTTTCCGATTACGTTCAATCAGGCCTTTTCAAAAGTATCTATACCCGATCCATTTCCAGCATATTGTTCCATTCAATACCATATCCATATCTCATTTAAAAAAAAAAGAACCAATATGAAAAACTCGAGCTTAACAAAACCGAAGGAATCCGCGAAGCTAACAATGGGCCTTATTATCCCATGATCCCTGATCCGTACCATGCCGTACATATCTGCGAAATTTCACGCACCCTTGCAATAATAATATGGGAGAAGCCCTTATCTACCCTCTTCGCGATCAGACCGACACGGACCAAGGAAGCAACGATAAAAGGGTCCCACTATATCATATTGGCACTTTCGACAGAGGATCTAGTAATATTTCGTACTCCTTAAAGGATAACCGAAACTCAGCCCCTCTTGAAAGGAGATGATGCGAGGGCGCCAATGATCTATTTGTCAGGATCAAAAGTTGCGAACCGATACTATGATATTGAATTATCATTTTAGTTTCTTCTTAGATCGGGAAATATGGTTTTTTGCTGATTTGTAATCAATCACTGCGGATGAAACACTATTTCTGCAAAGCTAAACAAAAACCTAGGGACTCAAGAAAGTATTTCCTAATCTGACGATTCGTTTTATTTAATTGCTGACGAACAATAATTACACGCGGTTTTCGAGCAGAAGTTTGATTGTCAGTGCCTAAACCTTTTCCACAATAATTTATTGAACGTTCCAATTATTGTTTGAAGTAGTAAAGTCGACGCAACACAAGGTCACAATTATAGGTGGATAAGCTGGTTCATATACTACGTATTAGAATCTTTGGTTGATCAAAATTGACAATAACTGGAATATTAACATTTAATATTTAAACCTTGAGTCTATATTTTGTGCTCCAAACATCCACTACAAAACCAAACTATCTTCAGCTTACATGAATCACCCAGTCAACTCCGCAAGCCGTCCAGCCGCATTACAGCTCATTATGAATCCCTGTAACCAGTTCCTCATCAAACTGCTGACGTGTAAATGTAAACAAAACAATGACTCGCTAATTCGCGAACGCGCCCCTTGCGGTGAGGTCACGCCGAGGTGTGGCCTGCCAACTTGTATCCAGCGGTTAATGAAAGCAATATCGGAGGGAAGTGACGTTTCTCCGTGAGGGTTTTGCAGACGAGCTACTTTTGGCAAGTGCGATCATCGTCGCTGAGTTGCTTTTCGGAAACTCGACAACGATTGAACGCTACAACACTACTTTAGATGCCAGTTGCAGCGATTTAAAGTTCGGAAAAAATGGTACGGACAAATTGGACGCGGCTCCGGACACGGATAACTCCATACATTTTGTAGTGTCTGTGTCCGGGGCCCCCAACCGTTCGGAAATTTCTAGCTACATTTCCTAGGTATGTTTGATCCTTTTCGACGGAACATATTCAATAATTGTATTTCGACGATTTATTAAGTTGCAAGTTCAGTAAAGACGCAAAACCGATGCTGCGAAAAGTAGCAAGTCTGTCAAAGCTCTGATAATATATGATGGAATACCCGTATATGGGTTTACCTGCTTCAGTTTGGCGGTTGCGACCTACATACACATATTTGAATATTTGGGCACAATTAATCTTCTAATATGAATTGATGAGGAGGGGTTACAGGGTATCTACGATGCGGATACAGCGTAGCGGGGAGTAATACGATTATGGTTTTAATTTGTATACGTAACTCAATCAAGATTATGAGCAGATGAGTAACTTAGAGAACAATCTAAAAGGCTGAATAACCATTTATTTTTCAGGTACATATTTATAAAATTTTAGTACTACTGTGTACTATGCCAGATTTGTTTTTAATTACATAGCCTTTTTTAAGTTAAGCTATAAAACACGTGATAGACTTTCCGCATATTTAATACAGATTTATAAATTAAAATTTCTTGAAAAATTACACACGGTGTGCAGTGACGTGCATGGATGTAATTGAAAAGCTTTTATGTGATTTTTATTCAAATTTAACGAAATTATGAAATAAAAACAAGAACATCATGTTCGTGGCTATTAATATTTTATGACCACAGAGTATACTTTCAGCAAAGCCAACTAAAGTTAATAGGGTGACATGTTTACCTTACGTTAGTACATACATACATGAACCCTGTATGGACTAGACATGTTTCCGTAGGAACTATTGTTGGAAATTATAATTATTCTGAACGGATTAATTATTATTAATTTAAGGGTGTTTAAGTAATCACAGAACGTCATTGATATTACTATCCTTCATCATCCCGCTTATGTGCAAAGGCAACCCCCAGGAATCCCAGTATTTTGGATTCAAGGGCAAATTGAACCACTGATGGTTTTGTCCAGCAAATTCAAAGTTTTGTTGGCTCTGGACACACGAATTACCGTGACCCCGGTACGTAAAGGGTTATTGAAGGACACCGTGGATTTTAGTCAGTACGAGTCTGACAATCCCCCCCGCCCTGCCCTGGGTGGGAGGACTCATGTGATGATTTTACAAAGTAAAAAAAAAGTTTTGTTGCGATACCTTTTGACTGTTTCATGCCTGAAAACTATCAATTACAATAATTAAATAAAGCTTGATCCAGGCATTTTTTTTTTTGTTAGCAGTAGAAAAAAAATCGTGTGTTGCAGAAAATACACTTTACAAAATATTTGTCCAATTATAAATCGTTGGGTAATTTCAGGCTTACCAATTAGTCATCAATTTTACGTTACAGTAAATGTGAAATTGATGACTAATATTAATTGCCGTTGGAAATTGATGCTATCCTAAAGGCAAAGGTCACAAACCCGGCTGGCGCCGCGCCGACACACTTTACATAACGTAATATAAATATGTTCCATTTCAAATTTTCCTGAATCGCGTGCCGCGACGGTCGACAACCACGCGAAGCTTTATGCCGTGTTAGAGGTATAATACCAACAGTTCGCGTGTCTCCTTATTATAATATGATTTTAACAAAGCCGAGGTAATGCTCACACAATAGCAGCCTTTCAGACGCAAACTGGAACGATTTAGGATTACTTGCTTTGATATCGCAATCACTTGTCTGACTGTTAGACTTTTGATTATGTTATCTGGCTGTTTTTTGTGGTCATTTGTTTATTTTCTTTATTTGGTTTGAATAAAGACTTTTTTTATCGGCCTTTAAAGCCTTTGTCAGACAGGCGTCGCGAATGCGAAGCGTGACGTTTTTATTTGTAATATATGGAATTGTTTGAATCCAGTCACATAGAACAGCGAAAGCGATCCGATAGCGTGACAGAACTGTCGGACTGACGCCTCTCTGACGTCTCGCTTCGGTTCGGTATCGCTTCGCTTTCGCCGGTCTGTTTGAAAGGCATAATAGTCTTTGTCTATTTTTCAAATAATTACGATGGTTGGAACGAGGTTGACACTTCACCTCTCATGTGTGTACAAGATTGGGAGTTTAAACCAATTAAGTACCAATACCAATGTATCTTTTTTAATGCTACACTTTCTTAGTTTATTTTGGACATCACTCATATCAGTGAAAGAAATCGTAGTGAGGAAATCTGGACTTAAATAACCCCAGAAGCGGCTAATCCATTATGAAACTAGGGGTGGCCAGATCCTTATAAGAAACTAGCACTTTTCCCGCGACTTCGTCCGCGTGGGTTACGTACTTTCCTAATTCCCCCTTTTCACCCCCTTAAAGGTTAAATTTCCAAAAACCCCTTCTTAGTGCTCCCCTACATTATAATAGGAAGCCGTGTGCAAAATTTCACATTCCTATCCCTAGTAGTTTCAGCTGTACGTTGATATGTCAGTCAGTCAGTTCTCCTTTTATATATAGAAAAAATAACAAAAGGTCAATGAATTGTAAAACGTATTCAGGATAAGTGAAGCAATGATATCATATACGTTGGCTGGACGAGCGACTAAGGATCAAGTTTTGTTGTGTTCAAAGTCCAACAGAAATAAACAAGAAACATCAAAATTAATTAAAAGCTATTGTGTTTTCAGGTGACAGTAGCTAACTTTATGGTACCGTTAGTGCCACGTGACACGTCTGAAATATTGTAATTGAATTGTCCTCAAATGAAATATTGTTTCAACCACAAGCAAACAAAAGAGGCTGGTCACACTCAATGTTCCATTTCAACAATAGTAAAATTGATTATATTTGTCAATTTAATTAATAGCAGTGGTGGAATTAAATAGTAATCTAATCAAATCATTGATCTGTGAAAGGTGTCTTCTCTGATAAAGGAGGAATGAAAATTATTCATTTTATTTCTATTTTAGACCACTACTTCTTTCAATTTCCTTGATAATTTGTTTATTGTTTTACACGTCCTATTTCAAACCCAATAGGAAATAAGTAAGGGAACAGTGTATAAGACGGGGACGCGAGGTATGATGGGAAATCACACATTTAAGGCAAACTTAACACAATACGCCATTTGGAAATAGCCGCTTGCAAATGACGTGCTGATGGCGCTTGCGCTACGTTAGTGTTGTATTAAGTATGTCTAAAGAGTGTATGTCCCCATTATACCTCACGTCTCCATCTTATACTGTTCGACTATATATTACCTATTAGTTAAATAAAATAATCTTTTTCTTTAATGTATATTCATAGATTTCAATGCAGAGTAAAAGTAAAGATGAAATTAATAGTTTACTTATTGGAAATAAGGCCTTCGTCAATAAGGCGCGTCTGTGGCCGTCTGCTCGACGGATGTCAGTGTGTATAGAAGGAATTTTATGGCAATAACTGCAACTTATTAAAAAATGACCTTAGATTATGAGGTTTTTTTTTTTTTTTTTATCGTGGTAAAATCATCAAATGAGTCCTCCCACCCAGGGCAGGGCGGGAGGGACTGTCAGACTTGTACTGACTAAAATCCACGGTGTCCTTCACTAGCCCTTTACGTACCGGGGTCACGGTAATCCCTTGGTCCCGCGACCCCGGCAGGCTTTGGCCCACTACAGGCCCCGTCTCTATGCTGACACTCTTTGAGGCGCGCGTGGAACACAACGCGCCGTCGACCCGGGCATGGTCCATGGTCGGACAGCGAGTCGCCCATTACTCGCTGCCCGCATGCCCGCGCCTACGGTGGCCGGAGATCGTCTTGCGACGTCCGACGCCGTGGGCGTCTACCACTGCGGCTGGGGTGGAGGGAGGACGCTGTCCTCTCCCTCAGGCGGCCCGCCTCCTCCTTCACGAGCATGACTGCTTCGCAGAAGGAGGCGACCGCTTCCCACTCCGTCTCGCCCCGCAGCATGGCCTCGACCAATGCCGGGCGCGAGAGGTCTCCGCCTATCGCCGTCGTGAGGACACGGCGGTGCTCTGCCCAAGCGGGGCAGTCCTGCACCGTATGCTCCACCGTGTCCTCCGGACGATCCTCGCAGTGGTGACACCCAGGCGTTTCTTCCCTCCCTATCAGACACAGGAACCTCCCGAAACTTCCGTGTCCGGTGAGGACCTGCGTCATGCGGTAGGTCAGGACGCCGTGACGCCTATCCAGCCACTCCTCAAAGAGGGGTCTTACCTCCGCGATTGCGGCGTGCCCGAGATTATGAGGATAAAATAAACATACCTGTACAACTACTTACTATATTTTCCTTCGCACTTAACTAGTCTCCGTACAAATCGACAACCGAGATTGGTTTTCGGTCGAGGGGATTTAATATCTATCAGTCAATGATCTTACACAATCATCATCATCATCGTCAGTTGGAAGACGTCCACTGCTGGACAATAGTGAGAGTCGTGGACAACCGATGAATTCAAGTGGCGGATTGTCTCTCGAAGTGGTAGTTTAAGGCTATGTTTAGCAGTGGGTCTCATAAAATATATAATTTAAAAATGCATTCTTCATTTTCCTTAACATTGTTTTCTGCCCGGGTCGACGGCGCGTTGTGTTCCACGCGCGCCTCAAGGAGTGTCAGCATAGTGACGGGGCCTGTAAAGGGCCAAAGCTTGCCGGGGTCGCGGGACCCACAGATTACTGTGACCCCGGTACGTAAAGGGCTACTGAAGGACACCGTGGATTTTAGTCAGTACAAGTCTGACAGTCCCTCCCGCCCTGCCCTGGGTGGGAGGACTCATTTGATGATTTTACCACGAAAAAAAAAAAAACATTGTTTTCTAACACAAATATTTATTGATTCCCTTTGTCGATGTAAAACAGCAGTCGTGAAATAATGTTGTCGCAATATAATTAACGTAAAATTTACTTACGTTTACTCGTATCGTGAACACGGTGCTTTACTCAAATTAAATTATTATTTTTTTAACTTTTATGCCCATCACGCGACGCCATAAGTATGAATCTTAATTGTTACTATACACTGTTCAGCTACTTAATTATTTTAGTTGTTATTACTTTTTTAGTATTCAAAATTAAGATAGGATTTTAGTTTTATTTTACGTATTTTATTACTTTTTTATCAGGGAAGTTTCAGATTGGTTAATTTTAATAAAAACATCTTTGGGTAATCGAATAGAAATAGCAACAAAACTTTAACAATAAAGCAACAACACTTAAATTAGAGGTGTCGCATTCATGATACGAGTATTTTAAAAACGTTCCTTTAAAAAAAAACAATTTTACAATACAATCATCTTACACTCAAAAAGGAATGGACTTTTGAATGGGATATCTGATTCTATGTCTAGCCCGATGTGTACTCCAATGGTAATATTTGTTTGGTTTAATGGTTAATACAAATGGCGTAAAAATCTGTCACTTAAAATGCGCAACGAGCACTACACATTTACAATATGGCGCATTTACAAAGCAGCGCGGGCATTTTGTAGCAAAAAAAGTATCAGATCCAACAGTTGCTAACTACATACTGATGTTAATGAATAAGGATTAAACGGTTTGCACCTCCTACTCATTCATTCATCATTACACCCAATACGATATTAATTTCCCATTCAAGTTGCCAGACCACAAAAAAATCGACTCGCAATTTCAACAAAGTCGCAAATGATTCGCGAATTACTTCTGAATGCTAATTTACACCTGCCAGTAATGATTGACTGTGGAGCCGTCAACTTGAATTGACTGTCAATGTTTTGACAGGACCATAAAATGTTAATGACAGCCGGTTAACGTTCACCGAAACTTCGGGCATAAGTAATTGCAGGGTAGTTTACGGTAACAATTTATTAAAAGCATGGAATTGGTAGTTACGAGGTAGTCAAGTGGAAAATTGGTGTTATACAGATGTTATGCAATCCATCGGTTTCATAAAACAATTTTTATTCAAAAACTGACAGGAAGGACAAACAAACTGATATAAAATTAAAGGACTTATTGGTGAAGAAGTTAAAAGATTCACTTTGTTATTCATACGAGGCAACATATTTTTAAACGTTTCATACACAAGTAACCAGACCCAGAATCACAGATTGAAAACAATTAAATATTTTATTAAAGCCTACATCAAAACAATACAAAAAAAAATCTCGTGAGCGAATTGGACTTTATATGTTCAATATCTGTCTGGAGTCACGTCACGAGACCTATGGTTCCCAGAAGCGGCTTAATTAAGTTTTACACCAGAAGGTGGCTACAAGAAAAAGAAAGAAAGATTAAAGCCATGAAAAGACTAAATCCAATTCATTGTGATTGTGCATCTTCTACAGGTTTTTAAAATATTAAATACCTATGCTATAATTATGAAAAAGAAAAGTTCGAGTCCTGCTCGTGCGTATTCAGTTCAATAGGACTTTATCAGTAATGCCGTGTATCATTATAATTGCCGGTGCACGTA
Organism: Agrotis puta; assembly: GCA_943136025.2. Classification (NCBI taxonomy): domain Eukaryota; kingdom Metazoa; phylum Arthropoda; class Insecta; order Lepidoptera; family Noctuidae; genus Agrotis; species Agrotis puta. The sequence continues at coordinate 11,521,198 of OW964172.2, forward strand.
CCTAAGGTAAAAATTAATTATGGAGTCGCAATTAGTCGTCCGCTAGAATAAATCAAAGCCAGTGGAGTCGCGTGTGTTGCTGGGTGTCGCAACCATAAAAATTCTTGCATTAAAATAGAATAATGAACTAAAGTAGCTTCATTGTGTCCTTTGTACTTTAAAGAGTTTAAAACAGACTAAACTTTTTGTGTGAGATAAGGAGTTTTTAACGATCCCGTATATATTATTTTTGTTTTGAAAGTTGAAAACTCTTATTTTAACTTACTGCACAGTTATTACTAGATTCAGAGACACGTGTGTTACCAGATTGTTAAAAACTGTCATAATTTAATAAAGCTGAGAAAATTCGTTCTTTACCGTCGACCACATGCGCGAGCCTATCGTAAAACGAAAAACCCAATAAATATTAAAAATATAAGTTGATACAGTTCAAAAATAGAACCGGAAAGGGTAAAGTGGTGGAAACCAAAGACACAATGGACAAAATATATGATTAATGAAATACAAATTTTGAAACAGCTAAGTTGTAGTAATAAAATAAAAAAAAAACACCCGTTTTTCCGAATCAATAAATAATTAAACACAATCGATTTGAATACTTAATTTGTAATAATCGAATAATGAATCGATACGCAGTCATGTCACTCTATTGACCGTCAAAACGATAACCCTTCCTCTCACATAATTGAGTAAAAAAATAAACTATAGGTAGTTAATGCATTACCATTCACGTATTGGCCCTCAAACAATGACTGACGTCCGGAAACACAATTAACTATGTATTCGTTGGAAAGAGGAAATATCAATTCGCCTGTACAGGGGGGTCGGTTGATACGTTGAGTTTAACAGAATGGACAGTTGACTCAATTATGCTCATATTATATGAGCAGTGATAGTTTGAGGAAATACGCAGTGGCCTGTTTAATGCTGAAAAGTTGTGCACGTCTATTATTGACACTCACACTAAAATAAGACCTCAAAATGTAAAATAACCATGTTTGTGTTGTTAATGTGCCTTAAATAAATAAATGCTTCTGGGTTACAAGACTTACATTTATTCTTTTAAACTAGATTTTGCCAGCAGTCTCTATCGCCCTCCGTCATTAAAGGTTTTATGCAAAATCTGCCTATCTAACCAACTTCAAGACCCCATCTGTATTTATACTGAAATAAATCAAAATTGCTTAAGCGATTTAGGAGTGAAATCAATAATATCTTACTTGAACACGTTAGTTTTCTTTTAAGAAAGTTTCATAAGCAATGCCAAAATTAATGATGCGCATTTTTTGTTTGAAATGTAATCGGAACCTGTTTAAACAGTAGTTTTGCTAACTCATCACTGACAGCACCATTAATCTAAGTTGACCTCAACGACTTCCAAAATGACAAACGACTGATCACACAAAATTAATTTTACTTAATTTCCATCATGACCCTTCACGTTTCGTAACGAATTCACAAAAAAAAATAGAAAGTTGAAAGAATGTTGTTGGTTGTTTAATTATGCAATTTAAAATCTCGTTACCTTTTTCATTTAAAAATCAAAATACAAAATCCGCAGCTTAACGGGGAGCTCATCGGTTGACTGATCGAAAGTATATCCGCCAATTTATCGGGAATCACCCTTCTCGGTGTGACGGCCAACGCTCTATTGTCCCGGGCTCAATCATGCCAAATTGCAGCCCGACGCATGCATTTTACCCGATTTTACATTCCGATGTCGTTTCCACTGAGATACGACCATCGGATATAGCGACGGAAGGTAATGGCCCTGCCATGTACGCCTATCCACTTATAATTCAGTATTTATCGATTTTTTCGGTGATGGATGACTAGGTGCATTATGAATGTGTGAACGATCGAAACGATTTCACAATCGATTTAATTTAAATAGTAAAGGGCAATAACAATGTAACATTTGAGCTCAAACACCGTAACCGCAACAGTATCGTGTCTACGGTTATCGGATGACGTGTCGATTATGATATGCTTATCGACCCTAATAATGTAGGTGTCCATTACATTTGCATTTTAAAACTTAATCTCCATAGCGCAGCTTTTTAAACCGTTAGGTTTTCAAATGAATAATATTTTAGTATTTGCATTTATCATAGTTTTAAAATCTATCCGTACATAGATAGTACGTATTTATAATCCAGATTAAGAAACCTACCTAACAAAATTTTTGCAATAAATTAAGTCATAATCGCCTTAACTAAGATATTAAGCTTATCTCACGACAAATCGTATTAAATTCGTTGAATAAATGTTCACAAATTAACATCAACATCTCTATCAAACTAATAAAATATTCATTTAAGTTAGTATTAACATCTCATAATACGGCTTAATGAACAGCTAAAATTGTACCCGTGGGTATAGATTACAAGATATCAAATGTAAATGACAGCAGTAACTAATACTTTAAAAGAATCCCGAAGCTCAAAAGCAAACATTGCGAAGCGAATCCCGAGATCTTTAACAAACAAACCGAGACGGGTGATCTCACTAATGAAGTGTTCGCATTTAAAACTCGAGAACAACTTGTGTACGTTTTTGATAAAATCAAAAAGAGTACCGCGTTCCTGTTTGAGTTATTTGTCGTCACATTAAACGAGTGTTCGGCAAAAAGTAGACGGAGATCAAAGCGATGACGTGGCAGTCTGAAATAACACCCAACCGCACGCACTTGTCAACGACACATGCAAGGGAATGCATTGCGAGATTTACACTTTATGTGTATGGAATATCTGGTAATTAAAATGAAAGGAAGTCTGTCTAACACATAGACATAGAGAATGGACTGAGCAAACATAGTACTCGTATAATCAGCATACAATGTACCCACCCACTGCTGGGACTTCGCTAAGGAGGAGGGCTGTAATCCATCGCGCGGCCCAATGTGGGTTAGTGGTTGTCATTATGTCTTAGAATTTTGGTTCTTTGCCATGAGGGTTTCTTCACGATGTTTTCCTTCACCGTTTTGAGAGCTGCAGTGCTGATTAAATTACACAAAGTCGGATTCGGAAGTCGGGCCCATTACGACTACTCTCTGAGTAACACCAGCATCAAAATTACGTTCTAGAAAGAGAAAAAGTGATTAAGCGGAACATGCCTATCTCTTTCCAAAGATAGTAAGACAGAAGAAGACAATGCTATCGTAACGATAAAGAGATTAGCGATTGCCGCAGTAACATTGTCTTTTTTTGTCCGTATTTACTTAAAATTTGAATAGAGAACGCAAAGTTTACTAGCTCTCTATGATCTCACCTAAACTAACAGAAAATTTCCATGATGAATTTGTTTTCAGCTTTGTTCTGCCAAGTCAGTGACACTGTTCTCATAAAAACGCAAAAACATATCCTGTATACATGGAAGTTTACGATACAAAAACAAGGTCAAGCATAGAGCTTACTAAAATAGTAGCAACAAATTCATGATGACAGCGGACATTTTGCCATTCCTGCTACAATAACATTTCAGGAACCTTTCTTATTAAAATTCGTGCCAAAGTATCTCACATTAAATATGTTTATTAAGACTGGAAATAATTAAAAAGGAGAAGGGAAAAACAAAGCGATAAACACGCAAAGTAATCAACGCGCCGCGTGTCATAATGAAAATTGTTTCCTTGTACTGATACGCGAACGTGTAAAGCTTTCATACTTCAGACGAATAAATTACGATGGTACTGTTGGCATTAATATGGAGACAATACCGCATTCCACTTTTAGCATAGCACCTTCTAGCTGCTCGTGAATGAGGAGGCGGGCCGCGTGAGGGAGAGGACAGCGTCCTGCCTCCACCCCAGCCGCAGTGGTAGACGCCCACGGCGACAGACGTCGGCAGACGATCTACGACCACGGTAAGCGCGGGCATGCGGGCAGCGAGTAATGGGCAACTCGCTGTCCGGCCATGGACCATGCCCGCTGGTCTACAGCGCTTTGTGTTCCATGCGCGCCTCAAAGAGTGTCAGTAGAGTGACGGGGCCCCCCTCTAGAGGGCCAAAGCCTGCCGGGGTCGCGGGACTGTACGAATTACCGTGACCCCGGAACGTAAAGGGCTATTGAAGGACACCGTGGATTTTAGTCAGTACGAGTCTGACAGTCCCTCCCGCTCTGCCCTGGGTGGTTCGACAGAAAGCCGACTCAAACATAGTTAGGAAAAGGTTAGGCAGATGATGCCCTTCTAAGTTGTGCAGTTCTGTGTCGACGCAAAAGTGCCAAGTCATTTCGCATTCCTCCAAACATCCGTTACATGCCTTCCGTTCATCTATTTATATTCAAATATATTCAATTTAAATTAAACGCGTCAATCACTGTTCGATTTAATTGATAGCGATTCAATTTCTGAATAACTGAATCTCGCACAATTTAGCGGTATTATTTATTTTGTTGGCTATCGATTGCCAATTACTTGTGTAGAAAACGATGATTTTTGTTTATTTTGTCCTAAAAACTTGTGAATGCAATTTATCCAAATTCATCTGGCATTCATATCTCCGTTTATTTTAATAGGTATGTATCTATAAATTATTCATAAACTTGTCAGAGACAATGATGTTCAAAAACAGAATTTCAAAAAACAAACATAGGCACAAACGGCAGCCATAACTTACGCATGTAACAATGAATCAAGAAAATAGCGTGACACGTTAGAAAATATGATATCACAGGATTAATCTTCGCAATGAAATGCAATAAGAGACAGATAATACATTGATACAGATAAGACACTATTCATTATTAATTCTCATAAAGCCGCGATATTTATCTTGGAAACGTAGTAGCGGCTACCAGCGCCATTTTGGTTCGTAGCGCCATCGGTCGCCAGTGTTGCTTGCGGGTGTACTTTATTAATGCTTAGAGGTCCCAACTCCGACTGTGCCTAAGCCGACGTCTTGTAGGTGTACAACCAGTAATTATTTTAAATGCAAAGCTTGGTATCGTCGTGTAGGCAGTTAATCTTTGCGTCGCATGGAGATGTAAATTAAACTTCTTGAATTTACGTATGTAATTAGATGGGCTGACAGTGCTTCCTTAGGTAGATCTGAGATAGAAATTGGCGTCGTTAATTAGTTTGTAACTAAATGTTGCAGTTTCCTAGATTGCGAAACGAATATCAATATTAATATTTCATGTCGCTAGCTGGATCATGGTAACCTAGTTCTGTCCACATGAATTTGAACTCACCTTATTTCTTGTCTACTAATAAGTCCTAAAAGCGACAGTTCTTGCTATACAACACAGACAGGTACAGAAGACAGTATTAAGTCATATTCAGATATAGTCTGAGGCCGAGGCAAGGTCGGATGGCGTCAAAAGGCGTCACAGATAAATAATTTTCCTCATAATCAAAACAGTTGTGCTCCACGAACGTGAGAGTACACACATAACCTCAAAATGCGATAGTTGCAAAAAAATCGATTCAAAATGAAGATTTTATTTATTTTCGCGTGTGTGTTGTTGCTGTGTGTGTGTTTCAATGAAGGGAAAGACTTTATTGTGGGTACTAAGGCGAACAATTTATTGATATCGACGCAGAAAGTGAAGTACAGGAGTTTACCGCTAATAAGGAGGGACAAGGATTACACTTACATCGATCCGAAGGAGAGAATTATTAAGGTAATTATTTTAATTTTACCTTTTGTAAAAATTGAAAGTGAATGATGCTTGCTCTTGCTTCATGTAGAAAAGAAGCAGAAGCTTTTACTCAAGAAGCCAATCAGGTTCATGGTAAAAAACTGTAGGTAATGAAAGATTATACTTAGTAAATAGAATACGAAACTCCGCATACACAGCACAATCGCTGCCAAAAGTATTAAATCTCAGATCCATGGATAAAATTGTCGACGTATAATACCGAAACAACGCCAGTGAAATGCGAAAATAGACGCCGAGAGATATTTTAGACGATTTTGATATCATAGTAATCGTGACAATTGGAACTATTCCAATTGCTTTTTTTATTTAGTTATGAATTCTTGAAATAACTTTTTAACTGAGGGTTTTGACGATTGACAGAATGTACACAAGCATGTATTATTTTAATATAAGAGCTATTACAGCTACCGAATTTTGCCGAGGACTATTTTAGAATCGTCCTAATCTTCTTCTTTTTATTAATGGCACGACGGTATTTTTATTGTATTGGTCCAAACCTTGGTCACTTCTACGGCGTCCAATTTTATGGTAGTTTTATCTATGCTTTGTCTCTACAAAGTTACTTCACATGTCCACTATTTGATTATATTAACCTGAAATTATTTGAACAATCTTAATAACACGATTACCTCATCAGGCATCGCGACCTCTACTCGTGTTGAGGTCACTCACTGAGATGCCTCGCTTACCTCTTCAATATCATCGTCTATCAGCACAAAGTCGTACATTGCAGAAAATGTAATTGATAGTTCGGTTTTTATTTAACTTTCTTTGAGATTACCCATTTTCTATTTGACTACAACGACAATGTGTTTGCTATGCTGCAGCTCACGGTACCTGCTAAACAAACATCAGACATGAATGTGTTAAGTCTTTTTTTCTAGTTTTAAGTTTGCAGATAATGTGGGTACGCGAAAGTCGTTGACCGCGGCTGTTTACAGATGTTCAGTTATAACCACAATGCCTATTATTTTCAATCCTCTGACACGAAGATTGCGTCGCCTACCATTCATTTTATGCATAGTGTCTTATCTCCTATATATTCTCTCGCAAGGAATAAACGAAGTCTGCAGTTATTTAGCCGACATTCAGTCTTATAGGTAATTGCTTAGCAATTGATTTATCTATATTACGCTGATAGGTTAAGCCTCTGCCTACACCAGCATTTAGGTAGTGGAAACATTCTCACGATATTTTGTATTGAGATTTATTCTAAAGACCTTTATTTGCGTGTTTGGTAGTGACAGTAGATATGGTTTCTATCGCAGAATAGGTCAAATTGAAATACTTAAAAAAAATAGTTATTTTGTAGGTTATTTTACCCTTCTTTGTGGCTGTTTTTGAAGGCGGCTAAATTTTTTCGAAAAAGTTTTTTATTTTACTCTTTTTAGTTTAAATATTCAACCCAAATACTTAACAAATACGTCATGTTCTTACATGTGCACTAGAATTTTGTAATCCCTAGCACCGTAATAACATCGCTCATGTTCACGTCGAATTGATAACCTCCTCCTTTTTTGAAGTTTTTATCATGACTATCTATGGTGAGTTACGAAGTATTTGGTCAGGAACATGATTATTTTCTAACAAAAACAAATAATGAGGTTTTGAGGACCAATCAGTCAAAAGATCCATCTGAAAGATATTCAACCCGATTTATGTGTATGAGTTAATTTCTATGAATCTTTATACATCGACTAAAATAAATTATAAAAGTTTTATTTGCATTATTTAATTCCAGTCCGTGAGTCGGAAATAACAAAAAAAAAATCACAAAGTGCGTCAATTGAAGCTTGGATCCATTAAAAATGTACAATCAATTAAAATTTAAAACTTTAAAAGCTTTCATCCACCGCCCAAAATCCGTTGCGAAACCGACGGAAATAGCATGCAAACACATCATCAAAGTAAACCAAACAAAAAAGAATTATGAAAAAAGAGAATATTTTTGTCCAGTAAAACTAGTGGTTTCCCACTTAGCTTTGATGAAAGTTTGATGAACACATAGCTAACAACACGGATCGCTAGCGTGTCGCAAATTGCTTCGGAAATGATGTCGCGTGTGCATATTGGAATAGGCTCTTCGAAATAACATATTTACGTAACTACCTACACATTTTTTTCAGCGTGGTAAAATCATTAAAGGAGTCCTCCCACCCAGGGCAGAGCGGGAGGGACTGTCAGACTTGACCGACTAAAATCCACGGTGTCCTTCAATAAGCCCTTTACTTTCCGCGGTCAAGGTAATTCGTGAGTCCCGCGACCCCGGCAGGCTTTGGCACTCTACACTCTACTCTCCGTCACTATGCTGACACTCCTTGAGGCGCGCGTGGAAAACAACACGCCGTCCACCCGGGCATGGTCTATGGTCGGACAGCAAGTCGCCCATTACTCGCCACCCGCATGCCCGCGCTCGGTGGCAGGAGATCGTCCGCCGACGTCTGTCGCCGTGGACGCCTACCCCTGCGGCTGGGGTGGAGGGAGGACGCTGTTCTCTCCCTCACGTGGCGCGCCTCCTCCTTCGCTAGTATAACTGCTTCTCAAAAGGAGGCGACCGCTTTCCATTCCGACTCACCCCGCAGCATGGCCTCGACCAATGCCGGGCGCGAGAGGTCTCTGCCTATCGCCGTCGCGCGGCGGCGGTGCTCTGCCAAAGGGGTGTCTTACCGCCGCGATTGCGGCGTGCCCGAAGTACTTACACATGGCGTAAGAGTTGATTTACTGCCCCTAGTACCTTCATAGGTGTTAAGGTAAAATAATACTCTTAGATCTATTATGTATTGCACAGACAATGTTCATTGGTATTCAATCAATCAATCATGTCAATCATACATAAACGGAAACCAATGAGGACAAAACCTTGGTTTCTCAGAATACGCATAATTTAACTAGATATCTATACAGTTTATTATTGTATTACTACTATCATAAATGCGAATGTTTGTGAGGATAGATATTTGTGAGGTGAGGTCGGCACGATTGGCGCAGTGGCTGAGCGATCGGACTGCTGTGCTGCGTATCGCGGGTTCGATTCCCGCACGGAATAAATATTTGTATACTCTACAAGTAGTTGTTCCGGTTCTGGGCGTTTATGTATGTGAGTTTCTATGTTTCTAAACGCATCCACGAAACAGAAGAAATTCCTGTGTGGGGCAACGTTTTATTTAAAAGATTCAGATCAGATCCTTTCCTAGATATTTTTTTATTATTTTTTATAAATTCTTTCCGGTTCTTGCTAATCTTGGATTGAAGAAATATGACAGCTGTTGAGATTCTCAACAAGGTTGGAATAAAAATAAGAAGGGATTTATAACCCGTAGGCGCTTTAGCAACAAGCCCCTTTTTCCCTCTTTAGTGCAGAATACTACTAAACATCTGCTGCGAGGTCGGAGACAAAAAAGTATGCAACGTTGTTAATATTTAATAACCACGTTTATTTTGAATCTTAATTCTGTTAAGTCCGAAGCCATGTCAGAGATCAACTTTATCACCGGAGTATGGTGGATCCTTACACAGAAGAAAAAAAGGAAGATCTCTAAAAAATAAAGTGAAAACTTCTTCTTTCGAGGTCTAGCTCTCACTTTTTTAATCTTCTTCTTATTTTTACGTATTAGCGTTCATACCCTTTCCAGTAATAACTGTACAGGATGACGTCCATACAGAACTAATGAAAAAGTTCAGAAGATGTGTACAAGATCGTCTGATTATTAAAAAAGCTCCTTGTTCTCATCCATTCTAACTTTAAAGCAATAGGTCAACGGCCTTTCTCGCTACGGCTCAATTCTATTGTGATGCCACTACTAACTCAACCATGCTATTACCATAACGATATTATAATCATACATAACTAGTCCGACTGTCTCTCTATAATCAGAAGATATACTTATTTGCGTCTTACTAGACGCTACTGCGTCGTTGGTTACAGTAATTGCAAGACATACTTACATACGAGTAAGTTGCATAGGAATCAGACCCCTACTAACTTAACTAAAGTCAAAATGAAATTTGCAGAAGGATGATACCGCCGCGTCTGAAGTCCCTTTGATTAAAAAAAATTTAGCACCACGAATTTTCCGCAAGTCATAATAAGTGGCGAGCATGCGGGCAGCGAGTAATGGGTAACTCGCTGTCCGACCATGGCCCATGCCCGGGTCGACGGCGCGTTGTGTTCCACGCGCGCCTCAAAGAGTGTCAGCAAAATGACGGGGCCCCCCTCTAGAGGGCCAAAGACTGCGGGGTCGCGGGACTCACGAATTACCGTGACCCCGGAACGTAAAGGGCAATTGAAGGACACCGTGGATTTTAGTCAGTACGAGTCTGACAGTCCCTCCCGCTCTGAAAAAAAAAGTCATGATTAGTGACGCGGACTCTTAGGAGCTATAGTCTATCAAATCGGAATATCTTTAATTCTTAGTTCGGCCTCGATGTCAAAACGCTTGTAACTAAGGTCGAAAACACGGGTTTTGTGCTAAGAGATTAAACCTAGGGTGGGTGTGATTCCCAGGTTGGGCAATGGTATTAGAATTTTCCCATCAGGAATTTCTGAGAACAGTCGTGAGAATAAGGACTGTTTAGATGATTTTTCACCCTCAAAAATAAAACGTAACCTGCTCTAAAAATACACCATCAGTTTAGCCCAAAAATTAATGGAGAGTCTGACCCCGACAATGTGGCCAGTGGCCTTGCATGCATAAAAAGTTATACTAGTAGTTCGGGTCAACTTCAAGTGTCCTTGACCGTGACAAAAGGTCTTTGTGTCAGCTAAAAATAACCCCTTATTGACCAGAGAGGTGACTGTTGTTGAACTATTAAATAGGAGCTTTCGGTTTCGGTATCATAGGATGACTACATCTTCGCATACCATCAGGCGAGATAGTTGTCTAACGCGAACCTATCAGTAAATAAAGAAATAAAGACATCTCTACTATTATAGGTAAATTAGTGATGTGATACATGTATAATGAATAAATTCTACCATAAGTGAATAAGTCCAGTAATATAAAACCAAACTAGATTATCCTTTAGCATTTATCGTTTTGCAATAAATATTAATGATTTTTTACAAAAAAATACCCAAAACCTCTCACAAAATCTAACTAACACCTCAATTATTGTGTAAAACAGCGCTTCTACTAGAGCTGACTATAAAAAAAAAACCGTAACTATTCTGGTCCACAATATAAACAGCGCAATCTAAACAGTCAAGAAGAAGAGCGTAGGTATTCTAAACGTGTTAAAGAAAAAAACGGCCATCACAAAAAAAAACAATTGATAATGAAGAAAGAACAACATTAACGTGTAATTTATTGTGTTTCAGGGCATCATCGCTCGGGATCTTTCGAGGACGGACACAGAAGTGACGCTGGTATCCGGTGGCATTGGCGCCACGAACGTGACACTTCACCTCCAAACCGGCCGGGGAGAGGAACTCAACTATCTCATACTCATATTTAGCAATAACATCAAGTGAAATATACCAATTATAAATTATACTTGTACGTTCTATATTCTCATATTTAATTGACAATCTTGTAGTTGACACTCGCAAACAAGTTTATGACAAGGAATTCTAGATATTATCAAATAGGTCACTGTGAAATATTGGTTCACATAGTCGATATTCGTATTGAAATTGCTGAATGTTGATTTATGAATGTTTGAATGGCTAGTTATTGTAAACACGAAAACAAAAACGAAGCGATTTGGAATGCTTCAAATAAACAAACGATTCTTTTTTGCTGGACAACAAAAAATATCTGACTAAGACATTAGTAGAGATAAAATTAAAAAGCAATCACAATTTACGAACATCAGACTAAAAGTAATATTACATTTTGTTGCGTCAAGATAACTCAAGGATCTCGCAACAAACAGAGGAGACAACGAAGTCCTCAGAATTCTGATATGATAAGAGCAACTTGACAATCAAAGAATACAATCTTCTAAGAATAGCAAGCTTCACAGAATACAATTTTAAACAGACAGATACGTAAACAAAACAGAGAAATAAATGCTTTATGAGAACAACATTTTAATTTTCTGATAACGATATTTGAGTAATGTAACAAAGATCTGATTAATTTAAGTATTTTTAAAGTCAAATACAATGCTTTGAGTGGCCAATTGAATAACTGGGCATCATTTTAGAAGCTACCTTACACTAATAAACAATTTAATAAGTAGGTAACACATGTTTGGAGAGAGCTTTGCCCAACATTGGAACTAAAGAGGTGAAATAAAAATGCTAATACAAAGAAAAAGAATATAATTGTCCCAAAAAAAGATCCGTCCCGCTATCACAAAAAACGCAAGAAAATATTTATCAACACACTCGTAATGTCTACATACCAAACCCTTGTTTGCAAATGCAACAGCCAACAAGATAACAACATCAAACAGAGAGCAAACTAACGAAGTAGGTCCGTACTGCACACATCTCCCCTAACACAAATCAATTTTAGCGAATTGTCAGTGCACAGGGTGTTTAAACTAAGGGAGAGAGGGGCTAATGGAGACACACGCATTAAACCGGGCCGCGTGCAGCGACAACATTGACATAGACCAGGGGGCCTAATTAGTTTAAGCCTGTGGCCAGCGCCCCGGAGATGGTGGTCAAAGATCAAAGATATAGGGATGCAGGAAGTGAACTGTTGTGGATTAAATCTATCTAGCTTGTTCCTGTACTCTTAAAACAAGATTAAAATCTCATTCTCGCAGAGAGTCCCTTGTTTTAAATTTCGTACATTAATTCGAGGCATCCACAGACAGATACAAAATGCCTTACATAAAGGAAACTTGTAGCGGCGCATCTTTCAACATCAAATAAAAACTACGAATTAAAACGGTTTTCATTGACGCGTGCCTGTGTGCTCTCTATGGCTTTGCATTCCGGTACTCGCTTGGATACTGAAGTCGAAGTAGCCATCGAAGACTTGCGTCGCCTTGTCTACGACAGGGCCTAAAGTTATCCGTGAGATAAGGCTATAAAAGCAATAGCCCACCAGATAAAACTTGTCTGGACCGAGGAACCATCTTACGGATAAAAGCTGAGGAAGTTTCTTTACCCAGATTCCTCGTACCTCTAGACTGTCTTGAAGCTTCATTGTAAGTGGAATGGATTAACCAGTACACGGGAACTTTTTCATGTAATTGTATGATAAATAGCCGAAGATTTCTGATAGCTATTGATACCTTTTATGGGCATCTATAATACCAGACAGAAGGTATTGCAGATAAAACTGAAATGATGCTCGTAATTACATCGACACCGATCAAACTGAGACTCAGCAACGCGAACAATGTTTTGCGACCTGTAATAAACGTAGATAACCAAGGAATGATGATAATAGGTGCTTCTTCTGATGAATTTCTTGATATAAGTAGTTGGACTGGAGCGAATTGTATGTAAAGACAGAGAACCGAATGCTTCATTAATAACAGCACTTTATTTATTTTACTTCGACATAAAAGGGCTCACAGCCATATTGGTTACAGAAAACGCTATCCGTAAATACCGTACTTACGTCTAACTACATACTTCCATGATACAATGCACATTAAGATTCTTTAAACGAACGTAGATTTGTCCAATGTCCATATAGTGATGAATAATATATCTATATCTAGTCCAGGCAATACTTCATTGCATTTGCTTTGAAATATTTTCAAAGTTTTTAAGAACAAGTTCCTACAGCATTAAATACAGTTTAGTCATTAAAAATGCGTAATAGCCATTACTAGAGTGTATTGATTTATTCAAGTTCCGCTTTGCAAATGAAAGCAATAACAAACTTCGAATACATAATAAATCAAGCATATCAATTATAATCATATTAATCAAGCAACTCTGTTATCGGGAGTGTCGCAATGCAATAAGTCGCAAACATTAATAAATTATCGAGAAATGTATGCACAAATGTAACTCTGTGCAAAACGTAACGAAGTACCAAGAAATTATTTATTTATTTATTTATAGGTATTTAAAGCGAGTACAATGGAAAAAAAATCATTAAAAATGGTTCTTGGGCTTTAAATAGACTGTTCAAAATTGGCACTGGATTAAAGGAAACGTCACTTCCAGACAGACGTTTCTATGTATATCTTCGCTCTATCCAGTAGGGTGCCGCTACAGCCTTCACATTTTTATCCAGGTATCAAAAAGTGCCCACTATTACAATTTCAACGAATTACCGTAATACAAAAGTAATTTAATTCCGTGTCTGTTGGTGGTTTCAACGTCCAATTCATTAATGCGAGCTTAATTAATTCACAACCACATTATACTATCGGTTCATATAAATTAAACGAATTAAGTACTCCACTGATAACAGAACTGGGACTTGATTATCGAGTTTCGAACGGGAACGCTAATTTTACGAGTTATATGACGTTCACAATGGGTAGGGTCTCCTGTGTTTTGACGTAAAGTTCGAATGGAGCACTTATTTCACCTCAATTAGCATTAATATCAACAACGAAATTACCGACCAGAAATAGTGGGACCGCAAAATGAGGACATAACACGAAGATAGTAATAAAACGTGAATTCTAAGCTGTAAAGCAAATGTGCTTAATAAATTCAGAGAACTTATTGGTCATATGCAAATTTGTTATTGCATTTAAATACCAACATAAACGCAAAATGTTTTGATTATGACTCAGGCAGTACTTACGCCGACATCCTTTAAAAAAAAAAGCATTAAATATAAAATGTGCACATCAAAGTAAAATGATGCAGACTCCCTGCAATATTTTTACAAACGAATCGGTTTTAAAATTGGTCGTTTTTTTCCTTTAACGCTGGCGATCTAGGGAGAGAGAGAGATGAAAATTTGACAGTAATGTAGGCATCCACTTTCCCGCGGTAGACGCACTGGCATAAATAAAACATGGACACCGGTAATGCACTCTTTGCTTCCCTCGGAACATTTCGCTTCGCTAGAATAAAATGTTATGTGTATCGATGCTAGTAAAGCCGTTTGATATTTTAGAGATTGTGCTGAATACGGCAAATACTTTTGATAGACCGTTTCAGTAGCGATATAAAAGAGTACTTCACTAGATTAAAAACGAAATGCAGTAGTTTTTCGTTGAATTTTCTATTGGTATTTTGGCCACCATACAGTGAAACCTAATATGTGGAAATCGTTGTAAAGTCATTCAGAAGTGCAGTCGGTGACTCAGTTCATTAGATTACTTAAATGTTTATTATCTTCAGAGAAACCGCACTAGTTTAAAACAAATCAAAAACAAGACCAAGATGTCGTCGTGACGAAGTTAATCTTAGATTGACACTAGAACAAGCAATGTATTTGTGTTTAATTCCGCGAAGAGCAATGACTCACAATGGTTGTAGGCGATAGACCAACACTCTGTTTATGCACTATTAAAGCATTTATGCACTATTAATGCAATAATGCAACATTGCTTTACGTATCATTAAATGTTAACAGGCGCAATCGTGTTGGCTGACCACTAACACACCCTATAAAATCTTGGTCATACAAACATAAGTGCCGAAACGGCCAGAAAGGATTTTAGAAAGCAGCAAAATGGAGCAAATATTTCACATTATCACATAAATCGTTAGGATTATGACCCAAATAATTCTATATTAAAACCAAAATAAACAAAACCAGTTTAAATTAAATTATCTTAAATAATTACAAACATTAACGTTTAAGGGCCAAAATGTATCACCCTCCACGGTAGGCCCTGGGCGGTGTTTTGTCACAATTCAAAACCCGTTAATTTTCCGAGGACTTACCTTACAATAACGGTAACTCAATGTTATGATTTAAGCGTAACCAACGCCCGGGCAGTAAAGTTTTCCCTTCACTTCCCCCTTTCAGGGTGAAACTCAGTAAAATTCGATTTTGATGCGTCCATGGTCCCATCAAAAAGTAATTTCCCATGAAAACAAAAGCCGCCAAGAAAATTTCTAATTCGATCCAATCTAAATCCAATTACCTACACCCCGTGTTGGTGCTTACACGAAGAACACACGTATGTGCGTGCCTACAGATTTACTCAAGAAAATCGATCGACAACCCTATACGAAGTATAAATGAAAAAGTTGTAGTAGATAGTATTAAAGTTGGTGTCAATATCGTTAAGACGTATTGTTTGTCCTGGTGTTGTTCAGACGGAACTCAAACAAAATTGCTCAACATCAGTAAAGTAAAAATTTCATATTGCTGGGACGACAGACCGCAAATCAAGTTGGGCGAAACGTCTTCCCTTCCATGGCGTCATCAGTGTTAGCTCAAAGGATTAAATTGAACCTCCTTTAGGGTATAATTCCATCTAATACTAATCCTAACATGAGCACAATAAAACTACACAGAACCACAGCACTTCAGTTGCAACAGAAGACAGGGCCATCAAAATAATATTAACCTCTCAACGCTGTGTGGGTGTACTTTACAATCCCATATTAAAACTATCAGGTTCTGCCACCTCATTAACCAGGGAGTACCTTACAGACTACTCATAAATAATGAGGGTTATGGCCATAGTTACCACGCAACTTGTCGCTAAGCCTCTGCCAGTTGTTATAAACCGCTTAAGCAAATTGTAAAAGTTTTATACCCGATAACAAGGGTTAGTTTTCCGTTATGATGGCACATAATACCAACAAACAGAATCATAATTTTTGAGCTGATCTTGGTTTTAAAGGAAAGAAAGGACATAATGCCAATACGTTATTCAAGAAATTCACAAGAATACTTGGAAAAGGCATCCACTAATCCAGAACCAATATTGGCTTTCGGCTGACGATGACAATGAATTTGTTATTTAATAAGACAAGAAATCATGTCTTTACGTCCTTAACAATTGTCACACATATAGTCAATGTTCTGCAAGTCTGACAACCAACCAAGCGATATCTTATTACACTAGACCAGTACGAACTGGGTTTTGGAGATCAGTCGCAGTTGCAATATAAACCTGGTTCTAGGCTCAAAGCAGTTTCCAACAAAGTTGAGTTACGACTGAGCAGAAGATGAAAAAAAGTAACTCTAGAAAATTTTAAAAAGGACTAGGGATACTTATTGCAAATATAAAAACAAGTATGTATGAGAAAAACAGGACTGGAGTCAACCAGCCAGAAATGTAGCATTTGGGCAAAATTGTTACTTGCACAACCAAATAACCAATACTGCAGATATTAACTGTGGCCACCAACAAAGCCGATGCCAATGCCGCAGCATGAAATTGAGATATGAAAGACATGCCAAAATAAATCCCGCAAATAAATGTAACGTTATGCTATTTCCAGAAACAAGGTCGTGTTATTGACGTCTTTCATATCTATAAAATCTAAGCAAATTGTTCACGTGTAGATATAAATAAGCAGAAAACAGAATATTAAATGATTTATGTCGCCCTAACATTGTGTACAGTTCCAAAGATGTTTTAATGCTTTTAATCACTTTTCAAATTTCTAGAGGCGTATGTTACAAAGACGATAACAAAGGCGTGGAAAGGCCTCATAAGTACAGGACTGATTCATGTAACGATGCTAGGAGAGGCCTATGTCCGTGTACCATTTCTTACCGATTTGGCAACATTAATTAACACAATCAACCTAAAATGTTTCTACTGCAACCACACTGGCCTCTGTAAGAAGGTGTGGACCGAATTTCAAAAAGTCGACTTTGGTTTTAGGATAAACTCTTTAATGATAATCACCTTCAAGGTTCCGAAAGCATTGTAGATGATTGTGAAATACTTGATTGAATTACAGTCGACGACGTACTACTCCCAAGAATTTTCACCGAATTTTTTCAGGTAATGCAGTAGTCTCCACTTTATTTTCTAAAATGTATTGCCTACAGTTTAGAGAGCAAATAACATTAAAGCAATCGCAAAGCTCTAACAAAACAACAAAAAACCGGTAGCAAACCTTCAGTTAGCCAGCAAATAAGCGTGCAATTATAAGCGCAGTACACGAAGTAACTTAGACAACATTTTGTGTTGAGCGTAAATATTCTTAGTTGCCAACGTTTAATTACTTTGCTGCCGCTAAATCACGTGTCAGACTTGTTCTTGTAACGTTATTACGATTATTTAAATTGTTTCTTTTTGTTCAGCTAATACCGTGGGAGTGATAGGGAATCGAATTGACATAGCTGAACGTGCCTCCAGTAAGTAATGGGCCTATAGAAGTTTATCTTCAATTCTACATTTTATCAACCTGGTGTGTGGACGGCTTTCAGATACCAGACAAATGCTACTGCGTCATTATCATGTTTTTCTAGCTTGTACCTATGTAGAACTTCAAACATTCCAAAAAACAACATACTTACAAGGTGCAAGGAACAATTTAACAAAATGCACAGGAGAGTCGAAGTCATGGAAGTAAGATTGTGAATAATAAAGGGCATTAATTAATTTACCCTAATTTCAAAGACCTAGCGAAAAATCCCCACTTTATGTACTTATAAGTAAAAGCCATGTATCCCAGAATTTCTGATGCAACAAAGCTTTTCCATTAAATACTGATGCAACCGAATAAAATTAATATCTCACCAGCTTCCTTGTCTAATCATTACAGCAAAAGAACCAGCTAAGTTCAAAGGAACACGAAGCCCAACAATAATATTCTTGTTCGACATTAATCTAAAGCATTTCACTCGTAAATCTCCCTCGATACATATTTAATTGATAACTTTCCTATACAGAAGATATTTTAATATCAAAGGGCTCATTATTTGGGCTCAACAAAACGTAACTGTCACTAATTCATTATGTTCTATCTTATTTTAATGGAATTCTATAAAAAATAGTTGCCGCAATGATTTATGAGTGTTATCGTAACGTCGGCCTGTGTTCTTTTTTTTAACTTGCGATAAGGGAAGTAATAGAGGAAGCAGCCCGTGATTTATTGTACAGGTCAGTTAATATTTTTTCAATGAAAGTCACTGTTTATATGACACACAGGCATAAAAGAATTTTCGGTTATAAAATTAAAATCAAAGTCATATTTATTTCCACCCACAGCTTTTTGAACGCTGCATATTTTATTGTATCTGATAAGGTCTGATTGATTTTTTGTTTACAGTATTTCCCAATGTTTTTACTTTGTTGGTTTAAGTAGAAGAATAAATGCATACTCGCGTGGGTTCAGAGATTTCGCGACGGATGTCTCGACATGCTTAACTGGCCGTACAAAAAGACGGATTATGATAATCAGCGTCCAAATTGGGCACGTTAAAGGAGAATGTAGCTAATATATTCACAGCTGCGTTCGAGTGCAGGTAAACAATAGGTTCTCGAAGTTGTGCGACAAGTATTGCAAGTCCATGAATCATCAGAACACCCTCACACTTCCGCACGTATTACTGCTAATTAAAACCCGGAGAGAGACCGAAGTCCCGGCTGTCGCGTCCCTAATAGGGTTACCAGAAGACAAGCTCGAATGTTCGGGGAAGACTCAATCAATATTTCGACGAAGTTACAAATAAATGACTGTCCATGCCAAGTTAGAATGGAGTAGTCAATCAGTACTTGGTTGAGAGATCAGAAAATTGTAACTTGAAATTAGTTTTGGTGAGCTAGGTTTTGTTATCGTTCAATCAGTTTGACCCGTGTATAACCCGAAAATTATTCCTCGGGAACGCACTATCGGAATAAAAGTTATCCTACGTGTTAACCTAGGTTGTAAACTGTGTGCCTTATTTTAGCTGTTTCTGCGTGACATTAATCCTCACAAACTCCTTATCAACTACAACTAAAGTAATTCAGCGAAGGCCATCTGGCGACCCTAACAGATAATTAAAATGCAGCAGTCCTGCAGTATCGTATCGCCCCCAAACGTCACTTGCACCATAAAACTTCACGAACACGCCTGCGATGACGCACAGACAGCTTAATGGAGGCGAGAGAATTCGGAGACGATCTCTGAAGCTCGACGATAAATAATGAGGTGAAAAAAATGAATTCTTTAGCCTATATTTGCATCAAGAGTCTGTGTTTTGGATAAAGTTGCTTAGTGAAAGAGATTTAATATCACTGAATGAATTCTATATAGACCTAAGTTTTAAATGGAAGTAACTGCAGTAGTTTTCATAACACATTTGCTATATTTCGCATTAGCAATATCCTGTGTAGTTTTTGGCTCCTGTCTTTACTTAAGATTTCGACACTATAATAACTTCAAATACAATTTTCGTTCTTGCACTCTTCGTGCTTCAAAATTTCAAATTCATTCGTCATTACGATGTTGCAAGTAGCCAATTTGCGATCCAGTCCCTTGCCAGTATGTAAATGTGAAGCGGTTTCGAAAATAGACGCATTCTGACGAAGTTCGGACGATCAGGGAACGAACACATGGCGTCATTAGGCCGTCTGTCACACTGATAGAAGGATACAGTTACGTTAGGTACATACTAGAGATGTGCCTGCTAGTCGGCAAAATTGCCTACTAGTCGGCTGAGGTGATTCAAACAAAATTACAGTTTATTGAAAAAAAAAAATATTAGCTAATTTATGAATCAACATCTACTTACAGCCTAAATAATTTAAACTAATTAAAGAAAAGTACAGTAAAATAATTAAAAAAAATAATGTCACCAATTAGCGGGTACAATTAAGTGCATTTTATAATTTTCTCAATCCAAGCAACTCCGTGTAGTCACTGAACTTTACCAACCACAAGCATATGCTTAGCCGACTAGTCAGCTAGTCGGCCCATCTCTAGAACATACATTTATTTCCACCCTACTGTAACTAAACTTACATGAAACTTCCCTAGTAGGGCCGCCATCCTATAAAGCTAATAACTTGGGACAATGAGTTTCGAAGTTATGAAGTAGCGATTGGATATTAATTTGTTCTATGTTACGAGTACTTGAGTAAGTATTATATCGATAGACCATATATCAAATATATGCGTGCCCCATTTTGCGAACCTAAAGTAAGTTTATAACTTAAGCTATAAATTGTGAAGGGAGAGAAGTTTATATCATTTTCTGAAGATATTAAATTTAACTTTATGTGAATATGACATTATTCAATAAGTAGGAGTAGGAATATTAAAAGAAGTTACCCTGCTGCCGTGCCCATTTGCCAACAGTCAATTTAGCCGCAACAAGGAATTTAGGACAACGATGTTTTCATAATAATAATTCAGAACTAGAAAAAAATAAAAATAAAATGTTATGACAGGAAATAAAATTGCGAACGATTAATAATGCGATGCAAATAGATCCAACTGGAATACATGCATGAAGAAATCCAACAGATGGCAACCGTACTTATAGAATAAACGTTGCGTTTAAGAAAGCCGCCGAAGCCGTGGGCGGGCACTACACTTCACTCCAGGCACCGCCTGAGTCACTAAGTGCTTCTCCAAACAACGACAATAACGCAAACGCGATGGTTTGCGTAACAGTTACGTGTGAAAGTCCAAATCAGTACACTGATACCGATAACCTAACGTTACTTCACTTAAAAGGACTGGTGATAAATAAGTGAGAACATTTTAAGACTAGATAAAGCGCTTTAAGTACTTACTTAACGCTTTCACAAAACATGTAGTTCCGAACTACTATCGCGTAATAAATTCTTAGGAAACAACAGATAAAACTTCTAAAATATTCTTCAATAAATCTTCTTTATTTATTTTTTGGAGTTTTATTATCTTCCCTATTTATTTTTCTATCTTCAACTAATTCGAGTGGAAGATTCGACAGTCGTAAAAGAGCAGTCAAGTTTAAGGCCAGTGTTTACTTTACAAGTTTTATTACTGTTTGAATTTCAATGTAAGGGGCAGACTCGCCATCGAAATGTGAATAAGGAAAAACAGACGAATATTACTTCGAGACGACAAAGACAATGTAGAGTACACGAATAAATAAAAGACATTGAACGTCGGGTCTAGTAAACAAACATCTCATCGTAACAAAGTTAAGTCAGTCCGTCAATCGCTCCAATATATTTTATTCATGAAACTGATCCTGGTGAATTCACAACACTTCTTTGAATACGGTTATTCTGTCTCCATATATTTTGTCTGCAGGACCAGACACTTATTCCGGAATAGATAGCGGCTACGTTTCCTTTTGTCCCAAACATACAATGATTACAATGAAAGATTACCATAAACACCCTTGCCCCATCGTGGGAAAAAACAGGCATTTGTCGTGGCAAATACACTATGTTATACTTACACAACTTTTCATTTTGGACCCTTACACGAACAGACAAAACCCATTAGGTGTGTGATAATGCAAGTTCATCGTGGCGCAGGTATTGTTTAGTGTTGCTAGTGGAACAAAGCCGTTGGGTTGCCGTCTCATCTACGGACCTATTACGATCCATTGTTGAGGAAGCATGTACAAAATTAAAATGCAGCATTGTCTGAGCTCGCACGCCAACCTATCGGTGTTTTGTTTTCGTAAACAGTGAGATAAGCTGCGTTGTTTGGAGACAGTGTTGCTGTTGATGCAAGGAGTTGGTATGGTATTGATGAATTATTACATTAACTTAAAGAAATTGCCATGACACACCGCCAGAACTGGAATTTGGAAGAGGCCTACACACAGAATTCCATTTGGGTAGCTAGAGGTTGAAGAAGAAAAATAATGATTTACATTCAGTCTTCTCTGCATTCAGTGTTCAGTACACCGAAAACACTGGTAATAGGACTGCGAAGGTGGAAATAATTTTAGGAAGATCCGCACAAGTGAACCTCTGCTGCGGTCTCCTGGTAAACTATGTATGTTAGAAGATACGTACATACAAATCGTGTGACCGCACATTGAATAAAACTAGAACACATGAAAACAGCTGGGAGTTACAAAGGTTTACATCCACGTCCACAAGTTAGCAGGCAAGAACTTAACAATCAATACACAATTTAAATTTTAAGTGCGAAAAGTTCCCGAAGTAACGGCATTGTGCAATTTTCTTTCGAGCAACTTATAAAATGTGAACTCCCCTCGGCCGGTCGAGCAAGTTTAAATTGCCCTCTTCTTTTTTCACTATCTTTCCTTCCACTCACTTTTTCCTATTTAAACTTTTCCGTTTTATTTTAAAACCGACCACGAGTTGTAACAACGTACGATTTTTATCGCGTTTTGTGTTCGAAACTAGATGTTTATAGAATATTCAACGGAATCGTTTGTCCCTATTATGGGGTTGAAATAGTGCTGGTGTTACAACGATTGAGTCGAGGCTTCGTGTTTTATTTTTGTAAGTAAAGATAAAGATAATTTTATTCACAAAAATACTTCAGTTATTTTAGATACCATACAAACTTGATCTGATGCCGAAATGATTTTACACTATACCTTAACATAATACCTAGTTAAAAACCAACTTAAAACCGTCAAAGGAGAATGAAACTAAAAAAAAAAACAGAGTAAAAAAATATGTCCGGAAATTGCTGCAGCAACTACTTAGTCGATTACTTCATACATAAGCTAAGGTAACAAAAAAAGAGACATCCAAACAACCAATGCTTTACCAGAAATCAAACACTTATTAGCAAAGTAAAGTAAACAGCTTTACAGTTTCTTTAGCCGCACTCATACCGTGTAGAATAGTCGTTAGATTTCGATTGCTCTTCTCTAGAGCACTCTTGATTTAATCGTCGAGATTCGAGCATTAACACCGAGTAAGGTGCTTGAAGAGCACTTGCGAATATGTTCCGTTAGTCTTTTTGTACGAAGATGTAGTTCTTAGAAATGCTTTAATGAGACATGTGGATTTTGTGAGAGAAACATTATTACCATACAGAGGTTGTGAGTTATGATAATTGTTAATAATGTTGATTGCGTATTGCAGCGTTATAAAAAACGCTACATTTTTAAATATCACCTTTTTTATGGTGATTGTCATGCAACCTGTTTTCGGAAGCCTTTAGTCGAAATTTTTCTTTAAGAACTGAATCTTTTTAAGTTAGGAATTGGTTTTTGTTCGAGAAAAAATGAAGATTTTTTTTATGTCAGTTGGATGTGGTTTGTTGCCCGTGACGGGGTATCGAAGATTTTTTTGGGTGGAAATCACTTTTTGTTAAAAAATGTGAAACATTTTGAATTTAAAGTCGACAACGTTGGTTGAAAAAAAAATCATATGTGAAATCTTCTGTTTTTTGCCGGAATGGCGTGATCTGAAAATTTTCCTATGTATCGGTAAGTTTTTACAATAGTTTTTCTTCTGCAAATTTGTTTATTGTTCAGTCCGTATTTTTGGTCTCATGCCGCCTGTTTTTTCTTATCTACATTGGGCAGGAGGCGCTGAGTACGGTATCACCTACAACTTTATAAGCTAGCAGTCGGGAGCAACGCTCCACCGCGACCCCGGTGTGGTCGCGTGCAGTCTTTCCGGATCCTGAATTTGTCAGGCTCTTGAGCCGACAAATAAGTCCAAGCGTCAGATCATCGGAGGCCTGGTCCTGTTTTGACCGTGGCTACCAGCACGGTTCTCCGCGGCAGTCCTGCAGCGCGTCTCTCCATCCCGACAGGATCAAGCTGAGGATTCTTTATTTATTTAAATTAACTGTCTTATTTTTTGCTTTTAATGTTTAAATTGTTATTTTTATGTAAGGCACAGTAATACAACCCCTACACAGGGTATGTACGAGTATTTAGGCAAATAGCATCACTTTTTTTTTCCTTCCGTGGCGTGTTAATTGACATTGGCCAATTAGTTAGTTACCGCTAGGATCGCTCAAATATTTTTTTCCTCTGATATTCAGGATTTTGGTTTTTCCTCAGTAAATTAAATAACTATTGATTCGTACATTCTCTGGATAATCTGACATAATTGTATCGTAACCGAATTTTTTTTGTGTGTGCGACCTAATTTTATTTAATTCAAAACTTGTTACTTTGGTAACCGGGCACAATCGCATCCTAACTGTATTTTTTATTTACTTTTACAATTTTACCTATATCAAAATTATACGTTTTAAATAGGGGAAAGTTGTTTTCTTCAAGAATCCCGCTATATATGGCGCCCGAACAGGGACCAGGCCTCCGATGATCTGACGCTTGTTTTAATTTTACAAAAGCTCGTTCAGCCGCGTCGTCCCAACTTATTGGATCACGACCTTTTCTCTTACCAATTAACGCAGTAAGCGGAGCTATTATGGTAGAAAAACCATTCACAAAACGCCTGTAATAGGAACACATTCCAATGAAACCACGTAAAGATTTAGCAGTAGTAGGAGTAGGATAATCCCTAATAGCTTCGAGTTTACCGGGATCGGTTTGAAGACCCTTCTCATTTACAATATACCCTAAGTATTTTAATTCGCTCTTACAGAACACGCACTTTTTTAGATTGATGGATAAACCAGCATTCTTAAGACGAGCTAGAACTTTCCTGAGAAGCGCCAGGTGACTATTAAAGTCCTTGGAAACTAGAATCAAATCGTCGACATACCCGAAAACGTAGTCGTCGCTGGTAGAAGTAAATTCAAAATTGACAATCATATCAGTAAGACGCTGCATCTCAGAAGCAGCATTTGTAAGACCAAATGGCATCCTAACAAACTCGAAGAGACCTCGTTGAGGAACAATAAAAGCGGTTTTCTCACAACTCTCTCTATCAGCGAGCTACCACCCAAACTAGGAAACAAAAGACACCACTAAGAACAGACAACAACCGTGCATACGGAGCTTACCTTTGCAACACGACGCCTATAAGTTCATACAACACACTCATGCACTACGGGTTCTAACAACCGCTAGCTAAAGGAAAACAAATTAAACACAAGGGATAACAATCAGGTAAATTATGTATTTGTTGGGTGAGAAATAAAAGAGGGTTGTGTGTTTTATAGTTCACAAAATTATTTTATATAAGTGATGAAAAATTACAACTCACACAAGCAAACAAAGAACAGTATCCTGCCAGTTCTTCGTTATCGTATCTGTAGTTCAGGGCTCGTGATGTATCACCATGGGAACAGTCCAGGCTCTAGGAAATTCTTAAACTGGTCACTTGGGTAATCACGTTAAAGTCCTGAAACCAACAATAGGAATAAACAGAGAAAGAATTAGCTCACACAGTGGAAGAAATTATTAGCTCACTTGAAGCGACTTGGACTTGGACTTGGGACGACGCGGCTGAACGAGCTTTTGTAAAATTAAAAGAAGCTCTGATCGATACCCCTGTTATGGCTTGTCCTGATTTCTCGAAACCATTCATATTGCAGTGTGATGCGTCTGCTGTTGGTCTTGGTTCAGTTTTAACACAAAAGATTGATGATGTAGAGCATCCAATCGCTTATTATTCGCGCCTATTTTCCAAAGCTGAACGTAATTATAGCACTACAGAGCGCGAACTTTTGTCAGTTCTAGATTCTATTAAACATTTTCGGTGCTATTTGGATGGGTTCAAGTTCTCTGTCATAACAGACCATATGGCCCTTAAATGGCTTCTCACTTTGAACAACCCCTCAGGTCGTTTAGCTCGTTGGGCTACTATGATCTCCCAATATACGTTCGATATCATACACCGCAAGGGTTCACAACATATAGTACCAGATGCCCTTTCCAGATTATATGCAAGTCCTGTGTCGTTTGATCAGGGTCCTGAACATACTAACGACCGATGGTACAAGAAGGTATTTTTAGGTGCCCGTGATACACCACAAATGTTTCCAGCTTACGCAATTCATAACGGTGTCTTACTAAGACGTATGCCTGTTACTAGTCCCTTGTCTTCCGACCCATGGCGTGTTGTTTTGCCAGCTGAAAAGGTTACTTCTGCGATTTGGGAAGTACATAATAGTTTTCCTTCAATACATCCAGGTGTATCCAAGTCGTACCTAAAACTTAAGGAAACTTTTTATTGGCCTAACATGTACCGTGACGTCGTTAGCACCTTAAGACAATGTGAGGTTTGTAAAGCATATAAGATCGCGAACACGCAACCACGCGGACAGATTTGCTACCCTAAGCAAGTGTCCATGCCCTTGCAGATGATTTCGATTGATGTGATTGGACCGTTACCCATCGCTTATTACGGTTATAGGTACATCATCTCTATGGTTGATGTTTTTTCGAAGTATGTGTGGCTTGTTCCTCTTAAGAGAGTAGACGCTTTTTCTATTATTAAAGCTTTAGAGTCCGAAATTTTCTTTAACTTCGGCGTTCCTCGTTCTATTTTATGCGATAACGCTACTGTTTTTCGCAGTAGTCAGTTTCTAAATTTCCTCAGATCGTTCCTTATTGAATCTCCTACATTTACACCTTATTATACACCCCAAGCGAATACTGTTGAGCGCTATAACCAAAGTGTAGTGACATGCTTAGGGATTTTAGTTGGTGAAAACCAAAGATGTTGGGCTAAGATGTTGCCTAAAGTAAAGCTCTATCTTAACTCATGCGTCAATCTAGCCACAGGCTTCACGCCTAACTTTCTCATGTTTGGTAGAGAAGTGCTAATGGATTCTAGCCGTGCTAGTAGTCAGACTCAAAGCTCTAATTTAGCGGACAGTCGGACTCGTCACGCCTCGAATTTGTCTTCACTTCGTGAGGTTTATGCGAAGGTGGCTGATAATCTTTCTTTGGCTTTCCTCCGTAACTCCCGAGCTTATAACTCCAATCGGTCGGCTATCACTCTAAGTGTTGGTGACACTGTATGGAGACGTAATTTCTCTAGGTCATCTGGAGAAGACTTTTTCTCTGGAAAGCTTGCTCCACGTTTTGTTATGTGTCGTGTTTTGCAAGTTATTTCTAGGACTACTTATTTACTACAGGACTGTGGTTCCCTACATTCTGGTAGATATCATATTAAAGATATCCTAAAGTAACTTTTTTCCTCTATCTTTTATTTCAAATATTTTGTACGGGACTCAAGCGATTCTATCGCGCTCAGTTTGATCCTTAAAAATTGCCTATGATTACCGTTGGTTCAGTACTAACAATTAATTACAGATGGCAGTTGTTAAACTTTTGTGTTAGGACATCTTTAGTCGAGTTGTCGCTAGCGATTAGTTCCTATAATCGTACATAGATGGCGTTTTTCTAAATTTTATGCTAGTACTGTTATGTTGGTGATAAATGAAATGACTTCTTGATTATATATTTTAATAACAGACAGACGGTTCAGACACAGCAGTATACACAGATGAGGTACAGGTCAGTGACGGGCTGACGGCCATGACAGTGCTACCGGATACATAGACAATCCGTAGTGGTGTACATGCTTAATATAATACTAATTTAGTGATGTTACAACATCCCCCCTGTTGAGTTCTAATTAAACCTCTGACAAATACTTAAAAGACTTACTGTGCTATGTAACTATCTTATGACAATTATACATACTTAAAAATACTTATAGTTACAACTTACATAACATTCTTACATATTATGTACTTAATTATAATTAATCTATTTCCTCTATTAACCTTCTAGTAGGTTTGACAATACGACCTGACCTTGTTGTTACACTTGAGGATTTTTGAGATGAGGAATCTTTATGTTCAGAAGACTCCTGTCTGTCACCTTCCTCTCTCCCCTGTGACGAGTTGGATTGCATAGGAGGGTTTGCGAAGTTATGAGAATACTTATGTCTTAAGTGAATTCTATTCCTCCTATACCTAACACCATGGACATCCTCAACAACATATGACCTATTATTTGACATTCTTTGTTTAACAATAGCTTGTTCCCAGTCACTTTTAGGATTTCTTTTAAAATAGACATGATCATTATAATACAATATTGACAAAGACTTTGTATTTTTATCATAATGCTTTGATTTATTTTCATTATTTTTCTTGACTGACTCCTTATAATCCTTAAAAGTTACTACTTTTGGTTTTAATCTTTTGTATGACACTGGGATGTTATCTCTTAAGTTTCTAGACATTAATAATTGTGCTGGTGAAGACAAATTATTTTTCGGTGTATTTCTATATTGTAATAAAGCTATGTATGGGTCAGACTTGTTTTCTTTACATTTTTTTAACATGTTTTTTATGATTTTGACTGAGCTTTCTGCTTGACCATTTGACTGTGAATGATATGGACTAGTAACAATATGTTCTATGTCCCATTCTAACATAAATTTTTTAAATTCAATTGACTGAAAAGGAGGTCCACCATCTGACACTAATGACAATGGAATTCCATGACGAGCAAAAATAGACTTTAAATGAGTGATAACATTTTGAGATGTACTATTTTTATTTAATAAAGCAATCTCTATGTATTTTGAGTAATAATCTGTGACAATTAAATAAACTAAATTATCAAAATGCATTAAATCAATACCGACTTGTTGCCATGGATATTTACTTATTTCAAAATTTTGTAGTGGTTCCTTTTGATTGCATGGTTTGAATTTTGCACATACAAGACATTGTTCTACTAAATTCTTAATATCACTTGACATATTTGGCCAATACAAAGATTCTTTTGCTAATTTTAAACATTTATTTATACCTTGGTGACCTTTGTGAATCTTGTCTAACATTTCTTTATGCATAGACTGTGGTACTATTAATTTTGAACCTTTGAACACTAAATCTTTAATGACATGGATTTCTCCTTGAATATTCCAAAATGGTTTTACCAATGGACTGACATGGTTTTTGCTTTTTGGCCAACCTTCATTATAATATTTTTTCAATAATTGCAAGGATTCATCGACTTTGGTTTCCTTTGCTAATTTTGTGCTATATTCTGTTGTAATTGCTAAGTTAGCATACATTAAATTGACATGACAAGACATTTGTGATTCATTTTCAGGTATATAATGGTCTTTTAAAGCTGCTCTTGACAATGTATCTGATATATACATTTCTTTACCTGGGACATGTATAACTTCCAAATCATATTTTTGTAAAGTTAACATCATACGCTGTAATCTAGCTGGTACATCATGTAATGGTTTTTTAAATAAATAGACTAATGGTTTGTGATCAGTATGTACTGTGACTCTATTACCATATACATATTGATGAAATTTTTCACAACCAAATTGAATAGCTAATAGCTCTTTTTCAATTTGAGCATATCTTTCTTGGGTTTCAGTTAAAGTTTTTGAACTATATGCAATAGGTTTGTTTTTCTGTAAAATTACTGCACCTAAAGCTGAGACCTAATCTCATCAATTGACTTTAATGGATAGAATTCTCTCATTATGTTCTTGTTTAAATTTCTAGGATCTAGACAAATTCTTAACTGACCTGAACTTTTTACTGTTATGACGACTGAGTTAACCCACTCTGTAGGTTTTGTAACCTTGACAATAACTTTCAATTTCTCCATGCGATCCAACTCTTCACGTAGCTTTCTTTGTAAAGCAAATGGAACCTTTCTTGGTGGATCCACACATGGTACAGCATCAGGCTTGAGTTTAAGATGACAGACTGGAGGTAGACATCCAAGACCCTGAAAAACATCGTTATATTGTGTAAGAATTTGCTTACAAAAGTTTTGTTTTGATACTGAAAATACACGATTTATTATACCTAACTTTTCACAAGTTGGTAGACCAAGAACATTTGGACAATCTAAATTGGCTATTATAAATGTTATTGATTCGACGACTTTACTATTATTTATGCACAAATTGCAACTTATATCCACTTTTCCCAAAATTGGAATGGTTTTTCCACCAAATCCTGTGACATTTACGTGACATTTGACAAGTGACAGTTTATTTTGACGTTTGACATAATTGAATGTTTGTTTTGACATTATATTGACATCTGCACCAGAGTCTATGATGCATGTTATTTGTTTACTTCCTAGTAACAAATTAATTTCCCATGACTTTTTACAAGAATTATTTTGCAAAGTGTTGACATTATGTTTTACCTCTGAGTGACTGACTAATGATTTGTGTGACTGTTTAGACTGACTGTTTTGTGACTGACTGTTCTGTGACTGACTGTTATTAAAATTTATGTGATGATGACCCTGTAATCCCTCAGACTTGTGACTATATTCCTCATTGAGATGTTGACATTTTTTATTATTTTGACTATTTGACTGGAATGTTTGACTTGGACGTTTTTTATTTTGACTACATCTCTCAGATGTGTGACTAATCTCATCATTGAGATTTTCATCTCTCTCAGAATAATTTTTGTCACTATTCTCATCACAGAGATAATATGAATGGGGACGTTGACTGTTGAATCTCTCAGATATGTGACTATTTTCATCACTGAGATCTTCATAATGACTTTTGGATCTCTCAGATTCATCACTATTGTCATCACAGAGATAATTTGAATGGGGACGTTGACTAATATGTCTCTCAGAATTATTATTGTCACTGTATTCATCATTGGGATGTGACGGTGACTGACTTGTGCCCATCTGTATACTGCTGTGTCTGTGTCTGCTGTGTGATCTGCAACTATTATGTGACTGACTGGACTGACTGACATGTGTGCCCAATAGATCATACTGATATGAATGACTTTTATGACTTTGACTCGACTTTAATTGACTATTTAACATACCAATAAAATGATCTTGACTACTTTCATTTGAATTAAACGATTGCAACTGGCTGACTTTTTTATTTTTAAGACAATATTTAGCAAAATGATTGAAATTGTTACATGACCTGCATTGAACGCCTTTCGCTGGACACTTGTAGCGATGAGACTGCCCACAGCGACTGCACTTCTTAGAGCTGCTGTGTTCGCTGTTCGAAGCTTTGCGACTGCTCGACGCTGACTGACGACTGTTCGATGCTGACGTGCGACTGGAAGCTCGTTGTCGGCTGTCTCCTCGACCACGGCTCCTCCGACTAAGATGCATGATATTTTCACCAGGAACACTACTGTCTTTGACGATTCTTTCGGCATCCTGTTGTGCGACTATGAGCGTCCTTGTTAGTTCCTGCATCCTCTGATATGTCAGATCAGGTTCTTGTAGCAATCTTTGACGAACATGTGATAATTCATTGTTGAGATTTGCAATAAAAATATCTTTAATTAATGATTCCCTTAGCGTGCCAAATTCACAATTTTTACTTTTGATTTCTAAATCCGTGATGAATTCTTCGATGCTTTCGGATTTCTCCTGCCTGCGTGTGAAGAACAAATATCTGCACATGGTGACATTTTTTCTCGGCTCGAAGAAACTGTCGAATTTTGACTTGACATCGTTGAACGTGCTGCCATCGAGTTTAATATTAAATGTGTTAAATATGTTCACACCTCGTTCTCCAATTAGATGGAGTAAAATTGCGATTTTCCGCTTCTCGCTCGACTTGTCCAGGCCTGTTGCTAGCAAATATAACTCCAATTGTTGATACCAACGTTTCCAGCTTTCCGCATTGTTGTTGGCTGGATCGGACGAAATTGTCAGTTGCTTTAGACTTGAATTTAAGCCTTTTTCGCCATCTTGAGTGCTGACCACGCCGC
Organism: Agrotis puta; assembly: GCA_943136025.2. NCBI lineage: Eukaryota > Metazoa > Arthropoda > Insecta > Lepidoptera > Noctuidae > Agrotis > Agrotis puta. The sequence continues at coordinate 11,553,217 of OW964172.2, forward strand.
CACTCGTACTTGGGTTTTGCATTTTCACGGCAGATTTTTTTGATTTTCGACACTAGGGCTCCTTAGACTTCTGACACCATGTTATGTTGGTGATAAATGAAATGACTTCTTGATTATATATTTTAATAACAGACAGACGGTTCAGACACAGCAGTATACACAGATGAGGTACAGGTCAGTGACGGGCTGACGGCCATGACAGTGCTACCGGATACATAGACAATCCGTAGTGGTGTACATGCTTAATATAATACTAATTTAGTGATGTTGATGATTTTCAAGTCGCGTCATAGCTAGTTCTATTATAAATGGCGTGTTGCACATTTTGGTAGGGCGTTGTGTTAATTAATTACTGCACTTAATCTATCCGAAATGATAGTCTTGGACTTAATTTTCTTGTTTCTCTTGGACTTGAAATCCTGTTAGCCTTAGTCCTCCTCTGACTCTAGTTTCTGTGAACCGGAGTCCTTTTGTCTCTTGTCTGTCTTATCTACAACTGAGACTTATCTCTGAGTTCGTGTAGTACTTGATTTGTGTATAGACCCAAGTTATACAAGTGAACTTGTGGCTTTCATAATTTTAGAACTCAGCCATACTGGTGTATCCTTTAGTGTTGTGCACGTATCGATAAAATCTATTATCGAAATTTTTTTTTATCTTCGATTTGAAACTTTTCCTTAAGTTCGAATGTTACTTGATTTGACTTTAGGCTCAAGTTATTTCTTTAAGCCTGGTTTTTTCCTAAACCTCCCTTTGTCTCCCGTTCCTTGTTTGAACCGGAGTACTACTTAGTCGTTCAAGTTGTATCTTTGAACTTGAACGCTGTTTCTGTTTTTGTATTCTCTAAGACTCACGTTCCTTTGTTCGAACTGTTGTTCATTTGTCTTATGTCCAAGCCTTATTTAGACTTGAGATATATTTTTTTTTGTCCTTGCTTGTCCTAAGTCTCTTTTATAGACTCATGATGGATTTGTCTGTTGTTGATTTTAAGGCCAAGGTGTTTCTTTGTCCGAAACTGTTAAATATTTTTCAACCGATCACGTTTGTCAACTAGGTGTTATTATTTATCCTAGGTTTTATCTTTTTCTTTTGGCTCTTTCAGATCACTTTGTTGACTTTGTCGTTCTAGTTTGAAGTTAGTTGTATAATTAGATAGCTGCTACTGCACAACTGTTAAGTTAACTTAGTTTTACTTAGATTTAATTTTTCCTTGTTATTTTCTTGACCGGTCAAACTTAGGTTTATTGGACACTTCGTGAGCTTGCACTGATAACGGGTAGATGAGAAACCGGTTACTCATTTATTCTGTATCTGTTGTACTCCGATGTCGTCTATGTTATGTTTAGTTTAGGTCAATTATTAGGTATAGTGTTTTTGGCTAGTCTAAGTTAATTTCCTCTGCTTTTTTCCCTTCTGCCGGACTTGTGTCTTTTTTTTTTCTTGGAAAGGGGGTACTGCAGCGTTATAAAAAAAGATACATTTTTAAATATCACCTTTTTTATGGTGATTGTCATGCAACCTGTTTTCGGAAGCCTTTAGTCGAAATTTTTCTTTAAGAACTGAATCTTTTTAAGTTAGGAATTGGTTTTTGTTCGAGAAAAAATGAAGATTTTTTTTATGTCAGTTGGATGTGGTTAGTTGCCCGTGACGGGGTATCGAAGATTTTTTTGGGTGGAAATCACTTTTTGTTAAAAAATGTGAAACATTTTGAATTTAAAGTCGACAACGTTGGTTGAAAAAAAAATCATATGTGAAATCTTCTGTTTTTTGCCGGAATGGCGTGATCTGAAAATTTTCCTATGTATCGGTAAGTTTTTACAATAGTTTTTCTTCTGCAAATTTGTTTATTGTTCAGTCCGTATTTTTGGTCTCATGCCGCCTGTTTTTTCTTATCTACATTGGGCAGGAGGCGCTGAGTACGGTATCACCTACAACTTTATAAGCTAGCAGTCGGGAGCAACGCTCCACCGAGACCCCGGTGTGGTCGCGTGCAGTCTTTCCGGATCCTGAATTTGTCAGGCTCTTGAGCCGACAAATAAGTCCAAGCGTCAGATCATCGGAGGCCTGGTCCTGTTTTGACCGTGGCTACCAGCACGGTTCTCCGCGGCAGTCCTGCAGCGCGTCTCTCCATCCCGACAGGATCAAGCTGAGGATTCTTTATTTATTTAAATTAACTGTCTTATTTTTTGCTTTTAATGTTTAAATTGTTATTTTTATGTAAGGCACAGTAATACAACCCCTACACAGGGTATGTACGAGTATTTAGGCAAATAGCATCACTTTTTTTTTCCTTCCGTGGCGTGTTAATTGACATTGGCCAATTAGTTAGTTACCGCTAGGATCGCTCAAATATTTTTTTCCTCTGATATTCAGGATTTTGGTTTTTCCTCAGTAAATTAAATAACTATTGATTCGTACATTCTCTGGATAATCTGACATAATTGTATCGTAACCGAATTTTTTTTGTGTGTGCGACCTAATTTTATTTAATTCAAAACTTGTTACTTTGGTAACCGGGCACAATCGCATCCTAACTGTATTTTTTATTTACTTTTACAATTTTACCTATATCAAAATTATACGTTTTAAATAGGGGAAAGTTGTTTTCTTCAAGAATCCCGCTATAGTATGTAGAGACACGTTTTTACATTTTTGGTCGTCATGTTTACTAAGGTAGGTACAGAGGCAAGCGTCTAAATTTTAGAAGTGCGAAATGAAACTTTTAGAGTACGGGTGAAATGGCGTGCAGTACGAGACGACCCATTTTGGTGTATAAATTTGGTGGATACGGGATAAAGAAAATAAATGAAAAATAAAGGTCTTGAACTTAACTATTCTGCAATAAAACACAAGCAAAGTAGTTTTCTGACTAAGAAATTATGAAGAAATATACAACACAAATTATTTGTACAACAACCACTTAAAGCAGTTTAACTTAAAATCAACATGCTGTCAGTATCTACCCACACTCGCATAAATACAGACCAGTAATGCTCTTCACTTAGTCAAAACAAAGATGGGTATAATTTGTTCGATGCGTTTGCTAAATGGACGCAAACTGCCCGAGGTACAGTATATTTTTAAGAGAGAGAAAATAAAATTTTAAACAAAGACTCGTAATGTTAACCCTTTCTGACCCCACACGGGTACAGTTTGGCACCATAACATAACATGAGCTATAAAACGTGTGTATGAAATCGGTAGGACGGTGTTACCCCTTCTGTAACGCAGTTTTCCCCTAAAATGAGGGTCTGAGTAAAAGAATGTTCTCTTAGAGATTTACTTCCTTCCTATTTTATATTTATTTCCGTAATCATGTGTCTGTTTTCATCAAGATCAATACCTAATTCTGTAAAACATTCCGTCACTAAAGAGAAGTTCAAGTACTGTAACTTACACATTTAGAGGGTCTAAACACACAACATTTTTACATACCCTAATGACATGAGCACACTTCCTTTAGCTACCAAAATATAATGAAACACATGTCACTAATTTATGCAGGAATTTATTCCTACTAAAACTTCTAGATTTTTTTGTCATAGAAATTAATCTGTGCCTGACTCCGTTTGCTCTAAATTGGAAATACCTAGGGAAACTTTTTCGTGTGGCAACTCTCAGCTTATATCGTTCCGAGTGGCACCACAATTTGCGTATCCACCTTGCCGTCAAAACTCGCCGGTTGCCATGGCAACCCCCTCTGCGGTCCGCACCGTGCATTCAGCACTGTTTTGAAATTTTCCCTGAACTCGTTGTTTAATCCGTATTAAAATAATAAAATGGCCCAATGTTTTGCCTCTCTGTATACTGGCCAGCGATATTAAATTGTTAAAATTATCTGCCATATATCCAGGACGGCGGAATGAAAAACAGGTTTTATTGGTTTGCTATTTTTAAATGAGTCAACAAACGTACGTGTAGCATTTTATTCGTTCAGCTTTGTTTGGGTCATACACAACACAATGTAGAATTTATAGGTTTTTAATTGACGATTTTTTCCAAGAGAAACAAACACATTAAGCTGAATTCACTACAGACAATTTTAGACACGCAAGACTATTTTAACGACCATCTTCTCCAAACATTTGACTGCAGAACTGCAGCTTAGGACTTTGTACTCCGATTACCTTGGATATAAGCGAAGTAATTTCGTCGACAACACATGGTGCATAACAATTGGTGTTAGTGAACAACACGCGCTAATACGACGGTACAGTCGAAATAGATCGTGAAACTCCACGGTTCGAGACGAATACAACGGCTCCAAAATACGCCAGGCAGTAATAGAAATGGTACAGGTAAATTGTTATTGACGTGTATACTGAAACGTGCAGGTGATTTCGAGAATTAGTGCTGTGTTATTTGAAAAGTTATTCCGGTTAGGGGTGAAATATGTACTAATATTCAGCTGTTGGGTTGCATATGAATGGCGGCAGCATTTATAGGTTAACATTATGGATTCAGATAAAGTGCGTAGTAATAGCAACTGGCGAGCTTGTATGACCCGATGTATGAATGTGGACGATGTAAAAGGAGTATGCAAAGATCGTAACAGGTGACCTTCCGCAGTTTTCCCTATCCACAAGGGGAGAAGACATACATTAATGCATGTTTATAATCTTCACATGTTAGCCGTTAGCATCTAAATGAAAGTAGCTGAGATCAATAGCCAATATCTAGAAGTGGGAAGACTCATGACGATGTAGTGTAGTCTGAATTTCAGTATCGATAATAACATATCTATTAGCTAAAGCCAAGATTTATTGATACATAACTAAGTAATTCAACGATACAGAACGTGTATCACATTCAAGCCAAATAAAACGTGGCCTATAGGTAACAATTCACCAAACCAATTTCACTAAAGGGATTCAAATTCATGAAAAAGTAAATTATGTTACCTGACTTCTTCAATATTTTAGAAAGTAGCCTCTTTTATGACACGCAGGGGAGAACAAGGGGAGACTTATTTGTAGTCGGGAATTCGGGATCACAGGATCAAGTAGCTGAAACTGCAATAGGAAAACTTATCACAGTATAGGGTGGTCTATATGATTATTATTCATATTCAATTTCAAACAGAATTTATACATGTTAGTCTTTACAGATATTCAGCGAATGAAAGTCTGACAACTAGTAGTATCAAAGGGTATCGTTAGATGTAAAAACTGTAGCTGAATCTGATTCTAGTACGACTGGAAGTCGACTCCCACTTTGGATAAGGCTAGTGAGATGATGATGATTGAATTTCAAGAATACACCTCGTACCTATCGTCCATCCATCAATTTGCAATCAAAATGATCGATAGACGATAGGGACGAGGTAAAAGCGGTAAATGTAATGGAAGTGTAAACAATGACATCTTTTTTTTTCCGTGGTATGATCATATAATGAGTCTCCCACCCAGGGCAGAGCGGGAGGGACTGTCAGATTCGTACTGACTAAACTCCACGGTGTCTTTCAATAGCCCTTAACGTTCCGAGGTCACGGTAATTCGTACAGTCCCGCGACCAAACAATGACATCTAACAAAAATAATCGGACAAATTTCGTTAGTCATCTGCAGTCTACATTTTCACGTTATTACACCGTTTAAATAACTCGAGGTTGCGAAATATCGTTATTTTTTTAACCCTGTTAAGATTTTCCCCGTTAGTAGATAATAATGAAATCTTAAATTAAAAGCGACAATCAATTTCATTCAATTGATTGCTTGCTAATAATGAATGAATGGTTTGCCTAACAACGGATCAATGTCATGTTTTCCAACAGATATTATGTCTCTCGCTTTCATACAATGATGGTGAACGAACAGTGGTTGCAAGATAGCAACAAGTTTACTTCGACATTCTGTTGACAAGCCGCTCATCAAAATATTTGGTTACCGAGAATGGATGTTGACTTCCTCGGACTATAGCTATACACGTGTGTCGAAAATAATGCAGCAATTTCATGTTGAAATCATGTTTCACCTATTACGCTTCTAAAGATAGGTACAACACTGTGACCTGATATTTCTCAGTAGCAACCTACAGTTTGGATCATGGTGTTGTCACCCTCGTGTTTTGGATAAAGCTGTTAGTCCAGCACCTGATCTCTTCTGTTGTGTGGAATTTTAGTACAACTGAAGATAACAGTCAAGGAAGAGAGTGTTTCTACCTGTGTTTACACATACTTGTGAACTTCATAATGTCAAACAATTGCGGTCCACTAGTGAACGTCCTCCATATTCATCATCAGCACTAACCATCCCGGTCCTGAGCAGTTCGCATCAACTCGCTGTCGGCCAACTTCTTAAAAGCATCGGTATTGCATCCCACACTACGTTTGCCTATAAACGGTATCCACTTTAGCACATGTTGTCTGCTCCATGGACCGTCTGTTCATCTGCAGACATGGCCCACTTTCACTTCAGCATGCCAATTCTACGTGCAAAATCGAACGAACCTATTTTCTGTGTTTTAAGTTTGTAGTTTATCCATTATTAACGCTTTTCGCTGATGACCATTACAAGCAAACTCTAGGCTAGTAACTTGTTCATATAGAACAAATGAAGTGATTTCCTTATCCTCTTCGGAATCACACGCAACAGTGACGTACGTAGTGAGTGCCTACAATGGCTGGCTAATGCATGTGCTTTCAAGTGGGTTCGACGCACTTTATATCAACTCTGCGTCATTAGAAACCACATACCTACTTATCAATGACGTTTAAAGGAAGGCTTTTCTTTAAAGTCAAAGACAATGTATATAATTTGGATATGGGACCCACGGCAATATATTGCTCATTAACCCCTCGGGCGAGTTACGTACACCCGGGTGTACATAAGCGAAAACGCCCCAGCGCCTTACGTACACACGTCTGTACATAACAGACAGTCGCTCATTGGACGTTGATTTTTATCATTTTCAATTAAAAATCGCTCGAGAGGTTAAAGGTAGATATTAAATACATGTGTATGAAAAAAAAAAAATTGGAGTTGTGCTACGAAGTCCGAAGCTTCTGTGTGCAGTAAGCACTTTGTCAGTTTCCATTAATTTAAGTTTAAGTTTGTTCTCTATTTGTATTACAACAATGGCGTAAATTGAACACCCGTAACGAGTTAGTAATGCACCTACTTTAGGGATAGGTACAGCATATCTACATCTAGTTAACCTTTAACAGCATAACCACACCTAACCTAGCCTAAAGCCAAAATCAAAATGTATGCGCATTGTTCAATATAATACAGATTTCATACAATAAATCGAACGGACTATTATCTAAGCCTTATATATATATGCGAGGACCGAAAATCCCTAAAACATACTTAATTGGTAAAATTTTAGAGTAAAAAATACAGGTGGCTTTCTCTTAGACGTTATGATGTCACCCACCAACACGCACATCCCGCACGCACCCTCGTCTGCACAATTCTTACCATAACTGACTCCAAATTTATCAATATAGATAATATTTTTAATTAGGTAGATGCGACAGCCGACGGCAAAAGCCAGAATACCGTATTGAAAATTGTTACACATTTAGTAACAGAACTCTCTGTGGTTTCATCCAGTCCTCGAAATATTATTCATTTAATTTTAGTTGGCACAAAACTGCTGAACAGAGAATTTAAATTGAAACTGCAAATTGATACAAAAAATAAATAAAAAGACTGCGCAAACAACGAACCGTTATTGTGAAGTGGAATTGCATAACTATGAGTTCTTCGGTTTCGAAATAAAATACCTATTAAAATAACAAAGAATAGTTATGAATAGAAATGTACAAAATATGTCATTGAGATTTTTTTCTTCGAAAAAAATAAAGGTTATGGAATAACTTGCACATTATGTTAAAATTATATAAAAAAAACAATGAACCAAGAGGTATACAGCGTCTCAAGAGCTAACTTACCCGGACGAAATTACTAAAATAGCAGTTCCAACTATTTATTTACCCGTTAACAATGAGCCAAAGCCTGAGAAACATAGCTATAAAGGCACATTACATACCAACACTACAGCATACTACAGTCGATCGACAACTGAGCTGTGATGGGTCGTTAAACTTCACGAGGCTATCCGTGGTGCAACCGTCAATCCGGAACTAGTCTCGCCGTGTAATGGAGCATTAGGTTTAAAACGTGCTCCATTTTGTATTAATTGGTGGACGTTTATTTGAATTGTTGCGACTAAAACTGCCTTACAAAATGGGTTAATGAATAACACTAAAGAATATGAATGTGACAGGATAACGTGCAATTTAGTTAACAGCAGTGTAGAAAATCCAGATACCAGAAACAAGTCAAAGATAGGATTAATAAACATCAGAAATCTTTTCATCTTTGATCAGCCGTTGACAAAATCACATTACACTAATGCATCGTTAGCTATACTTTTCATAATACGCTACAAATTAAAGACCTCAGAAATTGCAACGAAGCATTGACGATGAAAGTGCTAAAAATAATAACACAATATCCTGCAATCACTGCCAACGTTGAAAATCTCAATGAAAACAAAAACATTTTGTAACAAAACTTTAATCGAGACCTTGAGGTTCGCAAGAGCCAAGAGGTAGACTTCAACCAACCACTCGACGAGGCAGAGAACCTCAAGTGGTCTTCACATCGAGCAGCTGTTACGACCGGCTGCGCCCCATCACACGGAGAAAATATACGAACTGTTCAAACAAATGTCTCTAAAATATACGGCCGCACCGACCGATAGAAAAATAATATTGGCTGTTTACACTGACTTGTACAAACATTTTTATAAGCGGTTTGTTAAATTAAAAACACATTTTTGGATGCGTTTCCAGATTTGAATGAGTGTGATTCTGTTACGTGGGAACAGTTTTGGATAATATCGAAACATTACAAATAAAGATAGTCAGCATCTTGTATGAATGAATAATAAAAATAACAAATTACTAAGTTTAGGAGCAGCAATGAGTGACGAGACACATAAATAAATAAATAATTTGAAGACATCAAAATTTAAGGCGATAACGAAAACAGTATAGTACAGTCCTCTACGAATAATGATGAAACTAAAACTCCGCATAAATTATAGGACCTTTTGAACCATCTAAATTCTAAAAGAATTCTTTTGTAAAGCAACAATGATCATAATAAGTTACGAGAGTCCACAGATAAAAAGGCACATGTATGTGATAAGACAAATGACAAACATTAAGATATTACGACACTGGCGCTGGCAAGCAAATGTCGCGATGTGGAGACAATACAATGACATTGCGAGACGTGGCAGTGAAAATGAGGAATTTCGGATGCATGCCTATTCAATTCTAACATACTCTGTAAAGCAAGTCGCCTATAGGATTTCTGTATCGTGGTTATATGTCACAATAAAGCATCAGTGATAAACGCGTGCCTGAAGGTCTATGCACAGATATACATAATAGAACAACTTCCATTTCGACAGTTATGTTTAAGGTCATCAATGTGGCATAGAGCGAGTGGTTGCCATCAACCTACACCTACAAAACTAGACTGTGACTGCTACTGAGAAATTCCCGATTGAAAAATCCAATAACACCGGCCCAAACTAGGAATCGAAGCAGAAACAGCTCAGCAGATGAAAATTACAACTGTCCGTTGAACGGTTGTAAAGAAAACAGAGATAATCAGATAGGTTAGCAAGACATTAATTTTGTAACCGCAGTTGCAGAAAAACATAACTACTCAGCCCACATCTTGGGGTTGTGGCTGTGACTCTGGTCCACTCCGACTTCGGACATTTGTAAACAAAAAGCCCTTCAAAATATTGTTTGCAATAGGGGTTCATCCTGTCACAATATTTGTAGTAAGTTTGTTGTAACTTTCAAAAATGATGTCAAAAGCTATAGCACTTTGGTTCTTGAATCTTACATAGTGTTCATGTTCACCTGTTTCTTTTTAGTAGGAATTCTCTTAAAAATTCCCTTCGCTGTATCCCTTAAGAACGGCACAAAAATAAAACCAACCGTCTTACAGCAGCGTTCTCAAAGTAATGTTGCACTTGCATACTAGGCACGTCCGAGCTTGCAAAACGAAACTTGAAACTTGGTGTATCAGTACTTTCGTGAAGTCGTCGTTCCTTGTACTGCACTGTGTACCCATTACTTGTTTGCTTAAATTGCTTGTTTGAATGTCTTGGGACAATGTTTACGATTCCAACAGGTGACAATCAACAAAGGTTTGTAGCGGACGTCCAGTCAACACACCTGTTTAGTAATGTTGGGATTAATCTTATGCTTTTGGACCTGACTGCCTGTGAAGCGAATATAGTTTTGTTGAAAATAGTAAGTAGTATAGGTATCGGTACTTATCTGTCGAGTTTTATTATGTGCAAAAAGAGGAAAGCATAACAGTTTAACAGCCCTAAAATGACTGACGTGCGTTATTTTATTACTAGAAAGACTAATCCTAGAGTACTTCAGACAAAGGTGACTAACATAAGGGAAAAGAATCTTCAATAGTTTTAATTGTAAAATAAAAACACGCAATAAATCTTAAGAAAACTAAGTGAACATTATACATTTCAACTTAAACAACAACTCTGTAGGTGTGTGCAATGTACATTTCATGGTCCTTCGAGCCGAATTTTGTGAATTATATTTTGATGACATTTTGCTTCGAATATTATGCTTGTAGGTAACAAACTCTTATTTATTAAATGAGAAAAGTACATAACTTAATTTGTATGATCACCACAATCATAGCAAGTGTTTCAACCAACTTACATTATGAGGTGTGAGAGGTATTTCGTTGAATGAGAATCGTTAATTAAACTCCGAAAATATACGTGTGTATAAAATTTTATGGTTTTAAATACTGTCAATAAAAGTAAATCTCACTATGAGTTGGAATGCCCTAGCGGCACTAGAAATAATCAAAGACGTGACGGGTAACAATACGAACAGTTAAACACCATTTATGTATGCACACTATGAAGTGCATGAACCATCATCATCAACATTTATGACTGCTCTTTCTCAAGCGCCATCGAATCCATAACAATTTTAATAAAGCATTTCTGATGAAAACTTTAATGTTAGTGATGCCATGAGAATAAATTAGCTTAAAATTTAAATCAACCGAATTCTTGGTCGTCCGACACATGACAAATGACGAGTTGAAACTCTTCAAAGATTATATTAAATTAAATCAAAATTCTCCATGCTGATCGTTTACATATGGGACGACGGATTTAGAACGTAATAGATTAAAATAATAGTGCTTTGCTAAGAGCATTTTCAACACTTCTAATAATAAAAGCCATAAGATTAAGAACATTTTTAAATCCGAGTACAGTTTATGGATCATGTGCAACTCGTAAAAACCTTCATGAATTACATGGGATTAAGCCGAAAGTTATAGTTCTGCGGTAGGTCGTACACCCGACCAATACGAATCACTCAAAAGGAGAAACGTGCATGCAATTGTCTCCCTTATTTTCTTAGAACCATCGTCTAAAATGTCGTGAAGTGCTTAGTTTAATGTGAATGTATGCGACAAATCGAAACAACGTTCCGTGAAGTGCTAATCCGAAACATATGTGACAAAAAAAATCACTTGAGATAAGGGTCAGTTTCAAGAACACGCCTTGCAGTGCATACATCGCGCTATAAAAAGAGCATCGGATTGACAATGACAAGCGTTTAAGGGCTGCGTTTATTTATTTGTACAAGTATTTCCTTTTAGCGACGCCGTAGAGACAAAACAAGGAACTTTTAGATAAGCATTGTACGTTTGACAAGACAAGCCAAGCTATATTATGGTAATAACTTTGGATCTAAGCGGAACGCCGAGTCAGACGGTTAGTTACGAACGAAACAGGATGTATTAAATTAGAAAATATATCTCTTACACGAGCATTCTTAAATGTAAAGCGAAATGTATGAAAGTAGTAAAGTTTGACGATAAATTCAAGTCAATGTGTCGGGCTTGTGCTTGTAAAACTTGAGTTACTTGTAAAACATCATGTATTAACATCTTGCTTGGCGTTGCTTTATTTTATGGCACGAGTTTCTTATTTTATGCGAATAAAGTCCGAGGAAACTATGAAAATTAATTTTAAAGTAAGACAACTGTCTGCAGAGAAACTTTGTTATAGAAACTGAAATATTTTAAGTGCGAGAAAATGGTGGCTTGGTTTTTAAAGTACATGATTTGTAGTTTGGAATTATACAGTCAGATTTGTACGCACCAAATGTCTTCATCTGTCTTTATCAGCCGTAAAATTTAAATTAAAAACACACATACACATAGTTGAATGTCCTCATAAAGGCGTGCTCATGTATTGAGAGTCGGGAACTCGGGACAGAACACAAAAACTATCGAATGTGTAATTGAGTCGTCGTGAGTCACCCCGGGCGGGTACACATCTGCTGTATTACGTATTGGATGCAAAAGGGTATGTTACTGGGTGACAATCTTTTACGGAATCATTGACGGAAGTCAATTGACTGACCGTTAGCCATATTTTACATTGAAAGTTGATATCAAAGCTGTTACGAGCATCAAAATTATCGTACCAGCATTTTTTAACATAATCTATGGAACTGTGGTCAACGGATTAAAACAAGGTCTTATAATAATATGAGTACATAAACTTTCTATGGATCATCCCCAACTCGTAAAATGTCAAAAACTAATAAATAGTACGTAATCTTGGTCTTATCACCAATATGTACGCAGCTTTACTTAAATAAATGTACTAGTAAACTTCCACGAGTTACCCAGACATGCTTTTTTTTTATCGTGGTAAAATCATCAAATGAGTCCTCCCACCCAGGGCAGGGCGGGAGGGACTGTCAGACTTGTACTGACTAAAACCCACAGTGTCCTTCACTAGCCCTTTACGTACCGGGGTCACAATAATGGGAAAGTCCCGCGACCCCGGCAGGCACCCAGACATGCTAACTTACATTTACTAGCCTACCTTACACATTCTATCCTAATAAATTTATGGAAAAAATACCACAGCAATCCCAGTGCAGTATACTACCATAGGGCCGCCTCACCTATTCCCCGAGGTACACTACCGCGGTTTAGTTCCGGTACTTGCGCAGTCTTTTGTTTTGCGCCCTAACCGCCCACCGTGTATTATTTAGCTAAAACCAGGGGACCGTTTTAATGGACTACACAAAACTAGAAAACCGAGGGGCCCGGAAAGATTAGATTTCTTATCAACGTAAAAAATCTTAGCACAAAAGTGTACCCTAATACAAATTGTATTGACTGTTTGGTCTCCAAACATTATTAAATAAATAGGGGAGATTTTTTGCTGTGGAATTGTATTTTTATTTCTTTAGTAAGACGTTTTAGTGTTTATTATTATTTCAGAATCAACTAGTTTCGGAGTTTCAGCTTCCAGGCTCACAGTGAAACGTAAGGGGATATTTTTTCGACACCACATTTATTTGGGCAATTTGGAAGCAATCCAGTGATTTTTATCATCAAATGGGAAGAGTGTACATGAAATTACTGTCTTATAGTTTTAAGATACCTATTTCATTACTGGTATTATGAAGTATCAACATCGAAATACCTAATTATTATGATAGGTATCGCAGTTCTTGTTTCACTCTGAATAATGTTGCTACTTTCGTCCTTAACATTTACAAGATTTCGCCTAAAACATATCATTGCCTAAAACGTTATTTTCTACTCCAGACCAGTACGTTTTTGACCTCTTTTTAGCCCTGTAAAGTCATCAAATGAGTCCTCCCTCCCCGGGCAGGGCAGGAGGTACCTTCAGACTTGTACTGATTAAAATCCACGGTGTCCTTCAATTCAATAGCCCTTTACTTTCCAGGGTCACAGTACCTCGTTAGTCCCGCGACCCCACCAGGCTTTGGCCCTCTAAGGGGGCCCCGTCATTAGATTTTTGACACCTTAGGAAATATCTTGAGGTTTCAAACTACGTAAGGTACTAAGGAAGTGAATAAAACAGTGAATAAGCATCTAAGTATAATCTGTATTATATCGATATTGTTAGCTCCTGCAACAATAGGTATTTAAAGCAATAATTAGTCACTCGTCAATGGACGTGAACTATTAAAGATTGGTTGACCTGTGGTTATGTGTGGCCATTGTTTGAAGGCGCCGTAAGATTTGCGTTAGTTATGACTTCATTGAATGTACTCGTAAATAAAAAACATTTACAATATTCAATCTTCCGATTTTTCTATGAACAGACATTTGTTAACTGCAGCTTTTCTGTAAAGAGTATGTCAAACCGCCATGATCTACGGATAAGTTGTCTTACGTTTGAACCTAAACCAAAATATCCAAACTAATAAGTATTATAAATGCGAAAGTAACTCTGTCTGTCTGTCTTTTCTTCACGCCTAAACTACTGAACCGATTTGTGTGAAATTTGGTACAGACTTAGTTTGGAACTTGAAAAAGGACATAGGATAGTTTTTATTACAAAAAAAAAACAAAAATCTGCCGGAAGTCACTATTCCACGCGAACGAAGTCGCGGACAAAAGCTAGTAAAATGTAAATTAAGCGCCCATTTAAGTAGTTAACTAATGTTGCTTTGTAATTAATTAAACTTATCTCCCAAATTACTGTGAAACAAACTAGCATCTATAAAATTTTGGAAACATCCAATAAAATTCAAAAATAGAACAAATTATTTTACTGCCAGCCGTAAAATTGCCCCCACATAAATAAATTAAACAGAGAGTATAAAAATTAACGCGAAACGCGAGTATGTCATCCGTTGTAATATTATTGTACGTTATCCCATATGCGGGTAGGGATGGAGATAATATAATTAACGCGATTACGGTACGCCCACCTCCCTATTGTTAAGTTTTAATGTGATGAAACTAATCGATGCATTAAAGCTCAAAGTGATAATTAAGTTATCGAGTGTTACCAGCTAGAAATAAAATTAATGCTTTTACAACGATGAGTCACTTTCGATTAAGCAAAAAGTAAAACACTCTTGCAAAAAGATAAGATGATTAATGGTTCACAGCACACGTTAACTGCTGCGTAGGACTTTGACGTAGGTTAAAACGCTTATCTTAACTTTACGCCCATTTTACCTTACGAAATGGCGCTGAATAAATCTTGTTGATTGACATCATGTTCAATTTTACGATTCAGTAAAATAAGTGTTCAAAACGCTTATAGTGAAAATAAAAAGAATCGAACGCGTTTTGTACATAAAATAAAAACGTTTAAGTTTGAAAAAACCAAAAACATCTGTCTAGCAAATGAGGAAAACTGACACCTTTTGCAATATAAGCTAGAGCCCGATAATAGAGTATCATGCAAAGATGCCACCCAGAAAATAAACCTTGCTTATTAAAAATAACAATATGAGGTAGCGAATAATAGAAATCCCAACGGTATAAATTATATTGTGTGATAAACATCTTTGGCTCCCGCACAGTTGGACCCGCAGATTGTCCCCGAAATAAGTGTGACAATATTAATGAATGGTGTTGCCATGGCAAAAAAAACAATTAGTAATACTTTAATGACATTTCTAGTTCATATTGATGGATTATATTATAGGTGAGTTCTTTGATAAAGCTCACGATAGAGGGAAAACAAAAAATTCAAAACATAAATAAAGAAGGACTATTTATTTCACTACAACACGAGAATTTAAGAATGCATTGGATTCATTGTGTATGTTTTCTGAAATGTTTCTCAGACAGTTATCGTTTTGACTTTAAATTGTAACGCAATTTTTAGCGTCAAAACATCAATTTTTTACAAAATATTCCCGCACAATGCATATGTAATCTCGCATAATTCTCAAAGAAACAGCACAATACACTACAAAAATTATGCCCAACATTCCAGAAAACACCGATTACCCTAGCATAAGAGTCACTTAATAAAATTTAAACGTTGAACAGTTTAGCCGTAAGACCCATAAAGAAGTCGATGGGCCGGAGGAACGCTACAATGACGGCGGTCGACCCAGGACATTCGGACCAAGTTTATTTTACTGTTCCCACTAAAAATGTGCAGTAAAAACCCGCCCACGCGATGTAACACCCATGATATTCCTACTGACCCTTGCCCTCGTATAAAGAATATCCCAGACGCATAATCCCAGGGAATCTTTATTGTCACCCGATAATTTAATACCAATTCAAATTGTAAGAATAAAAATGTTCATGCTTTTCAAGTATAGAAAAGTAAATAACGAGGATTTTAATGATCTCGTGGCTTTTAATACGGTCTCCCTCGTATGTCTTCCCCTTTGTAATTGTGTATCCTTTTTCGAATACAGAGCTGTCTGAAGAGTGATTCAATAAAAACTTTTTATTGCATTTGCCCGCACTGCAGCGGTTATAAGCTGGCCACACTCCAGTTTCCAGATTGTGTCGAAATTATTTGGGCATCTTATAAAAGCTGTTCCATTTTGTGGGCCACACGGTGGACGTCATTTTCGTTTACACAACGAGTAAGGAAATGGATCATAAGTAAGAGCCATTTTAATTTAAAAATTGAATCCATACTAATATTTCACATTTTTACATTGGCAGGAACACAAAAGTTAAAAACCGAGCACGACAGTCTCTGGCTGCATTGTGAGATAGAAGATAGCAAAAATATATTGCGTTTCTCAACAACAATAATTCATAAAATGAAAATATTGTAATACTTAACTATAATTTATTGATGCATGTATTCTTATTTCTTACGTCAATTACTTGATACATCTGGTGCATTACTCATCGTAACATGACTGTCTTGACTGACAAAGTAGGTAACTCAGATATGGTTACTGTTGCATCTTTAGGGCGGGAGCTTTATTGGCCTGAGTCGTTTAACTTATTTAGTTTTATTGGCCTTACACCGTTTATTGTATTAAAGACAATCCAGTTATGCCATCTCACATTCCGTGGGGTGTTTTGATAAACCGTTCAATTTACTAAAGGATGATACTGGCTTCTAAATGGATACTATTTCCTCTCAATGATGATAGTGGGCGTTTCTATTGCGGTGGAGATTGAAAGTTAGGTAATACTGTAGCTTTCGCTTATTATAGCTCAGACTAGAGAAAGGCATTGATCGCTATCGAGTCTAATCTATTTCGATTATAAAATCTGAGAAATTCTATGCAATTTGTATCTATTGTAGTCCTTAATCATAATTATTTGCGTGTGAGCCTTCGCTGATCTTGCAGAGTAATTGTAACTAATGAATGTTCTTACCTGGCTTCTAAGATACTAACGAACCACATGCTGTGCGACTAAGTAACATGTCTAAACTGTACTTACAACTAGAAGAAAACCAGATGAATTTTTCTTATTGCCTAGAGGTGCAACCACGTAAGTGCTTCCATAATCTTTGGTCACACTCCAAAAATGAGAATGCTGAGGTCTATCTTATCAAATACTTTTCTAAATGCTAAAATTTGTGAGCATAGTGGGGCAGTATATTCACTTAAATTATAATCATTTATGGACGTCGCTTGTGGGTTGGCATTTCCTGATCCCACGAAGTTCTAACAAAAGCATTTGACTGGTAATTACTAACAGGTACCCGGTTTCTGAAAAGCTAATCAACTCTATTGAAGTAATACAGATAGTACATCTACTCATTGAATTGGTCGTTGTTATTTCAGCTAATCATTATAAGATAGACAATCAGAATGTATTTGTACCTATTGATTGACCTTTGAGCAATCGGGCAGACAAAGATTTCAAACACCACTCGTTGTACTATTGATAGGAAACATCTTATAAGCTAACATAGTTTGAACAGACAATCCTTAAAACTATTTTATTAATGGAAATATGGTAATAGCCGAGTATTCAGGAGTTTCCAATCCTGTCCACGTCAAAGTTGCTTATAAACATAAAAGAGCGAAAATGTCTGTTACCGTGTACGCGTGGCCTCTCCCCAAAATTATTTTCTCATGTTCTAACATTTAACTTCTACATCTAAGCCTACTCCATCTAAAATCCTTATTCCCGTCAAACGATCATGGCTAATTGATAACGGACGAACGCAGCAAATGCACGTGACACAAAATCAATATGGCCGTGATGGATGGTGCTGAATTTTAATTAAACCTACATCAACCTGTTAGCTGACAAAATGAGCTTATAATGGCAACGCAATGTACGCAGCACGTGTCTAGCCATTAATCTACGGATGAATATTAAATGTTTTTCATATGATTTTACTGGTAACGAATAATTGGTTTCGGATCGAAAACTGGAATATGAATTGTGATTCTGGTAAAGGTCAATTCTTACTAACGCACATTTGAACCGCATCGAAGCATTTAATTCTTCACAATTAAAGCGAAGTTGCACGTAACGCGCGATATTCGACAAATGCGCTCGTATTCTTTTTTTTTTCTTAGAAGAAATACGTGCATTACATTGTGGAGATAAAGGTGAATTAGCTATGTTAAGTTTCAGATTGACGCTTCGGTTATGAACTAACCATGACTGACCTTTAAAAAACTGCGATGAGTTGAACACTATAGTGGTAAAAAAATATACCAGCATAGTTTATTGCAGTTCAACAAATGGACTAAAAAATAAGACTGCACTCTACACATGAACAAGTCATAAGAAGAAAAATAAAAAGCCCACATACCGGATCAAAATATTTTTAACAACCTGCCAAGAACTTAACGTCAACAGCCATTAATTAAAGACAGTAAAGTATTCATTACGATCACAATACGAGCATCCTATACAAAGTATCTAAGGGACTGACCGACAGCGGTACCCCCTGCCGTGGCGGAATGAGCAACCGTGAAATTACTCGTAAAACTTGCATTAGTGAGGCTGTTAATAAAGCCAATGAACCATGTGGTCCACTCATAAACCCACACAAAAATTATTAAGTCCTTAAGACACTTCTTCCCCGCAGTTATAAAAGTCTAAATGGAGATTATTAATAGCTATTACTTTAATATTGTCATTAAACTTTATGAATCGAAGCTCTCTGGCTCTGTCGTTCATTGATCAGTAAAATATAAAATTAATTATTATTAAACGTCTATTAATTAATTGTGAACAGGTATAAACATAGCACGATATTGGCCCATCGGCTTCGTAAGCTTTTCTCGTAAAGAGACATGGAAATTTATAATAAAATATCAATTAAAAAGAGCTTTTAATGCGTGTTTAACTTTCATCAACGTTTAAAATCTCTACTACCGATTTATGAGATGCTGTTTGTTAGTATTTTAGTAGACGATTTTATGCATACATAGAAACCAACTCAAAGTGATGCTTCGGATTTGGTACTTAATTACATAGTTGAACCCATTTACGATACAATATAGGCTCCTGTTGTAGCAATAACAATACTTGACATACCATTCAACATCACTCGTTACAAGCTGACAAGTCTATAATTGCGGCCCATTATTTGACATATTCCACAATTACATACTCCTTACTAGCTGCCAACCGTCTCACAGTCCAATAGCTCTACAAAGGGGGCCTGAACACCATGACATGATGAAGTGTCACCTTTCCATGATAAACGATATACCTCGGGCGTCAAATGAGAAATTCAATTTCTCGCTCCCGTTACTCCGCTTAGCTGCCGGCGTGATATTTAAGATCAATCAGAAGTTACAGTGATTTTATTTATGTTGTTTTGTTACGTGAAAGGCGTAGATAAAGGGCTTGGAGCTTAGAAAGAGAAATGGTTTTGTAAGTGCTGCCGTTCTTGGACTCGGTCTTGTTCCGTTTACGGAGGAATTCCTAAGTTAGGTTGAATTTATTTCAATTGCTAGAAATGCTTTTGGCGCTTTTCTAAATGTTTACTTTGTATTGTGTTTTCAAGTACACATTTAAAAGATTTATATTTTGAAAAGCTTATCATCGATGTGATCAACTACCAACGATCTTTAGCTACTTGCACAAATGAGTTAAGATGAAACGACCAAAGATCGTAATTTTCAAATATGACCATAGCACGGGATAAGTTAATGCAGAGGATGATGATGATGAAGTTATAAATGGAGAGGGGCAACATGGGGACTTCGCAGAAAGGAAACAAACAAAATAAATATAATATCTAGAAAAAGAACCTAAAGTAGATAGATACGCAACCACATAAACTACAAACGACAATGAAACCCAATTAGTTTGGGACTGCATACATAACACAAGCAAAACCACATCCAACGTGTATTCAATCAACGTATCCAAATGCAAATTAACTAGCATCAGAGGAGAGGTGGAAATATGCGAAACATTTCATTATAGTCGAGGCACTAAACTAAAAACATGGTAAATAAGGTAGGAGGATAGTAATGGAAAAGCTTCTTAGCGCTTGTTTCCATTGCACTTACAACATCAGTTAGAAGACCCATGTCCTTTATTTTGTCACTTATAACATTTTAAAGTTGCAGGAATTTATATGAACCACGTTACACGAATGAAGTGTTTCTTGCAAAAATGCATTAAACGAGTAGATTTTAAAATACTTCCGATTCTGATAGACTAGAAATTTTAACTTAATATTATAAACCCGAAAGTGAGTTTGTTTATTGATTTGTTAGGTTCTCTCTTGGTTAGGCCTCGGTAAAACTATTTTAAATTGGTGAATTTTGGTAGGTAGGTACAGTGATACATGAAAACCTGTAGACGATTACGTGCGGCTACTTTTAAAAACTCAAATTATAGGGCAGAAATGAAGGGAAGCCGCGGACAAAAGCTAGTAAAACTAAAAAATAAAATAACTCAAATGCACAATATGTGCATGAAAACTTAGACGATTCGTGATCTTACAGCTGAGTTTTCAAATGTTGACCAAGAAACACCTTGAACAAACATGAGGTATTAAAACGAAGAGTCCATTGATTTATTTGAGACCCCCACGGTTGAGTAGCGACATTTATGTTTGTTAACATTATAACACCGAAACCCGACTACCGATGCATTCATAACTTCCTTTGTGGACGCCATAAAGCATCGTAAACGCGTATTGTTCGAGAATGCGATTATATTAAAGAAACTTTATCGAGGCTTGTGCTATAAAATATGGAATGTAGGAGCCGCCTAGTTCAGCTCCATAGGAACTGCAGCTATTGAGATAAAAAGTAAAACTGCACTTATTCCGAGTAAATGGTCATTCAATCTACTGGGAATAAGTGCAGTTGTTTCAAAGTTGAACGGTTACAGAGTGTCGATCGTTTCTTTGTACGAGAACACTTGTTTAATTTTTTTCAGTATTTGTACTGCTTTGTTAGAGTCACCAATGTTGACGTACTCATATTTGAGAACTTCGTATTTATGATGAAATAGATTTTTTTCACTATCTCAAGCGTCCGCCATGCAAGCTTCCTCAAGCATCACAGCATATAATTAAAAAGCACCCTAGATTTACTTTCGTAAATTCAACATCAATTTTTCAGCTGTGCAGTGTGCATGAGACAGCTAGCTGTGCAGTGTGCTTGCCAGTAAATCTAACAAACTGCAACAAAAAAAGCGGACCCGACGCGCATCCGTCAGCACAGGAGTGAGTAATCTGCGGCAAAAGCTAGAGTGCAATAAGATTTATGATTATGATCCAAAGCCGTGTACACGGGGACATCACAATTTATGCGATAACACTGTTTTGTCTTCACGATAAATTAATAGTCCACTTGCGACGCTACACAACTTTTCCATCCACTGCCGTCAAAACGCAGGACAAAGCCATAAACTGTGTCAAATTAAAAAACCCTTTGAACTCGCCGTAAACATAATCGTATAGTACTAAAATAAAAAGACTGTTCTGAATGCAAGACATGTGTCCACATGTTGGTAAGACTAAGAGACAAACCGTGTATAAAGTGATGAAGTGGCTGGCTGGATGCCGTTTAGATGACGAACTCCCATTTAATTGTGTTGAAAGAAAAAGTTTATTTTTAAATTCAGGGTGCCGACTGCCGTCTCTAGCTCAGGGTGTTTTCGTTTGGTCACAGTCGTGATTGTTTTTCTCATTAAATCTCATAGCTTTTTTAATGAGAGTTTATTTTTTGTAGCCATGATTATTTTTGGGGAGGCAAGCTTTCAGAATAGGTGCAAGAAAAATTGTTAGCAGTAATCTGAACTTTACAGTCATTCTCATAAATATTAGCATCGTCGTCTCAGCAATCAATATTACAGACAGATTGATGATCGCTTGGCTTGAATCTTTTTTTAACTCTTCAAGGTTGTCTTTGACATTCCTTTAACACTTATTTAAATCGACACTATAATCGTCGACCAAAGCTTTAGCTACATAGATAGCATCACCATTATTCTAAATCTATCCTGCAAAATGTTCACGAAACAGAACATTATCAGTAGATAGGCACAGGCTGTTTACTTTAATGATGCGCCTCCTCGTCGCCGAGACGAGATAAATCGAGACACTTGAGTATGAGACTCTCCCACGGCGTGACACGCGCACCCTGACACCAGTGTCAACAAGGATATCATATCTGTTTTCTTTGTCCGTTTAGTGCTTTTTTGTTGGGACATTATCGCTATAGAGGGTGAATTATATGGACGTTAATTATGTGGAGCGCAGTTAATTGTATAGAGATTACAGATGGCTTACCCGAGATGCATGAAGCTTTGGTTATGTCGATGAGGTGTACTTAGGGGAGACCTATTTCCAGTCATCCAGCGAAATGATGCTGATGATGGCCACGAACGCCTACAAAAAAAGGTCTTACTTTACGATACGGTGGTGCAAAAGTTTCAAAATATTGATACTCCACCGTCGCCCCAGCTGCCGCGGTAGATGTCCAGGACGTCGGAAATCGTGAGGCGAATTCCGGTTACCGTAACGGCACGGGCTTGTGCAGAGCGAAGAATAAGTACCTCGCAGAGATTAAGGACCATGCATAAGTCGAGAATGGCCCTTGAACGC
Organism: Agrotis puta; assembly: GCA_943136025.2. Classification (NCBI taxonomy): domain Eukaryota; kingdom Metazoa; phylum Arthropoda; class Insecta; order Lepidoptera; family Noctuidae; genus Agrotis; species Agrotis puta. The sequence continues at coordinate 11,576,070 of OW964172.2, forward strand.
AAAGGGCAACACAATGCACAGGATGGAGTTAGTAAGAGTCTGACAGTCTCTTTCGCTCCTTACAAAGGGCGGGTCACTAAAGAAGGGGTCGTGCCTAGCTACTGTTTAATGCTAGTTGCCTTGATTTATGATAATGCAAAACTATTTGGTACACCATACATATATGGATAAAATGAGGGTACAAAGACCGCTTAGATCGACACACATAAACTTGAACCGCAACCCAAAATGTATCATGTAAAGTAAACTATATTCAGTTTGATGTTAACCAAATGTGGTAAACAAACAGAAGGGGGGGTGTTTGCTCTCACATCGGTCGGCAGCTAATCTGTAAACGGTTATGATTATGAATTTATGAAAACCCAAGAACCCAGCTATCGTCACGGTTCACCACATCGTTTATTATTTCTGAGCTCACAAAGAAGTAACAAGCAATGATAGAAATAGATGTGCAGTTCGTTTGTTATGACATGTTTAGTTTTACTGTAGATCAAAGTGATTACAGCCCAACTTATAAAACAACTAATTTTAGTATTGTAAATGTATATTTTATGTCTAAATAAATTAATATTAGTGTAATAATCTCAGGATGCTAATATATCAAAGTTGTATTGTTTCAACACCGGTAGTTTAAGGAACTTGTATAAATTATAACATCTATAAGAAGTCTATTATATTATACTCAGAAATAAATTAGATCATGATCTATTGAAAACACAAACTAAAAATTTATCAAGCACGCTTGAAACTTTTTCTTAAATACATTAAAAAAAATTAAAAATTTCTGAACATAAATTTACTGTGCACTACACGCAAGGTAGGTTTTTTGTGTTTGTGTTTCACATCTCAATGTCTGAATAAATAATTATTATTTAAAAATATTCACCAAAAATATTACCATTATTTTACAAAAAAATATTTTGAGCAAAATTACCGGGGATCGGGGCAGTTATTTGACGTTGACAGATGACATTTACACCATTACGTGCAAAGGAACGTCTCGTTTGGTAATCTTTTCTCGGGAGTAAATTTTTATAATTTTTTTAAAAGTGATTCTCAATAATGAGTCTTCTGCGGCGAATACCATCTCCAGTCCTTGTTTGCCGAGTGTTAAGACAAGAAATAATCAAGAACTCTATACATTGCTGTGTATATAAAAATGTAAACATAACCTCAAACCTTGTGAATGTAAATCATAATAATACAAATTTTAATGCTATTCGTTGGAAATCAAAAAAGGTTAGTAAAATGATATGACTTGTATGTTATATTTGACAAAACACCAATAAAAAAAACTTATAACCTTTTTCTTAAGTTTAAAGGTCATTATTTTTTTACTAATAATCTTGTTTGTTTTCAGGCCCAATATGATTCAGATGATGAAGACATTGATTTTGACGGAGATTCTTCACTATCAAAAGATTCAAAAGTAGTCAAATTCAATACTACATCTATGAGAACAGATGTAGTATTAAAATCAGCACTTAGTATATCACGAAAGTGAGTTCGACTTCCATACCGTTTTAATTTATTTGATGAATTAAATCTGTTTTTGTATTATTGCTCTCTTTTCTTTTCAGTAAAGTAGAACAAATGTTTTATGAAAGTAAAATTAGAGTGAATGGGAACAAAATCTTGAAGAAAAGTTCTTCTGTAAGTATTATCACACAAGAAACCTTTACTTTGGCTCATGGCAATTATAATAGTTATTTATGCAACTGTTGTATAATCAGGGGTATTAAAACACGAATGTGGGTTTATCACACGAGGCGTAGCCGAGTGTGATAATAGTATCACATGAGTGTTTTAATACCTAATTATAACAGTTGCATACAAGACTTTATCTACAATCATGATGTGAATTCTCTATAAAAGATTTTCATACCATAGGGTGTTGTACAGAACTATGTGAATTCAAGATGGCGGGAAATAACACGATAAGACGAGAATCCGAAATTACGAATTAGTCTAGAATTTATTGTTCTTTTTTCAAAATGTTAGCGATCTGGTGGTGAAAATGTCATTGCATGAGAATGTTCTGTTTTTGAAATTCATTATAACACGCGTTTGGATGATATAATGATCATTATAGCATTGAGTGTTTTAATGTTGGCAATAAGCTAATTGTTATAGGTTCTTTTATAGAGGATTAATAGCATGATAGTAGATAAATTACTTTATATATCTTTTATTTTACAGGTTAAAGTAGGTGATGAAGTAGATGTAATAAAAATGGTCAGCCCGAAGAATTCACAACACATTTTTGTATCTAGAGTAGAAATATTGAATGTGACTCCCAAAGAAGAAAGTATTCAAGTTACAGCAAGAAGGTTCAAACACTTACTAATAGACAACTATGAGTCGGATCCACATAAGATGGAAAGTGAAGCTTGATCACTTCAGTTCAGTCTATGGAAATAAATAGCAAAATTATTGAATGAACACAAGCCAACAATGTGTTTTGTTGCAGATAATGCTTTCAGTCTTAAATTTATTACCTACTTGAAATTTAGTCCAGCATTGTTGGGAACAATTTCTACACTCATAAAACGAAACCAAGTCCTGTATAGTAACGCTTGAGTCTTGATAGATGTTCTGTAATATGGCCCTAAGATTGAACTATCTGCAATCTTTTATTTTATTCTTTGTAAATATGTGTAGATAAATTATAATAAGAGTTATTAATAAAAATACAATTATAACAGTGTTAGTATTTTTGATTTATTTAACATTTAAAATGAAAATTGGAACATGATTAATTATAAATCTAAATCTAGATCACAGTCAGAACTTTCGAACATTGATATTTGTGAACTTGGATTAGAGAGTTTTTGTTTTGATCTGATTGATTGGTTTTCTTTTCCTTTCAACTCTGCAATAGTCACATGATTTGAATCTGATTCCAGACATTCTTCTGCTTCTACATCTTCAAAAATTGATATCTGAGTTTTTGATGTTGATGGCTTGTCATTAGAAATATTTGCACTTGCATTGTTTTCTTTTAATTCAGATTTTCCAGCACTAAAACTATTTGATGTATTTAAACACTTACCTGGTTTATCATCATACTTGTCAAAATTATGTGTACTGACAAACTGGAACTGTTTTAGTTTACTGACTGTCCTTTCCTTAACTTCAGTATTCTTTTTAGTATCGCCTCCAACACTGATATCTAATATGCTATCATAATTCTCTATAGATGTATCAAACACTTCTTTAGATGTATCAAGCACTTTTTTAGATACATCTAATTCTGTAGGTTCTTTATTTCCAATATTATTTTCATCATGTATTTCGCCACTATCCCTTTCAAAATTGAAATCTATTCCTAAATCAGCCAATGCATCATTCACACTAGGTACTGCGTTTAAAACACCTCTGTCTCCAAAAAATTCTTCATCGCTATTTGATTCCTGATCCTCCTCAATGTGTACTCCTCTTTTGGTATTTTTACCTCTTTTAGGCAATTTGTTTTTAACTCCACTAATGTCAACAGTGACTTCTTTTCTCTTCCGTTTACCTCCTTTCTTCTTAGCACTTGGTGGTTCTTTAGCCATAGTATTCAGTGTCTTGTGTTTCTTTAAGGTAACTGCAAATCTTTCATTGATATTGTCATCTTTAAAATCTTTATCCTTTCTTGAGTTATCCATATCATCCACAATGTCTATATCATGATTTTTCTTCGATTTTTTGTCGTTAAAATAAGAACTTGTTATAAGTGATGCAGAAAGTTGGATATTATCATCAGTGACATCTTCATGTTTTGCAAACAATTTACAATTTCCTGTTTCTATGTCAGTTTCTAGTGTTTTGTGATCAACTTGTAATAGTTTTGCATAGTACAACAATTCATTTCGCCATACATCGATTAGATTTAATCTAGTTAGAAGTTTCTTGGCCGTGCATAAATAGTCGTAATCTGGGTATTTGGGTACAGTGGAATGTAAGGCGTCTGCAGTGTCATCTAATGTACAATCTTGCATGGATAAGTCAACAAGGGACACAGCTACGATTGCATCCATTGGCAAAATTGTTTTGCGGTACATAAGCCGACAGTGAGCTTGAGATAATCTGGAATATTGGACAGATTAAATAAAGTCCCTCTAACTGATTGTAAGTACTTGTCGTTTAGTATCATTTTATTTTTTGTACGACGCTTAGTATTGCGAAAGGTGGATGGAGTGAAGGGAGGTCTTTGCCCAGGAGACCAAACAATGTCTCTTCAGTTTATAATATTAGTATATATTATTAGTGTTCTAATCTCAGGAACTAATTGAAAAATGATTTTTGTTTTGGTTAGTGCATCAATGAAGGAATAATAGAGGCCGGGCAGCGGGGGGGAGAAACCTCGTAGCACAGCTACCTAGTACTAGATGATTGAGTATTTAATCAAATATCATGTAATTGTACAACTTACCTTACTAAACTATCCAACATTCTCACAGTGGTTCGAGAAGCATCTCTGTGTTCCGACTTCCTTTGGGCCATGTAATACTTTTGTAGTATCATGTTCGCGGATTTTGTCATTTCAGAATACTTCGGCCCCACTAAACTAATATACATCTGAGAACGATAAAGATAACCCTGTTAACATTTATAAGAAAAATAATAAACAATTATAATTTTAAGGAAGGTAAAATTTTACCTGTATTTTTTCGAGATTCCATTTTTTCTTAGCTTCTATTGGGTTCGAATCTCCAAAAAGTATATAAGATGACACAAGTTTATCCCAAGTTTTGTTCTTTGAGTCCAATAATATAAATATTAAATCAAACCTGGAAGGAAATTCCAAAACATTGATACTATATGCTAGAAAATAATGCGAAAATATTGCGTTGATCAAATAATAGAGGTTCAATAGGTCGTTTGCAAAATGTGGAAGGCACACACAAAATCAGTTTTCGTGGGTAAAAACGTCGTGCGTAGTTCCTGTAATGTAGAAGACTACAAGAGCAAAATCTTTGTTAAAACCTAGTTAAAAATAATGAAGAATGAACATTACCTACTTAACAAAGGAGTCCCAAGAGATACATTAACACTGAGCGGTTGATCCTGATCATAATGTCCTTTAGGATTGCAAGCAGCTATTATTGCACAACGCGTGTTCAATTTACACACTATACCAGCCTGAAAAATAGAAAAAAGTTATTCTATTAGATCAAAATCAACCTTGATCTAAGAGATTTAAGTTTAGCTTTAATCATACTTTAGCAACTGAAATAGTCTGTTGTTCCATGGCCTCATGTATGGCAGTGCGGTCATGTTCGCGAAGTTGTGAGATCTCGTCGATACAACATACTCCGCCATCCGATAGCACGAGGGCACCAGCTTCTAACTGCCACTCTCCGTCTTCCTGGAAACCAAGATTAAAAAGTTTTTATTACTACTGCAGTTGCTAGGTATAAGAAATGTGGGCCGTTCTTTCGTAATTTGAGATAAATAACAGTAATGCCAACACATTTTTTTAAATCTTTATAAAATAATCGAATGAGTCCTCTCGCCCAGGGCGGGATGGGATGAGACTGCCAGTCTCGTACTGACTAAAATCCACGGCGTTCCTTCAATAGTCCTTTACGTTCCAGGGTCACGGTTACCTGGAAAGGCAGACCCGCGACTCCGGCAGGCTTTGGCCCTCTAAAGGGGCTTTACCCCAATACACACATAAGGTGTGTTTTTCAGTTTCGAAACGAATGCCTTTTCTACCTTTTCAAACAAGACATTCTGAATGCAGTTTAATTTTATCACATACATAAGGCAGGTATTTGTTCATACATACTCTGAGTGCAGCGCAGGTGAGCCCAGCCCGTGTACTGCCTGCTCCAGAGGTGAATACAGATCGCGCAGTTAGCTCGGCACCCGTACGAAGAAGTTGGGATTTGCCAGTGCCTGGGAAATAATTAAAAACAAATAATAACCTGAAAAAATCAATACATGCAATTGGGCTAAAAGGCTAAAATTCAGAACCTGAACAGCTACTGAAAAATTTCGTGTCAAAAATCCAAAAATCACTAACAATCTTGGGATTAAACTTCAAAATAAATAGGCAGCTTGGTTAGCAATCAAATTAGAGTGGCCAAAAAAAATCATTTATTTGTGTTTACAAGGTAGATACCAAAGGAAGGAGAAGGAGAAGAAGAAGGAGGCGGAGGAGGAAGAGGCGCCTTCCTTCTTCTGCCTACTATTATTGATAATTTTCATTATTTACCTGGATCTCCAACTAGAAGCAAATGACACTGCCCTCGCACGCGTGTTACGTGTTTATCATCTTGAGCATTTTTCTGGCCATCATTCTCTGCAACATGATTTGACCCAGTAATCACTGTAAGTAATACTGCCAGCTTGACTAAATGGAGACCATATACCTGGAATAGATAAAAGACAAGGTATTATTTTTAAGAACATGTTTCACGGGAATCGTCAATGGACTAGCTAACATGTAATTGACGGAGATAATCTTAAAAAAAAAACACATTTTTTTTAAAGTAATGTTTATGTAACAAAATCACTACATTTTAAAAAGCCCTGAACATTCTTTTTGAAATCATTAAGCAAGCATGGTAATTACCACAAACTATCTGTATCAATAAGACTGATGCACTTTGGCACAAAATTAAAAGCTTTTAATGCTACAAAAATTGTTATTGTTTATGAACATCTTACCTGCGGACAAACAGAAGCCAATATCCTATCCCTGCCCTTCATGGGACATGCTTCATACTTAGCCCAGAACTCATCAAAACAGTCCTTTATATCTGGAGCGGTAGATACAACCTCAGATCTCTGTGCATTGCACACTTCTATGAAGTTGGATTGTAGAACAAGTTCCACTTCAGATTTTTTATTTAGAACTGATGGACGCCACCTGCGTCTTACTGTGCCACTGGAATTTGAAGATACAAAAATATAATTAATTAATATTGTTACTTCTACACAGTCCTATGCCTTCTGAAAACATTCAATGACCCATCTCGAAACATCTAGATCAGGGTAGAAATTTCTAAAAACTTCCAGTGCAATCTTCAGTAGAATTGTCAAGAACCTTGCCTTGCCAAGAATCTTCGAGAAGCTTGTAGATAGTTCTCGCAATACAATCGACATAAAAATATGAAAAAAAAATTATAGATAAAATATTTATAGATGGAGCTATTCTTTTAAATAATAGCACAAAGAAAGCAAATTAATGTTACTTCTCATTAATATTATAAATGTGAAAGTTTGTGACGATGGCTGGTTGTCTGTTACTCTTTCACATGGTTTATAACCAGGATTAACACATAGGATAGTATTTATTCTGATGTTACCTTCCCGTGGAATAATGTACGAGTTGTAAAAGGCGAAGCCGCTGGCATCAGCTAGTTATTCAATGAGGAATCAAATGAAGTATAAGGTATACATAGTAGGTTATCTTAAGAAAGCAAGCCCCTAACACAGTTCTTTTAGTGGTGCAAAAACACTGCTTTATAAAAAAGACATACCAAAATAAAATAACAGAAATTAAAAAAAAAATACACACCAAATAATAACATCATCTCCAGGTTTACAGCAGTCCACCAAATCATCTTCCAGTACTACCCACATGGAGCCAGGTATGGTTCCTATACTTAACTTGTTTACTTGCTCCTGAAACAATAAAATTAGAAGAATAATATTGAATTATGAAGAGCATGCATGCAAACATTGGATGGAAGAGATTATGTAGTAAATCGAAATGCAGCAGGGAAATACAGTGGCTGTGTTTTTTCTATATAGCTTTTATTCCGCAACTGGGCAAAGACCTCAAACTTCCCTAACTTCTCGAGCACCACCTTGGTCCAGCAATCACCATGGATTTTATTATTAGTGAAATAAACTGAACTATACTTAAGTCATCACTCCTTGACCTCACCCTTTGAAAATTTAAGGGAAACATGTGATGTTAATTGTTCATGTAAACTGCACAACTTCATTCCACATGGCCCTTTCCATCATCGGACTACAAGACTTACAGCAACGCACAATCGTTATATGGTGGACCTCCCTTAAGTACATTGAAAGAGTTTTGGAAATACTTTTATTGTGAGCACAGCTAAGGAGTGGAATTCCCGGCATCTGTATTTCCTGACAGCCATAACCTTGACGTTTTCTGGTCAAGAGTGAATAGGTTATTTCTAGGCAAGAGTGCTTCATTCTCAACCACATCTTCACTAACCATCAGATGAGATAGTGGTCAAACGCGAACCTATCAATAAATAAAAAAAACTAATCAGAATATTAATGCTCATTTGGGTAAATTACTTGATAGTACCGCATGCAAAATATAAGCATAATATGCATATTACTCCATGACATTGTGGATACCAGCTTGTTATACAATACATATTACTTAATTACTTGATAGTAAAACCTACTTGTATCTTAATTTCCTGATAATCCTTGCAATGTTCTCTGGACACCATAGGCACTTGCGAGAATGTAGAACTTTTACATGACTTCAGATCATTGCCACATTTAGAAGGGGCTCTCAATATGTATCTGTTCTCAAACTCCGCTTCTAAACAGTTCTCAAATTTGCATTTCATACAAACATATTTTCTCTGGTATTCTAGCATTTTTGATTGAGTAACTCTTACAACGGTACCTGAAAAACCCAATTTGCAATTATGGAGACTTAATATGGAAACAGTATATACTGATACCCTTCAATCCAATAGACAAAATAGATCACCAAAACACCTAGCTTTATCCGGGCCCCAGGAATGGTTATTTTAAATTGGATATGGTACAAGTTTCTCATACTTTACATTTTAGTATATTTACTTATTTTTAATAGACTCTAACCGCCTTATTACAAAACGGGGTTTAACTAAAAACCCAGGTTTAATCTTGTAAAACTACGGTTTACACAAACGTTATTACAATTCGTGGTTTTGCGATAAACCATGGTCTAACGGTCGTAGCTGTCAAAGGTGTGTCAAAGTTTTTCATTGTGTTGTAGTTTGTGTGTTATTTTCACCCAAAATGGATTGAAACAAGGTAGATTTAATTGTTATTACTCATTGTGGATTTAATTGTTTAGACAATCATTCAAATGGCGGTACTAAAGTCGACGTTTTATCTTAGTTTTGGAATACCGACAAATTTAAACCATGGCTCTGCAGATAAGCCTGGACTTGATAGACCAGGTTTAAACCAAGGTTTATTTAGTTTTTGTAATAAGGCCGTATGTAATTCAGACAAGTTCTAACCTGTTACTTTTAAAAAACATCCCACATCCACGTTTTTTGGAAAAACGGTACGGTGTAGTTCAGGACAGACCGGCAAACCAAAGAACCTTGCATGAATATTCCGTTTTAAAAAGCAATAATCCAACTTTGAAAGATCAGTTTTGTATTCTTCGCGTTCGAGGATTGTTTGTTGGGCTTTTATCAAATCCTTATCGCAGGCCGGCAAACTGTCCACAGGACTGCATAATACTTTATCTCCGACATCTGGATATGTTTCAAACAGTTTTAAAAAGCTACAACAACAACAACACAAACAATATTAGGTAAATACACTGAGATGTAAACACAGGCTTATAAACTTGGTTAACATTGTATATTTACTCGATTTTGATGCTAAAATAGCCTAAGTTATCCCGCTCCGATAAAATATTTATACATTCTTCCACATGAAACTTGATTACATAGTCTAAAATCATTTTGCTAATAACATTATTTATTTATTTCAATAAAATCAGTTCGCGAATTTCGCGGTTTACGTTTCGCCGTGCCATTACATCTGTCATGTCAACTGTCTATGTCAAATGTCAAAGATGTCAATGTCACAATTTTTTTTTTTTTTTTTTTTTTAATTCGCCCAGTGTTGGGCAGGCTATGGTCTTTCAACCTTACCGCCTTGTCTTTCGTCATTCCTTGTATATTTGTTTTAAAAGTTAATAATGTCTTACGTGTATATTTCATTTATTATTTCTTTCGTTAGATATTCATATTCATACATTTTACTGTGTAATTTTTTTTTTTGTCATTTGTCATATCCTTGTTTAGAGAAAGTACATCATTTTGTCATAGTAACATCTGTGAAACTGTGAAACAAAGCTTGCTTTTCAGCCTTTGCTTCACAGATCTTGCTCTTATTATGTATTAATAATTCAGTTTTATAGCTATCTCCTCATGCAGTTAATGTTATATTTACATTTTTCACGGATTATACCTAAATATAGTATTAATATTATAATAAATAATGTAGTAAACATACAGATATATAAACACAGAAACTCATACGTAACTATAACTAGATGTCAATAACAGTTTCTACAATAAATTTATACAAATATACATATGTTGAAACATTCCTGAGCAACTCATGAATACATTGCGGGACTTCGACAGGCTTGTTGAAAATTTTAAGAAGCTCATCCGACAACACAAGGCGCTGAATGTTGAAAGACGAGCACTCGAAGAAAATATGATGCAGTGACTGAACTTTTTGCGATTGACAATACTCACAATTAGGAGAATTAACCATACGAAGACGATGGAGATGATAATTTAAACGACAATGACCAAAACGCATACGACTTAGGATTGAATAAAATTTTCTATTTATGAAATTATTATACTTGCAAAACCAAGGTATGGAATTTATTTGAACATCTAATCTATCAAACCAAGTACCTTTATTTTGAACCTGAGTGCACTGATATGAATGTCTCCCCCACTCTTGACACATGCGCTGTTTTAGAAGACTAACTGCATCTGTAGACGGTATGGAGACATTCATAGCAGGGTCAGGATTGGGAATTAATTCTTCAAAATCAATAATTGTTTTAGCCAAATAATCTGCCTTTTCATTACCTACAACACCAATGTGTGAAGGCACCCACACAAAACCAACTACAATATTTAATTGGTATAATTTCACCCATAGCTCTTTTATTAAATAAATTAAATAATTAGTGTTAGCATGTAATTTGTTATTGGCCAAATTTTCTAGGACACTCATGCTATCACTTACTACCATCCATTTATTATGTCCGGAATTGCAGTTTTCAATATGTTTCAGAGCACTCAAAATAGCTACAGCTTCGGCTGTAAAAATACTAGAATTTTTATCTATTTTACGACCAATGCCTATATTCGAGGAGGGCTCATATACAGCAAAAGACACCGCTGTATTATTTTTGGAACCATCTGTATAAATGAATTTATGATCTGACCACTCTGACAACAATGCATTTACTTCCTCTTTCGTGGACAAATTCTTTTTTTTCTTTAAAATTATGTTAATATTTGGAAATTTAGCAATAAAAAGTCCTTCATAACAAGGCAGAATATGTTTTGATTGATATATATTTAAATTTTGAATAAAATTTAAGAAACTTTGAAGATCCTGTAGCATGAACATTGGTTTAGAGACTGAAGAAGTAATGGAATGTAACAAGTTGGTTAAAAGACTATTGCCGGAAACACTATAGAGTTTTAATAAAAATCTTTCTTTCAAATATTTAAAGCGAATGCTTAATGGTGGAACATTACAGTCAATCTGCATTGCATTTACAGGAGTGCTTCTAAATGCCCCAGTTATTACACGCAAACATTTATTTTGTAGAACATCTAAACTATTTACAATTTTAACATCTGCAGCAAAACAATAGAAACCATATTCAAAATGACTACGAACTAATGATTTGTACAGCAACAATAAAACTTTTGGGTCTGCACCCCAATATGATCCAGACAGAGATTTCAATATATTACATGCTTTATTTGCTTTACTAATTATATGTTTAATATAATTATTCCAGGTTAAATTGTACGTAAAAAGAACCCCCAGGAATTTAACCTCAAGTGAAATGGGTAAAGCACAATTATTATATTGCACATTGGACATGCTAAAAGATTGTTTACCAAACACAACAACTTTGGACTTAGTCTGATTAACATTCAGATCAAGATAGGAAAAATATTTATGGAGATTTAACAATGCATCATTTATTATTTGGACGGTATGTGATAAATTATTCCCAGATACGTAAACAACTAAATCATCTGCAAATTGTAAATTTTTGACCTGAGGCCCTAAAACTATATTTAATGTACGTATATATAATATGAATAACAAAGGCGATAGTATACCACCTTGACAGACTCCTTTAGACGATAATCTGGGACCATAGAGATGTCTATTAAATTTAACAAATACTTCTCTATTGTTGAGAAAACTGTGAATCCATTTTATCATTTTTACAGGAATCCCTATTCGAGATAATTCCTGACAAAGAATATCTATATTTACACTATTGAAAGCTCCTGCAACATCAAAGAAAACTCCAACCAAATTTTTGTTAGCCATTAAAGAGTTATGTATATCAAGTTGTAATTGACAAATACTTTCCCTAGCGGACCGATTCCTACGAAAACCAAATTGATTAGAAGGTAAAATATTGTTTTGTTCTACATAAAACTCTAAGCGTTGTTTCAATAGTTGCTCAAATAATTTTCCAATGCAGGAAGTAAGTGCTATGGGACGATATGAATCAGGACATTGCTTGGGCTTGTCAGGTTTTAAAATTGGAACTATGCAATCCACTTTCCAATCTTGAGGTACAATATTATTTTCCCACAATAGATTTAATATTTTTAAAAATGTTTCTAAACTTTCAGCGCTTAATTTTTTAAATAAAATGTATGGCATGCCATCGAGACCATAAGCAGTATCTCTTCGAGAGGAGATAGCAGACATTAATTCTTGCATTGTGAAGGCATTAAGTAGGAAACTATTTCTGGTGTTAATATTATTGTTAAAAGAAATTGATTGTCGTGGTACAAAGTCTGGTGTGTATTTCTTTAAAAAATCAGAAATCCATGCGTCACTTTCTGGTTGATTAAAATTATATGTTTTATTGTATTTACGCATAAATTTCCATATAACAGATAATGGTGTACATCTATTAAATGTTCCGCAGAGAGAAAACCAGCTTTTTTGTCTTTCTGTTTTTAAAGTGAGTTTTTTAATAGCACGAAGCCTTTTAAATTGTAAATATGTTTCCTCTGTTGGATTATTTTTAAAGTTAATGTATGCTGTTTTGAAATTTAATACAGCCTCTGTACATTTTTGATTCCACCAAGGAAGGGAAGGTGTTTTAGTCTTATTTCTATGGCATGTGTGATTCTGATTAGTGATATTTGTGTTAGTATAAAAATTCGGATTATTGTAATTTAAATTAGTATTTGCAGCTGCTGTACGCAGAATTTTACAAAATTGTAGATATGAATCAAGAGGTGTTGTATTATCTATTTGAAAATCAATCAGCTTTTCTTCCACACAATTACTATACATTTGCCAATCCACGCATTTATAATTTGGATAGATAGGCAAATGTTTAGCATTCAAACAATTGTAATGATTATTATTTTGGTTGTTGCTAATCATTACCTTTATAATTACAGGAATATGATAGCTACTACCAAGTGGACTATCATGTACAAACCATTCACAATTAAGTGCCAATGATGATGAAACCAAAGATAGATCCAGTGCATTGGGACGCCATGTTAAAGAACCAACTGTCGTAACTTGACCGTCATTAAGAAGAACCAAATTATTTTCATCTATTATATCTAAGATTTCTCGACCACGTGGAGTGTCGGAAACACACCCCCAAGAAGTGTGATGGGCGTTGAAGTCCCCGGCAAATATAAAAGGACTAGGAATAGACTTTACCAACAAATCAAAATTATCTTTATTAAAAGGTGGATTAGAGTTTAAAGGACTATAGAAACTGACTATACTTATTTCTTTATTGTTAACTGTAATTTTTATGCAAATATTTTGTAAAGAATTATCGAAATAAGTATTTATTTTAGTATATGTAATACTTTGGTGGATTATAATTGCAACTCCATTGTGTTTATTACCACAATCATTTCTTTCAATATTGTAATATTTTATTTTAAATGATTGTTCAGGTCTGAACCATGTTTCAGAAATGATTGCAATATGAATGTTTTGTGTATAGAGGAAATTTGTAAATATTTGTTTATTACTATTTAAACTTTGTGCATTCCATTGAATTATATTTAAATTTGACAGATCCATCAGGAAGGTGACGGAAATTTATTACTGAGAGTAGTTTTTAAAGCCTCTTTAATTGATGATGAATTTATAGGAACATCTTTATTACTCACTATTTTGGTAATCGTTTCTACTAATGTACTTAAAAATTTATCTGATTTCATTAAATTGTTGATTTGTACATCTAAAGTACGAGCAGTTAAAGCTGGAAATGCATTAACATCAAAGAGATCAGAATATGTAGCACTTCGTGACTTAATTTTGTTTTCTTCAATTTTTTGTTTTTTAATTGGGCAAGATGAGGAGATAGCTATATGATTTCCTTTGCAGTTTACACATTTAGCGTCCTTTGAGTTAACCTGGCAGCTCTTAAAATTATGATTAAGTGTGCAAATTGAACAGACCTCTGCATTGCGACAAAATTTTGCAATATGTCCATATCGCATACACTTAAGACATTGCTTTACTGGTGGTATGTATTTACTCACTTCATGACGCCATGAATCCAAGTAAATATATTGCGGAAGAATAGTGGATGCGAAGGTTATTGCTACAGCCTGTGTAGGAACAAAAACTACGCTAGCATCATTTTTGACCCTGCGCATGAAGCGCCTAACTTCAATTACATTTTTAGAACTGCCAATCAACGAGAAAATTTCTTTATTTGTCATTTCTGTAGGAACAGAGGTGAGGACACCCGTTACTTCAGCATCCCCAGCCGGTATAGATGCCTTTAATGTCAATTGATCCAACAATTTTTTATTCTGTAAAAACATGTTTGCATTATTCGGGAGATCAAATGTGATGCCAACCTTGTACTTATTTATGGTACGTAGATGCATGACGCCTGAAACGCCATGCTCTCGTAATCCCTTCGATAAAGCCAAACGATCCCTGTCGTTAAATATTAAATTTTCCTCGGTATGAGTTAGGAATACAATTAGGTCCGACTTTTTGGTTTCTTCAGGATATTTACGTGAGTACCCCTTTACCTTATATATGGCGTACTTATCCTTGCTGATGTCCTTTTTGTGACGAGAAGATACATTAGTTAGTACAGACTCGGCCGAATCCGAGTCCGATGATTCTGTCGACTGCGACTGCTGCTGCGGGTCTGCAATGGACAAATCATCCTTCCTCCGCCTCTTCTTCCCCATTTCAAGTTTTGTACTGATACTATATATACTATGAACAACTTATAACACAAATATTTACAAAAAATATGTTAATTTTAAACAAAAATAAAAATGTGGAAAATCTGTTTGAAAAAAACGCGCCTTTCACTTTCACAGTTTCCCGCCTTTTTTTCTCAATGTCACAAAATAAACTAAAACTTTTTTTTTTGGTTCAAAAGGAAACCAATGCAGATTGAATATTCGAGCAATTAGAATATCCGAGTAGAGAATCTCCTTGGTTTTTGCCTTGGGGAAGTTTCTCTAATACCTACGTGGTTACATTTCTCTAGTTACATTACAGCGGTCGCGGGACTAAAGAATTACCGTAACCCCGGAACGTAAAGGAATATTGAAGGACACCGTTGATACCACGGTGTCCTTCATTATTCCTTTTTTAGGTGGGACGACACATTTGATGATTTTACCACGATGTAAAAAAGACATACATTACAGCACACACAAAAGTTGGACAGTCCTATTCATGTTGAAAGACTTATACAGCTAGAAACAAAGTTCAATAAAATAAAACGTGTGCGTTACCCAGGCAAAATGTTTTGCTTTAGAGAGATGAGACTTAAACAAATAATTAGTGTATCATGAGGAGCAATTTGTTTACTAATAGCAAAATTTGTTTGAATTGTAGTTTTTAAGTTATTTAAGAAAAACAAATTTTGCTGGAGTAACGTTTGAAACGTTACCCAGGCAAAATCGTCTTTCAAAAATTAGTTTCAGCACGGAACCAAATACATGAATAGATAGCTTTTGTTGAGTAGTAAATGTTTATAAATAGCAAAATTTGTGTGTGGTATAGTTCTTTAGTTATTTAAGATTTTGCTGCGGTAACGTTTTGGGATTTCCCAGATCTCGAAAACGGCTCAACGCAGAAGTTTGAAAAAAATACCAATAAAAGACCTCAATTTGTTTAAATTTGTTTAATCATTAGTTTTTGATTTGGTTGACGTAAACCAATGTAATTAAATGGTTTCAAAAATCAGAAGAAACGGGTTTGCAAGTAAACCAATACACTTATAACCAAATAAACAGCTGTAAAAAATACCCGTGGTTCGACGCTTGTTTACATCAGAAATATTAGATTTCATACTTTACACATTAAGAAGATAAAAACAAATTTGATTTATTTTAGACTGGTCGTACTTTAGCGATCAAATACGCAGTTCCCATAACATTAAGAAACATGGCATACTTTAAACAAATTAAAATGATTCCTGAGAATTCCTTCCTGTTAATTGCAGCTTTGAATTACGGCTCTAATGAAAGTTATCTCAAAAACAAGATTATGTCAGCAATTCTCTAATGAGCCGACCAAATTGAAAAGGTCACATAAAAGCGACCGCACCATACATAGCGCAACCATCTGAAATGAACAGGATAATATAGATGTTTTGTTAGTACAGTTGAATACAAAAGTTTTCTGGTCAGGTTAGTTAAAATAATAAAATGGTTAAGATTCATTATTTTTATTTAAAAAATCAGTCTCATACAAATTATATGTATTGCTTTGCCTTAGCATCAACATTTTTAGAGAAAAATCACAGATAAGTTATAACCTACTTACTTAATTTTAATATTTGGATACATTAATAGTTTGTACAATTTTCCTTAGGAGGTACTAATAACGTAGGTTGATAGGTGGACTCCATTTCACCTCGACTCACAGTATGGCATTTTAATATGAGTTTTGTTACGTGTTACTTAGAGTGAATATTTTAACATTACATGTGACTGCCACAGGTGGATAGCCATTGAAATGATAAAAAAAAACTATATACTATATTTTCCTAATTGTAATGAAGAAAATGGCAAAGTTTTTTTTTGTGCCGGGGCTAATTGTGTTTTGGGTCACATTTGACGAGTTTTCTTTATTCTGATTCACACCAAAAAGCGTACATTAATATATGCTGAATGACTATTTTATACTGAAACACAACTGTACTGTAAAATAAAAACATTTAATACTCACATCGTTCAAAGACGTCGTCGTACACACACACATAAACCACAAGCACTTCTCTCCAAAACACTTGGTTCACGACTGATTGTTTCATTGGTTCGGTCGGAGCTAGCGTACCCATAGATAGAGCGTACTCAACTACTCACAGCTAAAGAGTAAGTAAGACAAGGCATATAGCTGTTGCGTTGCATTGCACACAGCGATGCGCGCTGCTCTGACTAGCATCAAGAACGTTAAAACGTTTTTAGCGTGGCTTTGCGTTGTGGTATCAAAATAAAACATTTGGTTTAACAGAAACAACAAATTAAGTACTAAAAATATAGCTACATGTATATATGTTTGTATTGTTTTAAATCACACTATAAATTATACACTATGATATTACACTTTTATTAACTAGTAAAAATTGTGTAATATGGTACTGCACTTAAAAAATATTAAAAAATCGGCTTCACGAATAACGTTTTTCTGCTTAACTGTACAAAACATCGGTTACCAAGCTGCTAATTTGCGAAGATTACCCGTACGTACGGTGCAGTCGCTTTTACGTGACCTTTTCAATTTGGTCGGCTTATTAGAGAATTGCTGACATATTCTTGTTTTTGAGATAACTTTCATTAGAGCCGTAATTCAAGGCTGAAATTAACAGGAAAGAATTTTCATGAATCATTTTAATTTGTTTAAAGTACGCCATGTTTCTTAATGTTATGGGAACTGCGTATTAGATCGCTAAAGTACGACCAGTCTAAAATAAATCAAATTTGTTTTTATCTTCTTAACGTGTAAAGTATGAAATCTAAAATGTCTGCTGTAAACAAGCGTCGAACCACGGGTATTTTTTACAGCTGTTTATTTGGTTATAAGTGTATTGGTTTACATGTAAACCCGCTTCTTCTGATTTTTGAAACCATTTAATTACATTGGTTTACGTCAACCAAATCAAAAACTAATGATTAAACAAATTTAAACAAATTAAGGTCTTTTATTGGTATTTTTTTCAAACTTCTGCGTTGAGCCGTTTTCGAGATCTGGGAAATCCCAAAACGTTACCGCAGCAAAATCTTAAATAACTAAAGAACTATACCACACACAAATTTTGCTATTTATAAACATTTACTACTCAACAAAAGCTATCTATTCATGTATTTGGTTCCGTGCTGAAACTAATTTTTGAAAGACGATTTTGCCTGGGTAACGTTTCAAACGTTACTCCAGCAAAATTTGTTTTTCTTAAATAACTTAAAAACTACAATTCAAACAAATTTTGCTATTAGTAAACAAATTGCTCCTCATGATACACTAATTATTTGTTAAGTCTCATCTCTCTAAAGCAAAACATTTTGCCTGGGTAACGCACACATCATATTAATTGGTGCAAATAGCTTAGCACCTGGTGGAAACGGATTCAACTAATCTTAGTTGAAAATGAAAAGCTGCGTGCTATGAATGTGTGCTATGGATGTGTGCTACGGATGTGTGCTATGGATGTGTGCTATAGATGCGTGCTGTGCCTGATGCCTGTTATGGGTCGTCGTTTCCCTACTATCGATACATCGCATAGCTCGAGCTGCGCATCTAACTCGCGCAGCTACTTTGCGGCAGCGATCTTCATAGCACATCTTACTCGTAGGTACCCCTACATGGCTTAGCATCAGTGGAAACGGTCACATAGTTTCGTAGCTTAGCTTTTACATTCTCGCAGTACAGCTGCATAACGCATCCTAAGGTTGATAAGCTGCTAAAATTTTACTCGTAATTTACGAGCAGCAATATTAATTGTTATCGCTTGGCATTTTTTGCCTTTAGGAACACGAAAAGTTGTCATAACTTTTGAACCGTAAAATAACACACCATAAATTTTATCAAGTAGGTGTGTAGTCTTAGCAAAACGGGTTATTTTGGAGTAGAAAAAACAATTTTGTGAACATATTTTTATTATCTAGTTGTAGTATATTCCACACATCTTGAAGGATCTGTTGGGAAATATTCTTGGCATTTTGTCATAAGTCTCTTCAATGCTTGAATGTATTTCCTTTGGGTTTCGTCGTTCATGACGTGGGCTACGTTTTTGGAGAAAATCTTTTCTCGACCAGTTCGAGCGTGAATGCCGACCATAGTGACACCAATGGGCCATGGAGCGTTGCCTATAGCCATCTGCAGATATGCATCACTGGCCTGTAAAAAAACAATAAAAATCTTTAACATAACTAATGGCAAAGTGGAAAGTGACAGCAAGTGGGTGTGTGACCAAAAAAAAAAAATAATATTAAATAGTTTTTGCAAACTCTGATGGCAATCCCTGATTATGGTATGAGTTGGACTGCTTTGGCCCTGTTTAGCTCTCGATAGCGAGAGTTGGTAGGGACTATTGAAAAAAAAATTGCTACAATCAGCGGGCCCAAAACGGCAACTTAGCAATATTCAGAATTCTTGACTTCGTGAATTTGAGATGAACGTTGCTGGTAAGAAGTGAATCATTAGGATTATTGGTTAGTGACCATTTTATACTTGCTGGTCCAATTTATCTGATTCAATTTCACATGGATTCAATTTTAGATATTATAGAGTTACAAACCATAATATAATTCCTTTCTAGCAAATGTTTAGTAATTTCACAAAGACTTTCACAGATATCATCTGGGAGGTTTTTCTTCTTCAGTTTTCGCACGAGAGGTTTCAAGTACACTTGTGTTTGGGTGAAAGTGGCTCTTGTCATTTTATGTTTTACTGCGGTCTTCTCTGCTCCTGTAGCAGAATTGAGCTGCTGTCCCCAAAGTTTGAGCAGAAACTTAAAAGAAAAATTTACTTGTGTAAAACACATTGAATGAGAAGTAATAACAACATTAGACAAAACTGATGATCCAGTAACAGGATAAGTAACGTAACAACAATGGCTTATGCTTTTGAAGCAGATGAGATAGCTTCGGACTCTTTTCTGTAGTTAAGTATAGACTTAAGCTAACTACAGAAAAGAGTCCATCATAGAGTCTATGATATAGATTAAATATTTTGTGGAAAGCAATTTGTTTTTTTTTTGTTTTGACATTAAAAGTTGATTTGCTTACCTGTAACAAAGTCATGATAACATTCATATCATGGTTTTTATCACCCTGTCCCATCGTCTTGGCCATTTCTTGAATAAACTCATAAGTGATGGAATCATCCAAAGCATCTTCTTTCAGTTGTTTATCATTATCAGTCTGAAATTAATGGGAAATTTTATCAGAATAATAATTACATTCTGGCAAAACACCTGAAACTAGTATTTGTATGTATTACAAATCCAGGATCTTTTTCTACCTCAACCATATATGTGGTGATCTATGATTATACCTCTTTTTTTATCTTGGTAAAATAATCAAATGAGTCCTCCCACCCAGGGCAGGGCGGGAGGGACTGTCGGACTTGACTGACTAAAATCCACAGTGTCCTTCAATAGACCTTTATGTACCGGGGTTGCGGTAATTCATGAGTCCCGCGACCACGGCAGGCTTTGGCCCTCTAATGCTTTTTTTTTTTTTTGCGTGGTAAAATCATCAAATGAGTCCTCCCACCCAGGGCAGGGCGGGAGTCGGGAGGGACTGTCAGACTTGTACTGACTAAAATCCACGGTGTCCTTCACAAGCCCTTTACGTACCGGGGTCACGGTAATGAGTAAGTCCCGCGACCCCGGCAGGCTTTGGCCCTCTACAGGCCCCGTCAATATGCTGACACTCTTTGAGGCGCGCGTGGAACACAACGCGCCGTCGACCCGGGCATGGTCCATGGTCGGACAGCAAGTCGCCCATTACTCGCTGCCCGCATGCCCGCGCCTACGGTGGCCGGAGATCGTCCGACGCCGTAGGCATCTACCACTGCGGCTGGGGTGGAGGGAGGACGCTGTCCTCTCCCTCAGGCAGCCCGCCTCCTCCTTGACGAGCATGACTGCTTCGCAGAAGGAGGCGATGGCCCTCTAATGCTAAGAATACTTTGATCTACAGTGAGACTAGAGTCTGATATTTTTAGCATAATCAGTTCATACAAGTTCCGCAGCTGTGACATAAGACACCTTAGGGGAGGTACTGGTATGGTCCAGTACCAATGGATCTACCAAATGGATTCAATGCAGTTTGGCTTGTTGGATTATAAATTCCATGCAGATGACATCTTTTTTTTTTGTTGCCCCGCTCTTGGCATCTTTTCGTGTCATGGGTGCATTTACAAACATTTAAACTCTGATTCACATACAGCAAGACCAAGTAATTGTTAGTCATACAAATATTTGTTCTGTGTGGGAATTGAATACACTACACATGCAGTTGATTAATCTACGACTGCACCAACCATGCTGTTAAATATTATTATGATATAAATACAAAGTTTTTATGTAAAAATAGTTCGTAATTACCTGTGTTCCTAATGCTAATATTTCATTTAAGTAAGCTTCATCCACTTTCTCCATAGCTTCTTGGAAGTCATTTCTGAGACCCTGAAAATATAACATTATAAATATTAACATTAAATTGTTTTTTAAACATTTAAATTATTACCTGCAGAAAAATTTCCAGAAAAATAACTTAGTTAAATTCTCAGATTCTATAAGTCTACAGAATTAAGTCTGTACTGGACAATATGGTCAGGACCTGAAACCTTACTGTCTGACAGTAAGTTTAGGTCACACATTTTTGAGGTAGGTACCAAAAATGTATCATGTTGAGTGACTTTGTGTCACAAATCATAGTGGCTACTAAGACATTGTCAATTACATACCCTGTTTGATTCTGGTTCCTGAATCTCTATTCTTCTTAATCTTTTAAATGAATTCAGTTCATTTTCACCAAACAACCAAATTGGATGACCTCTCTCTCTTAACCTTTTAATAACTTCTTGTCTTGGAAGGCCAACTATTTCAGTGTTTTCGGCATCATTGGTTGCTTGCCTTTCACTTGCTATAAAAAATCAGAAGTGTTTACATAACTGCACAATACATGTTCGCAATATAGGACTACTGTGTATGTTGTGCCTCATCTAGTTTGCACGGGACTATAAGCCATTTAAATTAGGAGATTTAGTAAGTAGTGTGCCAAAATTTACCATATCAACATTTGCAACAAACCTCTTTCATTCTTAACTTCTTGTGATTCTTCTTGTACTTCTGTTTCCTGGATTTGCGGGCCATATTTTTTTAAATACTCTTCTTGTTCCTTAGCCAATAGTTCGCCTCTCTTAAAATACTTCCTGTTTTTTGTAGGGTCCTGCAGACAAACAGAACGTATGAGTCTTGAGCACCACCATTGTAAGGTAATTGTTTGATAGAAAGTTTACTTACTATTAAATTCTTTTCTTCAAGAAGCTTACGCTTTTTTGCGATTTCTGCTTTTAAGATATCCATTCCTGTAAACAAACGTTTTGTTATTTTTTTATTGCAAATCAAGGTAACAACAATCAAATGCACAACACGACGACACCAAAGCCAAAGATATTTTGACAGCACAACGACGTTTTTGCATGCACGACTGTGTCACTATTGACGTTTGTTTGACATTGACATAGTAGCATAGACTCCGTTTTCTTTTTTTTCATTTTAGTCTTTGGTACATGAATTAAACACTGTTATTTTTATCTTAGTAAACACTTTAAAGGTGTATGGATGGGATGTTCCTTCCACAGAGTACTATATTATAAAAAGGAAAAAAGAGTGCCCTCTTTCGTGACTTTTAGCCATGACATGTTTGAAGCGCCATCTCCATTTCTGAACCAAGAACTACCGATCAATCACGCACTCACACACACACACGTTACCAACGCACACTAATGTAATTTAAATTTATATAGGAGCCTTGTATTTCCCAGTACCGAACTATTTGTTCAAACTTTCTTGCGGAATATTTTTGTATAATAATACCAATATTAAGGAAATCAAATATTCACATCAAGAAAGTAAGAACAAAGTGCGGTACAGGGAAATACAAAAATTGGGTTTTATTAAAACAACTAAGTACTATAAGTTAATTTTTTTTATTTACTATTTTTATAATTTTTGTGCACAGATGAACATTCACTGCAGGCAGTCACAAGTTCACAACACAACACAAAATAGCATCTTTAGCGCGAACTAAAACACAGTTTCTTGGTGATTATCTTGGTACCGAAACGGAGGAGTAATCTCGACGCGACCTTTTTAACGAAGATATTATCACAAAAACTATGATAAACACATAAAACATCCGCAAAATATAGTCAAGCGTGTGCGCAGGCTACGGCGACCATTTTACGTGTCCTTGACATTAAAATCAGATGTTGAGACGAGTGAATAAAAGGGCAGTGATCCTATTATTTCCGTAATATTAAATTAATTTAAGATATTATAGATCAACATAATCAAATGATTATATAAATAGTTAAATATATTTAAACTAACGTTAAATTAGCTTAAAAATAAAACGTGTTGTTTTTAGAATTTTATTGCAGTGACATCTATTGCTGATTAGACAAAACTAAACATATGTTTCAGTGTTCAGAAATGAAGATGGCGCTGCTTCATTAATCACCAAGCTTGATGTAGGCAACTGTCCCCCCCCTGGTTCCTTCCTTCCTAATTATTATGGTCACTTGCATGTGTGTGCGTTATATTAATTTCCATGCTGTACAGTCAATCACACGTCCATGACATCAATATTTTCAGGTTAGGTCTTTACCGGTCGGGATTGAAAGCTGCAGGAAAAACTTTTTTTATTGAAATAACCTGTAAATCGGCAAGGTTCAACCTGTCTCTTTTATGTGTAATGCATAAGATAGATAACCGTTTTGCCTGCATCGACCAGTCTATGATCGACAAGACAGGTCGGTCTTACAACCTGCTTCTTGTAATTAGCATAGTTCATGTGACGTGTGGATCGCAGCGTCAGTGTTTGGGTTTAAAGGTTGTTGAACCCATTCAGCATCAAACCTTGTAGGTCTGACTTCGGATCCGGAACCCCTTACCCTGACGTGTAGGTATTAGGATCGGATACAAATCTTAGAAAACATATTTACTTATGCCTACAGACAGGGTTGGGCAGTATTTGAATTACTTGTAATTAAAATACGTAATTGAAATACAAATACGTATTTGGTATTTGTATTTCAATTACTTCCTTAAAATGTAATTTGTAATTCGTATTTCAAATACCTGACGACGAAGTATTTTGTAATTAGTATTTCAAATACTTGAGGCTTCAAAATACATTTTAACATTAAAATACATTTAAACTTCATTTAGCGATCGTGAGTGTCAGAGTGTGAGTGCGAGGCGAGAGGGCAATGATGGTAAAGCAGCTATTAGAGTTGGCAACACTGGACTTGTTATTTAAGCTGAACGTTTTTGAACGAAATTGGCCAACAAAACGCAAAAAAATGTGTAGTCTTTTAGCCACTACAGATAGGGTTTAATGACTTCTTTATTCATTTTCTTTACTTATTATATACATTTTATTTGTTTGCATACTACATTTAAAAATAAAAATTAAAAGTAAAATATTTACAAAAATGACTAAATTAAAACTAAAATTAAAAAAAAAATTATAGAGCGTCATAAAATTCGTCCACATCGCTGTCAATGGGGTAAGTGCCCAGAACGCTGGCAGCATTGCCACGTTGGATGGCAATGCTGATCCTTTGACCAAGAAATAGGCCACCCCTCTGGTCACGCGAGGCGTCGACTAAACGCTTGGCGATGTCTTTAAAAACTTTGTGGGCACTCTACAGATATGAATCATTTTATCAAAGCTTGTCCTGTTAGCAGAGTTCACTATTCAGCAATTGCTAAATGTACTTTGTTATGGAATATGCCCAGAAGACCCAAATCGGCTGAAGTCATAAAATAATGTCTTGGACATCAGTTAATATATCCCTGTCCCACAAGATGGAACTCTCTTTATGATTCTGTAACGCAGCTAATGAGATGCAAATCAAAATTAAATGACCTATTTGATAAGTTGGATAAGAATTACACTTTCTCTGCCATAGAACTAGAATACTTGGAGGAATTCATTGAAGTATTGAAACCAATTGCTACAGCTCTAGATTACATTCAGGGCAACAATTGTTACTATGGCAAACTTCTGCCTACTTTAATGTCTCTTAGAACCAGATTAGATCGACTGCAGGGTAGCAATTTGAGGCATTTTACCCTCATTGTCCCACAACTAAAAGGGAGCTTTTTTTTATCGTGGTAAAATCATCAAATGAGTCCTCCCACCCAGGGCAGGGCGGGAGGGACTGTCAGACTTGTACTGACTAAAATCCACGGCGGTGTCCTTCAATAGCCCTTTACGTACCGGAGTCACGGTAATCCCTTGGTCCCGCGACCCCGGCAGGCTTTGGCCCTCTACAGGCCCCGTCACTATGCTGACACTCTTTGAGGCGCGCGTGGAACACAACGCGCCGTCGAACCGGGCATGGTCCATGGACGGACAGCGAGTCGCCCATTACGGGCGTTTACGTGGTGTGACGCCGTGCTAGACATTACATTTACGTGGTAGACGCCGTGGGCGTCTATCACTGCGGCTGGGGTGGAGGGAGGACGCTGTCCTCTCCCTCAGGCGGCCCGCCTCCTACTTCACGAGCATGACTGCTTCGCAGAAGGAGGCGACCGTTTCTCACTCCGTCTCGCCCCGCAGCATGGCCTCGACCAATGCCGGGCGCGAGAGGTCTCCGCCTATCGCCGTCGTGAGGACACGGCGGTGCTCTGCCCAAGCGGGGCAGTCCTGCACCGTATGCTCCACCGTGTCCTCCGGACGATCCTCGCAGTGGTGACACCCAGGCGTTTCTTCCCTCCCTATCAGACACAGGAACCTCTCGAAACTTCCGTGTCCGGTGAGGACCTGCGTCATGCGGTAGGTCAGGACGCCGTGACGCCTATCCAGCCACTCCTCAAAGAGGGGTCTTACGGCCGCGGTTGCGACGTGCCCGAACTAAAAGGGAGCTTGGAAAAAAGAATTGATAAGTTTTTTAAACTGTCCTCTGAATTAAATCGAGCCATATTGGCGTCATGCTACCACCCTCGTTATAAAATGCGTTGGTTACCAGAAAGCATCACAGTAGAGGAGAGGCAAAGAATTCAAAAACTTTGCCATTCATGCCTTAGAGACATGTAACAAAAAGCATGAAATAATAGATGGAAGCAGCAGGAGTAGCACCACTAGTAAAGAAGATGATGAATTTATTGTTTTTGAGAACAGAGAAAGTGATCATCCACAGACATCTAAAATGGAGTTAGAATTGGTCAGCTTCCTAAATGATAGAAGCAAAGAGCTTTCAATTCTTGAGCGCTATCCAAATATAAAAAAATGTGTTCATACAATTTAACACAAGTTTGTGCTCCTCAGGACCTGTAGAAAGATTGTTTTCTTTGGCAGGTTTTATTCATTCTCCAACAAGAGGCTGTATATCTGACAGTACATTTAAAAATCTAGTGTTCATGAAAGGAAACTCTGGTTTAATTGATTAATTAATTTCTGTTGATTATATTCTGTATATTATAGATTCTTGTTTTCCTCAACTTTTCAGCCCATGCTGGTCTAGATTACTTATTTTTAACCGACTGAAATAAAAGAAGGAGGTTCTCAATTCGGATGTTTGTATTTTTTTTGTTTGTTTGCGCATAACTCCGTCGCTTGCAAACCGATTTGAAAAAATCTTTTTTTGTTGAAAAGGGTTTACTTTCCAAATGGTGTCTTATAAAATTTTATCGAAATCGGAAAAGCGGTTTTTGAAAAATCAACAAAATTAAAATTTCATTCACTTGGTTCTGTATTTTTTATGTTATGAATGAGCATTTTCGCTTATTGTTGACGTGAACGATTTTACTACGACCGGTAATAACATAGTCCAAGTAGACAAAGATTTCTATTAATATTCTAATTCTAGTGCACATGTAAGAAAATTAGGTATTGACAAGAATTTGGGTTAAATTTTTGAACTAACAAAGGGTTAAAATGTTGGTTATTTTGTTTTTAAGTCATTCATCATTCATTATCTGATGGTTTTTGAAGGCGGGATTTTTTTAAATAGTTTTAGTAATTATGTAATTTGTATTTTGTATTTCAATTAAAAATGGCTAAAATACTGTATTTTGTATTTTATATTTCAAATACCTTACCTAAAGATATTTTGTATTTTGCATTTTAATTACCTTGCGATACTGTATTTTGTAATTTGTATTTCAATTAAAGCAAAGCATGTATTTTGCCCAGCCCTGCCTACAGATTATAGATAATCGATAATATCTAGCTAATTGTTCGAGAGCTTGGATTAACCGGATTCTATTATAATTGTCGGTGTCTTAATTAAGTACTTATCGGTGTCTATACCGTTTGATTTGATTCGTCGATCGTGATTGATTCACTTCGAGATTTATCAATGAGATAAAAAATGGGGTTGGTACAATAAATAACGATTGATATCGTAGATATCAGCATTGATGTTTAGCAAAGTAATCTGAGTCAGTTTTAATAAATTTTTTGAGTAATGTTGTTGTTAAAATGAAGATTTTGTATAATGTTTTCCTCGTAATTATTAGTTTGTTTTTAGTTGTAAAAGGTGCGCATTTAATTTGCATGAAATTGACCTGTGTTAGTTCTAAGTTTTATAATAAAACGAATGTGTAAATAGTTTCAGCGATAGACTTCAGAATAGTGGGAGGAATCAAGGCTCCTGAAGAATATGGAAGGTTCCATGCCTCTATTCAGAATTTAACTGGTCATCATGTGTGTGGAGGGGCCGTGGTTTCCCAGTGGTTTGTAGTAACTGTTGCCCATTGTGTGCAAGGGTGAGTCTTATTTTATAAAATCTATGGTACGGTTGATGCAGTGGCTCAGTGATTCGGTGCTGCGTTTGCGCCGATTGTCGCGGGTTCGATTCACACAAAACCTATTTTTTGTGATTTTTGTTATGAAGTTTAAATGTTTATAAATATTGGATTTGTAAAAATGGTCAAGTTAAAAAGAAGAAATTCTACTGTATTTGCCTTAGTTAAGGGTATGATAGGGGTATGATGCAAGAGCTTAGAAGTGATAGCTGACAAGGACAGGGTTGCACCCTATTCCCTAGACTGGTAAGTGTGAAAGTGGTAAGATGAGCGATTTTTTACCATCTTGAGGGGACTACCTGAAGGCTAGACAAATATTTGTTTGTTGCGGGAATCGAACCCGCCACATGTATTGCGGCTAATAAGTCACAGCGTCAACCGCCAATATTCCTTGGGAAGGGCTGCTATAATTGAGTCTCAGAATCTGCTGTGTGCCGTCGGTGCACAGGAGTTGCAATTCCTTCTAAGCTCGATTCATCTTTTTTTTTTTTATCGTTGTAAAATCATCAAATGAGTCCTCCCACCCAGAGCAGGGCGGGAGGGACTGTCAGACTCGTACTGACTAAAATCCACGGTGTCCTTCACTAGTCCTTTACGTACCGGGGTCACGGTAATTCGTAAGTCCCGCGACCAAGCTCGATTCATCTTAGGTCCAAAATTTGCTTGGGTTAGATTGAAGCAAGAAGAGAAGGCAAGATTCATTTTATCGGAATAAAAATCATAGAGAACATAAAATTGTTTGATTTCAGCGTAAAACCTGCATATATGAATATCGTAGCGGGCACGACTAATTTAGAAGTTGGAGGGAAACGATGCAACGTTGGATCAATAATTGTGTACGACAGATACAACTCTACCAGCAGAGAGCATGATATCGCTCTACTTAAAACAAAGACTCCTTTCGATTTAAAACTATTTACGATCTTAGGTCTGAGAAGACAAGAACTGAAAGAAGGAGATGATGTTATTTTACTGGGATTTGGAGCTCAAGAGGTTGATTAAGATTTTTATTTAATACTCTAATTGTATTCGTAAAATATCTCAACTTCACTAGCGTGGTAACAATATTATGGGCAAGTGGCGGAAGTCGAGGGTCAAAATTTTGTTTTTTCTTACGGACTTCATAACCATCCGAATGAAGTCACTGACCGCTGAAAGGCTTACGGGCCCCTAGAGATCGCCACGCCGAAAGAAATTAGAAAAAACCGTGACTTGCATCCGTTGGCATTTCTTTCGGTGTCGACGGTCCACCTAGTGGGACGTTTGCCTAAGTTGCGTCTTCCGGTTCGTGCTCGCCCGAAATTTATTCTACGATGTAACCTGCTCATTCTTACTTCAACTTGCACATACTCGTATGAGGTACTTTGACGCATACTTTCGTTCCGGGTCTTACAGACTTACTGATTAGGTTATTGGTAGCGATAAT
The DNA here is from genome assembly GCA_943136025.2 of Agrotis puta. Lineage (NCBI taxonomy): Eukaryota > Metazoa > Arthropoda > Insecta > Lepidoptera > Noctuidae > Agrotis > Agrotis puta. The sequence continues at coordinate 11,605,526 of OW964172.2, forward strand.
CAATTTTAAGACATTTCGTAACCAAATGTAATGATTTTTTTTTATCTCGCTTTTATTTTTATTTTAGCCACATGGACCATCGTCCAGCAAAATGTACGCGTTAGAATTGCCAGTGTTTAATCAGGAAATATGCAAATTTGCTATGAGAAATTCTACTACGCCGGTCACCAAAGGAATGTTCTGCACGTTTTCGCAGATTGGCGAAGGAACTTGTCACGTGAGAGTTTTTTGATAATATCTAAAAGACACTGCACTTACATGTTGCCTAGCTTTGTTTGTTGGTCAAAATGTGCTTTTGGAAATTTTGAACTGTGCTCCTGTGATCAAAAGGCACGGTACCCTGCAGTTTTTTTACAGTGTATAGTTGGGATGAGACAACGTTTTGATACAGCATAGATTTGTAATCATATGAAACTATGGTCAAAAATGACAAACAAAGACATACATATCGTACGAGACAGCGCCGTGTGAACAACCGTTTTGTATGTTAAGAGTGTATTTAAAGATTGCTATTAAGTATAACTTTTTTTTTCAGGGAGATTCGGGTAGTCCATTAATAAAAGACAACGAGCTGGTGGGTGTAGTGTCTTGGGGGATACCTTGCGCTGCCGGCTACCCAGACGTTCACACAAGAATATCTCCCTATATTGACTGGATAAGGAAACAAATTCGACAAGGTTATTGCCCCGCGTCAAAGATGACGCCTGACAGAAATTATTCAAAGAGTGCCTATTTCTTGAAGAACTTACTTATATCTTGATGTGCTCGCAAAACATTGTTAATGCTGATATATAAAACACTGTTAGTGCTGATAAAATGAACCACTGTTTATGCTGATAGTTTATTAGAAAAGCTGATTAAAATTGTTGCTAACCATGTATAATATTAGTTTGCTGTAAGTCTCCATACTGACGTTCCTACGGGTATTTGTTTTGTAAAATAAATAATTTGTTATTCAGGAAGTATTTAATTTACTAAACAATTTTGAACAGATTAAACAAGCTTAAACTCCTTATGTATTTCTTTGTCTGAATCGTCGCAATGCTTCTACGGTTATCTGAAAAATGCAAACAATTTATCCTACGTCATTATTATTGGCATAAAATCAGAAATGAATCATCAATAAAATAAGCAAGTATTTATTTGTTTAAACGATTTATCGGAAACCGAACAGGTTCATACGCATAGCCATTTTGGTCTACAGACAGGACATTTGCAATTCATCACCATACAGACTGATAATATTTTCGGAAACAACATTTTTATCATTCATTGCACTCAAAAACATTTGTTTACCTTGTATTCACGCTTATCAGCTACAATATCCATTATAACAGCCATTACTGGTCTTCCATGAGCACATTGAAATGGTGTCTTGCATTTTGACAGCGCGTTTAGCAATTCAACACATTCGCTTTTGGAAAGTTGATCGCCAAACTTGATGGCGTATCTGCAAGACTGATAAAAGGACATTTTTCAAGTTTCAGTGATCTACAATCTACAATTATCATGATAATTAATATATATAAACATCACCAGCCTGCCCTTGTCCCATTTTACTTAGGGTTGGCGTAGCACGTTTTTATTTAAGGCGAAGAAAGCTCCGCCTTCCACGATACATGTGGATTTCACACTTTTTTTTAACGTGGTAAAATCATCAAATGAGTCCTCCCACCCAGGGCAGAGCGGGAGGGACTTTCAGACTCGTACTGACTAAAATCCACGGTGTCATTTCACAACCACAACAACACAATATTACTTACCTCACTGAAAACTAAATCCATGATTGATTTTGGATATAACGACACGCAACCTTTCTGTAATTTTATAACATTAATTTCTTCTAATATCAGATTTCTCACAGCTTTTATTACCTTGTCAACCTGAGGACATAATCAACAGTTGAAAAAATTTAATCAATTTTAATTGTTTTTTTTTGCAAAGAATGCTTCTCAAATTATTGACCAGCGGCTGTATTATGACGTCTTAAAACCAGGCTTGTTCCAGTGAGTGAACGAGGTGGCGCTAGACGACTTGTATAGCTCTATCTCTTTCACTCAGTGGAACAAGCCTGGTTTTAAAACTTCATAATACGGCCGCAGGTTAGATTTGTAAACAATGGTCTACCTCTCTCGGATGTTTGCCTAGAATAGCTTCTGGTATAGAAAGTACGGTTACTTTGTTATCATTTAAAATTGTCCATTGCAGACCTAGTTGAATAAACTTATCGTTATAGTTATGCAGGTAAAGAATCTCGTCTTTAGACATCTTCAGAATAATGTTATCTACTGCGACACTTGTCCATCTTTCGTCCTTGAAATAATCTGGAAATGAGGCAATATTCTATTTTAAATTGTTTTCGCCAAAAACGAAAATCTAAGGAAGTTTGTTAGGAATTAAATATTCAACATCAATCTCTATAACAGTACCTGCTAAATTCTTCTCTAAACGTATTCTTTCATGAACTGCGTGTTGATCGAATAATATTAGATAATCTGACGCTATTTTAGATTGTCCACATCGCTTCTCCATAATGGCTACAATGAATTTACAATCAGCTTGGCCAAGCACCTGAAATAACATTGTTACTAAAAAACTACCGTATCCATTCTTCTTCTTAGTGTTAATGGTATTTTTTTTAAAAGTGTATGTGAATTATTTCCCTGTTCTACGTTCATTAATTTCTGTGGCGTAAGCATACTACCTTTGCTTCTTCTAGTGACATTTCATCAAACACCAGAGACGCGTTATCTTTTCTAACTTTATTTTGGAATTTGTGAATATTTTTAGTTGTAAGATCATCCACGTTCTGTATTTCAGATTCATATATTTCTGTATTAGCTTGAACATCGTTAGCGAAATTGTTATAGATGCTCTGCAAAGAAAAAAATGAAAAGGATTCTCATGTTACACAAAGGTGACCCAGAAGTAACAAAAATCATATGAACTCACGTCTTCATAATAATCTGTATCTAAGTCATAGGAACATGCAGTCTTAGTGCGGCAGTTTTCAAAGATTTGAGACATGCCTGTAACAATTATAATCAAGTTACGTCTTGACGAAACTTATCAAATAGAAAATGCGATTGAAATCATCTTTACCTTTGGGCATAAAACGTGGCCTGTTCTTTAAATTAAAATTCTTTTCAAAGTTATAATCAATGTTGTCAAGGTAAGCATCACCTTCAGTGGTTGTATCTTCGGTTCTGATAACTTTATTGACTATTTCGTTTTGATTGATTTCCATAGGAATATGGTCTTGTAAGTTAATAATATCAACAACTGATTCTATTTGTTTCGGATCTTTAGTTTTCCCTCCACAGCTAAAGTGATGCGAAACACTTATGCTTGTATCATCATTGGCTTCAGTTCTTATGACTTGTTCATTTTCAACATGTTCATTTATACCATATAAAGAGTCATTGAATCGGTTGTTTTCATTGAAGCTAACAGCAAAATCTTTTTCAACAGATCCGATTTCGTTAAAAACAGTTTCACAAACATTTATTGGTTCTATACTCAAATTATTATTTGAAGGCACTGTTTCCGAGTGCTGTGACTTACCCGAAACAAACACTACGTTAAAATTCTTGCTATGATGAGCAAACTCATTTTCAGTTTCATTTAGAGGGTGGTCAGTTAGTTTAGGGGACTGGATATTATGCATCCTTTTCATTTGATTTTCAGTTGAAAAATTAACGTTAAATGAGGTATTTGATGGGTGTATTGTGTAAGTATTTCCAAAGCTTGGATTTAGATCATAGACTGGTGATACAGGCTCATAGTTTACGATGGCATGTTTGTTAAAATCAGTGTCATTAATAACATCCACATTGTTAGGAGACGTATAATTATGTCCCGTATTATAGTGATTTCCATTACTTTCAGTAATGAAATCAATTGTATACGATTCATCAATAGTTTGCTTCATACGTATATCAAAGGTTTTGATTTGCTTGTTAGATACAGGCTTAAAGAGTTTTGCAAATCTGTTTTTAAAATCATTAGAAGTGACAAAGTTGTCTCTAGATTCTTTTGTGATGAACCTTACACTTTGCCTTTTATTTCTTGTATAGCGCTCCCCATCATTATTTCTGATAAATTTGTTATCATTATGGTACTGATGGCTGTCGTACGTAAGAATCCCAAATGGGTCACTTAATGGAAGATAAGATGTTTCTTTTTGGGTACAAAAAATATTCTGGATTTTGCTAAAAACATTTTCATCTTTATCTAGACATTCATTTCTCTCTGAAAGACTAGTCATTATTTCTTTGTGCTCCAAAACATTGGGATTTTCTTCAATGTCGTTATAATACGTTTTGTACTGTGCGTGAATATTGGTTGTGTGAGATATTCTTTCTTCTTTGCCATTTTTATTTGAGTATTCACTACAAATATACTTATTTGTTCTTGTATAACGTTTTGGGATTTTGATACAATGCAGTTCATTTCGTTTATGAAATGTATTGTAAAATTCTTTGCTCAAGTTATTTTCGTACGTAAAGTCTAATAGTTCTTGTTGACTTTTCAGAACTGTTTGAACTAGGTCATATGTTGTTTTGTAAGGCTTTGCTTTTATCTTGTTCATAATATACTTTTCAATGATATGTTTATCTGTTTTAGGTGACAAAGGCATATTATTGTTAATTGCACAATATTTTGTTCGCAAAAACATTGTGTTTTTCATATTTTTCTTGCTTATGTTTTGCAATCGTTTTATGGTGACATTAATTTTCTTTGTCTGTTGCAAGAAATCTTCTACCTTTTGAGCTACTATTTTACTTCTTTCACAGACTGAGTCTGTATTACGTTTAACATTTTTCAGTTCATTATTATTTATTCCTTTTTTATTTTTACTAGATGTATGTTTTTGCTTCTTTTTTGTTTTATCTCTTTTCTTTGCTGGTGATAATATATTGGCTTTCAACTCTGTTTTCTCTTGGCGCATCTCTTTTGTTTTATACTTTTTCGAACCAGGAATTTTAGCATTTTTGTTAGGATTTCTTGGGATTATAAGCGTGTTGTGTTCTTCATTTTTATTAACATTTTCCTCTGTCCGCTGAATAATGTGCTGTTCAATATCTTTATATATAAGCTCTGCTTTACTTTTTAAAGCAACGATGTCATCACCAGTGTCTTTGTTTTCGTTTTGTAGAAATAATTTAGAAATAGTAGTACTACGATTCTTTATCTTCTTCTTTAGTTTTCTTTTAACCATTTTCCCTGTAAGTAAGCGATGTTAAAATTATTTAATGCTCTTTATTAGCAATCCCTTAACAGAATAATTAAATTATATTAGGATTTTTTTAGTGTTCCTATTGATTTTTGTGTTCACTGTTTTAATCTTTACTGATATAGATTTAAAATACGTTTAACAGAACTCAATTACAAACAATAGTTACCTTTAATTCCGTTCTGTAATTGTGAAACCCCTAACTTTTTCGAATTATTTCCCAATATTTTATCCATGATTTTCTTAACTTGATCCCTAGTATCTTGATTGACCTTAGTATTTATCTGTTCTATATTGATTGGTTTATCTTTAAACTCTTTGAGTTCTATTAAATTTATATCCCCGGCATAAAATTTTATCAATTTCTCTAATAGTTTATTTACTTGATTCCAATTTTTAAATTCCATCACTGATTGTTTTGGTGTATGACTAACATCATAATCTAAGTATGGACAAGTAACAAAAATGAAGTAAAATGGAATATCTTGATTTAATAAGTGATGTTCGTCATAATTTTTCTGTGAAAATTAAAGAAATAAATATGTATCTAATGACATGCTTTTAATTTCAACAATCATTAGTGTAAATAATAAGTGTTAAATCAAGCATACCTTAGATTTTAGTGCTCTTTGATCTTTAATATGAAGAGATTTTTTGAAATATTCGTTTAATACTTTATGCAACTTGCTACAACTGTGTATAAATTTTCCATTTAGATAAATCCAATGTAAATCAACTTCCTTATTAAACTTTCCGATGTAACCTTTGACTTTGTACTCATGCTTTTCTACTTGAAGTTCTTGTACATCTTGTTTCTCGATATTAAATAAAGTTTTCAGTGTTTGATAAATATCACGTTTCTTATGAATTTTAAAAATGATATCGTTTTGACTGTCATCTCGTAAACTTAAAGATACATGGTTGTGAACTAGACATAACTGCTCTAGAAATGACTTGATGTCTTGCAGCTCATTTATTGAATCTATTCCTCTTTTTTGTATATTGAGATTGTACAGAAAACCCTTTATGTCAACCTGTAAATGAAAATCCATGAATAAATTTATGGATTGCTGAGTCTGCACTCAATTCCTAGTAACCTATGTTTTCCTGGGAATACTCACAGTCGTTCCTTTAGTGGGTCTTGTTGCCATCTGGACAAGCCTTTTTTCTTTACCATTGTAAAACGTTTTAGCCCATGTTTCTTTCGTACTTTCATGTCTCGATGTTATTTTTACGATTTGTGAAACTGTAATTATGTTGGAGAGAAAATCACCGCGAAATCCATAATTCTTTGGGGCTGCTTTTAATGTTGCAACGTCCATAAGTTTACTAGTCATATGCCTTAGGCCAATTGCATTGAAGTCCTGTTTTGTGATTCCATAACCATTGTCAATGACTTGTACTGTAGTTTCTTGAATATGTAATCTTATCGCAATCGATGTCGATTTCGCATCTAAGGAATTGTAGATCTGAAAATCAAGATTATATTACTTAGTTATGATAATAGTTTTATCGTCAACTACGTAATTTCGGTGGCAATTTTTGAAATCAGCATTAGAATTAGATTATTTGATTTCGTATGATTACAATCAAGATAAATATCTATGTATCTTGATTTTCAATTAATTTTATCATCTAACTTTATAAATAATAGGTAAGTATCTTTACTCTATGATAATTGTGACTGATTATGGCTTTGTTGTATTCTGCTTATTTGTTAAAACTACTGAGTATTTTTGGGTTATTCTTATTTTTAGTGTCATGGAAAAAAAAATAGAGTGATTTGTAATTATTATGTAAGTTTTATTTCAAATCGTTAGATAACATATCAAAAACTTCGTTTATTAGGTTTGCCGGGCTTAAATTGTAGAAAAACACAAAAAAAAATTGTTTTAGCACTGCCACGGTCGCGGTATTTATTTAACCACTATTTTTTTAAATCTTTTTCTCAGATTTTCGTTTTTCTCGACGCTGTTTTAAATACCTATATAAAGTTAACTAAGTTAATATTTATATATTTATAAAATAGTAACTGTAAAAAAAGTAACGACCATGACTAACTGTCACAACCATGGTATCATATACTAAGGTTGTGACTCCTATGGTTGTGACAATTTTGAATCGTGGCTCACATAACATCAAACCGGCTCGGTCTATAATGTTGATTAAATCACTGTAAGTAAGCCTCACCCTGACTAATTAATACATGCAAAATATAAAGGTATATATAAATATTTTAATTGAAAATTGTAAACACGGTTTTGACGCTTATGTTCGACCAAACTCAATAAATGTATGAAGAAATAACTCTCACAAAAACTCTAAGCCACCATCTTGACAGAACTGATTAACGTTTGATAGTATTGCTAGGCCTAAAATAAAAAATAGTGTTGCCAGAATTAAACCATAAATTATACCGATTTTACACACGATTGAGTTACGAGCCATGGCCGTGACACAAAAATTGATCACAATTTTCAAATGTAGTATTTATTGAAAAAAAATCACAGCACAATATAAAAATAAATGGAGTAGTCTTCGTTGACATTCCATAAAATTAATAAAACTGAAATCTTACGTATAAACGAGATGTTTAAAGTACAAAAAATAATTTACTACTAAATGACATACATCTCACATGCCACGTCGCGTGACTTTTCATTATATTTTAATTTATTAATATTATACCTTAACAACATCATAATTATTTTTATTTGTTTTGTGAATAGATAAGTGATACTTTCATTGTTGCATAATAATTTTAGCATATTATGAGTAAATAGGGTATTTAAAATGCTTGAAACAGTTTTTTCAGTAAGAATAAGAATAACCCTTTTGCGCTTTCAATAAGCAGGGATTTCACCAGGGCCATGTTGATAACAGATCCAATAATAGACCTAAAAATAATTGAACTATGAATACTTAACGCTTGAGCAACTTACTAATTCTTCAATAGCTCTCTTGTATCTGTTAACTTGGGCTGAGGCACATAACAAAGATTGGACATCGTTAGGTAATCTTTTCAAAGCCATTTTAATGCTTCCCTAACAATAACAGTTGACCCTATTTTGACATTAGAGAATATAAACTCTTTTCGTTGAATTTCGAACACTTCAAAATATTAAGAAGTAAAGAGTATTGGCATAGCAAACTCTTTTGTGACATTGTCGAATCTACGAGTATTAAAGTTTCCACCATGGAGTGTGTATGCTTACTTACCATTTGTGAAAGATACACACATCAAAAGTGTCTAGGGATCAACATATATTTTTGCAATAACTTTTCTCCTGATTGATATTAATTAAAAATTTTTTTAAGGATTCATCAAATAAAGTGTTTTCGTTTGTCACAGTAACGATAAACCAAGTCACCTTTGCATTAATAAAGAAATTTGCCATTTTCCTAATAAAGGGATTTTTGACATTTGAACCACTAACACAAAAGTTCGAAAAAAAGACTGAAATAACAGTTTTCTTTAAAATTTTATTGGGTAACTTAAACAATTAATAATCCGTGTTTCTACCGCGAACACTAACAACACAAGAACATCGGTTTGGCATACTCAAAATGAGTTCATCCAAATCACGCTGTGGAATGGCCGCCCATGTTCGTTGCAACAACAAAAAAAGGTCTTCTTGCGACTGGATACCCTCCATATTCGGCAGAGCTCTTCTCTGTAGCATATCCCATGCATGCTCAATCGGATTCAAGTCTGGCGACTGAGCAGGCCAGGGCAGGACATTGATGTTAGCTGCGGCGAGAGTCTGTCTTACAACTCTTGCGGTGTGCGGTCGTGCATTATCATGCATTAACTGAAATAAGGGACCGATTTGCACTTGTAGAGGAACGATGACGTCTGATACAATCGTCTCAACATAAATTTGAGCGTTGAGGTTGCCTCTGATCCAAATCAACTCAGTTCTTCCGCCGATCCAAATACCCGCCCATACCATGATGGTTCCACCACTATAAGGATGGACTTCCTGGCAGGATTTTAATCGCTGTTGGCGTCCAGGGCTTCTCCAGTGTCGTATACGTCTTGTATCCGGTCTCATACCAAAACGAGACTCATCAGAGTCCATCCTTATAGTGGTGGAACCATCATGGTATGGGCGGGTATTTGGATCGGCGGAAGAACTGAGTTGATTTGGATCAGAGGCAACCTCAACGCTCAAATTTATGCTGAGACGATTGTATCAGACGTCATCGTTCCTCTACAAGTGCAAATCGGTCCCTTATTTCAGTTAATGCATGATAATGCACGACCGCACACCGCAAGAGTTGTGAGACAGACTCTCGCCGCAGCTAACATCAATGTCCTGCCCTGGCCTGCTCAGTCGCCAGACTTGAATCCGATTGAGCATGCATGGGATATGCTACAGAGAAGAGCTCTGCCGAATATGGAGGGTATCCAGTCGCAAGAAGACCTTTTTTTGTTGTTGCAACGAACGTGGGCGGCCATTCCACAGCGTGATTTGGATGAACTCATTTTGAGTATGCCAAACCGATGTTCTTGTGTTGTTAGTGTTCGCGGTAGAAACACGGATTATTAATTGTTTAAGTTACCCAATAAAATTTTAAAGAAAACTGTTATTTCAGTCTTTTTTTCGAACTTTTGTGTTAGTGGTTCAAATGTCAAAAATCCCTTTATGAGGAAAATGGCAAATTTCTTTATTAATGCAAAGGTGACTTGGTTTATCGTTACTGTGACAAACGAAAACACTTTATTTGATGAATCCTTAAAAATTTTTTTAATTTATATCAATCAGGAGAAAAGTTATTGCAAAAATATATGTTGATCCCTAGACACTTTTGATGTGTGTATGTGAGATAAGTGATAGAAGATTTTTAAATAATTTAAGCTTAAAGCTTTTACCCCTCAAAAGCCCAAAATTGAAAGTGTCTAGCACAAAAAAGAAAGTATTTAGTAGATACTTATAATAAAATTAACACAATATGCTTAAGAAACATAAATATTTATTTATATTAGCACATAGTGTCCCACTGCTGGGCAAAGGCCTCCCTCCACTCTTTCCACTTCTCACGGCTTTCTGTGACCGTGGTCCAGTCCTTCATGAAGCGATCCAAATCATCTCGCCATCTTCGTTTGGGCCTGTCACGACGACGAGTTTTCCTTTTCTCCCTTAAGAAAAATAAATGTTTATTTTTATTCTTGGAGAGCGTGGTGTTCTTACAATAGCATAGTTTCTAGAAATAAAGTATACTATGACTAGCATATATTATGTTATTGTTGATTAACAATGCATTAATTTTCATTCAATCTATTATTTGCATAACATATAATTTAGGAAAGCGCTCAACGAACAACAGTGACTGAAAAAATGCAATTAGCAACACCTATCCACATGATCGACCCAATATTTGCTTTTATTTTCGATGACCTACAATTGAAGAGGTATTTAATGGAACTACTTTTTAATGAATGGGAATCGATTGGTATTTAACCCTGAACTCTATTTGAAATGTACTCTATGTACTACCTACTACGGGGCCGACCGGCAAGTAGTCGTAGTACGGGCCCTCATATGACTGACCGTGTGAACCTAAATCGATGAAGTTTATATTTTATACGCTAAAATCAATATTCAAACAATGTATCGCACCAAAAAGATCGATTAATTCAGTTTTTATAATCGGTATTTCTGTAAATATTGTAAAAGAATTCGGTAGCTACAAAGAAAATCATAAAGTTGATTAGATCTAATCGCCATCATGTTTGCATGATAGTTATCAGAGTTCGTCGCTTGTGAAATTATGAGTGATTTCGTTGAAAAGGAAATATTACTGTTTTGGGAATATGTCAAACGGTAAGTTGTAACAAACCTCTTTTCTACGTTGCACGTGTGAATTTTCCAAGGTGATTCATAGACAAATTACTATTTGTTGCCACAGTTAAAAAATGTGTGAATGTAAACATTGCAAACAAAACAAATGTGTCACTTTTACACGCTTTCCACTTAATGCGGAATCCGGAAAAGGTCCTCACCCTTGTGTCTGAAGCCTGGGTGAGATCCTGTTTCAGAAACCTAGGTTTATGCTGGAGAACTGAATTTACTAATAGACTGAATTAGATTTCTCTTTTCACTCTTTTTTGATTGAGTATAAGTACTAAATAAGTTCATAGACTATTGATATAACTTCCTCGCCTCACACGCGTGAAACTGGACCTGAACCTTGATCGGAGAGTTACTCTTTAATCGCCGCCCACAAGCCCGCATCTACGGTGGGCTGAGAACTGCTTGACGATACCCGACGTCCTGGGCGGTTGTGGCTCGAGGAGGAAGATTGCCTCTCTCTTACATGTTCCATATTTTATTTGTATATCTTTTGTTGAATATCCTAAAGAACTAAACATAAACGTGACGTCATAACGCTAAAATGTACATCCTAATAATTTTTTTTAGAAACTGAGAACTTGTGATGATCCGATTATGGGTCACTCAGTCGTTTCCTGATAAAAGGCGCTTTCTCAGAACTGTATCAGTAAAGGCATATTGTTCTAAACAAAATGACTGGAGACTGTGACTAATGTTAATGATTCATAGTAAAAAACGACTATTACATAGTTTACCTGATATTTAGGGTTCCGTACCTAAAGGGCACCTTTTGGGTCAATGAGAAGACTGCTGTCCGTCTGTCTGTCCGTCTGTCACCAGGCATACAGCAAACTTGATTTTTTTGCGGTTTTTATAGATAATGGTACGGAACCTTTCACACGCGAGTCCGTTCACAGTAGGCCAGTTTTTAAGTATTACCTGTATTTGAGTACCTATTTCTAAAACATTCTCGAACACGATTATTTTCAGAAAATACGTGAGTAACAATCTTATTCATTAGGTATATGCAAGTCAATGCAATTACGTATATTTCAATTTAAGGAACAATATATGAGTGTTGGCAGCTCATATATCATATAGTTACCTAATTAATAATATTAAATCCACAAAGCAGCATAATTATTTACAAACGAATAAGAGTTCTTATGCAGTATTACGTATTCTTTAAGAAAAACATACAAGTAATTTTAAAAATATTAAATAAGTTTTTATCCTTTTAATCACCTAAAACAGCTGTTTACTTATATTTTAATATAATGGAATTTAAAAGAGGAAAATAATAACAGCCGCACAGGCCAACCTTCAAAACTGAGCCACACGCTTGCCGTGGTTGGTCTGTGGCCATCCACAGACCAACCTTGGCAAGTGAGCTATCTCAGCAAAATTCTTCCGTGCCTCAGAAAGCACCTAGAGCCATTGGTCTCGGCTGTCTTTGTAGATCTTTGTCACTTGTAACTGTTAGTCAGAACTTGAAGTCTGAAAAACAGTATTACCAAGGGGTCGTATTAATATATTATTGAGATGTGGAGGTCAGAAAGGCTCCATGTGAATTACTGATGTTCAGCTGAACCCGCGTCAGCTGGGAGCTGACCCCAAGATAATTAGGAAAAGGCTACATAATGATGATGGAATATTACTTCACACAGGAGTGAAAAGAGGGACATAGCATTGCAGTGGAATTCATCGGATTCTTAATAAACTTATTCTTAAACCTACACCATATGACATAAGTATTATGATTATACCAGTATAGAGTCAAGAATCGATATAAAGAGAACGGGGCCACCGATGACAAATTGCCTCAAAGTGGGCCTTTGAAAAGAACTCTGCTCTATTAGCGGCCAGTAGCATTATTTATTTATAGCCTAGGCTGACCACCTTTTCTTTCCCGTACTCTTTCGTTATGAATGATGTATGACATCGATAAGTATCAATTTACTACTTGCCAGGACTGTAAATAGTTTATGAAGCTTTTCTGTTTCTTCTTTACCATGACGTACTGTTGTTACCAGCATGTTACTTGGTAGACCATTTTAATTACTGAAGGTGATATTGGGACTTACGTCACACTTAATTAAAAATCTTGATATAACCTTCTTGGTCTTTCTATCCTATCTATGAACGTCGCCTGTCTCTTAAGTTACATAATTATTCTTATAATATTTTTATGGCTGTAAGAGTCACTATGCGACTTTTAAGAGTTTTCTTTGTTAAAATCGAAAATATACTGTTATGCTGGCGCCATCGAAAACAGACATAAAACAAAGCTTTCTGATAAAGGACATTGACGAAGAATGAAACCAATTTGCATCTTTGAACAATTTCACGTTTTGAACATTCCAATGGTTTGACAAATCCTTATCTTTGGGTTCAAACCCTGCCATTATGCAAAACAATATGGAGATAACAGTACTAACTGTATGGTGTGTCTTGTCTTTGGGATGTCTTATAAATAGGACATTAGGGAAAGGGAGACATCAGTTCCTTGGAAGGTTTCGTTGGGACAGGATCAAAACAGCCAAAACAAGGTAAGCTTGAATTTCCTCTCTTCATAGATACTGCAACCACTTTAATATTCTAAATGAATTTCTAAACGTTTCAGATGTTCAAAATACTACCAGTGTTTTTGGCCCTAGCTACCATAGCATTAACTGCTGAAATATCTTCTTCTTACGCCACATTAGAAAAACAGGCTGCATTCAAACCTGAACTTAAAACTAACGAAAATTTAGAAAGCCACGTCATAAAGGAACTTGATACTGAAGTTGAACATCCTGTGTATACTGAAGTTAGGAATCAAGGCAGGGCGAGGATAGAACCAGTGAGATCTTCCGGACCAGTGATCAAACATGATGGTATGCTGTCAGATTCACCTACTGTATCCACGGAAGTTAACAGAAATGTAAGTATTAACAATCAAATAATTTACACAGATGACATGTTTGACGATACGGTTGGTGCAGTGGCCGAACGACCGATTGCTGTGCCGTAATTGCGATACAGGTGAAATTTCTAGTGTCCCCCACATTAGGAATTTCTCCTGTGTTGTGCAAAGTTTAAATAAAGTCCATGGCAATATTCCTAAGTTCAAATTTAAATTCAATGTATCTACTTTTGAGGCGTTCACAGGTTCATTTGTATTGTTCAAATCTATTACATTTTTTGTGGTTCCGAAATTAACGTTCAATCTCAATCTAAATTCCGTTCTTTTGTTTAAGACGGCTGCTTCTGATTTGACTTAAGAAGACTAATTTCATTAATAATAAATGTATGTTGATGTATAATTTCTTTTTCCAGGACCAAGTTGGAATCCTTGCAAATGGGTACGTTCCTGGCACCGCTGATATAGCATATCCAGACATCCCATACGCTCCAGGATATTTCTACGATACTGGCTACTCTGCGTCTAACAAGTAAGTACTAAGCGTTCGATTTTGTTAATGTTTTTTTTTTTTGCATTAATTAATATTCTGTGCTCTATAGATGGACGCTCCAATTTGTGGAACACCATCCGTTTCTCCGGCTTTTGCATAAGTGCCTTTCATAGAAATCATTGTCATAATCTCAGTTGGGTCCTTAGCTTATGATGTACGTAATAATTCAGATATTCAGTCATTTTAATTCTACTTTATTGACGTAGATGATACCTAACAATATAACTTCTTCGATCACATATTCATCTAGGGTTGCTTTGTATTCCTAGTGATCTTTGTTGTAACACTAGAGTAAGTTTAATAATTAACTGTCATTACAAAATGTTCTTTTCGTCTTTTCTATGTTACGATTATATCTAACTGTTGCTAGCGGCTTACCTCACGTGTATGTTTAAAATATCCTATGGAGATAGAAAGTCTCCTATGAAGTATTCCAGACTATAATCTATCGATAATATATATAAATATATTATAATATAATCTATCGTTTTGACGTCATTGAGTACATATAAAATTATGCATCCAAACATCCAAATTTTCGTAATATTACAAAAAAATCATTGATTGTTTCAGCTATGACATGTATGATCCCAACAACTACTTGATGGAACCTGATACATCCACTTTTGGTCTGCTGTGGAGCCAAGTGCCTGCTGCCAGGGTAAGCATGTTTTTTACTAAATTTCATTTGCAGGTTGTCATCCACTTGGTTTACTCGATTTTACCTACCATCACGGTGTTTTCTTTTTATTCTATGTGTGGTAGAAGGTACGATAGAACACTATATTTTGTTTGTCCTAAGGGGCAGTTGATCTTATATTACGTAAGAGCAAACTGATAGTAAAGCTTTTCACTCGCAGTTTCGCTTGCTCCCCTTCTTCAACCAAAATTCGTACCTACTAGTGCTTTGGACGTGGAAGTGTAAAAAAGAAATAAACAAGCTCACTTTCACATTTTGTCTGAGACATAAAGCAAACACTCTCAATAATTCAACATATCAAAACCGTATTTTTTAACTTTTGACGATTTGTAATATAATATGTTAGAATGAACTGCAATGTGATGATTATTCGGGGTAGAGTATATGAGTGTGCATTGTCATGTAATTAATAATTAAATTTTCCACTAACATTTTCCTTCTTTTCAGACTATGGTTGGCTTCGTAGGACGCACAATCGCCTGGGTTTTCAACAGCATATTCGTTCTGATCATCGGCTCTCTACTAACAGTGGGTGTTTGCACCTACACGAACTTGTGCACCATTGCATTCCATGGTGTTGGACCAATTCATGAAGAAATGAGAGCTCTGATAACCCCAGAGAGACTCAAGAAGATCAGCCATGCCGCAGAATTTGTGAAAACAGCCATTGATAAATATGAAAAGATTCAAAAAGTTACTGATGCCACCGGCATGAGAAGACGTCGTGCCATTTTTAATTATTGAGAGAGTTAATTTTAGTTTATTGAATACATATGTAATAAAGATAATTTTATTGAGATTAAAGCTATAAAAGATATTTCACTGTGAATTGTTCTGTATGACCTATGAATGACCTTGGTTCCCCATATAATTTTAATAAACCATGAAAAGTATTTAATGACATTAATACTTATTACTTGAACCATTGAATACAATTATTCTATTACTCGCTCTTGACTTATTGAGTACTATTAAATTAATCTTCGATATCTAATCTTTCATATTTTATATGCCAGCGAGTTTATGCCCACGGAGTCGCCCGCTTAACTTTCGCTAATTATGGTACGGGATCGTTATTACCGGGATGAATCTTATGACTTAATCCAGGGTTTAATTAATCTCTGTGACAATTTCATGAAAATTCGCTCATATTTGGGCCATCATTGTTCACTGTTTGCCGTGTCATTTTAATATTGCTCAATTGATTTTGACAGGCGTTTAAAAATGTATTTATTCTTCATGGTTGTATGACAATTGTAATAAGTTTTAATATACGTATCATTCTATATGTGTGCTATACGTAGCATATAACTAACGAGTGCTCTTGACATAGGTAAGATGCGACAGACAGGTTTGATGATGGAGTTAGCCCGCCTAGAAGAAGCCTGATCACTCGAATTTTGAACATATCAGGATTGAATGAGTACGGGAAGATAGACGCATGTAGTCTCACGCCTTTGCTGTTGGTATCATGACAGAAGATTTTGGAAACGCTTAGTATGAATTGATGGAATATGAACAAGGTAAAGATGTATGTACCTAACTTACAGTGTATCTATATGTCTGATGGTAGAAGGATCCGATGGTTGATGAAAATAATTGATAAATACAGGGATCCCTTTTAAAACGTATTTTTGTACCCTACTACTGAAATACTCGTACGTTCTTATTAGTAGTCGCTAGTGCGACTGTAAACCTTTAAGTCCTGTCGTCGATTCTTAGGACGGTCATAAGACTTATTGGGAATTTCTTCTCGACGCAGAA
This sequence comes from Agrotis puta, assembly GCA_943136025.2. NCBI lineage: Eukaryota > Metazoa > Arthropoda > Insecta > Lepidoptera > Noctuidae > Agrotis > Agrotis puta. Next base: position 11,622,518 of record OW964172.2, read on the forward strand.
ACAATTATGCTATCGCAACCCGCTCATGCCCGGGTCGACGGCGCGTTGTGTTCCACGCGCGCCTCAAAGAGTGTCAGCATATTGACGGGGCCTGTAGAGGGCCAAAGCCTGCCGGGGTCGCGGTACCAAGGGATTACCGTGACCCCGGTACGTAAAGGGCTAGTGAAGGACACCGTGGATTTTAGTCAGTACAAGTCTGACAGTCCCTCCCGCCCTGCTCTGGGTGGGAGGACTCATTTGATGATTTTACCACGCAAAAAAAAAAATCGCAATCCGCTCGTTAAAGCAGAATCTTTCATTTACTTGTTTGAACGTTTTACGATAACATTAGCTGCAGGCGTTGTTGCGTATAAATAAAAAACTTTAGTAAAAATTTGGCTGTACCATACATAAACGTGATCATGTTAAATGTGATCATGTTACAGGAATAAACAATGCAACAAAATGTAAACCTCATTCAATTTCCGTGCTGGCAATTTGTAATCCTTACACAGCAACATTTTACGTAAGCTTGTGTCTGTGTGATTATGAATTGTAGTTCATAACCATTTATAATAAAATCATGAGTAGGAGTTTTGATGACAGCCTGTACTTAGGCCACGGCTCATTATAGAAACGTATAATTTAGACCTCATTAGATAATTATGGAAGTCATTAGATATGACGACTCCATTGGAAGTACGTGTAAGTAGGTGTATAGGCACAGGTGACAAAGGTTCAGAACTTTCCGATGTATTTTCCAAAGAACCTTGTCCTCACAACTACGAATAAAATACAAAAAACAGTAAAAACTGCCATTTTTCTTGGGTCTTGATGAGAATTGAATGAGTCCTTGTTTTGCCCTGGGTGGAGCTGAAAGGACTGTCCGACTCTTACTGACTAAACAACCAACCTGTACCTTCGGATACCTTTTGCTTTCCAGTCTCCCAATACAAATCGCTAACATAAACCCTTTGTAGTATTTACAGCCCCAACACACAACCTACAAGGCTACAACTCTTAAAGCCGTTAAAAGTAAACAAAGACAAAGGTCAAGCTTGAATATCGTAAAATTCGAAGTTATGTGAAATATAAAAACTCTGATTCCATTCCAAGCCAGAACGCTTCGCAGGACTGTCACATCACCGTGGATTTTAGTTAGTACAAGTCTGACAGTCCCTCCTCTCATCCTGCCCACGGTGGGAGGACTCATTTGATGATTTTACCACGAAAAAATGAAAAGCAAGAATGCTAGTAATGGGCTTTTTCCATTCAAAAAGAGGAGACTGGTGACCTAACAGGTGATGGATATCACCATTGAAAACCTGTGCTTGCGTGCTTTATTTAAATAATCATTATTATGCTGGTAATTTAGAACGCAATTAATTATGAAAAAAATATACGGCTATTATACGCATTGCTATGCTAGTGAAAAAAGAAAGCACCTAACAATTTACTAATCGATAAGCGTAAGTCATATTTCTAATGTTCTTTAATAAGTGCTATTAAACTTTAAATAGGGCGGACAAATTATAATATTGAATAGTCCTTGAGGTACCGGCTAGTGAAGGACATTTTAAACATAAATGCTCATCTGTTTAATCAAGGTAAGTTCCTATATCTTTATTATTATTTATTGCATAAATTGCTATTGCCTGTGTACTTGTCTGTGATCCAGGATAAAAGGTAGGTTTATGTTCAAAGCTACGTTTGTGATATGGGTCTGTTACAGCGATTTGTTTAGCAGCCATCATCTTCATCTTCCTGCCTTTATATAATTTTATTTGCAGTCGCGCTTCCTTTTACCATTCTCCCCTGTTAGACGTTAAAGCATTATTATATGGCCTTCCTTTTCCTTTACATCCATCAAATTTCATATCCATCACTGTCTTAGTCACATGAGTGTCATACCTTCTCATCATAATCATGTCCATACCAAGAAAGGTGATTGATGATATCCATCTCGACATTCTCATCTCCGCTATATGCAATTGTTTTTCATCCATCTTCTACACAGCATTCAATTTAATCACGGATTTGTATATTTTCTCTTTAACTTGAGGGGCATCCGGGGTTCACAAGTTGGGCCATATCTGTCGCCATTTCATCCATGGCTTAGTAGTAGTTACTTTTTCATATTCGTATGGATAAAACAAAATTATAAAATGCTAAGCCAAAATGATCACTAATCATTAAAAATCTTCCATGTTCAAATATTTAAATAAAGATCATAAAATGTGTGTTCATAAATATGTAATCTGAATCTCCTTCTTCATCTAGATGCTGTTCAATTTGGGCTGTCTAAGTATTATCATTATCAGCGTTGCGTCTGCGAACCCTGTGACAGTGATTTCACAATCATCAAATGTACGTATTGCTATTACATTTTCATAATCAAACAGTACTGTTTTTAGCCTATTCTGTTGGAAAAGGTATGGAGGCCTTTGCTTAGGTTATCAAAGGCCCCCTATTTCCTTCAATTTCTTTCGATAGTGTGCCTCTACACGCCAATTCTTTGTTGCTTTATTTATTTAACACTTAATTTTCTTTCTATATACTGAGTATTGTGTTCCTATACAGTCTAAACATTTCCTTTATTCTTTTTAGGATATTATAGACTATCCCACGGATTTGAACATAGAAGAAAATGAGTTCCCATTATTGCTCCGAAGTTTTGGTGTTTTGACCCAAGTAAGTTTATTAATATTTTAACTGTTAAACTCTAAAATTCAATACAAAACGGTTCAAGTATAATACCTAAGTTTAATAAACCAAAAAAGATACAATGTCAGTATAAATAGTTAGCAGAAGGTTTTGCAGCTGCGGTTTGTGGTTTGTGTTATATTTAGCTTAGGTTTGCTCTTGGGATCAATCAGGTTGATCTCAAGATCAACAGAAGTTATCACGAAATCTAAGATGGAGCGAGCTCATCTAGAAGGAACTGAAAGTCTTGAGTACCGATGGAACACAGTAGAAACTGTATTATGCCCCGGACTTCGATAGGATGGCAGTCGCGAACTAGGGGGTCCATATGAGACTTACTACCACAAGTGGGTTCGCTCAGCGGTCACCTTAGGTTATGGGCAGCAAGTGGTGGAGCGCCAGAAGGTGGACCCGACCGCAGTCATACACATATTTCACGTTTTCGGTTAATTTTCAAATCTTATAAAAAAACTAGCGCCTCGCCCCGGCTCCGCACGGGTGAAATCTCTACTATATTATGCATGTTATATACATAAAGACTCAATCACTCTATCTACCCGCATCAAAATCCGTAGCGTAGTTTTAAAGATCTAAGCATATATAGGGACAGACAGGCAGCGGGAAGCGACTTTGTTTCATACTATGTAGTGACTTGTAACTCATGAGATTCACATCTTAATAAACAACATGTTTCAAAATACCTTTTTATTTTCAGTCTGCACCGTCAATACTTGTTGGTATTATCAACTGGTTGGCATCAAATTCCTCCTACCTGCTCACGGCCGTGGTCAGCTTCTGCAGACTATCCAACCTCTGTGCAGGTTTTGTGCACTATTTGCCTGTAGCTCGTCATATGGCAGGCATAGTGACTCAAATGTGGACACCAGAGAATTTGCAAATGGCCGAGAGGATAGTCGTACCAGTTATTAAAAATTATTTAGAAGGAGAAAAGTAAAAAGATAATTTTATTGTGAATTAGATTTAGGTTTCTGTAAATAATAATCATTACTAATATTTATTATGAATGTGTATTTCTTTTTTTTTTGACAAAGCTATGTTTAACGGTTTCTCAAAAAATATTGACTCGGTTCTCGGGACTAAAAGTGCGTATTTTGTGAATCGCAGTAAACATTACTATCAATGTAATTATCGTGTTGTTTTTTGTAGACTGGTAGACATGATACGGCATTAAGTCTGTGTTTGTACTACTTAATTTGTACATAAACTTTTAATAAATAAATAAATATAACATTCACAAAGACTTTATAAGTTATAATTTCTATCAGACTATGAACTTAATAAACGATAAGACCTAAGATCATTCTTTATCAAGTCGTCAAACTTATCACTACTGTATTTATCAATAAATTACACCTTTGTTGTTTATAAATGCTGCACCTAAGGAACATTTCGCTAAGTATGTTTAGTCTAGGTTAAGTCCCACGTAATAGGTAGTCCCATGTGATAGGCACAAGTTCAGAATCCGTGGCTACTACTGAGAAGTTTCTGATGAAACCTAATAACACCCATCAACTCAATAAGTCAGTCACTAATGAACGCAGACGCGTCTGCGCCAACTAGACTACCGAAATTAATATATGCCCCCGTGTGGGCCTTAAGCATTCGGACGCGACCACTCAAGCTGGTCGCGTGCCAGAGGGTCATGGCTATCCGAATGATCCGAGGATACCGCACGATCGCCGGCGAATCGGCCAACCTCCTTGCCGGATTGCTGCCCTGGGATCTGGAGGCGACTGCCCTCCAGCGCGTCTATGAGTGGCGCGTGGAGGCGCAGCGCCAGGGCGAATCCCCGCTGCCTCGACAAGTCGAGGCGCGGCGGGAAGAGCTCCGGCATGATCTCAGGGCAGTATGGAGGGAGCGACTGTCCCAACCGAGGTCCGGGCACGCCGCAATCGCGGCGGTAAGACCCCTCTTTGAGGAGTGGCTGGATAGGCGTCACGGCGTCCTGACCTACCGCATGACGCAGGTCCTCACCGGACACGGAAGTTTCGGGAGGTTCCTGTGTCTGATAGGGAGGGAAGAAACGCCTGGGTGTCACCACTGCGAGGATCGTCCGGAGGACACGGTGGAGCATACGGTGCAGGACTGCCCCGCTTGGGCAGAGCACCGCCGTGTCCTCACGACGGCGATAGGCGGAGACCTCTCGCGCCCGGCACTGGTCGAGGCCATGCTGCGGGGCGAGACGGAGTGGGAAGCGGTCGCCTCCTTCTGCGAAGCAGTCATGCTCGTGAAGGAGGAGGCGGGCCGCCTGAGGGAGAGGACAGCGTCCTCCCTCCACCCCAGCCGCAGTGGTAGACGCCCACGGCGTCGGACGTCGCAGGACGATCTCCGGCCACCGTAGGCGCGGGCATGCGGGCAGCGAGTAATGGGGGACTCGCTGTCCGACCATGGACCATGCCCGGGTCGACGGCGCGTTGTGTTCCACGCGCGCCTCAAAGAGTGTCAGCAAAGTGACGGGGCCTGTAGAGGGCCAAAGCCTGCTGGGGTCGCGGGACCAAGGGATTACCGTGACCCCAGTACGTAAAGGGCTATTGAAGGACACCGTGGATTTTAGTCAGTACAAGTCTGACAGTCCCTCCCGCCCTGCCCTGGGTGGAAGGACTCATTTGATGATTTTACCACGATAAAAAAAAAAAAAAAATACTTCACAGATTTCGACTCTATTAGGCTTTTGAGCGTAAAGATGAAAATCTATTAAAGAAAAACTGTAGTTTCTATTAAAAACGTTTTCGCATTGGCCACATGTCTAAAGGCTCAGAAAGTCTTAGTTAAAAGCCTTGCTACAAAAATTTATTTGATTAACGTTTGATACAGGTGGAGTTAATTCACATACACAGCTGGCTTGTGTATTTTTTAGGTATTATACTACAAAAAATCAAGTTCCGATTCCTATACGACTTTGCTCCTCCACGCGGTAAAGCTCATTAGGATTCGCCTCGCGATGAGGTGGATAGCGACCCTTACTTACGCGGTCGAACAGACATCAATTTATTCCCTTTTTTATGGTGTCCTGCTGATGCAATGTCTCTGCTGTGATGTCCCGCAAAAAAATCAACACAACAGGACTGAGAGCAGTAGAACTATCGAGACTAGCGCTATATTATATACTCTTGCAGTTGTCCTTGGAGTGTCTCTCTACATCTCTCACGAGACGGTTCGCAAAAGACTGGCACGGAACAAAACTTAAGCGAGAAACATTGGGTTAGAGGAGCGCTACATGTGTATACTGCATATGCACCGCCTCAGATTGTTGTGAGTTTGTAGTCACCTTTATGCCTTTGTCAAACAGACCGGCGAAAGCGAAGCGTTTCCGAAGCGATACCAAACCAACCGAGACGTCAGTCTGATAGTTCTGTCACGCTATCGGATCGCTTTCGCTTTTCTATGTGACTGGATTCAAACAATTCCATACATTACGAATAAAAACGCCTCGCTTCGCATTCGTCACGCCTGTCTGTTTGACAAGGGCTTTATAGTAGTAAGTGTGACAATCCAACCCGTTTTTAGATATGACAACGGTACGTAATTTTTAATTTGCAAGAATGTGCGCATTTCCAGATGTTCCGCTTTAATTGTTAGTTTAGTGAAGTCACTTTATGGACACGTTGTCCTTGAGTGCTTCTATGCAAAGATAGTGATTAATAAATGCATGTATGTATAGTTATTCGTTATTTTATCTTGTTTACATATACGAGTCATTGTTTTTAATAAAACGAGTAGTTCATCATTAATTAAATGTGTGGCAACTGGATGAATCATTTAATTGTTCCTAACAATAACATGTTCCCATTACAAAAAAAAAATGTCGTAAATTGCTTTCAATACTAATTATGTTAGATAGTCAATACTTGTCTAGTGGATATTCCATACTACAGTCATCATCTATTCTACAGCCTATAATCCTAGTGGCATAGAAATAAGTACTTGAAAACGATCAAGATGATGACAGTATCAGAGTCCCGACGACGCAACGTAACGTCTTCTCTCTCAGGATCTAGGCATTCCTGCCGCGGGACTGTCTTAACAGGTATGACTCCGAAATGTAAATGGCTATTGAAGGAAAACCGTGGAGTCGGTATGAGTCTGACAGTCCCTCCAGTTCCACCCAGGGTGAGACATTTGATGATTTTACCACGTAGAAAAAAAAGGACTAAGGCATAATTATCATCATCCATAGCCTGACTTTATAGGTCTCCCTTTGCTTGTGCCAAGCCCCAGGTTCTTATGCCAGATTTATATGTCCACGCATTTTGTGGTTGGTGGGATCCACTTTCTAGCGTAGCGTCCAACTCCAAGGATGTGCCTCTGGTGCAAGGGCACCACAGGCACACTTGTAACTTACTATGGCAGTGGAGCGATCCCCACTGGCGGTGAAAGGCCTCACCAGAGCCGTTTGTCTCGCTCGTTCCCTCCTGTCGAAGTCAGCCATACAGTTTTTATTGCGCTTCCTTTTGGGTAAGCTCTCTTAATCTTAGGTCTTATCTTTGATCCTATGCTAAATTCAGTGAGTTCAAAAAAGAGAGAGAGAAAAGATAACGAAATGAAAAAAAAAAAAATTGCCTAGTCATAAAGAAAGCTACTCCCGCAAATAATGGCATTATCTAAGGACATAACAATACACACAAAGAGAAAAGTAACAATTAATTATCCTTTATACATCCCATTCTATTGTTGAAATGACATACAAATATCGGTCAAAAAAACATTATGTACGGACGATGTGTCATTGTCGCCTTATCTCGAATGTATTTATATATCAGCACTCATGTTTTGTCTGCAGAAATATCTTTCACCAACACTGCCAACTGCAGTTTCGCTTTAACTTTATTTGGAAACAGACTTATCAGTGGGAGTGCTAGTACATTTAATTACAGAGATTCCCTTATCAGCGTTTTTATCTTCGTTGAAGTAAGGATCATTATTTGATACCGTCACTTGTGCATGTGAACCGGTGGATTTCACACATAAAATGGGGAACTCTAAAAGTAAGAAAGTGAAAATTAGCGACGAACAAACACAAAATGTTTCGAAGAACAAAACTGAAAGCCGTGAAAGAATTAATTCGTTGAAGACTGAAATTTCTGATGCTGGATCGAAGAATACGAATGAAGGATTCGACAGTGGAGAAAACAAAGACAAGGATAATGCTAGCAGTGCGTCTACAGTGGAAGTGCTCGATGACAAGTGAACATTCACAAACTTATAAAAACTTTAAGAAATATTTTCAAAAACAAAATGTGACGAATGACATTGTTCCGGTATAAGTGAAATGAATAAAACAGTTTTTTATTAAGTTGTTCAGGTAATGTTGTGTTTTATTTCAATTGTGGAGTTTATAACGTCGTTTAAGTGTGTCGATAAAGTAGTGAAAACTAAATAAGTTATAAAACTAGTGACTCATCGCGTACTATGTGATTGTTTAGACATCATTGGTTTATAAATGCTTAAACACTAGCCTGTATGGTACCTTCAAATTATGGTCTGAGATAATAATGGGGTTTTTAGTCAAATAAAAGGTAAAGTCAGATTAGACAGGTACTATTCTATCAAAGTTAATGATAGTTGCTTGGTTACAAGGCTCTTAAACCTCATTGATGTACGTTATCAAATAGAAAGCTGGTGTTACCATCATAATGCATGCCATGCCAATCATTTTGACGCTGTACCTATAAATTAAAATAACATTACATGTCTATTTTCACACCGTTAAAATACGTGTGTTGAAAGAATTAGATATGTAGGTAGACCATGACCTACGCCAAGTCTATTTTTGTCCTAGTGAATCGTTTCCAAGGGATCAATTTTCACCACCAAGCAGGCAAAGTCACGAGTATAAGCTACTTTATATTACAAAACCCATTAATCTCTTCTTTTTCGTATCGCTGGCTCGATGGTATAAATTAATAATATTATTATCATAATTTGTCACTACTACGCAGTCTTTAGTGTGAAAACAACCCATTACAAGGTAAAGCCAATGCACTAGTTGAACAACATGATGACTCACAAATGTCTTTGATATTAGTGAGAGACAACAGACATTATCAAGCTGGAGCGTGTGCGCCGAACGACATTTTCATACAAACTTTGAAGTCCTTATTTCTCAAAATGACGGAATCGATTTCAATGAATATTCATATCTATATACAGGTAGGTCTAAAAAGTGAGTAGAAAACATTTTCTGAAAATAGTGTTACAATTAAATAAAACCGATGTTAATTTTTCCATACAAACAGAAACCAACTCAGGTGGTTACGCTCAGGGAACGAGATGGCGCTTGACGACTTGTATAGCTCTGTCTCTTTTCCACAGCCTAACTACTCACGCTTTCAGATGTCATGGTAGGACATTAAATTTTTTGATTCAAAAATGAAACATTCGAAAATGTTTTCTACTAATTTTAGACATATCCTGCTTATATGTGTGAAATCCGTGAAGGATTTGTATGAAATGCTATAAGTAATACTGTGCAGACAATTATGTATGACACACAACACTGTATCCTTCTATATATGGACATTATTTCAGACAAAAGATATGGTTCATAAAGATGTCTTAAATAAAACAGATGTTTCCGCGAGCTATGACGTGGCAATGTGTAGGTACGAATAAAATTGTAACTGCGTGAAGACTGGCACACACAAAGAAAGACACAATAAAGATAACTAATCCATTTTTATATGCAGAGTCGGACTGGGCTGACAAGGACCCAATAACCTCCCCAGAGGCCCAGGTTTTCACCGTTCAGAAAGAAACTTCTAATTTAGATTTAGGTAGCAAGAGTTGGGAACTAGCATGCGCGGGCCCCCGATTCTTCGGCAAGCACAGCATACCGCCGTGTGTACACAGCCCGCGCGGTCTTGGTCCTGCTGTCAAACGCTACCTATGGCCATGAGTTGCGCCCGGCATTGGTCGAGGCCATGCTGCGGGGCGAGACGGAGTGGGAAGCGGTCGCCTCCTTCTGCGAAGCAGTCATGCTCGCTAAGGAGGAGGCAAGCCGCAAGAGGGAGAGGACAGCGTCCTTCCTCCACCCCAGCCGCAGTGGTAGACGCTCACGGCGACGGACGTCACAAGACGATCTCCGGCCACCGTAGGCGCGGGCGGCAAGTAATGGACGACTCGCTGTCCGACCATGGACCATGCTCGGTTCGGCGGCGCGTTGTGTTCTACGCGCGCCTCAAGGAGTGTCAGCATAGTGACGGGGCCTGTAGAGGGCCAAAGCCTGCCGGTTAGTCGGGGGACTAACGAATTACCGTGACCCCGGTACGCAAAGGACTATTGAAGGACACCGTGGATTTTAGTCAGTCAAGTCTGACAGTCCCTCATTTGATGATTTTACCACGATAAAAAAAATGGCCATGAGTTCGTTTTTGGGTGTATGACCCGACGCCTTCGATCAATAATAAAACAAAAAATTAAAGATACTCGTATGTAACGTCTACCATATGCACTCGGTTGGTAGGTCTGGACCGCTACGTCTCAGAGTGAGGAAGTCTGTGTCCCAGCAGTTAGAAGTTGACATTCATACTTAAGGAGTATTTCACATAATTAAATCTATACATATAATAAATCTGTAGAAGGGTCAATTCTGTACATTGAAAATATTGAAAAAATAAATAGCGGGGGGTGTTGCTGGATCGATACCAAACCCAAATATGTGATTAAAAAATTTTTTGTCTTTCCGTCTGTCTGTCTGTATATGCAGGCATCACGCGAAAACTAACGGTTCAATTTCGATGAAACTTGGTATAATAATTATACCATAAGGTTTATTTATTTATTTATTTAAAATCTTCCTTACAACTATCATTACAGGTTTGTTAGGTACCTAATGCGATAGTGTGGCTTATCTACTTAAAATTAAATTACTTACAATATAAAAGAAAATAAAAAATATAAAACATAACAATAAAACTTTACAATAGATTAAAAATTATAGGACATAAAAATTATACGAAATACAGTTTAGAAAACAATATAAAACAACAATAAAAGAAACTACATGTCTATACTAATCACTATAACACAAAATAAACAACAAAGTCTTTGCGAATTCACTCAAATGGCAAGTGTATATATCAATTTTGATATGAAGTTCGTTAATGACCCGGATTGCACGGGTAAGAGGTGACTTAGCTAGTAGGTTGGTCCTAGCTGTTGGCACGGCCAGCAGTGGCGGCCGCCGCCGCCTCCACACGTACCGGTCCGGTACACACAAATTTAACCGCTGCAGTACTCCTGGGTTATGCTCAATACCACGCAATAATTTAACTAGGTACGCTACAAGTGTGAATTCCCGTCTTACCTTCACTTGGTTGTACCCGACCATACCCAGTACAAATAGAGTCGGGTACATTAACGGGTAATACGGATATACCCCATAAAGTTTTTTGTACAAACAGCGAGTAAACTTGTTCTGTACACGTTCTATCATCACTGAGTATTTAGCCTCATGCGGACTCCATATGACCGCACTATGTTCCAGATGACTCCTGACTAGTGCGTCATACAGGACCCTGACTGTCGCAATGTTGGTGAAATGTTGCGTCTGCCTCAAGACAAACCCTAAATTTCTGAATGCCTTTTTGCATATATTAGATATATGATCACGAAATAGCAAATCAGGAGTTACAGAAACACCTAAATCACGTACTTGTGTGACTCTTTGCATAGGCGCTGCGCCCACCACATACTCGTGAAGTATAGGGGTACGCGCGCGCGTGAAACTCATCACCGAGCATTTTGATACGTTGAAATGGAGCTTGTTCTTGTGACTCCATTCCACTATCCTATCTATATCCTCTTGTAAGCGTACGCAGTCAGATTCACTCTTAACCTCGAGCAGCAACTTGAGATCATCTGCAAACAGTAAACAAGTGCCATGTCTGACGACTTCCGGCAAATCGTTTACCATTATAATAAACTCGAGAGGCCCCAAGTTGCTGCCTTGACTCACACCCGACCAGGTATAATATCGCTCCGATTCACACCCATTGTAGTCCACGTACTGCTGTCTATCTTTCATGTAGTTAGCAAAAAACTTCAACAGATGCGGCGTACAGCCAAATTCTGCTAGCTTCTTTAATAGAATGTCATTGTCGACTGTATCGAAAGCTTTCCGGAAATCAAAATAGGCACCGTCGACTTGCACTCCAGCATCTACCGCCGGCACCACTTGCGCCATAAAATTTAGTAGATTGGTGGCAGTACTGCGCGCCGGCCGGAATCCATGTTGCGCGTTTGAAAGCTGCCCGCGTATTTGCTCCTGCATACTACGCTGGATAGCAGACTCGAACACCTTTGCCGGCGTCGACAGCACGGCCACCGGTCTATATCCATCAATATCTGATCCCGCTTTACCTTTAGGTACCGGAATTACTCGCGTGATCTTCCATTGAGTTGGGAAAGTTGCTGAATGAAGAATACCGTTAAAGATGTAAAGTAAAGGTTCAGCCAGCACCCTACCACAGTCTCTAAATAAAAATGCTGGTAACCCATCCGGACCTGCTGAACGCTTCGGTTTAAGGCGCTCAAGTGCCTCCGTAACGTCCTTAAGACTCAGACAGTTCAGTTGCACTCGCGCACTGTTCCCCGCTCCCGCCTCCGCCGCTGCTTGCGGGTCTAGTCGTGGCGGCTGTCTGCTGTATACCGATTCAAAAAATTTCGCGAATTGTGCAGCACACTCGTCATCCGACAAATGCACACCATCTTTTTTAATAATTTGCCGGCTTACTGCATTCTTCTTTGATCGTATGTATTGCCAGAATGACTTCGGATCTTTGGAAAATTGAAACTGGATTTTATTTTGATGAAGTTTGTGAGCAGTTTTTATAGATTTTTTGATAATGGCTCTGTACCTGGAATATTCTTCATAATCACTACTTTGTTTAGTTGATTTAAATATCTTATGGAGTTTGGCTTTAGTTCGTAAGTTTTTTATTATTTCGGTTGTATACCATTCCGGATAAATAAACCGTGACTTTGCACAGGAACTTTTTTTAGGGACACATTCATCTAAAACTTTATTAATATTACTATAAAACAAATCCAGCACTGCTTCCAAGTCACTAGTCTTATACATACTATTCCAGTCTATTGAATATAACTTTGAATAAAGTAGTTCATAATTTGCCTTATAAAAATTCCACTGTGGCCCAATGTTGCGTGCATGAGCACCGAGAGCGCGCGAATCGCTGGCGACGGCGGGGGAGGTAGCGGGGGCAGGGGCGGCGGGATCGGGTACAGCTGCGGCCGCGAGCCGCACGCTTACGGCGAGCGGCGGGTGATGCGCGTCAACCGGCACAAGAGGCTCGTCCGCAGCCACTACCGACACATCTCCGCGAAAGCCTGAACTCAATACCAAATCTAGCTGCCTATGTAAGGAGTTAGGTACGTTATTATTTTGAGTGAATTCACAAAAGGACAAGAAATATTCATAGTAATTTTTGACATTCAAAGGACACGAATGTAAATTAAAATCACCTATCACAATAATTTCTTTGTACCTGAGGCACAGTTTTTCTAATAAACTAAACAAAGTCATATAGTCACACTCTGAACTACTAGGTGGAATGTATATCACCGAGCACAAAAACAAAAATCTGTTATTACAATGAACTGTCGCACTAACCATTTCAAACACGCACGTGTCTATCGATACGTCCGGGACATGCACCTGCCGTAGCTCAAACCGGTGTGTGGCCACTAATAACGCGCCTCCCTGCTTTCTACCATCCGCTCGATCACAACGAAGAATTTGATACCCCGGTGGGATAACTTCCGAATCTCCTATTGAATCATTACAACCAGATTCTGTGATTGCGTATAAATCATAATTTAATGATTCAATATTATTTCTAAAGGCATCCAACTTGGTTCGGAGACCTCGCACGTTTTGATAGAAAATGTCGATGCTATTCATTGGGTGTTTTTTTGGTTGACTTCCGAAACCAAATCCACTCATTAAATTCTGCGTTAACGGGCCAATATTCTGCACGGTTCAAAGTTTCATAACATCGTTCAGGTACTCCAATAATAAACGAGGAATAATCTCTCTCTGTTTTATGTTTAATTTTATTAACTTTAATAAATATATCTGGGCCGCATACCTTCTGTACGTGATCGGTTATGGCTTCGGGAGTGGTTTCTGGATGCAAACGCCAAACGTGTAGGTATTTTTTCCGCTCAGTCGCCTGGATTGCCTTCAACTCGGAATTAGTTCCTACGCTTACATTTTTAGGTTGCCTCTTATCTCTTTTGTTTCGAACAGTTGACCAACCCGATTCCTCATCCTCCAAATCTTGACTACTTGGTTCAATGACTGGACGTAATCCAGTAACATACATCTCGTCTGGTAAAACCGCCGATTTTGTGGCCCCACCTTTGTTTACGTTTTGTGTTTTTACGTTGGTACAAGGGCCTTTCTTAGGTTTAGAAGGCGAAGTCTGAGGCGAAGTGCTCTGATGACTAACGACTTCCGCAAAAGTAGAGGTAGGAGGAGGACAGTCACGTGTCTGAGATGCACCTATTACCTCTCCCGATTGCCCACCCTGGATTGACTTAGCAAGTATTTTTTCTTCGAGAGTCCTAATTTTATTGATTATGTGTTTCAACTCGGTTTTTGTTTCTGTAAATTGATTCATTAAGAGTGCTATAGCATTGGCCTGGCTGTCCATGCGAGCTACCACCTCGGATCTAAATTCCCTCAATTCTTCGAGCAATGTAGACTCCATATTCAATGTGGGTGAAAACTTCGCCTGACTGCCTCGCTGAGTGTTGACATTACTCATCGGTGTGGTGTCTGAGATCTTAGGTGTTTTAATGTTGACTGGGGTTTCACTGTTTCCTCTCTTAGGTTTTGCACAAATACATTCCGGGCACACCCATTTTCTCTTGTACGTCTGAGTATAAGCCTTAAACGCGTCAATATTTATTTCTAAACACGCTAAGTCATACTTTTTCTTGCACTTTTCATCCGTACATTCCATATACAAATCTGTTATTATTGAGCCACAGGCTCCACAATTAATATCAGACATTTTTTGTGGAATCAATTAAAACCAACAATGATAAGAAATTATTAAATATTCTGTATCAAAAAATATTTGTCACAAAAAGAGAAAGCGGAATCTGAGATACGAACTCGAGTCCACTTACACGGCAGGCGCTCTCTTACAAGAACAGCCACGGCAGATATAGGAACTGTAATCGAAATTACGGTTCGTAATGTTATTATTTATAAAGTTGTTCAAAAGTCTGTTACGACGCTTTCTATTCAAAAATTGTCACACAATTTGAAAATTTTATTCACTGGTTATTTGAGTTATTACTTAATGTTAAACTATTAGAAACATGTTTGTTTATAGCTTTTATGGAAATTTTGAGTTAATATTATTGTTTTAAGCCACTATTGTAACACAAACACTATTTTATGATGCAAGCGGGTAACTTTTGCACTGAGATTGTTATTTTCACTTTAACTAAGTCCACACTGATATTTAACTTTAGATAACAATGGATATGGTTTACTGTAGTACATAGATTATAGTTATAATACAATGAAGATGGCAAAACTATTTATAACATTTTAAATGAAATAAAATAGCGGAGCTAGATGTTTACTTGACGGCAGCGCCATCTACATCTAAAAGGTATTAAATAATAAATATCCTGGGGATAAAATGGGATACTTTTTATCCTGGAAAAATACGTAGAAAAAGAAATCTTATTTTTCAGTTTTATTCATAGACGTTGTTCTGTAGAACCGCGAATCTCCTTAATTATTATAGGCTTAGCCGTATTTGGGTCCAATAGATATTTATAAGATGTCATTGTCAGAGTTACTCAAAATGGAGAAATAGATCATCCACGCGAAGACCGACATCCGCGCTGACGGAGTCGCGGGCGGAAGCTAGTATTTAATATGTAGGATTGCAGGTAGGTCCAAACAGGTAAATATTGTATGCAGATGTCTTTGTTTTCTTCAACAAAGAGAAAGATAGGAAAGGCTCATTATCTTCACGTGAAACATGTTTAAAGTCATTTAAAGTACGTAAAGATGCAACTGTCACTGACTGACTCAAAGATAAGTTTGTTATTGATGTAACCTTCAGACGAGTCATCTCTTCTTCTAAGCTATAAGACCCCTCTTTGAGGAGTGGAAATGGATAAGCGTCACGGCGTCCTGACCGCTACCGCATGACGCAGTTCCTCACCGGACACGGAAGTTTCGGGAGGTACCTGTGTCGGATAAGGAGGGAAGAAACGCCTGGGAGTCACCACTGCGAGGATCACCCGGAGGACACGGTGGAGCATACGGTGCAGGACTGGCCCGCTTGGGCAGAGCACCGCTGTGTCCTCACGACGGCGATAGGCGGAGACCTCTCGCGACAGTCATGCTCGCGAAGGAGGAGGCGGGCCGCGTGAGGGAGAGGACAGCGTCCTCCCTCCACCACAGCTGCAGCAGTAGACCCCCACGTACCAGACCCGGACGTCGGCAGATGATCTCCGGCCACCGTAGGCGCGGGCATGCGGGCGGCGTGTAATGCGACTCGCAGTCCGACCATGGACCATGCCCGGGTCGACGGCGCGTTGTGTTCCACGCGCGCCTCAAAGAGTGTACGCGGCGAGTCTACCGGATTCACGGAACTGTCCAAGCGGGTAACCGTGACCCTGGAACTCAAAAATTAAAGGAACACGGTGAATTTTAGTGAGTACGAGTCTGACTGTGCCTTCGGCTCCAACCAGGACTGGAGGACTCATTTGTTTTTTTTTTAAAGCGTTGCCCCACACTAGGAATTTCTCCTATATCGTGGGTGCGTTTACAAACATATAAACTCACATACACAAACGCCCAGACCCGGAACAACTATTTGTGTAATACTTTTTTCGTGCGGGAATCGAATCGCTCAACCACTGCGTTAAACGTGCTAAGGATCCACTGAATGCGCTACTCTGACGTTGGGTAGGTTGCCTAAGGGATGATTAATTTTTTTTTTAATTGAGTTTAAATGATACGAGTAATCGCTGAATCAGTCAATATCCAAGGTTAAGGAGGGCTTGCTAAGGTCACAAGGTGACCATTTTTTGCATACAAAGACTCTGTGTACCAAAAAGCAGGTAACCGCTGGTCTCTGCTATCATTTAGACATCTGTGACAATCGGTACGAGTAATAGAAAGTCTGACAACCAGTCTTACCAGGGGTTATCGTTTCGCCCAGTAACTGTTTTTTAGAGGTCAGATAGGCAGTAATTTTAGTTTAGACGGAAAGCCTCCAATTCAATTTACAAAAATCTAGGCAGATGATGATTGATGACAAAAAATAAATTCAGAACGCTTTTTTTATTAATCGTTTACTCGTATATCGATAAATATCTACATATTTAATCGATTATTTGGTTATTTGTTGCTCGGAGTTGACCTTTACCACTTCAGTATTTTCAGATAAGAAAAATACGCAGACGCACGCTTCGCACTTATTTGGTAAACCTTAGTGTAGGCGCGTGAGTTGAATAGTCATGATGAAAGTTGCTTAGGAATGAGTAGCCATGCAATAAAATATTGCAAGCAGGTGGGGTCGCAGGGCTGTCTAGTAGGTCTAAAAACTGTAAAGAGCAAAGGACTTAACAAGTTTTTAGTCTGTATGAGTCTGACAGTCCCTTCAACTAACCCAGGCTGGAGAGAACTTATATGATGCTCTGCTATCCCCCAAAAACAGGGCAGCATTATGTGCTTTCTTATGTAATTGTGCGGGTCTGGCTGAATTCAATTCGTGTGTCTTCTCAAGCTGGGACATCTTATTTCTCTCTCTTGAATAACTCAACCATGTTCCTATATCTGGACAAACACGTACGTCACCACGCTGGTAATGAGTAATGCGTATCTGATCTTTTTATTAAAGTGTGTGTTTTCTTATATCAATCATACAGGATCCAGTTTACCGTCAAGTTAGCTGCGCGCTGGAAGCGGCGCGGGGTCAGGTAAAAGTTAAGGAAAGCCTGTATGGAACTAGATCCAAAACTCAGGTTCTATAGACGGCCGAAGCGAACTAGATCATGAATATGCCTATCGTAGTGCATGACAAGTCTACTTCTGTGCTTCCAAAGCGCTGTAAACTTTTTTTAAACGTTGCACCACACTAGGAATATCTCCTGTATCGTGGATGCGTTTTCAAACATTATAAACTCACATACACAAACGCCCAGACCTGGAACAACTACTTGCAGGTCATACAAAAACTTGTTGTTCTTGCACGCAGCGTAGCAGTCCAATCGCTCAGCCACTGAACCGTGTCGTCAAACTTGACGGTAAATGGGATCGTATATGGCTGGCATTAAGTCAATTTAGGTAAATTTCATATTTTGACGCCGATACTGCAATTACGTAACCTAAACCCCTCTACACCTGTACATATAAGTAGGTTTATAAATGCGATCAGTCATTCCACGAATCATAATCAATTCTTATCCGAAATTAAATTACATGTTCGTTACATTATTATTATTGTGAACAGAGAAAGTTTGTTGATTGCGACGGTATCTAGAAAAAAAGCCGATTTTTGTATCATGAGATTAATGAAGATAATTTTTAGTGTTATTGCATTGCGATTCAATTTTTAGTGGTGAAACATTTTTAATAAATTAATTGAAAAAAAAAAGATTATTAAAAATTATTCACCACGCAACATTCAATCTCACATACATAAACAGCCAAACCTGCAACAACTTCTTTTAATCATTCATAAAAATATTTGTTCTGTGCGGGAATCGAAGCCGCCACACGCAGAGCAGCCATTTGATTGCTCCAATTTTATTATATTCGTGATAAAACAGCAGAAATTCGCGGCAACTATATTGAAATCAGGTCGAAAATCATTTGTCCCCGAAAAACCACTTTGCCACGTCATCAGTTAGCGCCGGGACCTTCAGCAGTTCATGCCGGATCGGTAGACAGATCCTATAAAAGAACAGGTCATGTCCTATGGTATCCTTTTTTCGTTCATTTTTTCTTGGCATATTTACTAATATAACGCATCATAATTCAAGCTATCGCTCGTTTATGACGTCAAAAGCAAGTAAAAATTGTAATTGATTGTGACGTTATCCCAATTTTAAAAGTGCCGTATACTAATTGATATTATCTTTATCTTCGTCAATTTTGGTTTACGTAACAAAAGAAAACATATGTTTCAAATATTTTTTGAAAATCTAACTGACAAACTAATTAGATCTACAGTCAACCCTATTAAAAGTTATAATAAAACATCTATCAGCTCATTATTTTCAGTTTATTCTATTGCAGTCTGAAATGACCTTGACTAGCGTGTATCGCAGTGACATCGGTTCGTAACAAATAATAACATGTTTCAAGTTATCTATGTACAGAAATAACATACAATTCATGTGCCATCCGTTCATAATGTTGACTGTTTTTGATACATGTAGTCAAGGGTTTCTGGACACTGAAGTTAACTTGTGCTATTTTGTGCATCGGTCATCAAAATTACATTTTTTTTTATAGACTGATGCAGTTGTTGATGTTCTTCTTTAGCGGCGTTCTGCACTTTTTTTGGAATGGGTAAAAAAATTTAAACTCGCGTCAGGACACGTGATCTGAACGAAAATTCGTAAGACGGCGCAGGGCGCTTGAGCGAATGTTCGTGTGTGTTTATTACTATTCAAGTTTTCACTTCTGCCGGCACTCCCAGAGTGCAACCAGTCGTTTTTGAAGTGAAAACTTCTTTAGCGGCGTTGTGCACTTTTTTTGGAATGGGTAAAAAATATTAAACTCGCGTCAGGACACGTGATCTGAACGAAAATTCGTAAGACGGCGCAGGGCGCTTGCGCGATGTTCGTGTGTGTTTATTACTATTCAAGTTTTCACTTATGCACTCCCAGAGTACAACCCGTCGTTTTTTTTTTTTTAATTTGGTAGAGTTCCTAGTAGGAAATATATTACATGATTTGAACTAAGATAAACTACTGTATCGTATTGTGTCACACAAACATACAGATTTCATAACAAAATGTGCTGAATGTCTACCTTTTACATTAGTACTCACTCACATCAGAAGTTTTGCAAACTAATAGCAACAGGAATGCTGTATAACAGCATATTTTGACATAAAATATCTTACACAAATAATAACTCTCTTCTTCATTTGACTTGGCATACTGGTGGTTTGATTTTTGATTTTAGTGCCCTGAAAATAATGTTTTAAGTAAACCCAATTCAAGCCCATATCGAATTGGTGCATTCAGGCCTTAAAATAGTTCTTGTACACGATTACTATTTATCACTTATTAAAAAAAACGTGATTTTATAAATCTATGTTTTAAGGTGCAACCACAGCATATTTTTAATGGATTTTAACCTATAATTTTTCGAGCATGATAAGCCTTTATTTGAAGATAAGCCAGCTATTAAAAGAGTAAATATCACTCATTATAATTTACAACATCATGTATGCGTCATACATTTGCATGATGTTTCAGGAAAACAAGATCATAGACTGAAGTATGAGTAAGTAGGCAAACAGTTTTCGGTAAGCGTACAGCCGTTAGTTTTATAATTACGCAGTTTAAGATGCATACTCTTAGCAAGAAATCAATTGTTTCATACTGTTAGGGAATTTACAACAGAATAAAAGTTTGAACTTTTCATTAAGTCGGCTTGGTAAAAGAAATAAAAGAGGTAGGACTTTGTGAGGATGAAATGAAAGGAAAAGGAGTAAACGATGCCGTGACGTCTGAGGAAGAATCGAAGAAGAAGACGAGTTGCGCTGACTCCAAGTAAAAAAAGATAAAGACAGGCAGATGATTACCGTAACCCCGGTACGTAAAGGGCTATTGAAGGACACCGTGGATTTTAGTCAGTACAATTCTGACAGTCCCTCCCGCCCTGCCCTGGGTGGGAGGACTCATTTGATGATTTTACCACGAAAAAAAAAGACAGGAAGATGATCATGATGTTACGTGGATTTAATGTAATGTTTAGGAACAATAAGTTCCTTCATTCTAAGAATGTAGGTTCCAATTCAGACTTTTTGAATCTCATAATGACTAGGCATAAAATATGCTGACAGATTAATTTAAGTTAGCTAAATAAATATTCCATGACCTAGCCAATACTGATCACATGATTTATAACTCGCCTTTGTAAAATCCTACGTTTTCCTTTTCAGTAAGCCTACGATACAACACAATAAGTAGATAGGTAACCATTATTTCGATCCGTGATTTGATGGTCACCATGACTTGTCGTTATGATGGCTCCGCCCAACGTTGCTATGGGTACCATGGCCATAACAGGTTCTGTTCACAATCATAACAGACTACTTATAAATCAGTATTTCAGTGGAACGTAGTTGACGCGCCGACTTTCGTTCGACGTCTGACGAAAGCTCGTTCGAAAAATCGAGTCGAATTTTCACTGGAAACTTTCAGTTATATGTAGGTTTATTATAAAAATAAATTGTTTGTGCTATTATTATCTTGGTAATATTTGAAAGTGTTTTAAAAATAATTCAAACTGGGCCAATGTATGGACAAAACTGTTGTAGAAAAAATACAAAAAGCGAAGTGAGTTTGGGGTGAATTTTGAAACAAAAGTTCTGCATTTAAAATTTTGAATAAAAAACCTTCTTTCATAAAGTTTTCTTTTACTTTCTATTAGCTTGGACGCAAATCAACATTAGTTTTTTTATATAATTATTTTGTTTCAAGCGTATTAGGCTGCATAAAGCTGAATTTTATTATTTATCATTGTTCAGTAGGTATAATTAAATAGTGCACGCATGTTTTAAATTTTTAGAGGTTTATTTCCATAAATTAAACTGCAATGGTTGATGATTATTATATTATTAATATTGAGTCTTATTAGTAATAAAATTGAATAAATTAGCTTGCTTTATTTTTTTAATGCTAAAACTCTGGTCAAACTAAACAGAATCCCGCTCTCAACGCGGGATGCAGCAAACGCATATGAATTTTTTAAAACACAGCTATGTAAAGATTTCATCCCGCTTTGTTGGCAGGATTCACTTCAGTTTGTTCAGCTTAATATTTTTGTAGCAATTAAGGTTTAAAAACTGCAATTTAGAACCTTTCAGATACAATAAATAGTTGATTCACAATGAGACGCCTAGTATGTGCAATTGCTTTGCTTATTATCAGCGTCTTTGGGTAAGTCAAAATTTGTCGGAATTCGGTGGTGGTTATGTGCATGGAAAGACACAGGTAAATAATATGGTGTTGGTTTTGAAATGTTTTCTTTTTATGCAGTATTTAGGATAAAAATCGTGTTGCATGCATAACCTTCTTCATTTGTGGTGTCGGCTAAAAAAAATGTTAACCATCTTACAATGATGACACGGTGGAGCATACCGTGCAGGATTGCTCCGCTTGGGCAGAGATCCATCGAGTCCTCACGGCGGCAATAGGCGGCGACCTCTCGCGCCCGGCATTGGTCGCTGCCATGCTGCGGGGCGAGGCAGAGTGGGAAGCGGTCGCCTCTTTCTGCGAAGCAGTCATGCTAGCGAAGGAGGACGAGTGAGGGAGAGAACAGCGTTCACCTCATGACCCAAAAAAAAACCTTACAATATAATAATGAAATCATAATATTTCTTTTATAATGTGTGTAGTTTGTAATTAAACAGTACCTATAAATTACCTTAATTTCTTTACTTGAACTAACAAAAGGAAAGGTCAACGTTTACGTTTTGCCATTTTTTGCATGCTATAGTTTGTGAGCAGCTTAAAATAAAACTAGAATAAATTATGTGCACGCAATGGTGACAGAAAATTATAAATTAAGTTTTCTGTTAGTTCTGAAATTTTATTATTAAGGTGCAATAGTAAGATTAATCATGGATGGATAATAATTACCAATGCAATACTTTAAAAAAATGTATTGCTATCAACAAAATATGCACGAATATTTTCTAACAACGTGTGGGTTGCACAAATTAACGGTATAACAGTTATTTTTTTCTCTATCACATAATCATCATTTATGAAAATAAAATTAACAAAATTAGTAACAATAATAAACATTATATATAATTAATTTGCACAAATTAGGTACACATAATTATTATTTGCGATTTTGTCGTCACAGTATGGCACCAAGGTCATCGTATTCTTATTTGAAATGCATAGTATTTGAAATTATCTTTGATGAACTTCCTCAATTTCAACTGTCATTTGACTGGCAAGCAATTATTGTCACCTATACGCTATGTGCAAAGTCGATGGTGAGTTCTAGCAAAACGATCGCAGCCCGCGATAGGACAGAGAAGTGAACCGATTGGGGACACTCGTACACTTGACGTACGGACACCCGCGTAGTGACGTACGTGTCAAGTTTAATATGCACCACAACCTTTTTAAGACCGGTCAACCTAGACATTTAAAGGTACATTAATGAACATCCAGCTGAAAGTGAGTAAAATTGATCAAAACATACCGTTTCTGAGATATAACGATTTTTTTAAAACTTTGTCCCTCACTGGTAATTACTCCTGTGTCGTGGGTGCGTTTACGATTATAGAAACTCAGATATACAAACACCCAGACCCGGAACAACTACTGTTGGTCATATAAATATTTGTTCTGTGCCGGAATCGAACCCGCGACACGCAGGGCAGCAGTCCAATCCCTTAGCCACTGCGCTAACCGTGCCGTCAATTCAAAAACTTTCAATCGTCATACTGAACAACTTCAACTTTGAACGATTTTACTCACTTTCAGCTTACTTTTCTTTTTTGGCCCAATTTGACCAGACTATTTGAGTACTGTATTACAATTAATTAAATTTTTAATAAAAAAAGTCCACAAAATAAATAATGTGGTCACTAGGAGGCGTTGCCATCGCTCACACAGTATATGGCCGAATTGTAGCCTGTCACATACTGTCTATTAATTAAATTAATTAGCTCCATACTAAGTACTACTTATTTAGTTGACAAATAAATAGTTCACACATTGCCATGTCGTGACTTACAGTTAATGATGGTATGAAAAACGATGATGTGTCAGAATGTAGGCGTAAATTGTTGGTTTCTTCCATTTGGGAAAAGGTAAAATACCACTGATTACGATACTACCAATCTGTTGATATTTTTTATATCAATTTCGACTCTATAGTTGATAAATATAGGTTATATTTGATGTCAGGGCAAAAAGTAAATACCTATAGGTGGTATAGATTTTCATGAATTTTTATTTGATTTATTTCGACAGTAGTAGCTATAATCCTTTATTGATACAATCATGTCATGTTTTTTGTTTAAAAACATGGCACTAAGGAGACAAATAAATGACTTATTGATCGTATTTTTACAAACGATTGGATTTGCTTTTGCAGTATATCGAAAAACTTGATGGTATTAACTTCTTTAATTGAATTGGTTGGTATCATTTTCTTTTATTGTTTTGGCATTTCCTGCTGGCTGTATTCACTTTTTTTTCCATTTATTGATTGATGATGATTCCACCAATTGAGTTTAATGTGTATTGGGTTTAAACCCGTTTATGAGGATTTTATCATAATGTATTGTTTGCTGTCTCGATCAACATATCAAGACAAAATTCTGCACAAAATGTTTCACATTTTCATTCGTAGGTGGTTTATCCTTTACTTGAATCACCGTGTATGTTCGTCACAGCTGGACAAGGACCTCCCCTTTTATACAAACCCCTAGGAATACTTACTATGATAAAAAGGTAACCGACTTCAAAAACAACCACGAAAAAGGGTAAAATATCCTACCAAATAACTTTTCTATTTTAGTAATTTTATTTATGGTACTTATTTTACCCTTTTTCGTGGTTGTTTTTGAAGTCGGTTACATTTTTTTTTTATATTTTTACCTCCTTTTATAGAAGTCGGTTAAAAATCGAAATCAATTAGAAAAAACGTAACGTAAATACGACCATGTACTTTTCAACCTCTGTTTTTTTCGTAAAACACAGGCGCCTAATGATATTTTAATCGATGATACAACCTACGTAATTACGCCATCACATGTACACTAGTAGTATCGATCATAATGACATTTTTGTATTCTTCAGTCTACCAATCTAAAAAAAATATGACGATGATCTTACCTTCGACCTCGGCGATGTTGACTTTTAAATTTCTAGGAAATAATTTTAGTTATTACTTTTGACAGCAACGCAGCAGCACGGTCTAAGAGCAAAATGCCAAACCAGCCGATTAAGGTATATTATTTGCCGCCATCACCACCATGCAGGGCCATTATCATGGCTGCAAAAGTGATGGGGGTCGAACTGGACCTGGTGTTGACGAATATCATGGAAGGAGAGCATATGACGCCGGAGTTTATCAAGGTACGTTATTAGGTGCTATTCTGTTCTACAATAATGATGTTTCTTTTAAAATAAATGTGCAACCGATACTTTATGAAAACAGCCAATATGAAATCTGAACGATTTGTGGTTATATTGTAGCAATCTGACTTACAAGACTATCTGATATACAGACAGATAAGACTCTTTCGACAATGAGATCGGCGTAGCGTACAGCCTAGAAATTATCCTTTAGGGAATAAACTAGTGGCAACAACTTTACGCCGTTTTTATCACGATTTTAAGGTTTCAAAAGAAAATATTATTGTATTTTGCTCATAAAATTAGAACTAGGCCTGACCATGTTAAATTAAAACCAGTACAAATTGCAATATTGCAAATATTATACTAGTAGAAAGGAGATTGTCAACATCGCGTGCTAAGCTCACATTTTTATTTGTGCTAGCAATAAATCATGTGAGGGTTGCCCTTTTCATGAACCTAGCTAAATAACTTTAATGTTTGTTGGGTTATGCTTGCTAAATATACGAAAAGGCTTTATGACCTTTTGAATCTTTTTGCTTGAAATGCTGACTTTTTACTACCTTCTTTTGTTTTTAGATGAATCCGCAACATACAATACCGACCATGGATGATAGTGGATTCATTTTATGGGAAAGGTAAGTACTCTTATTATAGTTGATACTTTAAATGCAACGGTAGCACCTAGACAATACTTTCGTAGTTGTATGTTGTAATTTCAGCCTTCAATCTAAAGAACGTTTTTCAATGAAAAATACTAAAAAACACGGAAAGTGTTCCCTGTTCAATTACTCTGAGTCGGTTTTATTATAGATCAAAGGATATCTTTATTTTTTCTTCTTTCCTTTCAGCCGCGCAATCCTGACTTACCTGGCGAATGCTTATGGTCGTGACGATGCCCTGTACCCCAAGAATCCTCGTCTTCGAGCCATGGTAGACCAGCGCCTCAACTTTGATCTCGGGACGTTGTATGCGAGATACTCTGCTCTTTATGTAAGTTGGATTGCTTAAGAACTTCTTTGTTAATGTCATTTTTTATTTTGTTAGCTCCTTCATACAAAACGCAACGCAAGTCTCCGTTATCTTACGATTTTTGTATCCATTGACGCGTGGCTGTATACGAACTTCGGTAGGTATCGGTTTAGATTGCGATAGTCATATGGATATCAAAGTCGTAAGGATAGGAGATTTGCGTCGCGTTGTGTAAGAAGGAGCTAAGACTCAAATAGCTTCATCAACTAGTTGTAGTGATGATCCGTAACGTGAGGGTAGGTTCGAAGTGGCGCTGGACAATAGTTGTTAAAAAAACTTGGGGGAGGCTTTTGTCCTGCAGTGGTGATTCGTTCGTTCAATTCCCAAGTAGAGTAACGTAAAATTGAATGAGTTTGTTAATCTTACTTTAATTGTAGACGAGAAACTTTGTACGGATGTTTGTTACAGTTTCACACAAAAACTACTGCACGTACTTGGAGAGAAAAATACATAGTTTATAACCAGGATTATGTAGCATGGAACTAGATTTCCCAGGCATGACGTTCAGTATACGTATCCAAATTCAAACCCGGCTGATGATCAGTGGTGACATGTTACTCATACTTTGACCCACCAAATTCATGTAGGGACAAAGTTGAACGAACTCGCCTTTTATTCATCGTCTCCCATATCCTGCAAGCCGGAACTGATCAATGTTGCTAGGCGGCAGAAAGATGGGGGGTGTGATGATTCATTATTATAAAGTGTAGGTAAGAAATACAGTGCCGAAATCTGAAATTGGGGCTGTTGATGTTTCATTGCCAACCTCAGAGCAAACATCCCAATATAATATTTGATATGATGTTGACCAAAAGTCGGATCATCTGGCGTTTACTCAATCACGTTAGGTTTGACTTGGCTTATTATTTACTGCATTAAACAATAAAAATAATTAGGTATCAGTTCCATAAATCATACACATACTGTGAAGCTTATATATTTTTAGATTATCAGCCTAGTCTTTCCTAAGGACTTCAACAACTGAAAGCCGACCGCTTAATATTAGTATTTGACATGGATTGACTACCTATTCGACCTCCACAATCCAGTAAGAAGATAATACCAAACCTGTTGATAAGTCTAGTTGTTAGACTTTCAACTTCTGTCAGCCGGATCTAAAGGATTAACGTGCATTTTGAGGCATGGAGGAAACTCGGTGCGATAGATGGTTACCCATCCACAGACCAACACGACCACGGCAAGTGCGGCTTAATCTTGTATATCAAGCTGTGCTGCTGTTATTATTTAGCCTCCAAATGTGAAATTAAACTCAAGCTTTCAAAAATTACTTATCAGTTAGTAAGTCACAATCGTTACTATGTTCCAGGTCCCAATACTGTTCCGCGGAGAAGAATACAGCGAGGAGAATGCTGCCAAGCTGGATGAAGCCCTGGGTTGGCTCAACACTTTCCTGGACGGGAAGGCCTTCGTAGCTGGGGACGATCTTACTATCGCTGATATCTCTATCATCGTTACTATCACTAATCTGGACGTAAGTTTCCATGCGGTAGTATAGAATTGATTGTCTTCCTCTTTTACAAAGACTCGGTTTTATGAGTGAGGCAGACAGAGAAGGTACCTAAATTTCGCCATTTGTTTTAAGTCCCATGTAGGGTAAGGGCTATACGAGTTATGACAATAATGACGGCTGCTATTGAGAAGTAAGAATTAAGAAAATGCCAAGTAAAAAAAAGAAGGGTCGCGGCACTGTACGGGTCGCGGGACTGTACCAATTACCGTGACACCGGAACGTAAAGGGCTATTGAAGGACACCGTGGATTTTAGTCAGTACGAGTCTGACAGTCCCTCCCGTTCTGCCCTGGGTGGGAGGACTCATTTGATAATTTTGCAACGTAAAAAAAAGTAAAAATAATCACTGTCACTGATCCACAATACCACAACTCAGTGATAAAAATGGAGAATAAGGAAGAAGTGAATACTTACCGAAGTGAAAACTCATGTAGACAATCGCTGATGTTTTTAAAAACGCTTGGTAAGGCATGTATCCGATGAATGAATAACTGAAGTAATCGCTAAAATAACATACCTTTGTTAGTTAACAACACTCATCGTGTTGGTTAAAAAATTACACGTTATTAGGTGATATATTTTTTGGAAAATTGGATGATAGGCTCATTAATGCTACTACACTATTTGCTGCTGCGTTTATTTGTACTAATAAACCCCGGTAAAAATTGATTTTTTTTTATGTCAAGATACAGTCCAAAACGGATACCACTTGCCTTAAGTCTATCCGCATCATTAGACGATATTGAGACTTACTTCATTGTTTATCACCTAGAACTTAAATTATTGATTAGTACTAAAAGTAGACTTACCAACGCCTGAGGTTTTACCGCCCTTGTAACCATCTGCTGTTGCTCACATAGAATGATTAGGTGCTGATATAGTTTAGTAAGTCCTTCCAAGACCTCACCTAACTTGGTAGTGGGTAAATTCAACCTATTAATTTTATTTGAAGTTTCTAAAGATCAAACAAAAGCAGTGGAACCTCCTGAATACCGAAAAGTTAAAATACAAATTAACTTACTAAACTACTGATCATGTTGAGGACAAAATAAGTAAATTATTAGTTTTTTTGATTAAATGCTAAATGTTTTTTTAACCATTCATCATGATATGCGAGTGTCAAAGATGCCCAACTGAATGATGATTACCTCCAGGCCATGACGAACTTTAAAACATCTTTAGACACAGCTACCAAAAGTGCTCTGAGACCAAGATACTTTTCCATTGGTCATCACGAGTCATTAAATAGCATCATCACCTTCCTGTTTTTGCAACATTTACTTGGGATCGGCGCAATACGATTCTTCCAATCTCCCCTGTTGGACGTCACAACACAGCATCATTTAAACTTAAACCGTGATTTATTTATTTTCAGGCTTTCGGTTACGACATGAGTGCTCATGAGAACCTCACCAAGTGGTTCGAGAGGACCAAGAAGGCTTTGGAGCCCTATGGTTACAACGAAGTGGATGCAGCTGGAGCTCAAATCCTGGCTTCATTTCTGAAGAAGGATTAATTTGACGGAGAAGAATTTTGATCTATTTGTTAAAGTTAGTTTCACGGATACACAGGTTTAAAATATTAGAACATTGCAATTATTTATTCATTTGTTTGCTTTTTTCGTTCTTATAACTAAATAAAAGAGATCTTAACTAATATTATTTTGGTGTTTTCTTTAAATTAATTAAACTGAAGTCATCCACAATACCTAAGTGGGATTAGAATTCGAACCTAAGAAATCTATAAGTAGCCATGATGCGGAATATACCTAATTATTTAAAGTAAATATGAAACTAACAACATGTCAAATGACAAACAAACGTATCCCAATTAACATGGAACAAGGGCAAGAAGAAGATGATATAATTAACGAAGCAGGTAACAAAATAATATAAGAGAGATCAAGATCAACATTGTACTAAAATTAGACAGGTAAAATAAATCTATCGTCAGAAACTCGTAACGGTGCAAACATTTACGTGCATATGAAGCTTAATGCTTCGCATCCACTTCCAACATCACATATGTCCATGTGTGTGTACTGCCGTAGTCTATATGACACAACAATTAATCGAGGTGTTAACCATTCGATAAACAAAGCACGATAATAAGGAGCGAGCTCGGTGCGACCCGACGTCCGGTCGCACGAGAACGAACCGTGGAGCTATTGAATTGAGGTAGGCATTTCTATGCGGCATAACAATGTGCCGGCGCATGCAGGCGGGTCGCGCGCCGCGCTCCTACCGTTATACGTTTTCAAAACAAACCAGGCGTTCAATTGTTCTAATTTGAAAAATTCGCCACAAAACGATCAAACACATCGTAGTATTCACAAACAACCAGTAGCAAGTGAAACGGAGTGCCTTCGTGTTGTCGTCTCTTAGCGCTGGTTCGCATCACACGGTAGCTACGATTTTCTACAATTGAGTCTGGAATTGAAAATGTGGTGGATGCAGTGGTGCGGATGATATGTGTTCTACAAGTTGACACAGCTGTGGATTGTGTATTCTGACTACAAACACGATGATTTCTACAGTGGGTATTTTTAATTTTTATCCATGCTATTTGTTATTCATAACTTTTCCAATTCAAATCATAAACATAAGTGTGGTTTTACAAGATTGTTCTAACGTTCTTAGTACATTTCTTGTGATAAGGCAGGTAGTTGCCATTAAAACTTCCGTTTATAGTGCACTGTTATTTAAAACTTATGTAGGTTCTCGATAATTCGAAATTAGTTTATACGTTATGTTATAAGTAGCTCTGAGAATCGATAACATAGGACCTAGATGTAGACGAAGCAAGAGAGTATTTTATAATAAATATTTTAAATCTTTATTGGAACGATTATGAGAAATCAAAACTTATAAGTTATTTCTAAAATAGGATCATTCTAATCCATGATATGAGCCAGACACTCAGATGTATACCAAAGTTCAAGGAGATAATGTAAACATCGCCCCAACAGTCTGCGCCATATTCATTGCAAAGGAGTATCACGTAAAACTTAGTCATCACAAATAAATTTGTCACAAGCAGTTTAGAATTAGTTGTCACTTACGGTCCACCGGACCTCATAGACAAGAGGATATGGTCATTATTCAACTACGTTACTGCACTTAGGTCATTGTTGAATCGTTTTCATCTCACACGATATCTGATACGGCCGATTACGTCGTCTCATCTTAGTGTAGCACCGGCTTACAAAACATTATTAGTATTAGTAGTAAAAAGCTTCCAAACCAGTTCTGGTATTTACTTGTTAGATTAAAAGCCGACCCCATCATATTTGCGAAAAGGCTAGGCAGATGTTGAACCGTCACGACGCAATCGCGGCGGTAAGACCCTTCTTTGAAGAGTGGCTGGATAGGCGTCACGGCGACCTGACCTATCGCCTGACGCAGGTCCTCACCAGACATGGAAGTTTTGGGAGGTACCTGTGTCGGATAGGGAAGGTAGAAACTCCTGGGTGTCTCCACTGCGAGGATCGCCCGGAGGACGCTGTAGAGCATACGGTGCAGGACTGCCCCGCTTGGGCAGAGCACCGACGTGTCCTCACGACGGCGGGGGCCCTCACGAATGGGAAGCGGTCGCCTTCTTCTGCGAAGCAATCATGGCGACGCGAGGCGTGACGCGTGAGGGAGATGACATCGTCCACCTCACAGCTCAGCCGCAGTGGTAGACGCCCACGGCGACAGACGTATCTAGCCAGCCGATCTCCGGCCATCGTAGGCGCGGGCAACATGCTGGCGATGAGTAATATACGACTCGCTGTCCGAACTTGCTGTTGTATTCCACGCGCGCCTCGAAGAGTGTCAGCAAGAATCCCCCCCCTCCCCCTCCTTAGAGGTCCAGAGCCTGTCGGGGTCGCTGGACCACCGAATACCGCGGATACTAAAGGACACTGTGGATTTTAGTCAGTACAAGTCTGACAGTCCCTTCCACCTTGCCCTGGGTGGGAGGACTCATTTGATGATTTACCACGCAAAAAAGTTAAAGGTAGTTCGAAAAATCACCGTTGTGTTTAATTAATAACAGGTAAAATGTACAGAAATCATACCAATATGGACACAATACCGACACTTCATCATGTTAACAGCTCAATTTAGCTGGTCAGAGCAACCTATAGCAACAAAACCAATCGCATTCAATACATCAATTTTGTCATAGCCACCGCATCCCGGCGTCGTGGTTTCGGTAGATTTGGTCCAATATTAACACTGGCCTCAAGCTTACCATTGAAGTGTATAGTAGAAAGTATGATGCCAGTCACACATCCTGCCTTCAAAGGCGTTTTGTTCAATACACAAACGCCTGTATTGATAAATAATGCATCAGTAGAAAACACAATAATGAGGTTTGTTGTTACAGCGATTAACATGCATTCTTATAATAGCTTCTACGTCACTGGCTGTACAGTTCTCACCAAACCCCACGTCAGATATATCTGCAGATGAGAAAATGCAGAAAAGCAATAAAACACTGGAAGGTTCGGAAGAAAGTGGGCATGAGATAGAAACAGATATTGACGATGTTAAGGAAAAGAAGTTTTTAGATGATGCCATGAGAACAGTGTTAGATCCTAACACACTGATAGTTAAGACAAATGATATAGTCCAGTCATTCAAATATCAGTTAGAAGAATTGGACAAAGTTAACACAACCCTCGATGTATTTATGGAGGAGATGGATAAGCTAAGTTTGGATGTTTGTAAAACATCACAGGATGCTCTTTGGTCATACGTTACAGATATAAACAATGAGGCTAAGAAAAATAAAATGGTGAGTTTAAAATGCAATGCAGACGAAACTAATTTTATGTATTACGAAATTCTGTGCGAAATAGATCTTAAGTTTATCGTTGTAATTTCAAGGTAAGGATTGCAGCCGAAGAAGATGAAATAAAGAAACAGTATTGGAATATTTTGAAAAAGAAATACTTGAACGATGAACAACTGATGAATGATACGAAAATGAAAAGGAAAATTAGAATAATAAAGGAACGTGGAACCAATGTGCAGATGCCACAAAGCAAGGTATGTTCCCATTTAAATCAAGAATACGATAATATAAATACCCTTGATGTATTGTTTGTTATGTATGAAGAAAAGCATGGAATATGATATAATAACTATAACGCTACAGCGATAATTCATTCAATGAGATCATTATTTATGTTTTAACGATAGTAGCATAAATTATGCAAGAATAATAATAACAATTTAGTACTTTTAGAAAAAGTTTATATTTATGTAATTTTCTTTAGTGATTTTGTATTTCAGCAAAGAGAAGAAATCGACACAATGCAGAGGATTTGGAGTCGGGTTACTGTGTGTGCTTATAATACAAGTTGCAGTTCGGAAGATTCGTTACGCACGATGAGTGGTCAGTCAGTATTATTTATTTATTATCGGCGTTATAAAAAAAACATAATCGATTATGATACCAATCTTGGTGCCTATTTTATCTTTAATGCGGGCCTGTAGCCGGTAGCAAGTGAATTCGGACATGATGATAATATTATTAACAACATCATCAAAACAGCCTGTAACCCACTGCTGGGACACAGGCATAAGCTCCTCTCTATAAGTGTGCTGCAATCTACAGTTTGGGCTGGTAGTAGTCACAGGTCTTCGAAGTTTTGGTTCTGTGACAGCCGGTTTCCTTACAATATTTTCCTTCACCGTTTTGAGAGTCGTGGTGATGAAATAAATTGCATTTCGGGTAGTGATTACAGTGCCACCAGTGCCACCCGACGGTGTTAATACCTAATTTTTGAAATAATTCTTCAACAACTTTGCCATTAATTTAATCTTATGATCGTAATCGAATTTCCAGTTAACATTATAAACAAATTTTTCAGACGTTATTTCGATATTCAAAACAAGCAACGATACAAACGAATTGGCGTATTATTGGAAAGTTTATCGCGATACGACGGGCAAGAAAATACGTCCGATATTCAAAGATTATGTCGTAAGAATGAACAGGGTGGCAGAATCAGAGAACTTCACTGATGCTGGCGATATGTGGCGATACGCATTCGAAGACGATAATTTTGTAGAAACTGTGGACAGAATCTGGAAGGAGATTAAACCATTCTATGATTTACTACACGATTATGTAAGAGCAAAGCTGAAGCTTGTTTACAAAGACCTACTGAAGAATAATGATAAGTTAATTCCAGCTCATATATTAGGTGAGTTTATTTTTAATTCTTTAATATTGTTGTCCGGTACTAGGAACTTCTTCGTTGCTGCATTTACAAACATTGAAACTCATATACACAAATAGCTTAACCCAGAAACAACTGCTGAAGAATATGTTCCAGGATACACAGCGCAGTAGCCAATGATTCAGTCACTGCGTCAAAATTGCAATCTTTCCAGACGCCTGATGAATATTGAATAGCAATGTGTAAAACAAAATATTTTTGCTAAGTACTTTTAGCTATGAATTTATTTTCAGGCTATTTACTTGGATTTATACAAATATGGCAATGTTATAAAACTTTTAAATTTAATGAAAAAAATATTAGTTTTATTTCCGTGCGATAAAAAAAATCGGGATTGGGTGTGGATCCGGGATTGAGTATGGGTCTGCATTGCAATTATTATTTACATATTTCAGGTAACTTATGGGCTCAAGAATGGCAAGCAATATATCCGAAGGTAGTCGCATACGCAGACCACATAAGACCGAAGCTTCTAAAAAACGAAACTATACTTTCAAAAGACCTGTTCGATGCAGTCGATGAGTTCCATCAGTCGATTGGATTTGAAAGCGCGAAGGATTCCTTCCAAGATATTAAAGAGACGATGACGACTGCCAACTGCTTGCCTTCCAGCCATGACATGTGCGATGGGGTCAATTATAAGTAAGAAACTTTTTATAAAAATCTATCTATCGTCAAAGGTTAAGGCAAAGGTAACTCACCGCTCGATCAAGAACTAGTCCCAGGTCGACGTCGCATAGTGTTCCACGCGCGCTTCAAGGTGTTATCATCAAACTGACAAACACCTGCCGGGGTTACGGGAACGTATGTAAAGGTAACCATGACCCTGGAATGCAAAGGGCAACTGCAGCAACAGGGTGGATTTTTATTTAGTAAGACGAGAAATCTTTAGAAAAAACCTCAGTAACATTGGTGCCCATGCTGGATCTTGAACCCGTAGTCGTGCTTATATCTACTATCATTTACTCTCTCTCTGCTAACCTTGACTCTCTCTGCAGTTTTGATTTTAACAACAGACGCATTTGTCAAACTGTAAGAATCAACTCACCTGATGCTCATAAAATGTTTTAAAATACTGTTGTTATGAACGTCTTGTTTTAAAAACCCAACAAATGATAACTCATGATTACAAAAATTGCTGTTATACAGAAAAATATAAGTAAGATCACTTTTTTTTTCAATGTCTTTATTGTTGATAATGTCATAATATTTATAAACTTTTTTTTTTTATCGTGGTAAAATCATCAAATGAGTCCTTCCACCCAGGGTAGGGCGGGAGGGACTGTCAGACTTGTACTGACTAAAATCCACGGTGTCCTTCACTAGCCCTTTACGTACTAGGGTCACGGTAATCCCTTGGTCCCGCGACCCCGGCAGGCTTTGGCCCTCTACTGGCCCCGTCACTATGCTGACACTCTTTGAGGCGCGCGTGGAACACAACGCGCCGTCGACCCGGGCATGGTCCATGGTCGGACAGCAAGTCGCCCATTACTCGCTGCCCGCATGCCCGCGCCTACGGTGGCCGGAGATCGTCCTGCGACGTCCGACGCCGTGGGCGTCTACCACTGCGGCTGGGGTGGAGGGAGGACGCTGTCCTCTCCCTCAGGCGGCCCGCCTCCTCCTTCACGAGCATGACTGCTTCGCAGAAGGAGGCGACCGCTTCCCACTCCGTCTCGCCCCGCAGCATGGCCTCGACCAATGCCGGGAATATTTATAAACTTAGATGCAGGTTTTAAAATCTGTCGAAATCTTGTTTTTTTTTTTGCAAATATAAAAGTTAAACTTTATATTAAACCGACCTTCAGTGTAATATAATCAAGTATGATTAATTACTATCTATTTATTAATGAGTTAGTACATTACTTTGCTAAGCAACCATGTATTTCATTTATTTATACAATAATAATTACTCTAATTTTCATTTCAATGTTTAAATACTGTTTTACATGTCAATCAAGCTGATTTCAGATTGAAGTTATAGAGTAAAATTTTAACGTATGGGTTTTAAAGTAGTTTTTCTAAAAACTATTATCTAATAACGTACTAGTGACCGAGCTATCGGAAATAATTTAAATCTTTCAGGTTAGAACCAAGCTTATACACATTCACAAAATTGCCTTGGTGGTTCAGTGATGGTGATCAGGTGGAATGATGTATGTACCATAGGTGATTTTTATAGTTTTGGAACCGATTTGTGGCATTTTAACATTGCCAGGGCATTTTTACTTTTTTCTTTATTAATACAATACTGATTTTAGTTTTTCACATTTTCTAGGATAAAATGGTGCGGAGAAAAGGTGACGGATATCGTCGTGGGCTTGTCACGGGCTGCCAGACTACTAGGCCACGTTCAGTACTTCAAGCATTACAGGAGTCTTCCTCCGTTGTACAGAGATGGACCAAATCCAGGTAAATACCTAGATATAACAAGCACTTCTGTATTCCCCGATAGGTTAGGCAGAGTTGTACCTAACAGTACACCCATACTTCACCAGGTATTTTTTTTGTTTTCAAAAATCGTTGGATCCCCACACTAGGTATTTTTTCTGTATCGTGGGTGCGTTTACAAATATAGAAACTCACATACACCCAGACCCGGAACATTTACTTGCAGATCATAAAAATATTTATTCCATTCGGGGATCGAAACCGAGACATGATCGTCGATCGCTTAGTCACAGCGACAATCGTGTCGACCATTAAATATGTGTAAGTCCATTTTATTGGGGATGAGCATAGGCTCACCCCCTATTACATGGATTTGGCAATGGTGTCACCAATCAGGCACAAATTCATACTTCGTGGCTGTTACCTGAGAAACCTATAATAGGCAAACTTATTAACACTTTTCCCGAACTGAAAATCGGACCTCAAGTTCAGCATTCGCGGTTAATCAACCAAAATTATAAAGATAATCAAATTAAATTTAAAAAAAAACATCTCATAATAAAGTAGGTAATTATCGTCACAATATTGCGAGGCCAAGGTCAAGCAAGGTCATCCTATTCTTAATTAAAACACATAGTAAGGTGGTAAATACACTTAACATCTGGCTTAGTTACATTATGTCACATCAGCAAAAATACGTTCAATGCTACTGTGGAATGCCAATATCAAGTTCAGCAAAAAACTTTATTGAAGTGTGTTCTCAAAATATACAATTACATTTCATAGTCTGAGATCGAATTTGTTTCAGTTCTTAACAAAACTGACATGAGAATGGAACATTGTACGCCAACGTTGAACGTATAACCTTCTAAGGATCAGAAACGTGATGGTTTCATAAGATAAATAAATTACAATTGAATAATTAATTTCAATCATGTTACAGCGTTCCACGATGCAATCTCTGATATCGTCGCCGTTCAGTTAACCTCGCCAGAACACCTGAAGACCCTGAACTTGGTGAAGGTTGAAACTGGCACCGAAGTTACCCTGAACCATCTCCTCTGGGTTGCCTTAGAGAAGTTGCCGCTTATGGCTTATGCTTACGTTCTGGATAAGTGGAGGTGGGATGTATTCGGGAATAGCAGTTTGGAAGACTGGAATCAGCATTGGTGGGATCTAAGGTAAGTTATATATGATTAAAAAAAAAACGCAAATCATTTCTATACCGTGACTGCATTTAGACAAAATTGGATTCAAGCCGCATTTAACCGGTGCTATTGGAAACCTATAGGGGAGGCTTATGCCCAGCAGTGGACGTCCTACGGCTGATAATTATGATGATGATGATTAAGACACATTTAATCCTACATACATGAACAGCTAGATCCGGATCAACTATCTGTAGGCTAAGACAAATAAATTGTTTTATGTGAGTATAGAACCCGCGTAACGTAGCAGTCAATGGGTGCTTATTTCGTTCTAGATTACTGTTTTACATAATCAGGCATATAACTTTCTCCCTGATGGGACACAGATCTACTATCTATAAGCAGGCTTGGGTCGTTACCCACTCCGTCGGCAGAGTGAGGTTTTTTGCATGTCCCATGTCATCGAATTCTTGGTTCTTGGGCATAGAAACATGTGAAGAAAATGTACTTCACACGTTTTCCTTAAGGATGAGGAAATAAAACAAAGACATAAAGTAACGTGCTTGACTGAGTTCGATACCATGACCTACGACACATAAATCAGGGTCAGTGGCCACCAATGCTACAATAATGGTTGCGGAACTTAAATTATTGTCGATTCGATATTAATATTTAAAATAATTTTATTAGATTGTGGATGCGTGTAGTCACGGGCCTTCGTGACTTGTTGAACAGGACTTGCAATGTACTCATAAACAAGAATAAATCAAGGGTATTATGTTAATCCTTAATTTCTTGTGGTTTACTTATGGCATGCTTTATGTAGTATTTGAAGTATCTAGTGTTAGTGACTAGCTAGTAATAGATTTTATTCTGTAAACATTAGATGGCATTCTTATAAACTTCAAATGTAATATGCACAAACTTCAAAATGTAAAATCAAAGATGTAATGTTTGGGTTTGGACTGGACCCATGTTTATTTATACTATATGTAATGCCTATCTGTGTCACCATTGCTTCAATATGGTAGAGTTGGGTCACAATATTAGAATTGAAAATTAATCCTAGCGTAAAAGAAGTTTGCTAAAAGAATGTTTTATAAATTGAAGAACTAAGCAATCTACACTAATATTACAAAGAGGAAAGATTTTTATTTTCGTGTGTGTATGTTTGTAATGAATAAACTCAAAAATTACTGGGCCGATTTCAAAAAATCTTTCACCAGTTGATAGCTGCTTTAGTCCTGAGTGACATAGGCAAAATTTTAATTATAGGCTCATGGCGAAAAATTACTTCGGTTTTCCTTAAACCTTCATTGGTAGCTTTTAGTCGATATCAGAATACGTACATACACTGAGAGGTCACGATATACATGCACAAGGTAGGTACATTTATCTGTACTGACAAACAAAACACAATCCTGAAGTTTAATTTTGAGAAATGCCTTGATTGCCTTGGGTGCTAAGTGCTAAGGAGGGTTTTTAAAAGGATGGCAAATAATGCACGTGATGAAAATTAGTAGTAGGCATAACTTGCGTACTGACAAATAAAATACAATCCTAATTAGATGAATCTAAAGTTTAATTTTCAGAAATTCCTTGGTTACCTTGGCTGCTAAGAGTGAAGTGGGATTTTTAAGAGTGGCATAATATGCTCGTGATTAAAATAAGTAGTGAGATATAGACTCGACTGTTCCTTTTGCTCGGGTGCCAAAATGCTATAAAAGTATAATAAATTATGAATTCTAGTCATAAACTTAAGCAGTGATTGCTCATTAGCAATTCAAATCATGAGTCTGTAATCCATTTATAGGTACAAGCTAACGGTGCATATACCTGTTTTACTTACCTATCTTCTATTGCCATCAGTTAGTACTAGGTCGGCAGACATCGTTTGTAAAAGTATTTTTACTGAGCTAGCTTATACATTTCCAAGAAAATAAATAAAATTTAGGACGAATTTAATTATAGCATGATATTCTGTTTGTTTATAATTTTACAAATCATTATCTGTATTGTTATAGAAGAGCGAAGCCTTCTAACACGGGCTTTGTCTGCCTAAAAGCAGGCTTCAAATACGAAGTAACAATACCCTGATTGTGATCAATAAACTATTTATTTATTTATAATTTATTAGCAAGCTTTTTTTTGAGGTGGTGATATCATTAATTGAGTCCTCCCTCCCTGGATGGAGAAAGAGACTGTCATATTCTTAGCCCTTTCGTACACAAGGCGACGCAAGTCTCCTATACCTCACGACTTTGGTATCCTGGCGACTATCGGAATACAAAACCATAGAAGTTCGTACACAGACACACGTCAATGGATGCCAAAGTCGCAAGTTACAGACAGGCCTGTTGGTCTAGTGGTTAGTGACCCTGACTGCTATGCCGGAGGTCGTGGGTTCGATTCCCACCCAGGACAAATGTTTGTGTGATGAGCACGATCATTTGTTCTGTGTCTGGGTGTAATCTATCTATAATATGTATGTATTTAGAAATATATAAGTATGTTTATCAGCTGTCTAGTACCCATAACACAAGCTCTGCTTAGCTTGGGACTAGATGGCGTTGTGTGATAGTTGTGGAATATTTATTATTATTATTTATTACAGTAGACTTGCGTCGCGTTGTATACGAAGGGCCTTACTCTGACTCTGACAAAAAGTCCACCGTTTTCGTCAAATGCTCTTTGCTTTGCAGGGTCACAGCAACCTGTTTAGAAAGTCGTGTGACCCTGAACCTTCTCTGTTACACTATGGCCACATTAACGGGAAATGCCGTTCATTATCGCTAATGGACGTTTATAGACTAGAATCGCGAAAATTTGCGGGAAATACCGTTAGTGTGGCCCGGCTATTACGCAGGTTGATCAGCTTTTCCTTACATTAGGTTCAACTTAACCGAATAATAAACTTGTATTCGAAATAAATATAAAAAATCACAATATTTTTCACACTATTTGTTTCAGAATAAAAGAGACGGGTGTGTCGCCTCCGGTACCTAGGAACGAAACTGACCTCGATCCGGCGGCAAAGTACCATGTTGTGTCTCATGTGCAGTACATTACGTAAGTATTATGTAAGCTTATTTATGTACTTATCGGTGAAAGTGATAATTGGTGTAAATACGAGAAGCAGGGACATAATGCACAACAGCTTTGGATACGGTACTTTTCGGACAAGGATAAAGGACACTCTTTAGATAGTTTTTTTTTTAATATTCCACAACTATCACACAACGCCATCTAGTCTCAAGCTAAGCAGAGCTTGTGTTATGGGTAATAAACAACTGATAAACATACTTATATATTTGAAAACAAAAAATGAGTATTTACAAATGTATCTTGTTAATAGGGTGACCCAATGTCAGGCGGTCTTATCGCTAAAAGCAATATTTTCAAGACAACCTTTTAGATGAATAGATTTGAGAAAGAAGGAGAGACAATATTTTAGGTAGTCTGTGGTGCACAATGAACCCATAAAATGAAATAATAAAATAAACTCTTTGTGTCTGTTTTAGGCTTTCACGGTTTTAAAATAAACTTACACTGTCACTTAAGGGATTACTTCCGTGATTGTTAAAAACTAAGTCAATAAAGGAGATTGCAACAACGTTTAAATATCGAGAGCTCAAAATAATGAAAAATCACGGAAGATATTCCGTAAGTGGCAGTATAAATTTAGGGATAAAACAGCTACACAAGCACGAAGTACAACGTGAAAGTAATGAAAATCTATATATAATTATGGTTTTGCGGCAAGTATAATAAGGATCATAAAATATATAGTATGAAGAGAATCTTAAAACCAGACTTGTTGGCATGATTGCCTTTGCGCAAGGTCTATCGATTTCTATTATTCAGCAAATTTGTTGTTAATAGTCCATTCTATAAGTAGCCTTAATGATAATGACATAGGAACTAGAGGAATTTTCAATCAGGCCTAAAAATGAGCTTAAAAATATGAATCACAGCATTCGATCGTTAGTCATCAAGATAATTTTTATCTTAAACCTACTATGAGAAAGCACAAAGTGCCTTATCTAATCCCGAATCTGAGTGACATACAGTTAGTTTTCTCTGTTTGATAAGTGATAACATACGAATATCTGTGCCTGTGTCATCTTTCTCCCTGATTAATTTTATTAGGGTTTTTTTTGAAGATGTGTTGTTTGCGGATGCTGTGCAAATGATTATTATACTCATTGTGATTCATGATGTACAATATCTTTATATTTAAGATAACTGTCAACTAGATTCAATGTTAAAAGGTTTTTCTTATCGTGTTTGTTTCCGGATGTTTACTGAAAATTATGATTCATAAGAGATTTTTTTTCCCTAGATACCTGATTTCTCATGTTCTGGAATTTCAAATTCTGCTCTCTCTGTGCAAAAGGGCAAATCACACAGGACCTTTACATGAGTGCTCCATATACGGCGTGAAGGAAGCAGGAAAAGTACTCAGGTATAACGTCTATCTAATTAAAGTGCATGAGAAAACAACATCAGTGTCCCTTTGTTAGCCAAGGATATGAATGGCGTAATTTATAGATGTGCAGATAGATTATGTTGTATTTTTATCGATATAATTGATTTTTATTACAAACCTTACAATGATTTTACGCAATGAGTATAAGCGCGCTTGTTCATGACACGATGCAATGCAATTCGACCGATTTTTGGTTAGTAAGAATTCCAAATCACAAGAACCACATCATGAGCAAGTACGCTTAAATGACATGATTTCTACATAAAATAAAACGTGTGGAAAATGTTAATATATTGACCATCAATACTTCCGTAACTAGAAGGTTTCCAATAATAGTACAGAACAAAAACAAGATTAGAAGAAAAAGTGATTGTGTGTTTTTTACTCCCATTATATATATTTATTTATCTACTATCATGCTATTAATCCTCTATAAAAGAACCTATAACAATTAGCTTATTGCCAACATTAAAACACTCAATGATATAATGATCATTATATCATCCAAACGCGTGTTATAATGAATTTCGTGTTATAATGAATTTCAATAATAGTTATTTATGCAACTGTTGTATAATCAGGGGTATTAAAACACGAATGTGGGTTTATCACACGAGGCGTAGCCGAGTGTGATAATAGTATCACATGAGTGTTTTAATACCTAATTATAACGGTTGCATACAAGACTTTATCTACAATCATGCTGTGAATCCTCTATAAAAGATTCTCATAACATACCATATTCGCATACCATATTCGAGTGAAAAAATGGCGGGATATAACACGATAAGACGAGTTGTTCTTTTTTCAAAATTTTAGTTATCTGGTGGTGAAAATGTCATTGCATGAGAATGTTCTTTTTTTGAAATTCATTATAACACGCGTTTGGATGATATAATGATCATTATATCATTGAGTGTTTTAATGTTGGCA
Organism: Agrotis puta; assembly: GCA_943136025.2. Taxonomy (NCBI): domain Eukaryota; kingdom Metazoa; phylum Arthropoda; class Insecta; order Lepidoptera; family Noctuidae; genus Agrotis; species Agrotis puta. The sequence continues at coordinate 11,665,326 of OW964172.2, forward strand.
ATAAGCTAATTGTTATAGGTTCTTTTATAGAGGATTAATAGCATGATAGTAGATAAATAACTATTATGCAACTGTTCTATATATATGTTGTGTATCAGGGGTATTAAAACACGAATGTGGGTTTATCACACGAGGCGTAGCCGAGTAGCATAACATACCATATTCGCATACCATATTCGAGTGAAAAAATGGCGGGATATAACACGATAAGACGAGTTGTTCTTTTTTCAAAATTTTAGCGATCTGGTGGTGAAAATGTCATTGCATGAGAATGTTCTTTTTTTGAAATTCATTATAACACGCGTTTGGATGATATAATGATCATTATATCATTGAGTGTTTTAATGTTGGCAATAAGCTAATTGTTATAGGTTCCTATAAAGAGGATTAATAGCATGATAGTAGATAAATAACTATAATCATCAGCTCATCTTTATACACTATTACATAATCCAATGGTCTCAGATTTAACTGTATTTTTTCAGAATTTTTATACTCAGAAAAAAAAATCCCTAATGATTTAAAACTGCATGTAAGGCTACATGCAGTTACAAAATGATATAATAAACGTTGTGCTTATTTTAAAACTCAACATAGAACCCGAATATAATGTGGTTTAAACTTTTCATTTGCTTTAGTTATCGTCAATAATTTATGACGTCATGTTCTTGTTACATATGGGTAAAACTTGTCTATAACTTGTCCATGAAGCAATTACCATTCACAATTCGAATGCCATGCACGATCCTGATCTTTGGTCCTGGATGTTGTAAGTGGCACGAACGCTATCAGCATTTTAGTGTCAATATGCATTAGAATTTTGTTTGCTTTTCCTTCAGGCGCCAAGTGACAGATGATTTAATGCTCTATCATTTGTCGGCGGCAAATATGGGGCAAACTGTGTAACTGTTTTTGCCGACTTAACTCCGACAAATACAGTTATAAGACTTAAAAGGAATCTAGATCTTAATTGGTCTGTAGATAATTCTTCTATAAGCTGCATATTATTGATACCTACTTATTTCAGCGATGGCATGGCTCTTGGTGCAAGCGAAGACTGGAGAACAGTCCTCAAAGCCATAACTGGCGAAACAGATCTATCAACCGAGGGCATACTACAGTACTTCGCAGAGCTCCAAAAGTTTCTCAAAGAAGAAAACTTGAAAATGGGAAGTTTAACCGAAGGGGACATGGATCAGAGTGCACCAATAATTGTAGGTGTCATTGTAGTGTTATTGACAATACTAATAGTGGTACTTTACTGTGTAAAGAAACACGATGTTGGTAGCAAAGTGTTATCCGCTTGCGGTTTGAGCAAAAACGGCTCTTTGGACATAGTGACAAATGAACTCCCGCAGGGAAAGAACAATGAAGTCGACGGTATAAGCGAAGACAAGGTTTGAAATACCACTTACCATAGATCTGATTGTGATTACACCTATGTTTATTTTCTAAGTGAAAGTATTGTAGAAACTTAGGGCGGAATCTATAGAGATTAGACAAACTATTATTTAGCATTTATCGTGCCAGTGATTATCTACAATTTACGATTCTTAAAGATTAGTTTTAAACGTATATGTGTGAAAGTTTCGGAATATTGTTTATGAATAAGTTTTATTGCCATGGGTATGTTATTTACAAATAAAATTTATTGAATGAATATTTCTTTCTTTTGAAATATAAATATTGCATTACAAACGCTCGTGTTCCCAATGGACTAGACCAACGGTTGACACCTTTTTGATAGACGAGGGCTACAAAATGGCAAAATCAAGTTGCGGCGGGCCACAATTTATTAATAACAGAAGTATATCTCCTTATTCACAAAAGAAAATCTTCAGTTTACAAAATTATCACGAGCCACAAGGAATACGGGTCGCATGTGGCAAGCGGGCTGCGCTTTGCTGACAGTCCTGTATGTTAAACTACTAGTTTACAGTTATGTTTTATTCAGATGAACAGGTTAGGGGTAACGTTCCCGACTTTTAAATAAGAGAAACCCGATGAGATATTGCTGTACCTAAAGAAAGGTTCTAGGATCGTCAGAGTAGTTTTCTTTTGTTCTGTTAGTTGAAAGTCCAAAGTATTGGCAATTAAAACCTTAGCCGAATTATTACTACAAATATTATATTCAAGTAGTACCACAAATAGGAAAAGGTCATCTAGCGGTGAATGGTTAGCTTAAACTGTTACAATTTGAATGGAAATTAACTGCATGGTGTATTAACCACTGCATTAAAAGTATTCTCGTCACGCAAGGCTGTCGCTCGCTGACATGTTTTGTGTCATACATGTTTGGCTTTGAAATTGTTCGGATGACAATCCAACAATCTATTTGACAAATTCTAATTTGACCCAAACCTTGAATTCTAGAGCGAAACTGAAAACTGACTGAAATTTACAAGAGTGACCATTAAGAGTATCATTTAGGTCCGTTTTTTGTCAAATTTTAGTAAAAAATCTACGTATTTAATTTAAGTTTTCGTCACGCACTTGTTCTAGTGTCTAAAGTCAAGAGAATAACATGGTTTTTGGCTAAAAGACGTCTACTAAAGGACCTGGATTCAACCGATCCTGCACTTTTGGCATCGAGTAGTCTCTTAAGATGCTGATTAACTTGAGCCTTCACTTGTAATGAGCATTCTTGCGAATGTTACATTGCAGTAAAATAAACGAGAGGGTTTTAGCGAGCATTCTAACAAAGATTCTGGCGAGCTTTTCGCCGAGCCGGCTGTAAAATCTGTCATCTTCATGAAGAATATATTTTGACGACCTCCAACTAGAGCGATCGCTAAAAAGATCGTGAAAATGTTCTTATCAATAATTGGCCTTGTTCATAGTTCAGTTCGACAATATTAAAAACAGCGACAATATTCTAGTCAGCACCTTTATAGCCGATCATTTGATCAACTATAGACATTAAGCGTCAAATTATTTTGTTAAATAATGTTGTGTAGTAGTGTGGAGCTATTAAAATATTACCTTGACCAGCTCCGCATTTAATCTACTCTGCACATGGTTATGGAAAGGCACTGGGATATAAATTTGTTTAATATGAGTATATGTAGCGTGCTTCCATACACTCCCTCAAATAGAACGCTAGGAAAACAGAACCGGTCGACGCGTGGTGATTCTTGGGGGAGGTCTTCATCCAACAGTGGTCATCTTTTGATAATTTAATTATGATAATGAAGATATTATTCTTAATACCAGCGGCTTCACCCGCGTGGAGTTTCACGTGCTATTATCAGTCAACCATAGAAGATAGACATATGCTGTCAAGGAATATTTTTATATAATTTTAAGTAGAACATTTCCGTCATACATACACGCGACGGAAGCTTAAAAAATGGAGTAACTTCTCCCGTTTTCCCAACATTTCCCTTCACTACTCTGTTCTTATTGATCGTAGCGTAATGAAAAGTATACTATAACCTGCCCAGGAGTATGAAGAATAATTGTGCCAAATTTCGTTAAAATCCGTCGACTAGTCACTCAGAAGGAACTGGAACTCCTGTGCATCGATGGAACAATAGCATATTGTTATCCAAGGGGTGAAAGCTACTTATTTAGTCCCGAGACAAGGTTTGACGCCCGTTACGTAGTGAGGGCGCTAAAAGTTCGAAGGACAAAATAAGTAATTTACCCGAGGTAAATACTGTGCTTTTCATTACGATTACGAGGAAAGTATAAATAAGAATATAAATTATTAGCTTAAGAAAAAATTAGTGTTGATCGGATTGTCGCTCATTTTTTTGTCCAGATATACAGCCAGTATTTTTCATGTTCATCATTATACAAAATGGCAAACATTTTGCCGAAATCTATGTTATTTTAGAGAAATAGTTGAAAGAAAATTATATTATTAAATTCATAATAATTATATATTAATGCTATTTTACTCGTAATTTTAAATCCTATTCTCCCTAGGGCTGCAATGCATAACTTTCAAACCGCTCACCAGGCGTGTAATGACCAACTATCAGAGTATGAGTAATGAAAAATAAATATTGTTTGGCGGTTCCAAATCAGGTGGTCCTGCTGAGGCCTCCAGTGGGATGCTTAGCTATTACAGCAGGTTAGCCTGTGGTAAAGTTGCCCGAGATGGAGATACATCTTTGGGGGGTTGTAGTCTTCTACAGGATTTTTCCATCAAGTTCAGTTTCTTCATACGATGTAAGTTGTGTTATAAAAAGTATAAGTAAGTTGCTCTGAAGTCATAATCATCTGCATGTCTTGTCATACATTCCAGATGGAATTGAACATATTTTACCTGCTGCAGCTGCTTATTTGACCTGCGGCCGTATTATGACGTCTTAAAATCGGACTTGTTCCAGTGAGTGAAAGAGACAGAGCTATACAAGTCGTCTAGCGCCACCTCGTTCACTCACTGGAACTACTCTGGCTTTAAGACGTCATCATATGGCCCCTGCATAACAAAACACACAACCTACTGTACTGTAATACTGGGTAATACTGATACACCTTGGTAAGACTGATTACGTTTCAGAATCTCGATCTGCAGTTGTCAATGTCCTACACTAAATAGAGTGTAGCGATATAGACTGTCGTTATCAAATTACAATTTACTAAGCAGGGACATAGTACACCAAATAATATGTCATGATCTAACAGTTTCGATCATTCAGGTTTTTTTTTTTTTTTTTTTTTTTATCGTGGTAAAATCATCAAATGAGTCCTCCCACCCAGGGCAGGGCGGCAGGGACTGTCAGACTTGTACTGACTAAAATCCACGGTGTCCTTCACGAGCCCTTTACGTACCGGGGTTACGGTGATGGGTAAGTCCCGCGACCCCGGCAGGCTCTGGCCCTCTACAGGCCCCGTCAATTTGCTGACACTCTTTGAGGCGCGCGTGGAACACAACGCGCCGTCGACCCGGGCATGGTCCATGGTCGGACAGCAAGTCGCCCATTACTCGCTGCCCGCATGCCCGCGCCTACGGTGGCCGGAGATCGTCCTGTGACGTCCGACGCCGTGGGCGTCTACCACTGCGGCTGGGATGGAGGGAGGACGCTGTCCTCTCCCTCAGGCGGCCCGCCTCCTCCTTCACGAGCATGACTGCTTCGCAGAAGGAGGCGACCGCTTCCCACTCCGTCTCGCCCCGCAGCATGGCCTCGACCAATGCCGGGCGCGAGAGGTCTCCGCCTATCGCCGTCGTGAGGACACGGCGGTGCTCTGCCCAAGCGGGGCAGTCCTGCACCGTATGCTCCACCGTAATCATTCAGGTTTGCTCTATTAAATTAGAACTTCATACAAGGATATTTTAGTCTGTATAAATTGACACATTAAGGCCGTAAGGCTCAAAATAAAATAGTTATGAAATTGGGCAGTCAAATTATGTTAGAATAGTAAATTGATGTAAACCAGCGCAATCCTATATAATCGATGATAATAACACACATGAGTATAGCAAATGTGAACGTAACTGGCATTCCATGGGTCATGGACGAATGTAATTTGGAGTTGGAATTGCATTTAATTATTTTAGTACCAGGGCAGGGGCGAATTTAAAACTTTTTGGACTGCAGGTCAGGATCCTATCGGTCTAAAAGGCCCCAACATTTTGAAAGCAATGGACCAGTGCCGAGTGTATTATACCGAAGAAAACTTATTGACAAAATGACAGTCGATTAATTAGGCAGTCTCTAATGTTACTGTTAGTAGAAGCACAGGGCCCCGCAAATTCATGGTCCGCCCCTGTACCAAGGCGACCGAAACATCTTTAGTATTGTGTTTTTATAAGGAAGCCAACTAGGAAGACCTAAAAGCAACTTTATCTAAATAAAAAGTGATTGTCATTGCCTGAGTGTCTGTGCCTTTTTCTGTTTTTTCCTTTTTTTTAATAATTTTATTTCAGTTTTAGTTTACCTTTAGTATTTTGTTGTAAATATTTAGTTTTATTCTTAAATTTCTAGTTTTAGTTATGTAAATACTTTTTTATAAATAGTATGTAATATAGTATTAATTTGATGAACCACTGTGATATAAATAAATATTAAATCTAGTTAATTATGATAAAAAAAAAAAAAAAAAAAAAAAAAGTTAAATTAAAACTTTTTTTTTTCGTGGTAAAATCATCAAATGAGTCCTCCCACCCAGGGCAGGGCGGGAGGGACTGTAAAATTTGTACTGACTATAATCCACGGTGTTCTTCAGTAGCCCTTTACGTACCGGGGTCACGGTAATCTGTGAGTACCGCGACCCCGGCAGGAAAGAGCTAATAAAACATACTTGAAATAAATTAACTGTCATGATACAGGAATTGCTCGTTTCAAGTTATTATGAATTTAAAAACAAACCTCTAGTCAAATCGTGGAACTTTTTGACTACAAGGAATCAACAGTAGTTTTACGAATTTACTGAATACAATACAAGTTTTTGTTGAAAGAATTGATATTAAACAATCGATCGTTCCTCGGGTTCGTATAAGCAAGACTGCTATTGACAGACAACGATGTTCGCGACAGGCTGTGGACATCCGCTCAGAGCCGACTTGTCGAAATGGTTAAGAATGTGAGCCGGTGTAAACTAACTGCAATCACCTAACCGTTACCGCTTGTGACGAACGCGCGCAACTAGGATCGCGGCGCAGGAGTTTGCGCGCTATTTGCATATTCAAAAAATCGAGCGCTGCGACAGTACGCTATGAACTGATGTTTTTATTTTTAATAATTTAATAGTATCGCATTTTTTAAATATAAAAATAATATATAAAATTGAAAGGAGTTATTAATAAACAATTGTAATATAAACACACAAGAGCCACAATAAACGAAACTTAAGTGAAGTGATGATACATGGTTGTGAATAAGTTTTAATTAGAAGGTAAGTTTTGTCGTAAATATTTTTCAGGATTACCTACCAAACAAAAAAAAAAAATGAAAATTTGCATAGCAGTGAGAATGGTCATTTTTGCTTGACTCGAAAAATAATCTAAACATTCGTCTATATTATACTGAAGTTTTAAATGTACAATATTAGGTTATATTTTTGCACATAAACGTCGAAATAAAGTTGTCAAGAAAATATTACACAATGAATATAAAATTGCTTCCCAGCCAATTTTCAGCAATCACTACAGTGTTTTTTATTACGGTAATCGTAAAAAGTGGATGTAAATAGTTAATCATTATTATGACAATTTCCAGAAAACGTGAAGTTTTTTTATAATTATTTCGTGAACAACACAATCAGTGGTTAGCTTAGGTGGTTAGGTTTGCAGAAACACTATCACGAGTGCATAATATAAACGTGAAGTAAATACGTCGAAAATAACAGTATCCTGTAGCATATAGTTTCATTTTTTGGAGAAAGGTACAGTCAGTATTTCTCTAAGATTTTTATAAAAATCCATTACATAGACTAAATACTTGTTGAATAGGAAAAGGGTATTTTTGTTTTTTTAGTTTCCTTTTACTTTACGTTTACGTCTTGCACGGGTGCTACCATTTCTGTTCGCTAAATAATGTTATAATACTTATATCTACAAAAAATACATACAGAAAAACAATGTAAATAAAAATAACGGCATAAAAGTACGTGTAGGTAGGTTGGATATCTACTTTATTTTTTATGGCAAAATTTTATTTGCAAAACATAAAACTGCGCCTGACCAGGTGTACACAGAATTGATTTTCATCATTTTTAAGTTATCAGTTTATTTATTAATTTTCTTAGTGATTTCGTAAATAAATAAAAAAACTAGATAAATACAGACGTCAGTACATCAAGAGTATCACAATTTGTCAAATTTTTATATTTTATCACAATAAAAGAAGGTTCATATTTGGGAATTTATTTGGCCATGCTTGACCGTTGTCATGCAATTTAAACCGTATACAAGCATAGACCATAAAAACACTGAATAAATAAGTAAAAACAAGTTTTTGCAAAATTTTAAATACACATAACATAATAATTTATGTAAATTAACTGAATAAAGTCAACAGTGCGAAGATTTTGGGGTTCATAAGTGAGCTAGTTAAGTTGTATTATTTTATAATTGATCCAAAAAATGTTGGCTAATTGAATGTATAATAAAATGAAGTAATACAAAATCTGAATGTAAACATTGTTTTAAACATTACATGATGTTTGTTTACTACGTTTTTATCTACTATTTATTCATATCGAAACTATCACTCCTCATAAATAAATCCTAGTTTTTTAATGTTTGAATGAGAGTCTCAAATCTTCTATGATCTTATGAACAGGTACTTAGACTTTGCTCAGACTTACGTAAGAACCGCGATCGAATACGAGTATATATTTTTAAATAACTTAGTCTCTCATTGTCATTGGTTTAGTGGTCGCAAGTTCAATTGCTGGGACTGAGGTCGTGAGTTCCGCCCTAGGTATTTCTACTGTATCGTGTTTGCGTTTACAAACCTTTAAACTCACATACACAAACACCCAGACCCGAACAAATACTTGTGGTCCATATAACATTTTGTCCGCGCGAGAATTGAACTCGTTATACGTAGCGCAGCAGTTAATCGTTCAGGCACTGCGCCGACGCATTTTAACCGACTTTTTTGTTTCGGAACTCAGTTTTTTTTGCACCTTGTTTAGAATTAGAATAAAAAAGACATCTTTGACATTACTTCCTGTATGATGAGTGCGATAGACATACCTACATTTTAACTCACTTATACAAACAGCCAATTGCACAGTAAAACAAAACCATGAAAATAGTGTTGAACTTCGAAGGATCCGTTAACTAAATCCAATACAGCTGATCGTGAAGTAAACGTGACCACAGGTTCGTGAATTGAATACGAAAACTGATAGTACAAATACAGAAAAAATAAAATATTTACCTACGTATAAACTTTATATAGGTTTTTTTTTTAAGTGAAAACTTCTTTAGTGGCGTTGTGCACTTTTTTTGGAATGGGTAAAAAATGTTAAACTCACGTCAGGATACGTGACCTGATCGAAAATTCGTAAGTCGGCGCAGGGCGCTTGCGCGAATGTTCGTGTGTGTTTATTACTATTCAAGTTTTCTTAACGCGATATAATCAAATGAGTCCTCCCATCCAGGGCAGAGCATGCGAGATTGTCAAACTCGTACTGACTAAAACCCACTGTGCCCTTCAATAGCCCTTTACGTTCCGGGGTCACGGTAATTCGTACAGACGCGTGACCCCGGCAGGCTTTGGCCCTCTAGAGGGGGCCCCGTCATTCTGCTGACACTCTTTGAGGCCCGCGTGGAACACAACGCGACGTCGACCCGGTCCTGAAAATCACACCCGTTGCCATCGAAGAAGGAGGCAAACAAAAGATGCATCGCTATTCTTCTTTCTTCATGGTCGGACAGCGAGTTGCCTATCACATTAATGAAGCCGTTATCAATAACACTGAAAGAAGGTTTCACGATCACTGTCAAACTGCAAGACAAAGCAATCTTCTCATACATGAAAGGGTATTTTTATCATGTGGTCGTATTACTTCGCCAGATTACTTCAATATTGTACAAGTTTCCTATCTCAGACCCACTGTTCGCACTGTCATGGTCACGGTCAATTTGCCGAACTAAGTTAAAAATACACTATCGCCATTCACTATTTAGTTACTATCACAAAACCTTAGACCAAAGTTGTTTATAATAAAACGCAATCATTTAACAATGTGACTTGTATGACATTCGTCAATTATTTGTTTCCACTGTAGGTATGATTACTAAAAACATGGGTTTAATACTAACTTCAAAGTACTACCGCGAGGTTGACTATTTTCTTATAAAACTTAACTTTAGCTGGTTGATAAAAAAAGAAAAAAAAACAACTTAATAAAAAAAAAGGAAAAGTAAGGATTGACGATATAAACTTACCCAAGCCGTACTTTACAGGTCGTGGGACTCACGAATTACCGTGACCCCGGTACGTAATTATGGATTTTAGTCAGTACGAGTCTGACAGTCCCTCCCGCTCTGCCCTGGGTTGGGAGGACTCATTTGATGATTTTACCACGACAAAAAAAAAGCCGTACAGATGATGATAGTCCTGTCTTGTTTATTGTGCATCGTAAAAAAGATGATGATGAATACGGTGTGCCTAAGAAAATAGAAAAATTAAGACGTGATTTCTACTAACACGGACTTGGCTCTCCCGTGGTGGATTAAATATATTCCTATTCCCACTCATAGACGAGACCTGTGTCCCATGGGAACATTAAATGTATAGGCTGATTTATTACGGCATCCCCCTGCAAATGCACGCTTTATCTATGCACCACGGTTTGAACGGTTTTCTTGGATATTTACACTTGTAAGAAGTGCGTGCACGCAACTTTGAATTTTACTTTCACAAAGTTTCATTTTCTATGCATTATTCTAACCTTTCCACGGTTCAAGACTTTCTATTGAGGCTTATGAAAACCGAAACCGCATCATATCATATAACGTGGGCGACTGAGTGGGTAAGGGCCAGTTGCTTAAATTATTAGTTAAAACGTTATGAATTTTATTCAACCATTCTTGTAAAAAGTAATTATTATTTTGTTTAATTAATAGTTTACTTAAGTACTGATCAAACAACTTTTGCAAATACGTTGTCAGGTGTACAGAGAAGGATTTAGGGTATTTTTTTTTTTAAATTGATTGCACAAATTCTGTTTTAAATGAAAACTAGTACGAAATAAATGATAGACTTTTTTAAGTAGGCGTGGATGTCTAAATCAGAAAATATGAAGTATACCTACCTAATACTAAAGATAAAAAATTTAAGTTAAAAATACTCAAAAGATCTGTGCACGGCGTATAGAATTTTGCTTCCAAATAGTTGTTAAAATGTCACAGAAGTAGACTGTTTGTGCACTGAACATCCTAGGCACCAGAAAATCCGTCCGGAAATCCGTTTGTCAAGCCTTGAAAATGAGTTTCTGGTTCAATTGTAGCATTGTGTAACATTGTATTGTTTACGGATCAATCTATTGATTCGACTACCTCATCTTTGCGGACAAAAATATTCCCAAAGTACAAATCAAAGTCAGCTGAATATCAGTTTTTGTCATGGGAACCCCATTAAACAAAGAATGCAGGTCTTTATAATTATCATTGTCAAAGATTTTTTGCAAATTACACAAAGTCGGCGGCGCGAGACGAGTTAAATAAGATACTTATTATGTTGTTGTGATGTGATGATACAGGGCGGTTTTTTTACATACATCAATGCGTTTTCACACCCGTCATATAAGGCGAAAGACATGTTTTTTTTTCAGCTTGGTAAAATCATCAAATGAGTACTCCCACCCAGGGCAGAGCGGGAGGAACTGTCAGACTCGTACTGACTAAAATCCACGGTGATCCTTCAATAGCCCTGAACGTTCCAGGGCCACGGTTACCTGATGAGACAGTCCCGCGACCCCAGCAGGCTTTTGCCCTCTAAGGGGGCTCTAGTTATACTTACTTCTACCCGCGTCTTTGACCCCATGATGGTTTGGCCACAAGATTACTGTGAAAAATACATCTTGGGGCGAAGTAAGTAAATAGCATCGTCTGGCATTTGAATAGCCATTTGGAGGATACTTTATGCTCACCGCTTGCAGACAGAAATACATAAGTAAAATAAAAATTCTCGGGAGGACTCATTTAATGATTTAACCACGATAAAAAAACTATAACTAATTATAATTGTGTAGCTACTAATTTTATTCTAGTAATATTTTCTTAAAATGATTGACAATTATTGTACTTTAGCCGGACGAGCGCTTTGCTTTCTTCACACGGTGCGTGGTAACACGTAGCTGGTAATTTACCACCAACGCGCCGTATCAGGCAAGCATTACATAGCCGAGCGAATCTCATTCAATACCCACAGAACAAAGCTTTAATCGTAGCTAAATAAGATTTCATATTGAAAAACACATTTTCAAATTGGGGGTGGATTTTCCAGGGTGCTAGTTAACTGCTACACTAACATAAACATTGATGTATTGTAATGCGTGTTAAAGAGAACAATACTAACATTAAATACGGAGTAATAAATGCAGTACTAAGAGTAGACGCTGATGGTATCTCCATTAATGACCTCGTGGCTACTGTCATTCTATTGTTGCCCAACTTAACATACCATCAAGTAATTGCTGTGTAGCATAATTACTCCCGGATGATACGCTATTCTTTTATGTTTATCTATTGTAGTAAAGTATACATCATCAATTCATCATATTACTTGGAAAATCTCTGAAACGCTGCAAGTAGGTATGGTATCAACTATAATGATAACGTTCTGTAAAGTTCGGGGAGACCAAACCCCGTAATTCCGGCAACTAGTCTTATAAATCTGTTTCCCAGTATGAGGATTTTGGAAGTCAGATAATTCTGTTGCTCCTGGTTGTATCTAGATAAACTAAAAGCCCACTTCAAAAAAAATTTTTTTGGTTCGGTAAAATCATCAAATGTGTCCTCCCACACAGGGGCGAGCGGGAGGGACTGGCAGTCTCATACTGAATTAGATCCGCGATGTCCTTCAATAGCCTTTACGTTCCGGGGTCACGGTAATTCGTGTGTCCCGCGACCCCGGCAAGCTTTGGCCCTCTAAAAGGGGGCTCCGTCATTATGCTGACACTCTTTGAGGCTGGAACACAATGCGCCGTCGACCTAGGCATGGTCCATGGTCAGACGGCGAGTCGCCCATTAAGCCCACTTCAACATTGTCGGAAAAAGTAAGATGATGACAGATACAATACGAAAGTATTTATAGTATTGAAGAAATATTTGGACAAATCGCAACAACCATGGTCAAGTCAGTAGGCAAGCTGATCATAGCTGAAACTTGAGCCTATCCCTAAATAATCCTAATTTTTTTCTCATTTGTCGCCTGTAAATACAGTCGTGGATCCCACCAGGGGTATAGCGAGTGGTATGGTGGGTCCGCAGCGGACACCGAGCGACGGAATATTTATTATTTATTTATTTAGGTTAACCTACAATTGTTAACACGCATCATTTCAACTAATAGTACACATTATACATTAACAAGTGCAACAATTAATTACAGGTTAACACCACATGCATTATTTGAACTGGACGTAACAATACGTTTAACAAAAATATAGTGTGACAAATAATAAATCAAGTAATTACAGCAAACAAATTAATTAAAATAATAGAAAAAAAATTGAATTAACATTAATAAATGGACTAATAATAGAATACATAACAGATAAATAACTTAAATTAAGCTAAGTTTAATTTTAAATATTTCATTCCAGTATGTTAAAATTAAATAACAAAAAAAAAAAAAAAAAACACAACAACAATTTTGAATTCATAATTAACATGTCTTAATAATTGTATGAAAGGTATTCAGCAATTGATTTACGGAATTTTCCTATTTTATCATAATGAACATCTATTAGGTCACTACAGCTGTTTATAATTTTACACATCCGCGGTATTGGTGAGTTAGCACCTAAGACAGTTCTACGCAAGGGCGGGTGGAGTGGAGTGATGGGTTTTCGAGGATAGCGGCTTGGGGCACGGAACTTGAGGAGATTCAATAACTGTTGGCAGTCTATTTGCCCTCTGATGAGTTTGTATAGAAACAGGGCATCCATAACTTCTCTTCGAGTCAATAACGAGTGCATTTTGAAGGCTTTCAGACGGGACACATAGGAGGGTAGCTGCTTGCTTTTTCCTTCGGAAAAAGCAAGATGCCATAGGAAACGTTTCTGGACCCTTTCAATGAGAAGAATGTGATATAAACAATAGTTACTTAAGTCCACAAATGAACTGTTTTTTTTTATCGTGGTAAAATCGTCAAATGAGTCCTCCCACCGTGTCCTCCGGACGATCCTCGCAATGGTGACACCTAGGCGTTTCTTCCCTCCCAATAAGACACAGGAACCTCCCGAAACTTCCGTGTCCGGTGAGGACCTGCGTCATGCGGTAGGCCAGGACGCCGTGACGCCTATCCAGCTACTCCTCAAAGAGGGGTCTTAGCGCCGCGATTGCGGCGTGCACCCTATACACCCTATCACTAAAAGCAGTAGTTGCTCTAATGGAAATAGATTTGAATTATATTTCCATTCCATATCGAGAAACTTCAAAATTTTGATAGGTGCTCAATCGGGAATAAAAATTAGCTGCCCTGGAAACAGTTGCTCAAAGGAGAATACCTCGTCCTTTGCACCTACTATAAATCCATGAAGACTTTTTTCTATCAATATTCAAAAGAAAAATGACAACATAAACAACATACTCGATGGTGCCTTATTTCAACGGAATTCATCGTGAAAACATCATTGTAACACAACATTGCTTTTACTTGAATTTCTAAGGAAAGTGACGAAAAGATAACAATTAACTGTAGTAGTGACTCCGTGTTTGACAACTTTATTGTCGTATTATTTATCTTGTTACCACACTTGTTACAAATTCCGTTTGTTTAATTAGTCAGTGTTAAACTATTGTTTTTAATAGTGCCAGTAACTTAAGATCTGTTAGTTACCTACTGAGTAATGTTTTGAAAGCAAATATGTACATGTATGAACTGCAAACTTGTAACTTAATCCTACTAATATTATAAACGTATGGATGTTTCACTTTCATGCAAAAATTACTGTAAAATGGATGAACACGAAGTTTATTTTTTATCTTGGTATTACGTTCCTGTGGGAAAATTATGGTCGTAAATGCGGGCAAAGCCGTTGAGAACAGCTTATATTTAAATAATATGCAGCAGAAATTAATAAAATTAGAAACCGGCTTAAATATGAATGACAAAAATGGTCATTCCCCTTAAAATAGATACATTTTTCTAGTGTTCCTGTCCTTAATAGGGTTCGACCCTTTTTATTAAACATATGTATATTGTTACGCAAAACCCAGTAGCCGTAGGTTATTAAGCCAACTATAATTAAATTAATGATCCGATAAAACCGTGAAGAATGTTACTGAACAAGTTGGCATGCGGAAAAACCACAGATATTTCTGTGATTTTGGGAATTTATAAAGTACATACAGTTTTTTGCATTAAGTACGTACTAACTAGCATTAGTACGCAGCTTCGCTTGTCGTCGCCTCTCGAGGGTCCCGTTTACCTCGATACAAAGATTCTTCAGATATTCTCTTCAGTCCCGCAATTCAGGCGCCAGAGCGTTACAATTTACTACTTCGTGTTTGTTTAAGTTAAGGAAAGAAAGAAAAAAGTAAAAGTATAATCAATCAACACCTGTAAAGTATTAGCTGACAATAATGGTAAAATATTAGTTACTTGAACTCATCTCATTGTATTAGTAAAATTCCCAATGTTATGTTCACATGATACCTTTTAGGTACTTAATTTGTTTTGAAAAGACGGTAGTATAGTCCTTTTCACTGTGACCGACCTGAGCAAACGTGGCGTAACCTTGAAGATCCGCACCTAGAGCTGTTATTATTTCGTCACGAGTGTTGTTATTAGTTTCAGTTGAATTGTAAACTTTTCCCACAGTTCTAAATCTAACAAAACATACAGTTCCGGATTAATCCATAAGAAAATGAAGCAATCGCTTAGGGTTTCATATATCAGGGGGCAGTATAAACCGAACCGAAAATATATTTTATCACAAACCCCCTGAAATCTCTGACACTTATTTAGAAACTAAACCTATACAAGGTAAAATGATTAAATTTTCTAGCTTGCTTCGCTCGCTCTCTATTTTATCGTGGGTTTAGTTAGGTTTGTTTACTAGGGTTTCGCTTCATCACTTTTTGGAAGTAATTTATGAAAAAAAAATGTTTATGGAAAGATGTAAAAAAAAATCGATCTCGCTTCGCTCGTTCTTACATTCCCGTAGTTCTCAAAAGTTTTCTGGTTTACCTACTATTCGAAGTACTTCCCTACACAACACCTTCTTCATCACCAATAATAGGTAATTTAAAAAGCCTAAAGGCATCAAGTAGTCTTAATGCGGTACTGAATTTCACCAACGCTACATTGCTATGAAATTAAATAATAATTATGATGATGATCATTATGAGATGGTTTAAAAAAAAATACTAAGAAAACAAATCAATTACTGCCTTCGCGCTGCAAGCCTTTTAATGAAATGTTACATGTTAATACTGTTATTTCTGTACTTAATAATACATTATGTTCAAAGAAAATGCGACTTTAATCATTTATAATAATGTGTGATACTGGAAAATTCTGCATGATTATAAAAAAATAAATATTCCACAACTATCACACAACGCCATCTAGTCCCAAGCTAAGCAGAGCTTGTGTTATGGGTACTAGACAACTGATAAACATACTTATTAAGTACATACATATTATAGATAAATTATGAATTCAGCATTTTATTTTCATTTCATTAAAGTTAATTTTTGACATATTTTATTATGTGGTCAGAATCCTGAGGAGTAGGTTTATTTTTCTTTACAACTAAATTAAACAGTTTTATGGCAACCTATGACTTGTATAAGTCTAATAGTAGAGCAATTATTGAGTGACAGCTACGAGGCTGAGCTAGAAATCGTTTTTTTTCTTGTTTCGTCTTTTCGATCGTTCGATTTTCATAGAAAAAATCTAAGGATGTGAATTTCCATTATGAAAATACACTACATGTAAAAATCTGTCGAATTTGGAACCTCATCTGTTTTTCGTCTGTTCACATTTCCTGTGTATTGAGGCAAGTTATTTTAAATAGACTTTAAAAGCTTCGACAAAATGAAGTTTCAGGTATTTAGGTAGTTACTAACCTATCTGTTATCTATTTTTACCCGACTACGGCAAAGCCAAAAGGAGGGTTATGATTTTGACCGGTATGTATGTTTGTATGTATGTATGTATGTATGTATGTATGTTTGTTTGTTCCCTCATAACTTCTAAACTACTTATCATTACATGACAAATGAGGTCTCGTTAGAAGCGTCTCAGTTGTCCGCTGGTTATAGGGTAGGTGACGTGTCACCAAATCCAATATGGCGCCCTCTAGGGGATGAGAAGTCGTTACCGGAAAAAAAAATAATTTTCGAACAGTATCGACATGGGTATCAAATTAAAGGGCTTGATGAGCACATTTGAAATATATATACATTATATAGCTAATTATTTTTTATTACTAGCTAATTTTCTGTTTCTAACAGTGTCAACATAGGTATCAAATGATAAATCTTAAATTCACAACACAGAAACTATACATATAATATAAAGTACTTACTTCAAATAATATAACCCCAAAACAGTGTAAATAAAAAATAAGTTAAAAATAACTAAAACCCGACTACAAAAAAATCGCGCACTGTAAAGTATAAAACAAGAACAAGCCGTGGTCGTATGCCACCTACCCAATAAAGATTGTGTGAAACAACCGCAGGTGGCATACGACCACGGTTTGTTCTTGTTTTATACTTTTCAGAGCGCGATTTTTTTGTAGTCGGGTTTTAGTTACTTTTTTTATCATCAATATAAGTACAATAATCGTTACCGTGTACACCCCGCATATCAAGCTACATAATGATAATCAGTTAGGTACCTAAGCTGCTACCTCTTGATCTCGCTTTGCATAATCTTTCCGCATAATGGGCGTTCAGTTTATACTGGTTTTGCATATCTTGAGAGTATCCGTGTGTGTCGTTTTTTTATAGATTCACAGGCAATTTTTTATTTCTTTAGTTTTCATGATGACTTCATGACTTCCTTATATTAAAATCAGCGGGGATTCCTTAAATGCAATGGCGCTTAAGTATGTGACGCCACATATTTTGCATGCATCGTGTTAATGAGCTTACTTACGAAATAAAACAGTTGAAGTCTATCTATTTATAACCAAACTGCACGCATGCATAAAATAAAATAAGTTTTTTATTTTATGCAGTTGTTGAGAGTTCTTGATTACATTTCGGCAGGTTTCGTAGGCTCAAATGGCACCTAAGTCAATGGCACCTGGGGCTATTCTACATGCGGCACCTATCAATATTTTCCGCAGATGCCATTAATGATTGAATATCGAATGTAGGTAATACAATCATGAAGTGGGCAAGGATTCAAAAGTATTCTATGCTTAACTGCTTTAATGGGCGACTCGCTGTCCGACCATGGACCATGCCCGGGTCGACGGCGCGTTGTGTTCCACGCGCGCCTCAAGGAGTGTCAGCATAGTGACGGGGCCTGTAGAGGGCCAAAGCCTGCTGGGGTCGCGGGACCAAGGGATTACCGTGACCCTAGTACGTAAAGGGCTAGTGAAGGACACCGTGGATTTTAGTCAGTACAAGTCTGACAGTCCCTGCCGCCCTGCCCTGGGTGGGAAAATCATCAAATGAGTCCTCTCATTTGATGATTTTACCACGATAAAAAAAAAAATGCTTAACTGCTTTCTAATCAGGCAATTAATAATTGGCAACATGTTCGATCCTTGTCTGAGCACTTTTCTCACAATCAACAGTGTTTGTAGAAGTGGAGAAAATCTTTTGGTTTTCGACACACGAAAAACCAAGTTAGGACCTAAAGTTATCGAGGTTATAGTATTTGAAATTCCCAATCACTCGGTAAATATTTAATTTCAACTTTATAGATATTACAAGACCAAGTGTACATTTACATAAAATAATTAACCTGCAGAAAGTTGCATGTTGGGGTTGCGTATACGCGTTAATGTTCATTAATAACTTGAATGCAAGCTTTTTGAACAAATAAAAAACATGTAGTTCAAAAAGAGATTGCAAAAAGACCTTGGAGATGACATAAGAGTTATAATTCTCAACAAAGTGAATATATCCATTCCTTTAATGAAATCGTCCCAGTGCCCTAACGATTGAGTGGGCTGGCACTGCCAGGCTCAGTAACCATTAGTCCAAGATTCCTTGAACAGCATAGCTAACTTCCGTCAAACTAATCAGTTTGATAAACCAACTGCGCCGAAATCATACTGTATAAACTGTTCTTTGAATACTCATTTATCGTCATCGTCATTTACTTGATTATCCCAATTCATTTCGAGTAACATGTCTTCTTCCTTTCTAAGTTTTCTATTACTCAAATTAATAATTTATCTCGACTGCTATCTTAATCTCGATGTTTATTTGAAACCAACTAGCACTTTGCCCGCGACTTCGTCCGCGTGGGTTACGTACTTTCCTAATTCCCCCTTTTCATCCCCTTAAAGTTAAAATTTCCAAAAACCCCTTCTTAGTGCTCCCCTACATTATAATAGGAAGCCGTGTGCAAAATTTCACATTCCTAGCCCCAGTAGTTTCGGCTGTACGTTGATATGTCAGTCAGTCAGTTCTCCTTTTATATATATAGATCAATGCCCCAATCTGCCTATCTGAGCTTTAAATATGTCCTATCAGAGGCAGTCGTCAAAAACAGAGAAACGAAGGAAAGGATTGAGATAGAATATTACATTCGCTTCACGATCTGACATTAATATTTCCCTTCTTCTTCTTTTTTTTTGTTAACTTATTTTGTCCTATTCCTGCAAAGTCCTCTCCCCATAACTTCCACTTTTTCCTCTTTTAAAATTATAAATAAACATGGTCCAACCAACCTTGGTATGGAACGCGGAATCAGCTGGACAAGGTCGATATGATGACACTGCCGACTTTTTGTCACGGCCCCGGTGTATTGTCGAGTACACAACAAAAAGTCTTGCTAACACATTATATGCCAGTCATACTGCAATTACATTACAAAACTTATGAAAGAAAAAAACAAATTAAAGGACCAAATGGATAAAAATATGGTTCTTCAAGACGAAATTTGAAGTCTGGTCTATTTCTGTAAGATCTTCTAGAATCATCAAATTTACTAGAGCAGCAATATTTCTTATTTACAAACAAAGTCATTGTACTTGTAACAGTTCAAGAATTTTAATTTATGTTTGACTAAGTAAAATAAATCTATTATTAGCGCCGAAAAGTGCAACGAGGCGAAGATGAGTTGGTCGTTTTTTGTAAGATTCAGTACAAAACAAACAACGAAGTGATTTAATCCTTGTAAATAGATCATAATAAACTTGTATTAGAACTAAATTAGTTTAAGAGAGACATGGATTCAACGGTTGAATGCAATTCTATACTGCAGGACCAATGAATAAAATATCATGTGTATACCTATATACATTGTGGATGTACCGGAACCACAGTACCTATTCATTTAGTGATGTATCACAGACTTCGAATTCACAATTGTGTAATGTATTGTGCACAAGAATCATGCCATAGACTTGTAGAATTGGATTTAAAAGCAATTACTACATAAATAAACACTTTACTATCATGAATACGGTCAATCCAAAAGATGACAAAACTAGTATATTGTTGTTGAATAGAATACAAGCCTACACTATGAGCACAAAATGTTAGTTAAATGAACATTATTCGGTTATATACATAATAACCTAATGAAAATACAGCCAACAGAATATGTCTGTTAAAGTTTGTCAAAATATAGAATTTAAAAAAAAGGGTTTTCTAAAGAAATACATGATAAGTGCAATATAATAGATGGACAAATCGAAAATGATAATAAAATACAAGATTATCTATGTCTGTCTTTGACTACGTTAGCTATAAAGAAACTCATGTATTTGGTTAGCACTGTAACACTGCACTGTTCGTTGTACTTTTGCGTGATGCTACGCAGGTCTTGCAAATACCAAGTTGAACAAACTAACGTCCCTATAATTTTATCGACACCTGCATCCTTCACTGGTTCAATGGGGAACTAATCAATGTTTCTAACTGACCGATCTTGCGTATCTATTTGACTATTTGTCTACCGTCATATAATATGACTTTGCACTTTATTATGATGTAGATAAAAAGTATATTAGTTAGGTTCTCCGTAATTAAAATGCTGTGCCCTCTAAACTGTTACGGAAATACTTTGATTGTGTTATCAAAAGGCATTGATATCAATTGAGGCTCGTACGACGATTCACTTGTTGTATCCAATAATGTCGCGTGACCACTACAATGTTCTAATTTCTTCATTCATATAACCTCACGCTTGTGTTCGTCGAAGAAGTGGGCAGTTTGTTGACACAATTTTCTAATTTTACTCAGTTTCTAGAAAAATAAAATGCAACACCATGTAATGAAATCCAAAATTCAGATTGCTACTAAGAAATTCTCAATGGAAAGAAGCAACCACACTTTCACCGAATCGAACATCAAATCCAGGATCCAAGGATATTTTGTAGAGGGCCAAACGCCTGCCGGGGTCGTGGGACTGTCTAAACGGGTCACTCACTGTGACCCTGGAATGTTAAGGGCTATTTAAGGATTGTGAATTTTAGTCAGTAAGAGTCTAAGCACTCTCTATTATAGAAAAAAAAAACAGGATATATTCCCGTTTTCCAGTTAGGGTTCTAATTTGTAAAACATGATTGTTTAAAATCATTGACTCTCAATTCGTTGTGATAAAGCCTGAATTGCTTGCCGGAAAACTTATTTCCGTAACACAATTAACCGTAGCGGACCGTAAAATTAAATTGCATTGTTAACCATTAACCATTCAATCAATATGAAAATTCGTGTCGTATCTCTCTTTTTCACTGAAACGTGCGGAAAAGTACCAACAGCTTTTAAAAACATAGATAAAGTGATCTACGCAAAAGCAATTAGCGCAAAAGATACAAGCATTGTACTGTTCTCCGTGACTTGTACTGAAAAGGATTCTAGAGAATGATAAAACTATTGTTAGCCGGGTAAAATTGATTCAGTCCAACAGTTAGAGACGATTACGTTAAGCATGTAGGCAATCATGAAACGATTACCACGTCCGGTACTTCATTTACCAATCAAATGTACTTAAAAAGCCCAATGAGATAAACGCGACACTCACAATTATACAGATGTAAATTGTTATAATTTTCGAAGTTGTACGTACTGCAAAATTAAAATCCAGTTCGATCATCAAATGCGATAGTCGTAATGAAAAACTCATAAATGATGTTTCTGTTTCAGATACGCGTGACGTAGTCATGGCTGTGGATAGCAAAAATGCGGAGTATAACAAAACTGCTGATAAAACTCTTAATGTTAATGGTGGTGACTTAAATGGAACTAATGTAATTAAGAATAGGTTAAGTAAAGGAAAAGAATACGACAATATGACAAATATAAAATTAGACAAAGAACATGAGAGCAACAAAAACGAGAAAGATGAAGAAGAGAGTTGGGAAGGACTAAGTCATTTTCAGAAGCTAAGGCGCATGATCTCTCTTATCACGGTGGAACCTATTTTGGCTTGTTATGTGATGCCTTCAGTCTTGTCTGTATTAGCAACGCAAAATCTTTACTTAGAGAAAGCTTGTCGAGTGAATCTACAGTTTGATCATCATATCTGTGATGCTTTAACTCGAAGAGATACAGCTAATTACACTTTTGAAGAAGAAGCAGTGCAAACATTAGTAGCGTCAGTGACTGGTTGGAAGACTGTATTACAATCATTCTTACCATGTGGGATATTAATATTTCTCGGTGCATACAGTGACAGAGTTGGCCAGAGAAAAATATGCATGCTTTTACCGATCGTTGGAGAATTTTTGACCAGTATTGGCTTGATTATAAATACTTACTTTTTCTACGAGTTACCAGTGGAAGTGGCGGCTGTGACGGAAGCAATATTTCCAGCTCTGACGGGTGGTTGGTTTACAATGTTTATGGGAGTGTTCAGTTACATAGCAGATATAACAACAGAGGAACAAAGGACGTTGAGGATAGGCATAGTGAATCTGTTCCACTCTGTGGGTGTGCCAGTTGGGGCGGCTCTTAGTGGAATATTGGTGCGAAAGATTGGCTTATACGGTGTGTTCTCTGTCAGTGCGACACTGTACGTGTTGAGCTTCATCTACGGCTTCGTTCGCATTAAGGAAGTGAAGAAGTGCGATCCATCTGTGGTGAGTGGAAATAGTTATAATTGACATTTCATTTTCATAATCGTGACGTTTATTTTGCACGACTGTTTATTTATAATTGTTAGTAGTAGCTGTTTGTTGTGGTCGATGTGGTCTGCAAATATATGTGCAACACCTTGGAAGTGAGTCTGGATTGAACGGTTCATTGAACGAAACAAGAGGCTTATTGTAATTACTGTATCGATAACATAGATATTCACGGTCCAATTGACATTTGCAATTATTTATAGTGTCGCTTTAATTTGTATAATTTTATACACGAGTAATTCATTCACACGATGAGACAAATACGACTTTGTTAACATGAATAGTGTTATTACTGTTTGCTGCCGTGTATTTACAACATTTCCATTACTTAATAATTATTAATAGTTAGCCTCTATGGCCTTTACCATTCGCAGTGAGATAAACGAAAGGCTCAATTACTTTAATGCGCTTTTATTTGTAATGATTACTTTGAAACGCTTTTTCGATCTAAATTTTATAGCGCATGCTTGCATTTACGATAAAGACTCGAATGTGGACAATAACCACTTAACATGGACATTGGACACTGACTCAGTTTTAAATTACCACACCTGCATCTAATATTACACTAATTTGGCATAGGTTCTTATAGTAGGCATATTATAAACATCATAAACGGGTTGTATCGGCACGTCCTAGAACTAAAAACTGGAACAGTTAGGACACACTTGACTGGGCCAGCTTATTGAATTATAAACCCCTTCGGATATAAAGGAGGCCTAAGCTCCAGCAAGGTATAAATCTGATTCGGTGTAAACCTTACTGAAATATAAGGTAAGACAAGGCATCACTTAACAGCAAATGAAAAGATCTCAAGGATTCTTATTATTTGCTTACTCTCCTCAACTTTTTCTCTACGAACGAATAAAATCTGACCAAGAAACACACTAAATCTGACTACTGATCTGGTTGGTGTGTGCTCAGTATTTTTTGGTGTTTTATCTTTCATTCGATTTGCCATCAGTTTGAAATGAATATTTTTCTTAAGCCTATAAAATACGTAAGCAACAAGGAAACATAAGTAAAAAGCTACAAAATAATTGGTTCATACTGAATTAAAATCTCTGTTTACTTTTTTTTCTATAGTGCGGAAGTATTTGCAATTATTGATAGAGTTTTTTAAGAATTTTATGTAGTGACTCAGCGTCTGTATACCATGCGTCCAGTTCTCATTTTTTTGCTTAGATTGTACACACATGTCAATATTTATCAAATTGCACTTGACCTTTTCAATAATGTCAGTAAATTTCGGTAATGTTACTTCCTATGCGGAAAACTAATCTTATCTTTCGGTTCCTCGTTGGTTCTTTGGCCACAACCGCGACTACTGAACTAGAGCTCAATTCTTAGGTCTAGCAAAGAACCATTGGGTTATGTGCCCGGTTGCTAGTAATAGGCTTGCTCCCTACTATATGGTGCATAAACATAGCTAGTGTAGTGTGGATGTAGTTACTGTACGTTACAATTCTGCCAAAATCTTTGGGGATTCCAGGGAGCGATGTTATGTTTGGTTTTGTAAAACCATCAAAAGATTCCTCCCGCCCTGTGTTGTTACTGGCTAAAAATGTGGCCAGAGGCCTTAGCACAAGATTTTCGTATTTTACAAACAGCTTACTTGAAGTATTTACGGCGTTTATTGTATGGAAAATGAAAAAGCGTCGCTAGTGTAGGAACGGGGAATTATTTAATTCCATCAAATGTTCCCGCTTACTTTTTTGCCCTTTACCTTCTAGGGTCACGGTAACCTGTTTAGGCAGTCTCGCGACACACGTTACTCGTATATCGTGATATAATTATAAACTTATCCGTGTAGTTCAGCTTGTTGTTTTGGTCTGAGCGATGCGTCTCTTTGCTAGTCAAGCCTGGCTATACAATTATGTCTAATACTCGACAATCTTCGTAATGTCATCGACCTCCACCTTTGTCTTATTTGACAAAGCCTTGGGATTTGAGACAAAATAACATAATTTGTCCCTAAAACATCATGAGATTGATATTCTTGCTTTGTTGTGATTGTCACTCGATTGGCTCACATAAAGGTAACTAACAAGCATAAGGTCCCCCTAATCGAAACGCCTCCATACAACCCGCACTGGGCCCGCGTGGTAGATTATGGCCCTCTCCCTCTCACAGAGAAGAGGCCTGTGTCCCAGCAGTGGGAACATTATAGGTTGATGATGATGATGATTCGGTACATAATAGCCATCCTACCCACACGTACAAAGTATTTTGCGAACACTTACATAAATTGTGTGCACAGACGAATATAATACAACTTAACTAGCGACAGAACGAGGTGGCGTTAGATGACTTGTATAGCTCTATCTCTTTCCCACACTGGAACTATTCTGGCTTTAATGAGTCATGGTAAGCCACTTGCCTAGCTAGCTATATTTTGTTTTTAAATTGCATCTGTGCGAAGAAATAGCTAGTTTATTTATATTATATTCCTAAGGACTAAAATTCCTTGCCGGTATTTGTTTAATAATGACAGCAACTTCGGGTGTTTAAGTCAAAGTGAACCTCTTTTAAGGCAATCATGCTTCACCGTCGGCCACCTCATCGTTTACCATCAGGCGCGATAATTATCAAACACGAGCAAATGCTATTTAAAACAATTAAAAAGGTACAGTAAAGAATTATCCAAACAAAATCTGAAAAACAATTTGCAGTTTTCTCAAAGAAAACTAGCTTAGTTACTTACTACGTTTAATAAGTGTACAACATATTATGAATTGACGTAGACACTGCTGTCAATGCGTTAAAGTCAATCAATCCTTGTATGTCGGGATCAAGTTCTCATAAACACGTCTATCAGCTGTATCTAGGTCTTCCAATTAAAAAGCACGGCTTGCCAATGACTGGCGTAAATGAAAACAATTTACTTTACCTATATAGACGGTCTGTTTATAAAAACTTCGAACCATTTCGATACAAGTTTGCTTTTAACTTACTGATACCGATATTTTGTTCGCAAAGAAAATTAGACTAACTTAGGTCATGACTATAAAACGATAATTGATGCGAGTTCTTCATTAAGGCCCACTTGCACCACATCACTAAACGGTTTTAGCGCTAAACTGCCTTAGAATATCACTGTATACCTGTCAAATTGTTTGAAGTTGACAGAGACAGAACGATGTTTTAAATCAGTTTAGCGCTAAACCTGTTTAGTGATGTGGTGCAAGTGGGCCTAAATCTATAACTTTTTTTTTTTTTTTTTGCGTGGTAAAATCATCAAATGAGTCCTCCCACCCAGGGCAGGGCGGGAGGGACTGTCAGACTTGTACTGACTAAAATCCACGGTGTCCTTCACGAGCCCTTTACGTACCGGGGTTACGGTGATGGGTAAGTCCCGCGACCCCGGCAGGCTCTGGCCCTCTACAGGCCCCGTCAATGTGCTGACACTCCTTGAGGCGCGCGTGGAACACAACGCGCCGTCGACCCGGGCATGGTCCATGGTCGGACAGCAAGTCGCCCATTACTCGCTGCCCGCATGCCCGCGCCTACGGTGGCCGGAGATCGTCCTGTGACGTCCGACGCCGTGGGCGTCTACCACTGCGGCTGGGATGGAGGGAGGACGCTGTCCTCTCCCTCAGGCGGCCCGCCTCCTCCTTCACGAGCATGACTGCTTCGCAGAAGGAGGCGACCGCTTCCCACTCCGTCTCGCCCCGCAGCATGGCCTCGACCAATGCCGGGCGCGAGAGGTCTCCGCCTATCACCGTCGTGAGGACACGGCGGTGCTCTGCCCAAGCGGGGCAGTCCTGCACCGTATGCTCCACCGTGTCCTCCGGACGATCCTCGCAGTGGTGACACCCAGGCGTTTCTTCCCTCCCTATCAGACACAGGAACCTCCCGAAACTTCCGTGTCCGGTGAGGACCTGCGTCATGCGGAAGGTAAGGACGCCGTGACGCCTATCCAGCCACTCCTCAAAGAGGGGTCTTACCGCCGCGATTGCGGCGTGCCCGGACCTCGGTTGCGACAGTCGCTCCCTCCATACTGCCCTGAGATCGCGCCGGAGCTCTTCCCGCCGCGCCTCGACCTGTCGAGGCAGCGGGGATTCGCCCCGGCGCTGCGCCTCCACGCGCCATTCGTAGACGCGCTGGAGGGCAGTCGCCTCCAGATCCCAGGGCAGCAATCCCGCTAGGAGGTTGGCTGATTCGCCGGCGATCGTGCGGTATCCCCGGATCATCCGGATAGCCATGACCCTCTGGCATGCGACCAGCTTGAGTGGTCGCGTCCGGATGCTTAGGGCCCACACAGGGGCCCCGTAGAGGGCCATGGACCGCACGACACCGGCGTACAGCCTCCGGCAGGAGGCGTTTGGCCCGCCGAGATTGGGCAGGAGTCGCCTGAGGGCGCCTGCTGCCCGGTTCAGCTTTGGGGCCAAACGTAGGAAGTGCTCCCTAAAGTTCCACCGGCTGTCGAGGACGAGTCCCAGGTACTTCATTGTCCTCCCGACGCCGATGCGAACCCCCTCCACCGTAATGTGGGACTCTGAACGTGGCGCGTTCAGACGGCCATGAAAGCACATGGCCTCTGTTTTATGCAGCGCCACGTCGAGTCCCAACTGCCGGATTCTTTGAGCGACTGTCGCCACCGCTTGCGTCGCCAGGTCGGCCGCCGCCTGGTGCGACTCTCCCTCCGCCAGGACGAGCGTGTCGTCGGCGTAACATATTACGCCGACGCCGTCAGGGAGGTCGCCGCGCAGCACCCAGTCGTAGCCGATGTTCCACAGGAGCGGCCCCAAGACCGATCCCTGTGGAACACTGCACGACATCTCTCGCCGGTTCCACTCTCCCCGGTGACCGGGGTAGATGACGGCCCTGTCCGTCAGGTAGTCCTCGACTGTGCGACGGAGGTAGGTCGGCACCCGGTGATACCGGAGTGCCTCCCTGATGCAACTCCAGGGCAGGGTGTTGAAGGCGTTGGTGATGTCCAAGGACACCGCCAAGACGACCCTGCCCCGGGATACCGCATCCCCCGTCGTGAGGGCTCTCACGCGCATGATGGCGTCCACCGTCGAGCGCCCCCTCCGGAAGCCAAACTGGCTCTCCGAGAGGTCCGGGCCCACCCGATTCAGGTGCCCGACGAGGCGGTCTGCAATTACTCTTTCAAAGAGCTTGCCCACCTCGTCGAGCAGCACGATGGGCCGGAATGCGGACGGAGAGTCCGCAGGGCGCCCGGGCTTCTGGATCAGGACCAGTTTCCCCGTCTTCCAACGAAGCGGGAACCGGCCCCTCTCCAGGCATGCGCTAAAGAGCCCCCCCAGTCGAGGCCCGAGAGTCCCCGAGGCCAGGACCCAGGCTTTTCCTGGCAGGCCGTCGGGTCCTGGGGCGGTATTTTTGGCCTTGAGCCGTTGTACCGCCACTCTCAGGTCTACCTCGGTCACCTCTGGAGCGTCGTAGACATCGTCGTCGCTGTGGTCCGCGTTTGCGTCAGCTTCACCGTCGGATTCCGTCGGAGACGGAGCCATGGGCGGGGGAGTATGCTCTCCCCGCGATGGGAACAGGGCGCTCACCACGTCCTCCGCGAACTGAGGCTGGAGACTCTGCGTCAACGGGGGAGCCCAGGGGCGGAGCTTCTCTCTCACCCACTTATAGGGTCGGCCCCATGGGTCCCCGTCCAGGGTCTCCAGCATCTCCTTGCGGGCCAATTCCTTGGCCCGCCAGATCTCGTCGCGGAGGGCGGTCTTCGCTGCCCTGTAGCCCTCGTACAGCTCCGCCTCTACGGTCGCCGTATCCGGAGGTCGGGTGCGGCGCCTGCGGAATCTGGTGTACCGGCGTCGCGCGGCCACGCACGCCTCGCGCAGCGATGTAAGCTCGCGCGACCACCAGTACAGCTGACGCCGGGCGCGTCCTTGCCGGACCCGGGGCATGGCCATGTCACAGATCTCCGACATGGCCTCCCGGAACCACTCCGCCTCGTCGTTTATGTCGGCAGGCCTGTCCGGTGGTGACACCCAGGCCTGCACGATCGAGGCTTCCAGGAATAGCTCCCGGTCCAGCTGCTTCAGCGCCCATCGCGGACCACTTGGGTTCCGTCGGACCGGCGCGTCTGAGGTCTGGGCGGAGACGTCGAACCGGATATACCGGTGATCGGAGTAGGTCTCCACCTCCTCTACAACGCGCCAGTCGGTGACGCGCGGCGACAGGGCGGCGCTGGCGAACGTAACGTCCACCACCGACTCGCCCCTCCACCGCACGCACGTGGGGACAGAACCCTGGTTCTCGATGACCAGGCCCTGCGCCAGGGCCCAGTACTCGAGCATCCTACCCCGCGTATAGTCCGTGGCCCGGGAACCCCAAGCCACATTTTTGGCGTTGAAGTCCCCGAGGACGAGCGCGGGGAGGGAACCGTATGCGACGACGATGTCTCCTAGCTCCGATAGGGAGTCGCGGAACTCAGCGATAGTTCGGTTCGGGGAGAAGTAAACGCCTATTACAGCGATCTCCCCGAACCGTGCTGCGGCGATCCCGTGCCCTCTCTCGACGCGATCGAGGGGCGGGGTACCGGCGGCGGCCGACGAAATTAGGGTCACCGAGCCGTCCAGGTCCGCCACCCAGTCATTTCTGGGCGGGACAAAGTACGGCTCGGCGACCACGGCGACATTAATCAACCACTGCGCCATGCTCTGGAGCAGGAGATCCTGAGCAGCGGCGCAGTGGTTGATGTTCGCCTGGAGGAAGCGCAACGGAGCCATTAATTGGAGTCCATTGCGGCCTCCTCCAGGGCCCTCTGCGAGGGCGCAGCCACGGCGGCAGCGGCAGAAGCGGCGGCGGCGGCGGCAGCGGCGGCGGCGGCGGCAGCAGGAGCTGCGGCGGCGGCGGGGACGGCGGTGGCAGAGGGCCTACCTCTGCTCCTGGTTTTGGCGGGGGGCGCGCAGGCCTTGCCCCCTGCCCGGTGATCGGCCGGCTTGCCAGCCGCCGCACATGCGAAGCAGTGCGGCGGGGCGGAACACGAGCCGGCTTTGTGACCGGGCTGACCGTAGCGGAAGCAATTGTCGCTGCGGTCGACCTCCGAGGTGCACACGCATGCCGCGTGGTTTCCCACTTGGCAGCGGAAGCACCTCAGAGGCCTGGGCTCCAGCAGTTTCACCTGCGCGGACACCCAGCCAACCAGGAGCCTTCGGCTCTCCTCTATCTTTTTGGCCGCCGGTACGGGGCAGCTGACTGTGATGGTCAGCAGCCCCCCGAAGCCAGGGCGAAGGATGCCTGCCTTGACCTGGTCGGCAGGGCATTCCCCAGCCCTGGCAACGGCGGCCACGACGTCCCCCTCCGAGACTGAGTCGTCCAGACCCATAACGCGCAAGTCAGCGCGCTTAATGGGCCTGGACACTCGGGCGTCCTCCGCGTCTAGGGACGCTCTGAACCTTTCGGCCAGAGCGTCAGCGGTAGGGCCGCTGTCCGCGCCGGGGATCGACAGGAGTCTGGCCCCCGTCGCGGTGACGTGCACCCGGAGGCCCCCGTCGACTCCCAGCTCCCGGAGGTCCACCGCCTCCCTCGCCTTTGCGAACACGTCGCGGTACGTCACGCCCCTCTTGACCGCTTCCGGCTGTAGAGTGATTACTACAGCCGCGGTCTTGGGGGCGCGGAGTCTAGCCGCGACGGTTCGCCTCTTGCGCTGTCGCTGCCGCCGTCTCTGCTTCTTCTTGGTAGCCTTCTCTCCAGCCACCTGCCATTCGGCGTCGGCTGGAGGAGGCTGCGAGGGCTGTGGAGACAGCCGGTTCGCCGCCGCCGCCGGGGCACTCTTCTTTGCCGCCGTGGTGGGCTTAGGAGCTGCCGCTGCCGCCGGGATCTCCCTCACCGGGGCCGCCCTTGTCGGCGCCTTTTTTGCCGCCGCGGCTCTACCCGGGGGCTGTTTGGGCGGCGCCGGAGGCTTCGCCGCGGCCCGCTTCTCCGGGGCCGGCTTAGGCGGCGCGGAGGCCGCAGCAGCCGCGTATGAGGTCGCCGCGAGCGGGGGGCGCAGGATGCGGCCTTCTAGCACCGCGAAGCGCTGATTGAAGGCCGCTAATTCCTGCCGCACCAGATTTAGGACAGCGCTGCTGTCCTCCGCTGGCGCGGGCAGGGCCCGCGGCTCCTTACCCCGCTTCTGCGGGACCTCCTCCCGGCGGCCTGCCTTCCGCAGTCCGGCCAGCTCCGTCTTTAGATGGAGGTTCTCCTTCTGGAGAACCTCCATTGCAGCCGTCAAACGGGCGACCTCCGCCCGCATTTGGGACATTTCGTCCGCTGTCGTCGGTGATGCGGGCGGAGCCTGGCCGAGGCTAGCCGCTGCCACTGCCGCCATGATCGTGGCCGTGGCCGCTCCCGCGGCCCGGTCCTTGGTGGCCCTTTTCCCCGGCTTGTTAGAGGCCAGTGAGCGGACGGCGGCCCTGATGGTCTCCTCTAGGGAGGGCTCCGCGCTGCCTCTTCCTCCGGTCCTGCCTCGGCCTTTACCCCGCACACTGGTGGGGATCTTCCGGCCCGAGGCAGGCTCATCGTCGTCGGACGACGAATGGGGCCGCTTGAGGAAGCGTTTCCTCCTCTCGGCGGCCCCCTTTCCTCCGCGCCCAGAGCCAGGACTCTGAGCGCTCATGGCGTCTGACGCGCTGTCGGACTCCGACCTCGAGGTGGGCGTCAGCACCATGCTCTTCTCACTTTGAGCGGCACTCTGTGCCCGCTCCGTCGGTGCCGGTGAGGCGGACGTGCTGGACAGGTCCAGCGACTCCACCTCACGGGCACGTGAGCCTCCCTGGCTCTCTGCGGCGACTGCCGGTTGTTGGGGGGGGGGGATTTTTTATCAACCATATAGTTCCCACGAGTGTGGGGGATATAAAAGGTCCACCTGAGCAGAGACCCCTGTACTCAGGTAAGCCTACGTCTTGCGACATTTATTACTCGCCAGGGGGTCGGCCGGTACCCTGGCGAGGGTAGCACTAGCGACTGATTTGTTCAAAAGAACTCCCGTCAGCCATACATCTCCTCGCGGTGCTCCGCCGCTTGAGATTCGGGGTGACTTTTTATAGAGGTTTTCTACCTCGCGGCCCGGGCGGTTAAGCCAAGGCCCTCGACCCCCGTCGAAAGTCAGAGACGTGATCCTGACAATCTTCGGGGCTACGAGATTATAGCGGTGGCAAGAGGAGGTGGGAGTGCAATACCTCCTCCTGCCTGCCCGGCGGCAGGGTAAGTGCACGCCGTGCCCGCTCTTGCTCCAACCACTGTGCCCTCTGCTGAGCAGAGGGACACGTGGTGGAGCGACGCGACAGGACATTGGCATACGGGCAAGGAGACCCCGTAGGGGAGTTCTTGCCCGCATCCCGGGGCGCACCGTCCCGAGAATCTGGGCTTCCCCCCGGACGTATCCGGAAAGGAACTTCCAGCCTCGGGCCCTCGAGGAGGTTTCCTGTCCTTAGCACCCCTAAATCTATAACTTAAAACAAAATTAACAATTGGAATGTAAGTGACGAAGACATATTAAAACTAAACTATTACAAAGCATTGAAAAATTTCTCCTCGACGCTGTCAACTGGTAATGTGCCCAAGAGGCTGGCGGCGATGCCTCTTTGTATTACTTAGGCTTTAGCCAAGATAAAAGCAAATATCAAAAGTCGGTGACAAAATTCGATAAAATAAAAAACAGCCACCAACGTCCGAAAGGAAAGTTAAGTTCGTTTATTTGTGTTTGGTTTTGAAGTCGGTTTCTATTTTTAAAAACAGTTTATAATTTTTATTTTATCCTTTTTAGTACAAAAATTCATCAACAAAAATCTTTGCATAATCGGCGTCTTTAAAAATCTACAATTCAAGTGAGCAAAAATGGATCCATGCGGGCATCGTCACGGGATAAACATTATTGTTATATACTAAAACCTTCTCCAGACACCATTCACTTCTCTGACAGTCGTTACTATTAGCCAGAAGCTCCAAAGTCTGACAGCCAGTCTTATCATGGGGTATCGTTTTACCCAATTACTGGGTTGTAGAAATCCGATAGACAGTCGCTCCATGGAAAACACTGATATTCAGCTGCATCTGGTTCGACTGGAAGCCGACCTCAATAAAGTTGGTAAAAGGCTAGTTGACTAAAATCTTCTCCGAACACTTTTCTGGAAACCGCATCAAAATCGGTTTAGCCAAACGCGAACAAATTATGAATGACAAAAAATACGCCCATAGACCCGAACCCCAACATTCACTTTTCTATTTAATATGAGGGCTAAATTGTTTAACGAATACTTTTACTAACTTTCACTCGCAATAAGATTACCAATCGATTATTTACTTTTCATAGAAAATACTTGGCCACAAGGTCCTTCCTTGCAACAGAGTGTGACACCAATTTAGGTCAAGTTGACGGACTTTTTGTACTGTTACGCACGAATAATCTACTTTAGTCATTGAACTTGCCAACTGTTACATAATTACGATTTCATGGCCACCTAATCGATTATTTGTTGCTATTATTTTAAATATTATTATAACGTAAAAAATTAAGACAAAAAAAGTCGCGACTTTTTAGTCGGAGCTTTGCGGAAGGGTTCTATTAAGGGTCAATCCACATGACATCTGTGGAATACAAAAAATAGGATGCGATTGTAGTGATTATAATATTTAAATATAATTACGGTAGTACTTGTACAAGGTTTTATAAATCAACCTTAATCAACTCGATTGCTATTGTCGTAAGTAATTTAAGTGCAGTTTAATGTTAAGGGGAGGTTGAAGTACATTTTAAGACATTTGAACGTCTGAAAATCTAATAAAATGGCAGATTTTTAATAAGTAAAAATCATTTACTAAAAGTTGAATACATTCTTAAGTAAATGATAAATATAGAAACGCGATTTAGAAAAATCGGCTCGTTAAAAAAAAATCCGAGCATGGCACTAAATCACAATTTTAAAAGCGCACTGTTAAGAGATTTCGTCATAGATTTATATGCAAGTTATATCAATAAATAGAGCTTTTAATTTTAAAGTAAATGGTAAATACATATTTTATGGTTTATTTTTTGTTTTCCTACAAGAAGCGAAAAACTTTCAAAATGCGGGTTATTTCGCTCGCATTTTGGTGGGGATGACGTCGTGCGTTCAGATATTTACACACTGTACTGCAACCTCGCCTTTTTTTTCTTTTTTTTTATCGTGGTAAAATCATCAAATGAGTCCTCCCATCCAGGGCAGGGCGGGAGGGACTGCCAGACTTGACTGACTAAAATCCACGGTGTCCTTCAATAGCCCTTTATGTCCCGCGACCCCGGCGATCTCGTTTTAAGGGGAAGTTCTCAATCCGGTCGGTAATTTTTATGTTTGTACCCCGTTTACTTAGAGGTTTTGGTCCGATTTGTGTGATTGTGTTTTGTTCATTCAGTTTGGTTCAGTAGTTTTTATTTTATGAGCATTTTTCGCTTATTGTGTACTTGACGATTTTATTATTACTGGTACTACAGGTTACAAAATTCTAGAGCACGCGTAAGAAAATTATGCATGTGATAAGTTAATAATTGGGAATGAATATTTGAACTAAAAAGGGTAAAATAAAAGCAATAAAAATATTAACCGACTTCAAAAACGACCACAAAAAAGTATAAAATAACTTTTGTTTCGGTAGTCGGTAGCAAAAGAATATGATTTATTTTGGAAGAAATGTGGTTGTTTTTTTTTCCCAACGTTTTTAACTTTGCTGTAGTATAGAACGTTTTTTGGTCGCTGATATTATTAATATTATTAATACGTCATACAAATTTCTAGCCATAGTACTACGAGTATTACTACTATGCTAATCTTCGAAAGTAAAAGTTTATAGATTTTAGTTGATTCATTTTATTAGTGTTTTAAATAATAAGTTAATTAAGATTACAGATAAAAACTAAAATGAAAAGTAAAATATTTACAAATATTACTTAAAACACAAACTAAAACTAAAATTATAAATTTATAGGGCGTCAAAAAATTCATCCACATCGCTGTCAATGGGGAAAGTGTCCAGAACGCTAGCAGCAATGCCACGTTGGATGGCAATGCTGCAATCATTTGACAAAAAAAAGTAAAAGTAAATCTTACAACTATACTATTATAGTTGTAAGTATTACTTTTGCTTTCCAAAATTAGCATAGATATTAGCGTATCTATTTTTAGCCATCTTAATCGATTGATCTGTAAATGCTTTTTTTTCATCTTTAATCGATGGTATTCGACCCCAAACGATTATGGCTTTGCAGTGCTTCCTTATGTTTTACATAACATCAAGCTTGCAATCAGCGAAAGGTTACGCAGAGATGCACCTAATAGTGCACCTACACGCGAGTCGAGTTGTATGTCTATTTGACTCAGCTTGTTGTTCTACTAAACTATATAACAGATTTTGATAAGGTTTTCATAATTTTAAATAGGATAATTTATGCAGAAAGATTTATGTGCAAAATACAAGGACACCAACCATTCTCATACATCGTTGGGGCCATAGTTTGATGAGTCGTTCCAAATTAGTGTCAATAGTAATGAATAAATTCAATAATAGTAATTGTTAGGAGGTTCCTTTCTCTGGAGCCCTAGCTTGGACCCTGTTCCCGATACCGGTAGGCCACTATTATTTAAATCTTTAACGTTTTATTTTAGTTTTGTTTACGTGAAAATATTTAAAAATGTATTTAATAAGTAAAAAAATAATAATAAAGAAAGATCAGTAGTACGTCAATAATAATGCATAGATACTCAATAACTCACGATACCTAGAGTTCTAAAATCGTTGGGCCCTGAACTGAGCAGTCTCTTTTGCACATTCATCTTTATCTGCCTATAGTCTTTTCCTATGTTGGGGCCGGGGTCGCGGTACTCACGAATTACCGTGACCCCGGTATGTAAAGGGCTATTGAAGGACATCGTGGATTTAGTCAGTACGAGTCTGTCAGTCCGCTCTGCCCTGGGTGGGAGGACTCATAAGATGATTTTACCACGTAAAAAAAAAAACTATGTTAGCGTGAGCTCCCAGTCTAACCGGTTTCAGCTGAATATTAGTTTTTTATTGGTTAACGCCTGCTTATCTAACCTCCACAACTCAACTGCTTATTACTTATTTATTTAAAAACATCAT
Source organism: Agrotis puta (assembly GCA_943136025.2). Classification (NCBI taxonomy): domain Eukaryota; kingdom Metazoa; phylum Arthropoda; class Insecta; order Lepidoptera; family Noctuidae; genus Agrotis; species Agrotis puta. The sequence goes on from OW964172.2 coordinate 11,701,299, forward strand.
CATGATATCTCAGAGGTGTCAAATACCTCGATCATCATCTTCCTGCCCTTATTCTATTGTACTTGGGGTCGGTGCAACACGTTTTGGCAGGGCATCATTCCCTTTTACCTTTTTTTTGCATGCACATGTAAAAATACAGCACAAATGCGGAATTATTCCCTTAGGTATATTAAATTTTTTGGCCTCGGGACTGTACGAGTTACCGTGACCCCGGAACGTAAAGGGCTATTGAAGGACACCGTGGATTTTAGTACGTGGCGGGAGGGACTGTCAGTACGAGTCTGACAGTCCCTCCCGCTCTGCCCTGGGTGGGGGAGGACTGATTTGATGATTTTAACACGATAAAAAAAAACGACGGGTTGCACTCTGGGAGTGCCGGCAGAAGTGAAAACTTGAATAGTAATAAACACACACGAATATTCGCGCAAGCGCCCTGCGCCGTCTTACGAATTTTCGATCAGTTCACGTGTCCTGACGCGAGTTTTTCATTTTTTACCCATTCCAAAAAAAGTGCACAACGCCGCTAAAGAAGTTTTCACTTCAAAAAAGGTATATTATATTTGGTTATTATAGTTATGTCGCCAGTATTGGCGTGTCACTAGAACAATTTATTCTACATTCGTACTGAAACCGCAAGTCAGTGCGTTATTCCCTTCACTAACCTGCTTCGCTTCGGCATGACATGCAGAAACACACATTGTGTGTTTCTGTTTCTCGATTGCCAATACAATCACTTCATGTGAGTGTTATGCAATAAATAATCTTCAATGCCACGGTTGCTAACATTTAAACGTAGACATAGGACATTCAATCAATCGAAGTGCAAATTTGAATAGCAACTATTTTTATTTTTATTGCTTCAATAATTTTTATTTACATAGGCGAAATAAGTCCACATCTGTAATTTCCTAAGGTAAGAATGGATAAGCAACGGGATAACGGGCAGGAAGGCGATGACCAAAAATTAAGGGATGACGTTTTTCATAGCCTTATTGTGACGGCTACGTTCAGGTAAACTGACGACATGGTAGCGCAGACACCTACTAATCGTCAGCTTTCTACGACAGGCAATAGTAATAAAAAAAAATCGAAGAGGAAGAATTCGTTTTTAACTTTTAATTTGTGACGTGGGTGTCCCACAGACGGCAAATTTTTAATTTTATTTTTGAGTAGAAATAAAGTTCTAAGGCAAAGTGACAGTGGGACACCCAACACGTTCCTACTAAAGGTTAAGAGTACTTAAAAGGAGAATATCTGAGCCATATAAAACGGTTACATGGCTTGTAAATGGTTTATACGCTTTCTCTTAAGACAGGGAAGTTCTCGTTTGCATGTAAATAATCTTATCGTAAATCAGGCAGTTTCAGATCTTTTAAGGAAATGGCTAATGCACATGCTTGTCAGTGTTAAATCAGAAGCACACAAAGTCATAAAGACTTAAATCTTTTTTGATTATTAAATGGGAAACTATTAAACGTGCAATATTGGTTGAGACTCGTCCTTACCAAAAGTTACCCTATTCCTTTCATCGCTTTTTGTGTTTCAGTGCCGTAGCAATCTAAATCATAAAGTCTCATTACTAATCCCATCATGGGTTGAAAATGTCATAGAGGTCGGGTAGGTACTTTGCACAAGGTATTTTTGTTAAATGTAATTTTTAAGTGACAGGTTGACAAATAGAGGTCATTGACGTTTCTATTCTAATTCACAAGTCGTCGGCAAAAGTTAGTTACGAAATAAAAACAGAAAAATCGTAACCGATAACGTTATCGTATTTTCTTTCAAGTGATTTTTTATTTGCCTGCCGGGGTCGCGGGACTAACGAATTACCGTGACCGCGGTACGTAAAGGGCTATTGAAGGACACCGTGGATTTTAGTCAGTGCAAGTCTGACAGTCCCTCCCGCCCTGCCCTGGGTGGGAGGACTCATTTGGTGATTTTACCACGAAAAAAATAAAAGTGATTTTTTATTTGACAATCCAGGAGAATTTTGCATTCTTACTATTTTTATACCACTATTGCATAACCGTACTTGAACTTTGTTGTGTGATAAACAAACCCACAAATTCTTGTTAAATCATTCACGTCAAACTTATCCATTCTTAGCATCATCAATTCATCAGCTTATTATATTTCCACATCTGGGACAAAGGTTTCCTCTCTGTAGATAAGAGAGAGTGGGATGTAATCCTCCAATGGTTAAAAAAAATACACAAGGTAGAGTGCCTGACAGGTTTCAAACCCACGACCTAACAGCTTGAATGAACTGAATTACTGGGCCACCACAGGTCCGAACATTCTTAACCTATACTAATATTACAAAGCTAAGGAGTTTGTTTAGTTGAACGCGCTAATCTCAGGATCTAGGTACTAGCGCGAATATAAAACTATTTTTGATGTGGGTAGTCCATTTATCGAGGAAGGCTATAGGCTATCAAATATCACGCTACGACCAAAAGGAGCCGAGAAGCGGGAGTGAAACGAAAGTAAAAAAAAAGTAAACCCCCTCGAATAATTCAATGGACTCTCATACGGTTTTCCCCAAAGCCATAATTGAAACAAAGTTATTAAGGCATAACAATTTATTAAAATTTTGCGTAAATTGGCTGAAATTTTATGCTAATATTTAAACAAGTCGGAAAAAATCATGACGACTAGCCGTTTTAATAGTCTGCGCGTGCGCCGTGTGAGTCGGTAAAGTCATATGAAAAAAATTTTTACTCCTCAAAATGATATTATTATATTTAAATTGTTAGCAACGGTATCTGTCTAAAAATAACTGTGGGCATATAATAATGCTCTGCTGACCATGCGGATACGGATTATGGCTATTCACATAAATCATTACCATACGAATTCCAAAATTTGAGAATGGTAATAATAACTTGAGAATACATAGATCCTGTCTAATCATCATATCGATGCAAGAAAGCAATCTTGTAGTATCTCGAAAAGTTGAACTTTACACCAGTGCCAAAAAACTATTCAAAAAATTCGTTAAGAAGTTAAGAAAAAGTCAACGTCGTTTCATAATAAAAAAACGTCTTAGGAAAACATTGATAAGATTTTTTTTTATCTGAATACAAAAATGAAATAAAAAGAAATACCCATTTTTCGAGATTCGAAAAAATTGCTTTCTACCGTCGATATATGGGGTGGGTGGGATCCACCTTTTAGCGGTCCACCCCGGGTAACGGCACCTGCGGCTCCCTGTTTCCTTAGGTGACAACTGAGGGATTCCACTGGTGGTGGGAGGCCTCACCAGGGCCGCTTAATTCGCGATCACCGTCCTTTCGGAGTCCGGCGCCAAACATTTAATCAGTATTTACTCTGTACCGGTCACTGTAGGTGCGCAAGAGTTCTGGGCCCTTTCGTAGTCCTGTCGGCGCTGAATCTTATAGAAAATAGTGTAGCTGGATGAGCTCGCTCTATCCTAGGTCTCATCGTTCGCGGCGGTGAGTAATGGGCGACTCGCTATCCGATCATGGACCATGCCCGAGTCGACGTCACATTGTGTTCCACGCGCGCCTCAAAGAGCTGGCAGCACAATAACGGGGCCCCCTTAGAGTTAATAAAAATGCACCCTGAACTTTACTTGATTAATAAATGAAATTAATACTTCCTCTTTATAAATATTATTTGTCTACCAGATGCTCTTCCTCGTGTATTTGTTAATGCATAAATTGCATAAGCATCGGTTTTCAAGAGTTTTTTAAATTATATTATTAATCTGTCTGTCTCAATGCTAAATACTGATATTTAGTTACTTCCGGTTCGACGAAACGATAAGCTGATCCTAACGTTGTTGGATATGCTTAGGCTGATATATGGTTTCTGCTTCCCTCATACGCTATCTGTCTACCTCGGTGACATTTGGCCCAGTTTTGTGGATAGCCCAGGAGCCAATGACAAATTTACCTGACCAATTTCCTCTCAAGCCATTATCAGTGCTTCCAAATAAGTCCTCCCACTCAGGGCAGGGCGGGAGGGACTGTCAGACTTGAATAATAGCCCTTTACGTACCGGGGTCACGGTAAATCGTGAGTCCCGCGACCATTATTAGTAGACTAAGGAACATAATTATTCCTGGAAGTCAGCTGCGGTTCAGATGGTGGGATTAGCAGCGGCAGCCTTTCAAACATGGAGAATAAATATATGAATTCAGTCATTACCTCCCAAATGAAAACTTGGAAAGGCTTAACCAATCTTTATATACTGGAACATGTTAGATTATTTCAAGAAATGCACCAAATAATCAACTATCCTGTATAGCGATATGCCCCGACAATTCATTTATTCATTTATAATTTTCTGCCAATTTCATCATGAATTAAATCATTTCAATAAGTTCGTAATTCAAATGTTCACTTTTCAGAAACCACCAACCAACTGCTGCGAATGGCTGCGAACCTTCTTCGACACTCGATACGTGAAGGAGACTTTGGTGGTTGCTTTCAAACATGGACCAAATAACCGAAGACTGAGGGTCATCATGCTGGTTATCGTCATGTGTGTTATTATAGGACCTATTTATGGTGAGTACCTAACCGCTCGCTTGCTTCTGGCAATGATCGGTTCCAAAACCAAATCACGAACTTTGCTTTTGTCTACTACCGTTGGTAAAAAATACTTTTTAATAATCGACACTATTTTAAAAGCGGCTTTACAGCTTTTTGAAGCCGTAACGTTTTAGTATCGATGCAATTAAATTATGAGCATTTTGATCTGTGTCTCAGCAGTTGAAATAATAAAACTTATTATAAAATGTATAATGATTATACCTAATGATTTAAATAGGAGAAATATACATAAAGAAAAAAAAAACATTATCATGGGCAGAATAAGACGGTTTCGGAGGAGTGCGACCACTAACACGTGATACGAGATTTCAATATATTAGATAATGTACTGGTATAGTGCACTTCAGTACAATAAAAATGAGACTGAAACCAGCTGTAGCATCAACACTAAGATAATATATGATATCCTTATATAAGCAAAACCTCGACAGTAATCACCACTTCAAATTATCTTTTATCAATTTGTTGACCGTTCGAGATTGCAATTTAGTTAATTTGTTTCGACCACTTGCAGTTTTAGCATTGACCTAAATTATAAATAAATTGCAGATTACATCAATTTCATAAGTCATAGATAATATTATGAGATTGTAATAAAAACAATGTGGCTGTCGAAAAAACATTTCGATAATATCTTGAAAGGCTTATTTATGATGGCTCGTTGATCAAAATACGAAAAATATATTTAATTTAATTGTATTAAAAATATTATAATATAAAAAATTATTTATAAAAAATAAAATTATTTATAATTTAATTTATTTTATCCTTACTAAAATTGGATGGATAGAAGTTTGTTACTGAATCATGGCAAACTTTTGTCTAGATTAACACTTACGATACGTTTTAACCCGATATTAAAATCTTGTACAATAATCCGAGATACACGCAGGGAAAGCTGTGGCAACAGGTAGTAGTTTCTATTATATGTGTCTTAAAAATGTTTTAAGTCTCAATTTTCTTGTTAATATCATTATTGGAATAAAAACTTCATAAATATGATTTCTTGCAAACTTAATAAAAACCTTCTAAATCAATTTCGATAAAACGGATTTTCAAATACTTTTGCAAAGCATACATCAAACGGGTTTTCGTACAAACATTCAAGTCATTATTTTTATTGATATAATATTTGTCGAAATTTTTCTGTGATTGATTCAGTCATTTCGAAAAGTTAGGATTTGAAAGTTTTTATCAACTTCTATACGACATTCACTGTCATTGACATTATTGCTATCTACAAACTATCTAAGCCTATCTAAGTGATCAGCGAAAGTGGCAAGCTATATCCTGAGACCGGATTTTCTTGGCATTATATCTTCCATACGGTACGCCCTTGGCAATGAACTGACATTTCCATCGGTTGGTTACGAGTTAGTTACGCCACAACTTTCTCCAGGTTTCGCTTTCTATAGAACGAGCAGTACTAATGCTAAGTCTAGGCGGTCTAGGTCTATGTATTTTAGAACTAGCTATCTGGTGTAGTGGAAAGGGATTTAACTTTAAAATTCGTTGTAAGTTCTTACAGATATCTAAGCAGGACACCGTGACCCTGGAATGTAAAAGGGCAATTAAAGGAACAAGGTGGATTTTTAGTTTGTAAGTGTCTGGCAGTTATTTCCGTTCCGCTTAGGGATTTGATTACTTTAATTTAATTCATTTGATTATTTTAACACCAAAAAAAATAAAGTTTTTAACACATTTCCTCGTCTGTTATTGTATACTAGCTGTTACTAGCGGCTCCACTCGCTTGTTTGTCGAAAATTATACCAAGGGAACGCCATACCATGGTCGCGGGACTCACGAATTACGGTGACTCCGGAACAGAAAGGGCTATCGGAGGACACCGTGGATTTTAGTCAGTACGAGTCTGACAGTCCCTCCCGTTCTGCCCTGGGTGGAAGGACTCACATGATGATTTTACCACGCTAAAAAAAAAAGGGAACGCCATACCAGGATAAAAAGTATCGTATGTGTCAATCCAGTCATTCATAATTTCATAGAATTGTCTGTTTGATCGACTCCGGTAGTAAAACGGATTCTGTTGACTAAACACGAAAGTGAGAGTTATAAACCCCGGACGATTAAACGCTATAGCTGCTGTTTAGTGGCTTGTTTATTATTTGCGCCACCGATTGTATCATGTCCGCAACTTGTTATCAATGGGGAAAGGATAATTGTGTTAGTGATGTGTTAACACATATATTCACCTTTTTATGTAGTTTGGATTATGATATTTGATTTGGTTTTGGTTTTGGATTTGTAGCATGTCGTATTATCAACAAAAAGGATACCTACCTATTTTAAAACCTATAAAGAAATTAATCCCTGTATAGATATCTCTTTATCTTTATCATATATGTACCTACTAACTACTTTATGTGTCTTTATTTACAAAGAAGCATAAAATAGCTAACTTAAAGAATTGCTGACAATCTTCTTGAGCACATTGAGTTTAATATTACGTCAGCATCTAGGTATTTAAACGTTCGAAACTAAGGTTTGAAATGTTGTAAATACTATAAAGTTAACTTCATAAATTCCCAATCAAATCACGAAAAACATTGGTACAAGCGCATAGAATAATGTAGCAAGATAGATAAAGCCGCAGATAGTTATAGCCCTAGGGATATAATTGCGTGCGACAAATTTTTGACAAATTTTTGTTTTTTAATTATTTACCATAATGTCACTAACGCTTGTGTTTTAAACTGAATGTTTATTGAGCCTTTCAAAAAAGGCTTCTTAGTTATACTCTCGTATTATTTCTCACAGAAAGATCTTTGTCCCAGCAGTGGGAATTATTGGCAGATGATGATGATGATTACTCGTAGTATTAGGTAGATATAACCACAATTTATGATTGATTGCTAATCCTACTATTGCAACACTAACTACGTCATGAATGTTTTAAAGCGTATCCGTGTTATTAAAGTCACGTTAAATAATCTCAACTGATGTACTTAAATTCATACATACTTGATAAATCAATCTCAAGAGTTATGTAATACATAGGTATTCACCTAGACATACATTATGTATTACTGTATTCTTAGATAATTCTTAGGCAAGTATGTACTGCGTAACCAATAAAAATATTTTGCTTTGGACGCACTCTTAATGTCAGCATGTGTCGCAGGAATTACTGTTGATTTATTTTAACTGGTTTTCATTTCTAATTTCAGGTGAAATGTCAGTGCTGTACCTCTTCACGAGATATCGGTTCAACTGGAACGAGGTCGATTTCAGCATGTTCTCTACTTACGCCATGTGTACTTCATTAGTAGGTAATTATCTCTTCATTATAGTTATTACAATCTATCTTGTTGCCGCATCGTGAACAGATACAGCCATTGTATTGAATGGGAAAATTATTATGGCAGTGTTTAGTCGGTGTGCGGCGGCTGGCAAGCCGGCCGATCACCGGGCAGGGGGCAAGGCCTGCGCGCCCCCCGCCAAAACCAGGAGCAGAGGTAGGCCCTCTGCCGCCGCCGTCCCCGCCGCCGCCGCAGCTCCTGCTGCCGCCGCCGCCGCCGCTGCCGCCGCCGCCGCCGCTTCTGCCGCTGCCGCCGTGGCTGCGCCCTCACAGAGGGCCCTGGAGGAGGCCGCAATGGACTCCAATTAATGGCTCCATTGCGCTTCCTCCAGGCGAACATCAACCACTGCGCCGCTGCTCAGGATCTCCTGCTCCAGAGCATGGCGCAGTGGTTGATTAATGTCGCCGTGGTCGCCGAGCCGTACTTTGTCCTGCCCAGAAATGACTGGGTGGCGGACCTGGACGGCTCGGTGACCCTAATTTCGTCGGCCGCCGCCGGTACCCCGCCCCTCGATCGCGTCGAGAGAGGGCACGGGATCGCCGCAGCACGGTTCGGGGAGATCGCTGTAATAGGCGTTTACTTCTCCCCGAACCGAACTATCGCCGAGTTCCGCGACTCCCTATCGGAGCTAGGAGACATCGTCGTCGCATACGGTTCCCTCCCCGCGCTCGTCCTCGGGGACTTCAACGCCAAAAATGTGGCTTGGGGTACCCGGGCCACGGACTATACGCGGGGTAGGATGCTCGAGTACTGGGCCCTGGCGCAGGGCCTGGTCATCGAGAACCGGGGTTCTGTCCCCACGTGCGTGCGGTGGAGGGGCGAGTCGGTGGTGGACGTTACGTTCGCCAGCGCCGCCCTGTCGCCGCGCGTCACCGACTGGCGCGTTGTAGAGGAGGTGGAGACCTACTCCGATCACCGGTATATCCGGTTCGACGTCTCCGCCCAGACCTCAGACGCGCCGGTCCGACGGAACCCAAGTGGTCCGCGATGGGCGCTGAAGCAGCTGGACCGGGAGCTATTCCTGGAAGCCTCGATCGTGCAGGCCTGGGTGTCACCACCGGACAGGCCTGCCGACATAAACGACGAGGCGGAGTGGTTCCGGGAGGCCATGTCGGAGATCTGTGACATGGCCATGCCCCGGGTCCGGCAAGGACGCGCCCGGCGTCAGCTGTACTGGTGGTCGCGCGAGCTTACATCGCTGCGCGAGGCGTGCGTGGCCGCGCGACGCCGGTACACCAGATTCCGCAGGCGCCGCACCCGACCTCCGGATGCGGCGACCGTAGAGGCGGAGCTGTACGAGGGCTACAGGGCAGCGAAGACCGCCCTCCGCGACGAGATCTGGCGGGCCAAGGAATTGGCCCGCAAGGAGATGCTGGAGACCCTGGACGGGGACCCATGGGGCCGGCCCTATAAGTGGGTGAGACAAAAGCTCCGCCCCTGGGCTCCCCCGTTGACGCAGAGTCTCCAGCCTCAGTTCGCGGAGGACGTGGTGAGCGCCCTGTTCCCATCGCGGGGAGAGCATACTCCCCCGCCCATGGCTCCGTCTCCGACGGAATCCGACGGTGAAGCTGACGCAAACGCGGACCACAGCGACGACGATGTCTACGACGCTCCAGAGGTGACCGAGGTAGACCTGAGAGTGGCGGTACAACGGCTCAAGGCCAAAAATACCGCCCCAGGACCCGACGGCCTGCCAGGAAAAGCCTGGGTCCTGGCCTCGGGGACTCTCGGGCCTCGACTGGGGGGGCTCTTTAGCGCATGCCTGGAGAGGGGCCGGTTCCCGCTTCATTGGAAGACGGGGAAACTGGTCCTGATCCAGAAGCCCGGGCGCCCTGCGGACTCTCCGTCCGCATTCCGGCCCATCGTGCTGCTCGACGAGGTGGGCAAGCTCTTTGAAAGAGTAATTGCAGACCGCCTCGTCGGGCACCTGAATCGGGTGGGCCCGGACCTCTCGGAGAGCCAGTTTGGCTTCCGGAGGGGGCGCTCGACGGTGGACGCCATCATGCGCGTGAGAGCCCTCACGACGGGGGATGCGGTATCCCGGGGCAGGGTCGTCTTGGCGGTGTCCTTGGACATCACCAACGCCTTCAACACCCTGCCCTGGAGTTGCATCAGGGAGGCACTCCGGTATCACCGGGTGCCGACCTACCTCCGTCGCACAGTCGAGGACTACCTGACGGACAGGGCCGTCATCTACCCCGGTCACCGGGAGAGTGGAACCGGCGAGAGATGTCGTGCGGTGTTCCACAGGGATCGGTCTTGGGGCCGCTCCTGTGGAACATCGGCTACGACTGGGTGCTGCGCGGCGACCTCCCTGACGGCGTCGGCGTAATATGTTACGCCGACGACACGCTCGTCCTGGCGGAGGGAGAGTCGCACCAGGCGGCGGCCGACCTGGCGACGCAAGCGGTGGCGACAGTCGCTCAAAGAATCCGGCAGTTGGGACTCGACGTGGCGCTGCATAAAACAGAGGCCATGTGCTTTCATGGCCGTCTGAACGCGCCACGTTCAGAGTCCCACATTACGGTGGAGGGGGTTCGCATCGGCGTCGGGAGGACGATGAAGTACCTGGGACTCGTCCTCGACAGCCGGTGGAACTTTAGGGAGCACTTCCTACGTTTGGCCCCAAAGCTGAACCAGGCAGCAGGCGCCCTCAGGCGACTCCTGCCCAATCTCGGCGGGCCAAACGCCTCCTGCCGGAGGCTGTACGCCGGTGTCGTGCGGTCCATGGCCCTCTACGGGGCCCCTGTGTGGGCCCTAAGCATCCGGACGCGACCACTCAAGCTGGTCGCATGCCAGAGGGTCATGGCTATCCGGATGATCCGGGGATACCGCACGATCGCCGGCGAATCAGCCAACCTCCTAGCAGGATTGCTGCCCTGGGATCTGGAGGCGACTGCCCTCCAGCGCGTCTACGAATGGCGCGTGGAGGCGCAGCGCCGGGGCGGATCCCCGCTGCCTCGACAGGTCGAGGCGCGGCGGGAAGAGCTCCGGCGCGATCTCAGGGCAGTATGGAGGGAGCGACTGTCGCAACCGAGGTCCGGGCACGCCGCAATCGCGGCGGTAAGACCCCTCTTTGAGGAGTGGCTGGATAGGCGTCACGGCGTCCTTACCTTCCGCATGACGCAGGTCCTCACCGGACACGGAAGTTTCGGGAGGTTCCTGTGTCTGATAGGGAGGGAAGAAACGCCTGGGTGTCACCACTGCGAGGATCGTCCGGAGGACACGGTGGAGCATACGGTGCAGGACTGCCCCGCTTGGGCAGAGCACCGCCGTGTCCTCACGACGGCGATAGGCGGAGACCTCTCGCGCCCGGCATTGGTCGAGGCCATGCTGCGGGGCGAGACGGAGTGGGAAGCGGTCGCCTCCTTCTGCGAAGCAGTCATGCTCGTGAAGGAGGAGGCGGGCCGCCTGAGGGAGAGGACAGCGTCCTCCCTCCATCCCAGCCGCAGTGGTAGACGCCCACGGCGTCGGACGTCACAGGACGATCTCCGGCCACCGTAGGCGCGGGCATGCGGGCAGCGAGTAATGGGCGACTTGCTGTCCGACCATGGACCATGCCCGGGTCGACGGCGCGTTGTGTTCCACGCGCGCCTCAAAGAGTGTCAGCAAATTGACGGGGCCTGTAGAGGGCCAGAGCCTGCCGGGGTCGCGGGACTTACTGTTACTCAGTATATTTTCTCCCTCTCGGTTGGGGAAACAACTATAAGGAAACAACAAATTATATAAAAACTGGTTTATTATTATACATAATAAATTTGATGTGACATTTATTGTTTAGTAGTTATGACAAGTAGGTCGAGAAAATTAAATTAAGATCTTAGTTTTAACTAAAGGTGGCTAGCCAGTTTATACTTTAACGGAAAGAGCTATGGGCGTGGGGAGTTGGAGATAAACCTGCCGAGTACTGTTCCGAGAAAAAGTTAAAAGTTAAATTATATCCAAACTAGAACGTTCCATTTAAATTCAAATTAAAATTAACAAATGGGCGCCAGGGACTGGGAGAGTCCCGGATCCTGAAGCTGAAGATGTTCACCCTACATCCGGGTGAATGAAGAACTAGCCCAAGATCCTCAATTTGAAAATCGGTGGAACACCGACATCCAGACCCGGTATAATATAGACCGGTTTACAGGCTCCGGTTTACAACGGGAGCCGGATTAAAATATAAAAAAAAATAAGGAGTAAAAAAAAAGGAGTTAAAAAAAAAAACCGTCTCGCACGGCGCGACCGCCTGCGGGCTTCGCAACCGTGCCGCTCGCTGTGCCGCTGGCTCCGCAGGTGGCTTCAGGCGAGCCCGAGCAACGGGTCCCGCGTCCAGGCCCCAACGGCCTGCTGGATCCTGGCGGCGGGACGAGCTTCTCAAGCTGCCTTCCTGTAATTTGCCATACGGAGACCCAATAATATACGTGGAACCAAATTGCTTTCCTTAACGGGACCGAGCGGGGAAATCAAGTAGCCTGAGCATGTAATGGACATCAGGTTCTCCATTCAAATACCGCTCCAGCGTGGCATCCGCCACGTCACCACGGGGTCCACGAATAACCTATAAATTAACACTGTGGTAGACACCGAGAAAACACCTACGGCCTATCTTCAGTAAATAGCGATGTTTAATACTCACAGTTCACTCTGAAGGAAGACACATCAACGGCGGCTGAAGCGGAACGCTCCGATCCTGGTCGCTGGTCAGAACAGGAATCCCGAACAACAAATCCGTTAATTGCGCATTCCTGGCGCAATTAAGAATCCTGCAATAAGTTTTCACGAGTTACGACTATATTCTCTCAACAACCGGGGAAGAGCTCACCGAACAACCTCAGACACCGTTACAATAAAAGAACTCACCTTCGCCAAAAAGTAAATAAGTTTGATGGTGACTGGAAGCCGGCTCGGGCAGAATGTGACGACTAACCATCACTGGCGCGTCGGCCGGAAATCAAGGCAGAATTCGGGTGCCCAAGAAATTCACTTTACCCAAGTCCAGGGAGAATCTCTCTTGGTTACCAATTACAAACACTCCAAGGAAAACACTCAATTCCTCAAAAATACACCAAACTCACAAAAAACTGTCCAACGTCACGTGTTTAAGCCTAAAGCCATTTCACTAAATTAAATCCATACGATTTCGTGGTCCAATTTATAATTCCTCGTAATTAACAATAACAATTACCCCTGAATATTAATTAGGCAAAATTGACATTTTTCTGTGACAACATTCTGTCACAGACAATTCACGCAAAAACTTCACAGATAATAAATGTTTCGCTGCTTTAGAATGTTCGAGAAAAAAGTCCATATTGAAAAAACTAAATCACTTCCGTTCACGGGTATTTCATTTTATTAATATTTTTTTATTTCCGTGATCTTATAATTATTTAGGTTTGCTAAATCAGGTATTTTATATTTTCTATGATTTGCAAACTATTAGTTAAAAATATCGATTATTTTATAATCGTTAATCGGCGAATCGCCAGATGGCGCCTTGAACTGTCATAATTGACGTCTGATGTAATGTCAAGTGAAAAGTAAACAAGTAAACTTTTGTTTTGATTTAATTAATATTGTAAAACTGTTTAAAAAGTTAATTAGAAAAGTGAATCGTTGTGAAAAAGTGATAACCTAAGAAACTCCGTAATGGACTCGCTATATGTTGTCAGGTAAACAGCCAGGTACAAAAAAACAACGTAACAGTACCTCCCCAACCACCAGAGATTTGACCCACTAGGGCAAATCTCGACGCTGGCCCCCCAGCGTTGAAGCAGACTCCAAAGGACCTAACACGCCTACAAAAATCCACAACGTCCAAGCCTGAAACGAGGAATGGAGAACGAACCGAAGAGAAAAAGATGTTATGGAAGCTGGTGTACGATTGTTTACAAAAATTTCTCCTGGAGCGAGTCTAATCCATTTACGAACATGTAAAAGACAAGCTCCAAAGGGATTAAACTAAATTTTGAAAATAACTCCCGACGAACTATCCCAGTCTGACTTACTACATCTATGTAAGACAGACCTACCTATTCTATCGTACACCACCATTCACATCTTAAACCAATAGACTACCAACAGTAATGCTGGCTGGTACCCAAATAAAACTGGAAAAAATTAAATTCTACAAACGAATGAAAATTGGCTAACCGTCTTCCCAAAATGGAAAGTAACGGTTTTCGCCCCTAATTAAAAAAAATACCATCTTAAACGTATTCCATCAATGCAGCCTACACGCCCGCCATTATGGCCTCCAATCTCAGGACTATCATTTTGCTGCCTTACCAGCAATCCGGAGTTTTAGACTCCCAACAGGGTTGTTAAACATGCAACAACCTCTCCCAAATATGGTTAACAAACGTGGACACAGTAGAAACCTGTGTACCACTACAAACCGTAAAAACAGTGGAAAATACGTAAGTCCAACTGTAATATAGCGCCGTGGAAATAAAATCCCACAAAGCTAAAATAAAAATCAGCAACCTCAAGGCATATACAGCCCTCAATGGTTACTGCGACCAACTACGACATGCAAAAATTAAAATGTTTATTTTAAATAGAAATTAAATTAAGAAGAATTAATCTTGGCCACATGGTGGTTTCATATCCTTAATATGCCATGTGCCCAGATTTTTGCCGGAACTACAGCCTTCCAATTCATACACTAAGGGTGAAAGTTTTTTCCTAATAATACATTTTTCGTACTTAGGTGCTAATTTGGCCATAAAGAATTTGGAGGCGTCACTCTGGGGATAAGTTTTCTTCCACACAGTGTCGCCTACCTCAAACTCCGCCTGCCTCCTACTTTTATTATAATAACGAGCACTACGAGTATGTGATTTTATGAGCGCTTCCTTTACTTTATCGCAGATACCACGTAACGTTCCTAGCTGGTCTGCATATGAACTGCGCGGAGAGCAAGCTAGAGTGAGCTGTCCAACGGTATCATTGCCGAAGACATCACCACTACTAACTGCTTCTCTGCCATGTACTAGAAAGAACGGGGTGAAACGAGTAACTTCATTCGTGGAGGTGTTCATAGCAAATTGGATCTTGGAAATGTTTACGTCCCAAGATCGATGATCATCCTCCACGAGTATTGATACCGCGGTCATTATGGTACGGTTATAGCGTTCAACGGTGTTCACGCTTGGGCAATAACGAGGTGTGAAGTGAACTTGAGGTATTTTGTACCTCTGTAGTAGTGATCGAATCTCGTTGCCCGTGAATTGCGTCCCGTTGTCTGCTATCACCGTACGGGGTATACCGTGTACCAGGAAAACGCCGTCTTCTAGTTTCTGTGCTATAGCCTTACCAACAGCTCTACGTAAAGGAAACAGCAGACAATACTTCGTGAAACAGCACACGACAACAAACAGATACGTGAATCCCGCTCTTGACCGTGGTAACGGACCTACTAAGTCGATGCTTATAGTTTCGAAAGGTTTGGAACAGTCTTTCGCATCGCCTAAGAGACCGGAAGGAGGCTGTTGTGAGTGTTTGTATGCTGCGCATTTATCACATTTACCGACGTAGCTAACCACATCTTTGTACATGTTTGGCCAGTAGTATCGGAGAGCGAGTCTTTTATAAGTTTTAAACACTCCAAAGTGTGGTGCTAATTCGCCACTGTGGTGACTCCTAAGCAGTTCTTCACGATTGCTCTCCGGTACTACCTGCTTCCAATCATTGTCGCTAGCTACACCGAATTTATTTTTAGAATAGCGGTAAAGTTTATCCCCTTTAATAATATAGTTAGGGCACGACCTAGGTGTACTGACGCATTTATCCCACACCCCCTTAAACCAAGTGTCAGTGTCGGACGCTTTAATTTCCAGCACCGGAACGCCACGCGATAAGGCATCTGGAACCACATTGTCCTTACCTTTGCGGTGCTCAATGGTAAAATTGTAAGGTGATAACCGACAACCCCAACGGGCCAACCGCCCAGATGGATTGGTTAAATTAAAGAACCATTTTAAACTTGAGTGGTCGGTTACCACTTTAAATTCAGGACCGCCTTCAACGTAAGGACGAAAGTGTTCTACGGCGAAGACCACCGCTAGTGCCTCACGCTCCGTCGCTGAATAATTGCGTTCCGCCGGATTAAGCGAACGACTGCAGTAGGCGATTGGGTGCTCCTCCCCATTAACAACCTGAGTCAGAGTGCCCGCTATCCCAAAACTGGATGCGTCACAATGAATCTCAAAAGGTTGAGAGAAATCTGGGCAAGCTAATACTGGAGCTGACACCAATGCCTCTTTCAAGGTTGAGAACGCGGATTCGGTCTCAGCCGTCCACTTGAAAGGCGGCGCCTTTTTGCTAGTACTGGTTAGCGCATTCAAAGGGGCCGCTATGGAGCTAAAGTTTTTAATAAAACGTCTATAATATGAGGCCGTTCCAAGAAACATTTTCACTTGCTTACGTGTTGTAGGAGTTGGAAAATCGACAATTGACTGAATTTTCGACGGATCAGTGTGTAAGCCTCGCTCGTCTACTATGTAGCCTAGATATTTAAGTTCGCGTCGAAAGAAACAGCACTTAGGTAAATTAATTGTCAAATTAGCCTGCGTTAACTTATCTAAAACCCGTTTTAGAAGCAAAGTGTGCTCCTCGAAGGTTGATGAGCAAATAATTAAGTCATCCAAATATACGAAGACCTTATTTTCGAACTCCGGACCGAAAAGTCTGTCCATTAATCGCTGTTGGGTGGCTGGGGCTCCAGTCAACCCAAAGCACATAACTTTAAACTGGAACAAACCTCGACCGGGGACTGTGAACGCGGTTTTTTCTTTGGACGAAACAGAGTCCAGTTCTATTTGCCAAAAGGCCGATTTTAGGTCAATGGACGAAAGATAACGCGCGTCACGCAACTGGTCTAAGATGCGAGAGATGTAGGGTAGTGGATACGCGTCATGCTTACTGACCGCATTCAGTTTTCGGCTGTCCAAGCAAAATCTCCATTCTCCGTTTTGTTTTGGAGCCAACAGAACCGGATTATTCCACGCGCTGTTGCTAGGTTCCACCACTCCCATCTCTAACATCTCATCCAGCTGACGGTTGAGTTCCTTGAGGCGTTCAGGCGACAAAGGGTAATAACGCTGTTTAATAGGAGGAACATCTCCCGTGTCTATTTTATGGCGCAGCAGATGGGTACGACCTAATCCTTTTACCTCAAAGGAGACCTTTTCAAAATCTTTAATTATTAACTCCGCTTCAATCTTTTGATCCGGTGTTAACTCATCAAACGGCTGTAGATGCCTAACCTCCGAGACGCAAGAATGACCTCTTTTACGTTTAAAATATTGAAATGGTAAAGTATTAAAAATTTTTGGTGCCAAATTAAAGGCCTTCCAAAAATCAACACCTAAAATTAACGGTGTGGTAATATCTGGAATAATATAAAATTTAATCACCTTAGTTACTCCCATGAGAGATACTGGTAAAAATAAATAACCCTCCACGGATGCTCGCGAATCATTGGCAGTTACTATGCTGCCCAACTGTTTATCGGCGTGCACAGTTGCACCAGCCCTTATAAAGTGCTGACCAACATCGGAACCCAACACCGAAATGCAAGAACCCGAGTCGAGTAATCCGTAATACTGCTCATCGTATATAGATATAGTTAAATGTGGACGACTATCGTCCGAAGTCTTATAATGTACTGTATTCACCCTTAATGTACTAAAAAATAATTTTAAAAATTTTAAATGATTGTCCCAATCGGACTTATCAAAATTTTTGCTGTAGTTCCGGACATTTAGTTTTTTGAAGTGCAGGTTGGACAGGACTGAACCTCCTTCTGCTTTTTATTGCACGTAGGGCACGACGGTGCACGTACGCCCTTCTTGCCGCAACGGTAACACACGATTTCCTTTGATTTACAATTCGATAACGAGTGCCCCTTAACCCTACAACGAACACAAAACAACGAACCCGAATCAGTCTGCACGGCTTCAATCCTTGAACCCTTCGGGGATTGGTAGGCTAAGTCTGCTGCGACGAAGGAAGACGTTGGTTTGGGCGGCTCATGGAACTGAGCCTTGCTGTGGAAGCCCGACTCTAGTTGCCTGCACTTCTCCTTCAGCTCGCCGAGCGTGTTAATGGTGAACAAACACAACCCCGAAGTGTATTCTGGTCTCAAGTTGTACTTAATCCGTGCCAACCGATCGTGCTCTGGAACCCTATAAGAAAGCCTGTTGAACATGTTCTCCATGACTGCTATAAAGATACAAGACTGCTCCGTCGACCCCTGTGTTCTGTTTGAGATTTCCGACATGAGACGCATGTCGTAATCAGGTGGAGCGAAATCTGCAAGTAACTGCTTTTTCAGTTCCGGCCAATCACCAACCAACGCTTTAATTCCACGGTACCACAACAAGGCTCCATCTGAGAAAATGTCCAGAGCTGATTGATGTAGAGAAGACTCGTCGATACCTCTGGCCTCGCAGAGCTCCTCTAGACGCTCAATGAACGCTTTCACGCAACCTGTCCCGTTAAATTTAACACCTAGGCTTTTTACAGTGTCCTTTTTGCAGGAAATGATGACGTCCTTCGTCTGCAAATTAGACACTACCTCCGGTGCCTCCTCAGCGGAAGTAAAAGATTGGTGGAAGCTCGCGTTGACCGAATCAATTCTTGCTAAGAAACTGCTAAGTCGCTTATCAACGGCTGCGTAATCGGCTTCAAGCTCAGTTGGAGAAGATATCCTACCCAAACGATGAAATAGATGGAAAGCCAAAGCCCTGGCGCGGTTAAATTTTTTAAAATTGCTGGGGTACTTATCCAGAACTTCACCAATTTCTGGCAATTTGGCCTTAATTATCTTTAATTCTGACTCTGGATCTCTATCCGTTTCCACGATTTCATCGGAACTAACCAATTTACTGAGGTCCCTAATTTGGGTACGTAATTCCTCTACGGTTGAGGCAGGTTTAGCGTCCCGGATCAGTACTTCATACATGAGTTCATCTTTCCGAAGTAAATTAAATTTAATAGGGCGTTCCATATTTGAAATTTAAAAAAAAACTGAATCTAAGATAAAACTGGCCGTCACAATTTACAAATTCCAGCAAAGTGTAAACATTAACTATAATAAACAGTTACATTAATAGCAGTCTTATAGATAACACAATATTAGGGTTCTTATTTATTAATTTTTTTAAAGACAAAAGTCTTGGTACAATATATTGGGGCACAGATAAAAAAATTGAATTGTATATCGCAGCAAGCAGTAAAAAAAATAAAAAAGTAAATAATTGTAAAATGTAAAGTTGTATAAAACAGCACAAACATAAACAGGCAAAGGATTCTGCAAGACGGTTTTTCCTTAAAATTAAAATAAATGGAAGGTTCCAGAAACAGTACTCCGGTTTGTAAGGTACAGCAAAAGACGTAACCTCTTTCTCCAACTAATACACACGTTGGTCGCCACTGTTACTCTGTATATTTTCTCCCTCTCGGTTGGGGAAACAACTATAAGGAAACAACAAATTATATAAAAACTGGTTTATTATTATACATAATAAATTTGATGTGACATTTATTGTTTAGTAGTTATGACAAGTAGGTCGAGAAAATTAAATTAAGATCTTAGTTTTAACTAAAGGTGGCTAGCCAGTTTATACTTTAACGGAAAGAGCTATGGGCGTGGGGAGTTGGAGATAAACCTGCCGAGTACTGTTCCGAGAAAAAGTTAAAAGTTAAATTATATCCAAACTAGAACGTTCCATTTAAATTCAAATTAAAATTAACAAATGGGCGCCAGGGACTGGGAGAGTCCCGGATCCTGAAGCTGAAGATGTTCACCCTACATCCGGGTGAATGAAGAACTAGCCCAAGATCCTCAATTTGAAAATCGGTGGAACACCGACATCCAGACCCGGTATAATATAGACCGGTTTACAGGCTCCGGTTTACAACGGGAGCCGGATTAAAATATAAAAAAAAATAAGGAGTAAAAAAAAAGGAGTTAAAAAAAAAAACCGTCTCGCACGGCGCGACCGCCTGCGGGCTTCGCAACCGTGCCGCTCGCTGTGCCGCTGGCTCCGCAGGTGGCTTCAGGCGAGCCCGAGCAACGGGTCCCGCGTCCAGGCCCCAACGGCCTGCTGGATCCTGGCGGCGGGACGAGCTTCTCAAGCTGCCTTCCTGTAATTTGCCATACGGAGACCCAATAATATACGTGGAACCAAATTGCTTTCCTTAACGGGACCGAGCGGGGAAATCAAGTAGCCTGAGCATGTAATGGACATCAGGTTCTCCATTCAAATACCGCTCCAGCGTGGCATCCGCCACGTCACCACGGGGTCCACGAATAACCTATAAATTAACACTGTGGTAGACACCGAGAAAACACCTACGGCCTATCTTCAGTAAATAGCGATGTTTAATACTCACAGTTCACTCTGAAGGAAGACACATCAACGGCGGCTGAAGCGGAACGCTCCGATCCTGGTCGCTGGTCAGAACAGGAATCCCGAACAACAAATCCGTTAATTGCGCATTCCTGGCGCAATTAAGAATCCTGCAATAAGTTTTCACGAGTTACGACTATATTCTCTCAACAACCGGGGAAGAGCTCACCGAACAACCTCAGACACCGTTACAATAAAAGAACTCACCTTCGCCAAAAAGTAAATAAGTTTGATGGTGACTGGAAGCCGGCTCGGGCAGAATGTGACGACTAACCATCACTGGCGCGTCGGCCGGAAATCAAGGCAGAATTCGGGTGCCCAAGAAATTCACTTTACCCAAGTCCAGGGAGAATCTCTCTTGGTTACCAATTACAAACACTCCAAGGAAAACACTCAATTCCTCAAAAATACACCAAACTCACAAAAAACTGTCCAACGTCACGTGTTTAAGCCTAAAGCCATTTCACTAAATTAAATCCATACGATTTCGTGGTCCAATTTATAATTCCTCGTAATTAACAATAACAATTACCCCTGAATATTAATTAGGCAAAATTGACATTTTTCTGTGACAACATTCTGTCACAGACAATTCACGCAAAAACTTCACAGATAATAAATGTTTCGCTGCTTTAGAATGTTCGAGAAAAAAGTCCATATTGAAAAAACTAAATCACTTCCGTTCACGGGTATTTCATTTTATTAATATTTTTTTATTTCCGTGATCTTATAATTATTTAGGTTTGCTAAATCAGGTATTTTATATTTTCTATGATTTGCAAACTATTAGTTAAAAATATCGATTATTTTATAATCGTTAATCGGCGAATCGCCAGATGGCGCCTTGAACTGTCATAATTGACGTCTGATGTAATGTCAAGTGAAAAGTAAACAAGTAAACTTTTGTTTTGATTTAATTAATATTGTAAAACTGTTTAAAAAGTTAATTAGAAAAGTGAATCGTTGTGAAAAAGTGATAACCTAAGAAACTCCGTAATGGACTCGCTATATGTTGTCAGGTAAACAGCCAGGTACAAAAAAACAACGTAACATTACCCATCACCGTAACCCCGGTACGTAAAGGGCTCGTGAAGGACACCGTGGATTTTAGTCAGTACAAGTCTGACAGTCCCTCCCGCCCTGCCCTGGGTGGGAGGACTCATTTGATGATTTTACCACGCAAAAAAAAAAAAGTGTTTAGTCGGAGGAAATTTCCAGTTTATTTACGTTTTTTTAACGATAAATAATAATGCATTCTTAACATTTTATATAGACGAAGTATTTAATGGTAGTTAGCATTATTACCGGTGTATGTAATCTAGTAACAGCGCGGCCGCAATGCTTCCGCAACGCTGAAACTAAAGTTTGATATTCACTAAGCTATTGACAGCGCTGTGAATACTACTCAGTAAAATAACAAAGGTGACAGTTACAGTTACGTCAAAAAAACATTAAAACTCGCGGTAGGGCCTTAGAGCGAGGAGACAAATAAAAGAGCTAAATAAACGTAAATTAATCTTTTGTTGTGTGTTTCCAGGTACTTTATTTTCGGTGGGTGTTTTCAGCCATCTACTGAAGTTTGACGATGCCATTATTGGTGTCATATCGTGTACCAGTAAGATATTGGCTGGAGTCATGTACGCGTTTGCTACAAAGACGTGGCACATATACATAGGTATGTATTGTTTAAATTGACACTAATATAATAAATGTGAAATATTAGGATGAAGATGGAAAGATGTTTGTTACTTTTTCACACAATAATATAGGAAACCCCGGTTACCCTTTTTTTTATTTATCAAAATCAAAATCAAAATCAAATAATTTATTTCAAGTAGGCCATTTACAGGCACTTTTGAATTGTCAAGAGACAAAAGTAAAATAAAATAGTTTAAAAATAGTTACGGTGCTACAGTCCCAGTCACAAGACATAAAAACTTGTGAAAGTACTGTAGATGCCCGTTCCAAAGCGTAGATCTCTATGGAGAAGAACGGGCAAGAAACTCCATGGACACTCTTTTTCAATCGCCAAAATTATAACAGAACCTTTGTTACATCATTCATCTTGAGATGGTACATTATGTGAGAACGATGTAGCAAGTAAAGTGTCCATAGGAAATTCATATAAAAAAGACAATTCAATAAAATTATAAATAATTAAAATAAACCGCGGCTGTTAAGAGATGACCAGTCACGACTGACAGCGCCCGTTCACGAACATGACACATGCATCAGCATCACTCAGCTTAACCATTTTGAAGGGAACTAAGTGATCCGACACACGCGCCACCATCAGCGAGACATTTGAGTGAGCATGACATAATCTCAACTGCCAGGGCCATTCAAGTCATTAAAAGACGTGGGTATCTACTCATTGAAAGCTATAAAGTACATGGTACTCACACAATGCTTCCGGTGAAACTATATAATACTAGAAAGATTGACTCTATACAACGCAACGATAGTTTACAATCTTCATCAGCTCCGACAATAGTACTAAATGATACCCTACGACTGTCGTAATAAAGATAAAAGACACACACAGAAAAAGAACGAATTAAAACTCATGTAAAATACAATAATAATACAGAGTTGTATGAGAGGTGTATGCTGTTGAGTCCTATAACCATGTCAGCTAGCTAATTATGTTAAAAGAACATGAACAATGTCTTGTGTTCAACACAGCGACCAACTATGCTTATCATCTAAATAATCTCTTACAGAATAATATGCTTTGGCACAGAGGTTAGCTTTTACTTTTGCTTTAAAAACGTTAAACGGCAAATCTAGAAAAGAGGATGGTAACTTGTTATAAAGGTATATCGTGTAAAATCATCAAATGAGTCCTCCCACCCAGGGCAGAGCGGGAGGGACTCTCAGACTCGTACTGGCTAATGTCCACGGTGTCCTTCAATAGCCCTTTACGTTCCGGGGTCACGGTAATTCGTACAGTCCCGCGACCACCCCGGTTACTGTGCGATAATTTTACAGTTACCTATACGCGGGCGTTGCTGATGGTAACAGCTAGTATTTTTAAAACATACCTACTATTGACTGGTTAATATCTAGTGAAACATTATTGCAAAACTAGCGTTGTTTAGCGCAGAGGCTGAGCGATTGGACTGCTGCGCATCGCGTAGCGGGTTCGATTCCCACACAGAACAAATATTTGAATGACCTACAAGTAGTTGTTCCGGTTCTGGGTGTTTGTGTATGTGATTTTCTATTTTTGTAAGCGTACCCGCGACACAGCTGAAATTCCTGGTGTGGGGCAACGTTTATAAAAAAAGAAAAAAATAACACGACATGATATTCGAGACGAAATAATTTCGTTATATTGATTTAAAAAAAAAATTAAGGTTTACATAAAAAAAAATGATTTCTAGTTTGTTCTTATTTGACGTATGTTTTTCTTTTGAAATTGCAGCTCCATTGATAGAAATCTTCAACGGAACATCGTTCATAGCGATGAGGTCAATGGTCTCCAAATTGGTAGACAGACATGAATTGGGTAAGAATTGTTTTGTTTACTTCCTTACCTACTTGTATTTTTGTATCTAAAATGTGAACCATCTATATAATCGTAATTATCAAAATAGGGGAACAGTGTTTAAGGCGAGGACGCGAGGTATGATGGGAAATCACACACCTAAGGCAAACTTAACACAATACTAACGTAGCGCAAGCGCCAACAGGACGCCATTTGTTAATGATGGCGCTTGCGCTATGTTAGTATTGTGTTAAGTAGGCCTAAAGAATGTATGTCCCCATTATACTCGTACCTCCCCGTCCCCGTCTTACCTATACACTGTTCCCCTAATTATTTTCATTACAAATTATCTTTCATATTATAACTGGTTTAACATGAATTTATATAAGTTCTTTTTACAGAGTTTCTTTTTATCTTAAAACTTGACTCAGGCAAATGGGATGCCCATGCCCTAAGGAAGCCTTAGGGCATGGGATTCAATTTTAAATCATACTTCCGCATCAGCTTCATTTTCCTGGTTTTACTTAACACGTTCGCTGCGGCCGAACAATCGCTGCGCGCGCCCTTTGTATGGCCGGCAACACACACGGTGTGTGAGCCGCACTGACGTAGCATATTTTCGTAAGCGCGACGACTGTGCGGCCGAACACGCCTAGCGTGTGGCGGCTCGCTGTTGCGCCAGTGCGGGACTTACGCGCTAGGCGTGTTTCTATCCTTGAATGCGGCAAACACCTGTGTTTTTACCAATGTAACAAGAGTGCGGTTTACACTTACCATGTGTTTGGTCATTATTTTTAGGACTGCGTGGTAAAGTACTAAGTATCATGTTGGTATTACTTTAATACGAAATGCACTTGTATGCTTGTAGAAGCAAAATAATCGTAGTGTTTCAGCCAAATGTTAACATAGTCCTTTCTAGTAGTAACTTGTCACTATCAGCAATTAATCCGCTAGAAAAAGTAATAGCTGTTGGAATAATGTTAGAATGTCTGCAATTCTATGAGGAGACAGAATGAAAAGATCATTTCATTTAGTATTCATGGTTAAATTAATGTATTAAAAATAAATAAATTAAATGACAACTTGGCCCTATCAGATTTCTTAACTATTTTTTTATTTGTAAAACCAGGTAAAGTAAATTCGTTCTTCGGCGTGGCTGAGGCGATGATGCCACTGATCTACGCGCCCATGTACACAACATTGTATACGAAGACCATCAAGACCTTCCCTGGAGCGTTCTTTCTTCTAGGAGGAGGTTTGACAATGCCAGCTGTCGTTATATTCTTGTAAGTATAAATTTTATTTTCTGGGAAGTTAAAGACCTAAATCAGAACACAAACAGTAACGATAAAATGACTTTAATATGTCATTATAGCTGCAACATGCCGCCATGCCGTTTTGTTAAGGCGATGTGGTACTAATCTCAGTAAAGTACCGCATCTCCGCATTATTCGATCCCCGCGCGGAACAAATATTTGTATGACCTACAAGTAGTTGTTCCGGGTCTGGGTGTTTGTGTATGTGAGTTCACGACGATACAGGAGAAATCCAAATATTGTGAAGCAAAGCTTGACACCAAAATAGAAAAGAGTATTTTTAACAAAATTTTAAAACTGGATAAGTATTCGCATATTCTTCACATTGTATTTGTCATTTCAGATGGTTGTACCTAGCAAATAAGAAGCACATTCAAGCAAACTTAGACAAAGAAGCTGAACTCAGAGCCAATACAGAGAAGATCGGCATGGAAAACAAAGCCTACGAGACTGATGAAATTGAGAAAAAAAATACAACAGATGATAAAAATGATATTGTCACACAATCGCAAATAGAGATAGGTTTCATAGAAAGTATGGTAAACAATAGTAAGGTACAACACTAGTTTATAACGATACATGCGTAGACTGTAAATAGATTAATGGGAATAGATACTTTTATATACAGAGATAAATTAATTATGAAATAAGAAAGCTTAATAGAAATCATCGTGAGGGATGCTTAGATAGTTGTTGCACAAGACAGTTAGGCTGTGAAGGAAAAAAGACTAACAGTAATGGAAATGAAACAGTTTTCTGCTGTAACAGTAGATTCTGAAATCCAAAATGCATTGAAGTTCAAGAATTAAGATCGGTATGATGTTTTGCTTAACATCAAGCACAAATATAATATACCGTAATGTGCGTGATGCACTGTCAGGATTGACACTACAAATTACAATTAAATGGATTTTTTAACAATTTAAGCCAAGATGGTTTACATTGTTAAAAAATCCATCCATCCATCCATCCATAGACGTCATGGTACGCCACCTGGTTGGTAACAAAAGTCAGCCAGATGGAGAATATTATTTATCTTCTTAGAAAAAAATATTATTATCTTTTAAGTACTTCATTAAAATTATATAATAATTGACACGGATTAATTATTTTTAGCTTTAAACTTTTAATACCAGATACAAACAGTACCTACTGATGTAACTATCCTATAAACGCCTATTAATAATTTTAAGACAATAAGATTACCCACGATAGAAACTTAAAAAGAGCCATTTAAAAATGTCACACATTTAATGTTGACTGCATACCTACATTATTATGTAGTTATAAAAGAAATACTAAATTAAAAATAAATTTCTAAATCTGCAGTTATTTTCCACACACAAGCTTATTTTTAGCAACTAATTATATTTCGTGTACATTCTGTACATTTACATATTTTTTTAATCAATCTTTATATCTTTCTCCTTCTTCTTAATTATTATAATATAATTATCTTTCCGAAATGAAATATTTATTGACACGTTTGGTGCTTTAAATTCCTATGAGCAAGACAAAGTTTTGCACTCCTAATAAAGTGATATAGTAAATTAAGTTTAAGTTAATGTACGTAGATATTATGTTATACTATTATTATGTGTGAGTACTTATTCGATGAAAATAAAGAAATATTTTTAATTGCTTATTTTATTTCCATGTGTCTGGAATATTTTCTTTAGTATTTTCTGATCTTTTCGAGTTTGTACTCGACCACAAGCAAGCATAACGAAGGGTGATTACTTAAACAATAGAAATTTATATTAAAAATGATTTTAAGACTCCGTGCATTCTGAAACTTGGCAAGTAACGTAGCATTTTTTATCAAATAAAACTCTATGAACTAATGACGTAAAAGTACAAAATTTCCGTGTTTTTCATCCGAGTATTCATTGTCAATTTAACAATCCAATTTTATTTCTAATCGAATCCGATTAGAGCATTATGTTACAAGTTATTGTCAAAAATTATATAATACAGCAATTGTAACAATCATTATTTTATTTGTAACAAAAACCAAACATCATGCATTGTTACATTACAAGCGAATGTTCAGTCACCGTGAGCATATACTTGTGACGTATTGCTCAAAATCGAGTCTTAGACTTGTCACCTAAAAGACGAAAATGGAAATACTTCTGGTGAGAGAACACCTGAAGGTATTGGTTATAATAAGAACACTTAATTAAGAAAAAAGACAAACTACACAACTTACTAGAAACGAATTTATTCCATACTTTTACATTTAAGAGTATACATAATATACTCATTACAAATATAAGACGTAAAAGTTCCAATAATATATTTCAAAAACAGTAAAGTATTTTAAACGTATAAAAATATAACAAACCAAGAATATTTGAGACTCCTGCTACAGATTCACAATAAAAAGATCTTTCAACATTCGAAGCATTATAAAACCATTAATTATGTTCCTAGGGAAACATAAGACATTTTACTGTCTATCGACAAAGCAGTCTTAGTCCGTACACATCCTTAAAATCTAGTTCAAACATGTTTGGCAATATTATAATATAAAATCTTAGACAGAAATTGAAGACATTGCGACCAAAACATTTATACTGTGCACAATATTTCGTACACTTTGTGAGGGACCTCCTTTCCAGCGAACGAGATATACAGCGTTTGGTGACTTGGGTGAACCTGGAAGTAGATTAGCGAGTCAGTAAAATAGCAAGTCGATAAAACAGCAAGTCAGTCAGTTTAAACTCATAAGGACAAAGGTAAGCTGAAAGAATAGATTTTGGTTTTTCCTCGATTGTAACCAAAATGTCACGTCGCCATTCCCCATCAAGCAGGAAAGTCTACACCACAAGGTTCATGAAGTTTAATGAAAACCTGTGGTCGCGGGACTCACGAATTACGTGACCCCGGTACGTAAAGGGCTATTGAAGGACACCGTGGATTTTAGTCAGTACGAGTCCGACAGTCCCTCTCGCTCTGCCCTGGGTGGGGGAGGACTCATGTGGTGATTTTACCATGTAAAAAAAAAGAAAGTTTAATGAAAACCTGGGAATTTGGGAAACTATAGTAGTTACGAGGTACAAAAATTTACAAGCAACTAACATTTTACCAATTATAGGAGCAACTTTACTCTGACGACAACACAGAGAAGTTTACATCGCCAAGATTATAGAAATGACTATGACGTAATGGTCTCCGACGGAATAGTCTACTAGTGTAGGTTTTATTAACCTTCAACTGGAGACGTAGTTTTAGTGTGACGTAACTGGTGACGTGTGGTCTGATAGACCGCTGTTTTATTTGGAATACAGAATAGTATCTTACCCTGCAGTTTATTCAGCGTGAATGTTATTCGATGCTTACCTTGCCAGGGGTCAAAGACCCTTGTTCCTTAGCCCTGCCGATGTACAGGGGTTCTCCGTTGGATGTGTTGCCGCCGGCAACCGCGTTAGGAGGAATGTTGCCATCACGAGCTTCCTGCCACCGGATCCTTTCGGGGCGAGCGCACAGTACCTGAAATTATAGCATAAAATTCTGTATTTCATATAGCTTTTTTTTAAGTACATTATTATTCTGTCGGGATATGCGATTGAGGGAATTAAGAGAGTTTTTTGTTATTATTACTACAATTATGCATTATAATATTATTTCCTGTGTCGCTCGCTGACTAGTCTCCGATAAGATTGGACGCCATTACGAAATGTGTTCGGAGGACTACTTTTTTCCCATATCAGCCTTATAATCCCTAAGTTAAAATGAAAGTTCAATATAATATGTTATTTCAATTGGAGCACAAAATGTTGATATACAGGTTAGCTTTACTCTTGGTCTTGAAATTTGATCAATCACTGATTAAATCAGCTCTATTTTTGTCCAACACCACTTAAACGTGAAGAAATAAGAGAAGTGTTAAATCTGACTTAACAATAACATAATTAAAAATGGTAAGTATATACGTCGTTCTAAATATATACCTACATAATTAAAATAATGAGTCAAACTCTTCGTCATAATTCATACATTATGATTTAAATTATTTCACAATACAAAAAAAATGACTCAATCTCATATGCAGCAGGAAACGTAAAATAATATGATTATTTTACACTACGATAGTGTCATATGTTATGCATTGTATTTTCCATGTAGTGAACTAATTAAGGCCGATGAATTTCGAATAATTAGTAACGAACAATCGTTTCCTTCCTACTTACGTATTTCATTACCTCGTAATTAGTAAGTTTATTTTAAAAATAAAAATCACGTGGTTACAGGATTATGTACAGTGTTATAATTACCTATATAGCAATGAATAATATCGATGCCTTACGGCCAAAAGGGGTACAGTGACATTTTTTTGCGAAATCGACTTATATATACTAATGGTTAAAATCGGCTTTTTTCCAATAAAATTCCGATTTTAATCATATAATTATATAAGTTGATTTCGCAAAAAAATTTCGCTTGTCGACATGTAGTTACTATGCAGAGTCAATATGTATAATAATCTTTCTAAAGTTATCTTCTTTATGACCATATTCAAGAATAAATATTGCATAAAATATGGACTATCCAGCTTTCGAAAACTGAAATTTCTTACAACTTTATTTATTTCCGAAATCGTGGTGCAAATTCACGTAGTGTGTGACAACAGGGTAATTGACTGAAAAAATACTAATTAGTCCGTCAGTGAGATTATAAGAAAAAAACACGAAATTTTTCTTTCGTTATTTAATCCAAAATTGACAAAGATAGGTTTTTTTTTTCACGTGGTAAAATCATCAAATGTGTCCTCCCACCCAGGGCAGGGCGGGAGGGACTGTCAGACTTGACTGACTAAAATCCACGGTGTCCTTCAATAGCCCTTTACGTACCGGGGTCACGGACGAAGATACCTACGCCACTTTTAAAATCGGCAAAATGTCAGAAGCAAGTACAGTTTTTACTTGCTTCTGACGACACGAGCCCCCACTTTCGAATTTTGATGCGTTATATCTTTCTAATATGCATTATAAACGTGCCCATTATTTTTTAAAAGTCTAGCAGATGGAAGGAATTAAATTTGCAATTTATCGATGCTGTGAATTTGCCTATTCGCTAAACAATACCCCCGATATAGAGAAGACATAAATAATATTATTAGTCACAAATTATAATTTAAAATAAACGTGTGAAAAGTAATATAATTTTGCTAATCAATTCTGAGAACTTTAACTCGAATCTCGTTCTTAATGAATAAGCATAAGGTCGAAGTTCATGGCCATACATTCGTGGAGTTTTATTCGATGACGATCGTCGCTCGCTATTGTCTAGACTACAAGGACGATTTGGGATCTGTAATGGAGCAGTGTCTATGGAACGAATGTTACGTAAGAGAGAGTATTGATTGAATACAGTAAACTATAACTAAATAAAAGCGGCATAATGATCACATTTGTATGTAATCTAGCATTTACACATAATTATGTATTGGGATGTGGGCTGCATAGAATATACTTTCATCTACGTTTAAAGGTTGTTTGTATTCGATATAATAAACCTTTGACGAATTAAACACCGATATTTTTATCCCCTATGTTCAGCAGTGGACGGCCTATGGCTGAGATGATGATAATGATGATGATGATTTTTATCTCCTAAGTATTTAGTAGCGGAACACCTAAACTACTTTTTTTAGGTCTGTCGATAACAGACCACCACTAGAGTGAAATCATCAAAGATCACTTGTCAAGAAAATTACGCTGTAAAATACTATGTGCAAATTAATATTCAAAAATGTTTTTTGTTTAAAAAAAAACATTGTCCGATACTAGGAATTTCTCATGTGTCGTGGGTGCGTTTACAAACATATAAACTTTCATACACAAACGTCCAGACCCGGAACAACTACTTGTAGCTCATACAAATATTTGTTGCGTGCGGGATTCAAACTCGCGACACGCAGCCCAGCAGTCCAATCGCTCAGCCACTGCGCTAACCGTGTCATTTTCATATCCGTATTATTTATTTAAGAGCGTGCATGACGTCACAATGTATGGCGCCAGAATTCTGACGCGACGCCCTCATATCGTAGTCGCATTGTAAGCCCCTTCGTGCACAACGTGACGAAAATCTCCGACCTTACGACTTTGGTATCCATTGCGTGCCTGTGTACCTCTATGGATTTTTATTGCAACAGTCGCCTGAATAACAAAGTCGTAAGGTATCGGAAACTTATAGTAAATTTACTACCGTCCACGAGACAAAATTTACAGTTCGACTGTATACTATAAAAAAAAAATACTAGAATGTAACCATTATGATACTCGTATAATGTAGGTAAGAATACAGGTCGCCTCACTTTAGACCGCGGTTAATCTACGTGCTAAGCTTTGTAAAGAAAAGTAGGCGGTATCGCCCAGTGCGACCCATGGCCACGCTACGCACGAATACACGGCCGGCGAACAAACGTTTCGGTTTTTCCGAAGTTACACGACGAAACCTTTGAACGTTGCGCATTGACAAATACAGAACCCTATCTACGTAAATAAATGTAGATGTATTATTTGAGAAAAGCTTAATTAATCATTTAGAGAAAACGACCAAAAGTGAGAACGGTCAAAATGTCATAGTTAAGAATGCAAGGAACAAAAACACGATGAAAAAAATAATAACCTAGTAAAAAGATTATTACGACAATAGTCATAACATTTATTTTGTTTTAGACCGATGCTATCTGTCACTCTTTTTAGTTTTTTTCTACTATTTTGGCTAAAAGCCAAACTGTTCCCACATGCTGTTTGCATTCGGGCCCGGATAGGGTATCTCGCATTGACAGTGCCGCAATACAAACGATTTATGATAACAATCCATGAATGTTCAACAAACCTTGATGAAGTCCTGCACTGATTACACATGACACAACTCAATGAGTGACCATGATTTTAACTGTTATTACTGTTTCATCATTCACACACTGAATGGCGTTATACGCTACAATTTGTATAGAAAAAACTAGGTAACAAAACAAGTCAGATAGACGACTCAAGACAGAGCGTGGTTTAAGTCTAGATTCTTGTTAGGCTAACTTGGCTTGACTTGACAATTTCTTGGCCGGAGAATACTGCACCGACGAAAGAAGGAGAGGTTGTGAGGGAGATCCTTGTCTAGCAGTGGGACAATATAGGAGAAAGAAAAAAAAACGACTTCGAAATATTGGAAACGCAACCGGCAAGTCTTAGAAACAGAAAATCTAAGACATGTGATAGCTCTACCAACCCGAACATAAGTAAGTGTGAAACCTCTCATAAAGAAGAGGTTTGTGTCCCAGCAATGGGAACTTTCGCATCTTTTTCAAAACAATTAAAAGAATCTGATGATGAGGGAATGAATATTGTCAAAAATGGATTAAGTTACTTTGGAATTAAAGTCTAATTCAGAATAACGTACCTCGATACTCCTCACAAGATTCTCATCGCCTCCCCAGGGCACGTAAGCTGCCTTGTGTTTAACGGCCAGTTTGCCGGGAATGAGGTCTCCCTCAAACCTGGAACGGATAACCCAAAGCGGGCTTCCGTCGTGGCCTTCGTAACCACCCACCACTGCTCGGTCGCTTAGCGTGTATGCATCATTGGGTGTTGTTGGAATCCATTCTACTGCAGCTGGAATTAAATGAGAAAAATTGTTTGTATCAGTCAACGATCGCAAAGTTTTCCTCGACGAGGAACTATATTTGAACACGTCTGGACTCAAAGTTTTACATAGTTATATCCCAATAGCTTGCTTTGATTACATATTCATTTCAAAGCAATGGATAGCAGAAATTAGAATTACAAGTGTGTGCTGCTGCCAAAAATATCTGATGGGATTTTTTGCACTAGCGTTTTGCGATGTGCGTCATTGAAATTTTTGGAATACCAAGGAAGTCGCCAGGAAAACTTCTTTGACTGTTCTAATACAAGATAAAGCTGCGTAAAGACTGCGGGTCAGTAAAATTCATTTTGAAACAGTCTCTGAAGTAGTGACGAACAAGTTTTGGTCTATGTACAAACTCAGTATGGATCAGATGGTAAGACTGGTTGATTGAAAAAATAGTATTCTCTGTCTGAGCAATTATTTTAGAAAAAAAAAAATTGGTGTTATTATTTACATCCATAAGCCGGAGTTGGAGACACATTGGGGTATCCAGGAGCGGGAGCATAACCAAATCCTCCTGGCGCTGACGGGGCTGATGGATACGACATCGCTGTTGGTGGCTGTTGTCCAGGTTGACCCGGAACACCCGGCTGGTACGGATACCCGAAGCTAGGTTGGTATTGCGGTTGGTACTGTGGCGGGAAACCCGGTTGGCCCGGTGGTGGGGCGCCAGCATTTACAGGGTTATATATCTGAGGGTATATTTGTTGACCCTGTGGTGGCGGGTATTGTTGAGGGTTGCCATAGGGATCTGAAATTGAAAAATAATGAATTAATGCATATTGCTCATCAGATTTCTATAACTTTATAGACCTTTAATTCACACGTCATCTTGAAGCGATTAAATACCAACATTTAAAAAAAAATGGCGGATACGTTTGAATTTCTGTTCTATCTTTGAATTTGTTCCTCGTACTGGCTGGCAAGAATCGATCGAAGGTTGAAATCTACTTATACGTACACCCGTATCGACGAACCCGAATACTTTCGGTATCATTTTATATTTGGAACTATGAGATCATCAATATTTATAAAATACGTCTAGGAGCGTGTGCCCACTAGTCTAGCATAAAGATTCCATAGACCTGTCACATGTTCATTACTGAAATCATTATTTACGCGAGTTATTCAACCTAATCGATAAGATAGAAAACAGCGCACTTAAAGTAAATTAAGTGTGGCTATCATAATGTTCAAATTAGCAAAGATACAACTTGGAATGTTGCGTGAGCGACGAAATGCTTATTAGGAAACTAGTTTCTTTATTGCTTGTTTTGTTTGTTTTTGTAATAAAAAATATCTTACTGCTTGACATAGGTATACAAATTTTTCAGTTTTTTTGTGGACACGAAAAAAAAAAGAATTGAAACAAGACGGGGCAGTCTATATCGGCCTTATTACAAAAAGTAAATAAACCTTGGTTTAAACCTGGTCTATCAAGTCCAGGCTTATCTGCAGAGCCATGGTTTAAATTTGTCCGTATTACAAAACTAAGATAAAACGTCAACTTTAGTACCGCCATTTGAACGATTGTCTATACAATTAAATCCACAATGAGTAATAACAATTAAATCTACCTTGTTTCAATCCATTTTGGGTGAAAATAACACAAAAACTACAACACAATGAAAAATTTGCTATGAGAAACTTTGACATACCTTTGACAGCTACTAGTGTTAGACCATGGTTTATCGCAAAACCACGATTTGTAATAATCTTTGTTTAAACCGTAGTTTTACAAGATTAAACCTGGGTTTTTAGTTAAACCCCTTTTTGTAATAAGGCGGTATTAGTCTATTCATTAGGTAAACTTCGGCCTCCATGGTTCCAGAGTTAGGATGTGGGTGTTTTCGAGCCAAATAAGTTCCCTTTCTATCCAAGACATATTCTAATTGCATAAATTCATTCAGATCTAAGATTTTCCCCACAAATTCGTCTGCCATAAAGATAAGTGCTTAAAGCGTCATTATATTTTATAGTAAGATCAACAACAATTGCTAATGCCTGTTTTCACTAACACACGGTGACACCTGAATTGTATTTTCAACGCTTCGTTTATCACCGAGAGTTCAAAATCCAACGTGATTATCACCCGCAGCACGATTTCACCCATTTCTGAGTATAGAACCTCACTTTGCTTGTGTCATCTCTACGTTCATTTAGCGCGACTTTTTTGTAGTAGTTAACTACTGGTTAAAATACTATGCATTTTTAAACCATTAGTTAAAATGAGTTAATCAATAAGTAGTTAATAGTTAACTAGGCACCTTCTTTTTCAACAGATTATTTTCAACAGTGCAATCAATAATGGGCGGATTTTTTTAAACGTGTACACATTTTAAAATTGGTGGTCTGATTTTATTTTCTATTTTTCGTATTTTTGTTTTGAGATTTTTACTGACTAATATTTAAAGTTTATAAAAATATTGAAGGTTTACTATAACATCATAAAGTTAATTAATAATAAACGATTAAAAATCATGTAGACGTTTTTTGGTTCCACTTAGTAACAATTTTAAAACCCGCTCTATTAATCGAAATAAAATAATTTACTGAAATATCACATTTTAGTTTGCTATATGTATGCTAAATAAATAAAAAACATGCAACAATATGATATAAAGGAACTAATAACTGCTCTAAGCGTATTATTGTCTCATCTGACTAACATGGGACAAATTAGTTACCTATTTTTCTTAGTAACTATTTAAATTAACATTGAATGTTCTTTTACAAAACCATATGATGACTAACAAATTATGTTTTATGATATAAAATAATAATAATCCCAAATTAACGTAAAAACTAGCAATTAACCCTTATTTTCTTATTTTATAAGTGATGGACACTCACATCAGTGGAATGCTAAAATTACTAAGTGGAAAAGTAAGGCTCATGATTAAAATGCACACATTTTTAGGCAAAATTGTATAGAACTGTAACAGACATATTTGATGTCACCAAGACGTAGAAATTTTGTTCTGCAATTTTTCGCAGAACAAAATTTACCAAGAAACAGCTGATTTTGTAGTGAAAATCAGCTGTTTCTTGGGGTTAGAGATTATTAGCTTTCATATTTTTAAATCAACGTACCCTCAAAATGTTCGAAAAAAAAGCTAGATAGTATTTGCAAGTCATGGAACGATTTCAAAATTAGGAAGTATTTTCTTTTTTCGTTGTTTCCACGGCATCGGAACTTATGCGTTTTAACCCACGGGAGACAGCTAGTACATGTTACTGCAGTTCTATCATTTTATCATTTATTAAAAAAAAACGAATTTAAAGTAAAAATAATTAGCATAATGTAATCATAATGTTTTTTAAGTCGTATAATACGTAGTCGTATTACCTACCTACCTCAATTGGTAAAAAATCGTAATATTGTTTAAAAAATAACAGAATCACGTGATGGACAAAATATTCACCGTGCATGCAGCTTTAGCGTTCCACTGAGGTACTATTCGTTCCGCTGACTAACGTTTTTGCCAGAATTGGTCAGTGGAATGTAACGATTCCTTACCAACTACACTAGGTTATTTTTTTATTTACGTATTTTACATTAAAAACAACAAAACATTGATACAACTTAGTAAAATATACATTGGTCGATTATATATTAAGTGTATTATACTTGAAATATTGTTAACTTATCCAAAAATCACCGTTGATCAATGGACAATTTTTTTTCTCTCGGCAAATCGTCCACTTTCAATGATTTTTCTATCGAGACTGATCCACTGTAGCTAATGACGGATATGTTCCACAGAGTGTTCAATAATGTTGCAAACTAATGAAAAAACTACTTTTGCGATAGATTTTAAAAAAGCCGTGTAAAATTGCGTTTCTCAATGGAAATTCCACCCAGGTCAATAATTAAGACTTTTATTTAAAAAAATATTAAAATTCAATCAGTTGCTTTACATTAATTATATTACTAATATGAATAAATATAATTTTTAAGCTATGGAGTAATGTTTATTTCGCAATCAATATATTTATATTTATCTCGTAATGTTAATTTGTTGGTTACAAAAAGACGGGAGGACAGGGTAAAAAAATGGCATGTACGTAACGGTATCACTCAAAAATTTTATGAATTAATTAAGAAATAAAGGAAATGAAGATGTGAAAATATAGTTAAATATATGTTTTAACTAACGACATCAAAAAAAAAATGAGTACTAAGATAGTTATCGTAAAAAAAAAAATCGAAAGTTGTGGGACATAGCAAAAATGCAATGTACACGTTTATAAAAATCCGCCCTAATATGCAGGTAGGTATTACGTACTCGTAACACTGAAAATGAGAGCGATTATATCTTAACAATGCTGTTATCTAACGACTCTTAGAAAGCTAAAGCAGAGAAATTGGACAAGGAATTATGTAAACAGTACAAAAGTAAGGAAAGTGCCTACCCATTAGGAAAATATATTAGTCTATCAAAAAACGTATCGAATGTAGGTATTTTATATTATTTGTGGGCGTACACAATGATGTAGACGTTTCTGGCTAAATTTTTTATCTTAAATTTTTAATCTCAAAATAAACTTTAACATAGGTATCGCGAAACACGGGTAAACAAAATAAATCACTGGGTACGCTCGTACAACATACTTTATATTATATAAGAATAATTTATAAGATACTTAGTAGGTAGGTATGTAGGTTTATAATGGCATGCGAAAAATATTTATTTCCAAGGACATCGTACATTGAATAAACTTCAATTATTCCTATATATATCCTCAAAAAACACGCTTCTGTTTGACATGGCATCATAACAATCTACCGTTAAAAATTAATTTACTAATTATTCCAATTAAGAATATGACAATTTAAAATCCGTTAACGTAAGTAGGTAGGTACCTAGATAGATACCGTAATAATTAGATGCTACCGTTATGACGAACAATCTAAACGACCTATAATAGATTGTAGATTACCGATTTCATTAGTCAATACCCATTAGGCAACCATTTGAATACAGGAAAGTGTCTAAGTACACAAAAAGTCACAAAAAATGGTGCAACCGGTAAGCTACCTTTATGGAATAAACAACGGCATCACATGACAACGTGTTTCTTAAGAATCTACAGCGTTCGTTTATAAACATAACCTTATCCAGCGAAAAACACGAACTTAGTAACTTAAAATTTAACAAATACTATTAAATAATACTTACACCCAGACATATTGGAAATATTTTATGTAATCACAGCACAAAATGAATGAACAAACGTGAAACAGCACACGAGTACAAAAGCCGACTGCCGGGTCACGGGTGATACGCAACAACAAAATAAATAGAATGGAATGACGCGGCGTCTGTCGGAGTACCGGAGTGTCAAAATGGCGGCGTACGTTGCGGAAGGCGCGGGAGGGACGCCGGAGACGCGAGAGAGGGAGGAGGGAACTCACAGATACGGTTTGTTCCGTTTCGTGCTCAGCTGATAAATCATCTTACCAAACACACAAGCAAACTTCCAATTATTTGCCTCTAATTTTGTTGACTATTTGCATATTTATTCTTTCTTTATTTCTAAACGCTGTGTTTGGTAGTTACATTTTTGTATCTTAAAAGTTAGAAAATGGTTTTCCAGTTACAAGTCTATGGTGCACAGTTTTCTGAAACCCGCCATCTGTGCTCCAAGATAAGAACTTCTTATGAGCACAACACACTAGACGGTGGGAAATATCACATAAAAATAACCAGTTGGGATTTTAGATGGCGATATTTCAATATTGTGTTATTCGATTGCGAGTGGTCTACTTTTTGTATTATTACAGTAAGCTTGAGTCATCCCATAGCTGGGCAAATGGCGACTCTTTCACCTCGTCACAGGTTGTTGGTATTGTCCAGCAGGGCTATTGGCTAAATTGATTGTAACTGACCAGCAGTTGTCCACTGAAATTGGAGTGCCTCAAGAGCGTTAGAATAGTTGATTTTAGGGAATAGTTACATTTATCAGTTTCATTGGAAATGCAAAAGCCAATACGAAACTTATCTTTGGACTACTATTTGATGGTCACCACACAGATGCCGAGATACGCAATAGCTCCGCTGGTCTTGCGCACGTATGATTGTGATTAGAAATTGATAAATGGCTCCGAAAATAAGAAACACATTTCCATCAACTTAATTTTTATTACTTATTATTAAACCATATTATTAAACCAACACAATTATAAAACAAGAGCAACACAATAATTACAAAGGCCCAATATTTGACGGCACGGTTGGCGCACTGGCATTGTATTGCTGCGCAGCGTGTCGTGGGTGTGATTCCCGCACGGAACAAATATTTGCATTACCTATAAGTTGTGGGTGTTTGGTATGCAAGTTTTTATGTTTGTAAACGCACCCACCACGTAGGAGAAAATACTAATGGGGTTTTTTTTTATGAGCCTACGTTGCCCCACTGCAGGGCAAAGGCCTCCCTTCCCTCCTTCCATCTCTCGCGATGTAATGCGATTGTAGGCCATCCCTTTAAAACTGAATCCAGCTCATCTCGCCATCTCCTTCTGAGCCTGCCGCGTTGACGTTTTCTGCCCGTTGGGCTCCATAGAGTGATTATTTTAACCCAGTGATCCTCCGGCATGCGGCAGATATGGCGAGCCCAGTTCCACTTCAATCTTGCACCTGTGAGGCCAACATCAGCCATTTGGGTTTTGGAGCGAAGCATGGAATTTCTGATGCGGTCCGAAAGTTTGACACCCAATATACTTTGCTCCATAGCTCGTTGGCAGACTCCAAGTGCGGACTTCTGACACAGTGTGAGTGACCATGTTAGCGCTACATAGGTGAAAGTAGGGACAAATGTGGGGTTACGATTTATTAAAAAAAAGGTGTAGCGTACAACATGCAGTGTGTGCTAACTTTGACCATAAATTCTTCACCATTAATTTTTTTCTACTCGAATTGATGACTGTTGAAGTAAGTCAAAATTTCAATCATAATATTCTATTTCAATTATAATATATTATGCAGTTATAATTTGTGTTATTGTGTTCATCTGCTTATTTTATAAACGCATGACTATAAAAGTACTGAATCATTAAAACAGTGTAGGATATGATTCGGCCGGCGAAGTTCATGACTGTCCCTACATTTATTGTAAACACGTTCGCAGATATCTCCAGCTTGCGTGATGCTACCAATAAAATCATAGTTTTCACTTGATCGTAGGGTTCATTATCTGAAAAGAAAAAAAGGTGAACAGATTAGTGAACAATTAATGCCAAGCTGCCATTTTATGTTTCGATGTTAAATAGAACTTTATTTTCATTAAAAAGTCTTTTTGAATAGGTACATTACAAAACTTAGATGGTAGTTAATAATTTTGTCACAATCTATTGTGTGTCTAACATAGTGGAGCAGTGCAAGAGCACAACAACCTTTACAACAACTTTTGTAGTCGCTGTCTCACAATAAAGATCTTTTACTTTGACTTGGAAATTATGGCTACTAAGAAAAGATCTTAATTTCGTACTTTTAGATAAATACTAATAAATAAAATCTGAGTATTTTGTGCAAGTGATCTGACACCGAAAAGCATTAGCGGTAATTAAAATCATGTTTAATTGCTTAAATTAATAAAATTAGTAATAATAATAATCACTAAAAATTCTTCCCCCCATGGGTGGAAGGGGAAGAACTGTCAAAATTTTTATGACTATAAAACCACCCTTTTCCTTCACATGCCATTTGCGATCCATGGCTGCCGTATCTTGTTGCAAGAAATAGGATTTTCTTCCCACTTTCCTCTATTCTCAACTCAACGCCATTATTGCGCAATCCTTTAAAATATTTGTCAAAGCACTTAGATTCACTCACCTCCTTCAATTAATTGCAAAACGTGCAATAACAGCGCTGAAGTTTTTTTCCTTTCCCTCGCAAACATCTCACAAGCGATCGCCAAAAATATAGGACGGAAATTTAAGACCAGCACAAGAAATATGTCACTGAGGAATATTTCCGAATACTGGAATGAAAAAATGATAGTTTTATTAAGAAATAAACAGAGGCGTTAAACATAAAGTAAAAACGCCGATTTTTCAATTAAAGTAAACTGTAGCATTTAGGTGCAAGTTTTGAAGAGAAGCGCAATCAGTATTTCTTACATAGACATAAATAAATCTATAAAAAGGAATATCTCCACGTGCTGTCCGAAGTACTGATTGTCCCACGGCGGCTGGGTCGGGAGGTGGATGATGTCCTTTCCTTTACGTAATCCGCCTCCTCCTTCACTAGCATCTGTTCTGCACTGCTTGGCAGGAGGAGTTGAGTGCTTACTATTCACTTTCGCTCCGCAACGTGGCCTGAATCAGTACTAGGCGCGAGTTTTCGCCGCTGTCTATCACCTACGAGAGGACACAGCGGAGGTGTCCCGCCCAAGCGGGGTAGATGTCCACCGTTTGCTCTACCGTGTCTTCAAGCTGTTCACGCAGCGGTGTCTCCCGCGCGTTTCCTCACGCCCAATCCAATACCTCTCGAAACAACCGAATCTAGAGAGGATCTGCGTCCGAAGGTGAGGATACCGTGGTGCCTCTCCAGCCACTCCCCAGCGAGTAGTCTTAACGAACCACAAGCACCGTGATACGAAATTTTTATAGACTAGAGTTAATTATACTTAAACACTTACCTTTAAAGATGGAGACAAGGACCGACATATTACAAGTAGAGTGGCTAATAACCATGCATTAAACATTGCAAATACCTGGAAAAAGACATAGGTACCTTTACATACAGAAAATTAAGGACTTTTTCACCACGAATAAGTGATGATTCATCATTCTGTATCGTTATCTTTAAAGGGATGTCAGAAACGTAAGGATGTATTGCAGTTGCTTAACTTTAAAGCCTTTGTCAAACATACTGGCGTGGCGAATGCGAAGCGTGACGTTTTTATTTGTAATGTATGGAATTGTTTGAATCCAGTCACATAGAAACGCGAAAGCGATCCGATAGCGTGACAGAACTATCGGACTGACGTCTCGCTTCGGTTCGGTATCGCTTCGGAAACGCTTCGCTTTCGCCGGTCTGTTTGACAAAGGCATAAACGTATTGAATATTTCGTGGGTGAATCAAATTTTGAGAGTATGCAATCCATTATTACCTGACCACAGTACATAACATTAAAGAGATGAATACAGTCAGCAACTTTGTCATATATTTGCATTAGTTCAAACCAACAGCAGTGCGTATCCTTTTCTTGTATAACTTTAGGTTCAATGCAAATATTCTGGAAATAGACTATTTTTATGAATATCAATATAAATATTTAATTGAATTTGATTGCACTATAATAATGATGGTAGATAAGATACATAAAG
The DNA here is from genome assembly GCA_943136025.2 of Agrotis puta. Classification (NCBI taxonomy): domain Eukaryota; kingdom Metazoa; phylum Arthropoda; class Insecta; order Lepidoptera; family Noctuidae; genus Agrotis; species Agrotis puta. Next base: position 11,743,399 of record OW964172.2, read on the forward strand.
CAGTATGCATGAATGAGCCGCATAAAAAGTAGTGTGTGTGTGTGTGTGAATGATGTTTTTTTATGGATAGAAATGAGGTAACTGTTGAAATGTCAAGTAATGAGAAGTATGGCAAAACGATGCACCGACGCGACTCCACATAAATTAGAAAGAGGGCACGAGAATGTTAAATAAAAATCTGTAAGTCACATATCTGTCGGGCACGCCGCAATCGCGGCGGTAAGACCCCTCTTTGAGGAGTGGCTGGATAGGCGTCACGGCGTCCTTACCTTCCGCATGACGCAGGTCCTCACCGGACACGGAAGTTTCGGGAGGTTCCTGTGTCTGATAAGGAGGGAGGAAACGCCTGGGTGTCACCACTGCGAGGACCGTCCTGAGGACACGGTGGAGCATACGGTGCAGGACTGCCCCGCTTGGGCAGAGCACCGCCGTGTCCTCACGACGGCGATAGGCGGAGACCTCTCGCGCCCGGCATTGGTCGAGGCCATGCTGCGGGGCGAGACGGAGTGGGAAGCGGTCGCCTCCTTCTGCGAAGCAGTCATGCTCGCGAAGGAGGAGGCGTGCCGCGTGAGGGAGAGAACAGTGTCCTCCCTCCGACCCACCCGCAGTGGTAGACGCCCACGGCGACGGACGTCGCCAGACGATCTCCGGCCACCGTAGGCGCGGGCATGCGGGCAGCGAGTAATGGGCGACTCGCTGCCCGACCATGGACCATGCCCGGGTCGACGGCGCGTTGTGTTCCACGCGCGCCTCAAGGAGTGTCAGCAAACTGACGGGGCCTGTAGAGGGCCAGAGCCTGCCGGGGTCGCGGGTCTTACCCATCACCGTAACCCCGGTACGTAAAGGGCTCGTGAAGGACACCGTGGATTTTAGTCAGTACAAGTCTGACAGTCCCTCCCGCCCTGCCCTGGGTGGGAGGACTCATTTGATGATTTTACCAAGCAAAAAAAAAAAAAAAAAAGTCACATATCTGTGGATTTTTTTTTTTATTCAGCTGGGATATTTTTCCATTGACCTGCAGTCTACCATACAATAAAAGGAATAGGCATTACCTTAATAACAGTATCACACAATGTATCCCGGAATATAATCTTCTTTTGCTTAGACATCGTGTTCTCGACTGCCTTTATCAACAGTGTATTCAACATTACAATTCTCAAGTAAATATTAAGAACGATGATGTATATGATAGATCCTTGAAGCAACGTCAAAAATACATTAAAATGGGCACCAATGTTTTGTATGTGAAATTTTCTCAACCAAAATGTGCAAAGTACTTGTACGATTGGTAGCACGATCAATACAATTGAGATAACACGTCTTCTTCTGAATACTGTTTTAGTAACACTAAAATGGGTATCAAGATTATTGAGCTTATTAAATAATTGAACATAGTATTTAGTGTTGAAAATAGCCACGCAGAAGATCGAATAACACGCTTCAATTATGCTTAACTGGCCAAAAGCTTTCGTGAAAACATTTAAAGGCACATCAGATTTTGTATCAGACCAACTACGTGGTCGTACTAAAACCACTGTTCCAACAAAGTGAACTATGATAATAAGTAGTGCGTAGATCTTGCTAAAGATTTTTGTTTTGGTAACGTAGTTTTTCTCGTAAGAAACCAATTTTGATCCGAATAAAGACGCAAAATATATTAACGGTTTCGCAGCCACAACTAGAGAATATGGGGACACTTTATTCTTTTCGTTTTCGGGAATAACGTTAATGGTTTCGCGTTTGAAAAAAATAACATATTTCTCGACGTCCGAAAATCGTTGATGTAAAACATGGTCTTTCCTATCTGCGAGTCTCTTTGATAATGTTTCAAATATTCTTCATTTTATTTTTTAATAAAGTAGATAGATTCTTCATAATTGTATAATTCGAGACCTCAAATAATACTCGTTATTCATTACAGTTAAGTGCAATCTCTTGTTTCAAGTTTAAGTACTTTTTTTTAAACTATAATTATTGGTTTGATACCATCGTAGTATTTTAATACTATCTGAATTATATTAGGGTTCTTTATCCAACGGATCAATACAGACACCATTTTGAAAGGGGTTTAAAAAAAAAACATTTACACTTAATTTACGAAAATTAATTCTTGTTTATGAGGGCTGTCTTATTAAAATAAAACGACAGCGTTCATGAATATCATTATGATTTATTCATTAAATAGTGTTTCATAATTTCTTCAAAACACATTGTTAAAATTAAATTCCTATTAAGAGTCAATAATCACTTGTTTAAATTCCTAGGCACTTCTTAGTTATTTTCATTAACTTACCTACACTTGTAAACGTGTTATGAAGCTTCTCATTACCTAAAACAATTTAAGTTACATTTAGTTTTATTTTTCAGTTGTCTTTTAGTGTTTTTTTTAAGTGGTAAAATCATCAAATGAGTCCTCCCACCAAGGGCAGAGCGGGAGGGACTCTCAGAATCGTACTGACTAAAATCCACGGTGTCCTTCAATAGCCCTTTACGTACCGGAAACACGGTAATTCGTCAGTCCCGCGACCCAGTTGTGTGTCTAGTAGGTTTATTACAGTTATTATCCTTTAAGTGATAACATCATCAAATGAATCCTCCTGAGTAGAGTGTAAGGAACTGTCAGATCCTTAATGACTAAAAAAACCCTTACTTAGTTACATTTTTTATCGTGGTAATATCGTCAAATGAGTCCTCCCACCCATACTTTCAGACTTGTACTGACTAAAATCCACGGTGATCCTCTGCTGGGGTCGCGGGACGGTCTCATAAGGTAACCTAGACCCTGGAACGTTAAGGGCTGTTGAAGGATCATCGTGGATTTTAATCAGTACGAGTGTGACATCCCTCCCGCTCTGCCCTGGGTTGGAGGACACATTTGATGATTTTACCAAATTAAAAACAAAAAAAAAATGGTAAAAAGTTAAACAAGATTTGATAATTTAATACTTACACTGAATAACCAATGGATGAAAAAGAATACGAAAACCAAGGACAAGATAACGCACGCTGCCCCTGCTGCTGGGCCCATGTCACCGAAGACGCTGTAAATATATCAATAAATTTAATATCTCCAAAGATTATGCAGATTGCTTGCTAGATTACGTTATCATAATTATTTCAACATTACATGTCCTTTCCAAGTTTTATCTCAAATTCTTGATTCGATGGTGTAAATACAGATTTACCCTTACTGACCCGGTATATTACATGTTTCCTTACATATTTTAATAAATAGATAAAATTAGGTACTCGTAGATGTATGTCTAAAAAGTCATACGAATCTTAGGCCGAGATAAGTAGTCGTTGCTAAGCCAAAGCCAAAGCTACGTTCTAAGTAACCAATTCGCATAAATAGTAACTACTTTGGCATAATTTAACCATAGTATTGATTTTCAAGGAATTAGCACGTTGTATGTATGGATTTGACATGAATGTTTTGAAGAAAGTTATTTTTACTGTCTTATTATATCCGTTTATTTATACCGTCTCAGTTACTTGGTAGTACTTTCCGAAGTATACTTACGACACATTAGCTTAGCTATGACAATTTATCTCGGCCTTAGTTTGTGGCCTGGAAAGTGGAAGACTGCTTAGCCGTTGTTTATATGTTATTTGAACTAATTCCAGTAATAGAGTGGCTAGTTTATTTTGGAGGTGAGCTTAGTCTTCGACATACTACAAACGACTAGCTTATATGGACTGATTACCGCTTTTGTATAGAGATTAGATTAGCCCATATTTTTGTAGAACTATGTTTTAACAACGAATCCTTCTGTGTTTCAACGTCATAAACTTTTGTAAATTAAAGAATTATTAACAATTTATACAATTAATAGTTATGTTATCTGATTTAAACGTCATAATTATGATTTTGACAAACGTCCAATGACAAAGAAATCCATAGTAGAAATTAAATTGTTTATGCTAGATTCAGCTAGAAAAAAGTTTGACGTCAAAATCCCTTCCTTTTTTGGCGTGCCAAAATCGTCATATGAGTCCTCCCCCACCCAGGGCAGAGCAGGGCAGGAGGAACTGTCAGACTTGTACTGACAAAAATCCACGGTGTCCTTCAATAGCCCTTTGCGTTGCGGGGTCACGGTATTCGTTAGTCAAAATCCCTTGTTGTAAAACTTGGTCTGTCATGGTTTTTGGGTTGTTGTTGCTACCTCAGTTTGAAGTTACTGTCGCTTTTGGGCATCATATCCACAGACAAGAAACCAAGAACGATGAATAAACATACTAAAATAAGCACATTTGGAAATCTACAATTTCCCACTGGATCCTGCGTGAGATGTTATGGTTTATTTCTTTTCACATAAGAGACACATACTCATCCGCTTCACCAAGGGCAGAATAGGCTATTTTACTTAAAAAAAATATTAGTCCGACATATACCTAGATTATAAAAAATATTAGACCCGCATTTTTTATTTTGTTGCGTAAACCAAAATTGACGAAGATAAGCTTCTAAAAATTACAAAACGTCACTCGGTCGGTACAATTTTACAAGGATTATGACGTCACAAGCCTCCACTCCCGAATTTGGAAACGTTTTATCTTTGTCAATATTTATTGATTTAAATAAACAAAATCCATTATTTCTCAAAATTCTTATTGACGGAATAACCAGATTTTCAATTTATTTATGCAGTAAAATACCTTATTTGATGATTTTACATCCCAAAAACAGACACAAAAAACATCCACCATTGATTGGGGCCGTGGGTTATCATGGCTCTTTCACATAGAGGAGACTTATATTCCACATGTGGGAATATTAAAATCAGCTTGGTATGTGTGGAATTTGTAGAACCTTTTCATAGTGAACACACACACGATTAAGAACTTACTTGCCAGAGTACGAAAATTCGTTAGTTATCCCAGGATTGGCATCTTGCTTGTATATATGAAGGGAAGTTTCAGACTTTCATAGGTCTTTTCTTCGGATCGCAGTGAGTCAGACCCTTTTTTATTTCCTGCATTGCCACTTTTTCCAGTATCGCTATCATCTGTTCGACAAAATATTTTCTAAATGTTTTATTTAACAATAAAACTAGAGAGAATCCGCTGGTGGAAATTTGTCCATTTAATGAAAATAAATAAGTATTCATTTTGATAATATTATTAACTTTCATGATAAACAATGTGTTGAAAATGAACGATGTGTTGCTAAATGCGAAACTTGTGACCTATATACCTATATCATGCTAGACTAAGCCAACCATGTTTATAAAAGTCAGGACAACGACTTTTGGTACATTTTACTATTTTTTACTTCCTAATTTCTTCATTAGCAAATTGCAAGCCAGGGCAGGTATAAACCAAACGTCACAGCAAAAAGTTTTACGAAATAAATAAACAGTACATACCTCCGAATATAAACCCGATGGTCCATAATATACCAAGTATTACACCAACAACGAGCAGTAGTAATAATACACAAATCAAGATTCTGATCAGGCAAAAAAACGTACTAAAACTGAAAAATAAAAAACACAGATTTGTAAAAAAAAAAAAAATGTACTTTAGTTCGTGGGCTTACTAAACAGGTAACCTGGAACTTTCACTAAAGGGTTATTGAACACCCTGGATTTTAGTCACTATGATTTAGTCCCTTTCGCTCCGCCCAGGACCTCGGATTTCTTTTGTTGACTTTACCATCTCAAAAAATATGAAGAAACCCAAAAATCTCTTAGCAAGTAACCTTTCCGCGATCAGCCAAACTGTGATGCTTTTCCTACTCCTGTGAAAAGGCCAATTTCAACTTTACGCCAGGTAGCGGTTTGTACCCCACAAAGGATGAGGGAATAAATGCACAGATTTCGTGAAAACTGGAAGGGCAAGCTACACCGTTTAAAATAAAATAATGTTATGACCTACCACATTTTTGTATGTCTGGACAATGTTCATAAACAGGAATTTGTTGCTTAACTTATACTTTTGGAAACTTATGAACACACAAGAGGTCGGTTATTAAAAATATTTCGCGAAAAAGAATCTTTTGAGAAAACGTTATTGTATGTGAAATGATTTTGACAAATGCGGTCAAGACAGTTCTCTCTGCATAGAAGAAATAGTAGGAATAAATTGTTTATGCTAAGTAGGTAAGATAATATAAATAATATACCAAAAGAGTTTTTTGTACCGTTTATCCTTCGTTTTCATCAAGGTTTTTTTTTTTTTTAATCGTTGTAAAATTATCAAATGAGTCCTCCCACCCAGGGCAGAGCGGGAGGGACTGTCAGACTCGTACTGACTAATATCCACGATGTCCTTCAATAGCCCTTTACGTTCCGGGGTCACGGTAATTCGTTCAGTCCTGCGACCCCGGCAGGCTTTGGCCCTCTAGAGAGGGGCCCCGTCACTTTGCTGACACTCTTTGAAGCGCGCGTGGAACACAACGTGCCGTCGACCCGGGCATGGTCCATGGTCGGACAGCGAGTTGCACATTACTCGCTGTCCGCATGCCCGCTCGCGTTTTCATCAAGGTTGTGATGTATTTTACAAATATTCAAGGTTTTCTTTTTTGAAATACCTACCATGGTTTATTCTTTTTTGAATAAACCATGTTGTTGGTCGCTAATGACCTTAGATGTTGAAAAACGACCTTAAATAAATAATTAAAAAAAAAACATGTTGTATACAAAACTTGTATAATACAAATATTTTATACCTTGATGAAAGCGTGTAATTGACTGTTTGAAACAGTTCTAATACATTTTTCAAACAAATAATTAAAATATATCTTGACAAATATTCTACAAGGTTTGTATCAAGCCTGCCGAGGTCGCGGGACTCACGAATTACCGTGACCCCGGTACGTAAAGAGCTATTGAAGGACACCGTGGATGTTAGTCAGTCAAGTCTGACAGTCCCTTTGATGATGATGACGACCCCGGCAGGCTTTGGCCCTGTACAGGCCTCGGCCCTATGCTGACACTACTTGAGGCGCGCGTGGAACACAACGCGCCGTCGACCCGGGCATGGTCCATGGTCGGACAGCGAGTCGCCCATCACTTACCGCCCGCATGCCCGCGCCTACGGTTGCCGGAGATCGTCTTGCGACGTCCGCCGCCGTGGGCGTCTACCACTGCGGCAGGGGTGGAGGGAGGACGCTGTCCTCTCCCTCACGCGGCCCGGCTCCTCCTTCGCGAGCATGACTATTTCGCAGGAGGCGACCGCTTCCCACTCCGTCTCGCCCCGCCGCATGGCCTCGACCAATGCCGGGCGCGAGAGGTCTCCGCCTATCGCCGTCGTGAGGACACGGCGGTGCTCTGCCCAAGCGGGGCAGTCCTGCACCGTATGCTCCACCGTGTCCTCCGGGCGATCCTCGCAGTGGTGACACTCAAGCGTTTCTTCCCTCCTTATCAAACACAGGAACCTCCCAAAACATCCGTGTCCGGTGAGGACCTGCGTCATGCGGTAGGTCAGGACGCCGTGATCCCTATCCAGCCACTCCTCAAAGAGGGGTCTTACCGCCGCGATTGCGGCGTGCACGAACTGGAGAAGTCTTGGATTAGTTTTCAGTATGGCTAAAACACTTACTTTAAAATTACATATAACTCTCCAACTAGATCACAAACACCGTTCAAGTTCGCTATCTTGGTCCAGACTGAGTTAATTTAGTCCACATTGCGTATAAGATTTAAGAATATTATATTAAAAAACACCAATTACAAATGATTACATACATTTTGAGCTTTATTTCGAGATCACTATTATGGCATTTTGCTTGTATAGATAAATATTAATTTCGCATCTCCGTAGGTAGTATGAGTATGCTCTTCGGCTTGCAGCAGTTTCTTAAGTCCTTTGTCATCAGTTTTGACAACATCATCATCAGCTGTGGAATAAATTAAGCAATGAAAATTGGGTCGTTTGAGGAATCAAGTTTCAGTTGCCCTATATTGTCTACTCAAGGCGAAGAGCAAGACAAGAAAATGCTCTTTTTTTCTTTCCGTGGTAGGATACAGCAATTTTTTTTATTTTCGGCGCGTATAAACTCTTATCGTCAGGGGTAGCGTGCGTGGTTCCGCAATTTCTTATAAGGCAATCACTCGTTTCAAGAATTCATATAGATATATATAGAAGTTTCCTAAAGCTATTTCTAGTGATACTTAGATTTTTCATAACGACATCGACCTTAAACAATCGTCTTTTATGTTGCTCACCGAGAGCATTAGCCTGTAATGTAACGATACAACTTCGAGCAATACATCAGTGTAGGAGAAGAACCAAGCATTACAATGTGCACCTTGTAATGATACAATGTGTAATAATTTGATATATCTTGTGAGAACAATGAGTTCCACTTGTAATTAAATGTCTGCGGAGGCCACATACGTTACATTGTACGCGAATGCTCGTCAGTCAGGGACATCGTAATGTTATGATCGAAGTCGAATCTGTAACATTACATTACATGCGAATGCTCGTAGTGAGGGAACATCTTCAAAGGATATACTACTAAATTCTGAAACAAGCACAGATATGAAAGCTTTATCAAAGTAATCAAAAATACATACTTCCGAATATAAATCCAATGGCCCATAATACAAGAAGTATTGCACCAATACAGAACAGTAGTGACAAAACACAAGTGATGACTCTGATCAGGCAAAATATTGGACAGAAAAGACTCAACAAACAACTGAAAAATACAGATGAAAATTGTAAATTCCTTGAGTGCCATCAGTTTAACAATAGCATAATATAGCATAATTTATATATAGTGGACATCCCTCCGGTACGTAATAAGCGTTTTGCCAATACTGTTATTGTGCGCACAGTTAAGGAGTGGAATTCCCTGTATCTGTATTTCCCGACAGCTATAACCTTGGGGTCTTCAAGTCAAGAGTGAACAGGTTACTTCTAGGCAAGCGTGCTTCTCTATCGACCACATCTTCTCTTACCATCAGGCGAGATAGTGGTCAAACGCGAACCTATCATTAGGTAAATAAAAAAAAAACGAAGATTTCGTCTCTTAATACCATGCAGAGTATTCCGTGTTGTCTCTCACTTAGATCTCTTTTTGCTACGCTCAGAACTCTTTTTCATAGATTCCCTCTTGTGACTTATCAGATGGAAATCTCGCTTCTCATGCATTGTGAGTGCAAATTCGGAGAAGTACCAATGCACCTATCTTTTTCAAAGCAAATTTACTTTTTGAGGTAATCTTGAACATCGCTGACATCGGTGGAGAGAAAATCTTTAAACTTATACATACTGATACAGATACTGCTAGCATCATCCCACTGCTGGTCAAAGGCCACTCCCATGACTTCCCGTTATCACGATCTAGGGCAGACATACTATATATTTGTACTATTAATATAATGTACATTTTGGTACATACCACATAATTATTCTGTCTGGCCTCTTTTGGACATAAAAATATGATCCTAAAACAAATCCATGTACCAAATAATATATTATTTGATAATATGTATTATACAATTTTTGCTAGCGTAAGAATTATCACGGAAATAAAAAAATGTGTTTTCCGTTACGCGTAAAAACAAACATTAAATTATTACAATTAATGTACAACAATGATTTTGACAAATGTTTAACTCTATAAATGTTGACATTATGCTCAGAAAATCCACAGAAGAAATTATACAAATTGTCTAGTTACAAGATAGAAAAAAAAAACAAAAAGTTTAGTTTCTATTTTAATAAAATAGGGTTAGTTTTCAACGGTTGCACAATTATGTACGCTGTTAAACTGAATTGTGCTGTACAACAGCTAATATACAGTATCTTCTATATGTGGTCAGGAAATTAAATATTTTAATAAAATCACATTATGAAAATTCATCCTGAACTTTTTTGTCTATTCAGTTTGTCAGATTGAAGTTCTATAAATGGACATTTGTCAAAGTCATTAGTAAGAATGACTTAAAGCAAATCCTGCCTTGTCGTATTTGAGCTGTCTTCAAGTGAACAAACATTTATGATTAACACGGATTTGTTTCAGGAATATAATTATTTATATTTAAATATAAGCCAAACGCATAAAGATGTGGTATGTTATCAAAGCTAAGCTTGTTTTTTTTTTAAATTTTTGAATGTGGCTCAAAAATATGATTAATTGTCGTAATTCGTAAAATAATAATCAGGAAAAAATGGGAAATAAAAATGAAAAGCAGGAAGACAGAAATCTGTCTTATGATTTAGTGCTAGAATATTAATTGTGATATTAATATTGCTTGCAGCATAGTTCTCAGATACTTTTGTCAGTTTTCCAGCCTGTGCATGGGGTTCGTGGCGATAGTTTGTTTATTTGTTGGACTAATATATTTAAATGGCTTGATAATCTTACGTAAGTATTTTCTTTATTTGTTTTAAATAAAGCCATTGATTTGTGACCCGTCCCAGCTACGTACGGGCTTACAGAATGGAGTCAGTTGTTTCGAAGATTAGCTCCAACATCCAGACTTTACCTCTTTACTAAATGTATTAAACACTAGCGACGTGCACCGTATGTCGGTAGAATGAATTAATTTGTATACCTCTTACAAAAAGCGCCCCAACTAAAGCCTGTATTTCTGTTACGCTGATGTTGGTCGCTTACGGTCGGTCACGTACGTCAGCGCGACCGACATCCTACTTCCTACTGTCCTATCCTACTAATATTATAAAAAGTGAAAGTTTGTTTGGATGGATGGATGTTTGTTACTATTTCACGCAAAAGTCACTGAAAGAATTTGGATGAAAGTTGGTACACCGATAGTTTATAACCTGGATTAACAAATAGGATAGTTTGGATCATGATTTTATGTTTCGGTGGGATAACTTCAAGTTGTAGCGGTCGCAACCGCTAGCCACAAATAGTAATCCATAACAGAGTTCGCGCCGCTGGCATCAGCGTCGCAGCATGGTGCTGTAAAGAACATAATGTATATTCGTACGCGCGACTAACGTACGCAACCAACACAGATATAAAAGAAATTTAGGCATTGTCTACATTTTATTGTTAATAACATTAACAACATATTTTCAGAAATATGGAATTCAGTGAGTGCAACATACAACACAACGAGCAAATAATTACCTTTTAAGTATTACTACTCAGACTAGGTAAGACATACCTAGGAAATAGTGAAATAGAAAAGTGTATTTAGCGCTTACCTGAGATTGTTTAACAATGTGTTTAATTTAATTAATAAAACTTCATTAAATGATTTCTTCCACGACTTGATTTTATTTTACTTTTGCCGCGTTACGTGTGTGGCGGAACGGTTCCGTCCGCATCAGGTACGGTTCTCGAAAGGAGACCGCGCGTAGGTAAATGTAGTGTGACAAGTCCTCTGACATGATGGACCGATGACCTAAGAAAGGTAACTGGATGAAAAAAAGGGGCGAGATCGTGAAATTTCGCGCTCCTTAGGCGAGGATATGTCCAGCAGTAAACTACAATGGGCTACATGGCCTGAAGAAGATGGAGGCTGGTCGTACATTGCTGCAAAAAACAGCTCCAAGTTCTGATTGCATAACTATAGGCTAATACGTTACAGATACACGGAACCACTCCAGAACTTGAAGTGCTTCTTTTATTTTTCAGCACTTAACTGCTGGACGCAGTCACTAGGCTTACACTGACTGCTTGAGCATTTCGTGTATGTTGATCTCTGGCTAACTGCTCGAACAGTCTGTGAGGATGGATAGATGTTTGCCACTTGTTCACAAAAAACTATTTGATGGGTATACCCTGGATTAAGACATACAGACAGACAATCAACATTTTTATCAACTAGTTTCTAAAAACAGGAACTAGTTTCTAACAAAGTTTCTTCACATCTTCTATGTTAAAAACGTACTCTGTGTTTTTAATGGATTTCCCTCTGTCGGCTAACTTAAGTTGCATTCACACACATCAGTCACCGTCACGTCACGTCACCGGCCAGCACAGAAATCTTAATAATAAGGCAATAGAAGTCGCATAGACGCGTGACCTTGTCGCCGCGCATGTGTATCGTAGGTCACAAGTGCACGAGGAGCGTTTGTTGCGGTTACTTGTGTTATTTGAGACAAATACAAGAACAATACAAGTAAAATATTGTCTGTTTTCGATTGTGTTCTTGAACAACGTCATCAACAACTCATTTATTAGATACTATGGCTTCATCAACGTGGTAGTCGAAAATTATCCCACGAGAACGTCATCATTTCAGCCTATTGCAGTGCACTGCTGAACATACTGCTGTGCCTCTTCTAGGGCTGGCCACAGCGCACGATCTCCCGCTTTTGTCACCCAGCTACTGCCAGCTACCTTCTTCAGGTCATCATTCTATCTTACCGGGGGGCCTCCCACCATATATTTACCTTCGCGCGGTCTCCATTCGAGAACCTTCCTACTCCACCTTTCGTCGGATCTGCGAGAGACATGACCAAACCACTGCCACTTCAGCTTGCTCTGTCTATAACTTTAGTCTTATGCCGTAAGACCTCATTCCGGATTGTATCCTTTATCGAGATTCCAAGCATAGACCTTTCCATAGCACGCTGCGTGACATGAAGTGAGTGGGTCAGCTTGACTGTCATGTTCCAGGTTTCAGTTCCGTAGGTTAGGGCTGGAAGGACGCATTGATTGAACACCCGGCTTTTTAGGCACTCCGGTAGTGGCGACGTGAGGATATGACGCATTTTCCCAAATGCTGCCCAGCCAAGCTGCACTAGTCTTTAACTTTAATACCATGAGAACGGAATATCTGGTTATAGACTAGCCATTTTCATTCCAAAATTTATTCTATCTCTGTGACAAACATGTTAATCCGTTCAGCCGTTCTGAAAACCAAACCTCCATCCAACCAATTCACGTATTTTATTATAATAGTAAGATGATACAGAAAAAATAACAAAAATATTAATAATCAAAATCAATCATTTTCCTGCCCTTATCCCATTTTACTTGGGGTCGCGGTCGGCGCAACACGTTTTCTTCTCGATCATTATTCCCTATGAGACGTCACAGTATCATTTACTCCTTTTTCGTTCATATCATTCTTTAGACAATCCATCCATCTTTTCTTTCGCCTTACTCTTCTTCTCGATTAAGTCATTTTTTTTTGGGACAAACCCACCACACTATTCCCTAACCACTGCAACTCCTGTGCGCCAGAATCAACAGCGGCAACCAACCAGAAAAGGGCCGAGACAATGAAGCTCGACGTGTCCCGGAGAATGAATTTACCTGTCTTGGATCCTGCAACGAAATTAATCAGAAAGAATAGTGGAGGAGTAGAAAAATATTTATGTTTCCACTTTAAGTAAGATTTTCACGATTAAGTCATTATTGCTTTTTCAGATGCCCTGTTACTGTCCTGTAGCTAACAGGCGGTTATGCTGCGCCCTATACACGGGTTGCCCTAAACCACGACCAGCACCAGTGCAATCTTAGTTTTTTTTTAATCAGATGTAAATGTTTTTTTTTTGTGTAAATAATAGTGCATAATAAGTGTGTGTACATAGTTGACAAGTCTAAAAAGTACTTTTATACTTTATGCTCAGCGCTGTTCTAGTGATGCTGGAATGAGTGCCAGTGAAACTATACCATTGTTGAATGCTCTACAGGCAAACTGGAGCACTATGACAAGGTTCATGAGTCTCTTTATGCTTCTTGCCACATTCCCAAAAACTCCCAATCAAAGCTAGTGGCGAACTTTGTCTGATTTTGTAAAAAAAATCAGCAGCTATTTTAAAAAGCGTTCCCCGGTATGCATGACAGCCTGTTGTAAAGAAGAACGCTAGTAATATTCATTTTGTATCACAGGAGGATTTTTAAAGTACCTGCTTACAACTCCTTACTTTCCCCTGCATGTGAATAGAATATTTTGTTAAACCAAACCTTTGTCTAATATGTTTACCAGAAACGTTGCCTAAATATGTTATGTTTAGTGTGAGGGGCAGCATTCAAACACGGTGGTCGGGCTATGACTAGTTTAATTAGCTTCGTACACTATATACATAAATTATCTTAGGACTACCTTCACATTGGAGGCGACTGCCCTCCAGCGCGTCTACGAATGGCGCGTGGAGGCGCAGCGCCGGGGCGAATCCCCGCTGCCTCGACAGGTCGAGGCGCGGCGGGAAGAGCTCCGGCGCGATCTCAGGGCAGTATGGAGGGGGCGACTGTCGCAACCGAGGTCCGGGCACGCCGCAATCGCGGCGGTAAGACCCCTCTTTGAGGAGTGGCTGGATAGGCGTCACGGCGTCCTTACCTTCCGCATGACGCAGGTCCTCACCGGACACGGAAGTTTCGGGAGGTTCCTGTGTCGGATAAGGAAGGAGGAAACGCCTTGGTGTCACCACTGCGAGGACCGTCCTGAGGACACGGTGGAGCATACGGTGCAGGACTGCCCCGCTTGGGCAGAGCACCGCCGTGTCCTCACGACGGCGATAGGCGGAGACGTCTCGCGCCCGGCATTGGTCGAGGCCATGCTGCGGGGCGAGACGGAGTGGGAAGCGGTCGCCTCCTTCTGCGAAGCAGTCATTTTATTTTATTTTATTTTATTTATTTGGGAAAATAAACAGTGCACATTACATTTTATATATATGATATATCTATACTAATATTATAAAGAGGAAACCTTTGTATTTTTGTATGTTTGTATTGAATAGGCTCAAAAACTACTGGACCGATTTCAAAATTTCTTTTACCATTACTTAGAGGGATTCTTCCGAATCCGTATAGGCTATATTTTATCCCGGAAAAAAAAATTACCACCCGTGCGAAGCCGGGGCGGGTCGCTAGTATATGATAAAAATACAAGTTAGCATGAGCAAATGTGTTACCAATAGCATTTTCCACAAAATACATTAAACATTTTTATTTGCTAACTATGCGATATAAATCCAAAAGCTACAATAAATTATCCAATTAATAATAATTTTCTTTTTTTTTTTCTATTGAGTAATTGTATTAATAATAATATTTTTAAATTTACCAACTGACAAACAAAACATATCAACATGCGGAAAGTGTTTGTTGTAATTGCTAGTAAGTCGACGCAGAGGTGCTCGCAAACCTGCGTTACTTCGACAAGAGCTTACAGCAAAAGTTGGCCTCGTGCGAACCTCTCGGCATACTGTTGTTCTAGGCACATTGTAACAAATTTTATTCTGTACATCAATACAATCATAAACATTATTACACAAGTCGAACAAAAATACAGTCTCTAGGAGCGTACGTCTAGACTTCAAATCAATCAATTTATATTTTTTGAGTAAATGATCATATGACACTGTTGTGTGAAAACAACGATAATGCATGGCTTTAAGAAATTTTTTTTGAACAGTTTCTATAAGTTCAGAGTATTTATTGTAAAAGGGATTCCTCACCGGTACTGCATACTCTAGCTGAGATCTTATTAAAGACTTATACAGGTATAAATAAGTGGAGGGTCGTACAAACTCCTTTGCAGATCTCATCACGAAGCCGTACAATCGAAATGCATTATTAACAATTTTATTAATGGGGCATCTAGGTGAAGTCTATCGTCAAGCAGAATCCCAAGATCACGAACTAGTGACACCCTTGATAATATACTTTTGTCCAGAGAATAAGGGTACTTAAAAGCGTTCTTGTTTTTCGTGAAACTGATACAAGAGCACTTAGGAATACTCAGTTGTAGTTTGTTACGCCTGCAATATTCACCAAAGCGATCTAAATCTTCCTGTAATAATCTGCTATCTTCAAGTTTTGTAACGGGCCGGTAAACCTTGAGATCATCAGCGTAAAGCAGGATTTTAGAATTTATAAAACAAGTGCTGATGTCGTTTATAAATAAAATAAATAGAAGGGGTCCTAAAATCGAGCCTTGAGGCACGCCAGAAGTTACGCTTACCGCAGTACTTGATCTGAAACCATTAATTACAACCCTTTGAGTTCTGTTCGTAACATATGAAGAGAACCACCGGAGCAAATCACCACGTATGCCATTAAACGAAATTTTTTCCAGTAGCAACTCATGGTCTACCTTGTCGAAAGCCTTTCGAAAGTCAGTGTAGATGGCGTCCACTTGAATACGAGAGTCCATATTATTAAAAAGATAATCCATAAATGCTATTAAATTAGTTGTTGTTGATCGTTTTTTGACAAATCCGTGTTGTTGCTGTATCACATTGTGATGAAGAACAGGGTAAATTGAATCGTGGACTAATCTCTCGAATAGCTTCGGCAAGGCTGACATAATGGATATGGGACGATAGTTCTCCACATCCTGCCTAGAGCCAGACTTATAAATTGGTGTTATATTCGCACTCTTCCATATCTCCGGGAAAATTCCCTGCGCCAGTGACTTATTAAATAAAATACTTATGGGAGCGCAAATATTTTAAGCAGTAGCTTTAAGAAAACTAACTGGGAGACCATCAGGACCCGGACCCTTTGCGACGTCTAAAGCTTTGAGTGCCCTCAATATCTGAGTCGTGCTCAACTCTATCTTATTAAATAGGCAATTATGCTCAGTAGAATTCTCACTCAACGGTCCATTTATCGTGGACGATTTTTCATAAACAGATTCAAAAAAAGCAGAAAAGAAGTTACAAATTTCTTCAGGGTCGTCAGAAACCCTGTCTTGGTATTTCATGTTTGAAGGGACGCCACCACAAGACTTCCGATTAGCAACATAGGTCCAAAAATATTTTAAATTGTTACGAATGCTATCCTCAACAGACTCCATATATTTTTTGTAGCAGTTTTTGCATTCAATATTAAATCTGGATCTGTACAGTGAGAACTGCTCATAGTCAGAGATATTGCGATATACTTTCCATTTCACCCATGCCTTTTCCTTATTTTTAAACATATGTACCAGAGATGGTGAAAACCACACCGGAAATTTCGGGGATTTTGAATTAACTAGAGGCACGTAGGATTTTATTAAGCTAAAAATTATGTTATAAAAACTAGCAACTGCTTCATCTATAGATTGTGTCAACCCGATCTGCTCGTACCAATTAATTTTACTTAATTCCTCATTTATTTTCTCGTAATCAGCTTTATAATAATTAAATCTTTTGATGGACTTTCGGATCAAAGTTGAATGCAGCAATTTGTATGGTATTAAAACACAGAAAGGTGGGTGGTAATTGTCAAGTTGCAGTAGATAGTCGGTGGCGGGAATAACAGAACATACATTATTACTTATGGCCAGGTCTAATAATTTTCCATTCGCATTCCTGGCAGTGTTGTATTGACAAGCATTAAGGTAAGACAAAAATGCACCAAGATGCGCACAAGTAGAGGAGTTGCCACTACATATTACCCCTGACAATGACACGTGATTATTACACGGAGTCCAATCAATATCAGGCAGGTTGTAATCACCAAGAATATAAAATTGTTCAACATTAGTGTCAGCAAGTATAGGTTGTAGGAGATCGAAATATTGTAAGAAAACTGATTCATGTGTCCTAGGTGGAATATAAGCCGCACCTATGATTTGGATCATTCCCTTAGTTGGGCTGGGAAATTTTAGTAGTACGTGTTCCATGTTCGCTTCTAGAGAAAATCGAGTAACAATTCTAACTGAACGCAAACACTTCAACACAGCTACAAGGACACCCCCTCTGTCCTTTTTATTTGTGGCAGTACGATCTCGATCACATCGATATACCACATACCGGGAATCAATGAACTCGTTATCAGATATTTCAGGTGTTAACCAGGTTTCCGTGAGTATTAAAATATCATAACAATTTGACAGTATGTTCATGTATAACATTTGCAGTTTAGTGCGAATCCCACGACAATTTTGATAATAAACGACCAAATTATCCGCCATTCAAGTAGGAAGCTTTACAACATAATAATAATAGGCCAGCATTACAAGTTTCAATTTCACAACAATGAGATAACGAACGAAGCGTATAATATTTTTTGAGATGTTTGATGTTTAGTAAGGAAAAGTTAAATACTAGTACATAATTCTTTAAGACATATCTAAATACTAACAAATATCTCCACAACCAAATACTTAGAGTATAAAAAGGACTGCATAACAGTTCTATTATATAATTTTTACCGAAATATTGAACATCTGAATATCGACGACATATTTTAAACATTATTTCAATTATTAACCTATACATTATCTGTAACAAAACAACAGTGAGAAATTTTATAAGGACAGTAAAGTTTGCCAATGCTGTCAGAACCAACATACAAATGTAAATATAAATACAGGTATTTACCCAAGCGCTATAACTAAATATACTAATAATAACGAACATTAATGAATTACTATGAGATAATATGTTGATTACATAGAACCAAAATGAATATATAGATCTTGTCACACTCGTATTATAAAAACAATCATTGCCATTTACGAGGATTTCCTTAAACTGTGATTTCGGACACAGAGCCACGCTTAATTTTAGCGATGTCTTCGTGATATTTAATTGCAAATGATTTAGCTCCTTCTTTTTCACGCACGAGAATTGTTCCGTGTTTGACCCATACAAACTGGTAATTATTCGCTTTTGCAGCATCGCGGCACTCACGAAATAAATTTTTGTTTTTCAAAGTAAGATGTTCGTGCATATAAACAGGGAAAGAGGTACCTGACAAACCAATTAGTTCAGTGTTTAGACCCTTCTTTAAGCGATGCGCGCTGAGAATATTATCCCGTAATATACGTGTAGTCATTTTTACGATAATATTCTTGGGTTTCTTGTTATCTCGATGTGCATGTGGAACGCGGTGAATTGATATTATGTCACTCTGTTTTATGTTGCAATTTATGGCAGAACCAATGCTTATCATAAGCGTAACCAGGTCTTCATTACGCCGTTACATATTTCAATGTTACAATTCCGGGCACTCTGCTCCAAAGAGTCGATTTTAGCAGCAACTTCCTGTATGGTATTCCTTGATTCGGTGTACTGGTCAACAAGTTTACTGAAGTTGGCAACTTTATTTGAAACATCGGACTGGTCATCACTGACGAATTGGATCGAATTTTTGAGATCGTTTATTTCAAGTGTAAGATCTTTATACTTTGTGTCTAAGTCGGAGACACTTTGCTTTATTATTGATTGCTCGGTACGTAGAGATTGAATGTCCTTTTTAATTTCTACTGTGACTTGCGCAATTGTCGCCAGGTCGCTTTTAATTGAAGCAACGTTATCACATATCTTGTTAATGCCGCCTTCCAAATCACGTCTCCATTCGTTGAGCGTATTTTTGAACTCCGCAGCCAGTACCTTAATTGCTTGCGACCATTCTGACTCCGGTTGTTTGCGTTTACGGGTCGCGACATTTGATTCATCGCTAGTTCCAGAAGACAAGTGAAGGTCCGTATCGGAATGAAACTTATTATCAGGTGAACGAATCATTTTGTTGAAATCAGGTTATGATTATTTATCGTAATAAGAAACGAAACAGACAAATTACAAATCTTGATAAACTACTAAAAGTTTTGCAGTTTGCGGGATCCGAACCAGAGCTACGCTGCGCTGCTCAATGTAGGACAAAAAGTCCTGCGCCCGCCACTCGACCAAGCGTGCTTTGACTATTCGTTTCAAATTTATGACCACTTGCAGCTGTTAATGGTTGGGTGAATGAACCGATAGTTATTAATTCCGAGTTCCTTTGTTCTCGTGCGCAACGATTTGGTAAATTACCCACATACAAGCACTTATTAGTCAGTAGTTTATTCACTTTTTGATTGAATTTTGGTCTAAATATTAATTATTACTATTAACACTTTATTTCACCACTTGACACTGAAGTTAGCCAATATGATGAACTATAAATATTTAATTATTTAGCGCATTTAACAAGTTTTTTTTAAATTATTGTATTAGCAGTTATCACACACTGTGCCGTGAGCAAAGTTCGAACGACGATAGTCATGCTCGCGAAGGAGGAGGCGTGCCGCGTGAGGGAGAGAACAATGTCCTCCCTCCGACCCACCCGCAGTGGTAGACGCCCACGGCGACGGACGTCGCACGGTGGGCTGAAAATCGGCTTTCATAGACTTAGGCATTTTATTTTGCAACTGCGTGTTTTTTTGCCGGATATCGCTTCTATTAGTAATAACAATATACAAAAATGAAAACCGAGTTGATTCTGCATAAAAATGAAGGAATAATAATTTTTTTACGAAAATTTTGTATGGAGCTAGTATGAAAAATCGAAATATCTCTAAAACGGCAGGGATAACCGTAATATCCTTATAGGGGGTTATAGTACTAATTATTTATGATTTTTTGACACACGTTACATAATGGTTGTAGATGCCGTTTTTTTTTTAAAAATCGTCAAAATATTTTTATTTATTTTTACGTAAGAAACGTTCCTTTTAGTGTTTAAGTTGAAGAATTCAGAGCTTTAACTACTCTTAACGTAAAATAGCATCACCCCTATAGACCTGAAGGACTAGACAGAGGTGTGTAGTATCTTGTTGATCTTGTAAGATTTCCAACAATACCAAATAGTTGAATATCAGTGTCAAAGTGTCGCTTCTTTTTGAAAGATAGGGGAATGAAATTGTTAATTGATCATACCCTCCCTAAAAGTATGATTACAACATAACCGGACACATAATAATAATAATATCCTTGTAGGGTTATAGTACTAATATTATTTATTTTATCATAATATGAAACTGTTCAAAACGATCCATGAACTGTGTCAAAGTTAAGAACATTGTTAGGAAGCATGCTTTTTCCCCAAATATTAAGATAGAAGAAACAACAAGCATATTTAGGATATCTTAATTAGAATCTTGCCTGCTTCTTTTCCGCGAATGATGTTCCCAGAACTTCCTAAAATCTTTGTTTCGAGACTCTGAGGCTTCTTCCGAGAGAGTCCCAATCGGGACAATATCATTTTTTTCGAGTATGTCAGCTCCGTGTATTCATAGTTTATGTACGGTTGATGACATGTAGTACCAGTCATATAATTCGACGTACTTTTCTGCTGTTTTGCGAGCAAAATCTTTAAATTTGATAACATCGATCTTCTCACCAGATGTTATTGCTTGCAAAATAACAGCAAATCTTTTTATCAGGTTTTGATCAAACCCAGTAATAGCTGCAGTTTTATTGGGAAACTCGAAAAACTTCCTTGCGGTATTCCCGTCATTGGTAGTTCCCGAGCCTTGTTGCACTATATCAATCAACAGATTGAGCTCCTCTTTAAATTTATTTTGAATGTTTCTTTTTCTGTTTTGTAACATTTCTTTATGCTCATTACTTCTTGCTGCCCACTGTTTGAAGTCAAGTCTGTACGCAATGTGTAACAGACATTCCAAGCAATTTATACCGGCAAGTAGGGATGATGGGCCAAATTCGTATATGTCAGAACAGACAGTTTTTGATGTTACAGCATCTAAGTGGCTCATTTCTGTTGGTTTTGCTAAGCACAGGTAGCATGATGCATTTGATCTAGCTTCAGAAAGGTACGTGCAGACTTTTGCGTCGATGATTGTCATCATTAGTTTATGAGTCACCCTGTTACTACACACTACATTAATGCACTCTGTGGGGTTAAGAGCCTCAATTTCCTCATCCATTTTTCTTTTGTTATCAATGACAACTGCTTCGCTTTCTTTTACAAAAGTGAACTGAACCGGACGACAATAAAAAGTTGAGCATGGTTTCGGGTTTGTCCATTTAGTATTATCTCCATCTGTCAGTTTAGTGGCACCAAGGAGGTCATGAAAATGCTTGAATCATCATGCTCGCCGTCCATGTTCTGCTTGTATCGGCTTTGATTGGAAGCACCATCAATTCCCCACTTCGATATCAGCTTTAACTGCTTATTTTCCACATTATCAGAAAGACTTTGAAGAATCCGCTTCACCGTGATGAATCCGTAACTCACACTGATTGATTAGGAGGGTAGCATGCAAGCTTAGTTTGTTGCAGTTTATAGTAGGATGGGTAAATATCCTTGGCACCTTCCCGAATGGCAGTCTTGTTGATCTTACAAGATCAACAAGATACTACACACCTCTGTCTAGTCCTTCAGGTCTATAGGGGTGATGCTATTTTATGTTAAGAGTTGTTAAAGCTCTGAATTCTTCAACTTAAACACTAAAAGGAACGTTTCTTACGTAATAATAAATAAAAATATTTTGACGATTTTTAAAAAAAAAACGGCATCTACAACCATTATGTAACGTGTGTCAAAAAATCATAAATAATTAGTACTATAACCCCCTATAAGGATATTACGGTTATCCCTGCCGTTTTAGAGATATATCGATTTTTCATACTAGCTCCATACAAAATTTTCGTAAAAAAAATATAATTCCTTCGTTTTTGTGCAGAATCAATTCTGGTGTCATTTTTGTATATTGTTATAACTAATAGAAGTGATATCCGGCACAAAAACTGGCACTTGCAAAATAAAATGCCTAAGTCTATGAAAGCCGATTTTCAGCCCACCGTGCGTCGCCAGACGATCTCCGGCCACCGTAGGCGCGGGCATGCGGGCAGCGAGTAATGGGCGACTCGCTGCCCGACCATGGACCATGCCCGGGTCGACGGCGCGTTGTGTTCCACGCGCGCCTCAAGGAGTGTCAGCAAATTGACGGGGCCTGTAGAGGGCCAGAGCCTGCCGGGGTCGCGGGACTTACCCATCACCGTAACCCCGGTACGTAAAGGGCTCGTGAAGGACACCGTGGATTTTAGTCAGTACAAGTCTGACAGTCCCTCCCGCCCTGCCCTGGGTGGGAGGACTCATTTGATTTTACCACGCAAAAAAAAAAAAAAACAGGACTACCTTCACATGCGTTATTATTTAATTTCTTGATGAAATGATTTACACATACCTACAAAATAAACTCATATTTTAGATCCCAAAGTACATTTGTCTCGCTCTTAAAAAGGCCACATGTAAAACTCAGTAAACTCAGTGAAGGTTTACGGGAACATTACGGGAATGAAATGGCGAGGATACTAGTACTTTATTCATTCCGTCGCCATATTGCCTATCCACACCAGCTGCTAGCCATACTTTTGCCAACCTACCCTTCCACCCCAACCATCTCGGTCAAGATTGACCTTTTAAAAACAGTCCTGCAGATAATCGCAGTCGTGAACTGTTGTCGGAGTGGTTCTATTGTCGATGATGACGGCCTGACTACACATAACATTTGAAAGATTAGTTTTGTACAGGTGCCAAAGCAACTGGTGGATTGCTCCTGAAGGTCCTTGTCTCTGATAAAAGAATATTTCAAAGTTCCTGGCACTTTTTTTCTGTTTACTGAGTATGTTTTTTTTTTAAATTTAGTAATTTTCTTGTTTATGTAAATAATGTATAATTATAAATAATTATGTAATACAGCGTAATTTATTTCATCACCACTGCTCTCAAAATGGCATGTAGAGTCAACATCAAAAGGACTGTACTAGAACCAAAAGTCGAAGACGTGCGACATCTACCAATCCAAACAGGTCCATAATAATTGTGGATTGCCCACTCGCTCTCACAGTAAGGAGGCCTTTGTCCCAGCAGTGGGAATATTATAGGCTGATGATGATGATGAAATATAGTATAAATCATTTAGTTCATTTCTTCTCTAGATGCGGTTGGCATGGTCGCGGGACTCACGAATTACCGTGACCCCGGTACGTAAAGGGCTATTGAAGGACACCGTGGATTTTAGTCAGTAGGAGTCTGACAGTCCCTCCCGCTCTGCCCTCAGTGGGAGGACTCATGTGATGATATTATCACGTAAAAAAACAAGATGCGGTTGGCATTGGGACTTGCTTATACAGGTTCCCCGCGGTAATAAATTGTGGACCTCAAAAATACACTCACATCCTACGATGTCTCACTCACACACACATAGAACACAAAAGACTATTTTTTCCGCTAATCTGTACTGATTAGTACAGATTAGCGGTTACATTTCGTTCTTTGTAACTTCTTCGCTCTGGAAACCTAAACCGCCTTACAACAAAAAGATAAACATATGTATATTGAACGCTTGACTAAAAAAAGTATAACTGCGAAACAACCCGTCAAAACGAGATTTTGCGTTAATATAATAACGCAAAATCTCGTTTTGACGGTGACAGTTTTTTTAGTGTTCAACAGATGTTTATCTTTTAGTCTTTCTAGTGGTAAGATGGACAGTGTTCGTAGGTTGTACTGACATGCAAATGCCAGCTTTTGAATCAAGCGGAAAGGGGGCTGTGTTTTAAGTCGTATTTGCATTATTCCTCTGCAGATTTTTTGGTGACTGCTTCCGAAATTATGAATTTCGCAATTCAACACAGTCACCTCCTTCTGCGAAGTAGTAATGCTAGCGGAGGAGGAGGCGGGATGCGTGGCGGACAGGACAGGTTCTACCTCACAACTCAGCTGCCGCGGGAGATGCCCACGGCATCGAGCATCGGTATGCGGTCTCTCGCCCTCCGATCGTGGACCATGCCCTGGTTGACAGCGAGTCTTCTTCCATGCGCGCCTCAAAGAGCTGTCTGCAATCTGAAGGAGCCAAAGCCAGCCGGGGTCGCGGGAGTGCATAAACAGATAATCGTAACCGTGGAACGGGATTTTGAAGGAGCAGCGTCAATTTTACTCATTACTCGAGTACTCATTTCATGATTTTACCAAGATAAAAAAGGCATGTCCATGTAGTACTATACAGTTGTTAAAATTGAGACAGTGACATTTCAAAAGTGACAGAAAAGGTTTATTCGTTGTTATCTATGTGGGTAGATTTTTTCAAACCTTCATAGTATTTAAAAGAAATCGAAAACATTTAAAAGCATATATGCGCTATTAAAGGCGATTTTGTCACAAATTAACTTTAATGCCTTTGTCAAACAGATCGGCGAAAGCGAAGCGTTTCCGAACCGAAGCGAGACGTCAGTCCGATAGTTCTGTCACGCTTTCGCGTTTCTATGTGACTGGATTCAAACAATTCCATACATTACAAAAAAAAAAATCGGTATCGCTCCGGAAACGCAAAAAAGAAAACATTTAGTATAAAATCATACATAATTTATTTATTAAACCTAGTATTTGGATTAAAAACACGTTCTGCGATCTTATTTTTATTTTTTTCCTTTCAAACATCTGCCCATTTCTGAAAATAAGTTATTAAACATGTTATAAGAAGCTGTACGGTAGCGTATCTAACGGTAATAGCTTTAGCCACAAATATAATTACATATCAACCAGGTATATTTTATAGTGATCGTAGGCAAATCCTTGAATTAACGTTATCATTGTCTAGGCACATTGCGCATTCCATGATATGTCCAGTAAAAAGTCGGACGGATCGACTAAAACAACGTATTTTTTGTCGTATAAAACGACTTGCGGCACTAGAACAAGGTAGGTTAGAAGGGGATGACGGGGTCTGAAAGATCCCGTCATCGCATGTATGTTTTTTCACGACAGTCATTTATACGACAAAAATGACGAAAGCTTTTCAACTCAAATGCGGGCGATGCCGCTGAAAAAAGTTTTTATGTTGCGGGTTGATCTTCGGAAACTTACTGATTCAATTCCGATTCTATTGTACCTAATTTTATTTTATTCTTTTATCGCTCCTTTCTTGCCCTGGGATCTGGAGGCGACTGCCCTCCAGCGCGTCTATGAATGGCGCGTGGAGGCGCAGCGTCGGGGCGAATCCCCGCTGCCTCGACAAGTCGAGGCGCGGCGGGAAGAGCTCCGGCGCGATCTCAGGGCAGTATGGAGGGAGCGACTGTCGCAACCGAGGTCCGGGCACGCCGCAATCGCGGCGGTAAGACCCCTCTTTGAGGAGTGGCTGGATAGGCGTCACGGCGTCCTGACCTACCGCATGACGCAGGTCCTCACCGGACACGGAAGTTTCGGGAGGTTCCTGTGTCTGATAGGGAGGGAAGAAACGCCTGGGTGTCACCACTGCGAGGATCGTTCGGAGGACACGGTGGAGCATACGGTGCAGGACTGCCCCGCTTGGGCAGAGCACCGCCGTGTCCTCACGACGGCGATAGGCGGAGACCTCTCGCGCCCGGCATTGGTCGAGGCCATGCTGCGGGGCGAGACGGAGTGGGAAGCGGTCGCCTCCTTCTGCGAAGCAGTGATGCTCGTGAAGGAGGAGGCGGGCCGCCTGAGGGAGAGGACAGCGTCCTCCCTCCATCCCAGCCGCAGTGGTAGACGCCCACGGCGTCGGACGTCGCAGGACGACCTCCGGCCACCGTAGGCGCGGGCATGCGGGCAGCGAGTAATGGGCGACTCGCTGTCCGACCATGGACCATGCCCGGGTCGACGGCGCGTTGTGTTCCACGCGCGCCTCAAAGAGTGTCAGCATAATGACGGGGCCTGTAGAGGGCCAAAGCCTGCTGGGGTCGCGGGACCAAGGGATTACCGTGACCCTAGTACGTAAAGGGCTATTGAAGGACACCGTGGATTTTAGTCAGTACAAGTCTGACAGTCCCTTCCGCCCTGCCCTGGGTGGGAGGACTCATTTGATGATTTTACCACGAAAAAAAAAAAAAAAAAAAAATCGCTCCTTTCTACAGGTTTGACTGTTTTACATAAATACACTGAGTTACAGCAATTAACTTATCAACCTTTGCACGAACAACAAATTGGTATAATTGACCTTTTAAATTTTATTTATTCGAGCAAAGTTTTAAAGATTATGAATTTATTTGTAGAAAGTTATCCCTGGAACAGTAGCATAGTTTTTTTTTAATATTTCACCACTATAATGCTACATTTTTCCTTATATCTTTTTAAATTCGCGTATACGAAGTCACGCGCAGAGTGCCAGTAAAATGTATTTGGATTAGATATTTTCAAACATAATAATGTATGGGAGAAAATGTTGTTCAACTACAAATGCAAGTTGGTTTTTATTTTTCAACCCCGTCTACGGCATCCTTCACTTTGTGCGATTCGACACGGGGTCGGCAGGTTTTTTTTCTAATCAATTTATGCAGAGGCGGGTCAGCCAATTGCTATAACTCTCTATACCTAAGCTAAATGCTAAGCAAATAAAGTAAATACTTACTTTTAAATAACCATATTATAAAGAAAAATATACCGACGATAAAACCAACAACTGACATAATCCCCAAACTTAAGCAGCCAAGCTGGCAAAGGAATTTGACCATGAAGCTGTAAATATAATAAAATGGCTAATAGTTTTCTAGAATTTGTGGAGCTCGTGGCTAGATAATTACAGTCGCATAGGCCGATCTTCCGGGTTAAGCCGCGCTTGCCGAGGTTGGTCTGTGGACCAACTTGTGGGTCACCATCTGTCATTGACAGTTTCCTCCATGTCTCGGAAAGTACGTAAAGCCGTTGGTCCCGGCTGTCATTTGTAGATCTTTGACACTCGTTACTTTTAGTCAGAAGCTCAAAAGTCTGTCAACCAGTCTTATCATGGGGATGTCATATTACCCAGTTACTGGGTTGTGGAGGTCCAATAGGTAGTCGCTCCATGTAAAATACTGATATTCAACTGTAAGCCGACCCCAATAAAGTTGGGTAAAGGATAAGCAGGAAGACGAGAGTTTTCGAGAATTTATTTCAAAGACCTGTACCTACTTTCTATCTATCGCTTCGTTAGACGTACCAGTGGCTAGGACTACCTTATTCAAGATTTTACTAGTTTTTTTTACGAGCAGAACGCTTTCATAATATTATAAAAGTAATCGGAAGATGCTTTTGGGCAAAACCTATAGAGATTTTGTTCAAAATCATAATTATAATAGCTGGTCTGGAACTATAAGCATTGGCCATGTTTAACTAATTCGATTTTGGAAGACGTCGACGTCAAGGACGGGAGCCGATCACTGTTCCAATTGTTCGATACTTTTTTTACCGAAAATTATGTCATTCTTTCATTTAATATTGGTGTGTATTCTTGTTCCTCCTTTGTTAAGTTAATGTATCTTTGTGTTGCTTACTTATAGCTTCATCTTGTAGAAATCTATAAAGATGCTATAATTGGTTTAATTAAAAAAATCTATACTAATAGTACAAAACTAAAGAGTTTGGTTAAACGCGCCGATCTCAGAAACTATTGGTTCAAATTGAAATATTACTTTTCTGTTTGACAGTTCATTCATCGTGGAAGAAGAAAGAAAGAGAAAGAAATAGCTATTCCTAGTGAGCTGAATTTTTGTACACACCTTTATTGCGGCGTTGTAATGAAGATGTGAAGATGAAAAAGTTATCAAGGTCAAAAGGTCGCGAAAATCAGTTTTTTGTAAATAAATAAACCTTTGCTCGGAGGTCAATATAAAATTGTTTGTCGTGAAATTATCTACAAAAAAAGCCTCTCGCATTTTTCTGAAAAATCAACTGTATTTGCAGACGAGGGCTGAGAAAGCGACAAGAATGCACTCACATTCGGTATTGTTTACCGAAAACCAAGGCGTGAACTCGATTGCTTTTTATTAATGCTTGTATGTGGTATAAAAAAATGAAATTCAGCTCATTAGGGTTTTTTCCGCAGATAAATCTAAAATTACTGGACTATATAGCCATCACGCTACGACGAATAGGAGATGAGCAGAGGGGGTGAAACTGCGAAGAACAGTAAATTAAAAAAAAAACCTTTTTTACACATTTTACACGGTATACGAGAATCAATGAATATTTTATTTTTTAAAGATTATTGTTTTTCCCGAGCAGGTTTGATCTAAACTGCAGTGAGTGAAAAATACCTAAAACTGTCTTTAGGTAGCATACTGTGGTATATTTATTTCAACGCTACCTGAATGACAATCAGTAATTCAATAATTTTATTTACAAAAAATACTGTATCGTATTTACTTTTAAAATATAACTTTTAGTAGTAAACCAACGCATAAAACATCGAAATAGATTCTTCCGCGACTAGTTGGCTATTGTTTACATGCTATTTATTTACAGACTCGCTATGAACTTGTTCTGTCGTATTTTATATTCTCATAAATAACATATGTTTATAATGTAACGGGTAATAACATTTCAACACAACACCTTGCATAATGCTACAGAAATATTCACTGGAAATACGTTCATTTCATATGAACTAGCATCCCGCCCTGGGTTCAAACTATAATTCCAACCTGTCTTGTCTCCCATCACAGGTGTGTTAACAAATTAATAATATTCTAATAATTGCGAAAGTTTGGATGTTTGCATGGATTGATATTTTTTACTCAATGTAAACATCGGTACGGATATTTATGAATTATAGCTTAATTATAGCTATAGCTAGCTTTGAAATAGGTACGCAGTTTATTCTGGTGGTACGTTTCCATGGGATAATTTTGATAAATCGAGTTTCAAACTCAAACTCGAAGCATTTACTTCAATTAGACCTATACACGTTTGTCTCATTATTGTCAAAAAATGAAAGATAGGCTACAATGCCCAACACAAGACATAAATAACTTATGAAAGTACTGTAGTTGCACATTCCAAACCGAAGATCTCTATGGAGAAGAATGATCAGAAATTCCATGGATGGACTCCATCATTGCTTGCTGGTGAGGCCGCTGGCAACATCTAGTGTCTTTAGAAAAGGTCAGAAGATTGATGAGGGCCACGTGAAATTCGTAGAAAAAGTCGTTCAAAGCTGTTGCACATACATTAGTTAGTTTATT
Organism: Agrotis puta; assembly: GCA_943136025.2. Taxonomy (NCBI): domain Eukaryota; kingdom Metazoa; phylum Arthropoda; class Insecta; order Lepidoptera; family Noctuidae; genus Agrotis; species Agrotis puta. The sequence continues at coordinate 11,772,961 of OW964172.2, forward strand.
TACGGGATGGTAAGTCAAATATGATTACCTACCACATCTTTATGCGTTTGGCTTATACTGAAACAGGAATATATTTCTGTGTGCCGGTATGGCCATAAACTGTTCCCAAACTTGAGAAAAAACGCTCAAATCTGAAATAAATAAATCTTTTACAAAATATAGAAATCACAAGACATTCTCATTTATACCTAATGATGACTTTGACAAATGTCTATTTACAGAACTATCATAGAACAGTTGTTTATGCCATGGAACTAATAAGTACAACGTACAATTGGATGTGCGTTAGTATGCCCGTTGTATTTTACAGACGCCAGCACATCAACCTACCTTATCACAAAAGTAGAAGGTTAATGTTCGATTGGTAAAACTTTGATAGATTCGTGTAGGTTGACCTGCTGGCGTCTGTACGTAAGTTACATTCGCAATGAAAGAGAAATAAAAAGAAGCGATGTCTGTCCCTTTCTAAGATCGCATGCTTTTATGTAAAGTTGCAAAAAATTATATATTCTCTATACTAATTTTGTAAAAAACTAGTTTGTACAAAGGGAATGATCTCCGGAACGAGAGGTCCAATTCCCTTTTCATTTTCAGGTAGGTACATGATAAATGATATGCATGATATGAGTATCACTATCACAAGTCGCTTTCTCTGTCCATAGGTCCCTTTGTATGATTAAATCTTTGAAACTACGCAACGGATTTTGATGCGGGTTTTTTTAATAGATAGAGTGATTCAAGAGGAGGGTACTGCTATTTTTGAGGTTTCTAATGTGATGTCGTAAATAATTTCATTTTTTCCGCTTACGTTGCAAACGCAGGCTGAATGCTACGAGTTTTATCAAAATAATGTACTAAGTATTGTACATATTGAAAAGGTCTACAGAAAAGTCCGTGATGGTATGTCTATCTCTTATGGATAACCCACAATAACTTTTTTTTGTCATTTACTTTTTACGACAAGTAATGGCTAATTTTCGAAGCGATTTTAACCAATACAGCATTAATCTTTAACCAATTAAATACCTTGAATACATTGTTCATTTAATATAGATCTATATGGCCCTTAACACCGTATGATTTAAGTGAATATTTTCGAAGATATTACAGATTTAAAAATTGCGGGACGTAGCGTTTGGGGCGGTACGGCGACAAGAAAGCTGTGAACGTTGTTTATAAAGACATTCTGTAATATGTTGTAAAAATAAAATAAATAGTTAAAAATGTAAAAAGTAAATAAGTAAAAATGTAGTCTATGAATTTAGATATTCCAAAGATAGCAGGACATCTTCATGGTATAGGGAAAGCGGGATTGTTTTACTCCAAATTTAACGCGTGGGGGCCGCGGGCAGTAATGAATAAATCAAAACTACTGGATCGATTTTAATCACATAGGCTATATATTTTATACCCGTGCGAAGCCAGAGCGGGCCGCTATGTTTTTATATACAACGTTAACAGTTTTTCTGTAGTGTATTTAGTATCAGCATTGCACCCGTGCGAAGCCGGGGCGGGTCGCTAGTAAATTATATTTCTATCATGCCTATTTTTGTCGAGCTATCGTATTTTTTATCTAGCTAGACGGAAAAAGTAAAAATCAAGCGATGGGATGCGAAGCTGTGGTTCGGAAGTCAAAACTTCACGCGAACGAAGTCGCCGGCAGACGCTAGTGCTAAATAAAAATATGAAAATAATAAACCAAAAGATTTCAGTTTGTACTTTTTATTATGTCATGATATTGACGTATAAAAGCACTCACAGGCTAGTTGTTGGTTAGTCCCGAATAGACAAGTTATCTTGACGAAAATTTAAGTAAAGGTTAACCTGGAAATAGTACCAAGATATAGGTACAAGACGCAAATAAAGTTTTTGTGTTATGTTGAATATGTTTTCTTTATCGAGTTAATAAAATAATCATGCGAAAAATAAATTAGCGGAGGCAAAACTTTGTGTAGATTCAAGTTTTTTTTTTAACTTTTTATTCTTGTTTCGGCAAGTTAGGTTGTTCCGTTGATTGTACTATTCAAGCCAGCCAAGCCATAGACTAACATTGATTTTTGTACATTATATTACATAGATTTTAATACGCTAGGTAAACAATATACTAATATATATTTATATCTAGCGATGATGACTGCAATACTATAATATAACTTAACGCTAGAATAATAATTAATGATTTACAATAATACTAAAGTTGAGAAGGAATGAAAGAAAAGATTACAGTGTGTTTGAAAAAAGGTAAAAACTTAGAATCTATTTATTAAATAAAATATTACAAAAAGTGGCATCAAGTTTCCAAATTATCAAAAACATGTTTAAATTGATCTTGAATGTTATTTTACGGTATTAGAACATAATATTGGCAAAGCCCTGCTGGAGGCAAACATATTTATTTCTTTTTTTTTATAATACTTTGAATAAAATATAAAATTTTTAAATATTCACTTTGATCATTATGAATTGATCTCTAAGTATGTCAAGAAGAAGGTTCATTTTAGGAGTAGTGATTCATTAAATTAGTTTTGGATTATTGAAGGTCATTTGTTGGAATCGCGAGATCTCTGTTGTGGTGCCTTCGGGTTGTTCATCTTCTGTTGGACAAAAAGATTAAAGTTAAAGATTGATCCAATTGGAAAATACATTAAATCCAAACTACCTACGCTATATTAGTAAGAGGCAGAAATTTACATTATATTGAGTGTGATTTAACGCCAGTAGCATACTTTGAATTTTAAATATCATACATTTTTTAAACATTTTCATTTATAATGTTTAGCATTTGAAGTAATAGTCAACTATAAGTTAAAATGCTTATGCTTAATGCTTAACTAATGATCAAACAACTGTTCCCTATGCGTCTTAATGTCGGTTGCGGGACTTACGAATAACCGTGACCCCGGAACGTAAAGGGCTATTGAAGACACCGAGGATTTTACTCAGTACGAGTCTGACAGTCCCTCCCGCTCTGCCCTGGGTGGGAGGACTCATTTGATGATTTTTACAACGTTAAAAAAAATGCATCTTTATGTCACTAAGTTATGTTTGTAAAAATCAATAAAAATCAATTAAGGGTACGTACTTCCAAATATGACTCCAACGCCCCATAGGATGAGGAGGATCACTGCTACGATGAAAAGTAGAGTCACAATCAAACTGATGATCTTGCATATCAGATTACACACACAGCAACTGGAAAATACAAAATACAAGTTTAATAGGCATGTTCACAACATCAATATATTCTAAATCGAATTGCTCCGTCAGTTATGGTTATATATATATATATATATACATATATAAATATACTCGTATATTTTTTTCTTTTGTTAAATCATTGTATTTTTACAAAGATATAATACATCTATAATCGAGACTGCGGTATCGTGACGTCAGAAGTAAGTCAAAACTGTTATTAATTATAAAGTGTAGTATCTTCGTCAATTTTAGTTTACGCAACAAAAGAACAAATACGTGTCAAATGTTTTTTGATAATCTATGGACTAATGAAACTTTTCAAAAACCAAATTAATATAAAACACATTTGAAGTTGTTAGTACAAAGATCTTTTGGCACATGCCTAACCAGTTCATAAATTTTTGCACTACTGGGATACAAGTCTTCTCTCTATGGGATATTGGCTGTAGTAGGCAACAAGTAGACTGGCACACACATAAGCATGGTACGAGTTGGTAGATGTGACATATTATCTTTGATTTTTTTTGGTTCCATAACCCGGTCTCTCACGATGTTCTCTTCTACGGTTTGAGAGTAGTTGTATCGAAATAAATTGCACAAAGTAATCTATCTGCCTCTCAGAGTTTCATATTTTACAACTGCCCAACGAATATCAACCTCCTATTTATGTCATTCCAGGGTTTCTGATTCATGCAACGCAGTCATCAGCTGCGCAGTCTATTGCTATGTTGGAGTAGACTTTCAACTGGATATAGCAAATGCAAGCACCTATAGACATTTTAACGTAGGAACGACTGCCTATTTGATCTTCACAACCCTTCCACCGGGTAATATGATACGACTTATTAAGATATACTAAAGTTTTACACTCGTATAACGAATCACATCCTATTAGTCTGATAAATCAGTTGTTGATCTTTTAGGCTTCAGGCTAAGAGTCCACCAAAGATCTACAAAAGACAGCTGATTGTGTTTTCTGACGCACGGAGGAGAGTAGCTATGATACATGGTCACCCATCCAAAGAGCAATCGCTTTTATTATTTCGTCCATAGCTACGCGAACAGTAAAATATTTTACATAAAATGTTTACGTAACACTCTCTAAACGATAACATCGTGATGAAATCGTCAAGACATTGTGAGAAAATGTATGCGTCAGCTGACTTTTAATGATTATGTTCAACACGACTTGCTTTCAATCGATTTATTTGTTATTCAACAGGTATAACTGTTATAATTTCATTACAAGTGAATTGTTTATTTAAAATCTTTTTGCACTAGCTATGCCTTTAGTTTCGTCCACGCTTATAGTATTTTGGCATAATAAGGAAAATGATCATGACGGTATGGAAATGTGAAGTCGTAGACCATTTCGAACATCCTCTTCTACGCTGTTAATTATCTATTTATGTTTACTTATACCTGTAAAGTTTATTTATAAAAATATTTATATTTGAAGTAAGTGTTTATTGTCGTTAATTAGTATCTTATTCATAAATAGTATTCATAGTTAGATGTAGTTGTTTTAATTGTTTTACTAATATTGGTGTACCTATTCTAATTGCTCCCCCTTTGCACGAAAAGGTTGACTGGCAGATAATGCCTGGCGACATTAAGTCCGCCATATGTACCACAGTTGTAAGTGAAATAAATGTAAAATAAACGTAAATAATTGATATTTAATTTAAACTAAAATGTATTATGTAGGTACATTTCAATAGAGTTCAAGGTTTCAATCACTTCGCACTATGTGTGCCATAACAATGTAAAGCTAGTTTTATGTCCACTGGTTTGCTCGTACAATTATAGAATTTTACGACGGTCATAAGTTCTTAACTAGAGTTAAATCGATATAACGTAAGCGCCTATTTATGGCACAAGTGCCAAATCCCTACAATAGTAATAAGTGGCAATTTGTTGAAAAGCGATTTTACGATATAGGATTTTTGTGCCGTTACAACTAGGATTTTACTCATTATAGTGAAGCTGTCCCTAATCTAACCTAATTTTGTGTTTTTCTTTTGTCATTTCATATCTTACTCGGTCTCTTTTTCATTAAGTGAAACTATTCGTAAATCATGAGGATTAAAAAAAGGGATATTGTAAAACTCCTTTAACTACCGCGTGATGACCCGACATCTACCTTAAATATACAGATTTAGACACAACCGTTTTTGCACGAATTTCTAATTCACTCAAAGCAGTGGCGGTAACTTGAACTTAGTACTACGTTGACTAGCGTCAAAGTTTCGACATTTCCGAATAGATGGCGCTACTGTTCATGAGAGGTCTTTGATTGCATTTCAATAAATATACACCTTCAAGGGATATTATTGCCATAGACCCAGTGAAAAAAGCAGAAATGTGTTGTCCCTTGTGTTTCAAAGAAAAACATTATCTTCGATTATGTTTTATTGTAAGTCTTTATGATTCAATACAATTCAAGCCTTATCTTTATTATCCTGATAAAAGATAACGTGCCGATTAAATCACCAGTTTAAGATAAGGTAAAGAAACACGCCTGCGTTTCGTTTGACTAATAATTTACACGTTTTAAACAAAAGATTTTAGGTATTGCCAAGAAGAAAAGTGTGTTTCAGATTTTCAAAGAAAACTATAAAAACTGTCTAATATTTATGCTTGGTGCTTCAACAATATTTTTATGAGTTAGGACAATCGAGTTTTTAAACTTCTTTTTAATAATTTTGTCTGTTTACTTATTGCATAATGTTTCAAAATAACTCAAAACTGTTATAGGTTTTTTATACCATAAAACTGTAAAAATGCGTATACTTTGACCTTTTTCCATCAGAAAGGCTACTTTCTGATGGAAAAAGGTCAAAGTAACCTATGGGTTTTAAATCCTGCAAGACCAGAGGGATCGCCTTCGTATTGGTCGCTCCAGCTATTCTAATTATTATTAAAAAAAATATTATTATTTACTCGGAAGAGGTATTCACGCTCGTTCGTAACTAGCAGCTGTTTAAAAGAAAGTGCTATCTAAGTTTTTTTTAATACAAAGTCGTGAAAATAAACTTAGAATGTCACTAGAAAGCAGAGGTGATGAATTAATTAAGTACCTACCTACTTATAATGGGTAACAGTGGCAAAAAAACACGTTCATTATGTGATTCAGGTGTTAATACTCATACGTATTTCTCGTTTACCGTACAAACAGTGGAAGTCAATAAAGGAAGCATGACTTCAGAAATATAATTTTATTAAGAGAAATTCATGCATTTCTTGGCAACGTTATTTATATTTTTATCTAAATCTGATCAATAATTTCGATTTACACGTGATTCAGAAAGAAACTTGCACATTCTCTCTTTGTTTGATTATTGGTAGGTACCTACTAGATTGATAAATAAACGTACAGTATTTTAAAAGAAAGGATAGTCATAAACTGTATAACCATTCACTCATCTTTAGCTTAATTTTGGAATCCGTATCAGTATCACTAGATCAATACATTTAAATGCGCTTATTAACTTTTACAAAAAAAATGTATTCATTATAGTCTACTGTCAAAAAACCTTTTTATTTTATTATTTTTACTAAGACACATTTTTTTTTCACGTGGTAAAATCATCACATAAGTCCTCCCAACCAGGGCAGAGCGGGAGAGACTGTCAGACTCGTACTGACTAAAATCCACGTGGTGTCCTTCAATAGCCCTTTACGTACTGGGGTCACGGTAATTCGTGAGCCCCGCGACCTACTCAGACATACTTAATCAGACTTACGCTTAGTAAAGATTTACCAAAAATCTTCGATTATTGATCGAAGCCAAAAATCAAACAATTTATCGTTTTCTTTGTAACTTTTCAAATGATAATAATTGTAGGCGTCTAATATATTATTACTATGTCGTGCTTAATTTAATCTGATACCATGATAAGATTGTTATGGTTTATTTCAGGGGTTCCCAAACTGTGCGCCGTGGCGCGTCGTAGAGAATACAGAGGGGCGCCGTGAGACGCGAGGGTCGACCATTATCCGGATTGATATTGCGTGGAACCACGGTTATCTATATGTATAAAATATCCACCAAAAAGAAAAGGATAGCCTCATTGATCTCTTTTGCACTACAAAACCAGATTCACGTGCTTTGATTTCGTGGAGTTTTGAACCAGTTATTATTGTTTTTTATTCACCTTTGAAAAAAAATGCTATGATATATGTGAGCCGCGAGCTCAATAAGTTTGAGAACCCCTGGTTTATTAGAATGTTTGTTTTTGCCATTTGTTATCTTTCCTCATTTGTTCGAGTTACTGTATACCTGTATTCATACTTATCGATTGAATATCAGTTCCTTGCTGTATTTTTAAAGACGCTTTTAAACAAGTATAACTATGAACTATTTTGTTGGTAACTGTACACGCTCTATAGTCTATCCACTCAGTTGCATTCCGAAGTTTATTGGTCAACGCTGTTTACATCACGATTGTACAACTGGTGAGGATTTATATACTGACTAAGCCAGTGGCACAGTCTGACAGGCCTCAGAAACACGGATAATAATAGAAAATGTGATGATAAAACATTTATATAGAAATTTATAAGCTTAAAATATCAGCTAATCTTAATCAAAAACACACGTGATTATTTAATGGAATCTACATTTTATAGTTCGATATGACTAATGCTTGCTACGCCATATTTTGTGTCAAAATGGTGCTTACGTGCGGGAAAAAAATAAAAATTATGACTTTGCAATTACGATAAAATTGCATGCTATTACGAACATTTACTTTCATGCATTAATTGCATAATTAAAAATAGGTAATAGTAGTAAGACTTTTATATGTTTTCCTACCATTTTACGTTCATCGAACAACATAATTGGAGGAAAGTATTCAAGTCGCATGTTAGATTGCTCTGTGCAAAATTACTGTTTTATTATTACCTGTTTTTTACACAACTTATTTAGTAAACAAAACACAGTGCTACTTAATGGAAAACAAAAATAAAAGATTACTTACCACATTTTGTTGTTATATAGAAAACTAGTAGAAAATAATTCGAGTCACTATTGTAAGACAGGGAGTTGTCCACGACTGAAGCGGTACTGACCGATGTTACCGTATAAAACCTAAAAAATAAAACACTTATCAGCTCCCTTATCGAACTTTATCTTCACCGATCGATACAATATTTCGGCACGTTAGATAATACCGGGAAATACATAAGTTTCCATTTTAGAAAAAAAAATAGATTTACGATTAACTGAGTTTAATAATAGTTCGTGTTGAATTATGAAGTCAGTTACGACTGAGTAACAGGATATCCGCACTTTTTGGGCTTCACTTATAGTTTTAGTTTTTCATTTTTTTTTTAATGTACGAGTAACTGGCTGAAAGTCATGCTAGCACCAGCGTCTAGTGTACACTGAGCAGCTGTATAATTTTGAATGATATAGCAGCTACCAGAAAGTGCACGTCAGTTTTACAAAACGTTACGGTTTTCTTTTTAGTGAAAAAGTTTTTTTTTTCAAATAGTAGCTACCAACGTGTAAACTGAAGTTAGAATTAATTTTATCCTAATTGTCAGATAAAAATGCAAGATTTGTCTTATCCTACTAACTACTACTAATTATCATCTTGCATTATGCAGTAATTACTCAGGCACAGGCTACGTAATTACTTTTTTATGTATTACTCATTGTTCACATTATCTAGACATTATAAACTTATAGCCGCTTATATGAACGTACTGGTTTTGTACTAAAGATAATGAATTACTGTAGATAACGGTTATCGTCAGATAAAGAACATATTAATTTGCATAAGGCAGTGCACGTGTCCCATATCCTGTAGTGATTAAATTATCGAGCTAACATAAAACAATGTCACATCTGATAGTTTCCGATGATGGCACAGGTGTACCAGGTGTGCAGTGTATGGCCAGCATTACTTGACCGACTTTAACATTATTTAGCCGTATAAGGTGGGTCATGTGATGATGGGCACCGACTGTATACTATTACTAACTAGCTTTTGCCCGCGACTTCGTTCGCGTGGAATAGTGACTTCCGGCAGATTTTTGTTTTGTTTGTTATTTTTTGTAACAAAAACTATTCTATGTCCTTCCTCAAGTTTCAAACTATGTCTGTACCAAATTTCACACAAATCGGTTCAGTAGTTTACGCGTGAAGAAAAGACAGACAGACAGACAGAGTTACTTTCGCATTTATAATATTAATAGTTTGGATTTCGTCCGAGGAGTAATGCCTTTGTCAAACAGACAGGCGAGTCCAAAGCGATACCGAACCGAAGCGAGACGTCAGTCCGATAGTTCTGTCACGCTATCGGATCGCTTTCGCTTTTCTATGTGACTGGATTCAAACAATTCCATACATGACAAATAAAAACGTCACGCTTCGCATTCGCCACGCCTGTCTGTTTGACAAAGGCTTAAGAGTGAGGCCCCATTAGCATGTTGCGTTACGTTGTATCGCGTTGTAGCAGCGGATCAACGCATTTTTGCGACAAATACGTCAATGCAGCGAAGCGTCTCAGTTCAATTTGGCAATGGAACAGTAACCGTTGTCGCACCTCTGTCGATGCTGCGAAAACGCACTGATGGGGTTTAACTCTTGGGTCGTGTTTCCCTTATACAAGTTACTTGTATACAAATTGCTAATTGTATGAAATTCTACAAACTTGCATACAAGTGACAAGTTGGTAGTTATAACTTGTACATATTGTTTTTTTTTTTTGTAATTCGAACAACTTGTATAAAAAGTGTCGTCATATTTGTATGCAAGACTTGTTTTACGGAAACGCGCCTTTACTGAACAATAAATCTCAATAGCACTGCACTCAACCTGAGAACTAAATCGTGTAGATAGCTCATGCTCAAGAGTCACGGTTTCAACCGAATACCAATTTTTTTTTTTATGTATACTAAGTACGAAAGATTCTTTGGTACTTTCGGCAGTTTTGATATATTTTCAAAAGAATTTTTGTTATATGCGAATTAAAAGATAACATTGACATAGTTCATTGAAAAGATTAAGTAGTTGATGATAAGGGTTGTTGAACACGTAATTATCAATACATGGGGTTATAATTTAAAAGATTAGGTAAACAAGTAATTTTCCACCCTAATAATATCAGTCATTATATACCTTATTTTTCAAAACATTTATCGAACATGAGTATAATCCCAGATCATTTTAGTTATTGGTTTATTTTCTAGCATGTAGTATTGTTTTATTAGTTTATTTTCTAGCATTTTATTCCACTTAAAGCAAATACTGATTAGTATGTACTGGGGGAGCGACTGAATATTGCGCTGCGTATCACAATTTCGGAACAAAATACTTTATGGGAAAAGGATGAGGTCGCTAGAAAAAAGGTGACAACTGAAATAGACACAAAACAGACGCAAAATCCAAAATATAATAAAAGTCCTTTTCTAAAAGCTTATAGACAAAATATAATATCGCAAACAAGCATCATGTGATATAAATGAAAAGGCTTGTCGTGAGAAATATAACAATTATTTTTATATTTGCCATTCAGTAATTTTGAAATTTTTAAATATCGTTGTTCAAGAAAATAGAAATGAAATGAAATTTCTCCTTCCTTTTCAAAAAAAACTCCATCGTGTGACGATATGAAAAGATTTGTGTTGAAAGTCGTAAATATTTTATTATAATTTTAAAACAATAAGTTTCTGAGTTTTATGTTACTGGATAGTTTTCTAATTGTAGCGGGCGAAGCTGCTTGAAACAGCTAGTAGTCTCATAAAACCCAGTAACTTGAATGCTTGTCAATCCTTCCAAGCAATATTTCAATTCCTGCAATTGTACTTGTTCCTCGAAAAAGATATTTCTTTTAAGAAATCTCACTTTTAAATTCGAACGGATTCGTAGTAGTCTTATAGTCAGCTAAAAGTTCGTAAATCTGATCATCAGCAGAAAATGACAGGTATATACGTAGTATTGAATTAAAAATGAAATATAGTTCTCATCAGTTTATTTCATTATTGCACAAGTTTTTATCTATATTTATGGAATTGCTAGTAGACGCCACATCCACAACCACGGCCTCCGTAGCCGAGTCCGATAGCACCAGACCCATAGCCAGCGCCGAGCCCATAGCCGGCGCCGAGCCCATAGCCAGCGCTGAGCCCATTGACAGCGCCGAGTCCATAAGCACCCGAAGCGCCATAGGCAGCCGCAGAAGGAGCGATGCTTTCAATAGCAGTGATACCGTTACCGCAGCTGTAGCTGACGGCGCCAGCACCACCACTCGGCAAGACGCCCTCTAAGCCAACAGCACTCACGAACGGCAGTTCACCAGCTACAGACAGAGCACCCTCATACGCATTTTCTGACGTTACGGAGAGGCCATTGGGAGCACCAATACCAGACACGCTGGAGACAGCCAGTCCACCGCCACTGGTGGGGATGATCTCAATACCGGCCAAACCATTGCCAATTAAACCATTACCAATGATACCATCACCAATGATACCATTACCAGCACAGCCGTTGCCAATCAATCCATTTCCGATCAAACCATTGCCAGCCAAGCCGTTTCCAGCACATCCTGGGGCAATGAGAGCAGGAGCAGCGATGGCTCCACGACCAAGACATGAACCGAAAACAGCCTGTAAAGAAGAAATTATTGTATCAGTAAATGTCTCTCTAGCAGCAGACGTCGTCTCACCAAAACAGCGAAAACGGAACCCTTGTAAGATGTATTGCACTGTATTGCACTCAAACTTACTGCTCGACTAATGGGGCGTTTTGTCAACTAGGGCGTATTACCTTGTTTAACCCCATAAAGAAACTTAGTTGATTGTGAAAACTTGTTTGGGATCCTGAATCGCATAATGATGAGCATACGGGTCGTCTGATGGAAAGTGATCACCGTAGCCAATGAACGCTGGCAACACTAGAATTATCACCTGCGCGTGGCAACACTAGAATTATGCTACTCCAGCATCCGTAGAAGAAACGTAGACGAGCAATTTGATGCAGGACTTGTGCAAGTACTAGTTGGCGACTATCCCCTCGCGTAAGTGAGCCAGTCCAACCCTGAAAGAGATTCCTACCACCAAACCCGGCAGACTGTTTCGTTTCTTACGACACTTGTCTATTCCCGTTTTGCGGTTCGAACTTATTGTATTCTTAACCGTCTCACACGCTAGTCTAGCGCATTTAGCTAAAATTGTTTTTCACCTAACGATGCATTAGCGGAGATATAAATTGGAACAGTGAAAAAAATATAAGTTATGTGGTTTAAAAACACATACGTTATAAATAGGAAAACAATTACTCACCTGGATGAAGAGCGCCTGAGCGCAGAGGACGAGGACCACCTTGGCTGACATTGTAGTTTGTATTGAAGTGAACTTCACAATGACTTTCCATGAATTAATCCACTATTTATACTAAAAAGTATTCCTTATCTAGTTACTGTTGCAACAATTTGTGGATTTTGAAATGAACTTTGCATACATTTATCAGTAGTTGCATTATGGGGAAATAGAAAAATATATGTATTTCTTAGGTGATAATAATAATTATTACAACCCTAAATTAACAGGTATGAAGTGCATTGTTTCAAAAGAAAATAAACACAACATCACTTCAGTATGATAAGAAACTTTTGCAGTATATAAACGTGGTCAAGAACTAGGAACATCACTCAGTCTTCAGTTTCTCGTTAAACACAAACAAACATCAAACATGTCTACCTTCGCTGTTCTGTTGCTCTGCATCCAAGCTTGCTTGGTACAGGTGAGTGATTATTTTGGTTTTCTCAGTGAAGGCTTTTGGTTTTGTCTTATGCGCTTTTGATCTCTAATTTTGCATTCTACGTATTTTTTTTATCCTACCATTAATTTTCTTTCTCAGAATGTGTTCGGTATTGGGTGCGGCTGCGGAGGTCAAGTGGCTGGCATAGCTCCTGTTCTCGGTCTCGGCACTGGTCTCTCTCCTGCTGCTGCATGTGGTGGTGCACTTGGTCTTGGTCTTGGTTCTTACGGTGGTGCTATTGGGTCTGCTTATGGTGGTACACTTGCTCCTGCTGCTGCATACGGTGCTATCGGATCTGGAGCTGCTTACGGCGGCGCCGGTGAAGGCAACGTGGCAGTCATTGGTGAGCTGCCAGTCGCCGGTAACACGGCTGTTGCTGGTCAGGTCCCCATCATGGGCGTTGTGAACTTCGGTGGTGCTGTGCCGGCTGCTGGTGCCGTGACTATCACTGGGCAGTGTGCGTGCGGCTGCGGTACTCCAATCTACTGCTGAAAATTGTCTTCATAAAAGATTTTAATTAAATGATCTGAAAATAAGACAGTTTCAAATATTTTTTTTATTGCGCACAAATATGCACCTATAGCGCTTCGAATGCCTATGGGCCCAGCGCTGGCCATGGGTCCGGACATGCCTGATGAGCAAGTTGAAAGTCATGCATTGCAGCCCTAGGAAAAATTGCTTTCAAGTGACAGCTGCCAAATTAAACAAAAACTTGTTCTATTTTGACTTTTAATACAGCCACTAAATTACAACGCCATTTAAAATTAAAATAACGTAAAGTTAATTTATATTATGACTTTAATATAACTGAGTTTCAACTATTTCTCTAAAATAACATAGTTTATGGCAAAATCATTGCCGTTTTTTAAAATGATAACATGAAAAATACTGGCTGTATAGCTGAACGACAACCGGACAAAAATTAAAAAGAAATATACAAATAAGCGAGATGGCGACAATCCGATCAATACACAATTTTTTCTTGATGTAATAAAATTTTGGTTTTTATTTATATTTTCTGGGTAATGAAAAGCACAGTGTTTACCTCGGGTAAATTACTTATTTCGTCCCTCGATCTATTAGCCAAACCCCGTCTCGGGACTGAAATAAATAACTTTCACACCTCCGATAGCAATGTACTATTTCACAATCTTCTCCTCTAACTTTTTACATATTTCAATAACTACATAATAATCACAAACTTATATCCTAACATTTGTCCTCTCCCCTCGGGTCTCCGTTGAGTTCGGACGTGTCTAAGATCAAGATTATTCTGTTCATTTTTTTACTAAATATTACCATTAAGTATTAAAATAAATTAAAATAATAAGTGGTGCGCAGATCAAAAGTACCAGGAGGCCAGAAACAGCGGATAGTACAATCTACGTGAGTAGTGTAATCAGCACACAGACATACCACGTCTCTACAGCACACCAGTCCACTCGCAAGAACGTTAGCCCCGCCCAACTACCACTACTGAGCAAACGCCGTCACTTGCGGAGCACATATACAAACGCATACCACTGCTGACCTGCTAATATGGCTACTACTCAACGCACACCACCGCAGCCATCAACGCCTGTACCGGTACCTGTGCGGACCTCGTCATCGTTTCCGAGTTTAGTGGATGTAGATTGCGGTAGCTACGGCTCTGACAGTCAAATCGATCTCTCGTCGAATCGATGTGAGAAATCCGACGGGTCTAGAAACATCACTCAGAGGTCTTTCAAAAGGAAATTCTTCGAAACTACTGAGGTTCAAGCATCTATTGCTGAAATTAAGGCCATGTTTGAAAACTTCCAACAACAGCAAAACCTGAAGTTGGATCAACTGAACTCAGCGATGCAAACTATCAAAGAACAAAGTGATGTAATAAAACAAGACATACAATTTGTTTCTGACAAATACGACGCTTTCTTGGAACGAATGAGGGGCTTGGAACGGGAAAGTTCCAAAAATGTAAAAATTATTGCCAACTTAGAATCAAAAATTGAGTTACTGGAACGCAATTCTCGAGCGGCTTCGATCGAAATTCACAACATCCCCAAAGACCGGAATGAAAATAAAGATACTTTACGCACCATTGTCAAAAACGTTGGTAGAATTATTGATCAGCCAATCAATGACTCCGATGTTTACGACGCCTTCCGACTCAAAAGTAAACTCGATAATAAAAACATCATAATTATTCAGTTCACTACGACATTTACGAAGATAAATTTCATTAAAAAATGTAGAACATTCAACAAAAAGAACAGCAGCAATAAATTGAATACATCACACATTCAAATGGCTAAAACGTCTCATTCTCAGCCAATTTACATTGATGAATATTTGACACCTGCAGCCAAAAAACTTCGATATCTTGTGAAATTGTTCAAAACTGATAATAACTACCACAGTTTCTGGAATTCATATGGCAAAATTTATTTAAAAGAAAAGGAAACATCTCAGCCGATTCGCATTGATTGTGAGGCTGACCTACGTAAATTAAAGGCAGAATGACTGGAACTCACCGACTGTATCTGTTGTCTCTTTTTATTCTGTTGTCTCTTTTCATTTGTTATTTTTATAAAAAACACCAAAAGTATTTGTACCACACACTTCGCAGAAAAACACTCATACATCAACATTAAAAGTTTACAACTATTTACACTTGCTACATATTTATATCACTCATACATTTATACAGTCACAACTAAAATTAATTTCTTAATTCAACAAAACACTAAATTGAGCAGATTGATGGACATACTTTGTCACTATCTTTGTTTACTATGCCACGGGCGCCTCGATTCATTTATTGTCTTTGTACGGAAGCATAACAGGCTTATTGCGGTGTCAGTTTACCTGTATACCCCACATCTGGGATTGTATCATACCTTCACATGCAATCTTATTAATACTGACAAAGATAAAGCAATTAATGCCTTATCTCAAAGTTTAATAGTCTGCTTTTATTTGGCAAAGTCCGAGTGTATACTTGCACTGAGCCAAGTGCTAAATCAACACTGGTTTTTACTTACTTTTTTATGTCGTAACAAATTAAATATGATATTTCTATTCTCTTGTCCTCGCATTCAACAATACTAAAGACATATTATTAGACTTAGATCGAGTTTCCATAGCTCGCTCGTTTACTTGTGATATTGATCAATGTCGAAATATTGTTAGTGACTCGGAGCTGTCATTGAAAGTTATTCATCAAAATATTAGAAGTATTACGCGTAACACACCGGGTTTACATACAATATTGCAGAGATCGCAGGTGGATTGGGACTTTATTGTGTTGACGGAATGCTGGTTGTCTTGTACACATCACATTCCTTTGCTAGAGGGTTATAATTACCACAAGACTAATAATAATCTAACTCAAAACGAGGGAGTAGTTGTTTACTCAAAATGTGGTATGGTCTTATCTGTAGAGGAGCCTCTTATCTCGGATTGTAACTGTCTACTGGTTAAAATTAATCAAAGCACAGCCCTGCTAGCAGTTTACCGACCCGCTGGCTACAAAAACCTACATAACTTTCTCACCTCTCTTGACAATTTTTTAACTACTACCTCCAGTATAAAAAACCTTATTCTGATTGGGGACCTCAATGTTGACATAACAGAGACTAACATAGACCCCAACTCGGCTCATTACCTTAACCTTTTAGCATGCCATGGTATGTTGCCAGCCTATACCTTCCCTACGCACAAAAAAACATGCCTTGATCACATTGTAATGAGAACCCGATTATCAGCTTCTTGTTATGTAGCGGAAACATCCATCACTGATCATGATGCGGTCATTCTCTTCATGAATTTAAGTACACGCCTTAACAAAAGAAATAAAATAATTAAACGCTTAAATTACGACAAAATAGACTCAGATATTACAAATGCGACTTTTGAGAATCTGTATCTAATGAAGGATGTTAATCTTGCTGTTCAGTACTTTGTTGATACTATTAACGGTATAATCCAATCCCAGACTCAAATAATAAAAACCTCGAACCGTAAGAGAATTACAAAGCCTTGGATAACGACCGGATTGCTGCGCTGTATGAGGCATCGCGACAAATTACACCAAAAAGTTAAAAAATATCCAAATGATCAAAATCAATTCATAATCTACAAAAGATATAGAAATTTTTGCAACAATCTACTGAAAAAAATAAAACGGGAATATGATAAAATAGAACTTCAGACTGCAGCTAAAACGAGTAACAAAAACTTATGGGATAAAATAAAAGCCATTACGTACACACAAAAAACTAGCAATGAGGCCTCTCAATTAATCGATACTCAGGATCCTATTTCTTCTATAAATAATATCAACGAATTTTTTGTCAACATTGGCAAAAATATAGCTGACCGATGTCCTTCTGGTGACAATATCCCCTCGTTTTCGATTAACCCTCACTCACAATCAATGGTATTTTTACCTACGGATCCGGAAGAAATTGATAGTATCATCCTCAGTCTAAAATCCAATTGCGCTGTTGGCTATGATAATATCTCTACTAACATCTTGAAGAGATATAGACATCTCCTTATCTCACCAATTACGTTCCTCTGCAACCTCGCCATTGACTCTGGCAAATTTCCCAATGCCTGGAAAATTGCGGAGATACGGCCCATTTTTAAAAGTGGTGACGGAGCCTGTGTCAACAACTATAGACCAATTTCAATTTTGCCGGCTTTGTCGAAAATATTGGAAAAGATCATGAAGAAGCGACTGGTCAACTACCTAGAAAATAATGAGCTCCTATCTCATTCTCAATACGGCTTTCGATCTGGTCTATCTACCAGTGATGCCATTCATGATCTGACGAATTTTGTTTCTGAAAAACTTGATTTAAACAAAAAAGTGATAGTCATTTTTATGGACCTTGCCAAGGCTTTTGACACAGTCTCCGTCCCTCTGCTGGTGAGGAAATTGGAATGTATCGGCTTAAGAGATGTACAGCTTGATCTGTTTACAGATTATCTTACCAACAGATTTCAGAGAGTCAAGGTGGATGAATGGACTAGTTGTGATCTTCCTGTTGTACACGGCGTCCCACAGGGCAGCGTTGTCGGTCCCTTATTGTTTTTGACTTATATCAACGACCTCTGTGAGCTCAAAATGCCCAACGGGAAGATCATAACTTTCGCTGATGATACAGCGCTTTTGTTTGAGGCCGATTCCTGGTCCGAGGTACATGATTGCGCGCAGAGGGGTTTAAATCTGGTGTTAACGTGGCTAGCTACTAATAAACTTGCTCTTAATGTTGACAAGACTAAATTTGTTTCTTTTTACCTAAAAAAACCTTCTTGCTCTCTTGACGATTTCAAAATCATCGCTCATTCCACCTCGTGCATTGCTTCCCATAGTGGTTGTTGCTTATGCCCCAATCTGCAGCGGAGAGAATCGATTAAGTACCTGGGAGTCATTCTAGACAGTAACCTCAATTTTCACCAACACATAGATGCTCTGTCAGCAAGAATCCGAAAATTAATGTTCGTTTTTAAAAATCTTCGACAGGTTGCGGACACGGATGTTATAAAAACAGTTTATTTTGCACTGTGTCAGTCTATAATCTCTTACTGCATAACTGTATGGGGTGGGGCACCAAAAACATCAATGCTCCGGGTTGAACGCGCACAAAGGGCCGTTCTTAAGGTTAGTAACTTTTTGCCGTTCTTATTTCCCACCAAAGAACTGTATGCTCGTGCTGGAGTTTTAACTGTACGCCAACTCTTCGTGTTGAAGACTATTCTCCGCAAACACTCCCTTCTTACCTATAACCCAAGTTTGTTTAAAGATAAACGACGTAAACGCGATGTATGCCCTTCCGTTCAATTCCACACTGCTTTCTTCCGTCGACATTTTGGTTTTCTTGGTAACAGCTTGTACAATAAAATAAATAGAACCTTATCAATTTATTCTTTAACTTTATCGCAGTGTAAAACTAAACTTACAAGTTGGCTACAAAAGTTAAATTATGAAACAACAGAGCAGCTGCTCTGTGTTTCTTCATAATATTTTATAGTTATATGAAAGTTTTGACTGTGTCTCACATTTACACTCACATGTTCATTCAACCTCTGCTCACACACTTCACTTTCGTACCACAAACACATCTCACTCATAACACTGCACACTTCACACACATCACACGCATTCATGTCGCGCACCGATTCAAGTGTTTAAAATTTTCATTGCGCTGGTAATTTTGTATTTTGGAGTTCTGTTGTTTTTGTTTCATTCTTCTTTTTCTTTCCTTAGCAATATTTTAATTCATTATTTTTTTTTTAAACCTTATTACCCTTCATTACATATTATGTAAATGAATTGTATTTAGTTCGAGGTGAGAGCCTGGGGATCCGTCACACAGGTTATCCTAGTATGGACGCCAGTCTCTCACAAAGGAACATACATATTCCATACTGTAAGATAAAGATTGTATTTATTGTAATGTGATCCTTTGTGTAGAGAGAAAATAAAGAAATTTATTATTATTATTATTTTTCAACTTTATTTTTCGTTTATTTTTTTTTTCTGATAAAATTATTACCTAATTAATTCTTAAAAATACATAAATATAAAAATACAAAATTAAATAAAACTAAACTAAACTACATATTATAGAGCATCGAAAAATTCATCCTCAACGCTGTCAGCTGGTAATGTGCCCAAGGGACTGGCGGCATTGCCTCTCTGTATGGCAATACTTAGCCTCTGGCCAAGGTAAAAGCCAGCTCTTGGGTCACGGGAAGCGTCAATAAGTCTTTTAGAAATTTCTTTGTAGAGGCTGTAAGCACTCGGACCCCATGGCCATATAGTTTCAACCCCAAACGGCTCAAAAATATAACTTGACTTCATAAATAATTTCATTATTTTACTGAAATCTCTATTTACATTAATTTCCGGTTTGTCTAACGAAAACCAAACCAGTTCACTGACTTGAGACAATTGATTTTAAACGTACGGTGATTTTTGTCATTTAAAGCTTTTACAAATGAATAAATTAGAGTAACTCTCGGATTATTCCTAACCTGACCCGAAATCCTAACCCCGTTGCAGGTACACAGACACACGAAGAAACCAACCATATTGCAATTCGGGTTACGATAGAAACAATACGAAATTAGGAATTAATATTATAATTACTTTTTTTTATTCGTATTTTTTTCACTTTCCTGACCTAGGTCTCGGGACTCACGAATTACCGTGACCCCGTTACGTAAAGGGCTATTGAAGGACACCGTGGATTTTAGTCAGTACGAGTCTGACGATCCCTCCCGCTCTGCCCTGGGTGGGGGGAGGACTCATGTGATGATTTTACCACGTAAAAGAAAAAAGTTCCTAACCTAACCTGCAACCACGTTAGGATTTAGGGTCAGGTTAGGAATAATCCAACAATTCTGCCTCATATTCCTCTGAAGCAGCCAAACAAACACTTTTGAAAGCAGTACGATGATTCTCTATCATTCTCTCAATAAATCTAGCTCTTACTATAAATCCGTAAGTTAACCTTTCTATTAACATCAACAAAAGCCTTCCGTAATGGGCGTTGAAAGCACAATATTGTATATATTACGTATCCAAAAATACTTTCGTTTATTTGACTTTTCTTGAAAATTGCGCATAACATAGCCACATTATGACTGAACTGTTCAGGCGTCAATTGAATTTCTGTAACCGTGTTCATCGACTTCGTGCAGTCTTCCCGATTTAGAATCCCCAGATAATCTAGCAAAATATTATTTGGAACTTCGGTGCCCATCCACTCGTTTCACGTAGACACGAAAGAAATATTGATGGTCGAAAATTTCTTTATAATGCTTTTCCCTGTAAAAATGTGGTCCCAGATTAGTTCGATTGTTTTTGCTCATAAGTAGAGAATGATTGATTGAGTGATTCTTATCGGATCTTCTTCTATGATGACGTATAGGCTTCACTCTATTTGTTAAGGAGCCAGAATTACGAGTACTCTACGACAAATGTGGCTTTATTCCAACATCTTTCCGTCGGTACTTTTGATATTATGGTTCATGTTGGGACTTGGTTTTACTCGCTTTTGATCATACGGCTTCCAATTTTAGCCACTGTTCTACTTTGTTTACTTCTTTCTTTAAGTCTTATTAATTAGTAAGGACTTATTGGTTCTCTTGTAAAAGAATACTGATATGTATGTAGAAGATTCAAACAAGTACTTTCAGAACAAACTCTCGCAGTAATTAATTGAAATATAATATGTAAATGGATGATCCTGTAGTTGTAAACAATTATAGGTAAATAGCTCCTACATGAGTCTCTGCTCCTGCTATTGTCTTATCTCTTCATTGTCTACTCGCAGTTATACTCTTAACTTTGTCAATAATTAGGTAGTCCTCAAGTGGTTTTACAAATTTTATAAACTGTGGTTATGATTAGGTTTTTTTTTATTGTTATACTAGCTTCCGCACGCGACTCCGTCCGCGCGGATGTCGGTCTTCGCGTGGATGGTTTATTTCTCAATTTTGAGTAACTCTGACAATGACATCTTATAAATATCTATTGGACCCAAATACGGCTAAACCTATAATAATTAAGGAGATTCACGGTTCTACAGAACAACGTCTATGAATAAAACTGAAAAATAAGATTTCTTTTCTACGTATTTTTCCAGGATGAAAAGTATCCTATTTTATGCCCAGGATAATAAGGTATAATTATACCAAGTTTCATCGAAATCGAACCGTTAGTTTTCACGTGATGCCTGCATATATAGACAGACAGACAGACAGACAGACAAATTTTTTTTTAATAACATATTTGTGTTTTGTATCGATCCAGCAACACCCCCCGCTATTTATTTTTTCAATATTTTCATTGTACAGAATTGACCCTTCTACAGATTTATTATGTGTATATAGATTAGTTTATAATGGAATTCGAAAAGTTACGTGGAAAACCCGTTACAAACACCCGTTTGCCTTTTCATTTGTCGGCCAGGATCTACATATTTTGTTTTTGTTTTTTTTTTTAATGGATTTTATTTAAGTTTGTCCTGTTTAATATTTGTAATTGTAGAAAGTTCATTTAAATGATGTAAACTTAGTAATATATAAAGTCAACGACGCGAAGGTCAGTGTCTGACAAGCTATATTTTAATGAGTAAGACTTTTACCATTCAGCAAGTGGTCCTTGTAGACAGAATTATATCAATTATGAATTATTATCGTTCTTTAAATTGTCTGTTGATATAAAACCAGAATTGCATTAATCGTATTGAATTGCATTTAATTATAAAAGCAATTTTGTAACAGACTTACGTATGAGTTACACACAAGCATACACACCTCTTTGAATAAAACACAATTATTTATTGCTGTGCTTTTTTCAGATCATTTAATAAAACTCTTTAATAACATAAATTTTCAGCAGTAGATAGGAGTACCACAGCCACATGCGCACTGTCCGGTGATCGACACGGAACCACAAGCCGGTACAGCGCCGCCGAAGTTCACAATGCCCATGATTGGAACCTGACCAGCAACAGCGGTGTTACCGGCGACTGGCAGCTCACCAATGACTGCCACGTTGCCTTCACCGGCGCCGCCGTAAGCAGCTCCAGATCCGATAGCACCGTATGCAGCAGCAGGAGCAAGTGCGCCACCATAAGCAGATCCGATGGAGCCACCGTACGCACCAAGACCGAGGGCACCACCACATGCAGCAGCAGGAGAGAGACCAGCGCCGAGACCGAGAACGGGAGCTATGCCAGCCACTTGACCACCGCAACCGCACCCAATACCGAACACATTCTGAGGAAACAATTTGATAGTGTGCAAAGAGTGTCAAGGTGTTGGAATTACATATGGGAAACTCCAAATAATCACTCACCTGGACCAAGCAAGCTTGGATGCAGAGCAACAGAACAGCGAAGGTAGACATGTTTGATGTTTATTTGTGTTCAACGAAAAGTCAAAGACTGAATGATGTTCCTACTTCAAGACCACGTTTTATAGTGCAAAAGTTTATTATCACCACGACGTGATGTTTTTTCTATTTTCTAATGAAACAATGCGCTTCATAACAAATATTTCAAGGTTATAATTATCATTATCACTTACGCAAAACAAGCATTTCTCTGTTTCCCCATATTGCAAGTATTGATAAACGTATGCAAAGTTTATATAAAAAAATTACAAATTGCTGCAACAGTAACTAGATAAGGACTACTTTTCAATATAAATAGTGGATCAATTCATGGAAAGACATTGTGAAGTTCACTTCAATACAAACAACAATGTCAGCCAAGGTGGTCCTCGTCCTCTGCGCTCAGGCGCTCTTCATCCAGGTGAGAACTGTTACATAACTTACCTACCTTTTTCCGAATTTGTATCAAGGGTCGTACGCTGTGACCGCTAAAATACTTCTATACCCAGTGAGAACCCCTGAAAAACAGTGAGCTCAAAAGCGTGTTACGCTTTACTACCGTTTGGGACGGTCTAGAATACAATAAATTCCAACCGCAAAACGGGAACAAACGTGTATCGTAAGAAGCGACAAAGCCCGTCAAGCTTGGTGGTAGGAACTCCTTTCAATGTTCGACTGGCTCACTTATGCGAGTAGGTAGTCGCCAACAACCCACTCGCATAAGGCCGGGCGGCGTCATGTTGCTCATCCACAGATGCGAGAGAGCCAAGTATTTTCTGAAGAATCGACATCGCGCAAGCTACAACTCTAGTATTGCAAGCGATCATTTGCTACGATGATCACTTTCCAACAGGCGAGCCGAATGCTTGTTTGTCAGTTATAGATTAAAAAGTAATAATATATTACTTAACCATTACTCCACGCATTCCTGAGAAAAAGAGTATTTGCAGACAGACAGTCGGACAATAAAGTGATCTTAGGGTTTCGTTTTTATTTTGCATCAGCTGCTAAAGACTCATTTACGAATACAATAATTTCTTGTTTACAGACCGCTTTCGGTTCATGTCTTGGTCGTGGAGCCATCGCTGCTCCTGCTCTCATTGCCCCAGGATGTGCTGGTAACGGCTTGGCTGGCAATGGTTTGATCGGAAATGGACTGATTGGTAACGGCTGTGCTGGTTTAATCGGCGATGGAATCATTGGTAATGGTTTAATTGGCAATGGTTTGGCCGGTATTGAGATCATTCCCACCAGTGGCGGAGGACTGGCTGTCTCCAGCGTGTCTGGTATTGGTGCTCCCAATGGCCTCTCCGTAACGTCTGAGAATGCGTATGAGGGTGCTCTGTCCGTAGCTGGTGAACTGCCGTTCGTGAGTGCTGTTGGTTTGGAGGGCGTGCTGCCAAGTGGTGGTGCTGGCGCCGTCAGCTACAGCTGCGGTAACGGTATCACTGCTATTGAAAGCATCGCTCCTTCTGCGGCTGCTTATGGCGCTTCGGGTGCTTATGGACTCGGCGCTATCAATGGACTCAGCGCTGGCTACGGGCTCGGCGCTGGCTATGGGTCTGGTGCTATCGGACTCGGCTACGGAGGCCGTGGATGTGGATGTAGTGCCTACTAGCAATTCCATAAATATCGATAAAAGCTCGTGCAATAATGAAATAAATTGATGAGAACTAAATTTTATTTGTATTTGAATACTCCTTATATCCTTGACATTTTCTGGAAGGCTGGTGTTCAGAATTTCGGACTTCTGTCTAAATGTAAGACAAGCTGCTCAGCATCCGGCCGAATTAAAAAGAAAGATGTGCAAAATTATAAAACGTACATCGATGAAGCAGCATGTCAGAAAATAAAGCTTTAAATCGTAAATTCGTCTAAATGTCGTTCCGATTAACAAAAAAATGGAATATTGAAAAGAAGGATAGAAAAGCATTTGAATGATTAAAAAACAAACAATAGATCTATACTTGACATTTAAGTTTATTCCTTATTTAAAAAAAATACTTGAATATTGTTTAAATAAACTTTATTATATAAAATACAGAAAAAAATATGTAAAATAAGTGAAATGTACTGTTCAATATCTTTTACAATCTTCGTATATTACTTATTACTAACATTGACGATAATTAAAAAATAACACAAGTTAAAATGTTTAAACACTTTTCAAGCTCCCAAAATTAACTTCCCGGTTTCTTCTTTACAACAACAAAATTTAACTAGTTACGTAAAGTTAGCGACGTAATTTTTTTTTTCCACAGAAACGGATTCAAAAAAATAAATTAGACTAAATCTCGAAATAACAATTCCGCCTTATATTCCTTTAAAGCAGCCAAACAAACACTTTTGAAAGCAGTACGATGATTCTCTATCATTCTCTCAATAAATCTAGCTCTTACTATAAATCCGTACGTTAACCTTTCTATTAACAACAACAAAAGCCTTCCGTAATGGGCGTTGAAAGCACAATAAATATTATACAATTCCAAATTATATATTACGTATCCAAAAATACTTTCGTTTATTTGACTTTTCTTGAAAATTGCGCATAACACAGCCACATTATGACTGAATTGTTCGGGCGTCAACTGAATTTCTGTAACAGTGTTCATCAAATTCGTGCAGTCATTCTGATTTAGAGTCCCCACATAATCTAGTAAAATATTATTTGGAACTTCGGTGTCCATCAACATTGCCTCAACGGTGGTTTTAAAATGGACCGGGTAAGCCTTACTTGCTTTGATCAGCAAATGAAGCGAGGACCATGAATACACTCGTTTTACATAGACACGAAAGAAATATTGGTAAAAAAGCTCGAGAAATTCGTCATCAATGTCTTTCCTTCTAAAAATGTGGTCACAGATTTGCTCGATTGCTTTTGCTGATAAGTAGAGCGCCATTTTTGGAATGAGAATCAAATTTTTGATAGATTCCCTTTCAATAATGTTGTAACTACGTACAGGATCTTCTTCTATGATGTCGTATAGGTTTCTCTCTGATTGTCGAGGAGCCGGAGTTACGAGTACTCTATGGCAAATGTGGCTTTTTTCCGACATTCTTTCTTCGTCTCTTTTGATATTATGGATCACATTGCGATTTGGTTTTGCACGCTTTTGATCAAAAAGCTTCCAATTTAGCCACTGTTCCACTTAGTTTACTTCTTTCTTTAAGGATTTGATTTCACCACAGATAATAAACTAGTTTTCTTTAACAACACACAGTTTAAAAAAAGTATTAAAACCACATGGAATTCGAGCAGATACTCTCTGAACATCCTTTCGCACTGATGATTTGGAATATACTAAATAAATAAATTACCCTACAGCTAGCTGTGAACGATTTCCAGGTAAATTGTTCCTACATGAATGCCTTTACCTGCTCCCATTGTTTTAATTCCTTCGTTGTCTACTCGCATTACTTTAAAATTTCACAACAATTAGGTAATCTTCAAGTGGTTCTACTAATAGCTTTATGGTGAAGTTAAGAATGCATGAAAACGAGAATTAGCTAATTATTACGAAAGTCCAAAGGACTGCGAGTAGACAATATGGAGATTAATACGATAAGAGCAGGTAAAGAGACTCATCATTAGCTATTTATTTGGTAATTGATAACAGCGCATTTATGTGGTGTAAATGGTTAAACCACTAACTCAACTGGTCTCATATTTTAACATTGAAATTGTGAACTCAATTTAGGCAGTAGTTGAAGGATTATTGTGTCTCTCGAAAAAAGAAAGTCTTTAGTCAACCTAAACGTTAAGCTATTTCTTTCAAAATCAAAATATTTTATTTCACATGGACCTCAATGGGCACTTATAAAACGTCCTGATTTTTTTTGTATGGTGTTCTTAACCACGTTTCAAATCCTACTGTACATAATGTACAGAACAATAATTATGCAAAAAACTTTTTTTTTTTAAAAGACCCGACTTCAAACACAAAAAAGTTTAATAATTTTGCTTTCGTTAGTTGGTGGCAATAGTAAATGAAATAAAAAACAAAGCCACCGACTTCCAAAAGAAAAGTTATTTTAAACTTGTTTTGTTTGTTTATGAAGTCAGCTCTAGTTAAAAAAAATGACGTCTTTAGAAATGTTATAAAATACATTTCTAAAGACGTCGATTATACCAAACATTTTTGTTGAATACCTGAACTAAAAAGGAAAAATTAAAATCATTTTTTTAAATCGAGCCGACTTCAAAAACAAACAAAACAAGTATAAAATAACTTTTCTTTCGGAAGTCGGTGGCTTTGTTTTTTATTTCATTTACTATTGCCACCAACTAACGAAAGAAAAATTGTTAAACTTTTTTGTGTTTGAAGTCTCGTCTTTTAAAAAAAAAAGTTTTTTGTATAATTATTGTTCTGTACATTATGTACAGTAGGATTTGAAACGTGGTTAAGAACACCATACAAAAAAAATCAGGACGTTTTATAAGTGCCCATTGAGGTCCATGTGAAATAAAATATTTTGATTTTGAAAGAAATAGCTTAACGTTTAGGTTGACTAAAGACTTTCTTTTTTCGAGAGACACAATAATCCTTCAACTACTGCCTAAATTGAGTTCACAATTTCAATGTTAAAATATGAGACCAGTTGAGTTAGTGGTTTAACCATTTACACCACATAAATGCGCTGTTATCAATTACCAAATAAATAGCTAATGATGAGTCTCTTTACCTGCTCTTATCGTATTAATCTCCATATTGTCTACTCGCAGTCCATTGGACTTTCGTAATAATTTGCTAATTCTCGTTTTCATACATTCTTAACTTCACCATAAAGCTATTAGTAGAACCACTTGAAGATTACCTAATTGTTTTGAAATTTTAAAGTAATGCGAGTAGACAATGAAGAAATTAAGACAATGGGAGCAGGTAAAGGCATTCATGTAGGAGCAATTTACCTGGAAATCGTTCACAGCTAGCTGTAGGGTAATTTATTTATTTCGATGCCCCCAAACAAGAACTCGGTAATGTACTATTATGGGCTTTATGCTGTAATGTCTAATTCGGTATCTATGGACTGGAACACACCATTTTTTTCCAGATTTTTCCTAATGATATTTGCAAAGAAATCATGACACACATGTTTATTGTTGGGAATTTAGACACAATAATATTTCGGCAAAAAACCTGTTATATGTCTGTACGAAAAAACTATTTAAGTATTTTTTATTTTGGTAAGTTGCGATTACCGGGTTATTGGCGTAAATCATTTTCATGACATTTTCGGTAAACGTGTTTATGGGATATTTGTTGAAATAATTATTGTAAAATACGTGTTCCATTTTAAAATTACTTATAATCGAAATTATTGTAGTTTATCGTTTATTATCTTCAAATATTACATTTAAATTTAAAAATGGTATGAGTGTTAACAATAACACTTTTTTATAATTTTCTTCCTAATAGTAATGTTATTTGACTCGGAACCAACAAGTTATCTATCAGCTATAAAATAAAAAAAATAACGCCGAAGAAGCACATAATGTAATGTTATGAAATATTTTATTTGATAAATTTACTGCAATAATCCCGTAAGTAGTATTACTGTTAATGTTTCTATTCGGTCATCCCAAACTCGATTTTGCTGTAATATTTTATGTATAAAATTTTAGGTATTATTTATTTTCATAAATTACTATGTTTTGAATAAATTTTCATATCAATAGCACAAGTAGACTTCGCAAAAAAATAGCTTTCATTTAATACATCATTGACTACAATAGTCCCACTCGTTGAAAAGATATTTGACAAAATCAGTAAATCTTTTCTGCTGGAAAATTTTGATTTTTCGATTGCCGGGTTATTGCTTGGAAGCGTCGATTTAGTATATTCCAAATCATCAGTGCGAAAGGATGTTCAGAGAGTATCTGCTCGAATTCCGTGTGGTTTTAATACTTTTTTTAAACTGTGTGTTGTTAAAGAAAACTAGTTTATTATCTGTGGTGAAATCAAATCCTTAAAGAAAGAAGTAAACAAAGTGGAATAGTGGCTAAATTGGAAGTTTTTTGATCAAAAGCGTGCAAAACCAAATCGCAATGTGATCCATAATATCAAAAAAGACGAAGAAAGAATGTCGGAAAAAAGCCACATTTGTCATAGAGTACTCGTAACTCCGGCTCCTCGACAATCAGAGAGAAACCTATACGACATCATAGAAGAAGATCCTGTACGTAGTTACAACATTATTGAAAGGGAATCTATCAAAAATTTGATTCTCATTCCAAAAATGGCGCTCTACTTATCAGCAAAAGCAATCGAACAAATCTGTGACCACATTTTTAGAAGGAAAGACATTCATGACGAATTTCTCGAGCTTTTTTACCAATATTTCTTTCGTGTCTATGTAAAACGAGTGTATTCATGGTCCTCGCTTCATTTGCTGATCAAAGCAAGTAAGGCTTACCCGGTCCATTTTAAAACCACCGTTGAGGCAATGTTGATGGACACCGAAGTTCCAAATAATATTTTACTAGATTATGTGGGGACTCTAAATCAGAATTATTGCACGAATTTGATGAACACTGTTACAGAAATTCAGTTGACGCCCGAACAATTCAGTCATAATGTGGATGTGTTATGCGCAATTTTCAAGAAAAGTCAAATAAACGAAAGTATTTTTGGATACGTAATATATAATTTGGAATTGTATAATATTTATTGTGCTTTCAACGCCCATTACGGAAGGCTTTTGTTGTTGTTAATAGAAAGGTTAGCGTACGGATTTATAGTAAGAGCTAGATTTATTGAGAGAATGATAGAGAATCATCGTACTGCTTTCAAAAGTGTTTGTTTGGCTGCTTTAAAGGAATATAAGGCGGAATTGTTATTTCGAGATTTAGTCTAATTTATTTCTTTTTTGAATCCGTTTCTGTGAAAAAAAAAAAATTACGTCGCTAACTTTACGTAACTAGTTAAATTTTGTTGTTGTAAAGAAGAAACCGGGAAGTTAATTATGGGAGCCTGAAAAGTGTTTAAACATTTTAACTTGTGTTATTTTTTAATTATCGTCAATGTTAGTAATAAGTAATATACGAAGGTTGTAAAAGATATTGAACAGTACATTTCACTTATTTTTTCTGTATTTTATATAATAAAGTTTATTTAAACAATATTCAAGTATTTTTTTAAATAAGGAATAAACTTAAATGTGAAGTATAGATCTGTTGTTTGTTTTTTAATCATTCAAATGCTTTTCAATCCTTCTTTTCAATATTCCATTTTTTTGTTCATCGGAACGAAATTTAGACGAATTTATGATTTATAGCTTTATTTTCTGACATGCTGCTTCATCGATGTACGTTTTATAATTTTGCACATCTTTTTTTAATTCGGCCGGATTCTGAGCAGCTTGTCTTACATTTAGACAGAAGTCCGAAAATCTGAACACCAGCCTTCCAGAAAATGTCAAGGATATAAGGAGTATTCAAATACAAATAAAATTTAGTTCTCATCAATTTATTTCATTATTGCACGAGCTTTTATCGATATTTATGGAATTGCTAGTATGCACTACATCCACAACCACGGCCTCCGTAGCCGAGTCCGATAGCACCAGACCCATAGCCAGCGCCGAGCCCGTAGCCAGCGCTGAGCCCATTGACAGCGCCGAGTCCATAAGCACCCGAAGCGCCATAGGCAGCCGCAGAAGGAGCGATGCTTTCAATAGCAGTGATACCGTTACCGCAGCTGTAGCTGACGGCACCAGCACCACCACTTGGCAGCACGCCCTCTAAACCAACAGCACTCACGAACGGCAGTTCACCAGCTACGGACAGAGCACCCTCATACGCATTCTCAGACGTTACGGAGAGGCCATTGGGAGCACCAATACCAGACACGCTGGAGACAGCCAGTCCTCCGCCACTGGTGGGAATGATCTCAATACCGGCCAAACCATTGCCAATTAAACCATTACCTATGATTCCATCGCCGATTAAACCAGCACAGCCGTTACCAATCAGTCCATTTCCGATCAAACCATTGCCAGCCAAGCCGTTACCAGCACATCCTGGGGCAATGAGAGCAGGAGCAGCGATGGCTCCACGACCAAGACATGAACCGAAAGCGGTCTGTAAACAAGAAATTATTGTATTAGTAAATGAGTCTTTAGCAGCTGATGCAAAATAAAAAACGAAACCCTAAGATCACTTTATTGTCCGACTGTCTGTCTGCAAATACTCTTTTTCTCAGGAATGCGTGGAGTAATGCTAAAGTAATATATTATTACTTTTTAATCTATAACTGACAAACAAGCATTTTGGCTCGCCTGTTGGAAAGTGATCATCGTAGCAAATGATCGCTTGCAATACTAGAGTTGTAGCTTGCGCGATGTCGATTCTTCAGAAAATACTTGGCTCTCTCGCATCTGTGTGTGTCGCATAAGTGAGCCAGTCGAACATTGAAAGGAGTTCCTACCACCAAGCTTGACGGGCTTTGTCGCTTCTTACGACACACGTTTGTTCCCGTTTTGCGGTTGGAATTTATTGTATTCTAGACCGTCCCAAACGGTAGTAAAGCGTAACACGTTTATGAGCTCACTGTTTTTCAACTGGGTATAGAAGCATTTTAGCGGTCACAGCGTACTACCCTTGATACAAATTCGGAAAAAGGTAAGTTATGTAACAGTTCTCACCTGGATGAAGAGCGCCTGAGCGCAGAGGACGAGGACCACCTTTGCTGACATTGTAGTTTGTATTGAAGTGAACTTCACAATGACTTTCCATGAATTGATCCGCCATTTATACTGAAAAGTAGTCCTTATCTAGTCACTGTTGCAGCAATTTGTAATTTTTTTATATAAACTTTGCATATGTTTATCAATACTTGCAATATGGGGAAACAGAGAAATGCTTGTTTTGCGTAAGTGATAATGATAATTATAACCTTGAAATATTTGTTATGAAGTAAATTGTTTCATTAGAAAATAGAAAAAACATCACGTCGTCGTGGTGATAATAAACTTTTGCACTATAAAACGTGGTTTTGAAGCTGGAACATCATTCAGTCTTTGACTTTTCGTTGAACACAAACAAACATCAAACATGTCTACCTTCGCTGTGCTCTTGCTCTGCATCCAAGCTTGCTTGGTCCAGGTGAGTGATTATTTGGAGTTTTTTGTGTAATTCTAACACCTTGACACTCTTTGCACACTATCAAATTGTTTCCTCAGAATGTGTTCGGTATTGGGTGCGGCTGTGGAGGTCAAGTGGCTGGCATAGCTCCTGTTCTCGGTCTCGGCGCTGATCTCTCTCCTGCTGCTGCATGTGGTGGTGCCCTCGGTTTTGGTGCGTACGGTGGCTCCATCGGACCTGCTTATGGTGGCGCACTTGCTCCTGCTGCTGCATACGGTGCTATCGGATCTGGAGCTGCTTACGGCGGCGCCGGTGAAGGCAACGTGGCGGTCATTGGTGAGCTGCCGGTCGCTGGTAACACCGCTGTTGCTGGTCAGGTTCCAATCATGGGCGTTGTGAACTTCGGCGGAGCTGTACCGGCTTGTGGTTCCGTGTCTATCACAGGACAGTGCGCATGTGGCTGTGGTACTCCCATCTACTGCTGAAAATTTATGTTATTAAAGAGTTTCATTAAATGATCTGAAAAAAGCACAGCAATAAATAATTGTGTTTTATTCAAAGAGGTGTGTATGCTTGCGTGTAACTCATACGTAAGTCTGTTACAAAATTGCTTTTATAATTAAATGCAATTCAATACGATTAATGCAATTCTGGTTTTATATCAACAGACAATTTCAAGAACGATAATAATTCATAATTGATATAAGTCTGTCTACAAGGACCACTTGCTGAATGGTAAAAGTCTAACTCATTAAAATGTAGCTTGTCAGACACTGACCGTCGCGTCGTTGACTTTATATAGTGATTACTAAGTTTACATCATTTAAATGAACTTTCTACAATTACAAATATCAAACAGGATAAACTAAAATAAAATCCATTAAAAAAAAAAAACAAAAACAAAATATGTAGATCCTGGCCGACAAATGAAAAGGCGTTTGCCTTTTCATTTGTCGGGCGTTTGTAACGGGTTTTCCACGTAACTTTTCGAATTCCATTATAAACTAATATAACAATAAAAAAAAACGTAATCATAACCATAGCTTATAAAATTTGTAAAACCACTTGAGGACTACCTAATTATTGACAAAGTTAAGAGTATAACTGCGAGTAGACAATGAAGAGATAAGACAATAGCAGGAGCAGAGACTCATGTAGGAGCTATTTACCTGGAAATTGTTTACAACTACAGGATCATCCATTTACATATTATATTTCAATTAATTACTGCGAGAGTTTGTTCTGAAAGTACTTGTTTGAATCTTCTACATACATATCAGTATTCTTTTACAAAAGAATCAATAAGTCCTTACTTATTAATAACACTTAAAGAAAGAAGTAAACAAAGTAGAACAGTGGCTAAAATTGGAAGCCGTATGATCAAAACCTTGTAATGTTAGTTTTAGATTCAATAAAGCAACGCCCTCAGATATTGCAAGGATAATAGACTCACTGGACTGCAATAAGTCGCCGGGTTCGGATGGCATTAGGGTAAAAGATCTGAAGGCAATTAAGAACTTTATTAGTCCTGTTATATCACATTTTATAAATTTAAGTGTAAAAGAAGGTAAATACCCGCATAGGTTGAAAGAGTCAATTATTAGGCCAATTTACAAACAAGGATCACATCTGGAATACACAAATTACCGACCAATAGCTATTTTAAATACAATTAATAAGATTATGGAAAAATTTATAGTTAAGCAAATCACAACTTTCTTAGACAAAAATGATATTATTACCGACATTCAACATGGTTTTAGACCAAACAGAAGTACGGCAACGGCGCTCGCACGATTCACAGATGACGTAAATAATTACCTTAATGATAAAAATGTAGTGGTAGCAGTTTTTATTGACTTCAAAAAAGCCTTCGACACCCTTGATCACGACGGCTTATTGCAGGCCATGGATGAGTGTGGGATAAGTGGACCAATTAACAGATGGTTTGGTCAGTACTTAGAGTTAAGAACTATAAAAGTACGGGTTGCTAATGCTGAAAGTATTGAAGGCAATGTTAAATATGGTGTTCCTACCGGATCTGTATATGGGCCTGTTGGTTATATTATACATGTTAATAGTATGTGTAATGTTATTAAAAAGTGTAAAGCCTATATGTACGCTGACGATACTTGTCTCCTATTCAGTGGTAAGGACCAAACCTCCATACAAGAAGCGATACAAGACGATCTGGACAATGTAATTAAATGGGCACACGACAATGGCATAATTATTAATGTAAGCAAAACTAAGTGTATGCCAATACATTCTCCATATTCATCGATCAAAAACATCGACTTGAATATTAAAGGTCACAGTTATGAATGTTTACACAACGGAAAATCTAGCTGTCATTGTATTAATTTAGAACAGGTAAAAACGTACAGGTACTTAGGTCTGACTATTGATACTACATTCGCATGGAACATACGCATAGACACGGTCTGTAATAAAATTCGGTCAGTTCTGGGTAAACTGTATACGTTGAAGCCTGTAGTCAAGAGAGGATTATTATATGCACTGTATTATGCACTTGCCGATTCAATTATCAGTTACGGGTTGTGTGGTTATGGACTTACTTTTAAAACAAACCTAGATAAAATTAAAGTAATACAAATACGGCTACTAAAAATGTTAGTGAGCAAAAAAAGCAAACAAAGTTTGAACAAGGAATATGAAAAATTATTTAAGAAATGTAATATATTACCAGTAGAAATGAAAGTTTAATTGACAATGATTCTTGAACAACAAAATGTTAACAAACACAAAAAAGAAAAAGTACATAACTACCCAACGCGACTTGCAAAGAAAAAGAAACTACATGTGCCAAATGTAAATATAAATAACTATTATGGTAGACGTACGAGACAATGGATTGTACCTACATTAATTAATGACTTACCTGAAGGAATAATCGATCGTGTCAGTAGTAAAAATCACCTAAAAAATGTCCTGATGAAACATTACCTGTCGATGTGTCCATAGTGGCTGCGGTCTATCGGCGGCCTCGGTCGGCTGATGATGTGGGTCTTAAAATCACTTACCTTACTAAATGCGTAGATACGATGAGGTGGTCTCATAGCGTCCGTTGGCTGATGCCGCTGAGTGTTTTAGATACGTTTACCGACAGAACCATGGCCTTAGTTTTTAATTTTTAAATGTAACTAAGAGTTAATTTTAAATTTGATGTGTATTTTAAAGCTTAGTGTAAAATCCACGAGAACCTACTGCCGACAAACTGCTTTGCAGTTTGGCAGGTGTAATGTTAAATTAAAAAATGTAACATTTCGGATTAGATCAATAAATAAAAAATAAAAAAAAGCGAGCAAAACCAAGTCGCAACATGAACCATAATATCAAAAGTACCGACGGAAAGATGTTGGAATAAAGCCACATTAGTCGTAGAGTACTCGGAATTCTGGCTCCTTAATAGAGTGAAGCCTATACGTCATCATAGAAGAAGATCCGATAAGAATCACTCAATCAATCATTCTCTACTTATGAGCAAAAGCAATCGAACTAATCTGGGACCACATTTTTACAGGGCAAAAGCATTATAAAGAAATTTTCGACCATCATTATTGCTTTCGTGTCTACGTGAAACGAGTGGATGGGCACCGAAGTTCCAAATAATCTTTTTTGCTAGATTATCTGGGGATTCTAAATCGGGAAGACTGCACGAAGTCGATGAACACGGTTACAGAAATTCAATTGACGCCTGAACAATTCAGTCATAATGTGGCTGTGTTATGCGCAATTTTCAAGAAAAGTCAAATAAACGAAAGTATTTTTGGATACGTAATATATAATATTGTGCTTTCAACGCCCATTACGGAAGGCTTTTGTTGATGTTAACAGAAAGGTTAACGTACGGATTTATAGTAAGAGCTAGATTTATTGAGAGAATGATAGAGAATCATCGTACTGCTTTCAAAAGTGTTTGTTTGGCTGCTTCAGAGGAATATGAGGCAGAATTGTTGGATTATTCCTAACCTGACCCTAAATCCTAACGTGGTTGCGGGTTAGGTTATGAACTTTTTTTTTTTACGTGGTAAAATCATCACATGAGTCCTCCCACCCAGGGTAGAGCGGGAGGGATCGTCAGACTCGTACTGACTAAAATCCACGGTGTCCTTCAATAGCCCTTTACGTACCGGGGTCACGGTAATTCGTGAGTCCCGAGACCTAGGTTAGGAAAGTGAAAAAAATACGAATAAAAAAAAGTAATTATAATATTTCTTCCTAACGTAACTCTCTTCCTAACCTGACCCAGCGTATTGTTCCTATCGTAACCCGAATTGCAATATGGTTGGTTTCTTCGAATAAAACGTACCCATGTGTCTGTGTACCCGCAATGGGGTTAGGATTTCGGGTCAGGTTAGGAATAATCCGAGAGTTACTCTAATTTATTCATTTGTAGAAGCTTTAAATGACAAAAATCACCATCCATTTAAAATCAATAGTCTCAAGTCAGTGAACTGGTTTGGTTTTCGTTAGACAAACCGGAAATTAATGTAAATAGAGATCTCAGTAAAATAATGAAATTATTTATGTAAGTCAAGTTGAAAAATGTTAAGATATAAGTTTGTGATTATTATGTAGTTATTGAAATATGTAAAAAGTTAGAGAAGAAGATTGTGAAATAGTACATTGTTATCGGAGGAGTGAAAGTTATTTATTTCAGTCCCGAGACGGGGTTTGGCTAATAGATCGAGGGACGAAATAAGTAATTTACCCGAGGTAAACACTGTGCTTTTCATTACCCAGAAAATATAAATAAAAACCAAAATTTTATTACATCAAGAAAAAAATGTGTATTGATCGGATTGTCGCCATCTCGCTTATTTGTATATTTTTTTTTTAATTTTTGTCCGGTCGTAGTCCAGCTATACAGCCAGTATTTTTCATGTTATCATTTTAAAAAACGGCAAAGATTTTGTCATAAACTATGTTATTTTAGAGAAATAGTTGAAACTCAGTTATATTAAAGTCATAATATAACTTAACTTCACTTTATTTTAATTTTAAATGGCGTTGTAATTTAGTGGCTGTATTAAAAGTCAAAATAGAACAAGTTTTTGTTTAATTTGGCAGCTGTCACTTGAAAGCAATTTTTCCTAGGGCTGCAATGCATGACTTTAAACTTGTTCATCAGGCATGTCCAGACCCATGGCCAGCGCTGAGCCCATAGGCATTAGAAGCTCTATAGGTGCATATTTGTGCGCAATAAAAAAGTATATTTGAAACTATGTTATTTTCAGATCATTTAATTAAAATCTTTTATGAAGACAATTTTCAGCAGTAGATTGGAGTACCGCAGCCGCACGCACACTGCCCGGTGATAGTCACGGCACCAGCAGCTGGCACAGCGCCGCCGAAGTTCACAACGCCCATAATAGGGACCTGACCAGCAACAGCCGTGTTACCGGCGACTGGCAGCTCACCAATGACCGCCACGTTGCCTTCACCGGCGCCGCCGTAAGCAGCTCCAGATTCGATAGCACCGTATGCAGCAGCAGGAGCAAGTGCGGCACCATAAGCAGATCCGATGGATCCACCGTACGCACCAAGACCGAGGGCACCACCACACGCAGCAGCAGGAGAGAGACCAGCGCCGAGACCGAGAACAGGAGCTATGCCAGCCACTTGACCTCCGCAGCCGCACCCAATACCGAACACATTCTGAGAAAACAAATTAATGTTAGGGTTTAAAAAATACCAAAAATGCAAAATTAGAGATCAAAAGCGCAAAAGACAAAACCAAAAGCCTTCACTGAGAAGACCAAAATAATCACTCACCTGGACCAAGCAAGCTTGGATGCAGAGCAACAGAACAGCGAAGGTAGACATGTTTGATGTTTGTTTGTGTTTAACGAGAAACTGAAGACTGAATGATGTTCCTGGTTCCAGACCACGTTTATATACTGCAAAAGTTTCTTATCATACTGAAGTGATGTTGTGTTTATTTTCTTTTGAAACAATGCGCTTCATACCTGTTAATTTAAGGTTGTAATAATTATTATTATCACCTAAGAAATACATATATTGTTCTATTTCCCCATAATGCGACTACTGATAAATGTATGCAAAGTTCATTTCAAAATCCACAAATTGTTGCAACAGTAACTAGATAAGGAATACTTTTTAGTATAAATAGTAGATCAATTCATGGAAAACTCATTGTGAAGTCTACTTCAATACAAACTACAATGTCAGCCAAGGTGGTCCTCGTCCTCTGCGCTCAGGCGCTCTTCATCCAGGTGAGAAATTGTTTTCCTCTTTATGACGTATGTGTTTTTAAACCACATAACTTATATTTTTTTCACTGTTCCAATTTGTATCTCCGCTAATGCATCGTTAGGTGAAAAACAATTTTAGCTAGATGCGCTAGACTAGCGTATGAGTCGGTTAAGAATACAATAAGTTCGAACCGCAAAACAGGAATAGACGAGTTTCGTAAGAAACAAAACAGTCTGCCGGGTTTGGTGGTAGGAATCTCTTTCAGGGTTGGACTGGCTCACTTACGCAAGTAGTAAGATAGTCTCCAACTAGTACTTGCACAAGTCCTGCATCAAATTGCTCGTCTACGTTTTTTCTACGGATGCTGGAGTAGCATAATTCTAGTGTTGCCACGCGCAGGTGATAATTCTAGTGTTGCCAGCGTTCATTGGCTACGGTGATCACTTTCCATCAGACGACCCGTATGCTCATCATTATGCGATTTTATCCCAAACAAGTTTTCACCATCAACTAAGTTTCTTTATGGGGTTAAACAAGGTAATACGCCCTAGTTGACAAAACGCCCCATTAGTCCAGCAGTAAGTTTGAGTGCAATACAGTGCAATATATCTTACAAGGGTTCCGTTTTCGCTGTTTTGGTGAGACGACGTCTACTGCTAGAGAGACATTTACTAATACAATAATTTCTTCATTACAGGCTGTTTTCGGTTCATGTCTTGGTCGAGGAGCCATCGCCGCTCCTGCTCTCATTGCCCCAGGATGTGCTGGTAACGGCTGGGCTGGCAATGGTTTGATCGGAAATGGACT
Source organism: Agrotis puta (assembly GCA_943136025.2). Lineage (NCBI taxonomy): Eukaryota > Metazoa > Arthropoda > Insecta > Lepidoptera > Noctuidae > Agrotis > Agrotis puta. Next base: position 11,811,961 of record OW964172.2, read on the forward strand.
GATTGGTAACGGCTGTGCTGGTAATGGTATCATTGGTGACGGTATCATTGGTAATGGTTTAATTGGCAATGGTTTGGCCGGTATTGATTTCATTCCCACCAGTGGCGGTGGACTGGCTGTCTCCAGCGTGTCTGGTATTGGTGCTCCCAATGGCCTCTCCGTAACGTCTGAAAATGCGTATGAGGGTGCTCTGTCTGTAGCTGGTGAACTGCCGTTCGTGAGTGCTGTTGGCTTAGAGGGCGTCTTGCCAAGTGGTGGTGCTGGCGCCGTCAGCTACACCTGCGGTAACGGTATCACTGCTATTGAAAGCATCGCTCCTTCTGCGGCTACTTATGGTGCTTCGGGTGCTTATGGACTCGGCGCTGTCAATGGGCTCAGCGCTGGCTATGGGCTCGGCGCTGGCTATGGGCTCGGCGCTGGCTATGGGTCTGGTGCTATCGGACTCGGCTACGGAGGCCGTGGTTGTGGATGTGACGCCTACTAGCAATTCCATAAATATAGATAAAAGCTTGTGCAATAATGAAATAAACTGATGAGAACTATATTTCATTTTTATTTGAATACTACTCGTACGTATATACCTGTCATTTTCTGAAAGGCTGGTGTTAATTTTACGAACTTTTAGCTGACTATAAGACTACTACGAATCCGTTCGAATTCAAAAGTGAGATTTCTTAAATGAAATCTCTTTTTCTAGGAACAACTACAATTGCAGGAATTTAAATATTGCTTGGAAGGATTGACAAGCATTCAATTTACGGGGTTTTATGAGACTACTAGCTGTTTCAAGCAGCTTCGCCCGCTACAATTAGAAAACTATCCAGTAACATAAAACTTAGAAACTTATTATTTTAAAATTATAATAAAATATTTACGACTTTCAACACAAATCTATTCATATCGTCACACGATGGAGTTTTTTTTGAAAAGGAAGGGGAAATTTCATTTCATTTCTATTTTCTTGAACAACAATATTTAAAAATTTCAAAATTACTGAATGGCGAATATAAAAATAATTGTTATATTTCTCATGACAAGCCTTTTCAATGGATACTCGTATATCACATGATGCTTGTTTGCGATGTTATATTTTGTCTATAAGCTTTTAGAAAAGGACTTTTATTATATTTTTGATTTTGCGTCTGTGTTGTGTGTCTATTTCAGTTGTCACCTTTTTTCTAGCCATCTCATCCTTTTCCCATAAAGTATTTTGTTCCAAAATTGCGATACGCAGCGCAATATTCAGTCGCTCCCCCAGTAAATACTGATCAGTATTTGCTTTAAGTGGAATAAAATGCTAGAAAATAAACTAATAAAACAATACTACATGCTAGAAAATAAAGCAATAACTAAAATGATCGGGGATTATACTCATGTTCGATAAATGTTTTGAAAAATAAGGTATATAATGACTACTATTATTAGGTTGGAAAATTACTTGTTTACCTAATCTTTGAAATTATAACCTCATGTATTGATAATTACGTGTTTAACAACCCTTATCATATTCTACTTAATCTTTTCAATGAACTATGTCAATGTTATCTTTTAATTCGCATATAACAAAAATTCTTTTGAAAATGTATCAAAACTGCCGAAAGTACCAAAGAATCTTTCGTACTTTACTACATATTATATTACTTTTCGTTTCCACTCTTCCACTCTTACGTTAGTAAATAGTATACATAAAAAAATATTTGGTATTTGGTTGAAACCGTGACTCTTGAGCATGAGCTATCTACACGATTTAGTTCTCAGGTTGAGTGCAGTGCTATTGGGATTTATTGTTCAGTAAAGGCGCGTTTCCTTAAAACAAGTCTTGCATACAAATATTATGACGACACATTGTAAACAAGTTGTTTGAACTACAAAAAAAAAATAAAAAAAATTGTTGTAGTTGGTAGTCAACTTGATACTTGTATGCAGGTTTGTTCAAATTGTATACAATTTTTTTAGGTACCCTTTTTAGTACAGGTATTCAACGAAAATTTTTCGTATAATCGACGTCTTTAGAAATCTATAATGGAAATGAGCAACAAAAACAGATCCATGCGAGCAACGTCACGAGATATCCATTGTTGTTTAAATTAAAACTTTCCTCAGAATGTAACAAACACTTTTCTGAAAACAGCATCAAAATCGGTTCAGCCAAGCACGAGATAATCGCGAACAAACATACAATCGACTTTGAAAATCGACAACCCAAGTAAGCTAAAAATTTCCTACCTCAAAAACTATCCGGGCACGCCGCAATCGCGGCGGTAAGACCCCTCTTTGAGGAGTGGCTGGATAGTCGTCACGGCGTCCTGACCTACCGCATGACGCGGTAGGGAGGTCCTGTGTCTGATAGGGAGGGAAGAAACGCCTGGGTGTCACCACTGCGAGGATCGTCCGGAAGACACGGTGGAGCATACGGTGCAGGACTGCCCCGCTTGGGCAGAGCACCGCCATGTCCTCACGACGGCGATAGGCGGAGACCTCTCGCGCCCGGCATTGGTCGAGGCCATGCTGCGGGGCGAGACGGAGTGGGAAGCGGTCGCCTCCTTCTGCGAAGCAGTCATGCTCGTGAAGGAGGAGGCGGGCCGCCTGAGGGAGAGGACAGCGTCCTCCCTCCACCCCAGCCGCAGTGGTAGACGCCCACGGCGTCGGACGTCGCAAGACGATCTCCGGCCACCGTAGGCGCGGGCATGCGGGCAGCGAGTAATGGGCGACTCGCTGTCCGACCATGGACCATGCCCGGGTCGACGGCGCGTTGTGTTCCACGCGCACCTCAAAGAGTGTCAGCATATTGACGGGGCCTGTAGAGGGCCAAAGCCTGCCGGGATCGCGGGACCTAGGGATTATTATTCGTGACCCCGGTACGTAAAGGGCTATTGAAGGACACCGTGGATTTTAGTCAGTACAAGTCTGACAGTCCCTCCCGCTCTGCCCTGGGTGGGAGGACTCATTTGATGTTTTTACCACGATAAAAAAAAAAAAAAAACCTCAAAAACTATTGAACCGATTTTTATGAAACTTTATGTATTCCCTAAGTTGAAAAATACCTATTACTAGCACTTCGCCCGCGACTTTGTCCGCGTGGGTCACGTACTTTCCTAATTCCCCCTTTTCACCCCCTTAAAGGTTAAATTTCCAAAAACCCTTTCTTAGTGCTCCCCTACATTATAATAGGAAGCCGTGTGCAAAATTTCACATTCCTAGCCCCAGTAGTTTCGGCTGTACGTTGATATGTCAGTCAGTCAGTTCTCCTTTTATATATATAGATAACGAAAAAAGACTTACTTTAATCGGACTTGCAGTTCCGGAGATATGGTGTGCGTTCGCCCAACGGAATGTTGTTGAATTTAAAGATTTTAATTATGCAGATATTTAGTGTATGACGTCGTTTAATTGTGTATGGTAAAAAAAAAATTGTGCACGCAGCCATTGTTGAGAAATTCACCAAAACTGATTCCGCTGGGCGAACGTTGTCCTGGCGGAACTTTTTTTAATCCATTGACTTTAGAAGAAAAGAGATGTGTCCAAAAATTAGTGTGTATTTGTGTGTAATTGTGTATGTATGAATAAAATTAGTGCATGCATAAACTTCGGAGATATTCAAGTTTCCGCTACGCGAACGTTTGGGCATTAGCTAGTTTTCATATAAAGCGCTTACATCGAGAGCTGTAGATTTTTACATACGTTGTTTTGAATTTGTTTAAAAAACAGATTTAGATAAAATCGTAGGGCTTAAAAGATAAAAATATAAACGTAAAATACGCTTATTAGGTCTTAATTCTTAAAGTATGCACTTTGGGGTCTAGATTTTCACGTTTATACAAACCTTGTAAGTGTCTGCAACATGTTGCCAAGTATCAATGCTGTTCCGTTAGTAATTAAAGAGTTATAGGACAAATTACCATGAATAGATCACTGTTTACAAAGCAGTCAAATATCACGACGTTCTGAAGGAATTGCATGGTAAAATGTATGCCAATAATTAGTATATTCATTCAACAATTCACATGCAAAATTTCATATCATTTAATTCAGTAATTAAAGAAAAACAATTATAATACTGACGAAGCATCGAAAACCTACATAACCCGACCAAGTTCGGATAGCTACAAAAAAGCTAATGAAAACTGGGCAGTTCTGGAAATATTATATTACATACGTACGGGTCGAATTGAGGTTAAAACTGTAAAAACCTTTAAGATATTATTTTCAATGTGAACAAGTAAATGAATACACACTGCTTCGATCACCAGTAACTGGAAATCATAATCATATCATTTACAGTAATAACTTCAGTTATAGTTGTGTGTACTTTGCTTGGTCTTAAATGCATCGGATTCAGATGTACGAACGTAATCACCGATTATACCGCTTCGACTGAAGTCATTCTGACGCGGCGCTAGTGCATTTGTCATTATAACAAATGTTTTACCACTTTCAGCAGGTCGCGGGACTAACGAATATCGTGACACCGGAACGTAAAGGGCTATTGAAGGGCAACGTGGATTTTAGTCAGTACAAGTATGACAGTCCCTCCCAACCTGACCTGGGTGGGAGGACTCATTTGATAATTTTATAACGCTAAAAAAAGTGGTTAGAGAAATATGATACGCCCATTCATGCTCAGGTAGTAGTACTCCTGCAGTGAAGCAATCTTTGTTTCCGTTTTGTTTGACGAAACAAGAACGGCACAGTCAAACGAGATTCATACAATCGTTTGTTTAAATACTATTATTAAAGCTTACATAAATCGTAACAAATTTGATTCAATTTAATACGGAATGTGTAGCTTATTGATTATGAGGTAGCACGGAAGCGCGGTCACACCTCTCTGAATGAAACAAAAATAATGAATGCTGTGCTATTTCCATATCATTTAATTAAATTCTTTTATGAAGAAAATCTTCAGCAGTAGACGGGAGTACCACAGCCGCACGCACACTGTCCGGAGATAGTCACAGCACCAGCAGCCGGCACAGCGCCACCGAAGTTCACAACGCCCATGATGGGGACCTGACCAGCAACAGCTGTGTTACCGGCAACTGGCAGCTCACCAATGACCGCCACGTTGCCTTCACCGGTGCCGCCGTAAGCAGCTCCAGATCCGATAGCACCGTATGCAGCAGCAGGAGCAAGTGCGCCACCATAAGCAGATCCGATGGCACCACCGTAAGCACCAAGACCAAGGGCACCACCACATGCAGCAGCAGGAGAGAGACCAGCGCCGAGACCGAGAACAGGAGCTATGCCAGCCACTTGACCTCCGCAGCCGCACCCAATACCGAACACATTCTGAGGAAACAATTTAATAGTGTGCAAAGTGTGACAAGGTGCTAGAATTACAGATCAATAAGGCACAAGACAAAATTGATAGCAAAGATTGGGAAACTTCAAATAATCACTCACCTGGACCAACAAGCAAGCTTGGATGCAGAGCAACAGCACAGCGTAGGTAGACATGTTTGATGTTTGTTAGTGTTCAACGGAAAGTCAAAGACTGAATGATGTTCCAGCTTCAAGACCACGTTTTTATAGTGCAAAAGTTTCTTATCACAACGACGTGATGTTTTTTCTATTTTCCATTGAATCAATGCGCTTCATAACAAATATTTCAAGGTCATAATTATTTTAACACTAACGAAATACATAGTTTCCTATTTCCCCTTGTTGCAACTGTTGATAAAGGTATGCACAGTTCATTTCAAAATCTAGAAATTATTGCAACACATTTAGATAAGAAGGTTTAGGTTTTGTATAAATAGTAAATTGATTCTCGGAAAACACATTCTGAAGTTCACTTCAACACAAACAACTATGTCAGGCAAGGTGATCCTCGTCTTCTGCGCTCAGGCTCTCTTCATCCAGGTGAGGTCTTTTTCCATTTGTAACAAGAATATTTGTATCAAGGGAAGTACGCTAATGTCCGCTAATGCCAGATTCTATACCCAGATGAAAATCAATGAGCTCAAAAACGTGTTTCGTTCTCAATTTTAATACTCTGAGCTTTACTACTATTACTGTGTTGGACGGTCTCGAATACAATAAATTTCAACCACAAAACGGGAACAAACGTGTGTCGTAAGAAGCGACAATACACGTCAAGCTTTGTGGTAGGGACCCCTTTCAATGTTCGACTGGCTCACTTATGCGAGTAGGTAGTCCGGGCGGCGTCATGTTGCTCATCTACATTTCGTCCACGGATGCGAGAGAGCCAACTATTTTCTGAAGAGTCGATAACGCGCAAGCTACAACTGTCGTATTGCAAGCGATCATTTGCTACGATGATCACTTTCCAACTGGCGAGCCGACTGCTTGTTTGTCAATTGTAGATTAAAGTCTATATTATTATACCATTACTCCACGTATTCCTGAAAAAAAAAGAGTCTTTGCAGACAGACAGTCGTACAATAAAGTGATCTTAGGGTTTCGTTTTTTTTTATTTTGAGGTACGACGACGTCAGCTGCTAAAGAGACATTTACAAATACAATAATTTCTTGTTTACAGACCGCTTTCGGTTCATGTCTTGGTCGTGGAGCCATCGCTGCTCCTACTCGCATTGCCCCAGGATGTGCTGGTAACGGCTGGGCTGGAAATGGTTTGATCGGAAATGGATTGATTGGTAACGGCTGTGCTGGTAATGGTATTATTGGTGATGGTATCATTGGTAATGGTTTAATTGGCAATGGTTTGGCCGGTATTGAGATCATTCCCACCAGTGGCGGAGGACTGGCTGTCTCCAGCGTGTCTGGTATTGGTGCTCCCAGTGGCCTCTCCGTATCATCCGAGAATGCGTATGAGGGTGCTCTGTCCGTAGCTGGTGAACTACCGTTCGTGAGTGCTGTTGGTTTGGAGGGCGTGCTGGCAAGTGGTGGTGCTGGTGCCGTCAGCTACAGCTGCGGTAACGGTATCACTGCTATTGAAAGCATCGCTCCTTCTGCGGCTGCCTATGGCGCTTCGGGTACTTATGGACTTGGCGCTATCAATGGACTCGGCGCTATCAATGGGCTCAGCGCTGGCTACGGGCTTGGCGCTGGCTATGGGTCTGGTGCTATCGGACTCGGCTACGGAGGCCGTGGTTGTGGATGTGGCGCCTACTAGCAATTCCATAAATATCGAAATAAGCTTGTGCAATAATGAAATAAATTGATGAGAACTAAATTGTATTTGTATTTTAAAACTTCTTATATCCTTGACATTTTCTGGAAGGGTAGTGTCCAGAATTTCGGATTTCTGTCCACACATGCTACTCAGAATCCGGCCGAATTGAAAAGAGAGATTTGCAAAATTATAAAACGTACATCGTTGAAGCAGCATGCCATAAAATAAAGCTTTAAATCATTAATTCTTCTAAATGCCGATGAACAAGAATATATCAAAGAAAATGGAATATTGAAAAGAAGGATTGAAGAGCATTTGAATGATCAAAAAACAAACAAGAGATCTATAATTGGCATTTAAGTTTATTCCTAATTAAAAAAAAACACGTATATTGTTTAAATAAACTTTATTATACAAAATACAGAAAAAATAAGTCTAATAAGTGATATGTACAGTTCAATATCTTTTACAATCTTCGTATATTACTTACTATTAACATTGACTATATTGAAAAAATAACACAAGTTAAAATGTTTAAAAACTTTTCATGCTCCCAAAATCAACTTCTTTAACAAAAATTAACCGGTTCACCTAACTTGCGACAGCTCATTTTGACGCGACGTAAATTTTCTTTTTCACAGTAACGGTTTCAAAGAAATGAATTAGACTAAATCTCCAAATAACAATTCTGCCTCATATTCCTCTAAAGCAGCCAAACAAACACTTTTGAAAGCAGTACGATGATTCTCTTTCATTCTCTCAATAAATCTAACTCTTACTATAAATCCGTACGCTAACCTTTCTATTAACAACAACAAAATAATTCCGTAATGGGCGTTGAAAGCACAATAAATGTTATACAATTCCGAATCATACATTACGTATCCAAAAATACTTTCATTTACTTGATTTTTCTTGAAAATTGCGCATAACACAGCCACATTATGACTGAACTGTTCGGGCGTCAACTGAATTTCTGTAACAGTGATCATCAACTTCGTGTAGTTATTCTGATTCAGAGTCCCTACATAATCTAGTAAAATATTATTTGGAACTTCGGAGTTAATCAACATTGCTTCAACGGTGGTTTTAAAATGGACCGGGTAAGCCTTACTTGCTTTGATCAGCAAATGAAGCGAGGACCATAAATACACTCGTTTCCCATAGACACGAAAGAAATATTGGTGAAAGAGCTCGAGAAATTCATCATCAATGTCTTTCCTCGAAAAAATGTGGTCGCAGATTTGTTTGATTGCTTTTGTTGATAAGTAGAGAGCCATTTTTGAAATGAGAATCAAATTTTTGACAGATTCTCTTTCTATAAAGTTGTAACTACGTATAGGATCTTCTTCTATGATGTCGTATAGGTTTCATCGTTTTCAACATCTTCCTCGAAAACTATGAAAACGACACCCATGACGAAAAACATGTTTGTCCTTACTGTCCATTATTGTTCTTTTGTCATAGGTAACTACTTATAATTTTTTTTTGCAGTCCGGTTTTAACGGTTTTTTGTCAGTTTGTGGTTGACCGTTGAAAGCGATACTTTTCTGAAATTCGGTTTACGCGAGGTGAGAAGAAATACGTTTTGACTAGATTCCAAAACGATTTTTTTCTCTGTTTTTGTGTATTTTCAAGTGTTTTCGTGTGTGTGATTTAAAAATGTTTTTTTGGGGTTATGTAAAGGAAATAGTGTTTGTGTCCGAGTGCGATTCAGCAAAAAATACTAGGAGTCGCATTGTGAATGTTTTCGCGACGCTGCGTGAAGAGTGTGCCCAGGATATCACGTTTCTGTCCACGCTAAAACTACACCGCGCTTAAATCTGCGAGCGCGCTAAGGGTGGCCACTTCGAATCTTACCTGGTCAGGATTGAGCGAGCTTAGAGTAAGTTAAATGTTCATTAGTTTATACCTACAATACCGGAGCTCGGTGTGTTTAAGTACAAGCTTCTTTTTTGTTGTCAGTCCTTATCGGTATCGTGATTTTAAGAGATTAAGCTTATGGTTCCTCTTTACTTCTGCATAAACATGTTCCTAACATCAATAAGTAGGTATTTATGAGTGATTAAAATGATTTTATGTGATATTATTGTTGTTGGCGATATTCGCCTGTAGTCAGTGACATGCTACGTAGGCACAACGTATTGAGCGTTTATATCGCGGTGTTCGCAATACATTGCGTGCTTGAAAATGACAATTTCTGTAACTGATCATTAGCGAGATGAATGGCTTTCACAATTTGTTTAGTGGCATTAGGTGTAGCCTTTTCGCGAAGTTTGCGTTACCATGCAAAAAATACGCTGTATACATACATACATACGGTTCCCTATCCATTTGCATAAAATTTTAAGACCTTATATAACTAAGCATAATTCTGTTTGGCATAATTATATTTTTGCATAATATAATTACGCATAATAGCTTACGCATAATTTTTTAAGCATAATTTCTCTAACCATACTAATGATTAAGCATAAAGTTCTACAGCATAACTTTTTTAAGCATAATATCCTAAAGCATAAATTTATTTACGCATGATGATATTAAAACATATTCTTATAGGTATAACAATGAAATAATTATTAATAGGGTAGCAATAAAACGAGTTTGGAAAATAATTTGGGTTTTATAATTACTAAGTGAGCGACTGACTATAAGTGACGAGAAATCAACGGAACAGTATCTTACAAACATAATTTGAGTTACTTAAAGTACAAAATGTCAATCAACTATATTTGTTTGAGTGTCAACGTTACGTCCTGAATTTTTTTTCAATATTTGGCCTATGTATTTTTTATACTGAGCGGCATTTTATTTTAAGTGAAAAATACACTAATGAGCAGAGTATAAGGAGCTCACATTGGCAGTAGCATATCGACGGAGCCCCGCTTTGCGGGGCTCCTTCTTCTAGGTGGTTTAAAAAACATAACCAGTTTTGCAGCAATTCGGTTCTGTCACTATCTTATGTTGCACAGCATATTAAAGTTTTGCTCAACAATATTATTTAATTGTTTCAGAAACTGTAGTAAATTGGTTTGATCAGAATTATGTATGGGGCACGACAAGTTCACCACCACCATTTCCACCTAAAGTCTGGAGTAAGTATCTACTAGAAAAGAATAAATATTACTTTATATTACTATGCTAAAAGTCATTAGGCCTACTAACGTTATGCGAATAAAATGTATGCCAAAACAAATAAGTCTTTAAGATGATCATGCCAACATAAAATGTATGCCTAAAAAAATGATGCCGAAGTATTATTATGCCAAAACAAATTGTGCCAAAAACGTTATGCCGAAGTATATTAGGACAAAGAACATTATGCGAAAAGAATAGACTAGACTAATGTATACGAAAACTGGACAGTTCTGGAAATATTGCATACATAAGGGGTCGAATTGGGGTTAAAAATATGAAAACCCTTAAGATATTATTTTCAATGTGAAGAAGTATATGAATACACACTTCTTCGATCAACAGTAACTGGAAATCATAATTATATCATTTACGGTAATAACTTCAGTTATAGTTGTGTGTATTTTTCTTGGTCTTAAATGAATCGGATTCAGATGTACGAAAGTAACCAACATGAAAATCAAATCGCGGAAGGATTATACCGCCTCGACTGAAGTCATTTTGACGCGGCGCTAGTGTATATGTCATTATAACAAATAGCATTAAAAAAAGTTGTACCACTTTCCGCAGGACTAAGGAATATCGTGACCCCGAAACGTAAAGGACTATTGAAGGACACCGTGGATTTGAGCCAGTACAAGTCTGACAGTCCCTCCCGCCCTGCTCTGGGTGGGAGGACATTCATGCTCAGGTAGTAGTACTCTTGCGGTGAAGCAATCTTTGTTTCAGTTTTATTTTAAGAAACACGAACGGCACAGTATAACGAGATTCATAGAATTGTTTATTGAAATATTATAATTAAAGCCTACATAAATCGTAACAAATTTGATTCAATTTAATACGGAATGTGTAGCTTATTGATTATGAGGTAACACGGAAGCACGGTCACACCTCTCTGAATGAAACAAAAATAATGAATGCTGTGCTATTTCCATATCATTTAATTAAATTCTTTTATGAAGAAAATCTTCAGCAGTAGACGGGAGTACCACAGCCGCACGCACACTGTCCGGAGATAGTCACAGCACCAGCAGCCGGCACAGCGCCACCGAAGTTCACAACGCCCATGATGGGGACCTGACCAGCAACAGCTGTGTTACCGGCAACTGGCAGCTCACCAATGACCGCCACGTTGCCTTCACCGGTGCCGCCGTAAGCAGCTCCAGATCCGATAGCACCGTATGCAGCAGCAGGAGCAAGTGCGCCACCATAAGCAGATCCGATGGCACCACCGTAAGCACCAAGACCAAGGGCACCACATGCAGCAGCAGGAGAGAGACCAGCGCCGAGACCGAGAACAGGAGCTATGCCAGCCACTTGACCTCCGCAGCCGCACCCAATACCGAACACATTCTGAGGAAACGATTTGATAGTGTGCAAAGTGTGACAAGGTGCTAGAATTACAGATCAATAAGGCACAAAACAAAATTGATAGCAATGATTGGGAAACTTCAAATAATCACTCACCTGGACCAAGCAAGCTTGGATGCAGAGCAACAGCACAGCGTAGGTAGACATGTTTGATGTTTGTTAGTGTTCAACGGAAAGTCAAAGACTGAATGATGTTCCAGCTTCAAGACCACGTTTTTATAGTGCAAAAGTTTCTTATCACAACGACGTGATGTTTTTTCTATTTTCCATTGAATCAATGCGCTTCATAACAAATATTTCAAGGTCATAATTATATTAACACTAACGAAATACATAGTTTCCTATTTTCCCTTGTTGCAACTATTGATAAAGGTATGCACAGTTCATTTCAAAATCTAGAAATTATTGCAACACATTTAGATAAGAAGGTTTAGGTTTTGTATAAATAGTAAATTGATTCTCGGAAAACACATTCTGAAGTTCACTTCAACACAAACAACTATGTCAGGCAAGGCGATCCTCGTCCTCTGCGCTCAGGCGCTCTTCATCCAGGTGAGGTCTTTTTCCATTTGTATCAAGGGTAGTACGCTGTGTCCTCTAATGCTTCTATACCCAGCTGAAAAACAATGAGCTCAAAAACATGTTTCGTTCTCAATTATATTACTCTGCGCTTTACTACTGTTACTGTGTTGGACGGTCTCGAATACAATAAATTTCAACCACAAAACGGGAACAAACGTGTGTCGTAAGAAGCGACAATGCACGTCAAGATTTGTGGTAGGGACCCCTTTCAATGTTCGACTGGCTCACTTATGCGAGTAGGTAGTCCGGGCGGCGTTATGTTGCTCATCTACATTTCGTCCATGGATGCGAGAGAGACAATTATTTTCTGAAGAGTCGATAACGCGCAAGCTACAACTGTCGTATTGCAAGCGATCATTTGCTACGATGATCACTTTCCAACTTTCGAGCCGACTGCTTGTTTGTCAATTGTAGATTAAAGTCTATATTATTATACCATTACTCCACGTATTCCTGAAAAAAAAAGAGTCTTTGCAGACAGACAGTCGTACAATAAAGTGATCTTAGGGTTTCGTTTTTTTTTTATTTTGAGGTACGACGACGTCAGCTGCTAAAGAGACATTTACAAATACAATAATTTCTTGTTTACAGACCGCTTTCGGTTCATGTCTTGGTCGTGGAGCCATCGCTGCTCCTGCTCTCATTGCCCCAGGATGTGCTGGTAACGGCTGGGCTGGCAATGGTTTGTTCGGAAATAGACTGATTGGTAACGGCTGTGCTGGCAATGGTATTATTGGTGATGGTATCATTGGTAATGGTTTAATTGGCAATGGTTTGGCCGGTATTGAGATCATTCCCACCAGTGGCGGTGGACTGGCTGTCTCCAGCGTGTCTGGTATTGGTGCTCCCGGTGGCCTCTCCGTAACGTCTGAGAATGCGTATGAGGGTGCTCTGTCCGTAGCTGGTGAACTGCCGTTCGTGAGTGCTGTTGGTTTGGAGGGCGTGCTGCCAAGTGGTGGTGCTGGCGCCGTCAGCTACAGCTGCGGTAACGGTATTACTGCTATTGAAAGCATCGCTCCTTCTGCGGCTGCCTATGGCGCTTCAGGTGCTTATGGAGTCGGCGCTGTCAATGGGCTCAGCGCTGGCTACGGACTCGGCACTGGCTATGGTTCTGGTGCTATCGGACTCGGTAACGGAGGCCGTGGTTGTGGATGTAGTGCCTACTAGCAATTCCATAAATAGCGATAAAAGCTTGTGCAATAATGAAATAAATTGATGAGAACTAAATTGTATTTGTATTTTAAAACTTCTTATATCCTTGACATTTTCTAGAAGACTTGTGTTCAGACTTTCGGACTTCTATCCAACTGTAAGACAAGCTACTGAAAATCCGGCCGAAGTGAAAAGAGAGATAATGCAAAATTATAAAACGTACATCGATGAAGCAGCATGTCAGAAAATAAAGCTTTTAATCATAAATTCTTCTAAATGTCGTTTCGATGAATAAGAATTATATATCAAAGAAAATGGAATATTGAAAAGAAAGATTGAAGAGCATTTGAATGACCAAAAAACAAGCAACAAATCTATACTTGACAATTAAGTTTATTTCTAATTAAAAAAAATTACATTAATATTGTTTACTATATAATTTTAACTTAACTTTAATATATAAAATACAGAAAAAAAAAGTCAAATAAGTGAAATGTACTGTTCATTGTCTTTTACAATCTTCGTTTATTACTTATTACTAACATTGACAATAATTAAAAAATAACACAAGTTAAAATGTTTAAACACTTTTCAAGCTCCCACAATTAACTTCCCGGTTTCTTATTTACAACAACAAAATTTAACTAGTTACGTAAAGTTAGCGACGTAAATTTTTTTTCCACAGAAACGGATTCAAAAAAATAAATTAGACAAAATCTCGAAATAACAATTCCGCCTAATATTCCTTTAAAGCAGCCAAACAAACACTTTTGAAAGCAGTACGATAATTCTCTATCATTCTCTCAATAAATCTAGCTCTGACTATAAATCCGTACGCTAACCTTTCTATTAACAACAACAAAAGCCTTCCATAATGGGCGTTGAAAGCACAATAAATATTATGCAATTCCAAATTATATATTACGTATCCAAAAATACTTTCGTTTATTTGACTTTTCTTGAAAATAGTGCATAACACAGCCACATTATGACTGAACTGTTTGGGCGTCAACTGAATTTCTGTAACAGTGTTCATCAAATTCGTGCAGTCATTCTGATTTAGAGTTCCCACATAATCTAGTAAAATATTATTTGGCACTTCGGTGTCCATCAACATTGCCTCGACGGTGGTTTTAAAATGGACCGGGTAAGCCTTACTTGCTTTGATCAGCAAATGAAGCGAGGACCATGAATAAACTCGTTTCACATAGACACGAAAGAAATATTGGTAAAAGAGCTCGAGAAATTCGTCATCAATGTCTTTCCTTCTAAAAATGTGGTCACAGATTTGCTCGATTGCTTTTGCTGCCATTTTTGGAATGAGAATCAAATTTTTGACAGATTCCCTTTCTATAAAGTTGTAACTACGTATAGGATCTTCTTCTATGATGTCGTAAAGGTTTCTCTCTGATTGTCAAGGAGCCGGAGTTACTAGTATTCCACGACAAATGTGGCTTTTTTCCGATATTCTTCCTTCGTTACTTTTTATACGAGTATTATGGATCATATTGCGATTTGGTTTTGCACGCTTTTCATCAAACAGCTTTCAATTTAGGCACTATTCCACTTTGTTTACTTCTTTCTTTAAGAATTTGATTTCACCAAAGATAATTTTAGTTTTCTTTTATAACACACTCTTTTATAAACACAGGTATTGAAATCACACAGAATTCGAGAAGATACCTTCTGAATAACCTTTCGCACTGATTATTTGGAATAAACTAAATGAATAATCTACCCTACAGCTAGCTGTGAACGATTTCCAGGAAAATTGCTCCTACATGAGTACATTTCTATTGTCTATTCGCATTCCTTTAAAATTTCACAATATTTGGATAATCCTCAAGTGGTCGGGTACGCCGCAATCGCAGCGGTAAGACCCCTCTTTGAGGAGTGGCTTGATAGGCGTCACGGCGTCCTGACCTACCGCATGACGCAGGTCCTCACCGGACACGGAAGTTTCGGGATGTTTCTGTGTCTGATAGCGAGGGAAGAAACGTCTGAGTGTCACCACTGCGAGGATCGTCCGGAGGATACGGTGGAGTATACGGTGCAGGACTGCCCCGCTTGGGCAGAGCACCGCCATGTCATCACGACGGCGATAGGCGGAGACCTCTCGCGCCCGGCAGTTGTCGAGGCCATGCTGCGGGGTGAGACGGAGTGGGAAGCGGTCGCCTCCTTCTGCGAAGCAGTCATGCTCGCGAAGGAGGAGGCGGGCCGCGTGAGGGAGAGGACAGCGTCCTCCCTCCACCCCAGCCGCAGTGGTTGGATCTCCGTAGGCGCGGGCATGCGGGCAACGAGTAATGTCCGACCATGGACCCTGCCGGGTCGACGGCGCGTTGTGTTCCACGCGCGTCTCAAAGAGTGTCAGCATAGTGCCAGGGCCTGTAGAAGGCCAAAGCCTGCCGGGGTCGCGGGACTAACGAATTACCGTGACCCTGGTACGTAAAGGGCTATTGAAGGACACCGTGGATTTTAGTCAGTACAAGATTGACAGTAAGGGGTAGGAGGACTCATTTGATGATTTTACCACGATAAAAAAAAATCCTCAAGTGGTTCTACTTAAAGCTTTATGGTGAAATTTAGAATGTTTAAAAACGAGAATTAGCTAATCATTACGAAAGTCCAAAGGACTGCGACTAGACAATATGAAGATTAATACGATAAGTGAAGGATTTTAGTGTCTCTCTCTACAATTTATTCTAGGGATATGCTTCAAAATTTTTCAATATAATTCATTCATCATCATCATCATCATATCAGCCGTAAGACGTCCACTGCTGAACATATGCCTATGTTCAATATAATTATGTATTAATATTGGTGAGTGCGACTATTATTATGAATATTCCATCTCGTGTCTGGGGGACTGCTCTCTTAGACCGTCAACAAAAATACGGGCCCATACGAGAGTAACTCGAGATTTTTTAGTGAACTCTTTACTCACCATTACTTCTGAGTTTTGAAGTTCTGACGATACATCGAGAATACGGGCGTCTACTTTCTACGCCTGTCAAAGAGAACGGATTCAGATGTACGATACGTTC
Source organism: Agrotis puta (assembly GCA_943136025.2). NCBI lineage: Eukaryota > Metazoa > Arthropoda > Insecta > Lepidoptera > Noctuidae > Agrotis > Agrotis puta. The sequence goes on from OW964172.2 coordinate 11,828,347, forward strand.
GTAACTAACGTGAAAATCAAATTGCGGAAGGACTATACCGCTTCGACTGAAGTTATTTTGACGCGGCGCTAGTGTCTACGTCATTATATCAAATTTCATTACAAAATGTAGTATCACAAATTTCCGGAGGTGCGCATGAGCATGAGTAGTGATGCGGACTGTAAGGAGTTAGCTATCAAATCGTAACATCATTCATTCTTAGTTTGGGCTCCTTGTTAAAACCTCTGTCATTAGGCCGAAAGTACGGATTTCGTGCTTAGAGATTAGACCCCTTGGACCGCTGTCCAATCGTGTTGTGACCAATTTTAGTTTGTACTACATATTAATTACGGAAGTGAGATACGCCCATTAATGCTCAGGTAGTAGTAATCTTGCAGTGAAGCAATCTTTGCTCCTGCTTTTTTTTAACGAAAATGACTTTATACTATTAGACTGTGGTCTAACGAAATTCATAGAATTGTTTGTTGATATATTATAATTAAAGCCTACATAAATCGTACCAAATTTGATTCAATTTAATACGGAATGTGTAGCTTATTGATTATGAGGTAACACAGAAGCGCGGTCACACCTCTCTGAATGAAACAAAAATAATGAATGCTGTGTTATTTCCATATCATTTAATTAAACTCTTTTTTGAAGAAAATCTTCAGCAGTAGACGGGAGTACCACAGCCGCACCCACACTGTCCGGAGATAGTCACAGCACCAGCAGCCGGCACAGCGCCACCGAAGTTCACAACGCCCATGATGGGGACCTGACCAGCAACAGCTGTGTTACCGGCAACTGGCAGCTCACCAATGACCGCCACGTTGCCTTCACCGGCGCCGCCGTAAGCAGCTCCAGATCCGATAGCACCGTATGCAGCAGCAGGAGCAAGTGCGCCACCATAAGCAGATCCGATGGATCCACCATACGCACCAAGACCGAGGGCACCACCACATGCAGCAGCAGGAGAGAGACCAGCGCCGAGACCGAGAATAGGAGCTATTCCAGCCACTTGACCTCCGCAGCCGCACCCAATACCGAACACATTCTGAGGAAACAATTTGATAGTGTGCAAAGAGTGTCAAGGTGTTGGAATTAGAGATCAATAAGGCACAACACAAAAATTATAGCAATGATTGGGAAACTTCAAATAATCACTCACCTGGACCAAGCAAGCTTGGATGCAGATCAACAGAACAGCGAAGGTAGACATGGTTGGTGTTTCTTTATGTTCAACGAGAAGCTGAAGACTGAATGATGTTCCTACTTCAAGACCACGTTTTTATAGTGCAAAAGTTTCTTATCACAACGACGTGATGTTTTTTTCTTTAAAACAATGCGCTTCATAAAAAACATTTCAAGGTTATAATTATTATTATTATCACTTAAGAAATTCGAGTATTTTTCTATTTCCCCATATTGCAACTGCTGATAAAGGTATGCAAAGTTCATTTCAAAATCCAGAAATTGCTGCAACAGTAACTAGATAAGGACTACTTTTCAATATAAATAGTGGATCAATTCATGGAAAACTCATTGTGAAGTTCACTTTAATACCAACTACAATGTCAGTCAAGGTGGTCCTCGTCCTCTGCGCTCAGGCGCTCTTCATCCAGGTGAGAACTGTCACAAAACTTATCTTTTTCCGATTTGTATCAAAGCTAGTACGTTGTGTAAGCTAATGGTTCTATAGTTGAAAAACAGTGAGCGCAAAAACGTGCATTGTTCTCATTTTTATTCCTCTGCACTTTACTAGCGTACGGGACGATGTAGAATACAATAAGTTCTAACAGCAAAACGGGAACAAACGTGTATCGTAAGAAGCGACAAAACACTCCAGGCTGGGTGGTACGAAACTCCTTCAAGGTTTGTCTGGCTCACTTGGATCGTCCTTAACTACTCGCATAAGACCGGCGTCAGGTTGCTCGTCTGCGTTTTGTCCACGGATGCAAGAGAGCCGGTTATGTTTCGAAATGTCAGCAACGCGCAGACGACAACTCTAGTATTGCAAGCGATCTTTGGCTACGATGATTGCTATCCATCAGGCGAGCCGAATGCTTGTTTGTCACTGACATAGACTAAAAAGTTATATTGTAAGGCCGATCGCAAATTAGTTTTCACTGACAAGTAAGTTGCTTATATGGAAAACACGTCAGACACCCAACATTACGGGATACAATAAAAGACTGGCAATTGGAACACTTGCAAAGCCACACTCCGTAGTTGTAAATGATTTATCTCATTCGCAAACTTAGCATTATAGTTGAACTACCCCTTGCCGAGCCTACGCCCGCTAAAAATCGTTTTTTTTTCCACGGGAACATAAAATCGTGATAAAAGCTCTCACACATGTTAATAGAGGTTTTATCCAAATCCGTTGATGTGGAACGAAAAGAACCACAAGTTTAATTACCTTCGTACATATTCCTGTATTACTGTGTAGTAAGTTCTTACTTTAGGCCAAATTTCAAGATCCTAGTTAACGGGATAGGTTTTGATTACACCGCGAGCGTAAAAATATGGGGCAAAATACAGCATAAACAGCCAAATCTTTTGAATGCTTTGATTTAGACATTTCACTGCTACAAGGTGTCGTGAACTTGAGTTTTAGATAATAATGTTTACTAGAAAGGAGTCTTGACAGACAGACAATAAAGTGATCTTATATTGGTTCCGTTTTTTTTTTGAGGTACGAAGACGTCTGTTGCTAAAGAGAAATTTACGAATACAATAATTTCTTATTTACAGGCTGCCTTCGGTTCATGTCTTGGTCGTGGAGCCATCGCTGCTCCTACTCGCATTGCCCCAGGATGTGCTGGTAACGGCTTGGCTGGCAATGGTTTGATCGGAAATGGACTGATTGGTAACGGCTGTGCTGGTTTAATCGGCGATGGAATCATTGGTAATGGTTTAATTGGCAATGGTTTGGCCGGTATTGAGATTATTCCCACCAGTGGCGGTGGACTGGCTGTCTCCAGTGTGTCTGGTATTGGTGCTGCCAGTGGCCTCTCCGTAGCGTCTGAGAATGCGTATGAGGGTGCTCTGTCCGTAGCTGGTGAACTGCCGTTCGTGAGTGCTGTTGGTTTGGAGGGTGTGCTGCCAAGTGGTGGTGCTGGTGCCGTCAGCTACAGCTGCGGTAACGGTATCACTGCTATTGAAAGCATCGCTCCTTCTGCGGCTGCCTATGGCGCTTCGGGTGCTTATGGACTCGGCGCTGTCAATGGGCTCAGCGCTGGCTATGGGCTCGGCGCTGGCTATGGCTCTGGTGCTATTGGACTCGGCTACGGCGGCCGTGGTTGTGGATGTGGCGCCTACTAGCATTTTCATAATTGTCGATAAAACCTTGTGTAATAATGAAATAAACTGATGAGAACTATATTTCTTTTGTATTTTAATGCTACTTATCTGCTTGAAATTTTTTGAACGGCTGGTGGTCGGACTTTCGGACTTTTTGCCATTATCTGACTGTAAGACTACTCAGAATCGGCTGAATTAAAAAGAGAGATGTGGAAAATTACAAAATGTACATCGATATGTCAGAAAACAAAGCTTTAAATCAGCAATTCTTCGAAATATCTTTCCCATGAACAAGATTTTTTTATCAAAGGAAATGGAATATTGCATAGAAGGATTGACAAGCCTTTGAATAATTGCGTTTTAATTATGTTATAATGCTACTATGTGAACAATTAAGTTCCTTCCTATGAACAAAAAACAAAACATTTTTAAAACAAACTTTTGTGACTAAAATGCAGAAATGACTTATTATCTAAGATATAGCAAGTCTATCTTCTAATAAGTGTATAGTCTCTCAACATTAGTATTAAAATTATTCAATTAATATAATTCTCTTCCCCTTTTTGTGTTTTTATTTTAATAATATTTTTAGTTTTTATTTTAATTAAGTATCTTATATAAGTATTTAGATTTAGTTCGGTTATAGATAATTCATTGAATGTAACATCTATTAATCTAGTTTGTAATTATTAAAAACTTTTCAAACTCCCAAAATCAACTTCCCGGTTATTCTAACATAAATCAACCAATTGACTTGCGACAGCTTATTTTAATTAGCTAATTATTGTGAAAGTCCAAAGGACTGCGAGTAGAAAATAAGGAGATAAAGACAGGACGAGCACGTAAAGGGACTCATCGGTGGCTATTTACCTGGAAACTTTTGACAACTAGCTGCTGTGCTCCATTCATGATGTTGATAGACACCGAAGTTCCAAATAATATTTTATTAAACTTTGTTGGAACTCTTAATCTTATAGACTGCAACAAGTTGATGAACACCGTTACAGATATTCAGTTGACGTTTGAACAGTTAAATTATAGGTTATTTCTGTTACTTCTTAGTTTTTAGGTTCTGAGACATCGAGAGTTGGAACAGCTGTCCAATTATGTCACTAATTTATCTTATGCGGAAACGTGGAAACTTTAAGTTTTGTGCTTAGATAGTAGTACTCTCGAAATGAAGCAAACATTGTTTACATTTTTGTTTTTTACGAAAATGACACCGACTGATGTTTTTGTGTGTTAGGCGCAGTTTAAGTTTCTAATGAAAAAAAGAACAATTAAGCTTTTTCTTCACAATATGATAATCTATATATATAAAAGGAGAACTGACTGACTGACATATCAACGTACAGCCGAAACTACTAGCGCTAGGAATGTGAAATTTTGCTCACGGCTTCCTATTATAAGTATAGTTCTGAAGATGATGTGGAGAAAATCACAATATCATCGGCAAAACGGAGATTTGTCAGCTGGTGGCCGCTAACATTTATGCCCCGTGACAGCCACGAATCAGGTAGCTTTTTAAAAACCTCCTGCAATGCGCTTGTGAACAACTTAGGTGAGAGTGGATCGCCTTGTTTGACACCTTTTTCGATGTTGAAATTTGATCCAGAAATATGTAACTTAATGTTTGCAGAACTACTTTTATAAATTGTGTCAATGAGATCAATATAAGTATGCGGGATATTTTGGGATTCTAAAGCATTAATAACAGAGAGATGGTGTATACTGTCGAACGCCTTGGCATAATCCACAAAGGCTAGGTAAAGTGGTTTGTTAAACTCGTTATATTTTTCAATTACTTGGTTGATGGTATGAAGATGATCTGTTGTGGAGAAATGGGGACGAAAACCAGCTTGTTCAGGAGGTTGGTGAAAGTCAAGTGTTGGGGCAATACGTTTCTCAATTATTTTTATAAAAAGTTTGTATAGGGGCGAAATAAGGCTTATGGGTCGGTAATTTGAGATGTCAGCTTTGTCTCCTTTCTTATGGAGCAAAATTATATTTGAGTGGCACATTTCAAAAGGAATTTGACCACTGTGTAAGATGGTATTAAAAAATGATGTGATGTGAGGGACGAGTTCGGTTCGTCCTAGCTTTAAAACTTCTGTACTTATATATATATTCCGTCTGTCCCAGGGCTTTTATTGTATTTCATCTCACGAAGAGCCTGTTGAACTTCACAAGGACTGATAGGGTGAACGGAATCTGGGCAGTAATAAGCGTATTGTCTGGGCTGTTTGTGATGGTCCTGTTATAACGTTTGGTAAAATTTTGTACATATTTCAATAATTTTGCTGGAACTGCCTTGTTTTTTACCAGTTTCATCTTTCAAGTTGGAGATCCATGTTTTTCCTTTGGTGCCACCTTGTTTTGCAAATCTAAGTGAAGTGTTGCTGAGTAAAGCTAATCTAACTATTTCAGTATTATAGTGTCTTATGTCCTTTCTTATACTTCTTTTGACCAATTTATCTATTCTATTGTATTCTTCGCGATTATTTTTAAGCATTTCTCTGTTCTCTATCAATGAAATTGTTTTATTGCTTAATTTGTTATTATTTTTTCTAACACATTTGATTTTTCTTGTTGCTGTGGAGATGTTTTTATAATGTTACTGTATTGGATCTGAGAATTTTGGTTTGAGTCGACTGGCAATAAATTGAATGAATTTTTTAACTCTAAATTGAATCTTTCCATATTTTGTAACATACTTACATATAAATAACGGGATCACCTAAATACTGCGAAATATTTTATTCCCCTTCACCCTACTATTTAGCCTGCGTAGGCTCCGTCGATCAACCTTGGCAGGTGGTAATCACCAATTTGACTAAGGATTCAAGAAATCCATAGTCCTTAGGGATGGCGGGGTCTTTCAGACACCGCTATCCCCTACGTGTTATGTTGCTTTATTTCTTGCAACAGGAGGTCGAGTTACCTTGATAGGTGGTAATCAGCAATTAGACTAAGGATGCAAGAGCGTGCGAAATAAAATTTTCAGAATTATGAAAATCGGTATTTTGAAATTCGTGTTTGTGAATTTCGGAATAAAGTTTTTCGTATTATCGTAGTGTACCCATAAATAACACATCAACATACACATCTCTTTAAATAAAACAAAAATATTTATTGCTCTGTTTTTTTCAGATCCTTTAATTAAACTGTTCAATTAAGAAAATACTCAGCAGTAGATGGGCGCACCACAGCCGCATGCGCACTGTCCGGAGATAGTCACGGCACCAGCAGCCGGCACAGCGCCGCCGAAGTTCACAAAGCCCATTATGGGGACCTGACCAGCAACAGCGGTGTTACCGGCGACTGGCAGCTCACCAATGACCGCCACGTTGCCTTCACCGGCGCCGCCGTAAGCAGCTCCAGATCCGATAGCACCGTATGCAGCAGCAGGAGCAAGTGCGCCACCATAAGCAGATCCGATGGATCCACCGTACGCACCAAGACCGAGGGCACCACCACATGCAGCAGCAGGAGAGAGACCAGCGCCGAGACCGAGAACAGGAGCTATGCCAGCCACTTGACCTCCGCAGCCGCACCCAATACCGAACACATTCTGAGGACACAATTTTTTAGTTTGCAAAAAGTGTCACGGTGTTAGAATTACGGATCAATAAGGCACAAGACATAAACAATAGCAATGATTGGGAAACTCCAAATAATCACTCACCTGGACCAAGCAAGCTTGGATGCAGAGCAACAGAACAGCGAAGGTAGACATGTTTGATGTTTGTTTGTGTTCAACGAAAAGCTGAAGACTGAATGATGTTCCTAGTTCTGGATCACGTTTATATACTGATAGTTTCTTATCACAACGACGTGATGTTTTTTTCTATTTTTTAATGGAACAATATAATACTTCACACCAAATATTTCAAGGTTATTATTATCACTCACGCAATTCAAGTATTTTTTCTATTTCCCCATATTGCAACTACTGATAAAGGTATGCAAAGTTCATTTCAAAATTCAGAAATGACTGCAACATATATTTCAGATAAGAACTACGGTTTTGTATAAATAGTAAATTGATTCTCAGTAAACACATTCTGAAGTTCACTTCAACACAAACAACTATGTCAGTCAAGGTGATGCTCGTCCTCTGCGTTCAGGCGCTCTTCATCCAGGTGAGAACTGTTCCATAACTTACCTTAAAACGGGAAAAAACGTGTGTCATTGGTGGCAGGAACCCCTTTCGAGATTCCATTGGCTTACTTGTGCGAATAGGTAGTCGCCAAATACCCACTCGCATAAGACCGGCGTCATGTTGTTCGTCTGCGTTTCATCCACGGATGTGAGAGAGCCAGTTATTTTACGAAGTGTTGGTAACGCGCTGGTGACAACTTTAGTATAGCAAGCGATCATTGACTACGATGATCATTTTCCATAAGACGAGCCAAATGCTTTTTTGTCACTAATATGGATTTAAAAGTCATAGTCCCCCAATTCTCACCCTGGTGCGGCAGGAGCCCGCCGCCTTTTAGCAGCGGTTCTCCGTATTGGAGAGCCGCGTGCTGCAACCTTGTATGCAGCCGCGGCCGCGTAATATTATGCCGATCACAAATAAGTTTTCACTGACAACTAAATTGTTTATACTCAAAACACGTCTTAATTACCTTTCGGACTTATTCCTTTATTTGTACAGTAAGTTTTTGCTTTGGGCCAAACATGATTCTGGCTCAATGGGAAGTACCTAAGAGGTTTTGATTACACCGCAAGCCTAAAAATATGCGGCAGCCATATCCTTTGATTACGTTGATTTTGACATTTGAATTTTTATCTGCTCTAAGGGATTGTAAACGTGAGTTTTTAGTATTAATTTTAGCTTGATTACTCCATGCGTTCCTGAGAAAAAGAGTCTTGACAGACCAACTATAAAGTGATCCTATAATGATTCTGTTTTTTTATATTGAGGTTCGACGATGTGTTTTGCTAAAGAGACATTTACTCCTACAATAATTTCTTTTTTTCAGGCTGTTTTCGGTTCATGTCTTGGTCGTGGATCAATCGCCGCTCCTTCTCTCATTGCTCCAGGATGTGCTGGCAATGGATTGATCGGAAATGGACTGCTTGGTAACGGCTGTGCCGGTTTAATTGGCGATGGAATCATTGGTAATGGTTTAATTGGTTTGGCCGGTATTGAGATCATTCCCACCAGTGGCGGTGGACTGGCTGTCTCCAGCGTGTCTGGTACTGGTGCTCCCAGTGGCCTCTCCGTAACGTCTGAGAATGCGTATGAGGGTGCTCTGTCCGTAGCCGGTGAACTACCGTTCGTGAGTGCTGTTGGTTTGGAGGGCGTGTTGCCAAGTGGTGGTGCTGGCGCCGTCAGCTACAGCTGCGGTAACGGTATCACTGCTATTGAAAGCATCGCTCCTTCTGCGGCTGCCTATGGCGCTTCGGGTTCATATGGACTCGGCGCTATCAATGGGCTCAGCGCTGGCTACGGGCTCGGCGCTGGCTATGGGTCTGGTGCTATCGGACTCGGCTACGCAGGCCGTGGTTGTGGATGTGGCGTCTACTAGCAATTTCATAAATAACGATAAAGCTTGTGTAATAATGAAATAAACTGATGAGAACTATATTTTATTTGTGTTTTAATGCTACTTATAACCCTGAAAGTGAATTATCCATTCTAGGCTCCGCGTGAACACAATCCTCGAAAAGAAACAAATTTATCAAAAACCCTGTTTCGTTTTGAAACACTTAAATTTTGTATCAACTTACGTCCATCAATAATATATTGAAAAAGTATTGAAATTGGCTTGTTTTTCGACATACCGTGACCTTTTTTTTATCGTTGTAAAATCATCAAATGAGTCCTCCGACCCAAGGCAGGGCGGGAGGGACTGTCAGGCTTGTACTGACTAAAAGCGACGGTGTCTTTCAATAGCCCTTTACGTTCCCGGTAATTCGTTAGTCCCGCGACTCCGGCAGGCTTTGGCCCTCTAAAGGGGGGCCCCGTTATCACTTCCCTCCTCACGTGCGCACTGGGTGGCAGTCTTTATTTCGCTCTTGATAATAATTACGATTTTCGTGTACCGTAATTGAATTTTGGCCCGCGAGTTGCTTCCTATTCTGTGTTATTGTTGATGTCCGGGCCATCACTCATGACTACTGAAAAATTCGAAGAACTACATTTTTTAAATGTATTTTGATGTAATGACAATGGACACTAGGGACGCGTCAAAAAGTCATTAGTGGTAGCGGTGGTCTTTTGACAGTACTCTAGTGTTGTCAGTTGCAACAATTAATCGTATATTTAAAAAATATATTTTAATCTGATTCTTACTCTTATTTTTGTAAGTTAAACTAAGTCTTCCTCATTCATAAAAGAGTCTAGAGTTTCAAGTCAATGAAAGATGTTATTTATAATTATATATTTACATTAATTCCATCATGTTTTTTCCTTATAATTGTAAAATAAAAGTATGAAGGTGGTCAATAATTACGATTTTTAATTAAGTTTAAATAGATTATTATAAAAGAAATAAGTCATGTGTCACTTATATCATGCCAATTGTCATTCACTTAGTTTATTCATTTAATAGTCATATTGCTACATTTTTAAACATTTAAGTAAATAAAAAAACAATATAAAACATTTAAAAATATAAAAACAGAGGTCCGCCGGTATTGGAGCAGGGTCCAGGCTACAGGTGGTTAGGGATCCAGACACAGGAACCTCCTCACAATGCGAGCCGTATCGAGGAGCACTGCCTCTGAATCAGACCCTTGATCCAACCACCTAATGAGAGCCTCGAAAGATGTTCGTCGAGGCTCTTGGCTCTCAGGCCATTGGCCGTAACGACTATCGGCAGATTGATAGCCGAGCTCTATATTTGATTTGTTTATCTTTCTCAGACTTCACGAGGTTCTCGTCATGTGGAATGGTAACATCGATTATCATTACGTGGCGCCTAGATCTGTCTATCACTACTAAGTCAGGTTTATTGGCGAGAATAGTCTTTGTTGTTTGTTGTCAATGTTCTTTTACAGACTTTCGCACTTCTGTCTGACTATAATTTGCATAGAAGGATTGACAAGCCTTTGAATAACTGCTACATATACTAATATTATCATTAAAAATGATAATATTAGTATATGATCAATTAAATTATGCATATTAAAAAAAAACTCATAATGATTACCAGTTAATTTTTAAAAACTTTATAAGTCCCACAATCACAATCCAAAAATTTACTTGCCGGTTATTCTAACAAAAATTAAACACTTGGCGCTTGCGCGAATGTTCGTGTGTGTTTATTACTATTGAAGTTTTCACTTCTGCTGGCACTCCCAGAGTGCAACCCGTCGTTTTTTTTTTTACGAAAACGACGCGTACCGATATTTCTGCTTGAAAAGCACAGTTTTGGTTTATATGGAGGAAAAGCTTATTTTTTCTTTTTTGTTATCGTAATTCATTAGAAACGTTAGGAACATCTAATTAATAAAATAAACTTATATTATAAAATAAATAAAGTTTATAAAATAATATAATAAAACACTACCATCCATTTGTCATATTTACACTTAATGTCAAATGTTATACTGAAATCAAACTTCGATTATAGAGGTACCTATTGTCTTTAACGATATAATTGTGTTCCAACTTAAATTTTATTGAATTATGGTTAAATTTTACCACTGGGCCAACACCAGTAAACTCGATTATATCAAATAATGATTTCTTCTTAATTTTTTTTCCGGAAGTATGATTATTAAAACCATATACTACATAAATCGTATTAAATTGCATGTCATAAAATTAAATTTGTAACAGACTTAAATGTAATTATACGCTTGCATACACACCTCTTTGAATAAAACAAAATTATTTATTGCTGTGCTTTTCTCGATCATTTAATTAAACTTTTTTATAAAGAAAATCATCAGCAGTAGATGGGAGTACCACAGCCGCATGCGCACTGTCCGGAGATCGATACGGAACCACAAGCCGGCACAGCGCCGCCGAAGTTCACAACGCCCATGATGGGGACCTGACCAGCAACAGCGGTGTTACCGGCGACTGGCAGCTCACCAATGACTGCCACGTTGCCTTCACCGGCGCCGCCGTAAGCAGCTCCAGATCCGATAGCACCGTATGCAGCAGCAGGAGCAAGTGCGCCACCATAAGCAGATCCGATGGCACCACCGTAAGCATCAAGACCGAAGGCACCACCACATGCAGCAGCAGGAGAGAGACCAGCGCCGAGGCCGAGAACAGGAGCTATACCAGCCACTTGACCTCCACAGCCGCACCCAATACCGAACACATTCTGAGGAAACAATTTGATAGTGTGCAAAGAGTGTCAAGGTGTTTGAATTGCAGATCAATAAGGCACAAGACAAAATTGATAGCAATGATTGGGAAACTTCAAATAATCACTCACCTGGACCAAGCAAGCTTGGATGCAGAGCAACAGAACAGCGAAGGTAGACATGTTTGATGTTTGTTTGTGTTCAACGAAAAGTCAAAGACTGAATGATGTTCCAGCTTCAAGACCACGTTTTATAGTGCAAAAGTTTTTTATCACCACGACGTGATGTTTTTTCAATTTTCTAATGAAACAATGCGCTTCATAACAAATATTTCAAGGTTATAATTATCATTATCACTTACGCAAAGCAAGCATTTTTCTGTTTCCCCATATTGCAACTATTGATAAACGTATGCAAAGTTTATTTTAAAAAATTACAAATTGCTGCAACAGTAACGAGATAAGGGCTACTTTTCAGTATAAATAGTGGATCAATTCACGGAAAACGCATTAAAAAGTTCGCTTCAATACAAACTACAATGTCAGCCAAGGTGGTTCTTGTCCTCTGCGCTCAGGCGCTTTTCATCCAGGTGAGAAACTGTTTAATTGTGCACCAGTTTTTTGTGTCGCATTCACATAAAAATCCTTTAGTAAGAATATTCACAAGGGTTACACACTGTGCCCGCTCATGACCGAAGATAAACTGCAAATCAACATTCTAAATATATGTTTGTCAGTTAAATTATGAATACTTGTTTGTCAGTTAAATTATGATTACTGAAAACGTCTCTGACACACACATATCGTGATTGATTGAATGATCATAAAAATGTAATGAAGATAAGTCGTTTGCTGATTAAGATATTTTAAATAATGCAGTCATTGTATGTTTTCAGATTGCTTTCGGTTCATGTCTTGGCCGTGGAGCCATCTCTGCTCCTGCTCTCATTGCTCCGGGATGTGCTGGCAATGGTTTGATCGGAAATGGACTGCTTGGTAACGGCTATGCTGGTTTAATTGGCGATGGAATAATTGGAAATGGTCTGATTGGCGGCTGTGCTGGTAACTGGGCCAACATTGGTAACGGTTTGACCGGTATCGAGATCATTCCCACCAGCGGCGGTGGACTGCCTATCTCCAGCATGTCTGCTATCGCTCCCAGTGGCCTCTCTATAGCATCAGAGAATGCATATGAGGGTGCTCTTTCCGTAGCTGGTGAGCTGCCGTTCGTGAGTGCTGTAGCTTTAGAGGGCGTGTTGCCAAGTAGTGGTGCTGGTGCTGTCAGATACAGCTGCGGTAACGGTGTCACTGCTATTGAGAGCATCGCTCCTTCTGCTGCTGGCTATGGACTCGGCGTTGGCAATGGGCTTGGCGTTGGCTATGGACTCGACGCTGGCTATGGGCTTGGTGCTGGGTATGGGCTTGGCGCTGGCTATGGGCTTGGTGCTGGCTTTGGTTCTGGTGCTGTCGGGCTCGGCTATGGAGGCCGTGGTTGTGGATGTGGCACCTACTAAAAATTTCAGAAGTATCCATAAAATTAAATAAATGTGCAATAAACCGATGAGAACTATATTTTATTTGTATTTTAATACTACTTAAATCCCTGTCATTTTAAAACTGTTTCAAAAAAAGGAGGAGGTATTAAATTTAACTGTATTTTCTTTTTTATGTTTGTTACTTCATAATTTTCGACTGGGTGGAACGATTTTGATGATTCCACTTTCGTTAGATGTATTCCTGTCATTTAGTCTCATTTAATTTTTGTATTCCGATTGGTGAAGTACTTGTTATATTAAGAGCATTTTTCGCTTATGCCTCTGTCAAACAGACCGGCGAAAGCGAAGCGTTTCCTAAATGAGACGTCAGTGCGATAGTTCTGTCACGCTATCGGATCGCGTTTCTATGTGACTGGATTCAAACAATTCCATACATCTATACTTATAATAAATCTGTAGAGAGGCCAATTCTGTACATGAAATATATTTAAAAAATAATTATCCAGGGGTGATAAGGGATCGCTACTGATGCCAAAAATGCAATCGGTAAAATTTTTGTCTGTCTGTCTGTCTGTATGTTCGTTATAGAAACAAAAACTACTCGACGGATTTTAACGAAATTTGGCAAAATTGTTCTTCATACTCCTGGGCAGGTTATAGTATACTTTTCATTACGCTACGATCAATAAGAGCAGAGCAGTGAAGGGAAATATTGAGAAAACGGGAGAAGTTACTCCATTTTTTAAGCTTCCGTCGCGTGTGCAGCCTTAATGGTTAAAGCTACATAGAAATCATGTGTGTCGGAAATGTTCTCCTTAAAATTATATAAAAATATTCCTTAACAGCATATGTCTATCTTTAATGGTTGACTCACAATAACAAGTGAAACTCCCGATAACTTAGCAATTCGGAGCTTTCTGATTATATTTGTCTACTCTTACGTTTACAACACTCTCACTCATCCCTAATTTAAAAAAGTTAACATTATTACCTATTCAATAAAAAAAGAATTATGTAAATCGGTGTAGAAACACCAAAGTTATACATGAAATACGTTAATAAGTCATCGTGCGTGAATACTGAATCATGCTATAAGGATTATTGAAGTGAAAACTTCTTTAGCGACGTTGTGCACTTTTTTGGCATGGGTAAAAAATGTTAAACTCGCGTCAGGACACGTGACTTGATCGAAAATTCGTAAGACGGCGCAGGGCGCTTGCGCGAATATTCGTGTGTGTTTATTACTCTTGAAGTTTCCACTTCTGCCGGCACTCCCAGAGTGCAACCCGTCGTTTTTTATGAAGTGAAAACTTCTTTAGCGGAAGAGCTCCGGCGCGAACTCAGGGCAGTATGGAGGGAGCGACTGTCGCAACCGAGGTCCGGGCACGCCGCAATCGCGGCGGTAAGACCCCTCTTTGAGGAGTGGCTGGATAGGCGTCACGGCGTCCGTGGTCCGTGGGCAGAGCACCGCCGTGTCCTCACGACGGCGATAGGCGGAGACCTGTCGCGCCCGGCATTGGTCGAGGCCATGCTGCGGGGCGAGACGGAGTGGAAAGCCGTCGCCTCCTTCTGCGAAACAGTCATGCTCACGAAGGAGGAGGCGGGCCGCGTGAGGGAGAGGACAGCGTCCTCTCGCCACCCCAGCCGCAGTGGTAGACGCCCACTGCGACGGACGTCGCCAGACGATCTCCGGCCAGCGTAGGCGCGGGCATGCGGGCAGCGAGTAATGGGCGATTCGTTGTCCGACCATGGACCATGCCCGGGTCGACGGCGCGTTGTGTCCACGCGCGCCTCAAGGAGTGTCAGCATAGTGACGGGGCCTGTAGTGGGCCAAAGCCTGCCGGGGTCGCGGGACTAACGAATTACCGTGACCCCGATACGGATTTTAGTCAGTCAAGTCTGACAGTCCCTCCCAGCCTGCCCAGGGTAGGAGGACTCATTTGATGATTTTACCACGATAAAAAAAAACCACGAGTAACATAGGCTATATTTTATTTTAGAGAAAAATAGGGTTCCGTAAGCTACACGGGTTTTTCGGCCACAAGGTGTAAAAAATCAACCAGATCAGTTACTTATTTTGCGTACGCTGCCTAAACTATAAAAGATAGAACCATAAAATGTTCTAATTAATTGTTGATCTTATAAATATCTACAAAAAACGTCCGCGACACACTATATCTATCTCTGTCGAGTGTTTGTGATGACTGCGTCGTCGATGTAGTGTCGGTGTCTGTGAATAGACCTGGGAATCATGTTGCTGACCGTGTCTTTACTGAGTAGGCTTTTTGCAACGGTAACCGACATTCACGCGGGCGGAGCCGCGGGCGCCCGCTAGTTACAAATAAAAACGTCACGCTTCGCATTCGCTTCGTTTGTCTGTTTGCCAAAGGCTTTATTGTGTACTTGGACGATTATGACGAATTAAGAAAATTTGGTATTTTAAAAAGAATTTTTGGTTTAATATTTGAACTGAAACGGATAATTGTTGATTTTGAACTTCAGTGTCTATCAACATTGCTTCAAAAGTTTTTTATAACGCTTTGGGTAAGCCTTACTTGCTTTGATCAGCAAATACAGTGAGGCCACGAATAAACACGTTACACATAGATTTTTTTTTTTTTTTTGCGTGGTAAAATCATCAAATGAGTCCTCCCACCCAGGGCAGGGCGGGAGGGACTGTCAGACTTGTACTGACTAAAATCCACGGTGTCCTTCACTAGCCCTTTACGTGCCGGGGACACGGTAATCCCTTGGTCCCGCGACCCCGGCAGGCTTTGGCCCTCTACAGGCCCCGTCAATATGCTGACACTCTTTGAGGCGCGCGTGGAACACAACGCGCCGTCGACCCGGGCATGGTCCATGGTCGGACAGCAAGTCGCCCATTACTCGCTGCCCGCATGCCCGCGCCTACGGTGGCCGGAGATCGTCCTGCGACGTCCGACGCCGTGGGCGTCTACCACTGCGGCTGGGGTGGAGGGAGGACGCTGTCCTCTCCCTCAGGCGGCCCGCCTCCTCCTTCACGAGCATGACTGCTTCGCAGAAGGAGGCGACCGCTTCCCACTCCGTCTCGCCCCGCAGCATGGCCTCGACCAATGCCGGGCGCGAGAGGTCTCCGCCTATCGCCGTCGTGAGGACACGGCGGTGCTCTGCCCAAGCGGGGCAGTCCTGCACCGTATGCTCCACCGTGTCCTCAGGACGATCCTCGCAGTGGTGACACCCAGGCGTTTCTTCCTTACCTATCAGACACAGGAACCTCCCGAAACTTCCGTGTCCGGTGAGGACCTGCGTCATGCGGTAGGTAAGGACGCCGTGACGCCTATCCAGCCACTCCTCAAAGAGGGGTCTTACCGCCGCAATTGCGGCGTGCCCGGACCTCGGTTGCGACAGTCGCTCCCTCCACACTGCCCTGAAATCACGCCGGAGCTCTTCCCGCCGCGCCTCGACTTGTCGAGGCAGCCGGGATTCGCCCCGACGCTGCGCCTCCACGCGCCATTCATAGACGCGCTGGAGGGCAGTCGCCTCCAGATCCCAGGGCAGCAATCCCGCTAGGAGGTTGGCTGATTCGCCGGCGATCGTGCGGTATCCCCGGATCATCCGGATAGCCATGACCCTCTGGCATGCGACCAGCTTGAGTGGTCGCGTCCGGATGCTTAGGGCCCACACGGGGGCCCCGTAGAGGGCCATGGACCGCACGACACCGGCGTACAGCCTCCGGCAGGAGGCTTTTGGCCCGCCGAGATTGGGCAGGAGCCGCTTGAGAGCGGCTGCTGCCCGGTTCAGCCTTGGGGCCAAATGCAGGAAATGCTCCCTGAAGTTCCATCGGCTGTCGAGGACGAGTCCCAGGTACTTCATCGTCCTCCCGACGCCGATGCGAACCCCCTCCACCGTAATGTGGGACTCTGAACGTGGCGCGTTCAGACGGCCATGAAAACACATGGCCTCTGTTTTGTGCAGCGCCACGTCGAGTCCCAACTGCCGGATCCTATTAGCGACTGTCGCTACCGCCTGCGTCGCCACGTCGGCCGCCGCCTGGTGCGACTCTCCCTTCGCCAGGACGAGCGTGTCGTCGGCGTAACAAATTACGCCGACGCCGTCAGGGAGGTCGCCGCGCAGCACCCAGTCGTAACCGATGTTCCACAGGAGCGGCCCCAAGACCGATCCCTGTGGAACACCGCACGACATCTCTCGCCGGTTCCACTCTCCCCGGTGACCGGGGTAGATGACGGCTCTGTCCGTCAGGTAGTCCTCGACTATACGACGGAGGTAGGTCGGCACCCGGTGATACCGGAGTGCCTCCCTGATGCAACTCCAGGGCAGGGTGTTAAAGGCATTGGAGATGTCTAAAGACACCCCCAAGACGACCCTGCCCCGGGAAACCGCATCCCCCGTCGTGAGGGCTCTCACGCGCGTGATAGCATCCACCGTCGAGCGCCCCCTGCGGAAGCCAAACTGGCTCTCCGCAAGGTCCGGGCCCACCCGACGTTACACATAGATACGAAATAAGTACTGGTAAAAGAGATCGAGAAATTCTTCATCAATGTCTTTCCTTGTAAAAATATGCTCGCAATTTTTTTCGATTGCTTTTGCTGATAAGTAGAGAGCCATTCTTGGAATGAGAATAAAATTTTTGACAGTTTCCTTTTGAATAAAGTTATAACTACTTATAGGATCTACTTCTATGGTGTCGTATAGGTTTCACTCTGATTGTCGTGAGGCCGGAATTACGAGTACCTACTCCACGACAACTGTGGGTTTGTTCCGACATGCGTCTTTAGTCACTTTTGATATTATGGATCATGTTGCGATTTGGTTTTACACGCTTTTGACCATACAGCTTCCAATTTAGCCGCTGTTCCACTTTGTTTACTTCTTTCTTTACTTCTTAGATTTCACCACAGATAACATTCGTTTTCTTTTACAACACATCATGTACTTATTAAAAAAAGATATTAAAACCACACAGAATTCGATCAGATAAATTCAGAACAACCTTTCGCACCGATGATTTGAAATATACTGATTAAATTACCCTACAGTTAGTTGTCAACAATTTCCAGGTAAATTGTTCCTACATAAAGTACCTTTACCTGCTCCTATTGTCTTAATCTCTTCAATGTGTACTAGCAATATTTCAAACTACACAATAATAAGGTAATCTTCAAGAGCTTCATGGTGAAGTATAGAATATTTAAAAACGAGGATTAGCTAATTATTACGAAATTTAAAAGCACTGAGAGTAGGTGGGGAGAATTATACGATAAGAGCAGGTAAATATACCAAAGTTTATAATAATATTTTATTAAACTGTGTTGGAACTCTAAACCAAAAAGCTTGCAAGAAGTTGATGAACATTGTAACAGAAATTCAATTGAGGCCCGAACAAATAAATCTTTATTACCCTACCGCCTATTATTTTTTGCCTCGACAAGTCGAGGCGCGGCGGGAAGACCTCCGGCGTGATCTCAGGGCAGTATGGAGGGAGCGACTGTCGCAACCGAGGTCTGGGCACGCCGCAATCGCGGCGGTAAGACCCCTCTTTGAGGGGTCTTACTTACCCCCTCTTCGAGGGGTTTTACTCTTTGGCTGGATAGGCCTTTCATGCTTAGATAGTAGTACTACTGATGTGAAGCAATCTTTGTATCGTTTTACGAAAATGACGCGGACTGATATTTCTGTGTGAAAGGAACAGTCTCGAGATTCTTGAAACTGTATGTTGAAATATGATAATTGCAGCCTCAACTACATAATTCGTATCAGCTCTGATGCAGTATTTACGATTTATGCATATTATTGATTACAAAGTAACACGGAAGCGCATACACACCTCTTTGAATGAAACAAAAATCTTTATTGCTGTGCTTTTTTCAAATCGTTTAATTAAAATTTTTTATGTAGAAAATCCTCAGCAGTAGATAGGAGTACCACAGCCGCATGCGCACTGTCCGGCAATAGACACGGAACCACAAGCCGGCACAGCGCCGCCGAAGCTCACAACGCCCATGATGGGAACCTGACCAGCAACAGCCGTGTTACCGGCGACTGGCAGCTCACCAATGACCGCCACGTTGCCTTCACCGACGCCACCGTAAGCAGCTCCAGATCCGATAGCACCGTATGCAGCAGCAGGAGCAAGTGCGCCACCATAAGCAGATCCGATGGAGCCACCGTACGCACCAAGACCAAGACCAAGTGCACCACCACATGCAGAAGCAGGAGAGAGACCAGCGCCGAGACCGAGAACAGGAGCTATGCCAGCCACTTGACCTCCGCAGCCGCACCCAATACCGAACACATTCTGAGGAAACAATTTGACAGTGTGCAAAGAGTGTCAAGGTGCTAGAATTACATATCAATAAGGCACAAGACAAAATTAGTAGCAATGATTGGGAAACTCCAAATAATCACTCACCTGGACCAAGCAAGCTTGGATGCAGAGCAACAGAACAGCGAAGGTAGACATGTTTGATGTTTGTTTGTGTTCAACGAACAGTCAAAGACTGAATGATGTTCCAGCTTCAAGACCACGTTTTTATAGTGCAAAAGTTTCTTATCACAACGACGTGATGTTTTTTTTCTATTTTCTATTGAAACAATGCGCTTCATACCAAACATTTCAAGGTTATAATAGTATCATCTACGAAATAGATATAGTTTTCTATTTCCCCATAATGCAACTATTGATAAACGTATGCAAAGTTCATTTCAAAATCCACAAATTGCTGCAATAATTACTAGATAAGCACTACTTTTTAGTATAAATAGTGGATCAATTCATGGAAAACTCATTGTGAAGTTCACTTCAATACAAACTACAATGTCAGCCAAGGTGGTCCTCGTCTTCTGCGCCCAGGCGCTCTTCATCCAGTCTTTATTGTTGTATTTACATAAACTTTCTATGATTACAATATTCACAAGGGTTGCTTATTGCGCCCGCTTATGACCGAAGATAAACTGCCACTCTAAACTTTAAATACATTTTTCACTGTCAGTCAGTATGATTCCTAAAAACGTCTCTGACACACATTACGTGATTGGTTGTATCATCATAAACATGTCATTGACATTGTCGTCTGCTGATAACGATATTTTAAATAGTGCAATAATTTCATATTTACAGGCTGCTTTTGGTTCATGTGTTGGTCGTGGAGCCATCGCTGCTCCTGCTCTCATTGCCTCAGGATGTGCTGGTAACGGCTTGGCTGGCAATGGTTTGATCGGAAATGGACTGATTGGTAACGGCTGTGCTGGTTTAATCGGCGATGGAATCATTGGTAATGGTTTAATTGGTAATGGTTTGGCCGGTATTGAAATTATTCCCACCAGTGGCGGTGGACTGGCTGTCTCCAGCGTGTCTGGTATTGGTGCTCCCAGCGGCCTCTCCGTAACGTCTGAAAATGCGTATGAGGGTGCTCTGTCCGTAGTTGGTGAGCTGCCGTTCGTGAGTGCTGTAGCTTTAGAGGGCGTATTGCCAAGTGGTGGTGCTGGTGCTGTTAGCTACAGCTGCGGTAACGGTGTCACCGCTATTGAGAGTATCGCTCCTTCTGCTGCTGGCTATGGACTCGGCGTTGGTAATGGGCTTGGTGCTGGCTATGGACTTGGTGCTGGCTATGGGCTTGGTGCTGGCTATGGGCTCGGAGCTGGCTATGGGTCTGGTGCTCTCGGGCTCGGCAATGGAGGCCGTGGTTGTGGATGTGACACCTACTAAAAAATTTCAGAAGTATCCGTAAAATGAAATAAATGTGCAATAATATAATAAACCGATGAGAACTATATTTTATTTGTCTTTTAATACTACGTAATTCCCTGTCATTTTAAAACTGTTCCAAAAAAGTGGAGCTATTCAATTTGACAGTATTTTCTTTTTTTTATGTTTTTACTTCATAACTTTGGACTGGGTGAACCGATTTTTGATGAATCCACTTTCATTAGATGTATTCCTGTCATTTGGTCTTATTTAAATTGTATTCAGTTTGGTTAAGTACTTTTTACTTTACGAGTACTTTTCGCTTTTTGTGTACTTGGACATTGTTATTACGAATTAATAAAAAATGTAACCGCCTTCAAAACGAACCACAAAAAAAGAGTAAAAAATAAACTACAAAATAACTTTTATTTCGGAAGTAGATGGCTTTGTTTTATTTATTTCATTGTTTTTTTTTTTTTTTTGCCACCGACTTCCGAAATAAAAGTTATTTTGTAGATTATTTTACTCTTTTTTGTGGTTCGTTTAGAGGCGATAACATTTTTTTTTTTTTTTTTTTTTTTTTTTTTTTTTTTTTTTTTTTTTTTTTTGAAAAAGATTTTTATTTTACTCTTTTTAGTTTAAATATTCAACCCAAATTCTTGCCAAATACATATAATATAATCCGTAGCACTGGTAATAACGGATACCGCACGATCGCCGGCGAATCAGCCAACCTCCTAGCAGGATTGCTGCCCTGGGATCTGGAGGCGACTGCCCTCCAGCGCGTCTACGAATGCCGCGTGGAGGCGCAGCGCCGGGGCGAATCCCCGCTGCCTCGACAGGTCGAGGCGCGGCGGGAAGAGCTCCGGCGCGATCTCAGGGCAGTATGGAGGGAGCGACTGTCGCAACCGAGGTCCGGGCACGCCGCAATCGCGGCGGTAAGACCCCTCTTTGAGGAGTGGCTGGATAGGCGTCACGGCGTCCTTACCTTCCGCATGACGCAGGTCCTCACCGGACACGGAAGTTTCGGGAGGTTCCTGTGTCTGATAGGGAGGGAGGAAACGCCTGGGTGTCACCACTGCGGGGATCGTCCGGAGGACACGGTGGAGCATACGGTGCAGGACTGCCCCGCTTGGGCAGAGCACCGCCGTGTCCTCACGACGGCGATAGGCGGAGACCTCTCGCGCCCGGCATTGGTCGAGGCCATGCTGCGGGGCGAGACGGAGTGGGAAGCGGTCGCCTCCTTCTGCGAAGCAGTCATGCTCGTGAAGGAGGAGGCGGGCCGCCTGAGGGAGAGGACAGCGTCCTCCCTCCATCCCAGCCGCAGTGGTAGACGCCCACGGCGTCGGACGTCACAGGACGATCTCCGGCCACCGTAGGCGCGGGCATGCGGGCAGCGAGTAATGGGCGACTTGCTGTCCGACCATGGACCATGCCCGGGTCGACGGCGCGTTGTGTTCCACGCGCGCCTCAAAGAGTGTCAGCAATGACACTCTTTGAGGGTTCTTTGAGGGATTGACGGGGCCTGTAGAGGGCCAGAGCCTGCCGGGGTCGCGGGACTAACCCATCACCGTAACCCCGGTACGTAAAGGGCTCGTGAAGGACACCGTGGATTTTAGTCAGTACAAGTCTGACAGTCCCTCCCGCCCTGCCCTGGGTGGGAGGACTCATTTGATGATTTTACCACGATAAAAAAAAAAAAAAGCACTGGTAATAACATCCTTCATGTACACAATAAGCTAATAAAATTCCCTATCTCAAAAACTACTGAACCGATTTTGATGAAACTTGCAGTATTCCCTAAGTTGAACGATACCTAGCACAAAAAAAAAGAATTATTTAAATCGGACGTGTAGTTCCGGAGATATGCGAACAATGAATCAGTCGATGCCTACTGCTTACTGTTAAGGAGTTGTACCTTCCATCATCAGCTCAGCTACATAAGATGATGATTACCATACGCAAGTACTTAAATTACTTCATAAGATTTACGAAAAACGATGCGTGGGCCTATAAAATTTGAGGGTTGCCCTCGATTTCTCCAAGATCCAATCATCAGATCCTGATTTGGTGACAATGGGACCACACGAGAAGCACCAGCTTTCAAACAAAAAGAGAATCATGAAAATCGGTTCACGCAGTCGGTCGTTATGCGGTAACAAACTACTGTTAAGGAGTTGTACCTTCCATCATCAGCTCAGCTACATAAGATGATTATTACGATACGCAAGTACTTAAATTACTTCATAAGATTTACGAAAAACGATGGGTGGGCCTATAAAATTTGAGGGTTGCCCTCGATTTCTCCAAGATCCAATCATCAGATCCTAATTTGGTGACAATAGGACCACACGGGAAGCACCAGCTTTCAAACAAAAAAAGAATCATGAAAATCGGTTCACGCAGTCGGTCGTTATGCGGTAACAAACTACTGTTAAGGAGTTGTACCTTCCATCATCAGCTCAGCTACATAAGATGATGATTACTATACGCAAGTACTTAAATTACTTCATAATATTTACGAAAAACGATGGGTGGGCCTATAAAATTTGAGGGTTGCCCTCGATTTCTCCAAGATCCAATCATCAGATCCTGATTTGGTGACAATGGGACCACACGGGAAGCACCAGCTTTCAAACAAAAAAAGAATTTTGAAAATCGGTTCACGCAGTCGGTCGTAAGGCGGTAACAAACATTAAAAAAAAATACAGTCGAATTGATAACCTCCTCCTTATTTTGAAGTCGGTTAAAAATTAGGTATTATAATAAGAATTTTTGAACTGAAGCGGGTCAAGTGCAAAAGACTGGCCAAGTGGTAGTTGGACTCGCCCATAAATGGTTCAGTAGCAGCAAGTAACATAATATAAAAGTTCTTGTAGTTGGTTGTAAGTTTGAAAGGTAAATCGCGGTTTACGATTCATTCCGTATTAAAAAATAATTGATCTCGTTCACATAATTTGTTGCACATTAATGTACATCATATTTTTTTTTAGTTTTTTCATTCTCTTTTTTTAGATGTTACAGGGGGGACGTCACACACTTTATCATTTTGGTAGTGTATCTCGCGCAAACTGTTCCGTTTAGAAAAAAATTAATTTGTAACCTCAATTTTGATTTTTAAAGACCCATCCATAGATACCTCACACGTATGGTTTGGTGAAAATAAAATGTTGAATTTCAATTCTAAGTATGTGGAAACCCCAAAGTTTTAATATATTTTTTATTTTTGTGTTAGCTTCCCAATGCGTTTCACATAATACATCTACTTACAAAGTTTCAACAGGATAGCTCTTATACTTTCGAAGACAAGTGGCTGTGATATACGGACGGACAGACAGACAGACATGACGAATCTATAAGGGTTCCGTTTTTTTGCCATTTGGCTACGGAACCCTAAAAAAGTGTAAAATATGTTTCCTTTCGGTAGTCGGAGACTACCTTTACACTTTTAATTCATTTTTGCTGTTGTGTTTTTCTGAAAGGCTGGTGTTCAGACTTAAACGCAACCCGCCTCCTCCTTCGCGAGCATGAGTGCTTCGCAGAAGAAGGCGACCGCTTATCACTCCGTCTCGCCCCGCAGCATGGCTTCGATCAATGCCGGGCGCGGGAGGTCTCCGCCTATTGCCGTCGTGAGGACACGGTGGTGCTCTGCCCAAGCGGGGTAGCCCTACAGCGTATGCTCCACCGTATCCTCCGGGCGATCTTGGCAGTAGTGACACCCAGGCGTTTCTTCCTTCCTTATCCGACACAGGTACCTCCCGAAACTTCCGTGTCCGATGAGGACCTGCGGCAGGCGGTAGGTCAGGACGCTGTGACGCCTATCTAGCCAATACTTAAATAGGAGTCTTATGTGTAACACCTCAAAACTTTTTAAAACAATTAAACAGACTTCTAAATACACACAAAAAAGTGTTAAATAACTTTTTTTATGGAAGCTGGTGATAAAAAGGTCAAGGAAATAAGTCAAAGTTACGTTGGTTTCATTCTGTAGCCAGCAGTTTCGCTCGCTATACAATCGCTCAATTGCTCGCTATGGTGCAAGTTATAAAATACCTGTGTACCTTTCATCTAAATCCTTATATCCTGTAGGTGTTCACTCCAAAGTGTATATCTCTATGGAGAAGAATTGGCAAGAAACTCTATGGATACTCGTTTTCAATCGACGAAATTACTATCTTTGATACATCATTCATTATTAGTGTACATTTGCCATAAAGTTAAGTGAGTAAAATGTATTAGCAGGTTAACGATTTAGGCCGACGAATTAAAAAAAAATGAATAAAAGATAAGTAAGATACGAAAATTCTAAAGGTACATTTCACTTATTAGTCTTATTACTTCTGTATTTTTTATTATGAAGTTTATTTAAAATATAAACAAGTAGTGAAATCATCAAATGAGTCCTACCACCCAGGGCAGAGTGGGAGAGACTGTCAGACTCGTACTCACTTTTCAGAAAATCACAAGGATTTAAGTAGTATTAAAAAACAAATACAATATAGTTCTCAACAGTTTATTTCATTACAGCACAAGCTTTTATCGATATTTATGGAATTGCTAGTAAGCACCACATCCACAACTACGCCCTCCATAGCCAAGCCCGATAGCACCGGAACCATACCCAGCGCCGAGCCCATAGCCATCGCTGAGCCCATTGAAAGCGCCGAGTCCATAAGCACCCGAAGTGCCATAGGCAGCGGCAGGAGGAGCGATGCTTTCAATAGCAGTGATACCGTTACCGCAGCTGTAGCTGACGGCACCAGCACCACCACTTGGCAGCACGCCCTCCAAACCAACAGCACTCACGAACGGCAGTTCACCAGCTACGGACAGAGCACCCTCATACGCATTCTCAGACGTTACGGAGAGGCCACTGGGAGCACCAGTACCAGACACGCTGGAGACAGCCAGTCCACCGCCACTTGTGGGAATGATCTCAATACCGGCCAAACCATTGCCAATTAAACCATTACCAATGATACCATTGCCAGCACAGCCATTACCAATCAATCCATTTCCGATCAAACCATTGCCAGCCCAGCTGTTGCCAGCAAATCCTGGGGCAATGAGAGCAGGAGCTGCAATTGCTCCACGACCAAGACATGAACCGAAACTAGCCTGAAAAGAAGAAATTATTGTATTAGTAAATATTTCAGCAGCAGACATCAATTTATGCGAGTGGTTAGTTGGTGACTGAAGTCCGGACGCGAAGGAGGAATTTCGTAGTTTAACCTGTCGTTACCCGTCTCTGTCACTCCCGCGTAAATATGATGAGTCTCGCTCAACCAGAGCCGCGTGTGCGAGAGGACTTTACCCACTAACATAAGTTAGTTGAACCTCGACACTCGTTTGTTCCCGTTTTGCAGTAGTAACTTATTGTATTCTAGGCCGTTCCACACGGTTATAAAGTGCAGAGAAATGAAATTGAGAACAATATACGCCACTGTTTTTCAGCTAACGAAGCATTAGCGGACACAGCGTACTAACCTATATATCGATACAAATTTGGAATAAGATAGAGAAGTGTTGACAGTTCTCACCTGGATGAAGAGCGCTTGAGCGCAGAGGACGAGGATCACCTTGACTGACATAGTCGTTTGTGTTGAAGTGAACTTCAGAATGTGTTTTCCGAGAATCAATTTACTATTTATACTAAACTGTATGTGTTCTTATCAAAAGTGTTGCAGTAATTTCTGGATTTTGAAATGAACTTTGCATACCTTTATCGGTAGTTGCAATATGGGGAAATAGAAAAATACATGGATTGCGTAAATGATAATAATGATATTTTTAACCTTGAAATATTTGGTTTCATGCCAAATGTTTCAAGGGCGCATTGTTTCAATAGAAATTAAACAAAACATCACGTCGTTATGATAAGAATCTTTTGTACTATAAAAACGTGGTCTTGAAGCTGGAACATCATTCAGTATTTGACGTTCCGTTGAACACTAACAAACATCAAACATGTCTACCTTCGCTGTTCTGTTGCTCTGCATCCAAGCTTGCTTGGTCCAGGTGAGTGATTGTTTGGAGTTTCCTAATCATTGCTACTGTTTTTGTCTTACTGATGTGTAATTCTAGAACTTCGACACTCTTTTGCACACTATCAAATTGTTTCCTCAGAATGTGTTCGTTATTGGGTGCGGTTGTGGAAGTCAAGTGGCTAGCATAGCTCCTGCTCTCGGTCTCAGCGCTGGTCTCTCTCCTGCTGCTGGATGTGTTGGTGCCCCTGGTTTTGGTCTAGGTGCTTACGGTGGCACCATTGGTTCTGCTTATGGTGGCGCACTTGCTCCTGCTGCTGCATACGGTGCTATCGGATCTGGAGCTGCTTACGGTGGCACCGGTGAAGGTAACGTGGCGGTCATTGGTGAGCTGCCAGTCGCCGGTAACACGGCTGTTGCTGGTCAGGTCCCCATCATGGGCGTTGTGAACTTCGGCGGCGCTGTGCCGGCTGCTGGTGCCGTGACTATCACCGGACAGTGCGCATGTGGCTGTGGCACTCCCATCTACTGCTAAAGATTATCTTCGCTAAAGAGTTCAATTAAATAATCTGAAAATAGCACACCATTAAATATTTCTTTATCCCCCCATTTCGGAAAGAGTATTTTTGTTCTTCGACATCTGAGTGCAAATGCCGTTTTTATCCGCTAGAGGATAAATTAAATAGAATTTAGAACATTGTGTGCACTAAGTTTGTGAATTCGAAACATCATTAAACCTTTGTACTTCTTCCTCTATGATGCGCTATGGTATCATACAAAAATTATTTTTTATGCAATCAATGACTAAAATATGTAAAGGCATCGTAGAAGCCTTAAAGAGACTCAGTCAGATCCTTGGAATGGCTCTTCCACATAAAAAATGAGCCATTACGAAACACCTAGCCATCGCCCTCTTTTGCCAACATGTATGTACGTCAAGGTAATCCGAGAAATCGGTACAATTATTACATATGACAGATCGTTTGCCTAAAAATTATAAATTAATTATTAACTGGTGGCCTAGCAATGACGTCTTAAAGCGTGAGTAGTTAGGCTGTGGGAAAGAGACAGAGCTATACAAGTCGTCTAGCGCCATCTCGCTCCCTGAGCGGAACCACACACGCTTTAAGACGCCATGGTAAGCCATCAAGGCTAAATTACAACAATACACTAAACGGGACTTATGCTAAAATAAAAGCCATTGAAAAAAAAACGACGGGTTGCACTCTGGGAGAGCCGGCAGAAGTGAAAACTTGAATAGTAATAAACACACACGAACATTCGCGCAAGCGCCCTGCACCGTCTTACGAATTTTCGATCAGGTCACGTGTCCTGACGCGAGTTAACATTTTTTACCCATTTCAAAAAAAGTGCACAACGCCGCTAAAGAAGTTTTCACTTCAAAAATATTAAATACATAAGACGTTAATCATCGCCGACAGACGACATGATGTATCTAAAAAACTTTTTAATATTGATACTTAATCTAATATCTGTGGTGAAATCAAGGAATCAATTCTATAAGTACACAAATTGAAACAGTGACTTGTATAAAAATCTATGTTATCAAAAATACGCAAAACAAAATCGCAATATGATCCAATTTGATATTATTCAAAAGTGATGACGGAAAATGTCAAAATTAAGCCACGTTTGTCGTGGAGTATTCGTAACTCTGGCCCTTCGACAATCAGACAAAAGCCCATATGCTAACATACAAGAAGATCGTACAAGAGTTCATCGTCAAAAGTTTGATTCTCATTCCAAGAACGGCTCTCTTCTTATCCGCAAAATCCATAGCATTTTACAAGGATAGCCATTGATGAGGAATTTCCCGAGCTCTTTTACTAATATTGCTTTCGAGTCTACGTGAAACAAGTTTATTTGTGGTCCTCTCACTGCAGTTAATGATCAAAGCAAGTAAGGCTTACCCAGTGCATTTTAGAACCATTGTTCAAGTAATGTCGATAGACACTGAAGTTCGATGTACTCGTAGATTATTTTAGGAATCTAAATAAGAAAGACCGCACGAAGTTGATTAACACTGTTACAGAAAGTCAGTTGACGCCCGAGCAGTTCAGTTATATTGTGGCTGTCACAAAAATTAACGTCATGTCAAATTTATTTCACAAGTCAAGTTTACTGGTTGATTTTTATGGCTGGACGTACGGCGTCCAAAAAAACGGAACACTTATAAGATTACTCACGAATCTGACTGACTTTGCTCATTACAATCAATTTTGACTGATTAAATTGTAATTTTCAATGGCAAAGTAGTACGTTCTTGTATTAAAGAAATATTTTTATAATTTTTATTTACATTCCACGATTCTATAAAACATTTTAAAAATAAATTACATTTTCCACGACAAGGTAACAATCGACTTCATTTTGAAAGAAGCAAGCGACAGGTCACAATAATTACATTTTCGGACAAAGGTTGTGGGGGTATTTATTAAAATTTATTCTCATCACCTCGAGGCATAATGAAGGAACGTGAATTGACGGAATTGAATTGATATGAAATTGAATTGATTGAATTTAATTAATTATTAATGAGAAAATACGAAATACCAAACTCAAAAATAAAGAAAAATTAAAGTAAGAACTTGTTTTTTTTGTTTACCTATATGTTTTAACTGTCATTAGTGTTTCATTATTTTAACTCCTCATACAATTTAATGATCCTTACATGAAACAGGGTCGAAAGGCATTAAAAAATGTTTGGTCCATTTCATTCATTTTGTGGACAACTCACACTTGACTTTAGCTCTGATAAAAGAGCTAGTCTTTTATCAGAGTTTTTTCGTAACTCTTACAGATTCAGATATCCAATCCAATTTAAAAGAAAAACCCTGTATAACAGTAAAGCCTTTGTCAAACAGACAGGCGTGACGAATGCGAAGCGTGACGTTTTTATTTGTAATGTATGGAATTGTTTGAATCGAGTCACATAGAAAAGCGAAAGCGATCCGATAGCGTGACAGAACTATCGGACTGACGTCTCGCTTCGGTTCGGTATCGCTTCGGAAACGCTTCGCTTTCGCCTGTCTGTTTGACAAAGGCATAATGGATATCCAATAACGTTACCAGCATGGATTTGTTTTTTTGCTAACAAGGATTGTATATTTTCAAAGACGCCTATTATACGAAGATTTTTGTTGAATATCTAAGCCAAAAAGGGTAAATAAAAATCCTTTTTGAAAAAAAAAAGGAACCGGCTTCAAAACCAAACACAAAGAAGTGTAATTTTCGTTTTCCGAAGTCGGTAGCAATAGTCAATAAAATAAAAAACACAGCCGACTTCCGAAAGAAAAGTTATTTTCCACTTTAATATGTTTTGAAGTAACCGACTTCTTACCTTTATTTTTTTCAATAAGGTTTATTTTACATTTAAATTGAATCTCGTTATTCTCTTAGTTTTCTTATAGTTACTACGTATTTATGTATGAGTGGAAGTCCAACGAGGCTTTGTAATAAAAAGTTTCGTATATATTTTTTTTTACTTTTTCCATTAGAGCGGATTCCCCGGAGTGAGGCGGCCGCCGTTCGCGTGAGAATGAGCAATTTCCTCCCGACCGCCACGATTTCGATCTGACTTCCTGTCTGGGTAGCGATTTTAAAATTTATAGAATCGCTTTACATGAAATTGAAAATAAGAACAAAGGTGTGTCGTGTGTGGAAGAAGCAATATTAATTTATGGACGATTGTCGTGATCTGAATATTCATCACTCGTTTCTTATTTCACGATTCAAAAATACAACGATAATTCATGAGACCGTTTTTCAGCTTTCCTGAAAAAGAAAACCGTAATAGAAGTTGGATTTTAAAAGAAAGAAATGAATTTCAGAACGAACTACGTAGTCGACGTTTGTTAAAATTGGAACCTATTCTTCAACATTAAGATATAGAAGCAATTTTTATGGCAACACTCGCCTTAGTTGGTGCTTCCTAAAGTCTATAAATCAGGGTGATTGGAGAACGGAGCCGTAAGTCTCTATTGGCTGAACAATGCGTCGTTGGAATAACGAACTCAATTGTGTTAAGTCAGTTGCACCTGAGCGAATCGAGCTTTTTCGTAACGATGGCGATGCCTTTTAGTTTTATTGAATGACGGGTCCGGAGATTGGAGTTTCGTTGGATAAACGTTGATGCTGCGTCGATTTGATCGTGAAAAATAACTCTGTTAAAGAAATAATTCAGGTTAGTTAGATAGGTAATGCTGAGATAATCAAAGACTGTTGCAAAAGCGATGAATTTCAGCTTTTGTTGTTTTGTTCTTCACTCCTGCAATAAACGATAATAATGATTGTGATTATTAAGGAAATCAATTTATCACGATGTCTATGCCTATTGCATGCTACTTGTGATGTTATTTTTTTGTCACAACGCCATAACTATATCTTCAACAACTTCGTTAGTAATGCAATCAAAACTTATATTGACCTCAATAAAATTTATTCGCAATAAACTACGAGTATGTCTATTTTCCGAAACAATGACAGAGTATCTTGGTGGATAAACAGAAGATAAGAAAAATAAAGTTACACTAAAAATAATGAAACCATTCGTAACTTCGACGTATAGTAAATATTTTGATTCCGGGCTCAATTTATTTTAACAATATAGCCAAAGCTTGATGTCAATTGTCAGAACTGAACGTTTATCAGAAATTGTGAAGCTCACGTATTGTCCAATATTTTGCAATTTTTTTTTTTCATGTTGCCTCTTAGAATATTTTTATATGTTATACACCTAGGATATTTTTTTTATTGCACTTTTATATTGCAATTCAAAAAAAATCTATAGAATCCAAAGACTCATTTCAAAAGTTTAAAATCAGCAGAAAACTGCAACTCATTTCGTTTGGAAACAGCAGCAGATATTTTAAAATGGAACTCATTGGCGAGTTTCAAAATTTCATCAAAGTCCAGAAATGAAAAAGACTTCGTTGGTCACAAGTTAGTTCGATTCGAAACTTGAACGGGTCCGGTTCGAACCGTTCCGTGATTGCACTCCGTCTTGAAAATTTCGAGCAAATACTTTACAAGCTTTTGTAAAGTTTCGGAACGCACGATGAGACTTTAAATGAAATATTACTTGCGGGTCAGTTCGCCGGTTCGCTGAGTTTTGTACTGAATAGTAAGTGTTTGGTGTCTTCGTAGCTTCCTTCCGTCTGTATTCCGTTAATGCACTGGAGTTTCAGTTGCTGCTAGATGAGCTTGCCCCATCTTTGACCTCATCTTTGCCTCTGGCTAGGAGCGAATTAAGGCCAAGAGCGAATCCATATAAATAAAAAAAAAGAAATTTGTCAGATTCTTCCACTACTGGGACACAGCCATCCTTTCTAATAAAGACAATGGATTGTAATCCATCATAGACTGTCTTGATGATGATGACACTATAGACTTCTATACTAAAACATTGCCGGATTACACTACAAAAATGGTTTTAGTATTGTTTTCACGTCTACATCCAGTATTGAGACGACAATCAAGCTTGTTTTATTTGACTGAATAGTATTTATCGTACCTTGATAAATATAATGGTTTAAGGTTTTTACCTCTGCTCCCTTTAGGGATTTCAGGCGCGATAGTGTATTGCTCTCGGTATGATAGTAAAATCAGAATTATGCAAACCATTTCCTATGACAAATTCGAAGACAAAAATTATAATTAGTCTATAAGCTCAAAATTTAGTAAAATCAGAATTATGCAAACCATTTCCTATGACAAATTCGAAGACAAAAATTATAATTAGTCTATAAGCTCAAAAATACTTCTAACCTTGTGATTATTGGGGTGCTAAGACAGGAAACCTCCACGTGCGCCCGTGGACTGGAGTTCCCCTTCGGATACGTCCGGGGGGAAGACCAGTTTTTCGGGCCGGTGCACCCTGGGATGCCGGCAAAAACTCTTTTAGGCACTGTGTGCCTAAGGGGTCTCTTTGCCCGTATGCGAATAGCCTGTCGGGTGGATGCTCCAACGCGTGTCCCTCTGAACAGCAGAGGGCACAGCGGCGGAGCGGGCTTGCGGACGGTGAGTAATGGGTAAGCTCGCCGTCCGACCAAGGACCAAGCCCGGGTCGGTGGCGCGTCGTGTTTCACGCGTCACCGACGGGGCCCCTTACGGGGCCAAATGCCTGCTGGGGTCGCGGCTTTTTTCTTAATCCAGGATACCGCGGCCCCGGAACGTAAAGGGCATCCGAAGAAACACGGGTGGATTTTAGTCAGTAAGAGTCTGACAGTCCCTTCCGCCCCGCCCAGGGCGGGAGAACTCATTTGATGATTTTGTCACCCTAAAAAAAACAAAAAAAAAAAAAAAAAAAAAAACCTTGTGATTATTGCGTATCTATCTTATCAAGTACATTGACAAAACATTAATAATATTCTGTATCATTGACGGTAATCAGTACATTGATAAAAATTGCCATTATGTTTCTTACAGTTGACTAATAAAGCCACTAAAATAACTGTATGAGTCACAGGAAGTGCCTTTAACGCAATTCAAAAGATAATTACGAACTATGTCGTTCAAAAGAGTTTACCTACCTAAATAGTTTATAGTATTTACCTACTATGTATAAATTAATCGGTTTTATTAACATATTTGCGTGTTTTGATTTTGTTTCAGTTATTCATTTAGTACCACATATATGTATGAATAAACCTGAAAGTTTATTTGGATGGATGGATGTTTGTTCCTCTTTCACGCAAAAACCACTGAACGGATTTGGTTGAAATTCGGCACACAGATAGTTTATTACCTGGATCAACATTGAGCATAGTTTTTATCCAAATTTTATATTCCCAAGGGCTGATTTTTGAGTTGTAGTGGACCGCTGGCAACAGCTAGTATACATATAAAACACAAAAAATTACTTTAAAAAACTCTCACCTTTTGCAAGACACCCGCACCTTGCAAATACTCACTTTATCACTATGCTAGCCTATTACTTTTTCTAGGTTTTTTTTTTATTTAACCTACCCAGAATGATATAAAAACTTACCAACTTGAACTTATACCAATTATTATAAATACCACATCACTAGATGCTACCGTCGGTGCTCAGGAATAGATTTTAATTATATTCTCGTTCCCGATTGAGCAACTCGTCAAAATATTGATTTATGCTCAAAAGAGAATAAAACAGTTGCTCTAAACATAAGTGGCCTAAAATAGTTTCTCAAACGGGAATGCCTCAAAAATTTTCACATATTTTAACACACAAATAATACTTGAGGGAAAATACCACATGCATGATCAAACGTATGAATAAAGCGTTGTGTAATTATGTTCTGCCTTGAAAGTTTCAGTTCTCTCAGTTTGACCTCTAGGTTCTATAGTGTGTTAGCATAGTTTCATTATTACTGTAATAGACACTAATTACTTTTCTAAAGCCCAACTGTAAAGGCCCTACCTACAGCAACTTAAACACAAGAACAACTCGCCCAATAAGCTGCTCAATAAACAAAGTGATACCAAGTCTCTCGCAACTCCCTCAAGTCTCTAATTCAAACACTCCAGAACTCAAACTATAAGTCATCCTTAATACCTAAGTAAGTACGTATTTGTCTTTGAATAGAACTAGGAGAGCATACGGCTATAAAGTTTCCACCAATTAATATTTGCTAAAGGTACTTTAGTAGTTCCAGAACTTAGATGCAGTTCTAAAGCACTGAGAAGCAAACACAGACAGGACTCTAATTATATGCTTTTACGATATATTGATGCTAAGGTTTTTTTTATTGTGGTAAAATCATCAAATGAGTCCTCCCACCCAGAGTAGAGCAGGAGGGACTCGTACTTACTAAAATCCACGGTGTCCTTCAATAGCCCTTTGCGTTCCGGGGTCACGGTAATTCGTGAGTCCCGCGACCCCGGCAGGCTTTGGTCCTCGAGCGAGGGCCCCGTCATTTTGCTGACACTGTTGGAGGCGCACGTGGAACACAACGCGCCGTCGACCCGGGCATGGTACATGGTCGGACAGCGAGTTGCCCATTACTCGCTGCCGACGTCCGTCGCCGTGGGCGTCTACCACTGCGGACTGATGCTAAGGCTGGGATACTCGTAGTTTTGATATTTATCGTGCTTTGATAAAATAATAGTTTAATCCTAATTTCGACAGGGTTCAGACTGCTACATGTTTTTAGGGTTCAGAAGCCAAATGCAAAATGGAACTCTTATAGATCCGTCATGTCTGTCTGTCTGTCCGTCCGTATGTCACGGTCACTTTTCTTCGAAAGTATAAGAGCTATCCTGTTGAAACTTGGTAAATAGATGTATTATGTGAACCGCATTAAGATTCTCACACAAAAAAAAAGTAAAGGGGGTTCCCCATACTTAAAATTGAAATGCAAAACATTTTTTTTCACCAAACCCATACATACGTGTGGGGTAGCTATGGTTAGGTCTTTAAAAATAATATTGAGGTTACTAATAGCATTTTTTTTTCTAAACTGAACAGTTTGAGCGAGAGACACTTCCAAAGTGGTAAAACGTGTCCCCCCCTGTAACTTCTAAAATAAGAGAAAGATAAAACTAAAAAAAATGTATGATGTACATTACCATGCAAACTACCAGCGAAAATTGGTTTGAACGAGATCAAGTAATTAGTTTTTTTTTTGTTTTTATTTTCGCAATTTACCTTTCAAAGTTACAATCAACTGGACGAACTTTTATATTATGTTACTTGCTGCTACGGAACCATTTATGGGCGAGTCCGACTCGCACTTGGCCGGTTTTTTATTTTTTCCTTGCTCACATTTTTTCACTAATGGGCAAAGGCCTCCCCCATGTTCTTTCAAGGGTTCTGATTCTGCGCGTCCTAAGTCTAAAGGCGCTCCCTCACCGGGAGCTTTTGCATGTAATGTAACATTTTAGATTCGACTTTGAGCATTACATTACAACACTACCCCCCTGACTGACGAGCGTTCGGCATAGATTTGATACAAGGTGCGCATTGTGATGCTCGATTTTCCTCCTTCACTGATGAAATGCTAGAAACTGTGAAGTTACATTGCAGGTAAATGGGACCTCAGGATGAGGGAGCGCCTAAAGCCGTCGCCACACCTCTTATTGGACCGGCCTAGGAGGAAGCGCCTCCTTGAGATGAACTCAAAGCACCCATCGACAGAGACACCCTCAGACAGACTTGCAGTGCGGTCAATGTTCATGTGACTAACATCTCC
The DNA here is from genome assembly GCA_943136025.2 of Agrotis puta. Lineage (NCBI taxonomy): Eukaryota > Metazoa > Arthropoda > Insecta > Lepidoptera > Noctuidae > Agrotis > Agrotis puta. The sequence goes on from OW964172.2 coordinate 11,864,260, forward strand.
CGTCCCACTCCAACCTGGCAGAGTTCTTGCGACATCCAGTGTGCCCATTTAAGAAGACAGAAATTATGTCATTGTCACGTGTTATGCAATGAAAAATGCACAGTTTGAAATGAATTAAAACTAATAATACTTAGTCATTCACATTTATATGGAGAACGGTATAATGATGACATTGGAAACATTATCTGTAATATTATCCAACATTAACGAAAGCAATTTATGATGGTATCTTGTATTTTTATCTAAATCTACATACATTGATTTCCCACCAGTTATGTCCGGGTAAAAGTTGGAAAATACACAATAATATAATATACAGGTCTTCGCTCTGGGAGAGAGAGTGGGCGGAATCCAATACGCGGGCCTGGAGCGGGATTGGTAGCTGCCACATATCTTCGAATTGGTTTCTAGGACATACCGGTTTCCTTACAATGTATTTCTTCACCGTTTCGAGAGCATGATCTTCTTCTTCGTCGTGTCGATGATTCCTGTAAATTATATTTTTCGACCAAAACTCTGCCACATTCACGGCGTTGGTGGTGGCCTCGGACAGTACTCTTAGAGTGCAGGTGGAGTTACACAGAGTACAATTGAGGAGATGAGCCATCGTTTGCGATGAGGCTCTCATCTTTCTTCATCAGAGTACCCCCACCGAACCATATTGTATTTGCAGCGGTCAACCTGGCTTCACAAGCGGTTTAAGGTCTTCCAAATCCTGATTGTTTTCTTAATACGTATAACAAAATGTGATTACCTAATTTATTTATGTGAAACTGTACACTACCACTAATTGCTACATCAATAATTTTATAATGCGAAATAGTCAGAAAAAATATCTATAGGTATGCAGGTAACAAGTTTGAACTTTATGTTTCTGTCGGTACATAAGTATTATTTTGTCTTTGAGTCAATGTGACCTAACACGAATCTGGAGTAATCTAGCGAATCTATCTTTATGCTAACAAATGGGAAATCGGTGGTAGCAATGTATTTGGACATTCTTTTAGCGAACATTTTTCAACAAACAGACATCTATATCATATTTCACCACATCCACTATTTCCGTACAGGTAAAGTAGATGACTCATATCGCATAAAGTTATTAATGAAAAGGGTGATTCACTAATTTGCGTAGGTTACGTGACTGACTAAACTAACATATCAGTTTCTATGACGTTACCTTTGTTGTTTTGTGTTGCAAGCGAAATCCTAAACTGCGTCAAGCGAACGCGTTCCGGCGCCGCGGCCTCTCTTTGAACCTCGTTGATTTCCGATGCGGAGGCTTTTATTTTTTTAGCGTGGCAAAATCTTCAAATGAGTCCTCCCACCCAGGGCAGAGCGAGAGGGACTGTCAGACTCGTACTGACTAAAATCCACGGTGTCCTTCAATAGCCCTTTACATTCCGGGGTCACGGTAATTCGTAAGTCCCGCGACTCCGGCAGGCTTTGGCCCTCTAAAGAGACGCCCCCCCCCCCTCACTTTGATGACATTCTTTAAGGCGCGCGTGGAACACAACGAGCCGTCGACTCGGTCATGGTCCATGGTCGGACAACGAGTTGGGTCGAGGATACCCAGTTTCCTTAGCTTATTCAACAGTACTCTCGTAGAAACTCGAACTACACAACTACAGCTATGACACACAAACTCTATTACAAATTAATCAGTACCGTTGCGTCAACAAGGTCGTATTGACGCCAAGCAAATATAGTCATTATGCACACATACAACTAATTACGTGTTTACTATCTTACGTGTAATTAGTGTGACGAGCATTCAGCCGTAGACATCTGATATAGGTTAACTAATATTAATAGAGCAACTAGATTAAGTTCTAAATTAGTTCGAATTTTCATCAAATTGTGAGTGTTATCATTTCTTAGAATATGACAAGTGTCTCACTTTGATAATATCTTATCATCACGTGTATTGTGTTATTGAGACGACATTATAAAATATATTTACTTTCTAAATAGAGTCAGCTTCATGTGTTCATGTGGTGACCTGTAAAGCAAATTTGAATACAACTGAGGGTAGGTACATACACTAAATAAAATTATTGTCGACTAGCTTCCGCCCGCGACTCCGTCCGCACGGATGTCGGTCTTCGCGTGTATTGTTTATTTCCCCATTTTGAGTAACTCTGACAATGACATCTTATAAATATTACGGCGCTGAATCCACTGCGGGTAATGCAACGTGTGTTCGCGGTTCTACAGAACAACGTCTATGAATAAAACTGAAAAATAAGATTTTTTTTCTACGTATTTTTCCAGGATAAAAAGTATCCTATGTTATGCCCAGGATAATAAGGAATAATTATACCAAGTTTCATCGAAATCGAACCGTTAGTTTTCACGTGATGCCTGCACAAACAGACAGACAGACAGACAGACAGACAAAAAATTTTTTAATCATATATTTGGGTTTGGTATCGATCCAGCAACGACCCCCGCTATTTATTTTTTCAATATTTTCAATGTACAGAATTGACCCTTCTACAGATTTATTATATGTATAGATAATCACTTCAGTTTTTTAAACTTAATTATTATTAACTAGCTTTTTCTAGCGGCTTCGCTCGCGTTTAGTTAGAATTTGACAATAAATTCGATTCATACATGGGATGGGATGAAAGGTTAATCGCTGTTCTCCTAAAAAACGTATAAGCACAATTAATTTCAGTATGTTCGGTGTAAGAAGTTAACAAATAATCAAACTTACTTTCGCATTTATAAAAATAGTTTAGTTATATATAACTTAAAAATTATAATCTACTGAGATTGATTAATGATTGATTGATTAATCTGTCGATGTTGGCGATCATAAAGTGACTTATTTTTTTTTTATTTTTTTTAGCGTGGTAAAATCATCAAATGAGTCCTCCCGCCCTGCCCTGGGTGGGAGGACTCATTTGATGATTTTCGGACTTGTACTGACTAAAATCCACGGTGTCCTTCAATAGCCCTTTACGTACCGGGGTCACGGTAATTCGTTAGTCCCGCGACCATAAAGTGACTTATTGGATAATTATATCGATTAACTTTATGAGGTAATATGAGTTAAGTGGCAGGGCCGTAATCGTCTAATGTCTCAAATCTGTACACATGCAGAAAAAGAATGTGCCTTAAACAATACAAGGGCAAGCCAAGCGAACGACAATAACTTCTCAAAGAAATCTCGTCAATTTTCACTACAGAAAAATAGCGGGAGGTCGAGGGAACTGTATTTCACAATAAATCTGGTATATAATGTTAAATGCGGCGACCCAGGGTGCCTCTGAGGGCAATATGGATGGAGCACATAAATTCTTCTTTGCATCAGTGATGCTGGCCGCATATGATGGCGGTTTGAGCGTTAAAGATGTCCGCCGTTTGTCTTGCCTCCTACGCCTTATGAAAATTACAGACTATGACTTTATGAGTAAGGACAGAGCTAGTTTCGGAGCTTGTGACCTAGATACTACTAATGGAATATTTCATTATATAGCCGCGAAACTTACCTACGAGTAATGAATGAATGTGATGAATTTCATTAACAACTAACTACGATGTGACTCATCTACACGTATGTTTATCTAATCGGCATAGTATAGGTAAAAAAAGCAAACATTACAAAAAAGATATTAAAACAAGGAAAAGGCCAAAGCAACTAAAAAAAATTGTAAAAGTAGTATTTTAAAGTTTCCCACTGCTGGACAAAGACATACCAGCTTCCATTTTTCCAGAATCAGACTCAAAAAGGTTGGAAAAGTCTTCTGCGATACGTGGCCAAGTTCACCCCGCACACAAGATTTTTCTTAAAATATTTATCATTTGAACTGTGCTCAATATTCTGACTGATAAAGTTGATTATGGAGTGTACTTGCACAAGAGTAACTGTTACATTTGTTATAAGCTAATAGAAAACACAGATGACTAATAAGTAATGATACGTTTTCCGATTTCATTAATTAATTCTTGTCTTCCAAATCATGTAATACCTAATCCAGCAAAAACAATATAAGCCTCACTTTACTAAACATGAATAAGAATCCACAATGAATCATTGCATAATCGCAGGTAGATAAAAATAAATCTACCATTTCATGAATAAAACTCATAATCGCTTAATCTTATCAATAATGAGTCATCTGATAAAATGTGACAATAACAAACAGACGATACAAGGATATCGTTTACGAAAACGAAAAAAAAAAAACTATTCATGCTGCATTATAATCTTATCTGAAACAGTTTACATAACTATCATTTTCCTAGTAACTGTAGGTGTTGATAAAATAGCAGAGAGACAAAAATGATCATCTTGACACCTGGATTGAAAACAGATAAGCAATATTTTCGTTCGTATTTACATAACAGTCTAGTGACAAGTACACATGGCTAACGTAATATTTATTTTTATTTTCTGCCACACACTAAGAATTTATCCTGTGTTGTGGGTTCGTTCACAAAAATAGAAATTAACATACACTCACATTCAGACCTGGAACATTCCGTGCGGGGATCGAACCCGTGCTACGCCACGCAAAGCTCGATGGCTCAGCCACTGCGCCAACCGTGTCGTCAAATTGGTCGCAATGACTGCTGAGGTCCTAGGTTTGATTCTCAAGTCGGGCTTTCCACGGAGTCTTGCCCGCTTCAAGTTTTATGGCTATGGGTTTGCTCTCTATTACTAAAAAACAAATCTAGCGGAATGTGGGTGTAAATATTTCGTACCTATATCTCTAGCCCTACCCTTAGTGGATCATAGCCTTGATGATATGTCATGGAGAAAACAATTGCATTGAATTATGATTGTCTGTGAGTACATTATGCAACCTATGATACAAGCCTGGCTCAAATTAAATAAATAAAATAAAGGCATGAGGTTTTATTGTACTGATTTGCTCTGGCAAAAGCAAACAACAAGAAATATTATAGAAACACAGTAAAAAGTACTGATAATATTCCTCCAGTCAATGTCTTAACTTAACTGAAAATCAGTGTCTTGTCCAGTGGGCCAGAGAGTAAATTAATGGAAATACAATATTCCTTAAAGTAAATATTTATACATTGGTAATGTTTACAAAAGTAGTTTTCAGGATGTCAAAATTTACGTTAAAACACGACATAATAATGGAAACATCACCAAAAATGTCTTTGTAATTTTTGTTTCCATACATTCCAAAATACAGTCTAAATTTGTAGGTAAGTATACTCGTATCTACTTACCAGCAAGCAGACTAAATAAACACAACATCCCTAAGCTGTACGCTCCGAAGCAGAACAAGGAATGCTTCGGAGCGATAATTGCGCGCAGTGGATATCAGATCCAGCTTAAACAGGAGTTTCCGTCCTTGCCGCCGAAGGACCGTTTCCGGAGGAAGCCGGACGCAGGGTGGTGGGGGGTCGAGTAAAGCCTGGAGCTCATTGACCGAACGGCACGTTAAGATGTTTGTGTTGTATTACTAAATTATGCCGTTAGTTTAAAACAATGTGATTTAAAAGAGTGTCCATGGAGTTTCTTGTCTGTCTTCTCCATAGATACTACTCCTTGAAATACCATAGTTGCCCCTATGGTATTTTCACAGTTGTTATATTTTGTGACTGGGACTGTGGCACCATAATTTTGATAGTTAATTATATTTTTGTTGTCATTGATTATTCAAAAGTGCCTGTAAATGGCCTTCTTGAAATAAATGCTTTGATTTCGATTCAGTGCAGTTCAAGAGCAGTGGTGGCCCTGTGTTAACAACAGCAGTGGGTTTAGGTCGTCGGTTCGAACCCAGATAGGTACAATAGTTTGTGTAATTTAGATAATTCGAAACATTGTTAGGAAGTCGGTATTTGCAATCGAACCAAACATTCGAAGACGTGATATCTACCAATCGGTGCTAAGCCCGCGTGGTGGATTACAGCCCTCTCAAAAATACCTGTGTCCCATTAGTCGTAACATTATAGGCAGAAAATATTACCTATGGTTTTATTTCCTGCTTCCCAGAACTGTCAATATTTCAGGAGAAAATTCAAAATGAATCATTCTGTAGACCAAAAACGGTCAGATATCCTACAAAGAAACCTACGACCTGTTGATGTGTAAAGAGATAGGCAACTACGGCGTTTTAATTTGGCCAAGTTACCACAAAGGCAGCGTAGCATGTTTAAGGTAAGTATGGACACCGCGCTAACAGATAATGTTACTATGATGTTGATAAAACGGCATATTATAAGATCCCATGCCATGCCGTTCTGCCTATGGATGCCTAGCCTAAGCACGTTCTAAACAGATCGCAATATATTTAGGTATTTCTTGTAAATAATTAATTATTCGAAATCGAGGTTGTTGGTAGGGATTTGTATGTTAAAATGTGTGAGAATTTCGTATTACCCTTACAAAGTTCTAGGTGCTTATGACATTACACCGTAATTACATTAGGGTATAAAACGTCCGGGCACGCCGCAATCGCGGCGGTAAGACCCCTCTTTGAGGAGTGGCTGGATAGGCGTCACGGCGTCCTTACCTTCCGCATGACGCAGGTCCTCACCGGACACGGAAGTTTCGGGAGGTTCCTGTGTCTGATAGGGAGGGAAGAAACGCCTGGGTGTCACCACTGCGAGGATCGTCCGGAGGACACGGTGGAGCATACGGTGCAGGACTGCCCCGCTTGGGCAGAGCACCGCCGTGTCCTCACGACGGCGATAGGCGGAGACCTCTCGCGCCCGGCATTGGTCGAGGCCATGCTGCGGGGCGAGACGGAGTGGGAAGCGGTCGCCTCCTTCTGCGAAGCAGTCATGCTCGTGAAGGAGGAGGCGGGCCGCCTGAGGGAGAGGACAGCGTCCTCCCTCCACCCCAGCCGCAGTGGTAGACGCCCACGGCGTCGGACGTCACAGGACGATCTCCGGCCACCGTAGGCGCGGGCATGCGGGCAGCGAGTAATGGGCGACTTGCTGTTCGACCATGGACCATGCCCGGGTCGACGGCGCGTTGTGTTCCACGTGCGCCTCAAAGAGTGTCAGCATATTGACGGGGCCTGTAGAGGGCCAAAGCCTGCCGGGGTCGCGGGACTTACCCATTACCGTGACCCCGGTATGTAAAGGGCTTGTGAAGGACACCGTGGATTTTAGTCAGTACAAGTCTGACAGTCCCTCGCGCCCTGCCCTGGGTGGGAGGCCTCATTTGATGATATTACCACGCAAAAAAAAAAGGGTATAAAACGTCGTCTTTAAAAATGTAAGTAGATACTTAAATGTCATACATAAAAAATATTAATATCGAATTTCGGCCGCAGTACCAATACCAGCCCCCGCCGCGGAGTGAATTACGTGACAAGTTTATTATACACCACAACCTTTTAAGCACTTTTTTAGATTTTATATATTTTATATTTTAATGAAAACAAACCGAAAATGTTAATCAAAATATGTAATTGGTAGATTTCATGGCGCCCAATAATGAGTTTCGGCTTTTTTTTTTACGTGGTAAAATCATCAAATGAGTGGGAGGACTCATTTATACTATATTATTATAAAGCTGAAGAGTTTGTTTATTTCAACGCGCTAATCTCAGGAACTACTGTATCGAATTCAAAAATATTTTTGTGTATCCCCAATAGCTCATCTATTGAGGTAGGCGTTTTTTTTTACCTGGTAATAGTCCTATCGGAGAGCGGAAGGGACTGTCAGACTCGTACTGTCTAAAATCCACGGTGTCCTTCAATACCCTTTTACGTTCCGGGGTCACGGTAAATTCGTACAGTCTCGCGACCAATGTGGTTAGGCTAGAAGGCATCGCACATATAGCATAGCTTATGCACTAGTGTTTGAGCAAATACAAGTGTGCTTTCGATTGCTTTACTCTGATAATCCGGAGGGACGCCAGTTCGACACGACCGGGAAGTAATCAGTCGCAGGACCAACAGCTTAAGGTGCTTTCAGTGGCATGGGGGTTTTACTTCACGAAATTCCAAACTGCTACTAATTTAGTCCTTTTAAAATTACCTAATTTATAAGATATCCTATCGTGATCGCCTGACTTTAATGCCTTTGTCAGACAGGCGAGTCCGAAGCAATACCGAACCGACGCGAGACGTCAGTCCGATAGTTCTGTCACGCTATCGGATCGTTTTCGCTTTTCTATGTGACTGTATTCAAACAATTCCATACATTACAAACAAAAACATTACATAAAAACGTCACGCTTCGCATTCGCGACGCCTGTCCGTTTGACAAAGGCTTAAATTATGATGACTAAGTTTCTATTGATAAAACATTTCTGAAACTGAAGTGCCAATCATCGCTTTTGATGTTGTTCAATGTAAAGCACACTTGCTTTATGATTAAAGATCTTTCGGAAGACAGTGACGATGCGGCATATCCTTGATAATAGCGAGCCTTATCAACTATATTGATGACTGGCCAATCTCCTTTATTATTAGATGACATTATAATTATGTATTGTATAAAAACCAGTCGCTGAACTCTGTCTGTACGTGTATAACTTACGAACGACGGCACAAAATTGAATCATTATTTTTGTTTGTTATGTATCTACGTTATTATACGAAAAGTTTAAAAAAATATATAGATATTTGCATGTCCTTTTATTTACCGGGTATTTCAAAAAAAAAAAATAACGCGTTTGAAGCCGGGGTTTGCCACTAATTGTATACAAAAAGACATTAATTAAAATTAAATCTTTCCAAAACTACACCATACCATGTTATGTGTACTCATTGTGTAGAGCTCACTCCCAATCGGTTCTATTAGAAATCTATAGGGGAGGCTAATGTTCATCAGTGGAGATACTGTTTTTTTTTCTTTTTTTTAGCGTGGTAAAGACATCAAATGAGTCCTGCCATCCAGGGCAGGGCGGGAGGGACTTTCAGACTTGACTGACTAAAATCCACGGTGTCCTTCAATAGCCCTTTATGTACCGGGGTTACGGTAAATTCTCAGTCCCGCGACCCTGGCAGGGGCAGTAGACATACTACGGCTGATAAAATGAAAATGGTAGGAACACAAGTCACTTAAAACATCAAACATGCCAAACATCCTCTTCTAGATTGAAACGATTAAAATACATGGTTTCATAGAGTAATTTCTCAGAAATTCAGTTTCCCACAAGTTATCAACTTTAAGTTTGCTAAAACCCTAAGACTACATTTACCGTTAAACCAACGTTACTTTGTAACGGAGTAAAGTTGAAACTTAATTGAAATACGTAAGTAATAAACTCATAAGAACCAGAGTTGCTTGACACTCCTACAACAATTCCTGACTTTTCCGGAACGCTTTTGGGGGCATTATTTACACAACTTTGTATTTATACTGCAGGTATTCTAGATCAGGATTTTGCTGCAAGTCGTTTTTGTGCTACGTGGCACTTAAAACTTTGGAACAATATGAATAACAATTTACAAACTTTTGTCCATTGAAAGTCTGCATGAAACCACAAGCGTCATCTTTGTCTGTGTAAAAGTCGTAAATAATACGTGGCAGACAACTACAAGTTTTAATAAATTCGTCACCGAATTTTGGAGCCGAAAGCCTTACCTAATTAAGATAACGTCTTTGGTCGGGGGGGATCCGGTACCCTGCGGAGGAAACTTCAACTTTAGCAGTTTCGTGTTTGTCTTAGACGACTTGGACAGTGAAGTAACTATTCAAACAAACTGGCCGTCGCCGGCATCCGATTTAAGCCTAGCTTAACATCCAAATTAAATGCTGTTACACGTTCAACCCACAAAGTGTTATGAAACCAGACTATGTTTAAACTTCCGTTTGTACAGGAATTCTGTTGAATACTTACATTGTGGTTTAAAAACGCGAAAAATTTTCATTCGCCGCAGGCTGTGGTGCTGCATCAGCGGTTGCGAACAATAATACAAACAAAATAATGACGACTACTCTATTTTGTAGTTTCGCGTAAAGAGTTGGACTGTTTATTTGGTGAATTCATGAAGCATTTTGTATTAATTCGACTCTTTCGTCGGTTGGTAACCAAAGTTTCCGTAGTTAGATTGTAATATCGATTGTACGATAGCTTTGTTGTACAACAAAGCTGCTGAAATCAAATTTATGTTGGGTATTTGCGAGTTTTTTTATTGATCTTTACAACGGCCAATGTCAAATCATTGCACACAGCCGTATTCTTGGATACTCATAGTAATCATGGCAATTGAAAACTAATAACTGTGAAAAGAAATACTTTGATCACATTCAGACAAAGGAAGTTTTCCTTTAAATGCGTCAAAAACATGAATATAAAAATCTTAACCATAAAAAAATACACTATTCCTATAGGATCACTGATAAAATACAGTGACGACTTACACTTACCCGGAAGTAAAGTTGCTCTGAACAAACTAAAACACATCTCGAACGCTGGAAAACTTTGTAAATATGTAAGCGAGTGCGTATAGTAGCGATCTAAGTTATACGGGTCCCAGTCCCAAGTTTCGTATTAACTGTGAAACTTAAACATCAAAGCAACAACGCGAACTTGCTGCGAGACCTCATACCTGCTGACAATTTCAATAACTAACTTTGTCATATCGCTTTACTGAAATACTTGCTGTAAATTAAACCTTTCGACAGTTGGTGGGGATATCGCTTTGTAATTGTTCACTCGTACTATGTAACCTTTGTGTTCATTATGTTTTGAGCCATTATGAGTTAAGTTAGTTTTTACGTGGTAAAATCATCAAATGAGTCCTCCCACCTAGGGCAGAGCGGGAGGGACTGTCGGACTCGTACTGACTAAAATCCACGGTGTCCTTCAATAGCCCTTTACGTTCCGGGGTCACGGTCTTTCGTACAGTCCCGCGACCATGAGTTAAGTTTTGTTTTAAGTTTTTGAAGTACGAGGATGAATCTTACGGAGAGAAAAAGTAAAAAAAAAAACGACGGGTTGCACTCTGGGAGTGCCGGCAGAAGTGAAAACTTGAATAGTAATTGTTGGAAATATCTTGTGAACAGATTTTAGTAAAACTCGCAAAAATGGTTGACTTTTTATTTCAATAATTTTCCAATGTGACGTACATCTTTTATAAACAATGTTACCTAGCAACGAATGTCACACGAACATTCACGCAAGCGCCCTGCGCCGTCCTACGCTTTTTCGGTCAGGGTCACGTGTCCTGACGCGAGTTTAAGATTTTATACCCATTACAGAAAAAGTGCTCAACGCCGCTAAAGAAGTTTTCACTTCAAAAATACCTGAAAAAGAACACTTTTATATAAAGCAACACTTTTCTATATTCTCATACAAAAGATTCGTAATAATACTTAAAAGTCAATTTGAACTTTAATACCATACCATAAAGTTTAAGTGTTAATGGAGGGGTTCCGGGAAGGCAAAACAATTGAGTGACGTTAGTTATAGGCGGCACAGTTTGCCGGGCTAGCTAGTTACAAATAAAACCGTTACAAACTTGTTACTGTTGTAGGTTAATATGTTATACACTCATCACGTCATACACCAGACGCTGAAACACAAAAATGTGTATGTACGAAATTAAACTTACTATTTTTAAATGTAAATACTTACATAAAAAAATTACTGTGATGAATAGTAAAAAACATAAGTTTTTATAAAATAGGTGGGGTAAAAGTATATGCCAACTAACTAGGCTGGTATTTATGAAATCTGAAATAAAATTGATGTCATAATTTAGGTATTACGCTACAGAAATTCTATTAGTCGTTAAGTTTTTTAGTACAACATGTTTTTTGGTGAAAAAGTTCTTGATTTCGGTCATAAATCTTTTTCAGTGTCACACGTGAGTGCGGTGTTTCTCTACGTGATCGAATCCGAAATGAGGAGATCCGTAGACGAACTAAAGTCACCGACATAGCCCACCGGATTAGCAAGCTGAAGTGGCAATGGGCAGGCCATATTGCTCGCAGAGCAGATGGCCGATGGGGTCGAAAAGTACTAGAGTGGAGACCAAGGACTAGCAAGCGCAGCGTAGGACGTCCACCAACAAGGTGGACAGACGACCTTATAAAGGTCGCCGGAAGACGCTGGATGCAGGTCGCTTCCAACCGGTATATGTGGAGATCTAAAGGGGAGGCCTATGTTCAGCAGTGGACGTCCTATGGCTGAGATGATGATGATGATGATGACGTGAGTGCAAATATTAAATGTTCGATACGTGAGGTACAAAGCATTGTAAAATAAATTAGCGAGTGGGTGAAGCGTTCTTCTACAAGGGATTAAGTATCTCACTTCAGACAGAAATAAGTGATGGACTCTTGATCTCTTTGTTGGGAACACGTTCATTAATTCTAAAGCCTCAGGCTGTTGTCTTTAAGCCGTCTCTTCTGTCTAATGAAAAACGAACTTATAATTGAGTATATAAAGGTGGACCTCGACAGGCTGACGTATACATTCATCTTCATTTTAAAACCCTCAATGTTGTTTCAATGTGATAGATCTTCGTCGTGCAAGTCTGGTCGTTCTCTTGAGACCTTTACTTTTTAAACTTTTTTAAAAAATATATTGCTTTGAAAACTACTAACTTGACTTCAACAGAACAGAACAAATGTACAAAGACGTTCTGAATTTTGAAAGTTGGTAACATAGACACGTTTATTTCTAAGCAAGGCAAAAACGGTGGTTTATTACATGCAGCAACATTGGAAATAAAACCTTTTTTGCTAAAAAAAAACAACTTCTAAAAAAGCAAAACAGCAAAATGCAAAATAACTTTTCATCGGAAATCGGTGAATTGGTAATTTTCTTATTTCCTTTTTATTTTCGTTGAATCGCACTAATTTTCAATCTCCGAACTGTGCCTTTTAAATTATAGGTTACTTAACTACTGAAGAAACAAATAGCCCTAAATAATTCGTGCAAAAGTTAATTATAAAATACACAAACCGTCAAAAATACACAGCGTACCGATAATGTTGAGGCAACAGCATTATGTATGCAAATTGTGGTATTTCGGTGAAATATTGCTTTTAATAGTGATGCGTTGATGCGGACAGATGCTGATAACATTAATGTCATGCGGACGGATTCATCATGCGAGTGTTACGGAACTGTGGAGATAGATATTGGTATAACTATGGAAATGACACCCTTTGAATGTTTTTCCCTTTATATTTTGTCGTGCATATTGCTATTACTTTTAAGTTTTTGAAGTGAAAACTTCTTTAGCGGCGTTGTGCACTTTTTTTTGGAATGTGTAAAAAATGTTAAACTCGCGTCAGGACACGTGACCTGATCGAAAATTCGTTAGACGGCGCAGGGCGATTGCGCGTATGTTCGTGTGTGTTTATTACTATTCAAGTTTTCACTTCTGCCGGCACTCCCAGAGTGCAACCCGTCGTTTTTTTTTAAAGTAATAGTGTAAGTATTATAGTTATGTATTAAAGTAGTAGTACTTCAGATTAAATTGAATAAAACTTTTAGTAATACCAAAACAAAAAAAAAAAAAACTAAATAATATTATCATGGTAGTGATGTTTTGAACTACTAAAGGCATAAATAAATTCAAATTGAATCAACGATAAGGATGACAGACAATAGCAATTTAAAAATAATTATATTCCAACCTCTATATTACAATTCTGTAGAAAATAGTAAAATTGTTTGAAAATAAATGTAGCTTGTCTAGGACCCAGACAGAGCAACATTCTTTGAAAATTATGTCTGATTTGGAATAGCTAGAAGTCATGCCAGAAGGCCTTTGTCCAGCAATAGTATGACAGGTTAACATTAAATATAAATAGTTTTTTGTTACAAGTACGTATGAAAAGTCTGTATGACGAATGTGACAGTTAAAGCTATTTAAACCGTCAGCTAGTGTTGAAATATATTGGTCCCGCTCTTTTTTTTAATCAATGTTAATTAACAAAGAGAAAATGCTGCATAACTCTAAAGTGCCGACAGATAACGTCAGAACGTCTTATATCGTAGAATCTTCTTAAATTTTTGTTAACATAACAAAAAAATATGAGTCCGATATTTTTTTTTTAATCCTAATGACTGAGACTGGCAGAAAAAATGTGACTATACCTAATAGTTACATTTTTTAACTGGACTAGCTTATTACCAAAACAGACAAATTGTCTGTCAGAGAAGACTACCATGTACGGAAATGAATAATTTTCAAAACAAAGCAATGGAGAACATCTGTGCATACGAGTACTACAGGCAAAACTATTTCAACTACGTTTGCATTCATAGTAGTATGTTATTGTAAAGGCAGCGAACATGAAATCCATCTAGCACAGATGTTTAAACGTGATCTTCGGACCCTCACGTAACTAAAAGCTTCATGTGGTGTTGTTGCTAGGTGCCTGGCTGTAAGAGAAGCTGTGGGTGTGCGACTGTACCTACGTATATAGGGCGTCTCGTTCACCGAATTCTAATGGAATACGACAGGTGAATTTGAATATGTAGGACAGAATATTTTATTTGTTTCTTGTGTCTTGGAATAATTGTAAGTTTTCCGAAGAGTGAAGAGCTAATCCAGTTTCACTAGCAGAGAGGTTCGGAAGGAGACAGGGCAGGATCACATTATTGGCAATTAAAAAAAAAATTGTTTTCGGGAAATCATAGTTGGAAATATTCAGTCTTGGTGGTTAAAATTAAATTAATTAGCAGAATTCGGCCGAGCAGGATCGAAATTATGTCAAATGTTCAGTGTAATAATGTCATAATAATAATCGCGAAAGTATTGAATAAAATGTGAATTTGAATTGAATCATCTTTTTAATTATAGCAATCGTCATGGCGGTGGTATACCTAGACCATCAGGTCTGCCTAGTTTGCGTCCACCTTCCTTTCAGAGCCAAGCGCGAGTTTTTACTTTCCTTTTTTTAAATCGTGAAAATATTTAGTGTGGGTGTTCACTAGAAATTTCTATGTTGTGGACTGCGTTTACAAACATAGAAACTCACATACACATACACTCAGACCCGAAACAACCACTTGTACTTAGGTCATACAAATATTTGTTCCGGTCAGGAATCGCACTCGCGATACGCTGCGCAGCAGTCCAATCACTCAGCCACTGCGCTAATCGTGCCGTTCCTGAACTACTACTTACTTAACTGTTATATTATCTAGGCTAAAACTGTGTACTCGTGAAATAGATCAACGATGAAAACAAAATAAGATTACACCAAGACAATATATTCGATACAAGCACGTATTGTCACTACTTTGCTAAATGAAATCACTGAACACGATCGTATTACGTGACTCTGTTTTATTGCCAATGCATTCTGTGTTAGCATTTATTATTATATTGGTCATATAGACATGAAAATAGGTTTTTATTTAGGTGACACTCTATCAATTCTTCTGTTTCTGAATGTAATGCCCTGCTTATTCCATGAGAGTCATAGATATTTACAGTCCTCCTTACCTATCACTAGTAAAAACTGTAGGTGGTTATTATAAAATTTATCTTACCGTTGAACATTTTGCAAGTATAGTTATCTTAGAGATTATTAGTAGGTTTACTTCACCTACTTACTTATGGTTTACGATAATAAAATCAGTATCAACAATTTCACAAATCACACAATTAAACATTCATAGAATTTGAAATTGGATACTAATAAAAATAGTAAATCGTCGAATAATTTGGCACTGTGAACTACGAACATAATATTATTAACTTAATAACATCCATTCACGAGTTTCAAATTAACTTTTATGAAAAATTATATGAACAGTATTTACCAGGAAAGTAAATTTAATAAAATATTTGATCTATACACTCCAGTTTATTGGAAAAGCGAGAAAATTAAAATTCGTTCTATGAATCTGAAGTTCTGGGAAAGAATGGAATTCTATTGAAAACACACACAGGAAAACACATTGTTATGCAGGCAAGACGTCGTCGTAACATGGAACGAACACATTCCTGAAGCAAACACGACTTAAAACTTTCCTTATCGCCGTACTTTATAACAGATTTCAGCACTAAGAGAACTCACACCAAAGACCGAGATAGATATTCGATTTCTTCGTTTTGTCAGCAATATTCAAATGGGGTCCGCCACGGAAATATTGCCCCGTAGCCTATATGCAAATTCTATTTGAAATGCGAAAGTTTCCACAAGAGCGTCGAACCTTCAATCGTGAAGGCAAACATTTTCTATAAGATTAGTCGTGAGATGCTCCTTCTGCAGTCAATATTGACTTAGGCGGCCGTTGCAGACGGCGACTTGCTTTAAACATGGAAAAATATACTCAGTAGTGTAACGTTTCTTGGCTTTCACGTTGATTGTGTTTCTGCCATTTTATTTTATGGAATGAAATGGAAGCAGTAGGGTTGACATTCGAGTGGTTGCACTCATGTTTGCTTTTTACAATGTTGTTAGTTGAGTGTAGTTGTGTTTTGAACTCCGAAGCGGATTCGACTGGGTTAAAATTATTGCCCAATTTCGATGTAGTACAATTTGGTATTGGAATGGAATTGTGTCGAACAAATAGCTGCCACTCGTAACAATAATGTCGGACATACAATCAACACTTCATGGTGCAATATGTTGTGGCAAACATTCATTTGGAACAACAATTCTCATACTAAGGGGGTATTTTGCCTTTTACTATTGTAATTCTGGATTGCAGGGAATGATTTCATTTTGCCATTTTCAGTTATCGCAATTAAATAAAAATCCACGCGATTTCATAAAAGGCATCCCCAGAGAGTTTTGAAACTACACTATTCCTGAAATCTCTAAACATTCTTTTTATTACACAACCCTTTCCTTTTTAAAAATAAACCTCTTAAGAATTCAAATAACTGAAAAACATCAAGCGAAGAAGTGCTTTTTCAATTTCCCACAGAATTAAATTTCCTTTCACAGTACTGGTATTACTGTGCATTTTTCTACGGAGCTTTGCAGCCTCCATTGCTGCAGGGTTCCCTTCTTTTTTTTAAATGTGTGCGTTTCCTTCGCTTACGGACTTATTGTCTAGCGAACGGCCAGCTGTTTGCATTGTGGCTCCAGCATTCCCGCATTATGTTGCTTCACAAAATGTAAAGAATTATTGCGTTTTGTGAGACGAGATGAAATGTGGACAGACGTCTGTTGTGTGCTCGGATTTGTGACGTATGAAATTGGACATACAATTTAACAAAGAGAGTTTTTTTCAGTTACTACAAAGATTCTATAGATAAGTAGAAGATTCTTTATTAAAGTTTTAGTTTTTCTTCTCACTCTAGGATGAACAGGAACTCCTACGCATTGACGGAACACAGTAAAAATTGTTGAGAGCCGGGCACCGTAGGATGGTCGCGAGTCAAGCGGCCCTGGTGAAGCCTATCGGTCATCTGACACCGGTGGTTACAGTGGACTGCTAGGAGTTGGGTCCAACCCATCCCAAATTATGTTGATTATGCTGATTATGTCGTTCCTGTCAGCGAGTTTGAAGTCATAGATTAGTCAGAAATCTAGAATTTAGGATGATGCTGAGAATTTCTTTCTCATTTGTGTTTTAATTTAACAGGTTACCATACTTAACTAAGTAAGTAAAATGTATGTAGCCAAAGTACAATCCATATTAGGACAATGCCACCAATTTGACATGAACAAAGCCCATACGTAGGCAATATGCAAGTAGTGTTTTCATCAATGTGCCCAACCAGCGTGGTTATTATGGCTATAGTACGCTTTAAAGTCATTGTTATGAAACAAAGGGCTGTATTCCGACGCCAGTACTTAGTGCACAGCTAAAAGGCTGGTTTTGATTGTCCATGTTGGGCCCTCCTACTCTATGCATGCCTGGTATTTCAGTAACGTTATTGTTGAAATTTGAATGTGATTTTTTTATATTATTGTTCCATTATGTAAATACATAATAGGCAAACGCTCCATATTTAATACTACAGGTATTCAGCTGCATCCGGTTCGACTGGAAGTCTAACGCAATATTGTTGGGAAAATGATCGGCAGATGATGATACCACTATTAATATTTATGTATTGTGTTTCTATGTTCATTAGCTAGGCACTACTAAATCTGTTATTTTGTACATGTTTTTCTCAAATAAATAATTGAACTGTTCTTTTGACATAAAGAGTCTGATGTTAACAAACTTTAATGAAAATCCCTATATTTTGACGTTGTTGACAAACGTTAAAAAACTAACAATTTACGTACATTCCAAATTCCGATTGAATGTAGTGATTATTTAGATAATATGATTTACTGATTAATATTCATGTTAATCAGCACTAAATTTTAATGTATGTGCTAATTTAACAGGATTATAATCATAAACACAACGTGTACTATTTGTTACTAGCGCATTAAACCTATTCACACCATTAAATTACATGCGAGGTGAACAAAATCAATAACATAATTTATTGGTTCAGTTAGTGTCCAGAGAGTTTTTTAATAACCTATTGTGTGGCAAGCTGCAAGGCAAAAGCCTCCCCTTTGTCCTTTCAAACCTTAGTGTTTCGGGCAAAGTAAAATTTTGCTAGGGGAACAGTGTAAAAGACCATACACGGGATATGATGGGAAATTACACACATAAGGCAAACTTAACACAATGCTAACGTAGCGCAAGCGCCAACAGGACGCCATTTATTAATGGCGCTAGCGCTACGTTAGTGTGTTACTTAAGCCTAAAGAGTGTATGTCCCCATTATACCTCACTTCCCCGTCTTATACACTGCTATCCTATCTATTAGGTATTATTCAACATTTAACCATTTATTATGCCCAAACGGGCATGTGTTAGAAGATGCGATCGTACATACGAAACCCATGAAAACAATTACCTAACTCCTGTAAATGAAATCAAAAACCACGATACATAGTTTACAGGACGTGCCGTGAAATTGTGTTAAAATTCTCGTTGTAACTTTTCTTTATGAATTTCAATGTTGTTCAAAGGTAACATAACCTTGTCTGGAAAAAGTCTAGTAAATAAAATAATCTTAAAAGTCAAGCGAAAATAATAACGTTATTTTAAAACGTAAAATATTATATTTAAACTAAAATCACTAGAGACTTAAATTGAAGAAAAATACAAAGCCTTTTTAAAATTAGCCTCTTGTTCTTCATAAACATTTTAGGCATTAAGCTACTTGGGTTTGTTTTTCTAAAGAAAAATAATTGGACAATTTTCAATGTTAAGCAGCACTTGCATGAGTCGGCTCGTGTATGGGTTATGATATTATAAGTTTCTTCCTTGCCTAAAAACCACAGTAAGCTGGTCTTGGCTCTATTTGTACATTTTAAACGGTTGTTACAGATATTCAGTTCTCCGAAGGCTGACAAGGGGATATCATCTTGACCCAGCACCCTTTTTTACGTGGTAAAATCATCACATGAGTCCTTCCACCCAGGGCAGAGCGGGAGGGACTATCAGACTCGTACTGACTACAATCCACGGTGTCCTTCAATAGCCCTTTACGTACCGGGGTTACGTTGATGGGTAAGTCCCGCGACCCCGGCACAGGCTCTGGCCCTCTACAGGCCCCGTCAATTTGCTGACACTCCTTGAGGCGCGCGTGGAACACAACGCGCCGTCAACCCGGGCATGGTCCATGGTCGGACAGCGAGTCGCCCATTACTCGCTGCCCGCGTGCCCGCGCCTATGGTGGCCGGAGATCGTCTGGCGACGTCCGTCGCCGTGGGCGTCTACCACTGCGGCTGGGTCGGAGGGAGGACACTGTTCTCTTCCTCACGGTAATTCGTGAGTCCCGCGACCAGATAGTCAGACCCTCCGTTTAAACACTGATATTAGTCAGTTGTAAATGGTTTTAGTAGAAGCTGACTCCAATACAGTTGGAAAAGGCTAGGCATTATGATGAAACTTCACAGTTCTGTTATAGACAACTTTTGGTGGTCGCTTGCGTTAATTAAGAATTATACACTCAACTTGGATGTTAAATCAGTGGTGCCATCTATTATCATTTATGAACTTTATTGGTGTTTTTTTTTTTTATAAACAGTAGCTTTTTCTGGATAAGAGGTACCCTATGCCCGTCAAGCCAGCGTTTTATGGGTCCTCGGTACACTTATCTACTAACAAATTTTCGCATTTGTAATTAATGGTAAAAAGTATAACACGGTATTGCATTAGATAAATACTGTTACAATAGTTACTTTGTATTGAGATAAATTCATTCTTAGGTAATCTACGTTAGTATCTATATCAAAATAATATGTATTCAATTTTTTTTTTAACAATACATGTTTTTAAGCAAACACTTATCCTAACCAAATCCAAACTCTTTGTAATGACGAGTGTACAATTAGCATCGTCCTGGCCGCCGCAGTCGGATAACGAAGCGCGACGCCGCTCTTCACATGGAACTTGACTTCCAACCTTTATTAGAAATTGACTCTTACCAACCTCCTACTCCCAGTCTGAATCAAACTTTAGGATTAAATCCTAGAGTCCAAATTTGCTTGAAATTTCAAAAGCGGTAAGGGTGAGTTTTGCGGTCACTGAAAATTGTAGATGTTGCACTTGCCTACCTCGCGATAGTGGATATAGTGAAGGGCACTCCAGTGGAGTAGGTATACATACCGCAACTTTCAGGCACTGCTACGATTTCGGATTGGTTCGAAATCGCAATAATGAAGATGATACTCATTTGTACTATGATGTTCATTGTATTTGTGGTTTGTTGTTATTCTTTTGAACACAAAAGAAAATAGTTTTTCAGTCACACGAAAAGATTTATGGCTTTTTGATGATGATATTTTGTTTGTTAGAGACGTCAAATGAAAAATCGTTTACATCGATTTCGAGTGAACTATGTTTGTGATTTTTGCGATTCGACCACAGAACAATGTACTACAACAATCATTATTTGTTACCAATCTATTTGATTGTAACTAACTGAAGTGTAATTCGATATAAAATAAAATAACATTGTATTTGAGAAAACATGAACAAGAGCCAAGCGAGGCCAAAAGGAAATCAAGTAGCTGCAATAAAAGAAAGCAATGGAGTCGCCTTTTGTGCAGCGCTGCAGCGCACAAAGTTACAAGCGGGAACTGAGGTATCAAGTAACTTGCAAAGTGTTTCACTTCTATATTTTATCTTTAATCAGCTTCAGACGATAGGAAATTTATTAACTGAGGCGTTTAAAGAATCGTGGCGTTGAAAGAAGTTAGTTTTGAAATGCCTACTAAATAATTTATATTTTTTCACCTTCTTTCTTTGACAGTTCTGACGTACTTTGTGATCATAGGTCCTAGTACAAATCCTACGTATTTGGCCGTACTTCCGTAAGGAAGGAAGTAATTAATTCGTAAAAATACTTGAAAACTCGTACAAGAATCTCATACATTGAACACGTGTCCTAAATGTCCAGTCAGCGCCCTGCATAACTTTTCCATTTTTCCCAGATTTTGTTAGATAGATTGTAATATGCCCGGCTAGCTCACTCGGTAGAACATGAGATTCTAAATCTCAGGGTCATGGGTTCGAGCCCCACGTTGGGCGCAAATCTCTTCCTGACCATAGACCATGCCCGGGTCGACAGCGCGTTGTGTTCCACGCGCACCTCAAAGAGTGTCAGCAAAATGACGGGGCCCCCCTCTAGAGGGCCAAAGCTTGCCGGGGTCGCGTGACTCACGAATTACCGTGACCCCGGAAAGTAAAGGGCTATTGAAGGACACCGTGGATTTTAGTCAGTACAAGTCTGACAGTCCCTCCCGCTCTGCCCTGGGTGGGAGGACTCATAAGATGATTTTACAACTTAAAAAAAAAAGATAGATTGTAATGCAGTTCTTTGCTCATGTTTCTTTATATAAATTAAATAGTTTCACGTTTCCTACTTTGCCTACATTGTAGTACATTGAAGCGGATGTAGGAAGCTTCATTAGCAAGTTTATAAATCAAACACACGGAAGCTGACGCCGAGGCTAAGTTTTAAGCAGAGTTACAGGAAACCGATAGTGTTGTGCGCTAGAACTAATGAGTCATCTGTTTCTACGTTTATGGTTTTGCTATTCAAATATTAATAGAGCTTTTTTTTTACCGTGACAAAATCATCAAATGAGTCTTCCCCCCAGGGCAGGGCAGAAGGGACTGTCAGACTTGTACTGACTAAAATCCACGGTGTCCTTCAATAGCCCTTTATGTTCCGGGGTAGGAGGGAGGACTCATTTGATGATTTTACCATGATAAAAAAGGCCTTAGGACCTCATCAACAGTTTTCACGTTTTTGTGAACGTAAAGTTAACTGAAACTTTTATGATAAATTAATGGATAGAGCTTCTGATGCCAGCATGACTTCTATGTATTTGACTGCACAGCGAACTTGAAGTACTCGTATTACGACGTAAATTGTATGGAAAATTAAAAAGTGCCTTTAGTGTACAAGGAACTAATTTTATCCATCGGGATACTTGCCAAATATTTGTAGAATACTTATACCGTAAAAATAATAATAGGTACCGTCATTAAAAATTCCCAATTTTGTGTTTTAATTAAAATTATGTATAGATACTAGAACAACAAAAAGAAGTCATGTTTTCTTTTGTGCTGGCACCATTTCCACTTCTCTGTCCTCACGATTCGATGTCAAACAATTCTGCACACACGCCACAAAGCAAACAGACATTTTACCGACAAAGTTGAAACAACATTATACAGAACAGAACAGATAATACAATATTTACAAACCAACCCGTATGAGCCAACATTTGTTTCTCATTATGTCGGTTATCGCAGTCATTCGTGCCTACCCCGATTTATTTAAATACTAACTTTTCGGTACGTTTCGGTTTCGCTCGCGTGTTTCTCGAAAATTATTTCACGGGATCATAATACCGGGATAAATGATGTCCTATGTGTTTTCATTAAGACTTGATTGAGTAACATTATATAAAGCATTAAGTTAGATTAGAGTAAGATCATTAATTGTTCCCCAGGATCGTGTCTGGGGTAAAAAATATCCTAATATCTTCGCAGTTTGACTACCCGGTTGGTTTTGTGCTGGTGAGTGAGACTGCGAAGCGTGGGGTCCTGGGTTCGATTTCTGGTAGAATAAATTGCTATAGGGTTTTTATTAGAGCTTGGAAGTTGGCGATATGAAAACACACTCTTCGGTCGTATCAAATTGCCGACCAAAAGGAAGAGAGAGTGCACCTGCGACTGCGCACACTGTTGTGCATTTGTATATCAGTATACCAGCGTCAATGGCTAATCCCCGCTTAGATTGGCCGTCATATACATGTTTGCGGTTTTCTGCTACGACACAGAGACTGACACAGAGCTATTAACTGCTGCATTGTATGTTGCACTTTCGATTTTCGCACATAGCAAATATTCGTATGTTTTACAAGTATCTATTCCGGTTCTGGCTGTTTGATTATCTGTTAAAATGTCTCTGAATGCACCCACAACACAGGAGAATTTCTCAGGGTTGAAAAAAAAAACCAAATCATCAACAGTATAGGTTGGTTTGAACAAAAATAAAGAAAATCTAAACAGAAGATCATTCCTTGAACCCGTACGCTGAAGCAGCAGGATTAGCCAAGCGAATATTCATGACCATCGTCTCCCGCAGCCAGATGTCTGAGAAACCACTGAGCGCGTGATCTTAGCGAAGCAGCTAATGAGGACATTTTCTTGCTGTTTGCCTGGCTAAAACGTACTAGTGTTTGTGTAGAATACGCTTCAACAAGGAAAATGTTTGAATGCAAAATCACTATGACGCCTTAATCTTTTATAATCTTCAAAATAACTTTTATTTCGGAAGTAGTTTTTTTTTTGCCACCGTCTTCCGAAAAAAAGTTATTTTGTAGATTATTTTACCCTTTTTTGTGGTTCTTTTTGAATGCGGTTACATTTTTTTTTGTAAAAGTTTTTTATAGAGGGCTTGTTTGTGGGTTGAAAAATCAAAATATGAGTCCTCAAGCCCGAGATACAGCGAAAAGGGACTGTCAGACTCGTACTGACTAAAAACTTCCCTGTTCCTCCGGTTGCCTTTTGCATGCATATTAACACATTCAAACTTAAGCTAAAAAATCATGTTTATAAAATGTAGTAATACCGCATTCCAAATGTTACCAACTATTATTGTATAACTTCACCAACACGCACCTGAGGGTAAATTGATTTTAGATATAAGCAATTACTTTGTATCTCATTATAAGTGAACCTATGTATTGTTCTTATGAGAATAAATTCTTTAAACCTATTCCAAGCGCGCACTACCCTGTTTGGACAGCCGGCCCTGTAATTTGTGGAGGGGTCACACTTTTTTGTAAAAGATTTAATTCGTGCTTCAATTCGACCACGTCTTGTAGCTTACCATCAGGTGAGATAGTGGTTAATCATATTTTAAATCAGTCCCGATAAAATAAGCAACAGTTTAAGAGCAAGAGAACCTCTTGATCTTAAACCACCCTTTACATTAATTTGTATTTAAAAACTGAATTGCGAAAGCATTGACTGCCCTTTTTGACAATAAATAGCTATTCAAATCCAGGCACCCTGAAAATATTTTTACAATGGAAATTTCGCTCAAAAATCGAAATATTACTTGCTCGGTAAAATAAGGATCCTTTTTTATATTTTAAAAGTAAACTTGGTCTCGCAGGGCACGTGCAGAGCCTCATCACAAAGGCTTCGTTGCACCACTCTACGCATTCTAATGCAAATTTCATTGAAATGCCATCCCATTGTTATCACTTCCAGTCTCCATGGAGTACTGGCACTCACACATCTGCGATCTTTATATTATAATGCGACTCTGTGAGGTTATTAAAAATGTAATGCGAAGGGGAACATTTTGTAGAAATGTTCAAGGGAATATTAAAGGCGAATTTGTATTTAAATTAGCAATGACAAATGCTTGAGGTTGCATAAAATACTCGTAAAAATTAGAGTATATTAGAAGATGAAGAGGTAACATTTCAAAATAGTTACCGTCCATGTCCTTTGATATAATTCTGCGTCTTTTTTGTATTTGTAGGTAACATTTTATTCGTACGGAAGTGGTACTAGGGTCACTGTCAGTAGCACTCCCGTACGAATAAAATATTATATATATACATTATAGTGTTTTTTATAAAACGCTTAGTGATTCTAATCAATCGTGGCCAGTCGCCAGTCTGTTTGACAAAGGCATAAGGTGTCAACTTGGTGTATCGACAGTATAATGATTTCTAACTAATTAACGATACAAAGCCGTCACAGGCCAAAGATTGAACCTCGCCTCTCAAGTATGGGGTTGTAAGTACAAACTTATGTGTCTTTTTTAATGCATTTCATAATGTGTTTTCTAAGTTTATCTTGTACAGTCCACGTCACTACATGGTTACCCCTTGGAAGCAAATACGTTCATAATAGGTCAAACCAATTGATTAATCCCACCGTCTATCATTGACATCAGTGAAGAAAAAACATAGTGAGGAAACCAGAACTTTATTCAATCAATGTAAGTTCAAACCCATGCATGCTTATACTTTCTAAGCATTAAAAACACCGTGGATTCTAGTCAGTATCAATGAGATTGACAGTCCCTTCCGTAAGTAAAAACAAGATGGCAGTTAAGTTGGTAGGCGACTTAATGAACTCTGACAGCAGATGGTGGTCACGAAATTACATGAAAAAGTAAATAACGTCACAAAGTCACGATATTATTACATTAAGCTGTAGGTATAAATTATTTAGTCACATATAAACCCTAGACCCTGCTTGCATGCATGCGGGCGGCGAGTAACGGGCGACCCGCTGTCCGACCATGTACCATGCCCGGGTCGACGGCGCGTTGTGTTCCACGCGCTTCTCAAGGAGTGTCAGCATAGTGACGGGGCCTGTAGAGGGCCAAAGCCTGCCGGGGTTGCGGGACCCAAATTACCGCAACCCCGTTACCTAAAGGGCTATTGAAGGACACCGTGGATTTTAGTCAGTCAAGTCTGATAGTCCCTCCCGCTCTGCCCTGGGTGGGAGGACTTATTTGATGATTTTACCACGATAAAAAAAGACCCTGCTTATAACAAATATATAAAGTAGATATCTACTTATCTCCTTAGTCGTCTCGGGTCTTAAGAATAATGAAATACTTTTTTATTTCAGAACCTACAATAGACTTTCTTATGAAAAGATAATGGACACAAAGGCTTTGAAAAAAAAAAGAAACATCTCTGAATTGAATGAAACCTAAATGAAAATGGATGAGTAATTACACGCGTACGTCCGTAGCGAACAATAAAAAAACTAAATCTAGAAAAACAAGTCATTTTCAAACATCTTGTTTTTTTCCTCAAGTTGCGAAGTAAAAGTGGAAATGTACGAAGTTAGAGAGGAAAATAGTTTCTTAATAGGTGTTCTTTTTGTCAACAAATGAAGATGCTCTGGGGTCAAAGGACGAGGTTGTGATTCATATTATAAATCCTTTAAAATAGTATATGGTAAAGTTTCAGAAACATGACCGAGCAGAAAATAATGGTAAGATTCATGGTTACCTACATTATTATGTTCTGTTTTCCACAGGCAAGTACACAGTGAGTACTTACCTCCGTACCTATTTTTTGTTCTGTAACAGATGAGTTTAATAGTAAAGTAGTTTTTTCCAACAGCGTTCTTCTGTTTTTGGGCAAAGATAGATAGATAGAATTCACTTTGTTGTAAACCGAAATTGTTACAAAAAACGGTTTTACAATATTTCTAATTCAATGGTTACAATGGCGGTCTTATCGCAGACAGCGATATCTTCCAGACCAAGGTGGTCTGGAAGATATCGCTGTTAGCGATAAGACCTTATACTTGTCTAATATAAATATTTTTGTATTGGGCGGAAGGGACTGTCAGACATGTACTGACTAAAAGTCAACCTGTTTCATCGATTACCCTATGTTCTAGGGTCGCAGTACCCTATTTAGGCAGTCCCACAACAAAAATATGATTTTGGTAATTAAATTAATGTTCAACAGCATTTTGAGTAACATAGAAACGGTTTTTTATTATGTATAGTAACAAGGTCGCGGGACTTACGAATTACTGTGACCCCGGAATGTGAGGGGCTATTGAAGGACACCGTGGAATTTAGTTGGTACGAGTCTGACAGTCCCTCCCGCTCTGCCCTGGGTGGGAGGACTCATTTGATGATTTTACCACGCTAAAAAAATGTATAGTAACAAGCAGTGCCAAAAAATAGGGGTCTACCAAAGATGCCAGTGGAACAGGACGTACACCAGGGCGCAGATTAAGAAGCTCGTACTGGGCACTTATACAACAAGTTACAGCACTGGTAGCAAAAAATATAACATTAATTTTATGGCGTGAATATTACGCTTGGCATATGACGAGTTATCGGTGTTTTTGCAACATTAAACACGTTAGTCTTTATTATGACATACTGAATTTTAGTGCGGCGCTATGTTAGGTTAGAAAATGGTGGCAAAAAATTTACGTATAGACTCGTAGTAATAAATAATCAGAGACTTGGTTAATCTTTTTGTTTTCTAATTAGAAATGCAGGAAAAATATGGAAACGTCCAAATAATTATCTACCTATTCTTCTAGTCTATGTTTATTGTTAATATGTTTTTCTTCTATAAAACAAAGGATCTTGCACTTAAAACAAATAGGTACTTGCGTTTACTTTAAAACAACACCAGTTCAACTTTCTCAGTTGTAACAACTTGCTTACACACAATGTTACAAGTCGTATACATCGAGAAAACAAATAAACTTCCAGTAGGAAAGTTCACCAGTCGTAATTTTCTCTATCTGTCCCTTCATCTTGTTTCCTTTAGTAAATTAAATTCCACTTACCCACTTTATAATTTACCAACTGTAGACTGGACGTATACTGTTTTAAATTTACGATGTTACCTAGTGGATATGGTGGGCATTCCTAATTAAGGCTGAACATTTTAAGTAGATCGGGTTTTACGATGTAACGCAGTAAGT
The DNA here is from genome assembly GCA_943136025.2 of Agrotis puta. Classification (NCBI taxonomy): domain Eukaryota; kingdom Metazoa; phylum Arthropoda; class Insecta; order Lepidoptera; family Noctuidae; genus Agrotis; species Agrotis puta. Next base: position 11,892,110 of record OW964172.2, read on the forward strand.
TAATATAGCAGGCATACGTCTCGAGAACTACATAAAAGAAATATGAAAGTTGTGAGTCGCTCCTGTACATTTAACGAATGAAATTTTTACCAGAGAACAAACCACAACAAAGACAAAATTAATGGGCCAGATTTGATTCGTCGGTCGTCGTTCGTTTCAAAGATAGAATGTGCTACCTTTTATTACATTTTTTGTTAGTTTTATTTCGTAATCTTCACACAATCAATCAACGACGCGAACTCATTAATAATATTTTCACACACGCTAAGTTATTAATAACTTTTAATATATTTTTCTCACGCATATCTGAGTTATCTCTGGATCATTTCATCTACGTAAACAAGAAGTATGTTTTTAAACGAAAAATCCGAAAATAAATTCCGTAATAAATGTGGATTTATTACGAGCTATCCGAGGCGGAATGCGCGTGTCGAGCTCTGGATTCTAGCACAGGAATCTGTAACGTGAACCTTGGTATTTTAGAATCCAATGCTTCGTTTTCACAGAATTGTATTGAAATACAAACAGTAAAAGCAATGGAAACTGAAATAAAAAAATCGGAATACTCACCTTTGTAATTTTGTTTCAGCCTCTCTATATGGCCTCGGTGGGAATTATTCAATAACACTGACGAATGGGTTTTATAACGGAATTGATTACGGCCCAGATAACGAGATGTAATCGCACCGGGGGGAATAGAGACAAATGTCGTATTGGTTGCAGATTTACAGCGCGGCGCGCGCCATCTGGCGTGCCAATTTATGAGTTTAATCAGGAGCCGGCGTTGCCACCGGTTTGGGTTCGCAGCGAGAACGGGCGCCGGCTTGTTCACTGTTCAAGCTTGCAAGCCGCACGTAGGCACACCCCTTTATATACTGCATTGGCTTTTAGCTGCTGCAAATTGATTTTAAGTGGTTTTGCTCGTTTTTATCCTTAATACCTGTAAAAAACGCCTTCTCATAAAGGAGTGGAACGTGTATAAGGCACCATAAATATTAGTTCCTCCTTTCCCCGTAACCTCTGTGTGTCGCTTCAGTATTTAGATAGAAACATTATCAGAAAAAAACGCTAATGAACTTTTTAATTTTTTTGATAGATTTTGCATCCCTGGTTTGACTTCTATAAATAGAGTTACTTTTAATAATAAAAACATGAATAATATATTATTTGAAAGTCCGTCCAAAACGGACGATATGTGAAGAGAATTTTAGTCTGTGGAACTCTTATGTCAAGATGAATGTCTGTGATGTAAATCTATGGTTTGTTGAACTGTCATTACAATAAAAATTATCTCACGTGTGTACGGAAAGTCTTTTACTAAACAATAAATCCACACGATATTTCAAAAGGTTATGGGCCCAGACACAGACTTACGGCCTAATAATCGTGCTGGATTGGTTTTTTATCAAGAAACGCTGCGGTAAAGTAGCTACATAAACATACGTCGGCCAGGGCTGTCTGACCAGGTGTGGCGGTCGCCGGCTCAGATTCTGATAAATCTGGTAATTGCGGTAAAGCAATAATAATACGGGCGATGGATTCCGTCGAAAATATGGCTTCTGGACAAAGCTTTCAGCAGCTTCAAGGTGTACAAAATTGGACAGCGTGGTGTTTCAAAATACGCGTTTTACTAAGAGCTATGGGTCTCTTAGACGTCGTTGAAGGCACGTTCAAGGCCGACGAGGATCAGGAGAAATGGATGCAGAAAGATTCAAAAGCTCAAGGTATGTTGGTAACAAACATATCTGAAAAGGTTATACCACAAATATTAAGCTGCAAGACGTCAAAAGAGATTTGGGATAAGCTACATACAATATTTGAACAGCGAGGCGAGCTGTCTGTGCATATACTTCAGCAGAAGTTCTTTTCAATGAAATTTGAAGAAAGGGAAACCGTGTCAGAGTTCCTGGGAAGGTTCGAGTCTCTCCTGAGCAAACTGAAAAATCTCAACGCTGAAGTGAGTCAAACTATGGCCATCACAAAGATAACTTCATCTCTGCCATCACAATTTCAGCACTTTGTGTCAGCGTGGGAATCGGTGCCAGCAGAAAAAAGGACCATGGACCACTTAACAGCGCGATTACTGATCGAAGAGCAACGCGCCTCAGCCAAAAACAAAGAAGATGAGTCATCTGCGTTTGTACACAAGTCTAATAGAAAATGCTATCGGTGTGGAAAAGTGGGACATCTGAAAAAGGAGTGCAAATCGAAAAGTAGAGGTACAATAATTAATAATACTAGTTGTAAGTTCTGTAAGAAGAATAATCATAAAAGTTCAGATTGTTGGTTTAAAAATAAAAGCGAGAAAAGTCAAGATGTAAACAAAATTAAACAAGGCAATGCATTCTCTGTGTTCGAGCTATCATCATTGTTTTACAGTCAATTAGAAAGTGATAATTGTTGGGTAATGGATAGTGGAGCTTCAGAGCACATGTGTTATGATTATGATATGTTTATAGACTATAAAAAACTAGAATGCCCTAGATCCATAGTTATTGGAGACGGCAAAATCATACAAGCCGTTGGTATTGGAGTTATTTCTTTAGAAGCATTTACAGGTAAACAATGGATAAATACAACATTAAATAACGTTTTACATGTTCCCAGCATCAAGATGAATCTATTTTCAGCAAGTTCAACTACAGATAGAGGTTATGTTTTAACAATTAATAGTAAAATGTGTTATTTGAGGAAAAATAACAGTAAAAATATTTGTGCACTAGCATATAGGAAAAATAACTTGTTTATAATGAAGTTTAGGTCTAATAAAATTCAAAATGCTTGTGTTGGTAAATCAAGTGACAGTTTATCTGAATGGCATGAAAAAATGTGCCACCAGGATATTGAACAGGTAAAAAACATGTTAAATAAATATGATATAGATTTCAGTGTTAGTAAACAAAAGGAAATAACATGTGAGCCATGTCTTTTGGGTAAGTTACATAAGAGACCGTTTCCTATAAGTATAAATAGGGCAGATAGGCCCGGTCAATGGCTACATATGGATTTATGCGGACCGATGGAAACAATATCATTAGGTGGATCAAGATATTATCTACTCATAAAGGATGACTTTTCAAAGTATAGAACGGTTTATTTTCTGAAAAATAAGTTTGAAACAGTTGATAAAATTAAAACTTTTTTAAATTTTGTTACTAAAAACTTAGAGTATAAAATTGAAATAATAAGATCAGATTGTGGTTCAGAATTTATAAACAAAGAGGTGAAGTCTCTCTTCAATCATTTAGGTATTGTACACCAAAATAGTGCTCCGTACACACCCCAACAAAACGGTTGCATAGAACGTGAAATGCGTACAATAACTGAAGCGGCTAGAACAATATTGTTATCGAGTAATTTAAATAAGTCTCTATGGGCTGAAGCCGTCAATACAGCTGTATACGTTATAAACAGAACTGGTAAAAGTAGGATTAAAAATGTAACTCCGTATGAGCTCTGGTATAAAAAGGGATTATATGATATAAATAATTTAAAAGTATTTGGTTCAAAGGTAGGTGTAAACATTCCAGATCATTATCGCAAAAAATGGGATAGCAAAGCTGAAATAGGATACTTTGTAGGTTATAGTGAAACAACAAAAGGTTTTAGAATTTATTTTCCCCATAAAAATGATGTTTTGATTAAAAGAGAGGTAACATTCCTGAAAGGCAATTTTAGTAGTCAAAAGCTAGGTAATACTTTTCAAGATCATAATAATATAACCCCATTATTATTAAAAGAAGAAATAAATAAAGAAGAGGATGAAATAAGAGAAGAATATCACAGTTTTAATGAGGAAGGTGAAGAAGATGTAACACAGTTATCAGATCTTGATGAAAATACAGAAGTACAAACAGAGGAAATTCTAAATTCAGAAGAAACATCAGAGTCAGAAAAAGAAGAAGAGGCAGAAGAAACACCTCAAGTATCAACACATTCACGGAGAGGCAGAGCAATAAAGAAACCATCAAGGCTAGATGACTACGAAACAAACCTTCTATCCATCGGTACAGAGCCAGCTACTCTAGAGGAAGCGCTTGACTCTGAAGAAAAGGAAGAGTGGAAGATTGCTATGAAGACTGAGCTAGATACTCTGAGAGAAAATAACACATGGATAGAAGTAAATAGCGTACCAGAGGGGAATAAAGTAATTTCTAGTAAATGGGTTTTTAAAGTTAAACAAGTAGGTACTAATAAAGTATATAAAGCTAGGTTGGTAGCAAGAGGCTTTGAACAGTCTGATTGTGATTTAGAAGTATATTCTCCTGTGGCTAAATTGCCTACTTTTAGAGTTTTTATAGCAGTTGCAAATAAACTTCAACTTTCAGTTCATCAGATGGATGTTATAGGTGCTTTTTTACATGGTGACATAGATGAGAGTGTATACATAAAGTTACCAAGCGGTGAAACATGCAAGTTAAATAAATCATTGTATGGTTTGAAAAAGTCTCCTAAATATTGGAATAAAAAGTTTGATGACTTCATGAGTAAAGAAAATTTCAGTAAATCTAAAAATGATCATTGCTTATATTTCAGAAAGGTAAATGAATGTATGCTATATGTTTTGCTATTTGTTGATGATATTCTTATGTTTTGCACTGAAAACAAGGTTTTGGAAGATTTTAAAAGCGAGCTAAGCAATAACTTTAAGATGAAAGACTTAGGTTTGGCCAAATGTTATTTGGGTATCGATATTGATCAAAAGAAAGGTACAACGGTAATTAGTCAGAAAACATATCTTACTAAAGTTTTAGAGCATTATAATATGTCAGATTGCAAACCAGTTTCTACTCCAATAGACCAAAACTTTAAGTTTGAAATACTAAAAAGGGAAAAATCTGAAAGTCCAGAAATAGAGAAAAAGTGTAGACAACTCATAGGCAGTTTAATGTATGCAGTTTGTGGTACAAGACCAGATCTATGTGTATCAGTTTGTTTCCTCAGTAGGTACCAACACTGTGCTAGTATTATGTTGTACAAGGCATTGAAACGTATTCTAAGGTATATAAAAGGTACATTAAATTACTCTTTGATATATAATAGCACATCCACAGAATTGCAAGGCTTTGTTGATGCAGATTGGGCCGGTGACACACAAGATAGAAAATCTACCACTGGTTATTTGTTTAAAATATTTGATTGTACTGTAGTATGGTGTTGTAAAAAACAACTTAGTGTGTCATTATCCTCCACTGAGTCTGAATATATTGCATTAAGTATGGCTATTTCAGAAGCATGTTGGTTGAAAAATTTGTTGTGTGACTTTGATGTTGTCGGTAATGAAGTGATCTTGTATGAAGACAACCAGTCAGCAATAAAACTTGTTTATAATAATGAAAATAATAAAAGGTTAAAGCACTTGGATATTAGGTATCACTTCATTATGGACAAAATAAAGGATAAGTGTATTTCAGTAAAGTATATTAAAACGCAGGATAATTTGGCGGATTTGTTAACTAAGCCGTTAGGAAAAACTGTTTTTGAGAAGTTTGTTAAGTTAATTTTTTAAGAATATAGGGCTATGCACATAATCTATGTAATGTTGGTCATGCATTTTTAGAGTTAAATTCTGTTAAAAATAAAGGAGTAAGTTAAGTATTTGAATGTGCCAGTATAAAATGCATCACTAACAATTTAGTCAGAACTAAATGTTTTAATATTTGTGTTTTTAAACAGGGAAAACAGGAAAATATTATGTTGAGGGGTGGTGTAAAAAACGCCTTCTCATAAAGGAGTGGAACGTGTATAAGGCACCATAAATATTAGTTCCTCCTTTCCCCGTAACCTCTGTGTGTCGCTTCAGTATTTAGATAGAAACATTATCAGAAAAAAACGCTAATGAACTTTTTAATTTTTTTGATAGATTTTGCATCCCTGGTTTGACTTCTATAAATAGAGTTACTTTTAATAATAAAAACATGAATAATATATTATTTGAAAGTCCGTCCAAAACGGACGATATGTGAAGAGAATTTTAGTCTGTGGAACTCTTATGTCAAGATGAATGTCTGTGATGTAAATCTATGGTTTGTTGAACTGTCATTACAATAAAAATTATCTCACGTGTGTACGGAAAGTCTTTTACTAAACAATAAATCCACACGATATTTCAAAAATACCTCTTTCGATTGCTGATTTAGATTCGGGATTTTGAGGATTGATTACGTGTACGTATAATTCGATTTGATTCTGTCGTTGTACCTTTTCTGCTTTGTGAATGTTGATTAGTTTTGTGTGACCTTAAACATCCATATCCTAATTATTTTCGAAGGCATATTAGATATCGATGAACATTTTAACCGTAACTAATATGTAATGCTGGGGTCGCGGGTCTGTCATCAGGTAACCGTGACCCTGGAACGTAAAGGGCTATTGAAGGATCACCGTGGATTTTAGTCAGTACAAGTCTGACAGTCCTTCCCTGGGTAGGAGGAGTTATTTGATGATATTACCGCGATAAAGAAATGTAATATGTATCAGTTGTGCGTATTGCTATATGTAGAGAAGAGAGAGCTCAGGTATAGTTTTATGAAGGTTCACTTTCTTGAATTACAACAGGACTTTCTTGAACTTTAATCTCTACCAATGCTCAGTAAATCCACTACGTACATTACGATTAAGATCGCAATTCTCTACGTGTAATGGCAAATTGCTAGTTCATCGCTAACGATCTCTGGAATAGCCCATTTCGGTTGAGCCTTACAAATTGTACGGGTAGGTCCTCGATACGATTTCTCCTGCCGTGGTTGCCATTAGACACGCAAACATACAGACTAGGAACAGATATCTGTATTGAACTTGCATCTCTAAGTACTGATGCCATTACGTTAGCAAATGGATGATCTTCACTCGTGTTGGCGAACGATAAATGAGAACAACTCACACAGTGCGAGTTCTCAGACAGTAAGTTAAGTAGCGGTACGCTGATTACTTCGAGAGCAGTTTCTCACTGTGGTAGGTACATTGATTTTCTTAGATTATTCAAAGTTGATTTATTACTTAATATTCATTCGTTTCTCGTATTCAAATTACTGTACAGTTATGTGTAACGTGCATGCGCTGCGTTTTAAAACCTTTGAAAAAACATATTGCTAATCCATTGTTATATTCTCGTGTTTGATTACTACGTCATTACTTAATGGTTGGTAAAAATAGAAAGTTAACATTTCTTTGTTGAGTAAAGTGACGTTGAGACTTATCTATGCCAAGTTTTGGTTCTCTTGGGTTTGACCTTGATTCTATAAGCATGTTTGACCTTGGATTTTCAAAGTGGAGCCGTTACATTTTTCCGTGCCTCGGAAAGCACATAAAGCCGTTGGTCCCGGTTGTCATTTGTAGATCTTTGACAGTCGTTACTGTTAGTCAGAAGCTCTAAAGTCTGACAACCAATCTTACCATGGGGTATCGTGTTACCCAGTTACTGGGTTGTGGAGGTCCGACAGGCAGTCGCTCCATGTAAAATACTGTTATCCAGCTGAATCTGGTTTCGCTGGAAGCCGACCCCAATATAGTTGGGAAAAGGCTAGGCAGATGATGAGCCGTTACATTACTTGAGTATCTACCAACTCGTTAATGCCTTTGTCAAACAGACCGGTGAAAGCGAAGCGTTTCCGAAGCGATACTAAAGCGAAGCGAGACGTCAGTCCGATAGTTCTGTCACACTATCGGATCGCTTTCGCGTTTCTATGTGACTGGATTCAAACAATTCCATACATTACAAATAAAATCGTCACGCTTCGCATTCGCCATGCCAGTCTGTTTAACAAAGGCTTAATAGTCTCATTACTCCTTCCTGTTACCTAGTTAGGAGTTACCATTTCTACGTTTAATTTAGCGCGTATCAGACTAGCAACTAAACAAAAACCGATAAACATTGTTGGCAAAGTAAACAGCACTTTCATTAGTTCCAGAACAAGCCTGCCTGAGCAACGTTATAATTTCGAAACTAACCAACTAGATATTAGCACATCTAACTTTTCTAATCAAACTCGCGTAGACTTATATAATAAAAATGTATGTGGAACACGGATCTAGAGGATGGTAGATAGGGCAATCTATTGTGTTCGTATAGTTACTCAGGCCATAGTAGATACTTTAAATTTATCATCATCGCCCTTAAATCAATTTATTTGAGGTCAGCGTAACACGTATTTTAATTTTCCTCTATCAGAACTGTCCATTTTCTATCATAATTATAAAAATCCGAAATCTTCCAAACAATTATTTTAAATTCACAGATTTACTGCCGAAACCGCTTGGGTTAAAAGTCACAACAGCTGTTAATATAGAGTCCCATATATCTACTTATTGCAGGAGAGGACTGGGAAAACTTTTAATGGTAGTTCTAGAACTTTTTATTATTAAAAAAAAAACTCGTAGATATAGTCGCTTGCACACAGGCACATGGCAATACCTTTTTTTTCATGTATGGTATATCTTTTTTTTTTTCTTGCAGGTGCTCATAGGAACACTAAAAAAAGCCAAAGATGTTTCTCTAAGTTTTAGTTTTCGACTTACATTTCGGCGAATAACTCTGAAACACTTTAGGACATTATAATATTTTTTGTTTGTCTAAGTGTTCTCTATCTCTATAATATAACGTATTTTATGCAACGCGATTCTGTAAAAAAAGAAATATGGCGGGCAACCGATAGGACCAAAACCTTCAAACCCCTGTTTCAATTAATTCGCGATTAATTTACTGTTGTTGAAATTGATTGTACAAAATAAGTAAATAACGTGTTTAAATCTCAACTCCTCAATATCAAATACTGTGGTGTTTTCTTTTATCTCCATTATTATATTCGTAACGTGGAGCTTTCACGAGGAAAACACTTTTTCTTTCTGTTTATTGAATAGAATATGGACGATAAACACACAAAGGCAGTGTTAGGCATAAATATTGCTTAAGGTATCGGTTAAAAGATCTATGGAGGTTGTCTGCCTATCGTTTGCGCGTCTGACATTTATTGCGTTTTTTATACGTGAAGTTTGGTAAAATATCTCTTTTTATTACGAGATCCGAAATAGAATCTACCTTTATACATTTGCTTACCATGTGAAAAGTGTTTTTTTTTTTTTTTATCGTGGTAAAATCATCAAATGAGTCCTCCCACCCAGGGCAGGGCGAGAGGGACTGTCAGACTTGTACTGACTAAAATCCACGGTGTCCTTCAATAGCCCTTTACGTACCGGGGTAACGGTAATCCCTTGGTCCCGCGACCCCGGCAGGCTTTGGCCCTCTACAGGCCCCGTCACTATGCTGACACTCTTTGAGGCGCGCGTGGAACACAACGCGCCGTCGACCCGGGCATGGTCCATGGTCGGACAGCGAGTCGCCCATTACTCGCTGCCCGCATGCCCGCGCCTACGGTGGCCGGATATCGTGTTGCGTCCGACGCCGTGGGCGTCTACCACTGCGGCTGGGGTGGAGGGAGGACGCTGTCCTCTCCCTCAGGCGGCCCGCCTCCTCCTTCACGAGCATGACTGCTTCGTAGAAGGAGGCGACCGCTTCCCACTCCGTCTCGCCCCGCAGCATGGCCTCGACCAATGCCGGGCGCGAGAGGTCTCCGCCTATCGCCGTCGTGAGGACACGGCGGTGCTCTGCCCAAGCGGGGCAGTCCTGCACCGTATGCTCCACCGTGTCCTCCGGACGATCCTCGCAGTGGTGACACCCAGGCGTTTCTTCCCTCCCTATCAGACACAGGAACCTCCCGAAACTTCCGTGTCCGGTGAGGACCTGCGTCATGCGGTAGGTCAGGACGCCGTGACGCCTATCCAGCCACTCCTCAAAGAGGGGTCTTACCGCCGCGATTGCGGCGTTCCCGATGTGAAAAGTGATAAAAAACTTTTACTTTTAGGCGCTATCTCGACGCTGTCATGTCCGTCAGACCGGTGGGTCGACGAGCAGAGGTCAATGTATATGTGGTTAAGGGGCCTTTGTCTAAAAGTGGTTGTCTGTCGGCTCAAATGGTGATTTTTAAAAATCTGTATATTGCAATACAGGCCAGAAATTTATATGGTGATAAATTTCTTATGGAAATAAACTTTCTACCTGTACGCGTATTTCTTAAAACGAGACAAAGCGTTTGTCAAACATGCAGGTGTGGCGAATACGAAGCAAAGCGTTTTTATTTGTAATGTATGGAATTGTTTGAATCAAGTCACATAGAAAAGCGAAAGCGATCCGATAGCGTGACCGAACCGATGCGAAGACGTGGCGAAGGCTCGTTTGCTCTGTTTGACGTCGTTCATAAAAAGTCAGCTAATACAACTGTCACCCTGCCGGGGTCGCGGGACCAAGGGATTACCGTGACCCCGGTACGTAAAGGGCTAGTGAAGGACACCGTGGATTTTAGTCAGTACAAGTCTGACAGTCCCTCCCGCCCTGCCCTGGGTGGGAGGACTCATTTGATGATTTTACCACGCAAAAAAAAAAAAAAAAAATACAACTGTCACGCCTCGGTTCGCTGCACCCAGTTTGACGTTTCGTATCGCTACGTAATCGCTTCGGACTCGGTCCGGTTCGCTATCGATTGTCAGTTTGACAAATTGAATTTGGTTGTAGTAAGTATAATATAATTTTTTTCACCGAGAAAGACAATATAGTCAAAAAGTCTCATCTGCCCCAGATCTTGAGCAGTTCGTTGAACGTAAATTGTGCTCTACTTTGTATAGTCGACAAAGTAACCATGCAAGCGACTTACAAAGGGAATTCACTTCCCTCTCACCTCTTCACTTTCAAAGGAAGAACTGGATCTGAACAATTTTACTCATTGTGTACTTTACAGTTAAGTGTCCGAAAGGTTTTAAGTAAATGGAACTTGAACATTATTATTATAATGTCGAAATTAGCTGCAGTTTTAATAAAGTCATGTATATTTATGTGTTATAATATCACTTATGTATAAATCTTTTGTGAAACCATAGTCAGAAAGTTCATAACCCCAGCCAGCAGACTATCCAGTTTACCATCAAGTTTGCATGTAGATCGTGTAGAGCTGACAGAAGGGACCCTCTGTCAGCGCACCGGTACGTTCGGGTTTGATAAACACTAGCACTACCTCTCCTCTTGAACAAGTTACTATAATGTTTATTTTGCGATGTTTCATGATTACTAAATATATTTTGGTAAATTGTACACCGTAGACTACATACAATATTGTTTCTCCTTCTTTTTCAAATCCATTCAAAGGTTGTTTTGAAAACATCACTTTTAGCCATAAGATCGCCCATTTTGTCACCCTATTTAAAAGATATCGTGAATCGGATATATCTGTAAGTTGTTTAGTGTGCATAATAAAGAGTATTCTATTTATATATCTAAGGTTTAGGACGTCGTGCGATGTTCGTTATGATTAGCTTATGACCTATCACTATAATGACATAGCAAAAACAAAATGTTCTAAAAAAGCAACGAGTTTTCATTCCTAATTTACCGTTTAGATTCAGAAGATTTATTACAACAGCTATAAAATATTTTACTGCCTTTATTTGCCTAACTATTCTGGAGTTACTTTGAGCATCGCTAGAGTTTTAAACATCACTTCAGCTAAATCGAAAATCAATCCAAATCACTGCCATTTACCGAGCCTGAAAAACATAAATCCGCTCGTTTTATCTTGAAATATATACCTACGTACGAATAAGCTAAGGCTTAATGTTCAATACATAGATAGAATAGATCCATTAAAATGGACATTCTCATAAATAAGTTATCACAATAACACATTTATTTGTTACATACCGCTTTCTTGTTCTATTGCTTATGTAAATTTTGTTCGTCTATAGGTCCTTTATGACCCTTCGTAACGTCTATTCTCGTTTGTCACCACTCGCTTTGTCACAACTGGCGACGATCGGAAAAAAATCCCGATTGTCCCCGCTTCTTGATTATCATAATGCAATATTGTATTAGAGTGGTTGTTGGAGAAAAGTTAAAGTTTTTTAATTTTAATCAACCTAGGTTTGTTTAGTACTACTTTTCGGATAGTCGTGTAATAGCAGAAATCACCACTGCATTCCACTCTACCAACACCATGTAATAAGTTATAGGAAATTTTAATATAAGTGACATTAAAGTGATTAATTAACGGTTACTATAGTGACGAAAAGCATGTGGTAACCCAAAGTCGTTGTAGAAATACAGTATTGCCAGCTAGATATGTTTTCTTTCTTTTTCTTCGTTTTTGTAAGTATCATTGATATAGTTTATTCCTATTCACGTGAATGATATCACCCAGATGAACAAAGTCGACACTTTTCGATTTTTTTTGGTGACAAACTAAGTTGGTTGCAGCACAAGCGCCATTTGACTACACGTTTTTGGCCAGAACACAGGATAGGAGCTGGAACATTGTTTGCGACACATCCACACCCATTTATTTCCTGATAGGCACATCAGGCAATAAATTAACATCGAACAAATGCCCAACAGTCGAACAGCAATTACAATAACTATACAAGCAAATACAGGCCAGTAACTGTAAACATAACCCTTTAATCGAAATACCAACCCGAAACATAGTCGAAGTCGGCTCGTAAACGTCACTATAAACTCATGCTATTAACCGATTTGTGTTCATTGTGATCACGCGTCTGGCTAACTAATATTCAAATTAGTGACGTCATCGGATTAGGCTCGACGGCGCGCTGCTCAGTTCCCGTTGATTACTCCGCCACGGGTTATTATAGAGGAAAATGTTGTGTGCGTTCATTTAAATTCGACATGTCGTGACGTTGTAATTCCGTTGGCTGGAAATGGCTTGAGTAGGTGGCGGAATTAAGTGTGACGTTATTGAATTATTTCTTGCTTGTGTGAAATGTCGGGATTGGATATTATCTGTGGATGGTTATGTTGTGTTTCAAGTTTTTGTTATTAAGTTTTTTTTTTTCGTTGTTCTAGAGGTTGCTTGCGGGACTGCTGCTGTGCAAAGTTCGATTTCCAAGTCGGTTGGCTTAAAGTGTTATTGGGCTTTTCGCTCAAGAATAGCAGTTACGGATTCCGAATTTGTTGGTTGATGGAAATAGGCTCGTGTCCCAATATGGGATTCAAATGGTGACCTAACTCATCCCGGATTATAGGAATAACGGATTTAGTTTGTATTATGTTGTCTATAAGTTACATAATACATAAGCAAGACATGCATCAGAGAATCAGAGGAAGTGGCATGTGACGTTTCAATTGATTAATCAAAGCTTATCTTCGTTGAAACTGTCATGTTGAATCGAGGTCCTGTTCCACCATCTGACAGTCAAGATTTAATACATCGAGGATAATACATAATTATTAGAGTCTAATTATTAAAATAATTATGAGGAATCTGATTATTAAGCTACACGGAAAAGGTTTAGTTAAATTGGTACACAGGGAAAAACTAGCTACGAAAAGATGTTTCAGTACAGTATTATTTCGTTCTTTTCTTTTTAAAACGTTGCTCTACATCTCTCTTGGGTCTGGTGGGTTTGTTTATAAACATAGAAACACACATACACAAACACCCAGACGTGGAACTACTTCTTGCAGATCATACAACTATTTGTTCCGTGCGGGTATCGAACCCGCGACACGCTGCACGTTGAACGCACAACCACTAAATCAACCGTGCCGTTAAGTCAGTAATACTGTATTTATCAGTATGCCGTATAATTATATCGTTTGGCCGAACCTTTTTTGAAAATGAACTCGAAACTTTGAAGTATAAGATACTAGGTACATTTTACTACAGAATAATAAACAGCTGAATTCATGTATGCCAATTAAAAAATAAACAGAATTGCACATTCTCTGACTAGCCATATTCATCCCAAACAGCAATTTGAAAAAAGAACAATTTGAATACAAAATCAGCAGGTTTAAAATCTAAAATCAGCTTGTTATAAATCTGCGTACATATTCAGAACTGACTGACGTTGTTGTCTACGGAGACTGCGGTACTACAAATGCGTGGGTTGGGTTACCGAATTTGAGAGAGTCCCTCTTAAATTCGGTTGCCTATCCAAAGCTGTATTATTGAAAATTAACAAGTTCTGGATTTAAATCAAACACTTTGCGACCACGAAATAAGAATTCGCAAAATAATAAAATAGATTACAATAAATTAAAATATATATATCTGATTAGATATAATCACGTTGTCTATTAAAAATATTTCGTGAACTGGCTGACCTCTCGGGCGGTGAGGGTTAACTTTAAGCAAAGAAAATGAACATAAGATTTATTTCATGTTCTGAAGATTTTTCCTTATTTATTTTTATTAGTCTTTCATTACATAAAACACCTTTTTTGTCAAAGCCTTACTATTTCTTAATTTGAACAGAGAAACAATAACTTGTTGGATTTTTATAATTTTAATAAAACAATGTGTCCAAAATTCTGTCGTAATATTTCATTCAATATTGGCAATACCAGACGGGGGGAAAGTTGACTTTATCCCCCAGTTTCATAAGATTGTACCAACAAATAAAGAAGCTTACAAATCAAACAAAAGCCAAGTAAACATACGAAACATTGAAACGCATTGTCTCATAATACAAACTATAAGAACCAGACGGCATCGTGAAAAATTCAATTTTCTTTTCATATTTTCTCTGCATTTTATTCAAACGGTGCCAGTACCAATACTTTTACATCAAAATGTGTATCGTTCACACAGCTCAGCGTCTAGAATATTCTGCTAATCTTATTACGTTCAGTCAGAACGCTGAGATAGACAAATACCTTTTAAGAGATTTATGATCATTATGTTTGTTAAGAAAAATAAAGCTGTTTTCAGCACGATCTTGGAAACATCTTTTTTGTTTGTTGTTTTGTTTTGTTTTATCACAAATTCTGTTATCTTGAGCGGTAATTGATGCTCATTTTTTTCTTTTTTCGAATTAGTATGCTAAATAGGGATGATGTGACTTGTATTCTACTTTTAATTAAATTTCAACAACTCTTGTTACTTTGATTTATTTGAAAAGGTGTTTTCATATTTTATTTCTAAGATTAAATAAGGTAGTAAAATTACTGGTTTGTATGAACTTTAGAATAATACAAAAAACGAGTATTAAACCTATGAGTGAAAAACTGATTTTATATCATATCTCTATAATCATAATACTGATTAATCGTATAAGCTGGTTAAACTCAAGATCGCTTTCAATGCTTTACAAGATTGTAAAGCCTTCAGACTCTAAAAACGTCCGCAAGACATTTTCAAGCAACCCTTCCTTAATTGGAACAAAAACTTTAAAAGAAGAAGTAAAAACAAGATAAGCGGCACATCAACCGGCCTTTTCATTTCACTTTGAATTAAGATAAAGATGGCGCCGAATGCGCGGCAAATTGAAATGGAAATACCTACCTCGTGGTGGCCGTTTTTATTCGTTGCGTAGCGCGGGGCGCGGGTCGACGAATACCCATTATTTTACCTCAAGCAATTCTCCGCGAGATGAAAAAGTTTGACTTATCAATTCCACTCGCTATTTTGTATGCAGTCTTTAATTTTTTACCGTTTTTCAGTGAGTTTTTCATTATTAAAGCAAGATGCTCGTTACCTCCATTTAGTTCGCTGAAAAGAAAAGCCAACGAGGGAGGTTGTTTCAGTTGGAATGAAAATAATAAATCAAGGGGTAGGTAGATCGGAGACGGCGCCTGGTCTATTTCATACCCTCTGCATATATTATAATGGGTTCTAGACTAAAGTGTTCGAGATTTATGTGGTAGTTTATTGTTTGAAACGTTAATTTAATTTGTTGAACAAACACAAGGTTGAATTGAAACTTTTTCTTTTGTAGTCTCCGGAATGTATTCGCTTGTCAGTACAGCTTAAAATATTATCCTTTTTTATTTCGTTCTGCTTGAGTAAATGTTTCGTGTATTTTCCTTTCTTTCAGATACGAAAGAGTAAAAAAATCTGTGAATAAGGCTTCGTCTGCAGTTGCGAGTATGATAAAACAAAGCCGGTAATATGACTTGGTAATGTTACAAAAGAAAAATTAAATCGCCTGGGACGCAAGTCTGTGGAATTTTCAGTATAAAATGGATGGATAAAGACTAGTTATTCCTTTGGAACCTCTGCTGGTGAACGATAAGTAATTCTGTCTTACATTCGCAAAGTCACTACTTTAAGTTAAATAATTGCTTGAGATTATTATAGCGGGTATAATCCTTTTCGTGTTGGAAATAAGACATGAACAGCAAGTATAAAAATACTTAAATAAACTTCCAGCAAATATGTAAATATATTACAAACATATTTATTCTTATGTTATTAACTGCTCATCATATTTTGAGGAACTTAGATGATTGTCGTTTATTTTACACGAAATACACTGCCATTTATTTTACATTCTCTTGATAGTGCGAATTTCTGTTTCGTATATTCAACAAAATTTAGAGAAACAATTTCATATTCTAGTTCTCTTTTGTATCATTCAAAAAAACTCCTGATATTCGTTAAGAAGAACAAAAGTATGCCAAAAAGAGCAACAAGAATTTCCTTTTTATATTTTACAGATTGAGATTGACGTGTGTAAGTCCTAACTGGTTTTGCCGAAATTTCGGCTTATTGGGTGCTCAAATTTGACATGGAAAAGACAGAGGCCTATCCGCTGTCAGATTTAGCACTGAATTTCTGAATGTAGCTGAGTCAGCATAATATAATATTGAACCAAATTCATGGCGAATAAAAAGGCCTTTACGGTTTCAGTTACGAAGAAAAATGGGACAAAGAAGGTAGGTAATTGTTGGTGAAGACCGTGGATTTAATGAAAATTGATTGCCTGTTAATTACAGCGTTGAATAGAATAACGCTATTTTAAATATGTATTTATTCTTTTGTTAAATTATTTTGATCTTCATGTTGTTCGCCCAAATATTTTCATAGACGAATCAATGGACTCGTTAAAAGGCATTGAAAGTCTACTTTACGAGAATTTTCTAGATTTTATTTTTGTTTTAGAATAGTGCGGTAATCCCGTATCCATATAAATTGCTTGTTGTTATGTGTTTGTATCGAATGGTACTATGGCTTTATGAGAGCTACAAACGGCGCATAAATACCGCTTTAAAATGGGTATACCGCTATGGGATTTGGTAACGTTCATGATTCTGGCCGTTTCTAAAGGAACGTCATAAAATAGAAATTCAGTGGAACAGATTATTTTCTTCAGGCCGGGGGAGTGGTCCAACTGCTCTGTCCAACTAGTTGGACCATGGATCTTTACTAGGGGCAGTTGACCAACTTTAAAAATAAATAATTGGACCACAGCACCTTTTCAGAGTTCCGTGGTCCAATTCTTAGTTTACAATCCGTTGCTTCTTTTTTTTAATACTGTTTTTATAGATCTGGGCTCAAAATTATATAGTGATAGCTAAATAATTTTAAATTACTAAAATAGTCATGTGTTGTGATGTTTGTGTAATATGAGGTCAACTAATAAAACTTGTTATAGGCAAGTTGACTCAAAATTTCTAATTGACCCGTCAGTTAGATTTTAAATTAGTTGAAGCATATTTTCTATTTTGTTGGATAATAATTTTAAAAACGCTGTATCTTGGTAAATTTTATGAAGACACCGTTTTAAAAATTTAAATTCAATACGTCAACCCCAGGTATATTTTTAACATAGTTCTGACGTTTGATGCGTTTTATCTTTTTAAATTAGAATTGTTTATAAAAAAAATTACATTACTTACCTCAACTAATGAACTAACATACTCGTATTTGCAATTTAATGATGTATCATATTTATTGAGTATACTCCTAGAATATTGAAAGTACTTTTCTGTAAGAACCTTTAAACCAATTACTAATTAGAATCAAAACACAACATTCGTAACATACGTTTACATTCCCCGAAGGTATTTTGGGTACACAGAGCTATGTATTACAGCTTTATGCCACTCAAAACTCCCCATCTAATAATTTAAGTATAGCAACACCAACAAACAATCACACCTAACATTTACAAAGGTACACTTACGTACACGTCAGGAAACAGCCAGTGATATGTCATAATTGTGGCAGGCCATAATGAGGCGACGGCGTACAAGCCTCCGATGGTTACACACAAAGCCATGATTTATAGCTCCGTGTGCCATTGTTAGCTTAATGAGATTGCACCGTCAGCACAATTGGTCTATAGCCACTGGCTTTGACTGTACGCCTGTACGGGTGGTTATTGAATGAAAAGGTTGAATGGAATCTTTATTCTACGTCATTGTGTTGGTAGTATTTTTTGTTGAACGCTGGCATTTGTTGGGATTTATAATCATATTTTACTCTTTGTCCGTTAGTATTAGATAATTGCGGGGGCAGTAAACTTTGCCATGTAAAAAAAAAACAAAAATGTATATCACTTTTTTTTATTATTATTAGGAAATAACGTGTAGTTGTAGAACAACACCATCATCTGTCTAGCCTTTTCCCGACTATAACATGCACGTTGTAATTCAACAATAATTAAACATTTAAATCATTGATATTTATTATTTTTAATATAAAATCTCCAAGTTTGAATAGTTTTCATGTCACACTTGATTAATTTAAACTTTGTTGCATTATAAGTACTTTATAACATAAGATGGTCATTTCGCAGAAAATTTTTAGACGAAATGACAAAACTTTAAGCGCAAGGGAATAAAAACTCACAAAGTCAAGAGGAAATTTAATTAAACAAGTAATGAAAACGCGGAACCAAAGTTATGTCCATAGTCTGGTCTACTTAAAAATGCATTAATTTATGTTCTAGTCTGAATTTTAAGAATTCATGAAGACCTTTCGTTTGTTTCAAGGAAGGGATTTTTTTAAGGGTTGCTTGTCACATAATTGGGTCGGCATTATCAGTTCGGTAGTATTTGACAAATAATGAACCGATCTGAAGCCATTATTGCACGTACAATTTCAATCATGTTGAGCTTTAATATTGCTTAAATTTCATTTGTGATACACCTGTGACAATACTGTGGAATATAAAAAATGAAACTGGGTGCTATTTTACCATCAGTAAATGCATGGTTACTTTAATGGTTAGTTACAAAGCGCATTTTATGTGCAAAATTTTATAGATACCATAATATTAACGAAATTATACTTTTGCATTGATAGTATTTGATTGAGACAAAAGAATTGGCTTATAATGTTGAAGTGAATGGGCCCTATTATATTTACTACAGATGCTCGTAGCTTACTACGGTGCTACGTCGTAGCACTCGTAGCAAAGTAATCAAGCTCCCTAGTCACTTTTCATATTCCAATTAATTTATGCGTAGGTAGGTCTGTTTTATCTCAAAAAGGAAATGTAAGCGTGAAAATACCTTCTGCATTGTTAAACAAACACAGCCTCTACTTATGCAAAAGCCACGGCTCCGTAAGTAAGACCGGCTGTTTCAATTTCGTCACGTACCGTTTGCTTTCATTTTACTCGTAATAGCGTCGTAAAATAAAACTTCGTTAAGTAAAGGCAATTGTCACCGTGCTCAATTTTAAGACAAAACATCTTGTAGATTTAACTATTTCTTTCAAGTTGTTAAGTTTAAAGTAAAATAGTAGTGTTGCCCGCATTTTTAAACAATTAATTTAAAGTTTCAACATCCGTAAATGAGAACACAGAATACCCATTAACGAGAATATTATTTCTAATTACAAAAGGTGTGGAAACAAAAACTTTGATAACTTCTTCAGATATTAAAGCCAAGGAGCGTCTCCTTGGGGGCACATTGTTGTAGGAGCATTATCAGAGCGCTTTCTAAGATATATGAGTGGTGGGCCCGCCTTCTAACTGTGCAATGAACTTTAAATCCCCTTTACACCTGGGCCCGCCCACCAAATACAGTTGTTGTGGAAATAAATGCGATAAAATCGTACTTTATACGACATGCAAAGCTGAACTTAGTTTGTTCTGGTGTGAATTATGGTTTGAGCGTGTGAGAGGTAAGTACAATGCCTTAATCGGAACAGTTCGTGAACCTCTTTGTTCCTGGCGCAACTGACGGTGACAGGATCTGCATTCACTCAACCTTTTCCGTCGCGAACAATAAAAACTCCTTTGACGTTATCTGAAATCTTCTGGTGGGAAACGGTTAGCGTTTACTTAACCCAATTAGGCTGTGGTTCGACTGTGAGCGATTTGTTTGCATTTTATGATGGATGAGCTTTGACATAGGTACATTTTAGTCATGTACCTGTTTGTATGTAATTGATTTATCTTTACTGTTTCCGTCTTTTTTTGTTTGTGGTCGAACATGTAACACGCGGGATAAATTAATTGTTTTATAAATACTCTTATGACAGCTTTATCCCCGAAAACTTTGCATTAAATCGCTTGGCAAATATTAAATCATTCATTCTATGTATTAAAAGAGCTCCTCACAAATCGCTACAATTCTAAACGTTACCTCTTTAAGGAAACGTATTAGCATTCCTGTCGGATAGTGTCGAGCGCGCAGGAGTTGAAACCAAACATGGCTGCCGTGAATCGCTTCCTTTACATTCAAATGCCGGAACAACATTTTCCGCCTTACAAATCACTCCGTCACTCCTGTTTTATTCCCACACTATTTTAGTTTTTATGTATAACGGTGTTTAGGTAGGTTTTTAAATGATTAAAAATACTTTTATATTTTTATGTCATCTACTACCATCACTGTCCTTACCCACACTACTGTATTTCGCTAAACACTCGACGGTGTAATTCGGGACTTATAGCTTGTTAACTCTATTGCCACAAATCGGAGTTTCTGACTCCGATTTGTGACTCCTTCTTGGAAACCTGCCACACCGATACAAAATGAACGACTTCTTATCAAGTCGTCTATTAAAAAGTATCAAATAACGAAACAAAATATGTCTGCAAAGTTATCAACGGGCATACTGCCAAAGATTTCACCGCATTGATTGGATCGCTCGTGCCAGATATGGCTGAATTTTTAAAAGAACCTTGAAACAATAACTCAGCATATACTCAAGTAGAATTTATGCTGAAACGAAGCTCTGCACATTTTCTTTTCAAATATAAAAGCTGGTTGAATACCTTCTTTTTATATTACTACAGACAGACTAATGAAACAGCACTGTTCTATTAAATGTAAGAAGCAATTTCTCCGCAAATAAAAAAACAAATTGGAACTAAAACTACACTTTCCTTTACAAAGCTATAATATCCTGAACAAAAAAGCTACGGAAAATACAAATTAAACACTATCTTACTTTCCGTCCAACAGAGATTATGAACAATAATTTCTTTTTAAATGCAAAAAGCTTAATAGCAGCAAAGTAAGAGGGAAGTTTCCACGTAAAAGTGCATTAACATTTCTTGAACAAGGCTTTAGAAGAACAGATGTTAAAGCCACAAGTCAAATAGACGTTGGAGGGAAACAAAGGCGATGGTCCG
Source organism: Agrotis puta (assembly GCA_943136025.2). Lineage (NCBI taxonomy): Eukaryota > Metazoa > Arthropoda > Insecta > Lepidoptera > Noctuidae > Agrotis > Agrotis puta. Next base: position 11,913,488 of record OW964172.2, read on the forward strand.
TAACTCTGAAACTTGGGCGGGATTATACAAGATTGAATATTACGTAGTATAGTTAGGAAACCGTTGTACATCCTTGTGATTTTACCTACATTTCGCTTTGGAACATGAAGACGTTGAGATGTAAGCGTAGACTATTACACACAATTTTGGTTCGACTTGGACAGCTACTATAAGCCCGTACATGCTTAATTAGAGGCTTAGGCCTTGCTTCAACCTATGTCACTGACTATGGATACATTTTGAGGCTTAACACTGCCTTGTCAAGTACTTTGAAGGCTTTGATATTGTGTATTTATGTTATGAATACGAGCATTTTGACGATCTTTACATTAGTCTTACAGTTAGTGTCACTCTTATCTATTTTCTAGTCTCTGAGTAGATTTAAGTATGTACACAAGATAAATTAGAATCACTGTTTTATTTGTTACAATGAGTTCATTTATCTTCAAACAATTTTGTCCCTACAAAACCTATTCCCATACAAGCCGTAAGGTATTAACATCTTAAAGGATTTTAGTCCAACAAAAGTAACAAAAACGATTCACAATCCTCAGGGTTGCCTCATAAATAATACCTGAACGAGTACAACCATAGGCCGTATACCGGGATTAATCTTATGTAATATGCCAGGCTCATACTTGTACGAAGTTGTAGGACAGTATGCTGGGGAATTCATAGCTCTTAGTTAATTATAACCGCGTTTGGTAAGATATTGTACGTCGGCATTATCTTGGAGCTGTGTGAGACAAGGGCTATTAGCAGGGCTGCTAGTAATATGATATTTAATAGAAGCTTGTTCTGGCATGTGATTAAGGGCAAATGTGCCACGTGTAGGATTTGACCGTTTGAATTATGTGAAGTTTGGTTCTTGTAAGTCCCTTAGGACAAAAACAGATTATAAAATTACAGCAGACGTAGAAAATAGTGTTCTTCTTTTTGTTTAACTTCAATTTTGTCCAACCTCCTTCCTTTCTTTTGTCTCTCTCTCTTCACATTTTTTTTAATCACGTTGCCATTGGAGGACTCATTTGGTGCTTGCCCTCCCGCTCTGGGTGGTGCGGAAACACCTTGACCCTCACTTGGGTTTTCTCCTATATCGTGGATGCATTAAAAAAAATTAAACCTACATACACAAATACATAACTCCGGAATACTACTACTATTTGAACTACTTGTATAACATACAAATATATGCTCCGAACGGAAATCAAACCCAAGACACGCAGTGCAGCTATCAAAAACTCAGTCATGTCGTTAATTTGCCAGTATTGTATCACTTTAATAAGATCGTCTGGAAGTATATGACCACGCATGAAATAAACGCGAAGCCAGATGACCCATCGTAGAAATTTTGTTCTGTGAAAAATTTATATCGATCAAGATATTGAACCCAATAAAGACCCCATGACTGAAAATGACACTTGAAACTTACCAGAATAATGTGTCAGTAAAATTACAATTTACCACCTCAATGCTAAAACTGATTTCCAGAATGAAAAATATTTCTAAAACCTCGCCTTTTTTTCGTAACAAACAAAAATATGGAGGGTGCTACCTATTTATCTTTTTGTGTTACTTATTACAGTCAGCTGAAGTAAATGGGTGACTTAACCCGAAGTCGTTGTTGTAAGAAATTGCTTGTGGACATTGAAGAGGGTCGTTACGACCCTCTGTTTTTAATTTAATCTGTTCCACAGATAACAGGTCCAAGTAATGTATCGTTGAAGTATGTTTTGAATATACACTTGAGTCACTTTTTGTAGTAAGATTATCTTTGTTTTATGTTGGTTAGATAATCCAAAGACTCAAAAAAATAGCTGGGACAGATATGAAAAGTGAGAGTTGGTAGGGAGAACTGAGAGTTGTTACTCAGTTTGGTAGAGAACTGACTTGACTGATTTTTTTTTTTGTTTTGGATTTGGTCATGTTTTACGGAATTATTTATATAGAGGTACAGTTTGTGAGTTTGATTGTTGAGAAGCAAACTCTGGAACTATTTAACCGATTTTGAAAATGCTTTCATCGATCGATCGGATTCGGATCGCTAGTTCCCTGGCTCACATGGCACCAATTTTATTTATTTTTAAATTTATAAAATCGGTGTATGTACTAATTTCTATAATTCAGAAACGTTGATGACGTTAATGTTACGTTATCGTACAAAAAAAATGTTAAACATTTTTAATCAAATCCTAACGGCTGCGGATTATTTAAAACAATTGTACATAAATAAAACTTATTTTTATACTCGTTATTTTATATCGTGGGTACTACAGGTTTTTTTACCCCTTAGTGGAGGAAAAGCCGAAGTTAGACACTTATTTTCTTTAATTATGATAAAAAAGGTTTTGGTAAAACAAAAATTTTGCAATTAGACCTCCATTGTAATCATACAATTGGCAATATTATAATATAGTTGTGTAATAATTTTGGAGTACAATAAAAATATATTTCTATTCATCTATCTTTAGTAGTTACGACGACTTTTTCACACCATAAATACGAGTAACATTCATATTCCCCTAATATCTTTTGCTCAACATTTCTTGGTTTGATACAATGCCTAGATGACTACTATGATTTATATGAAAGGTCTTTCTAGAAATCTTTTTGGGGTCATGTTCTGATTCAGTGACAGCCCTATGTACTACCGAGAAGATTGAGTGAAGTACTATTTCAGGTAAACGTTCCCAAGGGAGATGGAAATAATAACAATAAGAAGGAATTAAGTGGTCTTAATAACCGGGTTCTGTCGCTCCCTAGTAATGGTGAGGTAAGTTTGTGACGGGCCCTTAATTGTTTCGGAGATTTCTTACGAACAATGAGAACACTGTTTGTACTAAGACTTATTTGTATGTTCATCGCATGAAATTGTTGTAGTTTATAGCTGTTTTGATAGAGGTTTGACAAAATAAGTAGGCAATAATGATGTTTTGGGCATCATTAGTTAGATTAGGTGTAAGTTAGGCCTGAGGAGCTGTTGGTAAACTGATGGGTACCATTAGTTTAGAAAAGCCGGGGGTTGTGTATTTTTTAAGAGATCACTACATTTTAGCAACGCAAAGGGCAATTGATGATCACGGGAGTTTTTGTAAGTATGATTCTGACAGTCCCTTAAGATTCACCTAGACATGAAAAAGTAGTTGGATGATTTCTTCAAATAAAAAAAGGGAAGGTGTTAGTATACCTAATAGTACATTGCTGGTCTACAGGTCGCAAGTATGATCACCAACCACGAAGTCTTTGGTTCTATTCTCAGGTCGCGTAGTTCTTTCAAGTTTTATTTTAGTAGCGGTCACGGAGCTATGATTTATAGTCACTTGATAATACCCTCTTACTACCATGCAATGACTAATATTCGCAAAAATGCGATAATAAGTTTGTTTGATACCTTTTCTTGCGTTATTCACTAAACCGATAATACTGTTTGCCTATTTTCCGTTGTTAAGGGGATAGATACAGAGATAGAGTACTTTTTATACCTAAATAGTACTGTTCCCGAAATAAACAACAATAACTTTCATATGTTAAAATAGGTGGCGCCACATGGTACATCCGAATTGATTGTCAAATTGTAAATTAACGCGTTCGGTCAAAAACTAATGGAGCATAAATGAGAAATATCAGTGTACTAATAAAATACACCTCTATACAAATAATTAACTTTAATGAAAATTACAGTGAAGAAATTGTGCTCTATGCCTTTGCCGAGTAAGTAAGAAAACTTGAAGTAGTAGTAAAGCTCTTCACTTACTACCGTGATAAACAGACTTCTGTTGCTAAGCGGCTTTCCTATGTCACTGAAAACGCTTGTGTAGGGAGTTTCGATAGGAATTTTACAGTTTTCATTAAGAACCATTCTTCCAGTTTTCACGAGGGACGAAAAAGGCCGAATGAATAGTTTCATTCACGCTAGAAACTAATAATCTTTCTCGGTTGCTAGTTTCGGTTAGATCTTTGTCTGTTACCAATTTAACGACTCGATTTTTTTATTAATCTATAAAAAATTGTTAAAGAATTTTTCAAGACGGTACATTCAAAAGCTACGACAATTCTACGATCTTGTCACCAGTAAAAAAGGTTTATATTTGAGATTATCTTATCTTGTGTAAAAGTGATAAACATTTTTACAAAATTAAAGTATCACTTCAGGACAGACGTGCATGGTGTATTGTGGAAAAAATAATACTGATATGTAATACCTTTATAAACTATGTAATCTTAAACGTCTTACCCTTACTTTTATAAAACGAAAGTTCGAGAGGATGAATGAATGTTTTTTACTATTTCACTCAAAAGCTACTAAACTGATTTATATGTTATTTCGCATAAGAAAGTTTATACTCGTAAGCTATATTAACACCTATGTCGGGTATAACGTTTCTGCGGGATAGTTATCAAACTTCATGTGGGCAAAGCTGCGTGCATCATGAAGTCTTGTATAAAAAATCAAAAGTACGAGTCAATGTCAAAATAACCCCAGTATAAAAATTAATAACATCAGTTAACCCTAACGAAACAATACAACCAATACTACAATATATACCAATAATACTAGTGCAAACACAAGTTATCGCATATAACTTACACCGGAATCTACACGGCCACAGATCATTGTGACAGATAAATCAAACCCGTACTAATTCGTCCTTTACAATTGGCGAACATGTACCAGTAATCCATGATCACGAAGGACCGGCTTTCGGACCCCCGAGACTGGTGTAATAAAGCTTACCCCGGTTCGATTAAGCCAGTAAATCAGACTGTCGTCTCGCATAGATATAGAGGGTTAACTTCTGATTTCACGTGCTCCTGACTCCTATCTCTCAGGACGGAAATTGCCAAGAAAACATGGCGACTAGCCGAGGCCTGCTGCTTCTTATTTATTTTTATTTCTCCGGTATACGGACACAGCGGTCGGTAAATAAATTGTAGTTTTAGGCAGCTTTATATTGCTGTTAAAGACGAATGGGCACATAAATCAATTTATTACCGCCCTTAATACAGGGACGTTGCTAAATAGCCGTTTACCTGATTACAGAGTGCCTAACTGCCGTTTGTATATAAACTAGCATTAGGGGAAATATAACAGGGTTTTATTACTTTGTGAAGTAATTACTATTTATATAGATAATTTAAGTTGTTATTTTAGTATTTTCCGACATTTTAATTAAAATAAATTGATTGACAGGTCTCACCAACTTGATCTACGGGTAAGTATTAAGAAAAAGTATTAATCGACTCACAAAAGAGAAAAAACCAACAATGCATCTAAAAAAATTCGTCATTGTGTGAAGCCAAAAGCTATCTAAACATGATGCTGCGATATTTGATGGGGATAAAAAGTGATGTGTAACTTTCTATCTACTTATTGTAGAAACACCTATTCCTAACAAAAAAGAACCCATTTTTAAAACTAAAAAGATAAAACAGTAACCATAGTCTTTATTGTTAAATTCCCTACGTAGGTAGGTACTTACTATTGAAATAACTATGAACCTACGTTAGAGCTGCAGTAAAAATTGCATTATGGCGCGTTTTATGGCCATATGAAGACTGGTCTAGTGCATGCCTAAGTACCCTTATGGTGTAAACGTCTAACTTTACAACTGAATCTATAGTACGTGCTTCAGGTTTGAGTGGAATGCAGGCAGGTTCGTAATAAAAGAGGTTGATAACACTTTTAGTCGCATGAAGGTATTTGGTTACTAAAACCAATACTATATACGGGTAATAATAACCTGCCGCTACTATGTATGTAACATTATGATGAAGACTGCATGAAAATCAATAACGAAGTTTTAATGAACGACGCAATACTCATTATAACCGACTTCTCTCTATTTAAATATTCCTAACTATAATGCCTTTGTCAAACAGACAGGCGAAAGCTAAGCGTTTCTGAAGCGATACCGAACCGAAGTGAGATGTCAGTCCGATAGTTCTGTCACGCTATCGGGTAGCTTTCGCTTTTCTATGTGACTGGATTCAAACAATTCCATACATTACAAATAAAAACGCCTCGCTTCGCATTCGTCACACCTGTCTGTTTGACAAAGGCATTAACGCTTCTACGGGTACGACCTTGCCGCTTTGAGCAGTGCTTTAGCGCGAGCGGTGAGCGGTAAGATCAAAATGTGTAGTAGTGTTTGAAAAACGCCACGAGGCGCCGTTAGTGGCTAATTTGAGTACTAAAAAAGTAACACTCACCGCTTAGACTAAAGTCGTGAATGGGCCGCTATAAACTTACATTCACTTCTACATCAAATCCTCTTTGTATGCTCAGTAGAGCTGGCAAAGGGTAATGCCATTAGGCCATGCTTCAGCTCTTAAGACTAAGAAAACAGATTATACAAAGTATCTCAAAACATACCTCTACCTACATCTCAACAAAATGTGTACACAATTTCACAAAACGTTATTTAAAACGAGCATTAGGATATCAGGTGTTTATCTTCCCACGCAAGTCAAGCATCTCCACGAAAGGTTTCTCTTTGTTGTATAAAAGCTCCGTATTCATGGTAAAAATGCTGGGTTACATTTGGTAAATATTGTTGTTTTGTGCAATATTGGTTTAAAATTATCCCCTAATAAATAATTTCTGTTTACGAATGATGATAATATCACCATAAATATTTTTTTAAACGTATTTTAGTTATCCAATGAGTACTCCCAGGACTCATTGGATAGAACTGGGTGGAGCGAAAGGAACTGTCAGACTCGTACCTACAGACTAAAATACACGAAGTTCCTTCAAAGTTTCAGGGTCATGGGAACATTCTAAGATAGCCCCGCGATCCCGGCTGAATATCATCAACCAGAAGGGCGCATTACTTTGTGTCATCATAATTTCTCCCATAGTGAAGGAAAATATCATGTGAAAACCGCTGTCTTATAATTAAAAATTGACAATCTCCGCTAGGTGTCTGTGATAGATTATCTGTATTATCAAAAGTCTGTGTCCCAAGGAACATTATATACTGCTAATACAAAGTCATAAAAACCTTACATATAGTAAGAATAATGTTACAGTGAAATTTTCAATGTGAAGGAAAAATGAGTGCAAAAAGTAATCTACACTGAATCAAAAACATTTATTGGTGTTAAAAACTCCGTAAATTCAAGTGTTTAAAAATAATCTGTGTTGCCAGCAAGAGTTAAACCAATCGTTACAAACAGCAAAACTTTTGGATCTTTCTTTTTTATGTAACCTTTGTTTTTACTTAAGCTTAGTTACAGTTAAAAAGAACAGCCTTTCGTTTATACCTAGACGTTAACACATTGGTAAATATATTTAAGATCTAAATGTTGACAGTTGAATAAGATTTAAGCTACTGCGAGCTCAGTATCGACTATCGATGTAAGCGCGAAGCATTTGTATTTCTAAGAGAGGAGACAAGTGTCTTGCTAGCTAACTTTATTTGGTAGAATTGAAGAGGTGTATGTACTAACTCCTACTTATACCTACATTCCTGGTAGAAAATATAAAGGCGGTATTAAGTCTCTTCGATGCAGTTACGTCATAATATGAAAAAGTATTTAAATTTAATTTATTACTTTTTATTAAATAAAATGTGAGCTGCATTTCATGGAATTGTTTTGTAAACAGGCTGCTTTTAGCTGGAAAATATTAATGAACATCATTATTTTATGTTTTCTGAGTGTTTTGCAAAAGCGTGCATTAAATTATATTACTGTAGTTTGAGCGTTTGTAATTAAGCAAGAGTAATAGAAAACCAATTAAGAAATAACTTTATCTACCATATAATTATGTTACTAGCAACCCACCCCAGATTCGACGATGCTTGGAAAATATAAATATTCGAACTTACATAATGTATGTGACGATCATTGTTATAGGTTTAAAATAATATTTATTAGTTTTTAGAGTCTATTTTTTGTGTCGGGGGTTTTATAATTTTTTTTTGTCCACTTTAAAGTAGGCATAATTATTAGGAAGATATTTATATTGATTAGTTGGTTGAGTTGGTAACTCAGTTAGGCACGAATCGATAGGACATATGGAAGGTAGTCAGATAGTCATCAAGTAATAAAAAGCTGATGATCTTCAAACGGCTGATCAGGTCATGGTTACCTGACCATATACTTTTAATATCATTGAAGTAACACGGAACTAAATTTCGAATCGATCGTACATACGGAAGTTAGTCAGATCTATCAATCCCTCATCAACTAGAAAAGAACTGATGATCTTCAAACGGCTGAACAGATTTTTATGTTCATTTTCAAGAACACTCGGTAAATTATCTATGACACCAAAAAAAAAAACTAAACGAAAATCCGTTCATCCGTTTGGGAGCTACGATACCACAGACAGAGAGACGTTTAACTTTTAACGCCCCTGTTTTTGTGTCGAGATTTAAATAGAGACGTAAATAATCAGAAGGATATCATAATTTAATAATCGGCAGACCTCGTAGAAGATGGCAGGCCGAACTTGACAAAACCAATGACCAGTGGTCGTCTTTGGCCCTTTTTTTAGTGGTAAAATCATCAAATGAGTCCTCCCACCCAGGGCAGAGCGGGAGGGACTGTCAGACTCGTACTGACTAAAATCCACGGTGTCCTTCAATAGCCCTTTACGTTTCGGGGTCACGGTAATTCGTACAGTCCCGCGACCTGTCGTCTTTGGCCCTGGATAGTGAAACCTGGAAGCCATGGGGCCTTTGCCCAGCTGTAGGATGAAGTAGGCTAGCAGTATCAGTATCAGTAATAATGATTTCGAATGTAGGTAGGTGTTGCTCATAAGATTAGATTTAAATACCATGTTTTTGAAATCAGATATGCAAGCAAGATCAAACCTTAAAATTATAGTATTAAGATCTCACACATATGGCCTTTGATTAACTTTGTCGATGGTTACACAACATCAAAGTCAACGCAAGTAGAAACCTGTAACTTTGAAAGTACGTTAAGCGTCTTAACAATATCAGCTTCAAAGTTTTTGAAATCGATCGGTCTTAATTATAAACGTTCGTTCAATGTGATTAACAAATGGCTTTAATCCTGAGTTCGACAAGATAATTAATTTGAAATGTAAGTCGAGTCAGAGTTTAGGCAAACGACTTTAATTTGACTGATTGTCTTTTTCAAATAACAGCAATTTGGAGAAGAGTGATAATTACTTTTGCGTTTTATTGTGGGGGATATTGTTATGATATAGAAACACAGATATTCACAGATCTGTATGATTTACTGGGTGGATAAGGGAATGAGTCTACCATACGAAACTGCTATTCAAAAATATTCCAATTAATGAAAAAAAGGATTACAAGGATTATTGAACGTGAAGAAGAGATGGAGAAGTGGGACGGCCTTGAGTGGGTACCGCGCCACTGGAATGCATAGAGCATGTGAAGGGACCGGATGGTTTTATTCAGTAAGAATCTAACAGTCCCTGGAGAACTCATTTGATGTTTTTAACACATCGAAAAACAGGGATTGGTCAACAGCGGGTAAAATATTGCAATGCATGAGCTAAACCGAGGTAGCTATTTTCGTGCTCCATAGTTGCAAAAAAGAACTGCAGCACTTTATCAAAGTAATTTTAGTAGCAATTAATAGGACTTTAACCCAACAGATTTTGTTACAATAATAATAGCGCCTGACAGTTGCGTTTCATCCACCTAAAACCAATTCGTATGCGCACCAATTTTTTAGTTACAACCAAAATAAAGCCGAAATCGGAAACATTCATGTGTCGGCACGCGAATCCGTGATTTTGTCCTGTCACATCATGTCGCGATTCGCGTTTGTCCTCGCGTTCGATACAGCGAAGCGAATTAACTCGCGTTAACGTGATATAGCTCAGTGGTTCCGTTAAATGTAACATTAATTACTTGTTATACAGGTTTAAAGCGAATCGTGGCTTTAATATGTCTCTGATAACTATAATGGTTTGCCAATGCAAAATTTTCCTTTGTACGCTGTAGTTTGTGCGGTAATTGTAAGTATCAGCGGTTTGGTGAAACAATTTTGGGAATTTCAGAGCTGAGAAAGGTATTTGCCTGTTGTCAGCTTAACTTTAGACGAAAGACTATATACAGTGTAGTTGTTGTAACTGGAACAATAATATACGAATTTTATAAGAGATACTGGTATATTATGCCTTTTTTACGTGGTAAAATCAAAAAATGAGTCCTCCAACCCAGGATGGGGCGAAAGGAATTGTCAGACTTGTACTGACTAAAATCCACGGTGATCCTTCAATAGAACTTTGTTCCGTCCATCAAGTTGTGTTTCATGCTAACATGGATCTGTCACTCAGATTAGAGTCAAATTAGTCCTAAGGCTATGGCGGGATAATTTAGGATTATTAAATGTAGCGCCAAATGGATTTTCGATTTCATTTTATGGCATCGCAGCGTATACTGCAATACCCACTTAGACCTTTACTAAAACTATAAGCAGCTATTTGTTTGATTGCTAAAAAAAAACTTCATTATGATGTTTATTCACACCTAACAAAATATATATTAAAAAAAAACGACGGGTTGCACTCTGGGAGTGCTGGCAGTAGTGAAAACTTCAATAGTAATAAACACACACGAACATTCGCGTAAGCGCCCTGCGCCGTCTTACGTATTTTCGATCAGGTCACGTGTTCTGTTGCGAGTTTAAATTTTTTTACCTATTCCAAAAAAAGTGCACAACGCCGCTAAAGAAGTTTTCACTTCAAAAAAACGACGGGTTGCACTCTGGGAGTGCCGGCAGAAGTGATAACTTGAATAGTAATAAACACACACGAACATTCGCGCAAGCGCCCTGCGCCGTCTTACGAATTTTCGATCAGGTCACGTGTCCTGACGCGAGTTTAAAATTTTTTACCCATTCCAAAAAAGTGCACAACGCCGCTAAAGAAGTTTTCACTTCAATAACAAAGTTTGGTAATATTATCTCACAGGAACGTCATACTAGGATAAAGAGGATCTATGTGTTTATTCAAGTTATAAGAATAACTTTTTTCCCCACCTACTGAGCGTGCTTTGTTTAACTTCTTATAGTGGTCGAACAACAACAATTGCATACTTTTTATTTCAAAAAAATTCAATCCCGGGTCATACGACCGGTAGTCCTTCAGGCAGAATAATAAAATCCGGGAAATTTCCTGGATCCCGCCTTCGTGTAGGTCCGTTTTAATATTTTATTTCGGCTTCTTGTAACGTAGTAACTTGGACGTGATGTCGTCTGTGATTAAATGTATATTGTAACGTATTACGTAACACGATGTCGTTACGTATTCTGTTAATGTTGTAACTTTCGGGAAATGAGTATGAGGAAAACAGGAAGCTATACATATTATAACTTTTGAACCTTTATGTACGTAGAATTTATGAGTACCGTTCAAGGATATCCATTATTATTGGACAGCAGAAAATAATGTTTTGGAGAAATGTTATTAAAGTTACATAGGAAACTCGGTATAGGTGGGATAGATGATCACTGAATGGGTGTTTGAAGGGGGGTGTCGCAGCCGAGGTAGGCGTAAACTATGTTGGCGGGACTTCTTTTTAAAAGACTGGCAGTAAAAGGCAACACTTTAAAAGGGCAAACGGGCGACAAATATTAGTTACTTGCCGTCCGATCATGAACCATGCCAGTGTCGACGGCGTGTCGTGTTTCACGCGCGCCTCAAAGAGCTGTTGGCAATTTGAAGGAGCCCTCATAGTGTGTCAGATGCCTGCTGGAGTCGCGGAATTGTCCAAAGGAGAAACTGTGACCCTGGAACTTAAGGGGCTATTAAAGGAAAAAATAACGCAATATGGGGCGAGGCCTATGCTCAGCGGTGTTATAGGACCAGTTTATAAAAAAAAAACAGCTTAAATCTCACGTCAAATCCTAAACACTGCTCAAACAAAGTTATCGACATCAACCTGTCAGACAGTAGCCAACTGGATCATTAGAAGCAACACCCGCTTGATTTCCTAGAGATTTCTGATTTTCTGGAGAGAACGAATTTATCATTATTCTGACTTATTGTGTTTATTCCGTTACTTTAATTTTGTCATAAAATCTTCCTTTAAAAAAGAAAATAGACCGAGCAGAGAATAAAATCTGTTAAGTCTTTTTTAAAGAGGGAAGAAAATCTCTATTTTTCCGTTCCAATAAGAACAATCAAGTTGGTTGCAATGGAGTGTATTTTCCTCCTTCCTTTCAACTTAGATTCCTAAGCTCAATGGTCGGTCCATTGAACGTAGGAAGTTTTTCTAAGTGTGACGTTTAAAGACATTTAAGTGGTAGAGGTAGTGTTTATAGAAAAATCGGAAACCAAACCGAACAAAAATAAACTCTGTGTTAACTCGAAATAGAGATTCTTTTTGTGTAAACTTTCATGAATACTTTTAAAATGTAACATGTAAGTGGAGGCAAGATATATTTCATATTATTTATTCAAGCGGAAACACACTGCTTTGTTGACTTCTAATATTATATGAGCACGATTTTCTTCAGTCTTCAACAACTTGGTTGAGTAAGGTATATATGTGCTGGCAGAATAATTATTAGTAATTTTATTACTGACAATATCAAAGTGATCTGTTTTGTCATCGCAATAAGATTGATAGAGCAGTGGTAGCTTAGCCCCGAGTTACGACTTGTAAGTCGTCAGTTCGAACCCAGGCAGGCGAAATACTTTGTGTAATTTATTTCATCACAGCTGCTCTCAAACGGTGAAGGAAAACATCGTGAGAAAACCGCATGTTGTAGAACCAAAAATTCTAAGACACCTATCAACCTGCATTGGGCCCACTTGGTGGCGATTATTGCCCACTCTTTCTCACAGGGAGGAGGCCTGTGTCCCAGCAGTGGAAACATTATAGGCTGATGATGAATGATGAAATAAGATCGATGTTAGTTTGTTGCTTTCAGGAGTAGCATATGTAGCTGTGAAAGCTACATTGCTCTCACAGTTACATATTCATTGCTTTCATTGAACTGAAAAAAAATATACTATAATATTTGGACCCTTTTTTTTACCGTGGTAAAATCATCAAATGAGTCCTCCCAATCAGGGCAGAGCGGGAGGGACTGTCAGACTCGTACTGTCTAAAATCCCCCGTGTCCTTCAATAGCCCTTTACGTACTGGGGGCACGGTATAAGTCCCGCGACCCCGACAATATTTGGACCCTTGGGACTTTCGGTAGTTTTATTATCATGACCACACTATTTAAGGATATTTATATGTTTTAGAGCAAACATTTGTAAATAGTAAGGCGAGGTTATTGACTCTTGTCGAAACGAATACACAGATATACCGTACCGACTAGTTCGTCCAAATAAATCATGTACACTTCTACAAACCGACAGAATAGCGTGGCAGTGTTCGGGCATTCAGGCACCGAAATATTTCACATTGCCTACAAATAATAATACTTTTCTTTCGTACCGATAAACTGAAATTTTGTTCAATTATAAAATTGTTACCTATCCTGAGACTCGTTCAAACCTTGGATTGGTATTCAGACTAATGTAAACTCATACCTCATTTTTCTCGAAGTAGGCGACTAACAGAATGCCACCTATTACGATGCTTACAACCTTTAGTAAACCTAATACATTATTTATAATCTACTTCTCCGACAACACGCGTTTTTATACTTATCATCATCATCTGTCGAGCCTTTTACCAACTATGTTGGCGTCGATTTTCAGTCAAACCGAATGCAGCTGAATATTATTATTTTACATAGAGCGACCGCCTATCTGACCTCCACAATCTAATAACTGGTTAATATCTTAATACTGTAACCCTTGGTAAGACTGATTGTCAATCTTCCAGGCTTTTGACTAACAGTAACGACCATCAAGGATCTAAAATGGCAACACCTTTATATGCTTTCCGAGGCAACCATACACAGACCAACAATGTAACACTTTTCTAATTTTCCAATGAACGATAAAAACTAAAAACAAAATACTCAGGTAGAAACTCTTCATAAATTCTACAACATAACTGTCAACCATCATATCCGATATTAAATAAAAAAGCCAACACTCGCGGTATCGCTGTACCGTTAACATCGTTATCGCTCCCGTCAAAGTATCAAGCCCTTCCGACTTGTGTACGGATCATGGTAAAACATAAAGTAGAAAGTACGGAAGGTCAACTTCATGCAAAGAAAACTGCAATATCCGCGCAGTGGGGCTGCACCGTGCAACGTCCGACCGAACGGATGAAAATCAACGTAGACTTTTGTACGAGTATCTAGGTTACTTTTGGTTGAATTTAAAGCGATCTGAAATACAGTTGGCATCTCTAGAAAATATTTTTGTGGAAGAAAACAATGGGATGGAGCATTCTTTTGTTAATGCATATGAAATATCTATATTGTATGATGAACGAAGGATTCAAATGATAATGTCAAAGTTGCATAAAGGTAACCGAAATTTAACTGACTTAGAAATAGAAATGGTGAAATAACATTCCTTCAGCATTATATCAAAATATACAAAAAAAAAAAATGTAGTTAAGTACAAAAATTTTTTCGGAGGCAGATCTGTGCTCTCGTCTTGATATGATTTTTAAACTCAGTTTTGTTGCAAAGGAATGTAATTTGAAAGTGCTTGCACTTACTACATCTAGAGCAAGTGAACTTAGAAGTGCGTGCTATGTCACGTAATGTTCGTTGTATGGAATTGACCTTCTGAACTCATCTATTCTGTGTTGCCAACTTGTATACGGATCATAGTATAATGGAAACGCGACTGGAATTACATTTGAAACGGGCGGTTTTTATCGCGTAATGAAATGGTTGCTGATTTAAATGATCGGGGCGCTGTTTTTCATTCTTTGCGTTGTGTGTGTAATCTCATTATAATTATGTGAATTCCTTTCCTTTTAGACGTGCTTTCAAATACTCGATTTCCCTCAACGTTGTTTTATTTAATTCGTGTGTTTTTATTGACTTTTTCGTTGGTCCAAAGATGAGTGAATAGCTGCTATGCAGAGTACCGTGGGTTCAACCTTTGCACGGGATAAATATTGGTATCATCTACAGAAAGTTCTTCCGGGTCTGGCTGTTTGTGTATGTGACTTAATTTTTCTGCTACCCATGATATAAGGGAAATTAATTAATTTCTTGAAGGAACATTTTATTATTGGAAGTCGGTGATTTTGTTTCTTAATTTCTTGACGTTTTGTCACCTACTTCGAATTATAATTTTTAATTCAAAAGTTATTTTACTCTTTTTTGTGTTTTTTTGGAGGCGGTTTAATTTTTTTTTTCAAATTAATATTTTGCCCTTTTTAGTAGGTATCAGTGTAATATTTTTTTTGTTAGGATTGCAGAATCAGCAGTATCAGGATTGCGTAAACAATGCATAGAAATGCGATAGCAGCAATCACCATTGATTTGAATTAGAATGAATTAGAATGAAAAATTAATGTTTTGGAGAAATGTTATTAAAGTTACATAGGAAACTCGGTATAGGTGGGATAGAATGATCACTGAATGGGTGTTTGAAGGGGGGTGTCGCAGCCGAGGTAGGCGTAAACTATGTTGGCGGGACTTCTTTTTAAAAGACTGGCAGTAAAAGGCAACACTTTAAAAGGGCAAACGGGCGACAAATATTAGTTACTTGCCGTCCGATCATGAACCATGCCAGTGTCGACGGCGTGTCGTGTTTCACGCGCGCCTCAAAGAGCTGTTGGCAATTTGAAGGAGCCCTCATAGTGTGTCAGATGCCTGCTGGAGTCGCGGAATTGTCCAAAGGAGAAACTGTGACCCTGGAACTTAAGGGGCTATTAAAGGAAAAAATAACGCAATATGGGGCGAGGCCTATGCTCAGCGGTGTTATAGGACCAGTTTATAAAAAAAAAAAACAGCTTAAATCTCACGTCAAATCCTAAACACTGCTCAAACAAAGTTATCGACATCAACCTGTCAGACAGTAGCCAACTGGATCATTAGAAGCAACACCCGCTTGATTTCCTAGAGATTTCTGATTTTCTGGAGAGAACGAATTTATCATTATTCTGACTTATTGTGTTTATTCCGTTACTTTAATTTTGTCATAAAATCTTCCTTTAAAAAAGAAAATAGGCCGAGCAGAGAATAAAATCTGTTAAGTCTTTTTTAAAGAGGGAAGAAAATCTCTATTTTTCCGTTCCAATAAGAACAATCAAGTTGGTTGCAATGGAGTGTATTTTCCTCCTTCCTTTCGAAAAATCGGAAACCAAACCGAACAAAAATAAACTCTGTGTTAGCTCGAAATAGAGATTCTTTTTGTGTAAACTTTCATGAATACTTTTAAAATGTAACATGTAAGTGGAGGCAAGATATATTTCATATTATTTATTCAAGCGGAAACACACTGCTTTGTTGACTTCTAATATTATATGAGCACGATTTTCTTCAGTCTTCAACAACTTGGTTGAGTAAGGTATATATGTGCTGGCAGAATAATTATTAGTAATTTTATTACTGACAATATCAAAGTGATCTGTTTTGTCATCGCAATAAGATTGATAGAGCAGTGGTAGCTTAGCCCCGAGTTACGACTTGTAAGTCGTCAGTTCGAACCCAGGCAGGCGAAATACTTTGTGTAATTTATTTCATCACAGCTGCTCTCAAACGGTGAAGGAAAACATCGTGAGAAAACCGCATGTTGTAGAACCAAAAATTCTAAGACACCTATCAACCTGCATTGGGCCCACTTGGTGGCGATTATTGCCCACTCTTTCTCACAGGGAGGAGGCCTGTGTCCCAGCAGTGGAAACATTATAGGCTGATGATGAATGATGAAATAAGATCGATGTTAGTTTGTTGCTTTCAGGAGTAGCATATGTAGCTGTGAAAGCTACATTGCTCTCACAGTTACATATTCATTGCTTTCATTGAACTGAAAAAAAATATACTATAATATTTGGACCCTTTTTTTTACCGTGGTAAAATCATCAAATGAGTCCTCCCAATCAGGGCAGAGCGGGAGGGACTGTCAGACTCGTACTGTCTAAAATCCCCCGTGTCCTTCAATAGCCCTTTACGTACTGGGGGCACGGTATAAGTCCCGCGACCCCGACAATATTTGGACCCTTGGGACTTTCGGTAGTTTTATTATCATGACCACACTATTTAAGGATATTTATATGTTTTAGAGCAAACATTTGTAAATAGTAAGGCGAGGTTATTGACTCTTGTCGAAACGAATACACAGATATACCGTACCGACTAGTTCGTCCAAATAAATCATGTACACTTCTACAAACCGACAGAATAGCGTGGCAGTGTTCGGGCATTCAGGCACCGAAATATTTCACATTGCCTACAAATAATAATACTTTTCTTTCGTACCGATAAACTGAAATTTTGTTCAATTATAAAATTGTTACCTATCCTGAGACTCGTTCAAACCTTGGATTGGTATTCAGACTAATGTAAACTCATACCTCATTTTTCTCGAAGTAGGCGACTAACAGAATGCCACCTATTACGATGCTTACAACCTTTAGTAAACCTAATACATTATTTATAATCTACTTCTCCGACAACACGCGTTTTTATACTTATCATCATCATCTGTCGAGCCTTTTACCAACTATGTTGGCGTCGATTTTCAGTCAAACCGAATGCAGCTGAATATTATTATTTTACATAGAGCGACCGCCTATCTGACCTCCACAATCTAATAACTGGTTAATATCTTAATACTGTAACCCTTGGTAAGACTGATTGTCAATCTTCCAGGCTTTTGACTAACAGTAACGACCATCAAGGATCTAAAATGGCAACACCTTTATATGCTTTCCGAGGCAACCATACACAGACCAACAATGTAACACTTTTCTAATTTTCCAATGAACGATAAAAACTAAAAACAAAATACTCAGGTAGAAACTCTTCATAAATTCTACAACATAACTGTCAACCATCATATCCGATATTAAATAAAAAAGCCAACACTCGCGGTATCGCTGTACCGTTAACATCGTTATCGCTCCCGTCAAAGTATCAAGCCCTTCCGACTTGTGTACGGATCATGGTAAAACATAAAGTAGAAAGTACGGAAGGTCAACTTCATGCAAAGAAAACTGCAATATCCGCGCAGTGGGGCTGCACCGTGCAACGTCCGACCGAACGGATGAAAATCAACGTAGACTTTTGTACGAGTATCTAGGTTACTTTTGGTTGAATTTAAAGCGATCTGAAATACAGGTGGCTTCTCTATAAAACATTTTTGTGGAAGAAAACAATGGGATGGAGCATTCTTTTGTTAATGCATATGAAATATCTAGATTGAATGACGAATGAAGGATTCAAATGTTAATGTCAAAGTTGCATAAAGGTAACCGAAATTTAACTGGCTTAGAAATAGAAATGGTGAAATAACATTCCTTCAGCATTATATCAAAATATACAAAAAAAATGTAGGTAAGTACAATAATTTATTCGGAGGCAGATCTGTGCTCGTATGAGATCGTCTTGGTATGATTTTTAAACTCAGTTTTGTTGCAAAGGAATGTAATTTGAAAGTGCTTGCACTTACTACATAGAGAGCAAGTGAACTTAGAAGTGCGTGCTAGTCATGTAATGTTCGTTGTATGGAATTGACCTTCTGAACTAATCTATTCTGTGTTGCCAACTTGTATAACGGATCATAGTATAATGGAAACGCGACTGGAATTACGTTTGAAACGGGCGGTTTTTATCGCGTAATGAAATGGTTGCTGATTTAAATGATCGGGGCGCTGTTTTTCATTCTTTGCGTTGTGTGTGTAATCTCATTATAATTATGTGAATTCCTTTCCTTTTAGACGTTCTTTCAAATACTCGATTTCTTTCAACGTTGTTTTATTTAATTCGTGTGTTTTTATTGACTTTTTCGTTGGTGCAAAGATGAGCGAATAGCTGCTACACAAAGTACCGTGGGTTTAACCTTTGCACGAGATAAATATTTGTATCATCTACAGGAAGTTCTTCCGGGTCTGGCTGTTTGTGTATGTGACTTAATTTTTCTGTTTACTTAACCATGAAATAAGGGTAATTAATTTATTACTTGAAGGAACCCATTCCAAAAAAAAAAAAACAAATTTCAGAAGCGTGATCGAGAAATCGGGCAACAAAAAAGTAAAAAGAACATAGTCGGTTAAAAACAAAACCAAAATTGATGTTAACCTGTAATCAACTTCTTGGCATTTGGTTGATATACTAATAACAACAACGAACACTTACTGTTTTTTTTATAACGTGGTAAAATCATCAAACGAGTCCTCCCACGCAGGGCAGAGCGGGAGGGACTGTCAGACTCATATTCTTCTTATTGTATGGTTGATGAACAACCTGGTGTCAGAGTTTAAACCGCCCGTAGGCCTCTGACATGGCTTCACACACCGTTGAAAAATCTCTCAGGTGTGCTGGTTTCCTCACGATGTTTTCCTTCACCGTTTTTAGCAAGTGATAATTAATTTATAATACGCACATGAATTCTAAAAGACATTGGTGCGTGCCGGGGTTCGAACCTGCAACCTTTGACTTGGCAGTCCAACGGTCGTACCACTCGGCTATCACTGCTGATAGACTCATATTGACTTAAATCCACGGTTTCCTTCAATAGCCCTTTACGTACCAGGGTCACGGTAAATCATAAGTCCCGCGACCCCGACAGGCTTTGGCCCTCTTGAGGGTGGCCCCGTCATTTTTTGCTGACACTCTTCGAGGCGCGCGTTGAACACAACGCGCCGTCGCCGCGTCGACCTGGGCATGGTCCGTGGTCGGACAGCGGGTTGCCCAAACGAACACTTGCTTAAACAATAACAACCAATCAGATTCTCTTGATCACTATCCACAAATACAATACTACTCCTGCAATTCTCGTTCATCTGAGGATCGTGACCTAATTCCAGCAGATGCCTAGCTGCCTGTCTGTCTTAGAATGCATTACGTTGTTGCGTTCTGACGTTTGAACAGCTAGAAAGTGCTTCTCAAGTGGAGTGGATTTTGAGTTTGAATTATGTTGACAAGACCTACTATTTTGCTCAACTTTGAAAGTAAACAGTATTACTATTGTATAGTCGCAGGGCTGTCTTTTCAGGTCTTTCAACCGTGGTCCTGGAAAGTGAAGAATTATAGAAGGATCACCGTGGATTTTAGACAGTACGAGTCTGACAGTCCCTCCCGTCCCACCCCAGGCAGGACTCATTTGATGGTTATACCATGGTAAAAAAGAAAATATCACTATTTCTACTTATGTATCCATTAATTATTTTTAAATGCAATAACGCATGCGACGCGAATCTTAAAGATGATTTTTGAGGAAAAAAAATCAGTTGCAAGTGGGATTTGAACCCGCGTCTTCTGGATATGTATTCCAGACGCCTTACAAATTAGGCCATCGCAACTCACACTTGCAAGCTGAAATCCTCTATTCCCTCGTTTGAACGTTTCCATATATTTTATTAAATAATGTCTCGTTTTCAGAAACTTTAAATATGATATAACTTTTGGTGTTTAAGTGATCGACTACTGCGCAGCGTCCCCGCATGGAACAAATAGTTTTATGGCCTGCAGGAAGTTGTTCCGGGTCTGGGTGTCTGTGTATGAGAGTTTCTATGTTTGTAAACGCACCAACGACCAATTATCACCTACTGCGAATATTTTACGAGAATATCATTTATTTAAAATGTTTGTGGTGCAATACTGTATAAAGAAAAATAAATTAAAATGAAGACATAAATGGGTCCTTTATATACAGGATTCCCAGGTCTCACTTCCAAACTGGGTCAAAATTTTCAACAGGTTATGGGCCCAGCACGCTTCATGTTATTACAATTAAGAAACAAAATGAACCATGTTTTGTATACAAATATAATAAGATCATTTGTAAACAGGATTGTATTAACTTATGTATAGTTTAATACGCTTACTAAACTATCTTTCAACTATTTCCTAAATTACGTTGAGTCACGGATCGTGACTTTGTAACGAAACTACAATTTGGGTTTTTTTCTTGCGCGATATAATATCATACAGTCAAAGTATGCAATTACCTGCAAAAGTGTGTGACGTAGATATTTCATGATTCTAAAGTAAATTCACACAAAAAGAAAATAAACAGTTTTATTTATTGTCTTATAGTATTGTTTTAAAATTCATTTAATTTTAGTATTAATTTAGTATCATTTGTAAATATTTAGTAGCATTTGTAGATTTTTGGTTTTAGTACTGTATAAATTTTAATTACTTAATAAAAAACACGAACGCTAACGGCTGATTATTTCAAAACATTCAGACCTTAGCAATAAAACGTAATAAAGTGTAGGCAATTTTATTGTGTAGGTGGTCCAATTCTGGTTATAAAAATAACCTAATACTTTACACCAATTTAAACAAAGTTTTCAGCCTCGATTTATTGTATCCAGTAATAAGTAGATGTGATTTTTAAGACACTTCTCAAGGTGGCTGAGAAAAGGCTTAAATGAAATGATGTCAACAACGTTCTATTGCGTAGTAAATAACACTTTAGTACGGTCGTTACACTTACTATTGTCCCGTTCTGTGTCAATGACCTTTCCTCACTAAATAGGCCATAAGTAAGCAATAAAAGGCAAAGAAAAGATGTTCATGACAAGTTTGGTACGAAAAGGTAACTAATTGTGTATATTTGTAATCATTAGTAGCCATAATATTTTTTATTTTGGGTAAACTCCAAATTTACTACAAAAAACCGGTTTTTGGTTTGCAAATTGTATGGTTATAATAAAGTTGAACCAGATTTATGACAACGATAAAATAACAAATCGTATGGTAAAAAATAATGTAAACCTTCAATTTTTCATAAAACTGATATATATAAAATAACGTAGCAAAACAAACATTGTTATTTTAAAAACAAATACAACACATTTATTTGAACAACATGCGCCCAGTCAATAGCAAAAATGTAACAATGTTTTTCATAACATTGTTCTATTTTAAATAAATTGAACGTAAACTAGTGGCCTACAGCAGCTGTCTAAAAATTCAAAACAAAAAGCTTTCATTCATTTAACCTTTCCTAGTATCATATAAAATTATATCCAAAACATCAATTAACATTTTAAAATAGTGCACATTATGTAATTTTTTTTCAATCAACGCTATTGGTAATTTCAATACAAGCACTACTGCTAGTCATGAGGTCCTGACTTTTTTATAGACGAGTTGAGTTTTGTCTTTTTTTTGTTTTGCAGTTTGGGGAAATGGTTATTATATTTTTTTCCATTAGAAATTTATCAGTCTCAGCTCAAAATCTAGTTTTGCATCCGTTTGATGGCAGTAGGCTCTCTACCATACTTGGGACTTGAATGTAAATAAGGCATACTGGATATGCTACAAATGCACTTTTGCTTAACCCATTTCGGAAAACAGACGTGATTTTACGTAGCATTTATTTAAATAAAAGAATCTCAACTACCAATTCTGAAATAAAAAATTTTTTGGATACTATTTTGTGTTCCTCTTCTGTGTTGAAATGGGGTCAAGTTTGTAGCCGGTATCAAGACCTGATGCAGTTTGCTGACATAGTCCGCATTGCAGAGAAGCTTTAGGTGAAAATAACTTAGGGCAAGAATAAGTCGCGGGCTAATTAAAGGTTTGGGTCACGTTGAAGAGCTGAGAAGATTAAAAATGTGACGAGGCAACCTAAACTCTTTGTTCCACATTAAGAATTGATGAACTTTTTTTTCACTATATTTTAAGGGACATAGTATAAGATGTCTACAAATTATTATATGTTTAAGGGGGCTTGTCAATGGGTTTCTAAGCAGGTTACCGTGACCTTGTAGCATAAAGAGCAATTGAATGAATAGGGTGAATTCATGGTCATTAAGAGTCTGACAGTCCCTTCTTCTGTTAAGTCCTTTACCGATAGAGCGCGATCCGTTCCGGTGATCCGACCTGGCGACATAGTCTGTACCCATGCGATCTCTCTAACCTATGGATGTCCATTTGTGCTTTCTTACTGCCAGGGTGTCAGATCTACCCTTACAGACGTCGCATGCATGGGTTCAAATTGTTTCACCGGGATGGATCGTGCTCTTTGGGTGAAGGCCTTTAGTCCTTTCTTTATACGAATCACGCATAACATTGTGCTGATGAATTCAATTGATAAAAAATGGGTTCTGGAACCATTAAAAACTAGTATTTGAAAGAGAAATATGTATTTCTAAGGATGTTTTTATACTGTCAATATTGTAGTGTATTCCTATCTGTCCCAGCAATGATTCAGAACACATTCCCAAAAGTGAACTATAAATCATTCGCTCTCAAGTTTCAAAATGGCCACTATTACGTAACAGACGCGTTAATTGTAGCGTCTATCAACGACGCATAAAACGAAGAGTAACAATTAAACAGATTTAGTCGCATTCAGATGGCCATTTGCTCTCATTCGCCATTCCGATTGTGTCAGTTCGATGGTCCAAACATGTTGGTTTTCTCAGACCATTAGTTATGCAAAGGCTATAGTCGTTCGGCTTGTGTCGGTAGGAAATGGAATGGTGGGGATTGCAAGTGAGAATTTAGGAGTGTTGATTTTGTACATATCAACACCAGAATGCAGAAACCTATAGTTAAAAACACATTAAGCCTTTGCCAAACACACTGGCGTGGCGAATGCGAAGCGTGACGTTTTTATTTGTAATGTATGGAATTGTTTGAATCCAGTCACATAGAAAAGCGAAAGCAATCCGATAGCGTGACAGAACTATCGGACTGACGTCGCGCTTCGTTTCGGTATCGCCTCGGACTCGCTTCGCTTTGACCTGTCTGTTTGACAAAGGCATAATTATATCGTCATATCCGTTACTATCGAGAGTTACACGTTTTGACATTGAGTTTAGTTTCACCAAAAACACGTAAAATAAAATAATACATTGTAAAATAAGTGGTGAATTAAAGAATCAAAAAAGTGCACCACATTGTTTCTATGGTTCAACACTATGAATATAAATGAAGAAGTTTTGAATTACATGCATACATAGTGATCAATTACATGCATAGTGGTCAGATAAAACAGGACTGTGATTTAAAATAGTTTTTAATGCACAGGTCAAGCATATAAATTGACTACTCAAAAATATTTTTTTTTATTCTTCCACGAATAAAATGTTTCGATATATTTTATTAGCAAAAGTGCATATTCTTTTACAGCTTCTACCTAAGTTGGACAGCCGTAAAACACGTCCTTGAATATGGAGGTAGTTCAAACTGAACTAACTTGTTTAGTACTCCACACGTGCTAGTAAATTGTTAAATCGGACCCGACTCGGCTTAAAGTAATTCGTCTAAGGTATACTACGTACTATTTCTAGTTTTATAGTGACCGTTTCTATTTTACACCGGTATTTGTTGTGTTTGCTTCCGTATAAAATCGAGTATGGGTTACGAAGAATAAACGCGAGGTTTATTGAGATTGCAGTTTTTTTTAGTCTTTTTTGTAATACATCGGGATTTCGATCGCATATCGTCTTTGCTGTAATTTTTTGGTATTTCTCGAACGGTCAGTAATAATTAATGTTTCTCTAATTATGTATCACTGGCAATTCGCCCTCACTACAATTTTAAAATATAAGATACTCATGAATAGTGTAGCTTTCCACTAGTGAATGAATTTTCAAAATCGGTTTACTGTTTGTTAAGATTACTTCCTACAAACAAACTCACAAACTTTATCTCTTTACTATAATATTAGTATATATGTATAGGGAAGGGGACTCATCCGTGGCCGCTGCTAAACCTAGGTGATATTCTTTAGACTTCCCATTCGTAGTTTTGTAGTCAGGGACATTTCAACGAAACAGTAATGCTAGTGACAGAAGAGGCAGTGCACGTTAGAGAGAAGCAATCCTCCGTCTCAAGTCTCCTCAGCTCCAGCTGCCTCGCTTGCAAAGGATGTTTGCAGACTTGACTGATAATAAATCAGTCAAGTCTGATTGTTTTTTCCACTATACCCAGAGCAGGAGGCCTCATTGACTAATGGCAGTTAGATAAGAGTTATTGAGCATTGAGTTTAAAGGTGAGGCTTATATCCAGCACTAGACTGCCACCAGCTGATGATGATGTCATCTCACAGCCCTTTCTTAACAATTTAACACTGATGAAGACTTGAAGAATTAGCCAGCGATACCTGCACCCGGGGTCGCGGGACTTACGAATTACCGTGACCCCGGTACGTAAAGGGCTAGTGAAGGACACCGTGGATTTTAGTCAGTACAAGTCTGACAGTCCCTCGCCTTTTTGTCAATGTTCGACATCTGACTGTGAATATGAACAATCAGCACATCATATTCTATGGGAGTGTATTCTTTGGCAGAACGAACGTAATATTATGTTGAACACTGTTCAGACTACATCTGGAGTCATTTACTACTCGGACCTTGTGGAAACTCGAACAAACTTCCGTGCGTTCAAACGTTTTTGCCATACCTATTATTGGAATCAAATTTAGCAGCTCACAATTTAGGACCCATTAATATTAGTAGTAATTTTACCCGTGGTGCTAGGCAACTGGGCTTCTACCAGTTGTAATGTCCCTTTGTGCCTATTGGCCTTGTTTTGTTCTGTCTCCTGCTTGCATGGAGGGAAGTGGAAACATATATTTTTTCCTACTCCTCCACTATTCTTTTCTGATTAATTTCGTTGCAGGATCCAAGACAGGTAGATTCATTCTCCGGGACACGTCGAGCTTCATTGTCTCGGCCCTTTTCTGGTTGGTTGCCACTGTTGATTCTGGCGCACAGGAGTTGCAGTGGTTAGGGAATAATGTGGTGGGTTTGTCCCAAAAAAAAGTCCCTCCTGCCTTGCCCTGGGTGGGAGGACTCATTTGATGATTTTACCACGAAAAAAAAAGCGATACTTGCACGAACAGTTTTCATACAAACACATTTCGTTGTAAACCTTGACTGAATCGTTATATTTCAGAGATATTTTATACGCTCCCTTGAGTCAGTGATATTAAATTTCTAAATTTTAAATAAAATATTGGCTGTTGTCGACGGCCAAGAGCGTTTCAGTTGTTGATATTAGAAATTCCTCATGCATTGCAGTTTATATGATGTTAGTGTGTATCTATGAATTGTTGTAGTAAAAACTGCCTATATGTGTATTCAGTTGTATATGTATAAAGTTGCACATACATTATCTCTCTACTTTGCTTCAGTTCTAAAATGACAATGATCTTTATTGTCGTTTCAATTAAGTTGCTATTGTGTTTCCGCTATTCAGTAAGCTGTGAATATTTATATTTTGAAAAATCACATTTGCGATGTTACTTTCGATCGTGTTCAAACGCGATTAGAATATGTTTGGGTTTGAAGAAAAAAACAATTATTTGTATCCGATTTTAATACGTTAATTATTCGATAATTATCTTAATAGTTATAACCCTGGTTTAAGTTACGTAGTTAATTCTCTTCAAGGTAAGGCTGTGATTGAGTTACAGCTTAAATGTAAAAAAACTATAATAATAAAATACATAATACTAAGAAATATATGTGAAAGAATTAAACATGACGAAAATCTAATTACAAAACGGAAATAGATAAAAAGTTAATAACTTGCAAAAAGACAGGCACACGCTTCTAGTTCACACGTAAACTTTGAGTTATTATGTACCACTTTATTCAAATTACCTACTATGGGTGAGTTCGTGGTAGACCTAATAACTAAATAAAGCTTTGTTTAGACTACGAAGACAGCACAATTTATATAAGTAGTCAGAGTCATATATTGTTGTGATAGATACTGATACTACTAGCTTGTATCGTCCCACTTCCGGGCATAGGCCATTTCTCCTTCAGTTGCAGTTTTTTTCGAACCATTGCCAAAGTGCACCATTGAGCTGACGACTGAGACAAAATCATGAATCGTGAATATGATTTTATACTACACCTGCATGGAAAGTACCTGATACTTTATCAAATTTACGGTACAAAGTACTTCATTGCATATCGACGGGGAGAAAACGCTTTCTCTCCCGCTCAGATGCGTTTTCTCCCCGTATCAAGGTACTTTCCACACAGGTGTAGTATAAAGCATTATCTATCACTCGAGAGAAAGTGCGATTCCCGATCTCGGGTGTTTTAAAGCCCTCGCCTACGTCTCGGGATTCAAACGACACCCTCGACGGTAATCGGTCTTTCTCCTCTCGGTGAACAATGTACTATTGTTTTTAAAAATTGCCTTAAGGGAAACAGGTTTATGCCGAGTGGTGGGACAATACAAGCAAGAAGGTCACTGGAACGTTGCGGTCTCTTTATCGGCTGAAAAACATTCTCCCATCTCGCGTAAAGGCAATGCTTGTTCAGTCCCTTATTTTCCCCATAATTGACTATGGTGATGTGTGTTACTATGACCTGAATGCAGATCTCCTCAATAAACTTGACCGACTTCTAAATAACTGCATTCGATTCGTATTTAATCTTCGTAAATATGACCATGTATCTGGGCATCGGTTACTTTTAAAATGGTTTCCTATCCGACAACGCAGAGCGATGAGAGCATTGACAACTTTATTTTCTCTTTTACATAAACCCACTTCTCCTTCTTACCTTACCTCTCGTTTGCAATATTTATGCTCAGCGCACAATAAAAATCTTCGTTCCTCCAATAATCGTCTTCTACGATGTCCCTCTCACCGCTCTGGTTTCTTAAAGTCATCTTTCTTTGTCCAAGCAGTTTTTCTCTGGAATGCGCTTCCTCAGGATATCAGGATGGCAACCAGTCCGTTCACGTTTAAGATGAAAGTTCGCGAGCATTTGTTTAAGAATCTGGCAGACTCGTAAAGCTTTTTTTTGTTTTTAATGTTTTTCCCATCTTTGTTTTATTTCTCTATTATAGTTTAGTTAATATTTATTGGTTATTTATATATATATATATATATATGTAATATATACTTGTATATATTATTTTTCTCTATTGTCTTTTTATATAGTACTAGCTTTTGCCCGCGGCTTCGCTCGCGTAGAATTTGGTCTGCCTCATTAAGTTAGGGTCCTTTTTTTTTAATACTTATATTTTTTTTTATGTAACTTCACATCGTACATCCCAGATTTCTAACTTCAAAATTAGTTTCCATACAATCTTTGAACACCTATACCTAATATTTAGAGGGAATCTCTTGAGGTTGGAATTATTTGAATTCCTTTCTAATTGCTCATTATTTTAGAGGGCCAAAGCCTGCCGGGGTCGCGGGACTTACGAATTACCGTGACCTCGGTACGTAAACCGTAGCACTGGTAATAACATCCCTCATGTACACAATAAGCTAATAAAATTCCCTATCTCAAAAACTACTGAACCGATTTTGATGAAACTTGCAGTATTCCCTAAGTTGAACGATACCTAGCACAAAAAAAAAATTAAATCGGACGTGAAATTCCTGAGATATGCGAACAATGAATCAGTCGATGCCTACTCCTTACTGTTAAGGAGTTGTACCTTCCATCATCAGCTCAGCTACATAAGATGATGATTACCATACGCAAGTACTTAAATTACTTCATAAAATTTACGAAAAACGATGCGTGGGCCTATAAAATCTGAGGGTTGCCCTCGATTTCTCCAAGATCCAATCATCAGATCCTGATTTGGTGACAATGGGACCACACGGGAAGTGCCAGATTTAAAAAAAAAAAAGAATCATGAAAATCGGTTCACCCAGTCGGTCGTTATTCGGTAACAAACTATTGTTAAGGAGTTGTACCTTCCATCATCAGCTCAGCTACATAAGATGATGATTACCATACGCAAGTACTTAAATTACTTCATAAGATTTACGAAAAACGATGGGTGAGCCTATAAAATTTGAGGGTTGCCTTCGATTTCTCCAAGATCCAATCATCAGATCCTGATTTGGTGACAATGGTGGTCCCACGGGAAGCCCCAGCTTTCAAACAAAAAAAGAATCATGAAAATCGGTTCACCCAGTCGGTCGTAATGCGGTAACAAACATAAAATTGATAACCTCCTTTTTTTGAAGTCGGTTAAAAACTATCCTATGTCCTTTCTCAAGTTCCAAACTATGTCTGTACCAAATTTCACACAAATCGGTTCAGTAGTTTAGGCGTGAAGAAAAGACAGACAGACAGACAGACAGACAGACAGAGTTACTTTCGCATTTATAATATTAGTTTGGATTTTGCACCTACTATGTTTGATTCTCTGCATCACCCCAAGGTTGACTGGAAGAAAATGCCCAAGGCATTAAGTCCGCCTTTGTACTTCCATGTGCAAGAAGATTTAAATAAATAAATAAAATACATGTTAGCATTTCCGTTTCCGTTACTGATAATTTACAATCGAAAATACTACATCATCGCAATTAAATTCTTAAAACCAGGTTAGGGAATTACTTACTACAATTGCTAACAACCAGCCTTGCTCTGAATAAACTATGTAAAAAGAAGAACGTGACGAGCAGAGTGTAAACCAAGCCTAACCTAGCACGAATACCTAAACAGTTAAATCTAATCGCATAATACCAATATTGTACGTGAAGCGGTTCTACGAAATAACCGTAGCGTTCGTAGCGGTGCTACGCTCACGTAGCACAATCGCTACGACAGCGTAGCGTGCTGTATTTAGTTCTAAGCGTTAACACACTGCTCATACAATAGTCCGAGTTGGCGCACTAATGCGTTTACCGTGTTTAGTAGGACGTGGTCACGGTATATACAGGAAATGGTTATTAATAAATTAGTTTGTGGATTATTCAGTTAGCACCTGCAAGATGCTTAGCCTCAGAGGCTAAATTATAATAAGATTTTGAACCATATTATTATATTACATAAAACACTGAAGTAAAAGTAACTTATCATTAAAAGGTGCCCCATATACGTAAATCTTATCAAAATTTCTTCAACCGTTATGATGTGAAAAGGTAACAGGCTCAGTTACTTTTGGATTAATTAGAGATTAAAATTATGGATACTTCGTCAATAACACATAATTTTTTCCAATAAAACTAAATGTATTAGGAACGTTCAGAAATAGCCTCTATTTGATCCGAAACCCAATTTCAACACCAAAATTCGACTTTTACTGACATCGACAAAGCTAGTAATACGAGTATCACTGTGCGATCACCAGCGAATATGTCAAAGGAGTTTGAGCGATAGTTGCATTGATACCTGACGACAACCTTATTGTTTCAACCATACGATACTAGGCATAATGAACGGCTGAATTTCAAATGCGGGTCGGTAAATATAGAGGTTTCGTCAAACAGTGAGCGGAGTTGGCGGGTCACAATCACAACGTGATAGCCGCAGTTGTGCCCCGTCAACATCGCGTCCCGCCAGCAATCTGCTAATGATGACTGTCACTTTTCTAACTCTAGCACTACCAGCACAAACGCCGCGCCCCGACACTCCAAGCGATCACGCCACGCTGCGGTCCCGCCCCGCCCACCGTCCTATGTCATCGCGCCAAGGCTGGGCGCGACGTTGGCATATTGCGTGTGGTGACTTACATATTTATATTGTACTAGTAAGTTAGCACGCCAAGTACACGCCACGCTACCGTCGCGCCGCACCCCGCTTCTTGTTTGACGAAGCTGTTACCGAAAGACTCTTCTCGCTATTTGTTTGTAATTTGCCGATCCGTGTTTACATGTTCATAAACATACACAATCGGTTTTATCACACGAGATAATGGGGAAGCGGTAATGTGTCATCCTTGTGTTAGCGTCAATTTAAATGTTCATGTTAATACGTAATTGAGGTTACGTCTGTTCAGCAACATTTTGGAAATAGAAATCGTGTTTTATGATCAGTTACGGCTTGGAGTTTCCGGCTTTGATATATTTTTTAGTACCAGTAGAAGTTTATAATAATGTTCCGAGGCATTTTCATTGATACGCAA
This sequence comes from Agrotis puta, assembly GCA_943136025.2. Classification (NCBI taxonomy): domain Eukaryota; kingdom Metazoa; phylum Arthropoda; class Insecta; order Lepidoptera; family Noctuidae; genus Agrotis; species Agrotis puta. Next base: position 11,944,346 of record OW964172.2, read on the forward strand.
CTTTTTTTTATCGAATACAGTAAATTTAAAAACTAAAACAGAATCTAGAATCTATTACAAAATATAAAAAAAATACGGGTTGCACTCTGGGAGTGCCGGCAGAAGTGAAAACTTGAATAGTAATAAACACACACGAAAATTCGCGCAAGCGCCCTGCGCCGTCTTACGAATTTTCGATCAGGACACGTGTCCTGACGCCAGTTTAACTTTTTTTACCCATTCCAAAAAAAGTGCACAACGCCGCTAAATAACTTTTCACTTCAAAAAATAACCACGTGTCCATAAGTGTCTGATGTTCGCTACCGGTTTATGATGGCAGTTGACTCAGCAGCTGAGTGATTGTCTGCTGCGGTGCATACCGTGGGTTTGATTACCGTACAGAACAAAACATTTGTATGATCTACAAGTATATTTTTGTTCTGGGTCTGGTTGCTTGTGTATGCCAATTAAAATTTTTGTCAACACACTCCGATACAAATCCAAATTCCTCACAAAGTTTTTTTAAGTTTTCTTCGTTTGTGTTTTTTATGCTATAAACTAATGTATTGCCTTAAAGCCTTTGTCAAACAGACTGGCGTGGCGAATGCGAAGCGTGACGTTTTTATTTGTAATGTATGGAATTGTTTGAATCCAGTCACATAGAAAAGCGAAAGCGATCCGATAGCGTGACAGAACTATCTACTCTCGCTTCGGTTCGGTATCGCTTCGGAAACGCTTCGCTTTCGCCTGTCTGTTTGACAAAGGCATAAGTTTGCAACTACCCTGTATTTTGAACTGGCTGTATAGTGGTGTCTAAACTACTGCTGCAGTTTGTTGCTGAGTAAACTATTGCATGGTTGTAAAATTAATATCTGTACAAAATACTAGCATGTTGCCTCGGTCCTCTCGAGGGTATCGTTATAGTAACTAAGGGATTATTACGGGACCGTGTGCAGCGTCCACCTGTGCTCATGTACCAACATATTTAGTAGTTGACTCACTAGCTTATAGGACGGTCACATAAATAGTTAGCCTGCAGAGACCAAGCTACTAACTATCACTTTTCGTATTGTTGAATATGAATCTTTTCGTACTTGGAGCCATTACCAACAGTAGACCCACCATGGTCATAGGTTTATTTCTTTAAAAAAAATGCTGCAACAACTACTACTTACCTACCAAGATTTGTTGCGTCCGGAAATGGACGATCACTCTTTATCATTACATAAATATTAGATTCATCAACAATTTTTTATGTGAATAAAATGAAATGTGATAACTAAATGTAAATATCTAAATTTAGGTATCACATGGTGGATTAAAGTTAGTACGAGACTGATCTCGTACTAACTTTAATCCACCGTGTACCTTAAATTGCTCTTTACGGTCCAGGGCCACGGTAACCTGCTTAGACAATTCCGCGACCCCAGCAGGTGCTGCGCCAACCGTGGCGTCAAGTTTGCAAAAAAAGAACAAAAAATAATTACTACTAACAGCACCATGTTCTTCCTTGTACTAAAAGATCCATCCAACTTTATACTTGTAGTTTTTAATTTTTTACATGCAATAACGCAAGCGTCGCGTATCGTAGAAAATTTACCATGGAACGTTCAAACAAGTAAAATATGAAAAATTTGGCTTCGAAAAGTAGAGTCGTGATGGTATTATTGGCAAGGAAGAATTGAATTGAATAGGAAGGTGCGAGTTCGAGTCCCACGTGCAGCTCAATTTTTCTTTTCTCGAAAAAATCTTTATACTTGTACTTAAAGTATTATGTTTTTTAGTGACATGGCAAAGAAGACAGCATTCTCATTATAATCTTTGCCTAGTCAGTTCTTGTAATGCACGATAAAAACCTTTCCGTTATCAAGCTTTTGTGGTCAACTATGCTTATCGTAACACAGTTGGTTGAACTGGTCCCTGTCGGAAGTTTTATGAAGTCATAAAGTCAATAATTCAGTTTTTCCTCGTTCAAAATTTCTGCCTTACCGTATACGGCGCCTCCTAGTGAAGCAATTATTTGGGGTCATAAAATTTATGTGTTTTTGCCAACTAGATATTAGTTTGATAAACAATTTCGCCTTTTTATTAATAGAAAATTTAATAAAACTTAAAAAAGTACTTAGAAAGGTTGTAATGCATATTATTAAACTCGACACGTATATTACTCCGCAGGTGTAACCTGTTAGTTCACATTTCTGTCACATCGCGCACTGCGATCGCTTTGATAGTCCCTACCACTGACTTCGTACGTAGCGCATATGTACCTACAGTATAGGTACATCATCTGCCTTTTTTTTACGTGGTAAAATCATCAAATGAAGCCTCCCCCTAGAGCAGAGCGGGAGGGACTGTCAGACTCGTACTGACTAAAATCCACGGTGTCCTTCAATAGCCCTTTACGTTCCGGGGTCACGGTAGTTTGTACAGCCCCGCGACCACATCACCTGTCTAGCCTTTTCCCAACTATATTGGGGTCGGCTTCCAGTCAAACCAGGTGCAGCTGGATATCAGTGTTTTACATGGAGCGACTGCCTGTCCACAACCCAGTACCTGGGTAATACGATACCTCATGGTAAGACTGGTTGTCAGACTTTAGAGCTTCTGACTAACAGTAACGACTGTCAAAGATATACAAATGATCTACACATGAATTACGTGCTTTCAAGCCACGCAGGAAACTCGCTATGACAGATGGTCACCCATCCACAGACCAACCTCACAGAGCTCCTACAGTATACGTACGCTGAGACATAAATAATGAAAGTAAAACCAATCTAAACATACCTATAAACGCTGTCAAAAACTTTCCTTCACAGAAAACAAATCCAACTCGTTTATTTCAACAGTCGAATGAAAAAGTATAAATAGTCGCTTCGACTCGCTAACTAGGGTTGCCGAATAACTGAATATGTATCCAACTGCGAAAGCAAGTTCTGAATACAATTGCATCTACATACGAGTGTTGTTTTTTCTTTCATATCGTTCGGTCGGTGCGAGTAGTATGCAAATATTTCTATCAATATTCATAGCCAGCGGCGTCATCGATAATTGAGTCTTACCTGACAACGTTGCCTTTGATTTTCATATTCGTTATCTCGATTTTCGCTTGAAAAACTTTACAAGTTTCACTGGAAAAAGAATGTGAGGTAATTTTTGTGTCTGGCTGATTTTTTTGACGTCACGTCTTAGGTAGAAGTAAATATCGAATTTTTGACACACATTCTTTTGGGACGTGTTAAAATATTGGAAATATTTTTGGATTGCTACGTGAGTAAAATTGATTTACAAAAACGTTTCAGTTCTTTAGTAGCATTTTCAAGTTTTCCATATTATATTTACTAGGTACGGCAAATAAACTGTCTTTTTTTTCTTTATTAACCCTTAACGGCCCACAAGTGTCTCGCGGACACAATTTTGCGTTTGAATCGTAATAAAACCTAAAGTATTTATTTTTGAATATCGACCTTTTATCTAATCTATCCTCAATTCTTTATAAACCCAAACCTGCAATGTTTTCTTTTTTAATGGGGATATTTAAATATTTATTAATTAAAAACTAAATAAGTGACTTATCAACCCACAAGTGTCCAACAGACACAGTAACATTTTGTTTGACTCTAGTTTGAAAGTAGATTATTTATTTACATAAATCTTTATCACATACTATCGGGTAACCAATTGCAACTCTTAAGACCTTTGTTCTTGTTACAATCATTGTCTTTGTACTTGCATTTTGTTTGTATCGGTGCTTAGAAACGTTTGTTATCATAAAGCAGTTGTTCACTCATACGTTCTAAGAAATGGCTAAAAATCAAATAGCACAGATTAGATTACATAGCCTCATATACACCAAAAAGGACCGTGTTGTTTTTCTTTTTTGTTTACGATGCATTACGATAAAAAAATAGGTGCAAGCGATGAGCTAAACGAATATAATCAGTATAATGCTCCAATTGCTGGGGCACAGGCCTCCTTTCTATGAGAGGCCACCATGTAGACCCAATAAAGATTGGTAGATACGATGTCTACCCAATGCAGAATATTGGGTCGATACAATGTTTCGATTTTTTTGCACAAATTGCACTTCAAACAAATCTGAGATAAAATACTGAATGAAACTCCAGAAGGGCGTGTTGATACGCTTTTCCAGATAGGTCATGAATGTATAGTCGGGCGCAAAACAAATAGATGGTCTCGAAACATTTTTTCTAAATTTAATCTATGTTGTAGGCATTGGACTAATAATTATACGGAAAATCCTGAACCCTGATTAGTACATACGCAAGAAGGATACACACAAAAACTTTTACGTAAAATCGCATCAGATTTAGTAATGCCTCTTCTTATGAAAAGACAAAACAAAATAACGTAACCACACGTTATCATTGTCATCTAGCAGTCATGCAGGATATCACAGGAACCTACTGCAGCCTCGTCATATGAATCTGCTGCGGATAGGTTAGGTTAGCAACGCTTCTTGTGTTATCATAATTTGTCTTTCAAAAATATCTAAAATATCTTACGAGTAGTGGTTCTTTGATATATGAATCGAAACGTTTTCTTTGAAAACTTTGTAAAAAAAAAATTACATCGAAAAAGTAAGAAAAAATATGATTAGTTCTACACACATCAAAGCTGTAGCTATTATCATAATAGAAAAACACATAATAGTATAGTTAACTCATTGTATTATTTTCTTAATTCGTTTAGTTAAGTAATGTGTCTGATGGACACTACTGGTCCGTTATGTTAGAGAAGCATACTGGGTCGTTAAGGGTTAAACTTTCCGAGCGTAAGTAAAAATAAAACCGGCTGTCTTAAAGGAAAAAAACTTGCTAGTTACATCAGGCAAAGGTTGTGTTATGAAGCTATAAAAATAACTGTGTATGTTATTACGAGTCCTACTTACAAACAAGTATTAAAACTTTCTATTTGTTCAAATCTTAAATAAGTTTTTCTTTTTTTTCTTATAACTTATGATAATATCCATAATAAGATATTTATATTATGTAAGCTCATCTCTCTAGGGAGCACAAATATACACCAAACACACAGCAATATTCAGGATCCCAGCTCAAAGAATATACAATACAAAATCTCAGCGACGCTAGCGTTTTCTTCTAGTTCGTAATGAATTTTTATCAACAAAAATGTGGCAAAAAAAAAGTCTTCCGCTGCTTACAGACGAGAGGCAGCCGAAATAGAATAAAGTCTGACTTTCAAGGCAATCTAGATTGTGAGAGCGAATATCTTTTTTAAAATCTAGGTTCGTTTCACCAAGAAAGGTGACCTAGAACCATACAATTGTACTGAGCATAGGATATCTCCTACAAAACATTCAAAGCGAAGTACAACTTTACATCACGATGATTAATGTTTAAAAATCTGAATACTATCAAGGTAAGTAATGGACCACAGAAGGTTGCATTTTGTTCCTTTTATCCGCTTGCATTCAAGTAAAAGTTGCGAAGTAATAATTCATTTCCGACAATGATCCACTGTTATAGCTTGGAACTGAATCCGTTTGCGACCATTTAGCTGTAGTGCTGCAAAACATCATGTTTTTTTCTTTCCACTCCACGTACATTGCTGACACAACTTTATGGGACCGCAATCTTCATAAATCTCAGCCAGGACAACCTTTTGTCTTTGTCCCATTCTCTTAGGGTTTACGCAAATTCTGATCCCCACAAATTGGCCACATTGCGTCCCCAACCGAAACGTGCATGTTATATCTTTGAGAGACCAGTACCGTACAGGTAAATAAAAGTGAAGAAAAACTTTGTAACTTATGTAAATCAGGTTATGTGTGCCCTGAATAAATAACTTGGTACAAAATAAGACCTTTCTCTTTTCTTTTTAACTCCCATAAAGAATGTTGTTGCAGAAAGTCTTCAAGAACCTTCATGAATACAGGTATTTTTCCAAGTTTTTAAAGAGTGTTAGGCGAAACTAGAAACACGTTTTCATGAGTGAAAGCAGTTTACTGAATAATCAAAGCAAAGCTCCTTGTGAAGCTCTCTCTTTCGTCAAAAGCTGCGATATCAGTTATATCTCTTACGTAAAAGGTGAATGTATTTACAGAGCCTAATTCATTATGCAGGTTTCGACGAATCGTCCATAAAGGAGTACTTTGAATATCGCCATTACATTAAATTGTTATCTGCGACGGGGCCCTCGGCGCACGGTTTTTTAATTAAAACAGGCAATTTGGCGCTGACTTAACCCAAGTTTTACAATTATGTTTTTGTCGTCGCGGTTACAAACTTTGTGTAGTAAAGGAAATTTATTTTTAAAGAAAAGTTTCGTGAATTCGAGATAAGGAATTTAATAATGAATTCAATTGTTGTTTAAGAATTTTTATGATCAAATTGTGAAGGTTTGATGGTTACACAGGATGAATTTTTGAACTGGGCGTGGATGGCTATATCCGAAACTATGAGGAATATCGAAAAACGTTGAAAAGAATCTCGAGGAGGTATGATTAAAAGAAAACTGATTAATCTTAAGGCACTGATTGTAATTGAAACATATAAGTTAACCGTTTATTCTTTGAAATAATGCTATTTCTTGTTCAATTCAATAATATCGTATTGTTGAATACATAGAAAAATACCAATTTCATAAAAATCAGCTATTACCTTAAGTTTGCCGTATATGATTACTTCCCAGAATTTTATCCTTATTAGCAACACTATCGAATGGTGTAATAATACAGGGTGTGATTTTTTTCCAAAATCAGTGGGTTCGATTCCTGGCCAGGATAATTGTTTTTTTATAAATCGAATGATGCAGTTTTAGTTTTCTTCAAAATCGGCCTCGAGACTCTTTTTAACGTTTTTAGATATTCCTCATAGTTTCGAATATATCCATATACGCCCAGTTGAAAAATTCACCCTGTATAAAGTTTAGCGCTGTGCCAAATTGTCTGGAGCTGGACGTGGGTACTGAGCATGATTCCCGATCGTTCGTTGGCCGACGATTTATCGAGTGGCGCGTGCTACTGGCGTGTTCCACTACTCTCGTCCGACGTTGCTGGCAAATGGAAAAGTTCCCCCGAAGTAACCCCCGGCTATCGAGGCCCCGATGTGTTACAACAAATTTTATACCAGCCAACACCGGCAAACTTTCCGCGTACTGCTCAGCAATAAATAATAATGTCTGAATATTGGAAACGATCGATACATAATATTTTAAAGTTCCTGTTTGTAGTTGAAGTGGACTCGCTGAGAGTTCCCGCAGTATATTTTAATAGCAGTATTCTTGACAGCGACGTTGTGAAGCTTTAATAAACATAAAACAACTTAGAATGAACAGCCAAATAAGGGAGGAATATTCATGAACGAAACTCAGTTGAAAGTTTTTGATAAGAAATTATGGTAATGATTTTAAATTGACCTAATCCATATTGCGGGGGCCCGAAATTTGGGCAACAAAACTTGTTACGGCGGCGGCCTGATGCGTCAACTGAAACTCAATTTTCTAATTAATTTATACTCGCTCACAAAAGTTTGTTTGCAAGAATCGTGAAGATTTTATTATGGTGTAAGATTTGGTAAAGTTTCTAAATTGCTCATTAAAGGATTGGCAACATTAATTTATTAGATAATGACCTCTTTTATATTCGTGGGACCATTTCTTTTATCAAAAATCTTTTCATTCGTAGTTGTAGACACTAATCGTCACCATTGATGGAAATGCGACCTAATTAATTAAAAAGTATAAATAAAAAAAAACTTTACAAAATTTTTGCGGTGCCTTTCATATAATATCTCTCTATTTGGGTATTGCCTTAAAGTTTTTTTTCACGTAAAAATTTATAGACCGATAAAAACTCAGTGTATATTTTGCATGACGGCTCCTCGCTTCGGATAAAAACGTCAGTAAAACCTATCCCACGTGTTTATATTAATTAATTACTTTATTGTTCAGATCACAGCGAATCCACATTGTTAGTAAAACATAAACAACTTAAGACTAGTGTTAGTACAATAAATTCATCATCCATGTCAAAATAATAATAATAATCAAATGTCACAAAATAAATAAATTACAAATAAAAAATAAAAATTATTTTATGACATGAATCGAGGGAAAAACCAGTGTCTTGGTCCAGTGTTTTAAAAAACTACTGTCCGACCTGCCAGCCACAGTTTCCAAGAGACTGTTGGCACTGCCGACGCTTTCTTATGATGGCATAAAAATCGTCCACACCTGCCTCTGCGAACATCCCTGAAGCGCTGCAATGGCGCGGCAGCCCCATCAGTGCCCTAAACGCGTTGTTGTATTGGACACGTAGGGCGCTGTAAGCCTTCATTGTGTAATCAACCCATAGGCTGCAAGTGTAAAATGATTGGCAGTAAGCCCTAAACAAGGTAATTTTTACGCCTCTAGAAGATTTAGCAAACCTACGGATTATCATATTGCTTCTAACTGACAGCGCCCTACGTTCCCTTTCCATGTCCAAAGTATCAGTCTGAGTTGCCGAGACCCAGTGCCCCAGATATTTAAAAGCTGTAACCCACTCTAGCGTGGTCCCAACAAGTTGGACAGGCGGTACTTCAGCGTAAACTTTAGTGCCCGCTTTAAATAGCAAACACTGGCTCTTTTTAGCATTATATCTGAGGCCATGGGTCTCCGCAAATCGCTCACAAACTGCTACAAGTTTCCTGAGGGCGCTGATCGAGGGGGCCAGCAGCACCATGTCATCGGCGTAACTTATGTTATTGACAAATGTTCCGTCAATAGAACAACCGACCATGGTGCCGCTGAGCTCACGAATCAGCCGATCCACATACAGGCAAAAGAGTTTCGGTGAAGTCAGCCCACCTTGCCTGACCCCACACTCCAGCCTGTACGGATCGGATAGCGAGCCTGCCCACTTCACCATATTAGTTTGATGACCGTACCAGAATTTAAAAAGATTTAACAGCTCACCCGGAAGTGTTGTCTCCTCATACAACTTCTTCCATAAAACACCATAAGACACCATATCGAAGGCTTTTGACAGGTCAAGAAAACATGCATATACAGGTGTTTTCCTGTCTGTATAGTATCGCACAGTGTGCTTGAGACACAAAACAGCTTGCTCGGTTGAAAGTCCGGTTCTAAATCCAAATTGGGCATCGTGAAGCGACAGATGTTTATTTAGCTGTTTGTCAAGCACACTATCCAAACCTTTTGCGATGACTGTAGCCAACGATATGGGCCTATAGTTATTTATGTCAGAAGTATCTCCAGTTCTATTCTTTATAATAGGCACAACTAGGGTTTTCATTAGGTCTTCAGGCAAATATGTGTGTGAGAAGCATAAATTGAAAAGCATTGCCAGCACTCTGGGCATATGAACACCTGCATTTTGCAAGTGCTCAACATTATTATATGTTACGCGGTTCATTTTAATACGCCATGTTCGTGCTTAAAAGCTTTCATGATATTAAATTGACACTTTCCACGTCTCGCCTGTGCTGTGCAAAAAAATATGACGTGTAAACGCGTCGGCGTGAAAATGACATCACGTCAGTAGTTGTCAATATTGATGTGATTAAAAAAAAACTACATGCCATGCCATCAAATCTGCATCCAAGCAAATTTTTTCAAGCGGCATTTAAAACTAAATATTTAACGTCATGGATTTCTTCAAAGTAACATCTGATTCTATGGAATTAGATGGAATCAGATCTGTTACAATTAACAAGAACTGCGTATCTTTGCCTACCACCAGTTGAATCGCCCCTATGTTTACGAATAGTAGCGTTGTTAGAAGATATTGTTTTCCAGGGCCGGATTAACCTAAAGGCAAATTAGGCAACAGCCTAGGGGCCTTGTGCAAGCACCGAGAAAAAAATGTTTCATCAAACGAAAGAGTAAAGTGAAGGGTAAAATAAAATTATAGTGTAAAGGGCCCCTGAAAATTGAATTGCCTAGGGGCCCTGACAGGGTTAAACCGGCCCTGCTGTATCCTGTATATTCGTATATAGAGAATCTATATTTTTGGTTTCTAGAATTAATGTAATGGGTTATGTTGTAATATTTTTGGCAAGAAAGCCTACGGTGTCTAGTAAAAAGCTATCCTCGAATTTGCTATACTATTATAAATTTTAACGTGACATAAGGTTTGTTTAAATGCGGAAAATGTATCTAGAGTTTATGTCTTGAATAATTCAGAGAGGATTGTAAGAACCAGGTTTTTGCCGGTGTATCAGTAAATTTAAATTTTCATCCAAGTCAATCAGTACCCGCAATTTCTGTAGCTTCGTGTTTCAATGTTCCTATGATATTTGCTTTCTGAGAAAAGCGTTAAAAGGTACTTTACTTTATATTTACCTACATAAATCTTTCAAATTTACTCTGAAACTTACTGATCTAAACTGAAGAGTTTAAAATCTGCGGATCATTTTCCGTATTTGTTATTTTTTTTATATTATTTTAAAATGCCTGTTTGTCATTGTTTTATTTATGGTATTCGAATATTTGCCTCTATTTTTCCATAAAATTTTTGCTTTTGGCAATAGCGATATAATAATAATAATAATAATAACGGTATAATATGATATAACGGTCCCGCATGACGAGAACCTCGTGAAAGCAGAAAAAGATAAACAATTCAAGTATCTTGATCTGGCTCGCGAGGTTGTTGACATGTGGGACGTGAATACAGCAGTTATTGTGCCGATAGTCGTGTCTGCCAATGGCTTAATCGCCAAGAGCCTCGACCAACACCTGAGGAGGCTCTCGCTGGGAAGCTGGGTCAAGCGCTTGATTCAGAAGGCAGTACTCCTAGACACGGCGCGTATTGTTAGGAGGTTCCTCTCTCAGGAGCCCTGACCGCCGGTAGCCCGGACCTTGTTCCCGGTGCTGGAGGACTGCTATTTTTTATATTTTTAAATGTTTTTTGTTGCTTTTTTGTAAAAATATTTAAAAATGTAATTAATAAGTGTAAAAATGAATAAAGAGAATAATAATAATATAACTTTATTTCAGACACAAAGATCCATATTTTTAACTTAAAGACTACACATAAAATACACATAGAAAAGAAAAAAAAAACACATTACACATAAAATACACATAGAAAAAAACATATAAGGGAATAATATAACAATTGACATAAATGATAGCATTTAATGATTTCGATTCTGCATAGGCATTTTCCAACTATCTTATATGGAGAACCAGGAAAAAATATACCCTATTATTATTTAATATTTATCAGAATTTCGGGCTATTAAAGATCTTCAAATGACAGCCGGGACCAACGGCTTGGGGTGCTTTCCGAGGTACGGAGGAAACTTGGTATGCAACGGATTTTCACCCATCCCTGACCGACCTTGGTTAAAGTTACTTAACCTGGGGGATCGATGTGTGCTGCAGTTAGCGTTAAGGCATGATTAATATCCCTGAAAAATTAATCAGATGTTTTAAAAAAAAAAACAATATTCGTGTGGTGTTTGCTGCGTATGTTTATATGAAAAATACAAATTCCCGCGTGTGAAGCATATAATCCGTGAAATTGATATCAGAGTGCGGCGTTCGGGCGCATCGGAAGCCTTCACGCGCCGTGACATGCCAATGTTTCAAACCAAAAACGTGGATCCTACCATTCTTATTGGAACATCAAAGTTTTGTATAGCGCCACGTTTTTTTCTGCAAGAATACCTTAACTATTTCGTCTACATAGTTAGGGTTCCGTGCCTAAACGGTAGCAAACAACGATTATCTTTTGTTCTATGTACAGATTTTTCTTCTTATTTTTTTTTCCTTATTCATTTTCAAACCATCGAACGAGTCCTCCCTCCCGCACTGGGTGTAGCGTAAGGGACTGTCAGACTCTTACTAACTAAAAATCTACCCTATTTTGTCCTTTTTAGACAGACACACGAATGTACAGTACCTATATGTATATTGTTTGGACTAACAAAATAAAATGGCGAAACAAAATAGCTTTGGACACAAAATATTCTTAAATAATGTCAGTTCAACTTTTACTTTTTTGTTTTCATAAAAGGACATATTATGAAAACAAAAAAGTAAAAGTGGATATAAATGTCTGAACGATTAGGATGTTGATGCACTTGGCCGATTTTACTTAACGGTATCGCAGAAAATAAAGTACCACATTTATCACGTCCAATGCGTGTAATAACGACGTGAAGATACATCCATACAAAGTTTAATCCGTGAAATTGATATAGGAGCGTGTCGCGGCGTCGTCGGCCCCGTCACGCGGCGTGACACGCCAATGTTTCACAGCTCGAAACGCGACTCCATTCCATTCTTTTATCCGCATCAACCTTTTGTTCTACAAACCTTTAGTTTTGATATTGGATTCGCACCACGTTCCCTTCTTTTTCAAGATTTATTGGATTACGGTGCGCGCTGTTTCGTGTTAGTGGCGTTGTGCACTGGGTTATTATGTAATTTCTCATTGTGATGTTAAAATTGCATCGATAAATCTTTTAAGCATTAATTTTTAAAAGAACATGTTACACTCTCAAATTAAGTGGAGTTATGATTATATTTAATTTACAACATCAACATTGATCGAGTAATCTTTTCTCGTTTTGATACTCAAGCCACTTTTTAAATTACAATACTTATATATTAATATGATGTGTATATAATATATGATCTTAATGTACTTTTTTATTTCAATGCCTATAATAATTTAAACAATTTACAAATATTATTTTATCTGTGTTATCTTTGAGAAGTTACTTCAGATCAAATAACATTTGAGACAGTACAAAGCAGTGGCCGCAGGGCATAATGCCATTACTTCTCACTTGGCAAGCGTAATGGTAATAGCAGAACCTACGGAGGCATACGTATTAGATGCAGATGCAGGTGTCATAACTTGTTACTGAATAGTAGTTGTTAATTAAAATTATTATAAAAAATAAAAAAAAAAAAAAAAAAAATATAATTAAATAAAATTAAATAAATAAATAAATAAAAAAAATTATAATATTATTAATTAAATTAGAATAAGAATATTTTATACATAAAAAAAAACAACTGAATAGTTGTATGTTCTTAACTCAGACACAAGCCTGCGATTTAGTACTTGGCCAATTCAAAACCAAGCTCGACTTAAAAAACGGTAGTTTTTTATTCACTACGAATCTAACAGTCTGTTCCACTCCAACCAGAGCTCAGAACTCAATTTGACAAGTTGAATAGGATCACACATCAAATGAGTCCTCCCACCCAGGGCAGGGCAGGGCAGGAGGGACTGTCAGACTTGTACTGACTAAAATCCACAGTGTCCTTCAATAGCCCTGTACGATCCGGGGTCGCGGTATTCGTTAGTCCCGGGACCCCGGAGGATCACACACACCAGTTTTGAATTGGAATACCTCTTTGATTAGTCATTACTGACTTGCAAATATAGACACTAAAGACTATAGAAATAAAATCCATCGTATTAAAATAAATGAAGTTAGTCAAGTCAAATCTAGTCTAACTCAATAACATATTATATACAGATCTGGTATTAGTGTTGACGCAACCATTACCTGTACAGCGACCGTAAATCTAATATTGTTGTATTGGCCGAGTTCCCTTTGGCACCGTTAATATTAGCAATTCATAGATTAAGTACCAACGCTTGTCTCGACCAATTATCGACTATTAATCATACCTAGTGCAAACATGAACGCCATATTAGTTTGTGACTGTACATGAAGGTGATATCAGACGCTTCTTTTGAGTGAATGGTTCACTCGAGTATTTTTAATCCATATTTTATGGCATTGATTAGTTTACAACGTCCGTCTGCTCATTTCATTCAATATCGTAATAAATTAGAGTAAGACGACTGAAAAATCCCGAAATCCATTGGAGTTGAATTGGCTGATTAAAAATTAATTTCCTTATTGTACTTGTCTTATTCGTAGCATATGATTTCTTTGCAGGCGGTGGTGAAGTTTCTACCTGAGCCACATTCGTAAATACCTATGTTTGATTTCGTGTTCAAGTATTTCACTCCAAGTGAGAGCTACAAATATTCAATAGTTGAAATGTCTGGGATCACCCTAATGGCTGTACATAGAGATTACATTTGCTCCAATAATTACGATATTGGCTGCGATGTATTAGATGCCATAAATTATTTGCGGTAGTTCAATATGCATAATGTTATTGGTTATCGTTGAATTTGATTTGGTTGATGTACGAGTATTCTACATAGTATATAATGGCAATTTAAAATTAAATTTTGAATTAAAAGAAAATGTTTTATGTTCAAAAATGGACAGGTCCTTTTACATATTTTATTTTATCCTACAAAGAATACGTTCAATACGCAATGCTAAAACCTTTTCAAACGTCTTGAAAACAGAAAGTTCTGTTTAAAGTAATTTATTAAGAGCAAGCTGGTTCGTGCCTCTAAAAATAACCTCCACGCGCCTAACAGTCTCGAGAGGAGATCCGTGCAAATAAAATTACCTTTTCAACGGTTAATTTGCGGAATGAATCACTTTCAGTCGCAGGTTAGCCAGTGTTTTTGTTGAGGGATCTCGCCCGGAACCGAACCCTGTACTTGTCAACTACGAAATGAATTATGACCAGTATTTACCGGAAGATGACATTTCTCGAATCGGCCCATTAATTCCTAATGGAGCGTCGACGGGCTACATTTCATCTGTTTGGCTGCACACCAGGCCTTCGCCGCAGAGCTATTTTCGGTAGCGTATCCGAAATTTATAACTACGAGTTAGTTCTAAATCGTTGGATAGCGGCAAAGTAAGTGGGATTTATGATATGACGTTCTACGCTCTATTTGTTTGCCGGGTACCTTTTTTCTTGAGGGTTTTGCCAATTCCACTGTTTCAGTTTACGATTTATCCTTTTATTTACACTACGATTAACATCAGATTTACGTTAAAACATAAGTCTAATGTTAATCGTAGTGTACATACTAAAGTTTAGATCTTACTGTCTTTCTCTATGATTCTGGCGCGATGTCTTCTATCTATATCAGAGCTCTATAAAGTGGTTATTTTGGTCCACAGCTCATTGGAAGAGGTATACCAACCAAAGACCGAAGGTCAACAAAAAGGAACAAGATGTTTTGGTGAGAGATATTTGCTCAATAGTGGGCATGATGCAGGCTAGCTACTAGTAGTTATATTTCAGTCTGGAAGGAGAGACTGCCGCGTCAGCTTTCCTCGTCTCCTACTTAATTACTTAGTTTCGGGTCTTCATTAAGGAAACAAACATTTACATAATCTGCAAGCGACTGTATACAAATATTATAGATGCCGTTTCAATTTAAAGTTAGCTCTGTTCATGTGCCTCATTCCTACGGGACGAAACATTTGGAACTCAATTTGAATTTGAAAACTGAATGTCAAAACTACTTTTGATATTTAGTTTGAAACTATCGGATTTTGAAAGTTTACGCCTAATGTTTTTCGCTGAAACTGTTAAAAAACTTGGTGAAAAATGAACTTTTCAAATACTAATGGTGCTGTCAAAAACTATGACCGTTGAATAGAAAGATAAATGGTTTTTATTAGATTTAGATATAACAAAGTGCTTTCAAAAGGCACACACGATAATTCTATGTGCACGGTGCTGACTAGTTTTTTTTTTTTATCGTGGTAAAGTCATCAAATGAGTCCTCCCACCCAGGGCAGGGCGGGAGGGACTGTCAGACTCGTACTGACTAAAATCCACGGTGTCCTTCACTAGCCCTTTACGTACCGGGGTCACAGTAATTCATTAGTCCCGCGACCCCGGCAGGCTTTGGCCCTCTACAGGCCACCTCAGTGCTGACTAGCTAGCTAGATTTTTAAATTAAATGTAATTTATGACTAAGGTAGTTGAAGTTCGGGCACGCCGCAATCGCGGCGGTAAGACCCCTCTTTGAGGAGTGGCTGGATAGGCGTCACGGCGTCCTTACCTACCGCATGACGCAGGTCCTCACCGGACACGGAAGTTTCGGGAGGTTCCTGTATCTGATAGGGAGGGAAGAAACGCCTGGGTGTCACCACTGCGAGGATCGTCCGGAGGACACGGTGGAGCATACGGTGCAGGACTGCCCCGCTTGGGCAGAGCACCGCCGTTTCCTCACGACGGCGATAGGCGGAGACCTCTCGCGCCCGGCATTGGTCGAGGCCATGCTGCGGGGCGAGACGGAGTGGGAGGCGGTCGCCTCCTTCTGCGACGCAGTAATGCTCGTGAAAGAGGAGGCGGGCCGCCTGAGGGAGAGGACAGCGTCCTCCCTCCACCCCAGCCGCAGTGGTAGACGCCCACGGCGTCGGACGTCGCAGGACGATCTCCGGCCACCGTAGGCGCGGGCATGCGGGCAGCGAGTAATGGGCGACTTGCTGTCCGACCATGGACCATGCCCGGGTCGACGGCGCGTTGTGTTCCACGCGCGCCTCAAAGAGTGTCAGCATATTGACGGGGCCTGTAGAGGGCCAAAGCCTGCCGGGGTCGCGGGACCAAGGGATTACCGTGACCCCGGTACGTAAAGGGCTAGTGAAGGACACCGTGGATTTAAGTCAGTACAAGTCTGACAGTCCCTCCCGCCCTGCCCTGGGTGGGAGGACTCATTTGATGATTTTACCACGCAAAAAAAAAAAAAAAAAAGGTAGTTGAAGTTGGGGTGCTAAGACAGGAAACCTCCACGTGCGCCCGTGGACTGGAGTTCCCCTTCGGATACGTCCGGGGGGAAGACCAGTTTTTCGGGCCGGTGCACCCTGGGATGCCGGCAAAAACTCTTTTAGGCACTGCGTGCCTATGGGGTCTCCTTGCCTGTATGCGAATAGCCTGTCAGGTGGATGCTCCAACGCGTGTCCCTCTGAACAGCAGAGGGCACAGCGGCGGAGCGGGCTTGCGGACGGTGAGTAATGGGTAAGCTCGCCGTCCGACCAAGGACCAAGCCCGGGTCGGTGGCGCGTCGTGTTTCACGCGTCACCGACGGGGCCCCTTACGGGGCCAAATGCCTGCTGGGGTCGCGGCTTTTTTCTTAATCCAGGATACCGCGGCCCCGGAACGTAAAGGGCATCCGAAGAAACACGGGTGGATTTTAGTCAGTAAGAGTCTGACAGTCCCTTCCGCCCCGCCCAGGGCGGGAGGACTCATTTGATGATTTTGCCACCCTAAAAAAAAAAAGGTAGTTGAAGTTCAATGCCCACACTGTTACCATGAATTTAGTAAGTACCTATTTCTAGTTACACAAGGTCGGATATAAAAACGCTGAAATATATTATTATGTGAGCACAGAATAATTGTACAAGTACCTAATACCTTCAGGTCTACCCAAAAGTGGGCAGCACTAACATTCACTTGCAGAATTAATTCCGGTTAACGTATACCGTTTTGCTGAATTTACAATGAAAACAGACTTACAAATTATAGTGACTGATTAAAAGGCCATGTATAGTAAATGAAGGACAGCGGTGGACAAAGTTCCTCAAACTCATGTTTATTTCCGGAATTTTAAGATTTTTTCCCTAAGAATCAGAAGAATCACAGAGTCAGCATAGTGACGGCTTTAGCCCTTTTCAGGAGGGGGGGGGGGCTGTAAAGGGCTAAAGCCAAAGCCTGCCGGGGTCGCGGGACTCACGAATTACCGTGACCCCGGAACGTAAAGGGCTATTGAAGGACTCCGTGGATTTTGTTCAGTACGAGTCTGACAGTCCCTCCCGCTCTGCCCTGGGTGGGAGGAATCATTTGACCTATTGTCTCTATGTGTGTTCTAATTACATATTTATCTTTAGTTTTAATTTAGTTTCTTGAGTAAATATTTAATTTTTAATATTCGTTTTCATTGTTATTTAAAATATTGTAATAATATTAGGTTTTTTAAATCACGAGACTATTGGTTTTAAATATTAATTGCTAACTTCTCTCTCATTAAGTTATTAATAAAGTCTGTAAAACTTGTGATAATAAGTAATAGTTTGACAGTGAGTAAATAATCTGCTCTGCGCTCCGCCGCATGTGATTATATGATTTCAGTTATGTTCATAATTATTTTTTTACTGTAATAATTACTTCTGAAGAATCCAATATTCTTACTGTAATAATTTCCCGTTACTAAAATAATTACAAACCTCTAATTAAATGCCCAGGAAATTAATTACCAAATGCCTTCAAGCTTCCGTCCCCAGAGAGTCCGGTATTCACTTTGGGCAACGCAGGTTTCGACCGAGGCCGTATCTATTTCGAACCGCCTTTATATTTCAACTTCACCTTACTAGACCGCACTCCATCCAATCTGCTGTAAAGGTTAACCGGTGGTTGATTTTGTATGTAGATTTTATTTATATGTTGATTTTGTGTTTATTTGTTAAAAAAAAAAGTTGCCATGTGCTTAACAAAAAGAAAAGTCGTCTTACTATATACAATTCTTAATTCGCTGTCTCGCGTGATTCTTTACACAATCCTTCCAATAATGGATATACACTATATGACCATAATATCATAAACCCAGTACGTATAAGTAAATAAAGGTTACATTTTCAAACTGCAGTCATGGTTACCGCCGTGGTGACGTCAATAGGTTTATTTTAAAAATAGTTCGTCGCCCTTGTATATGTTTTAGCGATAAGTGCTTTTTCGAGTTATCGAGTATGAACTATCGTAAAGTTATACATCATATCGATGGATAAGCTTTAAGTGCAGATCGTGTTTTAATAAAATTACACAAAAATAATTGAATTACCTATCAAACTTTCGTGCTAATTCACCTCAGTATTATTATTTGCTTTGTTGCATGGCAGATACATATCCGAATGTTTTATTTTCGTAAAAATTAGAAAAATTAGAAAAAAAAATAGTCTTTGCTGCGCTACCCTAAATTAATAATATATTCGTTGTGAAACTTCTTCTTTTTTTAATGTATTTTCTGTCCAGAAAAACTGTAATTTTTGGCTGTAATTGTAATCCAAAACCGATTTAGAAAAAAAAGTGAAGTTCTGTATTTTGCATCGGTTTGCCTCTAGAGGTCAACAAATTATATTTACAAAGTAGAGTAGCTTTTTTACATTTCTTCTTATATACAATAAGAGAGTGCACTTTGTTATTCTGCATCTATTTTATCCTGGTTTTACATCTTCTTGCCTTTTTAACTACAAGAAGCTTTTTATGAAGCGAGTTCAAAACTACGACGCCTTTTCTCTCGGGGAATGAACAGAGAAACAAAGAAGTAACAACTGCTGTATGTACTGTTTTCTTGCTTTGCTTCTATATGCATTATGTGGTTACAAAGTTAGTTTACGAGTAGGTGTATTATATATTCCTATAAAGCTGCACTTAAATTTAAAATAAACAAATCTTTTTGACTATGAACATGGGACACTCATATCTACATTTCTATCAACGTGATCCACTTAGATATACATTATTTTCATCTTGAATTTTTTCACAACGTAGTTCTCTATACAAATACGGAAGACAGAAGGTAGACTTCCAAGTTAATAAGCGACCGCAAATCTCAATAAATGCAAGCGATTATGCAGCCACTAATTTAATTTAAAACGCAATCAACAACTTCGTCGTAGCAGTAACAACATAGTCATAGTTGTTTGTCTATAAAAAATATCTATTTTGTTGAAATATTATTGAAACTTTAAATTTTTTGATAAAAATGCTAATCAAAGACTCCCGAGGCACAATCATATTTCCAAATTTTCATTTCTCTATTATTTTCGTGAATCAAATTAAATTCTGCTTAAACATGGTCCAACGTATTTTAAATGAAAACATTTACTCGAAATGTCTTCTTTGTTTGTAGTGAATTTCTTGAAGATGAAGTTCTTCATCGTAAGTTAATTAATAATGTTAAGTGTCCCAAAAAAGATGCTCAACTTTTGAACTTTACAACGCAGTTTTTTATATTTTGTCTTGAAATATTATATTTTTAGATGAATAAATAAACACACCCGCTGGGTATTGAAATTTTGTTTTGTTTCAAACGAAAAATATAAATTGGGTATAAAATGTATGTAGACCTATTAACCTTGTCTGTGACCTTAGCACAAACTAATTGCTAATAAATATGTTCGTTTATACATTTTTTAGGTCAAAGGACAGTCTGTTAACTATCTAAACTTTTTGCAAAGCTGATAAACGAAACCATCTAACCGGATTTCATGACAGAAACTTCATTTAAAATATCGAGCAAACATGCTAAACGAACTCGCTTATCTCAACTCAATCTACTGATTAAAACTTTTAATCCAAAAACGCAAAGTGTTAAGCTAACGTTTTCAAATCTGGTGAGAAATTACTAAGATTAATGTCATTCTAAAAGTTCCACAAACATCTCTTAAGTCCCCGGGAGAAGTTTTGAAATTTTTCTGCAAGGTGCAATGAATCTAAAGAGCAGAGCGTTATTAGAAAGTTCTCCAAGTAGGATTATTCGTACTCTGTCTGGAAATTTCCCGCGAAGAATATTATGGTTTCATAACTGAAAAGTTGTATACTGGTCGTGTTTATTGCACGTTTCACGCCTTCAGTTTATAGAGAAATAAAAATGTTTCGATTAAAGTTTGTGGTTATAATCTAGCGTTCCACGCTGTGTCTGCAACATTTATGGAGGAAGACGGGCGGCGCGTAAAACTGCAACGTTTAAAGTACTTTTTTTGAATGGGTCTGCTTTTGACTCATGTCCAGGTGAGTCACACAGGACAAAGGCTACGATGGAGGGAGTTAACTCAAAATAAGCCTGTACATAGTGAGATAAGTCATCACAAAAATAATCAGCTGCCATTCATTTGAGCCGAGCACAATCGATTAGATATGAATTTGTGTGCCAGACAGCTGATTATTTATTTTGTGTGATTACTTATTTCATATTGGTCCCATTTAGAAAATTGTACAGGTTTATAGTCTGTAGCATACCCTTCCCTTAAAAATCATGACATTTATATTGCAGACGCTGTATGTAACTCGCCTACAATACAAAGCAATAATATTACCATTATTACCTTAGTACCTATAACATGAAGACTGGAACACTTGTTAGGATACCTGCAACTCAATAAAAATTTCAGCGTCGTTTCATCCCGAAGCTATCAAGTAAAATAAAGACAATATCCTAGCCATACATCTTCTTGAGAAATGGATGTGAAAATTGTAGATGCTAACAGAAAGGCAACGTCAACGGGGATAGTTTCTTCTCAAAGAATTTAGTGATATTCGAAAAACAAAAGCAACAGAATCAACGCTAATACGAAAAGTTAAATGACTGTTGTTTTACTGTTGTCAAAAAGTAAATTTTATTCAAGCTTTTGTCCCCTCGTTCCTTATGTTTGAAGAGTTTCTTTTCCCCGGAGACAAATAATCGTATGAAAAGTTTACAGCAAAATGACAATCATTTATTCTCATTATTTGTTGAAACAAAGGAAAAAATCCAGCGAATATTACGCAATTTGTTAAAGTACGTTTATCATTCTCTTTCCTTTTTTTCTTTTCGTAACCTCTATATGTTAGAAGTCGTGAATCTGAGTACAAGAAGTTACGCCATCCTTTTTTTGTAAAGGCTGAGTGATTTAAA
Source organism: Agrotis puta (assembly GCA_943136025.2). Lineage (NCBI taxonomy): Eukaryota > Metazoa > Arthropoda > Insecta > Lepidoptera > Noctuidae > Agrotis > Agrotis puta. Next base: position 11,965,842 of record OW964172.2, read on the forward strand.
CGTTTGCTTCCCCAATTTAGGAGGCCGCCTGAAAAAGTCACGGTCCGAAAGCCATGGATGAAAAAACGCTGATCGATTTTAGTTCAGTCACTTGAGGAAGTGTTTCAGTTTTATTTGCCATCAATTTTAAGTGATTCAAGTACCTTAAATTCAAGCCCATTCTGAACTACTAATGCTTACACAGATTATAAAAAAGTCGCTTAAGTCTGCCTCTAAGCGTGTGGCATCCAAACGACGGCGACGGCACTAAACTGTTTTTTTTTTGGTTGTGTTTGTTTTTGTCAATTCAAGGAACATTTTTAAGAAAAAAACGGAAAATATCGAGTAAGTCGATAATATTAACGAAGGCAAAGTCGTTAAGCTGTTACTACAAAAAAAAATCTTAAATTCTAACGTACCTACTCAAAAAAGTTTAAGTTAGTACTTAGTTTACGTTTACATCACGCTAGCTGTCTTTTTTTATCGTGGTAAAGCATCAACTAAGTCCTCCCACCCAGAGCAGAGCGGGAGAGACTGTCAGACGCGTACTGACTAAAATCCACGGTGTCTTTGAATAGCTCTTTTCGTTCCAGGGTCACGGTAATTCGTAGGTCCCGCGAACACGCTAGCATCACTGAAACAAAAATAAAAACGCAATGAATAAAAAAAAAACCGTTTAATCTAAAACAGCTAATTATGTAGTACATGGAAACAACTCCGAAAAATAACAAATTCTTCGTTTTAAAGCCAGTAAAGTTACATGAAAAATCTCTGCTATCGATAATCCTACGTACAGCGTACGTATTCCGTGTCATGGGCTAAGTTAATTGATTTAAAGCAGGTTACAATCTAATTTTCTGTTTAAATCGATACGGGGCTTGTCGACGTAAAATTGTATTATTTTGTACTGCAAATTGGATTCTGTGATCAGTGGGGACGTGACCGAAATATCCGATAGGTTGTCTTTTGAACTCAAAGACTAAATAACACTTAACATGCCTATAAATTCCTCCTACTAGAGAGTAGGAATATTCTTTTTAATCATAAATTATGCATGGAATAACTCTCAAGATGTTTATGTTAGCCATTTTGATAGTAGTAGTGATGAAATGGTGTTAAGCGGCCACGCTAATGCCTTTGTCAAACGGACTGGCGAAAGCGAAGCGTTTCCGAAGCGATACCGAACCGAAGCGATACGTCAGTCCGATAGTTCTGTCACGCTATCGGATCGCTTTAGCTCTAATGTAACGTCATGCACGCTTCAGAAAAGCGTGCTCGCTCTTAAATAAACAATATTCAAGCGAAACTAACATAAGAAGATAAAAAGCGTTACTAAATAATATTGAAAATAATTTGCACAAAACATTTTTTTGCTAATCGTAAAAGGAGGTCTTTGACGTATTCACCTTTATCATGGTCTCATTGTAAGTTATTATAGGGTGTCAAAGGTCTTATTTTATTTTATTGTCTGTCACCACATCAAAGATCTTTAAGTTGCAATTTATGTGCGTCTTCGCCTTTTTTCTTAAAAAATATAGCTGAGATAGTTTTCTTATGAGTCAAAGTTCGCCAAAAGCAATAATTACTACAATTATTTACCGATTCAAGTAGAACACTAGTACTTAGCTGTTCTGGTTCGATTGGAAGTTGGGCTTAACAATCTTGAGAAAAGTTTAGGTTCCTACACTATGTACAGTGAGTTATTATTATCAATTTAGTATGCAAAGGGGGATCAGCCAATTATTACTACTGTAATTACTACTGTACCTGGCAGCGGGAATATTAAAAAAAAACATAAGACCCAGCGACACGAAGAAGAAAAATGAAAAACTTACCTTCATAAAAGATAATCTGAACATGTCGTCTCTACAGATAATAATAAAAATATAAATCTTCAACAATCACTCTGTTCATTGAAGTTAAGTAAATATAACACAACTATCAATTCATTCATGAAGCTTATTTGGTTTATTTTCTGCATCATACCTTTGACTACACACACTTATTCGTAGACATAGACTTATGACATTGAGACTAGTCTTTAAATAATTTTATTTTCATGCACACAAAAGAGAAGCTCTTTGTTTACATATCACTCAGATGTTCATCAAAATAGATGCTCATAAAAAATGTAAATATTCATTGAATTTTAAGTCACGTATCTCATCTTTGAAAATACATTTTCGTGAAAGTCGCAAAGTAAATTGAATAAGATTGATCTAAAATAAATGTTGGTTTGATGTAGTTAATCAAGTTTTTGCTTTACCAACTTATAATACAATTTCAGAACAGATTAGACAGACAACGTATTATGAAACTTTTTTGTTTGTTTCTGTTCCAAAAACTCATTAATCTGCCATCATGTAGTTGGATCGTTGAATTTATTGCCAAGATAACGCGGAACTCCGTAGACAGAAATTCTCAACTGTTAATAAATTTCCCGTTTTCATTAGAACCTAACGTAATAAGTGTTGTTAATTAACAACGAAATGTTTGCCAAGTAAATTAAGAACGAATATCAAAGAATGTTAATTATGGAAGTGAAAAAAGGTTAAAGCAATACCGCAGATAAAGATTTTTTACTTTCTCTAACTTTTCCACATTAAGGTTCAAGAATGTACATAATTAAAGCATTAATGTTGGAGTAATTATGTTTAATCGTAAAAGAATTTCGGTTACATTCAAGGTTAGGTACGAAGATCCGAATGATTAAAATAAGTTCTTAACAAAGCTATTAAGAAAACGACCGTAGGAAACTGGAGTTCAGTCGGGGATCTAATTACAGAGACGTTCGCCAAGACGTTCACAGTTCTAGCAAAATTATTACTGCAATTTTTCACTCAAAACTTTCATGGGTATAACTTTGGGAGGAACATGAGACTCAGGAACTTCGGTGAAGAGAATTTATTCTCATATAAACAGAATTATGCAGAAGAAAGCCCTATTTATACTTCTTTATGAATTACATGCTGCATAAAATTAGAAACAGCATATTTTTTCACTATGTCTTTCCGATAAATTACTAAATTATAATTATGTTACCTACCTTAATTTTACTTTTATGATTTAAGAAATGAAGAGACTACAACCTTTTAAGCTTTTATGAAGAGCTTTAGTGCAATTCTAAAAGGTTTTATATAATATATTTCATAAAGCAAGAACATAAACGTTTCATACTTCACTTCATTGCTCGTAATTTTATAACAGGGTTGATGAACTCTATTGTTATCAGTTGAGTTTAGAAATCAAACGGTTGTTGAACCGCCATTTCCAAGAGTTAGTCCCTATCTTTATTTATAGAATCATTTCTATTATTGCTACTACTCTATAAAGTTTCACCTAACTTTAATTTTTTAAATATTTCTCTTAGTTTTGTGAAATGCAATAAACTTTTCCTAGAATAAGTTTAAGTCTTCACGTTATGTTGAAGCAAATTATTTGCTATATAGCAAATAGTTCGACTCAAGGTACATTTCTTATGTCTGTACTGTAGTGGGACTATCTTTAAGCAGTACCTAGGCCTCATAACACACACACATTCATTGCACATCATGCACATTCCGACTCCTTTCGGCCCCCCACACGCAGACTCACACTGTCTTACTTGACTTGTTCGATGATTTTCCAATCCAAAAAGGCACATTTTTTAAGACAAATGGATTTTTTATTTTGCATTTGCATTCTAGAAAACAATTATCTTTAACACGAGTTTCCTAATTTGAAGTAACATAAAATAGACGTTCGCAATGTTCTGGCATCTGCATTTGAGGACGGTGGAACAGGGCGTTTTAATAATGTCTTGCATTGTCTTCCTGTCTTACATAATTAGCTCGGCTCTAGCATTTCATTCCTAAATGAAATAAAACAATGCAAGTATTAGCAGTTCATATTATAAAAGCTGACAAAATTTCTTCCCTAATGAATAAACGCCGGTTTAAATTAAAACAAACCCAGTTCTATAAAAATGTATCATCAGTCAGAAGGTTATAATTGCTAATTTTCTCCATAATTATTAACAAGGAGGTATGGGTTTAATGGAGTCTAAGGCTGTGTATATAAATTGTTAAAGAAGGTTTTTTTAGATAAGGAATTGAGATACAAAATCAATACGGAGTCTCATGCAGCTGTCAACTTATTAAAATTTATGATCTTAATTTTTTTTATGTTAGTTTAGTCATACATATTATCACAGACTAAATTTAAAAAAAAAACATACAAAGATATATATGTCATATCTTTGAAACAATGATGCAATAAAAATGAATTCTCAGCGTGTAGGTACTGTACGCTACAAAAGGTACTCGTATCAACTGTAACACCTGTACAGTAGTAGGAAGTACCTACTGTAGAGGGTAGTACCTACACTTCTGGTGCTTAATTATGCCATTACCGCTTAGACCGCTTCCCCTATCACGTCAAAATTGACGCTAAAGCACACATTATAAATTACATAATGAAAATATTGAGTAAATATGCTCAGCACTTGAGCGCCGTGCATCGAGCTCAATATCGTTAATTTAAATTACATAGCCATCAAATATAGCGCTTGCTAATTGTTAATAAAGCGATAATTAATCTTGGAATTATTAATACTAAGGAACATTGAGTTTGGGCTTCGAATATTAGGTTGAATAATGCCAGGTAGATTAAGTCAAAAGCTTAAGGCGGTATTAAAATGGAAGAGAATTCGTTGGCTTATTGCATTTTGTGAAGGTATTTTATTTCGTATTGGTATTCAGAAACGTAATAATGTACTTAGTCAATCAAACGGAAACAAACATGAAATCACGTTGTTACCCTAGGGTAACATACAGACCATCTATGGTAGAACCTCTAGAGGATCTGTCATAGATGGTCTGCTTTGGTTTTCTACAAAGGAAACAGCTGTTTAATATTTTCGTATTTTACAGTAGGCATTTCCTTGTAATGTTGAAATTTCAATCATTTTGTTATTATGTAAAAATGTTACTTATATATTCAGCACACTTTTACTGTTTTCTTTTTTTTTTGGAATGCATAACATGATGTTACAAAAAATTAATTCATAAAACCTGATTCTATATTCCATACCAGCATTTATGAATTCCATACACCGACCTGCTCCCCGCATCGCCTGTTAACATTTTTCATCGTCGATTTTATAGTAGAAAAATCGCGTGTATATTTTATGAATACTTCACAGAGGCTGGTCAATATTTTGAAGCCCTAGAGCGCAATTAATCAACTGAGGTTTTAATTAAATCCATATGAGCTACGATATTGCAGCGTTTTTCATCGAACGTAAATAATTTCCATACGTCCACGGGCCCTGATTGACGTGGCTGCTCACTCTTTTATGATGGAAGTATTTTATAATTTTGTGATTTTATGAACCAGTAATTGAATTAATGTACAGGCTTTGTTGGAATTTGTTTAATATACTAGTTATTTGTATTTTTAAAACCCGACGCAAAGAGAAGGGCGTTATGAGTTTGACGCATCGTAGTTTTATTCTTTGAAAGCAAGTTTTGTAGCATTTATTATTCAACATTTGTAAATATCGCCGCCTCAAAGTTTATTTTTTGCTTTTCAGTTCGATGTTTCGTCGGTTCATTTTTTTGTTAAAAAGATTTTATGTCCCAGGCTACCTCAAAATATAGATAGCATACAGACGAGTATATACTCGTAATAGCATAATTCTACACAATTACAAATAATCTTAATCTATATATATAAAAGGAGAACTGACTGACTGACATATCAACGTACAGCCGAAACTACTGGGGCTAGGAATGTGAAATTTTGCACACGGCTTCCTATTATAATATAGGGGAGCACTAAGAAGGGTTTTTTGGAAATTTAACCTTTAAGGGGGTGAAAAGGGGGAATTAGGAAAGTACGAAACCCACGCGGACGATGTCGCGGGCAAAGTGCTTTTTTTTTTTTTTTTTTATCGTGGTAAAATCATCAAATGAGTCCTCCCACCCAGGGCAGGGCGGGAGGGACTGTCAGACTTGTACTGACTAAAATCCACGGTGTCCTTCAATAGCCCTTTACGTACCGGGGTCACGGTAATCCCTTGGTCCCGCGACCCCGGCAGGCTTTGGCCCTCTACAGGCCCCGTCACTATGCTGACACTCTTTGAGGCGCGCGTGGAACACAACGCGCCGTCGACCCGGGCATGGTCCATGGTCGGACAGCGAGTCGCCCATTACTCGTTGCCCGCATGCCCGCGCCTACGGTGGCCGGAGATCGTCTTGCAACGTCCGACGCCGTGGGCGTCTACCGCTGCGGCTGGGGTGGAGGGAGGACGCTGTTCTCTCCCTCAGGCGGCCCGCCTCCTCCTTCACGAGCATGACTGCTTCGCAGAAGGAGGCGACCGCCTCCCACTCCGTCTCGCCCCGCAGCATGGCCTCGACCAATGCCGGGCGCGAGAGGTCTCCGCCTATCGCCGTCGTAAGGACACGGCGGTGCTCTGCCCAAGCGGGGCAGTCCTGCACCGTATGCTCCACCGTGTCCTCCGGACGATCCTCGCAGTGGTGACACCCAGGCGTTTCTTCCCTCCCTATCAGACACAGGAACCTCCCGAAACTTCCGTGTCCGGTGAGGACCTGCGTCATGCGGTAGGTCAGGACGCCGTGACGCCTATCCAGCCACTCCTCAAAGAGGGGTCTTACCGCCGCGATTGCGGCGTGCCCGGACCTCGGTTGCGACAGTCGCTCCCTCCATACTGCCCTGAGATCACGCCGGAGCTCTTCCCGCCGCGCCTCGACTTGTCGAGGCAGCGGGGATTCGCCCCGACGCCGCGCCTCCACGCGCCACTCATAGACGCGCTGGAGGGCAGTCGCCTCCAGATCCCAGGGCAGCAATCCGGCAAGGAGGTTGGCCGATTCGCCGGCGATCGTGCGGTATCCCCGGATCATCCGGATGGCCATGACCCTCTGGCATGCGACCAGCTTGAGTGGTCGCGTCCGGATGCTTAGGGCCCACACGGGGGCCCCGTAGAGGGCCATGGACCGCACGACACCGGCGTACAGCCTCCGGCAGGAGGCATTTGGCCCGCCGAGATTGGGCAAGAGTCGCTTGAGAGCGGCTGCTGCCCGGTTCAGCCTTGGGGCCAAATGCAGGAAGTGCTCCCTGAAGTTCCACCGGCTGTCGAGGACGAGTCCCAGGTACTTCATCGTCCTCCCGACGCCGATGCGAACCCCCTCCACCGTAATGTGGGACTCTGAACGTGGCGCATTCAGACGACCATGAAAACACATGGCCTCCGTCTTGTGCAGCGCCACGTCGAGTCCCAACTGCCGGATCCTATTAGCGACTGTCGCTACCGCCTGCGTCGCCACGTCGGCCGCCGCCTGGTGCGACTCTCCCTTCGCCAGGACGAGCGTGTCGTCGGCGTAACAAATTACGCCGACGCCGTCAGGGAGGTCGCCGCGCAGCACCCAGTCGTAACCGATGTTCCACAGGAGCGGCCCCAAGACCGATCCCTGTGGAACACCGCACGACATCTCTCGCCGGTTCCACTCTCCCCGGTGACCGGGGTAGATGACGGCTCTGTCCGTCAGGTAGTCCTCGACCACACGACGGAGGTAGGTCGGCACCCGGTGATACCGGAGTGCCTCCCTGATGCAACTCCAGGGCAGGGTGTTGAAGGCATTGGAGATGTCTAAAGACACCCCCAAGACGACCCTGCCCCGGGAAACCGCATCCCCCGTCGTGAGGGCCCTCACGCGCGCGATGGCATCCACCGTCGAGCGCCCCTTGCGGAAGCCAAACTGGCTCTCCGCAAGGTCCGGGCCCACCCGATTCAGGTGCCCGACGAGGCGGTTTGCAATTACTCTTTCAAAGAGCTTGCCCACCTCGTCGAGCAGCACGATGGGCCGGAATGCGGACGGAGAGTCCGCAGGGCGCCCGGGCTTCTGAATCAGGACCAGTTTCCCCGTCTTCCAACGAAGCGGGAACTGGCCCCTCTCCAGGCACGCGCTAAAGAGCCCCCCCAGTCGAGGCCCGAGAGTCCCTGAGGCCAGGACCCAGGCTTTTCCTGGCAAGCCGTCGGGTCCTGGGGCGGTATTTTTGGCTTTGAGCCGTTGTACCGCCACTCTCAGGTCTACCTCGGTCACCTCCGGAGCGTCGTAGACGTCGTCGTCGCTGTGGTCCGCGTTTGCGCCAGCGTCAGGCACCGCTGGAGACGGAGCCATGGGCGGGGGAGTGTGCTCCTCCCGCGAGGGGAACAGGGCGCTCACCACGTCCTCCACGAACTGAGGCTGGAGACTCTGCGTCAACGGGGGAGCCCAGGGGCGGAGCTTTTCTCTCACCCACTTGTAGGGCCGGCCCCATGGGTCCCCGTCCAGAGCCTCCAGCATCTCCTTGCGGGCCAATTCCTTGGCCCGCCAGATCTCGTCGCGGAGGGCGGTCTTCGCTGCCCTGTAGCCATCCTGCAGCTCCGTCTCTACAGCCACCGCATCCGGAGGTCGGGTGCGGCGCCTGCGGAACCTGGTGTACCGGCGTCGCGCGGCAACGCACGCCTCGCGCAGCGCTGCTAGCTCGCGCGACCACCAGTACAGCTGACGCCGGGCGCGTCCTTGCTGGACCCGGGGCATGGCCACGTCACAGATTTCCGACATGGCCTCCTGGAACCACCCCGCCTCGTCGTTGATGTCGGCAGGCCTGTCCGGTGGTGACACCCAGGCCTGCACGATCGAGGCTTCCAGGAATAGCTCCCGGTCCAGCTGCTTCAGCGCCCATCGCGGACCACTCGGGTTCCGTCGGACCGGCGCGTCTGAGGTCTGGGCGGAGACGTCGAACCGGATATACCGGTGGTCGGAATAGGTCTCCACCTCCTCTACAACGCGCCAGTCTGCGACGCGCGGCGACAGGCCGGAGGTGGCGAACGTGATGTCCACCACCGAATCGCCCGTCCACCGCACGCACGTGGGGACGGAACCCCGGTTCTCGATGACTAGGCCATGCGCCAGGGCCCAGTGCTCGAGTATCCTGCCCCGCGTGTCCGTGACCCGGGAACCCCAAGCCACGTTCTTGGCGTTGAAGTCCCCGAGGACGAGCGCGGGGAGGGAACCGAATGCGACGGCGACGTCTCCCAGCTCCGATAGGGAGTCCTGGAACTCGGCGAGAGTTCGGTTCGGGGAGAAATAAACGCCTATTACGGCGATCTCCCCGAACCGTGCCGCGACGATCCCACGCCCTCTCTCGACGCGATCGAGGGGCGGGGTACCGGCGGCGGCCGACGAGATTAGGGTCACCGAGCCGTTCAGGTCCGCCACCCAGTCATTCCTGGGCGGTACAAAGTACGGCTCGGCGACCACGGCGACATTTATCAACCACTGCGCCATGCTCTGGAGCAATAGGTCCTGAGCAGCGGCGCAGTGGTTGATGTTCGCCTGGAGGAAGCGCAATGGGGCCATTAATTGGAGTCCATTGCAGCCTCCTCCAGGACCCTCTCCGAGGGTAGAGCCACGGCGGCGGCGGCGGCAGCAGAGGCGGCGGCGGCGGCGGTGGCGGTGACGGCGGCGGCAGAGGGCCTACCTCTGCGCCTGGCTTTGGTGGGTGGGGTGCAGGACTTGCCCCCGGCCCGGTGATCGGCCGGCTTGCCAGCCGCCGCACATGCGAAGCAGTGCGGCGGGGCAGTGCACGAGCCGGCCTTGTGACCGGGCTGACCGCAGCGGAAGCACCTATCGCTGCGGTCCACCTCCGAGGTGCAATTGCATGCCGCGTGGTTGCCCACTTGGCAGCGAAAGCACCTCAGGGGTCTGGGCTCCAGGACTTTCACCTGCGCAGACACCCACCCGACCAGGAGCCTTCGGCCCCCCTCAACTTTTTTGGCCGCCGACACGGGGCAGCTGACCGTGATGGTCTGCAGCCCCGCGAAGTCAGGACGCAGGGCGCCCGCCCTCACCTGATCGGGAGGGCACCCCCCAGTCCTGGCAACGGCAGCCACCACATCCTCCACCGTCACGGAGTCATCCAGACCCAATATGCGCACGTCTGCGCGCTTGGTGGGTCTGGAGACTCGGGCCTCCTCCGCATTTAAGGACGCTCTGAGCCGTTCGGCCAGAGCGTCAGCGGTTGGGCCGCTGGTCGCGCCGGGGACCTCCAGCATCCGAGCCCCCGTTGCGGTGACCCGGTAACGGAGGCCCCCGACGATCCCGAGCTCGGTGAGGTCCACCGCCTCCCGCGCCTTCGCGAGCACGTCGCGGTACGACACGCCCCTCTTGACCGCGTCCGGCTGCAGCGTAATCACTACAGCCGCGGTCTTTGGGGCGCGCAGTCGCGCCGCGACACCGCGCTCCTTGCGCCGCCGTCGCCTCTCACTCCGCCTTTTGGCCCTGGCCGCGCCGGCAGCCTTCCTCTTCTCCCCGGCCACTTGCCAATCGGCGCTGGCCGGGGGAGTCTTGGGCGGAGGCTGCTGCCTATCGGCCTGGGCTCCCTTCTTTTTTGGAGCCGACCGTGCCGGCCCCGCAGGCGTCGGAGTCGGGGTCGGCTTGGCTGGATCCGGTTTTCCCTGGGGAGGCTTGGCCGGGGCAGAACTAGAAGGGTCCGTCTTCGCCGCAGCCGTCCTTGCCGGCAACGGTTTGGTCGGGGTCGGGGGCGTGTTCGACGCGGCCACGGCCGCGTAGGAAGAAGAAGACGTCGCCAACGGGGGTCGCAGCACGCGGCTCTCCAAAACGGAGAACCGCTGCTGAAAGGCGGCCAGCTCCTGTCGCACCAGGTCGAGAACAGAGTTCTCCGCTGGTGTGGGCTGGCCTTTCTCCTGAGGACCCCGCGGCGGTGCGATGCGGCGTCCGCCTACCCGAAGCCCAGCCAGGTCCGCCTTAAGGGCGGCGTTCTCTCTCTGGAGAGCCTCCGTGGCGGCAGTCAGGCGGGCAATCTCCGTCCGCAGCTCGGACACCTCGTCCCTTGCAGACGGAGGCGCGCCGCAGCTGAGCGCGGCCGCCACGATGGAGGCCGTGGCCTCCCCGATCGCCTTCCCCCTTGTCTCCTTCATCCTCTTCCGGGTGACGGAGAGGATGGCAGCTGCCACGACCTCTGTCAGTCTGGCCTCATCTGAAGCCGGACTATTTCCGGGCTCTCCAGAGGGGGGAAGCCCCCTCCCCGAAGTCTTGCCTCGGCCCTTACCCCGCACGCTAGTGGGGATCTTCCGGGCCGAGGCAAGCTTCGATCGGGGGCGCTTGAGGAAGTCCTTCTTCCTCTCTGCAGCCCCCAACCCCACGCTTCCAGAGGCTACGCTCCGGAAGCTCATGGCGTCTGATGCCGAGTCGGATTCCGACCCGGACACCAGAGCCATACCCGTCCGCGGAGCGGCACTCTGTGCCCGCTCTTTGGGTACCGGTGACGTGGACGTGCTGGTCCGATCCAGCGACTCCACGTCACGGGTACGTGAGCCCCCCTGGCTCAATGCGGCGACTGCCGGGTCAAAGTGATTATTGTCCCCCCCAGAATACGGTGGGACTGACCGGACGTGTCCGGTGCGGGATTCTCCAGCTGCGGAGCAGCTGGTACCCGCCTGGGGTAATCGATTCGATAAGCACTTTTTCATGGTTTTTTTAACTTTTTTAGAGAGGTGAGTTCCTCTTTCCCTACAACCCTATTTCCCCTCCCCTGATTCACTTCACGGTTACGTCTGATGTTCAGACGCATACCGGAAGTGAACCTTTCCCCCCCTTGACCCAATCTCTGAGATTAGGCCGCACGCCGCCTAGAAGCTCGAACTCTGCTCGATCCTCCAGGCGGCGCGCCTTTCCCCGGTGTGACCCTCTTGGTCTGGTTTCTCCCTCTGAGCCTGTCCGGCATGAGTGCACGAGTGCCTCTACCGGCAGGGGCCCAGAGATCATTGAAACACGCAAGCCCCACCACGACGACAACGTGGGGACACAGTTGGTGGGGGGGCAAAGTGCTAGTATATTATAAGATACAAACAGTTTCAAAGTTCACAACTTTGTAAGAATTCTAGACAAAAACTACAGTTCCAGTTTCTCGAGTAAATAAACTCTGTACACTTTATGTTCTGCAATCAAGGCGCCTTTGCTGTACAACAAGCCAAAGAAAATATATCAAAGAACACTAATTATGATACACAATATATTTCGGAGTTCGTTAACTTTCAAAAGAATGAAAACTACATAATAATTGAAGACGTCCTGAGACTAACGAGGGCATCCAAAAAGTACATCAAAATCCGCAAACAAGGCTCAAAAGTAGACACAGGATATGTTTTTCGTAAAATATGTTCTATTACGAAGGGGCAGAGTAGAGTTTGGTTTAGAGTTTAAAACCCTTGTTTACGTGTACAAAGACGAAAAAGTTTCACAACGCTTCGTTAAACTAGACGCTTGGGATTACATGCCCGAGACACTCATTTAGACTGTGTGGCGAACTGAAATCTTTGAACGCGTTTAAGGAGAAAATTTTAGTTTACTTTGTTTACCGTGTTCTGTAGAAGACTGGTACTTCCTCCTTGAGATTTATTTTCTGTTGTTGAAGTTTAGTTAACTGGAAAATTTTGAAAGTAATACTCTACCTGACAGTGTAGGCTAAAGAAAAAACACTCTACCTTAGTAAATAGAAAAAAAGTAAGACGTAAGCAAAAACGCTCATTTCAAAAGATTTTAAAGGATAAGACAAAACATTTTAAATATCTATCATAATACTGCATCTAAGGTTGAGTTGGTAAAGGACTCGCAATGGATTTTTTCTTTAAAAGTGATCACTACTGTAACTGAAATCATGCTTGTACCCAAACTGAGCTAACTAAAGTCATTCGATTTAAAATTCTCTCACATTTGATGAACAGACTCCCTTGCATAAAATAACGCCCAGGTAAATTCCCTAGTGCAGGATAACTGCTGGACTAATCTCAACCACGGTATAAAATAAATATTTATATACAGTCAGCAAAACGTTAGGGATATGCATAACGTAATTTAGCTTTCGCGTGCAGAGAAACCGTTAACTTTAAAAATATTCAAATCTAGATACGTTACAGAAGTTCATATAAGCGAGAGCCAATGGGTTTTTCAAGGTGCGGTATTTAATGTGGCGTGAGGTAAATATCAAAAGCAATTTGTGACTTTTTTAATAAGATTATTAATTGTCACAAGATGGAGCAAAAACAGTTAGGTGAAGAATACTTATCGGTATTCTCGGTACGGATACTCGCTTTGATGTAAAAGTCAAAACCAAAGCAAGAAAATACTGTAAAAGATTACATTTTCCACACAAAGAAACAAGGGATATAAAACAACCACTTTAGCAGTTATTATTACCTGGAACGCAAACATTATGTGAAGGAACAGGGTGGTGTGGTTTAGTCAGGAAGAGTGATTTCTACACTAAAAAAACAGATTTCAAGAATCACGTTACAATTTGTAAAATGGTCATAATATTAACTTCGTAAAGCTTATAATATTTTTAGCCAGATCCTATTTTGCTGATTCATTCGTAAATTGATAAACTGCTATTTATATTATAAGTATGAAAGTACCAAACATTTCCTATCCACTTTAACATTATAATAATGACTCATAATTATTTAAATAACCAATTTATACATTTGAACACCAATTTAAACACATCGCGGTTTGTGACAACTAAATAGTTAACATTTCATATTTCACAATAATACCTGCGGTGGCAAAACAAATAAATTTTAGTAATTAACAAAGCGCTAATTGCAACGCACCCAATTACAATGGAAATTCCGAGGGTCACAAATACCTAACTTTATCAACGAAGCTCTATGGACGAGTATCAAAGTTTTGCTCGAAGTGAGTTTTCATTGTGTCTTCCCTGGATTAATACGTGAACTTCACAAAGGGTTATCTAAGTTTTGGGGACCATGTTTCTATTAATTACCCAAGTTTCGACACGATCGATATTAATTAATTAAGAAGTGGAGTTTGTCTGTAGTACCGCGCCAACGTTTCCACACAATTCTGGTTTTATTTTAATTCATTTCTCGGCACTTTTCGAAGGTGTTAAGACTGTTTGGCGTGTGGGAGAATTTGTGAAACGTTTCGTGTTTTGCTACTGATAAGTTTTGTCGTTCAAAGTCACGCTATTCGCTGTCGGCGGGTTTATTTTATTTGAGTCTTCAATAAATTGTGTTTATGACTGTATTTATTATGAAGTTTGATAGTAACTGTTTGATGTTACCTGTAAACATAAAGTTTTTTTTTCTTGTTCCTACACTATTTCTTTTTTATTAAGTTTGTTGCGCTTTATCTGGAGATAAACACTGTTGATTCTAGCTTGCAGGAATTACAGTAGATTGGAAAAAGGGGCGTGATAGTTCCAAAAAAAGCACCCTGCAAATTAAAGTTCCTATTCGAGTACTTTGAAATTAAGAACCATATTCAGGCTGTATTTTAAAAGGATTGGAAAATAATTATAGTTGTAGACATAGTCGCTGTAGGGAAATTCCCAAATAAACCTAACAGCTATTACTGACTCAACAAACAGCTCAGCAATCAGGCCAAGTATTTAAAAAATACAAAGTAACTTAACGCCCAGTATTCCAGTACATTATCATTACCAGTAATTACTGTGTAAGGCTGTAAGTACACGGACGCAATTAGTCATGCTTTGAAAAATCAAAGTTATTTTCTGCGAGCGTGAAACATGGCGGCACGCGAGAAAGTCCTCGGTTTGTGCCACATTATGGCAACGAAAATTGACCGACTCAACGAAACTTTCCAATTAAGCCATTACACAAATGACGGGTGACGTAGCTTTGAATAAATATTGCCAGGAGTTGTTTTGCAGACTTTTTACACTGCGGTGGCAGTTAATGTACGTTTGACATGGAGTCATGAGTTGACAGAGTGCTGTGACTTAGCACTTATTGTGGGGACTTACTTGCCTATCTTTATTTTCAAATGTCATGTTTTGGTTCTTCTGAGAGGTACAGTCAACAACAAAAGTAGATGATCAAAATCAGAAATTCATACTTAACACGCGTTTTATTTACTGCTTAAAGTGGAAGTTTTCACAGAACTGTAATACATAAAATATTTTATGTACGAGTATTACAGTACACAGAGCGCCACCTGTTAATTGTTAATTGTTAATTGTTAAGGGCTCCCTTTTCCGCATTTGGACTCGTAGGTGGTCCGTTATGCGTGAGGTGGGACGGTTGGCTATGTGAGCCAACCCAGCTCCTTCCAGAAGCTCAGAAGTCTCCTGGGACGTTCACAGGCTTCTTGGAGCGACCTTGGAGTGCCAAGGTTTTGTGCCCGTTGGTTAGCAACGCCTTCGCATTCCAGGATTACGTGGGTTGCCGTTTCATCCGCGTTCAGGCAGCCCCTGCACAACGGGCTGTCTGTCGCGTTGATAGTAAACAGATGTTTGTTGAGTGGGCAGTGACCGGTAAGCATACCCACCACAACTCGTAATTCTGTTCGTTGGAGGCTGAGAAGTCTGCTGGTCAGTCGCGGTGTTAGTGCAGGTACCGCTTCTCTAGACTGTCTGCAGTCGGTTGTAGATGCCCATCTGGCATTATGTTTTGTTTGGGTTTGCAAACGTATCCAGGTCCTGAGTTGACCGGATGGGATTGGCAAAAAGGGTGTGGGGCCGGCCACATCCATACCCGAGCCTCTCCTTGCAAGTTCGTCTGCTGCATCGTTACCCAATGATCCACTATGTCCTTTAATCCATTGCAAAATGACCCTGTTGCGGTTCGAAATTTTTTGCAATGCTAGATGACATTCATAAATTAGGCTGGACGACATAATATTGCCGTTCAGCGCCGTTAGTACAGCCATACTATCGGAGAGAATTCTAATCCCGTAGTTAGATATGTTCCTTTCCATGACTGCGATGGCAGCTTGGGTGATTGCTACACATTCACATTGGAATATAGAGCTATGTTCCCCTAGCGGTAGAGATATTTTTATGTTGAGATCCATTGAGAATACACCAGCACCTGTACCGGTTGCGGTTTTAGAGCCGTCCGTGTAAATACGGACTTCGTTGGCTCCTGATTGATCTCGCTCGGTCTCTGATAGTTGAATTCGATAGAGCTTATCGAACACGTGAATTTTGGGGATTCTATCACAGGGCGCTTCAATGTATGGTACATCGTTTAGCGCTCTTTCCCATATTATGGTGTGATTGCCCCTTTGGTTTTTCCACATGCCGGAGTGTTTTAACCTGATTGCCGCCATACTGGCCTCCTGTTGGATAAAGAGGTCCAGTGGCGGCAAACCAAGCATTATCTCCAGGGCATTAGTTGGTGTTGTTCGCATGCATCCTGTGGTGGCTGCGCAGGCCAACCTCTGGAATGTCTGCAGTTTTTTACGGGTGGTTATTAGTTCAGTTCTGGGCCACCAAACTACCGCTCCGTAGGTAATTATTGGTCTAATAACGGTCTTATAGAGCCATAGTGTTATTTTTGGCGAAAGGCCCCAGGATTTCCCCAGAAGTCTTCTGCATTGCCAAAATGTTATGCTTGCTTTGTCAATCTTGTGGTCCAAGTGTTTGTTCCATAACAGTTTGCTGTCAATGATGATACCCAGATATTTGACCTCATTAGTTAGGGACAGCTCGGTGCCAAACAGTTTAGGTAGTTGTAAACTGCCAAGATTGCGTTTGTGAGTGAACATGATAAGTTCCGTTTTTGACGGGTTCACAGAGAGCGCCACCTGTTACGATTCTTATACACTCCTTTCGCCTCATCCACATTCATACATCTGGTCATACAAAATTCACCCATTAAGAATGCTATGCACCCGACCTTTCTGAAGCACCGCACCAATATGGTCAGTGTAGTTCTTCCTAAAAACCCCTTAACGAGACAAGGAGTACCAATAAAACTTTTTTTAAACTCGTGGAGTACCCATTTCGACATATTTCTGCCCAGTCATATTAGTGGCAGTAGGTAAGTAAGTAGTGGTGTCGGTTCACACTTATGTACCTCCATTCCCTATCGTTTCCATGATGTCGGCCAAAAGCATGTCACGTGTCGTCATGTCGTGAAGTCATCACCTTCCGTCAATTCATGTTCCTTTATCGACATAATCACTCCATTATTAATGCTGTAGATACGTAAGAAAAAAAGGTTTATATCTTCCGTACTATATTCAGTGAACCTGAATATGGATTAGATGGCCTGTAAGTTTTATGTGAACAAACAATTTTTGGATGCTGAATTTATTTTGTTTAGTGTTTTTGAAGTGAAAACTTCTTTAGCGGCGTTGAGCACTTTTCTGTAATGGGTATAAAATCTTAAACTCGCGTCAGGACACGTGACCCTGACCGAAAAAGCGTAGGACGGCGCAGGGCGCTTGCGTGAATGTTCGTGTGACTTTATTACTTTTCAAGAAGTTTGTATGCTGGATACATTCGTTGCTAGGTAACATTGTTTATAAAAGATGTACGTCACATTGGAAAATTATTGAAATAAAAAGTCAACCATTTTTGCAAGTTTTACTAAAATCTGTTCACAAGATATTTCCAACAATTACTATTCAAGTTTTCACTTCTGCCGGCACTCCCAGAGTGCAACCCGTCGTTTTTTTTTTTTTTTTTCATATAATCATCATTTGCCTTGCCTTTTCTAAACTATATTAAGGTCAGCTACCTGTCTAACCGCATGCAGTTTAGGGGTGACTGTACCAGCATTTAACATGAAGCGACTGCCTATCTGATCTCCACAACACAGTCATAACTGGTTAATAGGATTTCATTTTGGAAAGACTGCTTGTCCGACTTTCGGTTCGCTATTACCTTTCGGGGCTGTCAAAGATCTACAAGTGTCAACCGGGACCAACGGCTTGATGTGCTATCATGCGGAAGTATCTCTGTAATAAACATACCGGGTTTCTGTATTTTTGGTAAATGTTATTAAATAGTAGTAGTGGTATCCTACTGTTGTTTTTCCTATATTGCTTGTTTTATTTACGTATGCTTACTGATGAATACGCCTTTTTTTTTTATCGTGGTAAAATCATCAAATGAGGGACTGTCAGACTTGTACAGACTTAATTCCACGGTGTCCTTCAGTAGCCCTTTACGTACCGGGGTCACGGTAATCTGTGAGTCCCGCGACCCCGGCAGGCTTTGGCCCTCTACAGGCCCCGTCACTATGCTGACACTCCTTGAGGCGCGCGTGGAACGTAACGCGCCGTCGACCCGGGATGAATACGTCTTACTGATAAAATCCTAATAATTCAGAAGCAACAAAAGAGTGCCTCAACATGGTAATATAAAAAAATATTATGTTCTACTCCATAAGCAAAACATAAATGTATTAATGTTCTGCAGTCACGTATTTCAATATTTTATTACACAAAAAAAGCTGAAGTTAAATAAAATTCCTTTTAAAATGTTTGATCACGCCAACTTTGTTTCCACATTATTGGGAGCAGACGTTGCAAGTTCAATAAAGAGCGTGTCACGCGTCAGTCCGTCTCTCGACCGACAAACGGACACGTAGGCAATAACATCGACTCAATTCCACAACTTAACACTTCGATAAACATAGAAAAAGCGCTCTTACAACAAAGAAATACGACTGAGTCAGATGGCAAATAAAACTTGGTCTCAAAATACCTGCGTTATGAGTTAGACACTTTGACAGCGTACGCAACTTATTGTTGGCAACTGATGTGTTGAAATGGGTATCTAATATTTGTTATTTTTTGTGACACTCAAACAAACTAAAGTCAGGGCAAAAAACTGTAAGAAAAATAAAGAAGGTTTCGCTAGAAATTTAATTAAAACGTGCAAACGAGACTGGAATTCTCTGGATATGAAAGATAAATGGAAATAGTGTTGGTCGTTTGTTTTTAAAAGTCAAACGCATGTAAATTGCAAGCGAGGAGTAAATTCAATTTTCAAGTAAAGAGAATTGATAATGCTACATATGTTTTTAATTAATTACGACTCAGCTGAGTTTTTAATGAACATCGCACTGGATTGAATTAACAACGTTGCTATAATTTTCATTTGAGTTAGCTCTGCAGTTAAATATGTGATATTAAATGAAATTAAAAAAAAAAATACATTTGCTCTCACTCCTTGACTTCGTAGGTTGATATTATTTTTCATGCGTTTTGTAGACCATGCACTGTAAGTTGGGCGTCATGATGAAGTGATCGAATTCATGGTTTAAACTTTAAAGAGTATATTAGAATTTCTTTCTGTATAGTGTGTGCGTTTACAAACATAGAAATCACATACATAAACACCCAGACCCGGAACAATTACTTGCAGACAATACAAATATTTGTTCCATGCGGAGATCGCACCCGCGACACGCTGTGCAGCAGCCGTTCCCTCGGTCACTGCACCAACCGTGTCGTTATAGATCAATAATAACTGGATAACTCGATATACTATCTTTGTAGTTCATTGGCGAATCTGTGACCAAAAAATAATAAAAGCGTAGTCACAAACTTGTGATGTGAAAATAGACCCCGTCAAATGCCGAATACGTCCGAATAAATCCAAATCGATCACAAAGGCCGCCAACAGTGAAATATGACAGAAAAATAAACACACGTGAAAGTAAAATTCTCACGTTGAAGCTTTAAAAATCCTTTTGTTTACGACGCAATGAATTCGAAAATCCAGACGCCTGCCTGAAAAGGTGGGTGTCGCTTTGTTCCGTGTGAATAATTAGGGCTGCGGTACCGACGGTTTTATCGAAGTAATTCGCTTAAAACGAAACAGGTTACGTGAGTTTGATAAATGCAGTTGGGCCTCCTTCGTAGAGCTGAAGGAAATCGGGGGCGTATGTAAGCTCCTTAAACTCTTGCTGTCACGGTATTCCAAACTTGATACTCGAATAATGGAGACCAATAGGAGTATGAGGAACAGGGAGTTAAGTTCCTCGATACTCCATTGAAAAGGGAGTATCCTTCGACTAGACGGGTGAGTCTGTCCCTGGTGAGCTAAGTATAAGTGAGAGTTTTATCGGATTTTCCTATACATTTACGTTTATTAACTGATGAAAACTCTTAATTCCGTGATGCAGCAATTTCACTTTGGTAGGTACTGCATTTATTACATAAATGTCGCTGGTGCTGTTATTATTGTTCTTGTCTAGTTAGTTAATACCACTACAGTAATATTCGCTACATCTCGTTGATAAAACTTCATAAAACGCACAATACTAGGAACAATTTTTGTGTTGTTGGTGCCTCTACAAATTAATATTAAAACTCACATAAACAAATAATCAGACCCGGAGGAACTATGAAAGCCGTACATATATTTATTTCGCTCGGTAATCGAACCCGTAACACAAAGCGCATCAGTCAATCATTCAGCCGACTACGCCAACTGTGCCGACAAGTTACTGTCAATGTTGCTAGCAACGGTATTGCAGCCATACATAGCAGTAAAAATATTGCCCTTTGAAAACGTCTTAGAAAGAGAAATCCGAACCTCATCGATTACGTTTTCTACACAGTTACACACCCTTTTCAAAGTTTCCCCCTTTTCTTGGGGTATCAAATAGTAGAATACTTTTGTTTGTAGAATATCTCGAGTAGCTTCCACTTACCTACCAAATTCCAAAGCCGAGATGGGTTCAGGAATTTGGCAATCTCAGGCAATTAAACAGTTTTTTTTTTCTTTAGTTAAGAAATATGTCTTACCTTTGAAACAGCTAAGTAGGTATATTAAAAAAAACTTATTTAATAACATTTTATATATTGTTAGGAAAAAATGTATACAAATAAACGATATTACAGGTTTATCTATGAACAATAACTTCGAACCCTGCTCGTGAGATCATTATAGAGATATTTATCTTATTATTTATCATTTCACTAAAATTAATCGAGTAAGTTGATGTATCACTAAAAACTTTCTCATATTTTAGTTCTCTTTGAAAATATCAATGGTTACCGTTAAAGTGTCGAGACGTTTTTTACTCGATTCGTTTGCTTGATAATACAATGTATGAATCACTTTAAAACTCATAAGGATAAATTATCATATAAGCCTTATCTTATGAGAGAATCTTCCGAGGATTTGTAAAAATAATACATTTTATTCAAGGATTTCAAGTAAAGAATGGACATTGTGATAATGATGCTTTTGTTTCTTTTTTTTTACCGAAATATTAGACACCTCCTTCTATTGATAACTTCATCTAAGAGCAGAACTATTTTCGACATTTTTCTTTGTCTTTCATCAAAATGCAATGAGCAAATCAGTTCATTTATTGCATCCGATTCTTTGACAAATTAAAAAAAAATGTTTTATTCTGACTTTTAAAAGATAAATAGAATACGGATGTATTATTTACGTCTCCGTTAGTTCGATATGCACGTACAGCTATCCAGCGTTTAACTTTAATAAACATTCCGTAAAGTAGAAAAAAAAAACTACAGCGTAGTTTAATAAAGGTCCTACTTGACAGCACCACATTTCTTATTCCGCCTTGTAAAGGACAACAATATTGTATTTGCTCGTTTTCCATTTGGATCGCCACCAATATGTCCAAACATTTTCTCTTTAACAGTATCCGACTTTAGGTAAACCTTCTTTTTATAAGGATCTGGGATATGAATTATGATAAACGGCCGCTTTCCGATGTCGCCTTAAATAATTTATTGTGGCTCTCCCGTGGGTGAAATTCAATATTTTGTGTCGTGATTTAGAGTTATAAAAGTAAGGAAATAAAGTCTGATTTTATTGAACGCAATTTTAGCGATGTAAATGGTTTTTGATGACCAATTTTTAACGTAATTAAATGAGATTTGTTTTGTTATTCGGATTTCCTTGACGTGTTTTGTAATTGTTGTAATTTTGCTTGATCTCTGTAACTGGTTTTATGTCACAAAGAAAGGTTGCATGTGTTATTTTTTATTCGACGTGTTACGTTTATTATATTTTATTATTTTTACATAGTTATATTCTCAAACAATACGAATATTAATCACTGGATTTCTTAACAAGGCACGTTTTCTAAAAGAGAAGAAAAGGGTCATTCCGTGGTTTCGTGCAAAAACCAATTCCACACGAATTTACCCATGAATTTATTAGAAAAAGTGAACAGATTTTTGCTTAGAGGATAAAGATATAATAACTTTAAAAGTAGTATCACTAATATTACATATTTTTTAATTAAATATTTAAAAAAAAAATGTAAAACTGTCTGTAAAATCATTCCTCTCCGTTTCCAACTTGGGACTTCGGTAGATCTTTCGATGTTTATTTTTCTACATTCGTAATTATGACTATAACTAATAAGCAATATTAAACCTAAATGCCTGAACTACAATTTATGTATTCCAATTTTAAATTTATTACAATATTTATATGTAAAATGCTCCTTTTTCGAATTGTCACAAAAAAAACTTCATTACTATCCGTACACAGAACCTTCTTAATTTAAGAGAGTACGAGACGATCTTCGATACGATTCCTGTCAAAACGGGTTTATTCTCGTCTATCGTCCCTGGTAACAGCGACAAGTGGACGTGCGCGTATTGTAGATAAAATTATTAACGATCTTCGAATTGTAACCAGCGTTTCGTCCATAAATCAACTCATCACCTTCCTTCGATTTCTCAAGATACCGTTATAAGTAAATTATTATAAATATGTAATATGGATATCTCTTAAAGCCATATTGGTGCTATTTTAAAATCAAATTTTAAATGTATTCTAAAACGAAGTTATCTATATAAATTGTGAATTTTTTCATTCATCTCCTCTGCATTACCATCCGTTCCATCCATTTTTTTGCGGGAAAGTAATGAACAATTTTGGAAGGAAATGAAGAATTTTTATTTTTATTTAAAAATAATTGTGTTCCAGTATGTATAGAGTATTATCTACATAATACATGTTTTTTCGTATAATTTACTATTTCTTTTTTTAATTTCAGCATAAATATGGGTAAAACTCGTAAAAAGTCTCTTGTCAAGAGAAGAAAAATTAGCTAAGGATCGGCTACATAAACGAGAAAAATATGCTCAAATAAAAAACAATCCTGAATTGTATTCCTTACAGAAAGAAACAGGTTTTTTTTATCGTAGTAAAATCATCATTCGCCCCGCCGCTGCGCCTCCACGCGCCACTCATAGACGTGCCGGAGGGCGGTCGCCTCCAAATCCCAGGGCAGCAATCCGGCAAGGAGGTTAGCCGATTCGCCGGCGATCGTGCGGTATCCTCGGACCATTCGGATAGCCATGACCCTCTGGCATGCGACCAGCTTTAGTGGTCGCGTCCGAATGCTTAGGGCGTGGGCCCTAACTTTAGGGAGCACTTCCTACGTTTGGCCCCAAAGCTGAACCAGGCAGCAGCCGCGTGTGTGGACACGCGGCTGCTGCCTGGTTCAGCTTTGGGGCCAAACGTAGGAAGTGCTCCCTAAAGTTCCACCGGCTGTCGAGGACGAGTCCCAGGTACTTCATCGTCCTCCCAACGCCGATGCAAACCCCCTCTACTTTTATGTGGGACTCTGACGGTGGCGCTTTCAGACGGCCATGAAAGCACATGGCCTCCGTTTTGTGCAGTGCCACGTTGAGTCCCAACTGCCGGATCTTATAAGCGACTATCGCTACCGCTTGCGTCGCCAAGTCGGCCGCCGCCTGGTGCGACTCTCCTTCCGCCAGGACGAGCGTGTCGTCGGCATAACATATTACACCGACGCCGTCAGGGAGGTCACCGCGCAGCACCCAGTCGTAGCCGATGTTCCACAGGAGACCGATGTTCCAAGACCGATCCCTGCGAAACACCGCACGACATCTCCCCCGGTTCCATTCTCCCCGGCGACCGGGGTAGATGACGGCCCTGTCCGTCAGGTAGTCCTCGTCTATGCGACGGAGGTAGGTCGGCACCCAGTGATAACGGAGTGCCTTCCTGATGCAACTCCAGGGCAGGGTGTTAAAGGCATTGGTGATGTGCAAAGACACCGCCAAGACGACCCTGCCCCGGGATACCGGGCTCTCACGCCCATGATGGCGTCCACTGTCGAACGCCCCCTGCGGAAGCCAAACTGGCTCACCGCAAGGTCCGGGCCCACCCGATTCAGGTGCCCGACGAGGCGGTTTGCAATTACTCTTTTAAAGAGCTTGCCCACCGCGTCGAGCAGCACGATGGGCCGGAATGCGGACGGAGAGTCCGCAGGGCGCCCGGGCTTCTGGATCAGGACCAGTTTCCCCGTCTTCCAACGAAGCGGTAACTGACCCCTCTCCAGGCATGCGCTAAAGAGTCGAGGCCCGAGAGTCCCCGAGGCCAGGACCCAGGCTTTTCCTGGCAGGCCGTTGGGTCCTGGGGCGGTATTTTTGGCCGTTGTACCGCCACTCTCAGGTCTACCTCGGTCACCTTCTACCTCCGACGGCATCGTCGGAGACGGAGCCATGGGCAAGAGAGTATGCTCTTCCCGCGATGGGAACAGGGCGCTCACCACGTCCTCCACGAGCTGAGGCTGGAGACTGCGTCAACGGGGGAGCCCAGGAGCGGAGCTTTGACTCAAAAACTAAAAGATTGCTTACCTGTTATAGTTTTGTAATGTCTATTGTAGAGCAGGTTATTCTGTTCATTTGATAGCTTTTAGAAGTTCATTTTTTACGTTATTTCTGTGATTTTGTGATTGAGACCAAAGATTCTAGCTTTTCTTATTACTATTAGTAAATAGGTAATACAATTAATTTCAATATTGATAAGCCAATGTTGTAAATTTGTTTTCATCTCACCCTAGTTCATTACAATCCATACAGTTTTCATCACCATCCTGTTGTTGATTTTCAGCTAGCCATATTTCAGTGACTAAACAATATAAAAAAGTGCCTTCCACTTTTTATGAATGTGACGACGATTTTAACTCGAATAGAAAAAAAAATATGTCAAATTTAAATATTTTTTTTGATTCCGCGGATCGTCGCAATTTGTACGAAACGACGGAATCACCCAAAACATAAACAAAACCCAAACCAAAATACCCTTGCCTGAGTCTTTGTGAACTTCCCCTTTTACATAATTTGTGGTAATACCTTCCCTATTAAGGGTTTAAATACACAGATACACTTCGCTTTCCCATAAATGTTCCTAATTCTTTCCAATTTGCACTTAAACCTCATTTCAGAAAGTTAGTCACGGTTTGTTTAAACTGAAGTTAGTTTTTGTTATAAATTAGGCCATTGATATTCTGACTGACCTAGTATGTCTGATAATATTAGATCTAGTGAAGGATAAAGCTAGGAAATAGAGCGTCCCGGCGATGTCACTTGCCCTTATTTCCGATTGAGCGAATTCATTCGTTGCTGAAGTATTACAAGATAAAAGTATAAGAAAAATATTTTTAGTAAATGATGTAACTGATACTATGGCAGTGTTTACATTATCTGATTAATTAGAAATTGGATTGTGTAAGGATTATTTTTAACCGTCATTAATTATCGATATTTGTTAACAAATCAAATCACGTGTCGATCAAAAACTTCAGTCAGTTGTTTATTTACAGCTTAATTTTTACTTCTTTTGTAAACAAAATGATTTTATTAGAAAAATACTCGTTTTGTGAAATGTTTCTAAAATTCTGTCTTATCGAAGAAAAGAAAGAAGAATTGACGATTCACGGTACATTAAACAAAATGCTATTTAAGCATGTAACGTATTACAACGATTATTCATTAACTGAATATCTAAAAAATTCATGAACGGTATATTGTTCGTATTTTTGTCTCAAGACCAGAGGGTTGGCCTAATCTATACTAATATTATAAAGCTGAAGAGTTTGTTTGTTTGTTTGTTTGTTTGTTTGTTTGAACGCGCTAATCTCTGGAACTACTGGTCCGATTTGAATGATTCTTTCAGTGTTGGGTAGTCCATTTATCGAGGAAGGCTATAGGCTATGTTTTTTTGTTTCAAAATTAGGGATCCGTAATAAAATTGCTATTTTGTAACACAAGGTGTAAAATCAAAAACCTATTTTTGCGTGCGCTGCAAAAACTATTGACAATAGAACAAAATGATGTACTACGGGTTTGTAGATCCCATTAAGACCTACAAAAAAGTCCGCGAGAACATATATCTAACTATCATGGTTTAATCACAATAACCGATTTTGTGTTCAAAATAATTATTAAATCGTCTGAAAAAAAAAAAACTACGTTTAATATGTATCGTAATATTGATCTTTTTCGAAATTAAGCATGACGTTATCAAGGGTATTTATGTAGAAGTAAAATACTTTTAAGATGTATGATGTAAGATGTTAAGAGTTGGTACCTATTAATGAGTTATGGGCCATAGAGTTTTTTATCAACATAAAATCCTGTAATAATCTTTTTCGAAATATATTTGTTGATGATTGTAAGTATAAGATCTTAAAGTTTACCCAGATATCGTCGAAATAGAAAATAAAGATTATCAATGGATGTGTCAACGAGCAATATTGGCGGCGAGAAACAGTAGTTTTGACGAAATTAACGATTTAATTTTAACTAAACTTCCAGGGGATATAGTATATATATATCGGGCACGCCGCAATCGCGGCGGTAAGACCCCTCTTTGAGGAGTGGCTGGATAGGCGTCACGGCGTCCTTACCTTCCGCATGACGCAGGTCCTCACCGGACACGGAAGTTTCGGGAGGTTCCTGTGTCTGATAGGGAGGGAAGAAACGCCTGGGTGTCACCACTGCGAGGATCGTCCGGAGGACACGGTGGAGCATACGGTGCAGGACTGCCCCGCTTGGGCAGAGCACCGCCGTGTCCTCACGACGGCGATAGGCGGAGACCTCTCGCGCCCGGCATTGGTCGAGGCCATGCTGCGGGGCGAGACGGAGTGGGAAGCGGTCGCCTCCTTCTGCGAAGCAGTCATGCTCGTGAAGGAGGAAGCGGGCCGCCTGAGGGAGAGGACAGCGTCCTCCCTCCATCCCAGCCGCAGTGGTAGACGCCCACGGCGACGGACGTCGCCAGACGATCTCCGGCCACCGTAGGCGCGGGCATGCGGGCAGCGAGTAATGGGCGACTCGCTGCCCGACCATGGACCATGCCCGGGTCGACGGCGCGTTGTGTTCCACGCGCGCCTCAAGGAGTGTCAGCAAACTGACGGGGCCTGTAGAGGGCCAGAGCCTGCCGGGGTCGCGGGTCTTACCCATCACCGTAACCCCGGTACGTAAAGGGCTCGTGAAGGACACCGTGGATTTTAGTCAGTACAAGTCTGACAGTCCCTCCCGCCCTGCCCTGGGTGGGAGGACTCATTGGACGATTTTACCACGCAAAAAAAAAAAAAAAAAAAAAAGGGGATATAGTCACCTACACTTCTATTGATAATGTAATGGATCAAGAAGATGCAGTCCATTTTCCACAGGAATTTCTTAATTCTCTAAACCCGAGTGGCCTCCCCCCACATTCTCTCAAGTTAAAAATTGGTGCCCCAGTTATTTTACTTAGAAATCTCAAGCCACCAAATTTAGTTTCGGGAGGTACCTGTGTCTGATAAGGAGGGAAGAACCGCCTGGGTGTCACCACTGCGAGGATCGTCCGGAGGACACGGTGGAGCATACGGTGCAGGACTGCCCCGCTTGGGTAGAGCACCGCCGTGTCCTCACGACGGCGATAGGCGGAGACCTCTCGCGTCCGGCATTGGTCGAGGGCATGCTGCGGGGCGAGACGGAGTGGGAAGCGGTCGCCTCCTTCTGCGAAGCAGTCATGCTCGCGAAGGAGGAGGCGGGCCGCTTGAGGGAGAGGACAGCGTCCTCCCTCCACCCCAGCCGCAGTGGTAGACGCCCACGACGACGGACGTCACAAGACGATCTCCGGCCACCGTAGGCACGGGCATGCGAGCGGCAAGTAATGGGCGATTCGCTGTCCGACCATGGACCATGCCCGGGTCGACGGCGCGTTGTGTTCCACGCGCGCCTCAAGGAGTGTCAGCATAGTGACGGGGCCTGTATTGGGCCAAAGCCTGCCGGGGTCACGGGACTCACAAATTACCGTAACCCCGGTACGTAAAAAGCTACTGAAGGACACCGTGGATTTTAGTCAGTACAAGTCTGACAGTATGGGTGGGAGGACTCATTTGATGATTTTACCACGATAAAAAAACGCCACCAAATTTATGTAACGGGACTCGACTTCAGGTTAAATTTCTTCGCAATAACGTGATCGTTGCAACAGTTTTGACTGGTCTAGCGGTTGGTCAAACAGTACTTATACCTCGGATCCCAATGATTCCAAATGATTTGCCTTTTCATTTTAAAAGAGTCACATTCCCAATTAAATTATCTTCTGCCGTAACGATAAATAGATAGGGGCAAACATTTAAATATGTAGGATTAGATTTACGGCAAGACTGTTTTTCGCACGGCCAACTATATGTCGCGTTGTCAAGATCAGGTTGCGGAAACAATCAATATATTCTTCTGCCACAAGAAAATAAAACGAAAAATATAATTTACTCAGAAGTACTTTAAAATATTATTTTAACCCGGTTTAAAGTGGACGGACACTCCCGCCTGTAGTCTTATGTGTCTGGCTGAATGTCGAACAGATAGACAGCTATTGCCTGCGACTTATACAATTTAACTTTATCTATATTTTTCTTAATATTATAAAGCTGAAAAGTTTGGTTGTTTGTTATTAACGCGGTAATCTCGGGAAATACTGATCTGATATGAAAACTGTTTAAATATTCAATAGTCCATTTATTGAGGGAGGCTATAATATAGGCAAAATTTTATCTCGGTATTTCCACGGAAACGAGAAAAACGCGGGTGAAACCGCGGGGCACAGCTAGTGTTCAAATAATCAGCATTGCCAGCCAATGTGGCAATGGTGCTAGACATAATTAGGTACTATGCCCATTGACAGTGTTGTGTATGAATATTCTTTTGTTATTTTATATTGCACATATTATTTTATTGTAATTTTAAGTTATATCATAGTCGCCGGGGTTGTAGGACTAACGAATATCGTGACATCGGAACGTAAAGGGCTATTGCAGGACAATTTGATGATTTTACCGCGCTAAAAAGTTACATCATAGTTTATCAAAATGTATACAAATAAATAAATATAAATATTCCACAACTATCACACAACGCCATCTAGTCCCAAGCTAAGCAGAGCTTGTGTTATGGGTACTAGACAACTGATAAACTTACTTATATATTTCTAAATACATACATATTATAGATAAATTACACCCAGACACAGAACAAATGATCGTGCTCATCACACAAACATTTGTCCTGGGTGGGAATCGAACCCACGACCTCAGGCATAGCGGTCAGGGTCACTAACCACTAGACCAACAGGCTTGTCATACAAATGAATATTACCTCAGAAAAAATGTAATATGTAAAATAGACCGATGATTTAATTTTAAGAAAAACAACGGATTACCCATTTAAAGACTGGAAAAAAAAGAAAAAAAATCCTGGATTTGGCTAAACATTGTTCGTCGCTTTATAATGATATTTTGATGACGGGTATCTTGAGCTCGAATCCCTTAATCGCCTTACTTTTTAAGATCACGTTATTTAAGTCAAAAGTAGATTTATTCTCCATTAGGCTTCAATCTGAAAGCAATCTCATGTTTATTGACGTTGTCCAAAAATATATTTTCTTTATCAGTGTGTTTTATTTTGTCGAAGATTTTGCTCGTTGGCCGTTTGGATATAATAACTCGAAAAGATTATAAATTAAAAATACTCGTTTCCCACATAATACTTCCTTAATATTATGTATTTTACATCTATGAGGAATACTGTTCCATTTTATTTTCAATCATTTTATTTTATAATTATTTTCATAAATTTGTATATTGTATTTTGAATACTATATACAAATTTATGAAAATAATTATACAACATCAATTTATACATAAAGACACAAGAAGTGAAAGTGTCGTGTCACATTGCGCAGTGTCGCATAGCGTGACACAAAAACACCGGTAGATTAAAATTCGACCCAAATGCTAAAGAAAACTTGAATCAGATTTTTGACATTACAGACGATAGAATATTTTCGGTCGTGACATGGTGGCATTATCTAGTGTCACGGGCTCAGCAACTGTCACCTATTATTATTATTTATTTATATGAAAAAAAAAATAGCTCTTTCACTCAAACTTCATGTTTATTACAATTCATATGGACATTTATTTAAACCGTCTAGATTAAAATGGCATTAGTAAAAGCACTCACCAATTTATTCAGATTTCATAACGACGTGAATCGGTACTTACAACTCGTAGATCTACGATTTTATTTATAGACTTTGTAAAGCACCGATATTTGCATAGAAACGACCATTAATGTTCAAACTATGCTGAATATTTGATGACTATTCCTACCACAAGATTATAATCAAATACTTCTTTAGGAAAAATGTATGCTATGCTTGCTACGTATACCAACATAAATCATTATCGTTTATAGAGAATTCTACTCACTATGTTAATTTCAGCTTTCCGTCTTACCGGATTCACTTGCAAACCATTATTTTACATGGAGCAACTGCTTACCTGATGTTCACATCCCTGTTAGTCCTAAGTTATAATGATACACCTTAGGAAGACTGATTGTCAGACTTCTAGGTCGCTGGCTACCTGTAAGAAATATACAAATGGTAGTCGGAAACAACGGCTAAGCATGATTTCATTGCAAGAAAATAGGTATGAAATTAATGGGCACCCTTTGGACCGACTTAGGCATACAGATTCACCACAACCTCCTCACACTTGACTATATACGTATAGGCAGTTATATAGGTGTGGATAGATAAACGCAAACAATTTGCTGTTGCACAAACTTTGAATCGAGTTTACGAATGTTTATTTCATACGGCCGCCTCAGGAAACTCAACGAAATTACACGTCACAAGAGCAAATTCCGTACATCTTTAGTTGAGGAATTCATTATAAATTCAAAGTTTAAATTGCTGCCTCGAGCTACAACTCATCAGCGTTAAAAACTTTTTGAGAATAGCACTCCGTTTTATGTGGCATACGTCTGATGGCGGTAATGCCTTCCGTTAGTTCAATTAGTAAAGCGAGCCGAATTCTCTCAAGAATGCGTTTAATGACCTCAATGAAAAACTTAAAGAAGCGAGGAACACGCTGTCTTCCCACAAACTTTGAAGCAATTGTGATTTTTTTCTCGAGTTCCCCTTAAGAGGTCGGAAGAAAAATTGTGCGGTTTACATCGTTTTTTTGGCGAGTTCTTGGCAGCCAACCGCCTTCACTTTCCAGTCGGTGTAGAATGTCAAGCTATTTTATCAACAGGAAGGATGCGATGCTCCACTATGAATAAGGAGGTTTTATTAGAAAAAACAAATCGATGATTTTCTAACAGAATCTCCTATTAGAGGAAGTACATTTTTGATAACACACACTACAGACCATTGCCTAGGGCAGACGAAAAAAGATTAGGCTTGAAAATTAAACAGAAGCGTCTAATTTGTAGGATTTATCATTAAATAAAAGTAGTAATTAAAAAATATGTATAAAATTGAAACCGTGGTTTAAAAAAGTTCATAAAACCAATACTTCCTCCTTTAGTAAAAATGGACGCTATAATAAATAAAATACCTCCGCTTTGAAACCGATTAAAAATTCATACCTAATTACAGCAAAATGGTACAAAATAAAACGGCATTTCTTTGTGCCACTAACTTCTTCACCGCGAGGTTGGCATAAATAATTCATGGCATATTGCTTCCAGTCGTTTGCCGTTATTAAGGCATCTTAACTATTGGCTGGAGCCCCTTCGCCGTCTGTGTTTAAGTTAATAGCTTTATTACTTCAATGAGCGACTGCATGCATGCGAATCTAACAACTTTATAATACTGTGCAGAAGTAACTTGAGCGATCAAAAGTTTATTGTGAGGTTTATGGTGGATTGTCGGTTTGAGCATATTTTTTAGTAAGAGTTACTGTTGTTTTGTTTATGTACATGGTACTGGAAAACTGAGTAAATTCGCGGAGGATGCAATCTACTTCGAGTGGTTTTCACTAATCGTTTAGAACACAATTTCGTCGAGCCGACTTGAGTTCTTTCACATAAGCTAAACTTTTTGCCTTTCACTAATGTCAAGGTCAAACCTATCTCCAATAAAAAAGTGCTCTTTATATGAGTGTGTATTTATTTGGAAAATTTGATGTACAAATATTATAATTGTATAATGGAAAGGGGTCGAAAGGGGTCGACTCATCCGCAAGTTCGAAAGAGTCGTCGTTCTTTGCTCCACACTAGGAATTTCTTCCTGTATCGTTGGTGCGTTTACAAACATAGAAACTCACATACACATACACCCAGACCCGGAACAACTACTTGCAGATCATACAAATATTTTTTCCGGGCGGGGATCGAACACGCGACACGCTGCGCAGCAGCCGATCGCTCAGCTACTGCGCCAACCGTGCCGTCCAGTTCTTTAGTACGCATAAATATTCCATAGTTAATTATCTTAAGCGCGGTGAAAGCCACACTAAACTGTAAGGAATAGTTATGAATAAATAAGCGGTGTGCTCTAAAAACAAAGATATGTGACAACTGCCAACCAACATTTCACCCGTGTGCTGAATTACGGCTAAGTCATAAAAATAGACACTAAATGCGACGCAGATTAGTTTTCAGTATACGGGAAACATTTTCAAAACATTCACGATCCACAAATTTCATTTTAAAACATGCTTTGTAAGGAAATCAGATCTTATATCTCTCATAATATATTATATTAAAAACTCTGATGACTGACTGACTGACTGATGACCTATATGGGAATCAAACTCAGGATTTCACGCTCAGCAGTCGTGTTTGCGGCCCCTGGACCAGTGAGGTAGTCCTCTAATCAAATTATGATACCAAATAATAAACTAACATTGTGATATTTTGAAGTTGTAGGAAACTTACATAATATTCCTAAAATCATAATATCTAATGCAACAGAATGCGTTTCAAGCTAATGTGATTTTCGAATCTTATTCACAATACGTTACTCTGTGTAGTACGTTATGCTAACAATGTTGTTACAGCTTAAGCTGCGTACAGGCTTGCGAGCACTACGCTTAAGTAGCTCAGCATGTGGTATGTTAGTTGAGTTATCTGCAAATAGTGTATACAGGGATTTACAATTTCGAGCAACAATTTTGCGATTAAAATCACAAAAGACTTATTACATTGTGCTATTATAAATTAAATTAATCAATAAAGTCATCAAAATTTCATTGACAGCATTTTCAGAAAAGTCTCAAATTTTAAGTATGTTTTGTCCACGGCTAAGCAAAAGCGTTCCCCGGCTAAAATTTTCTTTTTATTATGACTTCATCTGGCCAATAAGTCCGGAACCAGAATAGTTCGTCACGCCAAGTTCCAACTAATTCTTTTATAAACAAAAAAACATACAGGTCGCATTGAGACCCTCCTTTTTTAAGTCACTTTAAAAAGAGGAAAAGGAATGTACCTACAGAAAATTCCAACGGAAAATGTTTGTTGCTTCTTCTTAAACTAAATAGGCTTAACGTTACGTGTTAAAATCATCAAATGAGTCCTCCCACCCAGGGCATAGCGGGAGGGACTGTCAGACTCGTACTGACTAAAATCCACGGTGTCCTTCAATAGTCCTTTACGTACCGGGGTCACGGTAATTCATGAGTCCCGCGACCCCGGCATGCTAAGTTTGTTGGTATCCTAAAAATTCCTCCACAATCCACAATAAACGACATACCGACCAAAATCAATCCACTCACAAACGCCAGGTAAGACGAAAGCGTAGGAACACCAAAGATCCGCTATAGATCAAAGTGCAAAAGTATCCGAGGAGCATTACTCTTTCCTGTCATCCACACCTTTGGGATCCATCCCACAATGCGCGCCATCGCCGCCCGGGATCCACTCAATTTTAGTTTCTTTGTGGCACACTTGGCCTTGCAGTGACAGTTCGCTACTTATTTTATGTTTTGAATTGAATTTTATTCGTCGGTTTGTTTGTTTTAATCTGAAATAGTTACCGAGGTAAAATAACAGATATTCATGTCGTTGTAATATTGTGTTTTACATCCAAACTGATATTATAAATGCGAAAGTAACTCTGTCTGTCTTTCTGTCTGTCTGTCTTTTCTTCACGCCTAAACTACTGAACCGATTTGTGTGAAATTTGGTACAGACATAGTTTGGAACTTGAGAAAGGACATAGGATAGTTTTTATGTGGGTAAAACAAAAAATCTGCCGGAAGTCACTATTCCACGCGAACGAAGTCGCAGCCAAAAGCTAGTAATATTATAAATTATCAAATTAGCATTTGCGTACTTACAGTGCAGCCACGTCTCAGTAATTACATTATTTTTTAAGTCTCATAATAAAAAATATAATTGCTACTAACAAAATTCTAGACACCGAAAGGTTTTAATGGCGTGGAGATTATATAAATAAAAGGAATCTTTAAATATTCTCAAGAAATACAATATATTAATTTATGCTTGAATAGCTTACATGGGCACGACGACATATTTGTTAGAAATCATAGACTACAGCGAAACATAATGTTGCTAGCTTTACTCAATAGAGACACATTTGATATAATAAATTGATGATCCAAATCTTAATCTTGCATTTGCAATTTCATTCAATTATTTGATATATTTCAATAAAGTTTCTGTTATTCATTACTGAAAACGAGTCTATAAGAATAATATAATCATTCCAGATAAGAGCACTCAAATAAAATGTGAGTGCACTTATCCATTGGATTGACCTGTTCAATTACAATCTCAACATAAAAGTAAAATATTATATCGTAATACTGCTAATGTTTTTGACCTTTACTTTACCCTTTTTAATTTTACGAGGCGAATTTCAAGTTCAAATAATCCATTAGAACAATGTTATACACATGTATGTATACTATACTAAATTATCCTTTGTTAGTTAATACAATAAATCACTAATGCTCTCTATTTTTCTAGAATATTCCAGAGATAAGATTTATTTTATATTTATTATATAAGAATACTTATTAAATCTGAAATCACCGTTGGCGTAGTAATTGAGTGGTTAACTGCTGTGTATCGCGGGTTTGATTTTTGTTAAAAAAATATGAATGCCCTGTGGACAGCTGTTGTTCCTCGGTAGATTTGTTTGTGTTTGTGAGTTTATTGTTTCCTAATTAACCCAAAATACACGACAAACTCCTACTGTTTAAAAAAACATGTTTTCTGGAAGTTACCTATCATTTCGCGATGTCGTGTGCTCCTCAACTCAAGGAAATACTGTTTCATCTCATGCGTGGGTAAGATACGACAAAGGGAGTTTTACCCTGGAGACATCTTTGCCATGCTCTTTTCTTGTAGTATTGTCCCTAACTCCACAGGTATGTACATCTAAAATATGTGTGCATTTTGAACTTTAGTAAGAACCTTTCTCTCTACTCCAAGAAATAGGTTTAGATAGGTCTCTGCTTTCGGTATTTTGAAGTAAATAAAATACATATTTAAATAAAGTTCAATTTGTGAAATCAAATAAATATTATTGGCATTGGAATTGAACTTTTTAACATTGGACTTATTTAAATATACATTTTTCGCTCAATAAAACGTTTACGTTTTCAACGTTTTCAAAGCCTCGCGATTATTCATAGCTTCACGGTTGTTTTTTTCATTCAATAATTTCCTATTGGCTATACATAATGGTGATATCTCAAGTACAGAACCTTTTAAAAAATATTGCTCAGTTCAGCAAGACTCAGTTGTCATGGCAACGGTTCAAAACGTTCATGAAATCGTATTCGTTTTTTATGAAAACGTTGCCGCATACTTTTTGTATTCTTATTCGCAATTGACAAACTCAAGTTCGATAGCAAATCCTGACGGCGTTTGCTGTATAATATAATATTCCTGGCTAACCCATGCCCACTTCTTTGGGCGTCAAACATTATTATTTCAAAATAATAAATGGAATGAAACATTTTTAAAAGTATTTTTCATTTTGTGAAAAATCTGATTGAACCTTGTTCGAGCAATGAAACTACAAACACAGTGACACGAAATTTTAAGGTATTAGAATTAAATACCTACCAATTTGTCTAAAAAGGCGGATTGTTCGTCAATTACTAAAAATATCAGCGTTTTATTAGACCTGTATTCACGAACCACTCTGTATTAAAATAAACAGCAAGTCATCAATCAGTAGACAGGTACACTGATTGATTCACGATAAAATTATATTTAGAATCAAATCAAGTAACATTTTCCGAGAAACACTTCATTTTCCGAACTCTTTAAAGATCTTTATCAGCTTTCAATAAGTTGAAAGCGTTGAAAAGACTTGGAACATCGACGTGTCTTTCAGTAAAATGTATTAAAGCAGTTGTGGCACCGTAGAGAAAGCTGGCTTTAAATGAACAGCTTGTTCTGAAATGCTGAAAACCTGGTCTTAAGGAAGTATTTAGTAAATTCCTTGAAAAGTGCTTTAGAAAGATGTTGAATTATATTAAACGCTTCCTGGAAAATATTTATTTGATTCTGTCACCTCTTTTGCAATACGATTGAGTTGAATAACGAAGGCATGCTTTTTTTTATCGTGGTAAAATCATCAAATGAGTCCTCCCACCCAGGGCAGAGAGGGAGGGACTGTCAGACTCATACTGACTAAAATCCACGGTGTCCTTCAATAGCCCTTTACGTTCCGGGGTCACGGTAATTCGTTCAGTCCCGCAACCAACGAAGGCATGCTTAGGTAAATGTTAAATAGACTTTATCCGTGTTCTATAGTGAAATCAGAAAAAGACCCTTTTTTATATTATTATTTAAGTGAATATAATTTTAGTAAGGGCGCTATACTTAATTCTAAGCATAAGATAATTATATTAAGATGAAAGTCACTTTTGGTTTATCTTCTAAATAAATACATTATAGTAACAAAATATTACGTCATACTTATCCATAATTATGTCTAAAACATTTCAGTTTTCAGAACAGTTTTGATTAAATAAATGATACAATCTTCTTGAATAGAGCTTTTTTTTTTTTTTTTTTTTTATCGTGGTAAAATCATCAAATGAGTCCTCCCACCCAGGGCAGGGCGGGAGGGACTGTCAGACTTGTACTGACTAAAATCCACGGTGTCCTTCAATAGCCCTTTACGTACTAGGGTCACGGTAATCCCTTAGTCCCGCGACCCCAGCAGGCTTTGGCCCTCTACAGGCCCCGTCACTATGCTGACACTCTTTGAGGCGCGCGTGGAACACAACGCGCCGTCTTGAATAGAGCTAAGAAATATAACGCTTTTCATAACTTTTGGCACAAGAATGGAAACATTGTTACGAAAAATGTAAAAAAGTCTTTAGACGAAGGCTAATTAAAATGGAAATCACAAATTTTAATACGCACATTAGCACCCAAAATATTATAATTTTAACATTTTTAAATATGAAATACAAATGCAAATTACAGCAGTATTACAAGTATTCTGACAGGACTCATAAAAAAGTTGGCACAGTGTGAACTTTCCCTTTGCATATTCATGGAGCTAACTCACTCGGAAGTTTTTGGTGAGAAATTATGATAATAATTTTATGCTAACTTCATCCGTCTTGGCGCTTTCATAAATTACAAGTTGTATCGGAGTAGGTGCATGCGGTTTGTCGCACTTCCACCTCCAGTTCTGAATATAATAAATTCAGGTTAATGAAAGATTAAGTTCATTGGAAACTCGGAAATTAATTTTGGCAATTCCGCCCTTTGAACTCGAATCGTTTGGAATTAATGCTGAAATTAAAACGAGGTGGCTGTTACCGGGTTGAAGCTTAATAACTAACGCCTCCTCAGAAATACTTCGGACTATAAATTGATATTCAAGAAATGTGTTGTTGTGAATTAATTTTGTATATTGTTTTTGAGTTCAAATAATACATTCATCCAATGAATGCTTAGTATAAAATAATCATCAAAACAACGTTTTGATAAAATAATCAAATATTAAATAACAAAGTTAACAAATAACATGTACGCTTGAAAGTCACAAAAGTATCCAGAGACTAAAGTGTTAATCTAAGCAGCTGAGGCGTCTCCCGTTCTCTTAACTTCTTAACTACGTGCTAACAGTTCGCTAGTGTTTCTCTAAAGTGATTTTTGAACAGGAAATTTCTCGTACCGTGTTAAATAATTAGGCAGCTCTCTGTCCGACTATGGACCATGCCCGGGTCAAGTGTCAGCAAAATGACGGGGCCTCTCTAAATAGCCAAAGCCTGCCGGGGTCGCGGGACCCACGAGTTACCGGAACCCGGAACCCGGTGGACTTTAGTCAGAACGAGTCTGACAGTCCCTCACGCTCTGCCTTGGGTGGGAGGACTCATTTTATGATTTTACCACGTTAAAACCTTGTTAAATAATAACCTAAACAGCGAATACATTATCCACTATTATGCGATGGCACTACACCTACACATTGTGGTACCTTTTCGTCCAATTTCTCCAAAGGCGAACTCGAATTTGCCTAAGCTTCGTGGGGTATTCGCGCTGGCGGGCTAAACAAAAGACGGCATATAGGAAGATTTATGAACAATTCACGACGCAATGATATGGGGTATCTATTCAAATCCTCCTCTGAATTCGGGGGCAGGTACTCGTATCTAGATGATGTATGCCTACGATACAGTACAATGGGCTCGTAGGTAATTTAGTTCGCTCGTTTTCACTGAATTGAATTTTTATGGTATAAACGACGTACCTTATTGTTTATTTACGGCTTTATTGGTATCAATTGTCTTATCGTTTTACAAAAAGGTTTGATACATTTTATTTCATTATTTAAGACACCAATAACCGACTCTCTAACTCAAGCTATAACTTAATAACAGTCTTCTTTGATAATAATAATTAAAACCACGATGTTCCTGATTAAGTTTAAGAACTTTGTCTCTCAAAATTGATTTAACCTTGACGGAAACTTGAAAGGTTTCAGTAAAGAACAGACAATTTGTAATACTGCACACAACTATTAATAACACCCGCTAGTAATGTTTATTACATGGGGCACGCGATACAGTGATTCCACTAAAAGCATCTCGACATAGGTAGGCCTCTTACAAAACTCTCACTGGGAATGAAACACGCATTTTCTATTGAGAATTTTTTTATTCACTCAACGTAGTTCACTGAATAGTGTTTCGGATGGTTCAAAGAAATATTTTTCGGGAAGGTATTCGCTACATAGCATTAAATATTCACGGCAATATGCCGCGCTCGCGTTCCAAAATAACTTATGCAAATATACGTAAGTTTCTATGTTTTAGAATGTTGTCGGCACTTTGGTTAAATATCTCAAAAGTAGGTGTGAAAAAAGTGAGACGGTGTCGTTTCCTCAAGTCTCAGGTGTCCTTTTTGCGTCGCGTTAGACACATAATGTAATGAATACCTGTCATGTAGGTATGTTTTTCGGCTCTCGTCTCACACCAGCCCTATTTATATCCAAAGGGTGTGTCACCATTACGTTTAATATTAACGGGGAGCTCCGCAAGCTTGGACAGTTTCAGAATTGGTAAAAAGATAGTATAGAGTAACGTAGGGTAGCTATGTTATAGTTCAGACCGGGATACACAATGAAAAACTTTTATTGAAAGTTAAATTTGTTTCGGAGCGTTTCGTTTACCCGTTGTCCAATCGTGCACAATGCAACTATGGGGCACCGGCTGTCTACATGGACGTTTATTTTTCAATAAAACTGGGAGTTGTCTCGGGAAAAACGCGAGGTTTGGCAACACAAGGTAAAAGGTTATTCGGTAAAAAGAATATTGGGTTCTCTCATGCTATTCAAGTGTCACTGAAAGGTCCTTTTTCAACCTAAGTACATTAGCAAGACCCTTTTAACTTGGCGTTTGTTTGTCTAGTCACGTCTCCGCTTAATATAAATAACAAACACAATTTATGTAGGCTCAAAGTGTAAAACCTAAGGAATTAATTAAATTACGATAAAATTTAATTTATATCTTGACCTTTTACATCAGACGCTTTAAGTTTATTGTTTAATACCAAAATCCAATTAGCTGTGTTAGACGGATTAAGATACAAGATGAGCTGGTGGTTTTACCCATTTAATCAGAATATTGTTTATCATGATAAAGTGTATTCATCTTTGTATTTCTATGTAGGTAGACGAAATCTCTCTGTTCACTGTATCGAAAACCTTTCCTATAGGTATGTTTTAGATAGGTAGTTAACTTACTAAACATAGAGACACTAATTTAAAATATTTACGACGTAAATATTTACCAAGAATTGAATTGAATTAATATATAATTTTCTAGTTAATCGTTTGCAAGAACGAGTATCACAATGAAGAAACAACAAATATAATCATCATTAACTTAAAGATATAATAAATCAAGTGGGATTAGTATCTTGTTACATGAGTCTCATTTATCTGACACTAGCTGTTACCAACGTCTTCGCCCGCTACAACTTTAAAATTAACCCACAGGAACATAGAATCGGGATAAATCCTATAATTCAATTAATCGAAGTTATTAACTATCTGTGTACCAAATTTCATCCAAATGCGTTCAGTCTTTTAGGCGTGTAAGAGTCACAAATATACATACATACATTTATCCATCTTCACAAACATTTATATTTATAATATTAGTAAAATTAATTGTCTTACAAAACTCTTGAAGTGAGTCAAGAAATTAAAAATGTAAATAAATGGTAAACCAAGTTATTTCAAGTTTATCGCAATATTTACTTCAGTCATGATTCTAATTAGACCTGTCGTCGTAAATCATGAATATTCTAAAACCAAGAAAAGATTTATTACCCGACTACAGACTGATCTAGAGATTCTTAAGCAATTTTCAGGTGTATTCCAATTTAGACCTTTCTTTACTAAATTTTCTAGTAGACACGTTCTACAAGGAAAGTTTGTCACCTTT
This sequence comes from Agrotis puta, assembly GCA_943136025.2. NCBI lineage: Eukaryota > Metazoa > Arthropoda > Insecta > Lepidoptera > Noctuidae > Agrotis > Agrotis puta. The sequence continues at coordinate 12,006,649 of OW964172.2, forward strand.
GTAGGTACACAATAAAATCTTCGCTTAGTTTAACAGCTATGTTTTTACGACATTACTTTCGCATTTCCAGAATAAAAAAGTTTTTGTTGTACAATGACAAACAAAAAAGAAAAACTCTTTCTCAGTATGAGGGTTACTTTAACTCTCATATAAGCAAAAAAACTGCTCTAGAACTGACGATAATATTATTTGATGACTGAAATAATAAAGGAAGAGAGAGAACAGAGATGTTATCGATCTTCTAGCCAAGTCTTACACAGGGCGTCACAAATTATATCCATTCGCAACATTATCAAAGTGCCCTATCTTACCAGATCAGAATTATAAACATCCCACCGATCCTTAGTTATATCCAGCATAAATCTGCGAAAACGTGAAGTGAATTAAGCAGTACACAGTGAATGGTATCATAAACTACATTGTTTCAGTGTAATAAATCACAATATTCGAACGAGAATTGCGTCTGAATCCTAAAACGGTACAAGATAAACCGAGCCGTCGCAAAATATCCACATAAAACCGCAAAACATACGAAAATGATTTATAGTGGCCCCGATCTGTTAGGGCGGATTCGCGGGGCAAAAACAGATTATCGAAATCCCAGTTATGCCCCCAACAATCGGTTTAGTTTATCGACGTACGAAAACCTTGACAGACGACAATGTGAACACTCAATTAAAGTCACTTTTTGTTTCTTATAGCTTTTATATCCATGACTTCAGAAACGAAAGATTTAGGTTAGAGTGTCGGCTGGCTAATACAGACGAGTCTGAAACGTGTACTTTCTGAAATAAACGCTAAAGTAACCGTGACAAGTTCAAATTCTGTGCTTTCAATTTGTAATTGGTACAATTTAGACGAGAGTAAAGATACCAGTAATAAACCTCCACACTGTATCAGTTATTCAAATAAATTGGCGTGGTAACAGACTGATTTTAAAACAATTTCATTACTTGGAACCTCGCTCACATAACTTTAAGTTATATAATATGCTAATTAGAACTCATGTGCGCGATGTTCTTAATATTGACACACGTAGTAATTGTTTGTATCACTTTGACGGGAAGAATCTTGTGTAAGTGTATGCTCAATCAGGGAAACATATTTATGAAGCCTATTGACAACCTACGTTAATTTATCGTGATAAAGCCAGTTCATTTATTTTAAACTTTTCCAACACAGAAAAAGTATAGCTTGCAATTGCTCCATTGCTTAGCCTTGGGCATTCTTTACCAGTTAAACAAGGATTTTATGGAGGAGATTATAACATGGTGTTTTGTGAAAGTGGAAATAAAAATCTCAATCCCAAACAACTGTCAAAGAATAAGAGTTATAACTTGAATCTACAGATAATTCTTGAATTATCTGTAGATTCAAATCATAACTTATCATGGCAAATTGAATACCGACAAGTCGGTATTTAATTTGATTATCAAATAATTTCTCTAAAATTAGAAGCAACGTTTTCATAAAGACTAACATTTCAGAAATTTTATGCTAAACGAAAATACGGAATATTATTATAATATTATTTTATACAATGTTTCTGAAGTCTGATGTTCAAAGCAGATTAAGTGGAAGCTACGTAGTAAGTGCGCGGCAAGTACCTACAAGCTCTTGTTGAGAATAAACTATGGCTTTGTTCAGAACTTATATTTTACATCATAATTGTTTTTGTAATAAACATCAGTAGTATAGAAAACATTTTTTCTTTTATAAAGAATGAACTACGATTTAATAGTGTGTTTTACTGTGTTCTGTTTTACATAGAACCTACAAAACATAATAGGTAGTGTTTTGTTTAATTTGTGTCAGCGCTTAATGTTCTTCCCACAGCTGGGACACTAGCCTCATTTCTCTGAGAGGGAGTGGGCTATTATCCATTCTGGCTTAATGTGGGTTGCTAGATGTTTTATTTATTTGTTTTTGTACTTCTAGGACATACCGATTTCCTCACGATGAATTAGTGACGAAATAAATTACATTTAGTAATGTGCCAAACTGGATTTAAGAATTCAAAATCTACCACTCGTAAGTCAAGGTTTTTACCACTCCTGCTATGATTTTCAAGATCAAGTCATCTTGACTATCCCTTACCTATCACTGCAACTCCTGAAAACTATAACGAACAGTGGCTTAAACTAGAAAATTGCCGAGACAGTGAAGCTCGTGGATTTATTTTCAAACCATTCAACTGTCTTGACAGCGGATAATTGATAACACAATCATCGTCATACTTTATAAATTCGGTTAAAATGCACCCTCTAAACTTCTAACATCTCAGTAACAGACCTGGACACATTTGTGTCATAAAAGGACTGTCTCCCATAAAAACCAAATCCGGCCGGCCAAATCTGGTGAGCCTAAAAAATTTTACGACATATTCGGCTGAGAGTTTATCGCGTTCTGATCGTGTTATCCTTTGAAAATATTGTATGAAATTAGGATTACGGCTTGAACTTTGGTTTTTGTAGAGATATGCTGTGTAAAATGTTGTGATTTCAGTTGATACATCTGCAGAAATTTCCATAGGTATATAAGATTAGACTAATAATTATTTTCTCTAATTGGTTTGAAAAAAAAAATAAAGGTAAACATTTTTGAATGTTGGCATATATTTTTGATAAACCTGTATTGCAAAGGTACCATAGCCTTCAACTCTTGTGCAGTATGCTTTCTTTAGATACAGTTGGCATACACATGAATCTTCCTCCTGAATCACACCATGCATTTGTAAACTTTGTATTAAAATACATAAGGTAGGTTTTGAGTTAATTGCGTTCAGACAGAGTCAGTCAGACTCAGCTGGGAGTCATTGATTTGTAATACGTAGCAATAGTTTATTTCAATTAAGGGTAATATATTTTCATTTTATCACTTAGTACAATTGATAAGTTCATCACAATAGCGAAATACGTGAAAGTACAGCGATTTTCTATGTGGGAAGATCATCAAATGTTTGTATCTCCTGCACTGGGTGCAGGAGATATTATTCAAATGCTCTTTACGCTCCAGTACCATGGTAACCTGCTTGAATAGTCCCGCGACTGAATGAACAGCCCAATTTTTTTTTTAACGTGGTAAAGTCATCAAATGGGACCCATTCTTCTCTCCCACCTAGGGCAGAGCGGGAGGGACTGTCAGACTCATACTGATTAAATTCCACGGTGTCCTTCAATAGCCCTTTACGTTCCGGGGTCACGGTAATTCATGAGTCCCGCGACCACTCGTGAGTCCTGCGACCGAATGAACAGCCTTAAAGTAAATTCAAAGACAAGTAATATTAATTAACTGTTGATTCTTCAACTTTGATATACCAGCTATCACTCTCATCTCCCAACTGCCTGTTGAAAACACGTTGATGAATACGTCATCTATTTCAGTCTTATCAAATTCCGACAACGTGGCTTGCTTGCCATTAGACCCCGACACACATAAGGAATATAAATTCGCAATACGTACCTCTTATCAGTGCACAGGTGTATGCCACGTACCCTTATTCTCACGACACTCGTGGGATGACATGGGGTTGTTTATTCTTAGCAAGGGAATAACTGTAGAGAAAAATGTGAGGAATAGAAGGTATTGTTGATCAATAAAGGTATGGCAGGCAAGCTCGTAAAATATTCACTTGAAATTACGTACTATTCATTTTTAAGTTCATGACTGAACCAAACAATTGCGTTAAAAAAGTTCCATAATTAAAATGTAAATTACTGTTTACTTAGTTCTAAAAATATTTCTTTAACTCCCTTTTAAATCATCTTAATAACTCAACAATTTTTTATCTAGTTAAGTCATATCATAATTATGACAATCTGCGACTAAAATCAAGCTACTTTGTAAACGCCCTTAAATAAGTTTGTTCTTCGGCTAGCGCTCGGCTGTTTCCGCCGATCGCCGAACGACTCCTTCTGTCTTTATTTGCAGTCGGTGTTTGCAGCCGTAGCTGTCCGCGGCGTAGCACGGCAGTTGGCTCGTAGCGCTCGTAGCGGTCTGGCCTACGCTCCCCTCTACGACAGTTCAGCGTAGAGATTTTTCTCAATTTAATCCTGAGATTGCAACTGTAATTGGACGTTCTATTAGCAGTATTTCGTTATAAAATAATAAGTATCGGTGTTATATAAATTGTTAGTTAATAAGTGCTTGGAAATACTCATTGCAACAGGTAAGTCATTTTGTAACTAAATTACATTTATTAAATTATAACTGTTTCAAAAAATCATAAAATATTATATCTGGTTGGTTTTCATTTAGCTTAGAGGTAGTTATTATGCGTTATAAATTATTAACACTTATATTATGTGCGTCACAGTCCTTCCGTTTCCATTATGAGCTGCCAGCTTATATTATGGTAATGAAATCTCGCAGTGTGGTGCGTAGCATTTACATAAACAAAAATGGGGTTTATACCGCGCTAGCGCAACGGTGTTTCGTGTATGCCGTAAGTAATATTTCATCTCGCGATACGAGCTTAACGCCGGCAACAATAACCGTATAAAAACTCGCGCAATTGTTCTAGTTTCAAACTTCCACTTGGTGCCAGAAACAATACATTTGCGGCGAGAAAACCCGCTTGAATAATTATGTTAAAAAAACGATGTGTTATTAAGAGCGGTGCTTTTTCAATTGTAACTTTATCTTGCCGTCAACGCTTTTTGCGGAAGGCTTTATGACAAAATTTATTTTGATAACCATCTCTTGACATCGTTTTGGAACTTCCTTTCTTTTGCATGAAGTGTGTTTACAAGTAGGTGTATTTCGGGAGTAAATACGAGACTGTGCACAATAAGCTCACATTACGTTCCTTTTACGGGAACAAGTGTCTATTTGGCGCTTACCCTCGCTTACACCCCGGGGTCGTATTCTATAGCGTCACGAGCGCTCGAGATAATTAATTAGCCCCTTTGATACCGACATAGTCAGCCGCTCCGTTCCACGTGAGATCTTAACCGAAGAATGCTTCTCTTTTTGTTTAGATACCTTTTTTCCGCTCTTACTTCGTTTGAAGAGCCTTAATTAGTTATTTTTCCGCAAGAACTTTCGTTTTCATTGCATAATGTAGTGGTTCGATACGTTTCGCGTTTATATGAAGTTACTGCACTCTTTCAGATATCCTCGCGTCGTTTTTCGACATCGCCATTCTTGTAAAGTCTTCTAAACTTTTCTATAACAAATTAGAGGAACTTGTTTTCTTCATTCCTTAAGATTATAAACAGAAGAACCAACTTTGATCGAACAATTTTCAATATCCAAAATTCTTATTACTTTATAACGCGGACTTATCCCCTAATTTTAGTTCCTCGATGCCTTTTTATTGGCATTGTTCTATCTTGGTGAAATAAAAAAAAAGGAATTTATCATCTGTACCAAGCTGTTGAATAAAGCCGAGCGCAGATGGTTCAAAATCTGCCAAGAACATTTCGAAATTCCCCAAACGAACACACTTTATATTCTGTAGGCATATTATATTTTGTTCTTATAAATTGGCCGTATTGTCGTATCGAATTAATTGTATCAATGACATAACAAGGACTGCTGGATATATTGTTTTTTTTTTCTATGTCGTTATCTGCTGCTGAGGATTTGTGGTTGTAGATTTGTCCTTGTAGGTTCAAGGTTCCGTAATAGTCCACCAATAATTCCATTACTGGCTAAATCATTGAACATTGCTTGACTGGTAATATTCTTAGGCCCACTTGCACCACACATCACTAAACGGGTTTAGCGCTAAACTGCCTTAGAATATCACTGTATCCTTGTCAAATTGTTTGAAGTTGACAGAGACAGAACGATGTTTTAAATCAGTTTAGCGCTAAACCTGTTTAGTGGTTAGTGGTGCAAGTGGACCTTAGCCTAGTATTTTTGACACCAAATAAAATAAAAAAGTTACAATTAAAAAAATGTTTATCATACTACGGTGTACTAGCTAAATACCGTGTTCCAGTCTTTCAACATTTATTTCATGCCCTGTCAAGATGTTCAGGACATAATACAAAACGTACACTAATGAAAACAAAATGCCTAGAACAGCTGCATTTACGGCCTAGTCTAGAGTACTGAATCCATGTTGCGTCACAACTTAATATTCAACGCGTATTTAGGAACTTTGTATAGACACTGAAGATTTCTCAGAGTTACCGATCCCTGATTATTATAACTTGTCGGTACATTTCTACTTATCACTTCGATAATCGAGGACGGATGGTAAGACATGTCCAGGCGATTAGGTAGCTTGATTGTATTGATATTTCGACGGTCTGCAATCAAAGGTACTTATCGAATGCTATCATCTAAATGTCATACACTTATCAATGAGTGTGTAGTAAATTGACAGCTGTAAAGCTTTCAGAATAATTGTAATTATTTATAGAACAAATAATAATCGTTTCCTCTTTTCTACCAAAATTATAATATGAAAAGTTGTGTAGTAGAATCAAAATATACTCGTAAAACGGATTGTAATTTTTCTCATTTCCTTAATTATTTTGATCATCATTGTAGAAGATGCTATACTTTTAATGGATCAATCGGGCTACTACTTTTAAATTAGAGGGTTACATCCGTGTGGACAGGTTTTAATTTCGTCACAGCTGCATTATTAAAATTTTATTACTTATAGCTGAAAATCAGTATTTGACATGAAGTGAAGGCTTATCTGACTTACACAACAACTTTGTTCAATCACAACCACAATTGACTGCATTATCATGATTTTGGTAGGACTTCCTGTAACGATAGAAAATATTACAAAAATTAAAGAAAGAGGTTTATTTAACAAGCCACAGGAGCAAACAACTGGAAGTGGGAATTCTGTTTTGACCCATCCAAATACCGATCCAGACAAGCACGGCTTAACCTCGCAGATCAACCCGCTCAACTGTTATTTATTATTTAGCGACGAGTTTTATCAATGGGCTAATTTGCATTGTTGGTATTTCTTTAACATTTAAAGCGGTTAAACATAAACAAATCGCCTAAACCTACAGATAATAATCTTATTATTACACTTTTAAATAAGTTTGAACATGAAACCGAGCCAACAATTTTAATTAATAATTTACAAAGTTCAATGCTGGGCGTAGGACTTCATAATGTTGTCTCTCGCTATTATCTAAAAAGTAATTAAAGCTTGACAAAACTGTGCAATATAATAAAGGTAAAGAGAAGCTTGTTAATTTCCGTTTTAATTAAAAAAAAAAGATAATCTTTTTCGAGATTAATTTATTTGTTATCTTTTGAAACTGCTGATTTTAAATACTTATAAATAAACTACAGAATATTGTCTATATCATCATTATGGTCGCGGGACTGTACGAATTACCGTGACCCCTGAACGTAAAGGGCTATTGAAGGACAGTGTGGATTTTAGTCAGTACGAGTCTGACAGTCGCTCCCGCTCTGCCCTGGGTGGGAGGACTCATTTGATGATTTTATAACGATAAAAATATATATACCATCATTAACATTTCTGTCTGCAGTCCACTGCTGAATATAGGCTTCCCCCAAGGAGCGCTAAAGCGCACGATCTCCCTCTTTTTTCATCAAACCACTGCCAGCTACCTTCTTCAGGTTATCAGTCCATCTTGCCGGGGGACGTCCCTCACTACGTTTACCTACAAGCAGTCTCCATTCGAGAAACTTCCCATTCCACCTTTCATTTTAAACCATGGTCGCAAGTGCGTCTAGATGGATCGGAAGGGACTGTCAGACTTGACGAAAAATATACCCTGTGCTTTCAATTGGGGAAATAACAATATATCGTAAAACTAAAAATCATGGTGTATGTTTGGGCAGAAGCCAGCAGCATACACTATTAAAAAATAATTTGCACAAAATATAATCCTAAAAGTGGCAATTGACATATTATGGAGGTCATTGATGTTTTTTTTTTTATCGTAGCTAATTCATCAAATGAGTACTCCCACCCAGGGCGGGACTGGAGGGACTGTCAGACTTGACGGAACGGTGATCCTAAAATAGCCTTTTACGTTCCTGGGTCACGGTTACCTGATGAGTTCCTTAAAATACGAACCGAATAGTACCTGTTCTTATCCATTAAGAGAACCACAGATGTAATGAATATTTTATTTCAAACACACTTCACAAATACACAAGGCGCCTTGAGAGCTTTTAAAATCGTGCTTATGGATTACTTAGTATCACCGCGGTGAGACAGAAAACGTCGATATACGCTAGTAATAATTTATTGGCAGTCGGGGATAGAGCGCTCATTCTATTCATACATTCTTAGTATGTAGTCACTGTAAATATTTCGTGCAAGTAAAGTATGATGGTATTGCAAACAAAGAATGTTTTGTCCGATAGCCACTAGGACTTACTATTTTTTTAAAATATGGAAGGTAGAGAATGAGAAGGGTACTTGCGTCATCAAGTGCTAGATATGTTGGGTCAGTCGTAAAATGACCACTTCTCAAAATTATAAATAGCCAAATATACCTTTCTCAGAAAGTCCCTGTCGCAAAATGTCGATTCGGTGCATGGTAATATCACAGAGTGTCTTTAAATCGTGGTTTCTTATTTTACTGATTGGTTTATGCCCAAAAATGGCTTTTGTCTTCTGGTTTTACAATTATATGTTTGCTGAAAAAGTATTGGCTAGGTACTAAAATATAAAAAATCATTCAAACGTAGCAACGTCCCTCCAAGACTCAAGCACAAAAATTGTCTAAGGAAGCAGTTTGATTGGCAGCATAGCCTAGAGCCACTATTGAATCACCCCGCACATATCTAGATACTATGAGAATCACACGATCATATATCGGCCCATTTTAATTGCATTAGGGAATAGGAGGCTTCGTTTTTTTTCGTTAGGTTTTTTGTTATTTCGGTCTCACTCGGATATTTTTCTTTATAAAAAGACATGTCAGGGACTTATGACCCGCTGTCCCGGGGGCATTCGTCGGGATATATCGTATTACCGACTTTAACTTAAAACGTGTTTTTTTTTTTGTTAAAAAGGTACTGTTATATAACTCTTACAAAGAAAATTAGATATGTTGTGTAAAAAAATAATGGGTACATCAAACTTTTTCGGTTATTTTTGTATACTAAGTCGTTATTTCATTTGTGAAGAAATATTGTTAACAAGTTACATGACTAGCGAAACGTTAGAAGTTACATTAATTGTATCGACCTTGCTGAAAGTAGACGTGATTTTATTCATTTGTATTTTCAGCTATGCAGATTTGGAAACATTACATTTAACTTGAAAAAAATAACTCTGTTACTCTCCGGTAATAACTCTGTTACTCATACTCTGTTGTCCTTCTGCTATAACTGATCATAAAAAAAACTACTAAGAAATTGACATGCTTTTAACTTAAAATACCAAAATAAGGTCACATACAAAATTATAATCACCCTTTTTACGTTCATCACGTCAAAAAAACATTTTAACTTTAAAAATCGAATTCAAACCTATTTCTATAAGCGCTCACATCATTACGTCACAAACATCCACATTTAGAAACAAACAAAGCCGTACAAATATTTATCTGGATGCAACAACAAAGCCCTGACCTGAGGTCAGGGTTTCTGTTCTGCGTTCGATATAGAAGGCCGAATGTCCGCCTATGCGCCATTCGCTATACCATCGATTGCTATCGCTTCGCTAGCGAGTGTAGCAAAGATCCATTTCCGACGATTGACTCTCACAATTTTGCTAGGTGATGGGCAGCTCGTATCGTCTTTTCTATTTTCAGTTGAAATGGAACGTTTTGTAAAAGCCTATGCGGACTAGAAAGTTATGATTCTTTGACGTTTTAGCTCTGATTCCAAAATATGAACGCATGTTAGGAGAAATCATGGTTTCTTCATCAGCCAATCACAATATAACTATGTACGTGGCTATGATCAGGAGAGGCGCTGTGTCATTAATTATTATTAGTCTATTTGATACGATAAGTCTAAATAAGTTCAACACGATTTATTTGAAAAAAAAGTATACTATTTTTTTTTTAATTAATGAACTGGTCTACTAAACAAAATATATAGAACTATTAATTTAGTTTCCCCGAGTCACTAATCGATAGAACCTCAATAGACCTTGTGCCTATTGAATGAATATTATATTTGAATGAAAACAGCCAACAATACGACAATAGTCGAGCTATTTAAATTGAGATAAGCAAACGAGTTAGGCCAGTCGTACTTTTGTCACTCAACCGCCCCTAAATGACAAATTAATTAAATGGATGACCCTGAAACAATAAAAGCCCGAATACCAACCCTAAACTCGTCCGGATGGTCCATTGTTCCTCATTGTTATCACTTGACTGATCAGTAGAAAGAACAACAGGTATAATAGTGACGTCACAGAAAAATAAAGGAAGTAAAATGATTACGACAGTTTTTTGTGAACAATGGTGATGGGAGTTTTATGTTTGTAATAGAATTATGTTATGTGCTTGCCTTTAGTTTTATTGCGTTATCACGTAAGTAGGATTTTATTGCAGAGGGGCGGTTCGCGTTTCTTTCTTTCCGTGTTATCTTTCTGTCTAATTCTAGGTTTTATACCGGTGGGAGGGTTAGGATTAACAGTATTCTTCAGCTTACCTCGTGAAACTTTGTTGTGGAATAAAACGGGCAACGTGTGAAAAGTTTATCTTTCACACGGTTGAAATAAAGTACCTAGTCTAGATCTTGTTTGAAAGGAAGATTCCGGCTGTTTTACGATGTAAATTACTTCTTACTTAAATTAGGAATTATGCTCGGAATAAACTGTAGGTTTAAACTAAACGGTCTCCCATTGAGTCACGATCTTTCGACGACCGAGTACTAAATTACGTTACAGAAATAACTTCAACCAGCTTTGATAACTTTGGAAGTTTTCAAACTAAATTCATCCAAAATTATGTAGAGCTATCTCACTGAATCTCTTCAGAATTTCTAATAAACTACGTTCTTTAGATAAATTATGAAAATAAATTTTCAAAGCGTCCAAATAGTTAATTACGTAGATAAGGGATGTCACACTCACGCGTCTGTTATTACAATCTAGCACAGCCGTGCGGCAAAATAAAATAATAATATTTTGGATCAATTCACCTGTGTATGAACGTCAAGAGCAGAGATCTATCGGTTCCAAAATGGTATTATAAGCTAGAATGTACACATTCACAAAATTTAATTGAAAATCGTTAGAGGGTTTTGAAAATTAGTGCATAAAAACATGGACAGAAGATTTTTTAAATAAGATGAACGTTCTAATAAATAAATATTCTTATTAGTACAATAAAATTGCGCCGATTTGACCCAAATTCGATATACAATAATCAAAAACAACAGTCAATACCAAACTGAGTTTTCTAATCGGCACAAGCCGAATTCATGTTGTCATTGCTATCGGCCGGTTTTGTTGTTCATGAAAACAGTTGAACGGGAATCTGACCGAACGAGTCTGTAGCAACCCTGACGTTCTACAACGATAAATAAAACTTTACTTGTAATGCTACGGGCGATAACAAAATACGTGTCAGAGGCACGTGACGATGACAGGAGAGGGTCCAAAGGTAAAGGTAGAATTATTAGAAACGTTCAAAGGAGTGTGAAATATTGTCTTATTATGTAAGTTGTTATTTTCGTGTTGTCACGTTCTTTGTGTTCAAATGTAGTTTATTTACTTGTAGCATATAGCGTTGAAGATCTTCTGACTTCTTAAAAAACTAATAACGTTGCTACAATTATTGATAGTTCTTGTGGTTTGGAATACTAGGTGTGTAGTAAAGCTCATAAACCTTCACCACTTGGGGCTGTCAATAAAATTAATTAAGAAAGAAAAAGCATGAATTACAGCTGCATATTTTAAATTTAACAGCAACACAAAATTGAGTTCTACTTTGTATAAATCTGTTCATTCACTCATTTAGCGCAATTTCAAATCAAAACATTTTTAATGTTAATCACATAATGAACATTCCAGAACGGCCAATTTAAACAAAAATAGAAAACAGCGCGGTGGAACGCTTTCTTTTATTGCGTAGGTACAAACACAGTTGTCCAACACTTCTAAAGGCAAAGGGGGAGTAGCCATTGTTCTTTTTACCATAATTACAGGCGAGGACAAAAGGCAAACGGGGTATGAAGGCCCTTAGTGTGACAAGCATGTGCTTATATTCCCAGACGAGAAAAATAAATAAGCACATAACTTCTGAAGGTGCTGTACCAATTTTTATAGTTTGCCGTCTTATTTGGGGTGTTAAGCACTCTTAAGAAAACCGTAAAAAAAGCATGCTGCCAGTCTTTGTGTTTTTTTTCTGGTCTAGGCTATACGTAACCTTTTAGATACTGAGATTGAAAACTGATAATAAAGATTAAAACCGCCTGGTCGCGGGACTGTACGAATTACCGTGACCCCGGAACGTAAAGGGCTATTGAAGGACACCGTGGATTTTAGTCGGTACGAGTCTAACAGTCCCTCCCACTCTGCCCTGGGTGGGTGGATTTGATGATTTTACCACAATAAAAAAAAGATCAAAACCGCCAAACTGAGTTTTTTTTTTCTGAATATATGTGACCCCTTTTCCATTCAATGCTTCCATCAGCACGATGTTTGACTGCCTCTTATTGAGTGCTACCATAAAATGTGATTTTCTAAAAAAAAAAATTTGAAACTTTGTGTAATGTTACTTACTTTGAAAGGTAATTTTATACCTTGTACTAAGATGCTAAAGACTGGAGTCCAGTGCTATTACGGTAATAAAGATAAAGCGTTTTGAAGCTATTACTCTGTCGACACCTTCTGGGTTGGGAACCCTAATAAAGCTTACAAAATATACACGTATTCAAAGACTTTACAGAAGTTGAACTAATTAAGTTATTTATGGCGTCTACTCCGAAATAGGTTCCTTTTGGTAGGTATTAATTTGTGTACCTTATTAATTAGCCATATTAATTGGAATTTCATTTGCTAGATAAGGTTTTTACAAATTTATTAATGCTGTGTAGAGAGATATCTTCATTTATTAATAAGAAAAATCCTTGAATTTTGGTAGTAGATCGAAGAATTGACTACGAGATGATTTTTTTTCACAAAATTAATTAAACTTACTAGAGTTGTTAAACTTGTTTAAAATTTTATAATTTTGGCCCCTACATTCTTTGTATATTTCTAAAAAATTTTGGAAGAAAATCTCAAACAATAATCCCAGCCAATTTCCCCTAACAAGACACAAACATCACTCACCAACACTCCAATTTCAACAGACTGCTAAAAACCTCATTATACGAGAAGCAACAGCGTTACCCCGTATTACTCAGTACCAGGCAATGTTACCCAATGCTACCCAGTGTCTCATAAACAACATCAATTTGCTGAACCCGTCTAATTGTGAGACGGTACCACAGTAACACCTGGAATGCGAAGCCTTAAATCCACTGAGCTTACGACCTCACCGCACCTGATACCAGGAGTTTATTCTAAGAAACTTTATCATACGAAATCACACTTTATGTCTCTCAAATAAAGTTGGTTTTAGTATTCAATGGCGGAATTGAGTAGGTATGAAATTACGTGAGCGTAAAAATGATGTGAGTGCATTAGACCGTACGCTAATAATAGGTTATTTGATGTATGGCCCCGAAAACGGGTCTTTAGGAAATTCGAATCGGTGCTTGTCAATTGTTGCTTAACAATAATAGTAAGGACTGATATACGATGGAAAGGTTTCCTAAATCTTATTATAATTATAATTTATCTACATTCATACTATAAAGAGGAAAACTTTGTATTTTTAAGTGTGTGTGTATGTGTGTGTGTGTTTGTCATTATTAAACTCAAAAACTGCTGCACCGATTTAAAAAAAAACACAATTAGAAAGCTACATTCACCCTGAGTAACATTGGCTATATTCCCGTTCGTAACCGGAGCGGGCAGCTAGCATAAAATAAATAAGACAGAGAGACAAGATAGATAGTAACATTTCATCATCATTTCATCACCCTTTAATGTTCCTACTTTTGGGATTCAGGACAAAGTTCGCAGAGCCCAGTGCGGGTTGATATATGTCACAATTGTTTTTGAATTTTTGGTTCTAGGAGATGCCAATTTAATCAAAAAAAAATAAAAATCCTTCAACATTTTTGAGAGCAGTGGTCATGAAATAAATTAGACAAAGTAATGCGCCTGGTTGAGTTTGAACCCACGACCTACATCTCGTAAGTCGGGGTCGATACTACTGGGCCACAACTGCTCTAGGTAGAGGATTTTTTTTATACTGTGGTAAAATCATCAAATGAGTCCTCCCACCCACGGCAGAGCGGGAGGGACTTTCAGACTCGTACTGATTAAAATCCACGGTGTCCTTCAATAGCCCTTTACGTTCCGGGGACACGGTAATTCGTACAGTCCCGCGACCCTAGGTAGAGGATAGAAACGATTTAATAATGCCTTTTGTGCAAAATCCTTCTTGCATGTGACAGTTCACATAAATTAGAGCTTTCATATATGCAAGGAGATTCAACATATACATAGAAAACAAGACATTTCCTTGCAGTAACGTCAGTTATGTTCTAATTTATTGCTGTTACCATCCGTTATTCTTATCTCACTTGCATAATAAATAGTTAGAATCATTAATCAACTGCTAACGAGTACATATATATATAGGGCCAAATAAATTAGTTATTGTCTAACCTTAGGACATGCGGTCGCCCTCAGATAACAAACTAAATATATTTTTTAATTATATTGCCCAATTTGGATTCGAATTCAACCATAATGCGTATATACATATATATACTATACTATATACAGGGTGTCCCAAAACTCAACGTCAAGCCGAAACGGGGTGACAGGATTGATCATAACCATCACGAGAAAAATCTGAAAAAAAATCTATCCCATGCAGTTTGTAAATTATGGGCATTTTAAGAAAAACCTAGAAATTTGATCAAACTGTACCATTTTTCGGTTATTGTGGTTATTCTTTTTTATTTTTGTTCATTTGAACTTTGGAAACGTAATCCTAAATAACATTTCTAGAATCCCAATAAAAAATAATGACACAATTGCCTCAAGTTTCCGAGAATTGAGACTATTTGTTAAACTACGAATTTAAAATTTTCAAGATTCGTCGACTTTGACAGGCCCTCCTATAAAAAAAATGTACTAGAGTGCCTTGGCAAGTGGCATTAAAAGTTGGCGCATTTAATCAGAATTCTAAAATGGTACAATACTTGTTAGTTCCATACAATAGAAAAGAGTAAAAAAATTAAAACCTCAAGTAACCCGATTTTTGCTATCACATTTTACTCAGTTAAAATGTTTTTAATTCGCACAAGCTCTAGGTAGGTTCTTAATTTTAAGACAAAATGATGAGAGAGATGGATAATGGGTATGGGTACGCATTTCGCAGTGCAAGTAAGAGATTTCCTTGACCAGGAATATCCGGGAAGGTGGATTGGACGTTCAGGCACTATCTTGTGGCCCGCCCGTTCACCAGATTTAAATCCCCTGGATTTTTTCTATTGGGGAGTTCTCAAAGAAAAAGTTTACTCAAAGCCCATTGATCACGTAGCCGACCTACGTGAACGCATTTCTCAAGCAGCTGAGGCGATCAACTCTCGAAGATATGCCCGACTTATAAGTAGATCTTTTTTAAGAAGATGTAGGGCTTGTATTGAGGCTGATGGTAAACAATTTGAACATTTATTGTAATAAAAATGTTTTTTCTCTATCTGACTTTTAGTCCAACAAACCTAATTATTTTACAAATTTTTTTTCACTTTGGTAAAAGTGGCGTCACTATCTGTCTCGCTCACTCATGACAAACATACCCATTATCCATCTCTCTCATCATTCTGTCTTAAAATTAAGAACCTACCTACAGCTTGTGCGAATTAAAAACATTTTAACTGAGTAAAATGTGATAGCAAAAATCGGGTTACTTGAGGTTTTAATTTTTTTACTCTTTTCTATTGTATGGAACTAACAAGTATTGTACCATTTTAGAATTCTGATTAAATGCGCCAACTTTTAATGCCACTTGCCAAGGCACTCTAGTACATTTTTTTTATAGGAGGGCCTGTCAAAGTCGACGAATCTAGAAAATTTTAAATTCGTAGTTTAACAAATAGTCTCAATTCTCGGAAACTTGAGGCAATTGTGTCATTATTTTTTATTGGGATTCTAGAAATGTTATTTAGGATTACGTTTCCAAAGTTCAAATGAACAAAAATAAAAAAGAATAACCACAATAACCGAAAAATGGTACAGTTTGATCACATTTCTAGGTTTTTCTTAAAATGCCCATAATTTTCAAACTGCACGGGATAGATTTTTTTTCAGATTTTTCTCGTGATGGTTATGATCAATCCTGTCACCCCGTTTCGGCTTGACGTTGAGTTTTGGGACACCCTGTATATGTATACGTATATATACTATGGAATTTTGTTCATCAAAGCTCTCAAATTGGACGTCTTAGCATGACTTTTCAAGTTATTGTGACGTAAAGGCGCGTTTCCATTTGGCCAATCTTTCATAGAATTATAAGGTCACATTAGTATACAACTTGCTCGAATGGAAAAAAAACACAATCTACAGTTCAAATTATACACTAACAACTTGTATACAAGTAACTTGGAAACGAAGCCTAAATTAATCTAATTAATATAATGGAATAAATTTGTTCCTTGTTCGTACAATAAAGCCGCTGTTTCGATTTCCCATGCAATTAACGTAGGTAGTAAATACGCTTCTAGTACGCTGTAAATAAAATACAGAAATCTTGTGATAAGGCGTCAATGCAGATAAATATCGTCAGGAATCCGATGTTGCTAATAACTAAAAATTCGATGAGATACGTGTAGAGACATGATGAGAGTAAGTAAATATTACTTAAGTGATTTTCAAAGTGTATTGTGCAGTGAACAATCTAAGTCAGCTACCAATGTACGACAAACAAGACTCTGACTATGCTCTCAAGAATTGCTTAACTCTAACTTTGAGATAGGAAACTGCCAAGCAATAGTTAGTTGTTATTGTCGTCACTACCCGATGGTCTTATAAACTATGTTACCAACAGATGCGGCCAGCTGTCTACGTCATGCTTGACTATTTACTGAAAATCTGAGCTTGAAACCGTATCTTCAGTCAGATAGGTTCTACAACAATCTCTTCGATATAATACTTTCAAATTCTGTTTTCTCACGTAATTGGTTTACTATTGGTGTTTAATTGTCTTGCCTTTTACATCACGCTGGCAATGAATTGTGTTATTTGCATAGCATAAACAAAGTTGCTAAAGTCTTTTAAAAAAAATCTGCCGTATACAGATGGTGCTCTGTAGTTTCTGCCTAGCTCCATGAGAATAAAGCGTTAATTTATTCTGTGCAAAAAAATGTTTCGTTAAATTTGTTTTTTTTTTCTTTTGAAATAAAGGTAAACACTAAGAATTTTTCCTGTATTGCGAGTACATTTACAAACATTTAAACTCACATACAGGAAAATACATTTCAACGAATCAACCATACACCAAGTTAGAGTAAACAGACTTCTTCTGGGTAAGCTCGCTCCATCGTCGACCTTGTCTTAGTCACTCCTGACCTAGACTAAGGTCAAGAGCAAACCCATTGAACATAAAAAAAGAAACAAAGCAATTCCAGCCGGTACTAATTACCCACTGAATATCAATAAAAGCGAGACGTTGTGTCAGGGGAGAATGGAAGAAAAAACGTATTGATAGTCAAGCTAGACGATCATGTTTATGAAATAACTCAGCCTTTTACCCCCACGGCAATAAAGGTGCAAGTTGCCAGCTTCACTCAAAAGGAAGTTTCCGTAAACTTTGCTAGACCATGCACTACTTACCTATAAAGTTCTAGTACCCTATAGTTTAATTTAAACAGCGTACACTATACAGATAGTGGTAACAATTATGTTTTACGAGGTTTAGTCGCGAAGAGCTCGAACTAACTTCTTGAGCTCTTGCTTAACAGTTTGATTAAGGGCCTGACGGTTCCCAAGTCGAGAGCTTCCTTATAAACTTCAACCACCGTAGCTTGTGTCGAGTACCCACTTGTATCGTACTTACAACATAAAGGAAAATTTGTGTTCCTTCGCGGGAGTGTACGAAATATGAAGAATGTGAGTGCGTGTGCACACTTGAATAAAATGAACCTAGCATAAATGGGCTCGGGCACGCCGCAATCGCGGCGGTAAGACCCCTCTTTGAGGAGTGGCTGGATAGGCGTCACGGCGTCCTGACCTACCGCATGACGCAGGTCCTCACCGGACACGGAAGTTTCGGGAGGTTCCTGTGTCTGATAGGGAGGGAAGAAACGCCTGGGTGTCACCACTGCGAGGATCGTCCGGAGGACACGGTGGAGCATACGGTGCAGGACTGCCCCGCTTGGGGAGAGCACCGCCGTGTCCTCACGACGGCGATAGGCGGAGACCTCTCGCGCCCGGCATTGGTCGAGGCCATGCTGCGGGGCGAGACGGAGTGGGAAGCGGTCGCCTCCTTCTGCGAAGCAGTCATGCTCGTGAAGGAGGAGGCGGGCCGCCTGAGGGAGAGGACAGCGTCCTCCCTCCACCCCAGCCGCAGTGGTAGACGCCCACGGCGTCGGACGTCGCAAGACGATCTCCGGCCACCGTAGGCGCGGGCATGCGGGCAGCGAGTAATGGGCGACTCGCTGTCCGACCATGGACCATGCCCTGGTCGACGGCGCGTTGTGTTCCACGCGCGCCTCAAAGAGTGTCAGCATAGTGACGGGGCCTGTAGAGGGCCAAAGCCTGCCGGGGTCGCGGGACCAATGGATTACCGTGACCCCGGTACGTAAAGGGCTAGTGAAGGACACCGTGGATTTTAGTCAGTACAAGTCTGACAGTCCCTCCCGCCCTGCCCTGGGTGGGAGGACTCATTTGATGATTTTACCACGCTAAAAAAAAAAAAAAAAAAAAAAAAAAAAAAAAAGCATAAATGGGCTTTTTAACTTTCAAAGTGAACAGTTGCTTAAGGACAAAATTATGAAAGGTTATTTAAGCATAACCATCGGCCCATAACGTTTCCACTGCTGGGACACAGGCCTCCTCCCTCTTCGAGACGGAGTGCGATGTAATCCCCCACACAGGCCCAATGCGAGTCGGTAATTGTCATTATTTTTTCGAATTTTTGATAGAACGGAATCCACCATTATTATCGTAAGTAAACTCAAGCACCGGGGTCGCGGGACTCACGAATTACCGTGACCCCGGTACATAAAGGGCTATTAAAGGACACCGTGGATTTTAGTCAGTCAAATCTGACAGTCCCGCCCGCCCTGCCCTGGGTGGGAGGACTCATTTGATGATTTTACCAAGATAAAAAAGAAAAAAGCATACTCAAGCAAGTTTTTTTATCGTGGTAAATCATTGAATGAGTCTTCCCACCCTACTGTCAGCCTCGTACTGACTAAAATCCACGGTGATGCTTCAATAGCCCTTTACTTTCCAAGGTCATGGGTACCTGATAATACAGTCCCGCGACCTCGGCAGGCTTTGGCTCTCTAAGGGCCCCATCAGAGCCAGTGTTTGAGGCGCGCGTGGAATACGACGCGTCGTCTAACCGGGCATGGTCCATAATCTGACAGCGAGTCACCCATTACTCGCCGTCCATACTCAAACCAGTTAAAGTTAGATACTCGTATAACGTCACTCGTCAACGTCAAGTAACACTTTTTTCTTTTTCGTGGTAAAATCATCAAATGAGTCCTCCCACCAAGGGCAGGGCGGGAGGGACTGTCAGACTTGTACTGACTAAAATCCACGGTGTCCTTCACTAGCCCTTTACGTACCGGTGTCACGGTAACGGGTAAGTCCCGCGACCACGTCAAGTAACACTTTGACTAAAAAACTCACTGTTACTGTTACAAAATAAAGTCGCTTAAAGTCTGTAAAAATACCTCTAACCTCGATCGATACGAAAAGTTGTGTAACGAACGTGAGTGAGTTAGCAGAAAAGTTCATGTTTGAAAATCTATCAATAGACTGTTGCAGGAAACAGTATTTTTTACGATAATATGAAATGGTTGGGTTTTCTAATAAAAAACTACTTGGCCAGTTTTTCTGAAGACAACGCAAAATGAAAGTTTGATTACCCTTAGTTGATTACCCCGAGATCACAACTTATTAATGACTTATTTTTAACTTAATCGGTCTAGGAGATTTGGAGAAAATTTACTGTAAAGTGCGAACGACGATATAGTGACCCTATAAGAATTTTATTTTATCAGTTGGACGCCCGGAAGCCTAAAAACCTAAATTCCAGAAAAAGCAATGCAGTATTGTATTTATTTTACATTCGCTTCTCAATAATAGATTACAATTCAAAGGCAGCTCAAGGTACAAAAACCAACCATTAATACAGGAGAAAACTAATGTCAACACAAAAAAGAACATAATACTATATATTATGTATAACAACGAAACAAAAACTGTTGTAACATTACTTAGTCACTAAGTAAGTTAGTTTTCCGTGAAAAAGTTGTGTAATGCAGTGGTCATTTATCTCAAATGCCATCCGCATATGCTGCCGCGTCTGCCCGTACCATCGTATTTTGTATTTGTTCTATATCTATCGTGTGTTTGTATGATAATCGGCTTTCTGCTGGTTTGGCGTCCACTGTATTTATTGGTTTTCGTTTTGTTTTGGTCGAGATCAAAGTTCTTTGTGAGTTCACAGCATTGAAAATTTTATATAAACTAAAATGTTTACCACCAATTTGGACATTGATATTTTACCTCAATATAGCTTGGTTACCGGGGTCGCGAAACTGTGTAAGCAGGAAAGATAATGCAAAAGACATGTGTAGGAACGGAGTGATTAACGGTTTTAAATAATAAGAGACTGACAGCTTTGCACTCCACCCAGGGCGTGAGAATTCATTTCAAGAATTTGACAACACAAAAAAACAACTTTTCCGACACATACTTCGCAAAGAACGCATTTCCACAACATTAATCCTACTTTAACGCCTCGCTTAGCATACGCAACAATCACTTCCGTCCGTAAGTGTAGGCACCAGAACATACGCTGTTGTGACCTATCCTTGTCGAGCCTTTTTGGACATCAACTGATTGGTGCCGCATGAATTTTCCGCATTTCTTCTTTTCACATTAGCATCAATCTTTCCATCTCAGGTAACATACTGTCAAAATATACAAAATCCTTAACTTGCTTTATAAAACCATAACCTTATAACATTTGGGCCTTAAACTGCGCATATTTACAAATCCTAGTGTTATACATAAGTTGATGTTTTTACGTGGTAATATCATCAAATGAGTTCTCCCACCCAGAGCAGAGCGAGAGGGACTGTCAGATTCGTATTGATTAAAATCCACGGTTTCCTTCAATAGCCCTTTACGTACCGGGGTCACAGTAATTCGTGAGTTCCGGGACCACATAAGTAGAAGAAACAGAACTATTACTGAACATTGTGTCTTTTACATAGATATCTATGTTTTACATAACTTCTCAGACCAATAAACAAGTTTTGGTCTGTTTTATTTGCGACACTACGAGTAGTTCAAAAGCATGCAAAACAAGTGATCAACATTCAACAAGAGTACCCACCTACCTTATTTATGCAAACTAAATTTTCGCATCTTCCATGTTTCCAATCTCAGTAGAAACTATCAAAAGAAACATGGATATTAACCGTAGCCTAGAAAATTCGATTTACCTTTTTTTCTATGAATTGTTTACCTCGATATACAATTTTGGGGCTATCCTAAATTGCTGTCTGTACATAACCCAAAATAATTTCATTTTTTTTTATCTTGTTTTCCTTTGTTTCATTTACAAAGTTACTCTTTATCCTTTCTTTTTACATAACTAAATATAATACTATGATATTTTCATAATTTTAGTTGTGCCTTTGAAAAGCGGCTTACGCCTGTAGGCGCAAGGTTAACAACTTATCTTTGTTTGTAAAGCATCTAATATTTCAATTTGAGATATTGTTACTATGCTTAATTTGCTTGTTCATTAATGAAGTTTCCAAAGAATCAATGTTTGTTTTCAATAGATGAAAAAAAGCGCTCCACACTCGACATCGCAATAGATTGCAATAGACAGATAGTAATAGTCAATAGTAGAGTTTAAATAGATATGCCAAAAGAAGATTCATAGTTAGTTAATTAAACAACAAATTTTAATGTAGGGAAGAAGTAATGATATTAAAAACAGGAAAGAAATGTTAGTACGACAATTGGATTAGCGACAACGACTCACGAAATCCGTATAAAATTTTAAGGTTTGCAATGTCCTTCAAAAAGGTTAAGTGCTTCATTCCACATTTTTACAAGAACACTCTCATTAAGAAGGTCCGGGAAATTCCCGAGTTCAACGAAGCATACTGAAGACCTTCAGAATTTTTTGAGTTAATCGTATGTTTATTTTCAGAAACTCTTGAAGGAGGATTATTTTTAAACCAAAATAAGGGCATCCATCAAAATAACTTTCATTTTAGGCTGCGAAAGTCTTTCATATATCAAGTATAGAGAAAAACACTCACATTATTCTTCTTAGAAATAAAATACCGATCTAAAATATGGATATCTAACTTATCTAGACCGTAGTGCTGTGACATAAGGCACAATATATCTTCAATCCAATTTCGATTGTCTTCAGGAAGGTCTCGGCACGCCAGACATTTTCCTACTCGATAAATTCAAGTCGGAGTCTAACAACTGGACTGTCTACTTGGATTATCTGATAGCTTTCAGCTTAACATTTGAAGTTATTGCACAGTATAGACAATTTGATTGCTTGTTTTTTTTTTTTTAAAGTTGAACTACACTAGGAATTTCTCCTGTGTCGTGGGTGCGTTTACAAACATAGAAACTCACATACACAAACATCCAGACCCGGAACTACTTGTAGGTCATACAAATATTTGTTCCGTGCGGGAATCGAACCCGCGACACGCAGCGTTGCAGTCTAATCGCTTAGCCACTGCGCTAACCGTGCCGATTTGTTGCTGCCTTGAGTCTTATGTGCATACGTTGTTTACTTAGTAGGTGCTATTTTTTGCATTTTCAAGCATTAGTTATCTCTAGAATATATTTTCCTAACAACAAACTGTTCAAAAAAATCCGTCAATACACTGAAATGATTTGTTACTAACCATTTTAACGATGGACCTTACCTCTCGTTCAAAAGGTTGGTTTCAAATCCGAGTAAGAGCATCTCTGACAACGGTTTTTTTTCTTAAACAGAATTTATATTTAATTTAAGTCTAAAAGCACCAATCACCCTGTATGGAAAGAGGTTTTTACCCAGCAATGGGATAGTAATTGGCTGTTATTATACATTTATTTATAGTATTTATATACAGGGTGTATTTTTCAACTGAGCGTGGCTATATTAAAAACTATAAGAAATGTCGAAAAACGTTGAAAGGAGTCTCTAGGCCAATTTTGATGAAAATTAAAACTGCATCATCAACTGAAAAATCTATAATCCTGGCCAGGAATGAAAGGCCGCTGATTTCGGAAAAAATATCAGACCCCGTATTATTACACCATTCAGTAGTGTTTCTACTAAAAATCAAATTCTGGGAAGATACGGCTAACTTGTATACATTTTAATATTAGTATGACTTTTTTCACAATCTAATTTATTACATTGACTCAATTTCCTGAATACCATTTTCAATAAATTGGTAAAAAAAAACGGAAGAATAAAAAACAAAGGCAGTACGTTAACCGTTGAAAAAACATGTCCGACCAAAAACGGATCATTAAAACAAACCTAATCCTATTGCGGAAATTGTGATAACGGTCTGGCGGCTTGTCGGGTGGACTCGTGCGGTATCGGGTGAAGTCGTGTGGTATCGGATGGAGTCGGACGATGGCGAGCGGTGTCGCGGTGACTACCAATGCGGTATAGTGCGGTTGCTACGGTCTCACTTATACGCACTTTACACGACTTGGTACTGGACTTAGCATAACCTTTGATTGTCTCGTCTATAGCATGGGGTACTTCATTTGCTACATACGCTGTTGCATACTAGCATCGAATATTGTTACACGATATTCGTGTGAACTAAAAAAAGGATGACCTTGGAACCATATTGTGACGATAGTAAATTATATTGAACAAAAATACTTTGTGCAGATTAATTTTCAATAATGTTGACTATTATTATTTTCTTGTTAATGTTATTCTCATACAATTATACTTTCTTTAATAGTGTGTAAATATTAATGTATGAAGTAACAATATCGAGCTATTATCCCCGACTTAGCGTAGGTTACGCATAATACAGAGTTTCAAAACCCCGTCCTCGTATTTCAACATTTAAGTATTTATAAGTTTTTAAGTAGAGACCTTTAGACTACTGGATTCATTATCCAATTTCTTTCTACTTACAACAGAAAATATATTTTTATCTTGTTTCAATTAAGGAATAATTAAAATACCTTTTCTTCTTTTGAAAGCCACTGATCGGTTTCTAGTTTTTTGTTTTAAAACTGTTATCTATAAATTGATTTAATTACTGTTGTAGTGATTTAAATTGAAAGCTTTCAGTAAACAGCTATTGACAATCACTGATCTTGTTTTCGAATTTTAATATTAACCAATTGTATTATTTTATGACTAAAATGTAAAACAACTATGAATAAAAATTACATCATTTTAATTATCTTCTGATGGGTTTTATTAATATAATCGAAAATTCCCGGGTGCGGCGTACCGAGATAACTGGGCTATCGCACAGACAGTTCCATTATATTTGCCGCCCGGCAATTTATCTCCCAGCTCTTTTTGTTGGCCGTGCTTGTAAACTATGAATAGCGGAATCAATTCCAGTGGCGGCACTCGAAACTAAATGAAAACCAATAGGTATAATATGTCTACATCAATTTATATAATACAGAAATAATAAAGAGTCTTTAATTGTTCACAGATTCGATGAAAAGGCAAACATGGGTTCGACAAGGCTACACGAAACAATAAAACTACAGCACATTATGAAACAGAGGGTGAAGTAAATGTTGTTAGTGACAGCGGGGTTTTAGCCATGTATCGCAAAGTAATATATGCAGCGGTGACCGCGCTGACACTACAAATAATTGGTGCAGCGCGACTGATGTGTCCGAGTGACCCTAACTGCGTTTGCGGTGGCACGCTCGCCGTTGAACTCAATTGCAACATCGATGGTGAGTGCACTTAAATGTTGACGCTTACGAATGCCTTTTAAAGCCCAGTCGCAACTTTCACAGCGTGATTTCAATTTTTCTTCACACAAACTTTGCTCCCCACTTTCTGTTACGTCACCGTAAGCGGATTACGTCATGTTCGGTTTTAAAGTCGCGTTTTAAGTGTCGTATTATTTCAACAGTATTTTTACTAACGTAAAATAAACTTTTCAGGTCGAACAGTAAAAATAAATTTACTGCCAAACATCTACATAAATATTAAATGTGAGAACGCATCGAGTCTCGACTACAGCAAGTTACCAAAATGTGCCAACAATATGAGTTCGTTTAAATCTGTCAGTTTTAAAGACTGTCCATTGCCAGCGTCCTCATTCAAAGATGTGCTGACTAACATGGGAGTATCGAAAACCATGGCACTGATATTTCAGAATGCCAAAAATCTGTCTGGATACTTTGACAGAAAGCACTTTGCAGGATTACAAGACTTAACGAAGTTACTTTTGTCGATAAATGGGATAACTCATCTTCCAGACAATTTGTTTATGGATATCAATAAATTAACATGGCTTAACATAAGATCAAATACTATAAACCTATCTGAAGAGTTGTTCAAGCCATTGGAAAAGCTGGAGACTTTAGAAATTAGTCACAATCACATGACCAATATTTCTTCGAATTTATTTTCCCATTTATGTTTCTTAAGAAAACTTTCTCTATGGCAGAGTAACGTCACTTGGTTTTCTAAAGATCTTTTCACCGGCGTCGACGTGCTCGAGGAGTTAGATCTCAGTTCTAATGGTCTTAACGAACTTCCAGCCTCAATATTTAAACCCTTGAAGAAATTAAAGAAGCTGACGTTATTCTCCAACAAATTTTCATCGCTACCTCAGAATTTGTTCAGAAATAATGCGGAACTCGAAACAGTTGTGATACTAAACAATGACGTCAAACTGAGGGAGCTACCTAAATACCTTTTTGGGGATTTGCCAAACTTAAAGGAAATATATATTCAGAGAAGTGGTCTGGAGACCGTGCCGTACGATGTTTTCGCCAATTCACCGCTAATTACGAACATATCATTAGCATACAATGACCTAACCACCCTGCCGGAAGCTATTTTTAACGACCAAATAAATCTTCTCGAGTTGGATCTGAGTTACAACCACCTAACCGAGCTAAAGCCTAAATTGTTCTCATCTTTAGTGAGATTGGAAAGGCTTAAATTATGTCATAACTCACTTGTGGAAATATCTGGGTAAGTAAAATTTGTTGGCTCAATATCCTTTCATTCGATTATCGGGTTTGTGACGTAATTTATTTTTATTACAGGCAAACCTTTTCGTCTCTACTTAGCCTAATATACTTGGAAATGGAGCACAATAATTTGAAGACCATTTCGTCGTATCTGTTCAGTAACAATAAACAGAGAATGTCAATATCTCTGGCTTACAATAAGCTTGATTTTGAAGACAAGGAGTTGACAAATAACTCTTGGATGGTGAAAAGGGCTTCGCCTTTTGCTCACACTTATAATTTGAAGCTGTTGAATATAAGTCACAATGAATTTAAAGTGGCTTTTGAGGACTGGTGGGTGAACGGTCATGAGAATTTAGACATAAGTCACAATTACATACAAAACCTTTGGGTGAGTCTTTTGATGGAGAAGTTGTTCTTATTTTTGGATGTTGTTTAACGAAAACTTAAAGTTGATACATTTATTTTCACACCTTCATGCACGATAGGGTATTTAACTGCATAAATAAATTGAAAATCTGTTTAGTCCGTCAGTTAGAATATGGAAAAATAGTCGACACGTATTTTTTGTATTTCTAAATTAACGAATATTGACAAAGATAAAACGCTTTAAAATTCGAGAATGGGGGCTTGTGATGTCATGAAGCTTGTAAAATTGCACCGACTGAGTGACGTTTTGTAATTTTTAGAAGCATTTAATCTCCGTCAATTTTGGTTTACGTAACAAAAGAAAAAATACTTGTCATATTTTTTTGAGTAAATAGCCAATTGTGGTACATAAGTCGTACTTAATGGAACTTTATTTTTTATTATATTCTACATACTTTTGCACACATTCCCAAGCTCTGTATATAATCTCAGCTCTGCGCCATCATGTTTTAAGAAACATACTCCTTTGAATAATTAAAAACAATGTGTTCTTTTACAGACTGATGAGAAGGCTTTAAAAAAGTATCGAGATGTAATGAAGAAACCCATGAAGAACGTGTGGATTTCTAAAAATCCTATCAACTGTGGATGCGAAAACTATTTATTTATTGATTATTTACTAGAATATACAAAAACTAAGGTGAGTTTTAGATTTGAAATAACACCACGTTCCGAGTCTAGTTAACAAGTACGTAGAACAAACGATAACTGAATTATTTTTTCCAGATTGTCGACTTGAAACATGTACGGTGTCCTCTTTGGGCTAAAGAAGCCTGTTACATGAGATTCACAATTCTCATCACGCTCATGACCATCGTGATATCACTATACACAATTATTTTAATAGTCTTCATAATCTACAGAAAGCAAATCAATTCGATTGTGAAGAAAAAACTTAATGCTTTCAAATCTTCAGCTCCTAAAAAACAAAAAGCATTCCGAATTAACCTGGATTTCTCCCTTAGAGATGAAGAGTTTGTTAACAAAGAAATGTTACCAATCATGGACAAAGCCGAGTGTCTGAAAAGTCTATTTCCAGCGACCAATGAAACAAGTTATACGTCCCACGGATTTAAAAAGATGGCAAGCTTTAAACGTTACATCAAAGTAGCTAATCCACAAGCCAGAATCGTTCTATTCACTTCCAATTACTTAATGGTACACTATGGCCACGTTGACATTAAGAAAATACACAGTGAGATGTTGACAGCGGAGAATACTATTTACGTTTTTGCCGATATCGGTCCCGAGAACTCAATTTATGCTTTTCTAGAAGCACAACGCGATGTTCAAAAGACGCTCAAATGGGACGAAGAAAATTTCTGGGCGAGATTGCTAGCTATGATAAAGGAGTTTGTACTAGCTGAAGAACAAAAAGAAACGGATGGGACATATGTTGATGCACCGGAATTTGTTGAACAATCCTTTGTGATTTCTAATGTCAAGTCTCTATCTCTGTCGAATCTACCGGACTGGCCTACCAACTACGATATCAACTCACTGAAAACCAGTTTCAACACACTGACACACAGTCAAGTTTAGTTACACTCTCTATACTTAATTTAGCGAGGTAAAGACTGACTTCTCCGCTACGACAACATCTGAACACAATCATAGTTTTCGAATCTTCGTTTCTTTTATATCCTTATGTTAAGATGAAGTAGTACTAAATACGAATACTGCTTGTATAAAATTTTTATAAAACTATTTTATCATGTAAAAATTAGGATAATAACTTATTATTTGTAACTGTGAATAGTAACCAAACCGACTCGTACTGCGGTTTTACCATGTGATGCCTACTTCAAAGAAGTGTGTATCATCAATACCAATGGCAAATGTAATCAATATGTAAGCGTTTGTTTTAAGTATGTGTAAATACATTTAATAAAACATTAATATAAACGAAAACATTAAAGTTTCTTGGAAACTGCATGTTGTTAAGAGTTGTAAAATGCAGCTTATAATAAACCTGTACTTTAACAACAAGCCAGTAATTTTATTTATAGGTACCATTTTACAAGAATAATAAACTTTTTACCTTCTCCTGTTTTACGATTGATTACAATGAAAGAAAATACGGTGTATTTCATGTTTCGTTATGTAAATTAATTCGATAACGATAATGAATGAAGGAACCATCTTTTCTATCTCAAAGCTTGTAACAAAAACATCTTATTGGCCAAAAAGGCCGTACAGTGGATCATACCTACGAACGTTGTCGGCAGTAACAATTTGATCTTTAGCTGATTGAGAAGCGAGCCCAGCTTTTATTGGGTTTGTTAAGTTTACTTTTACAAAGTGTTCTAAAATTACGTAATCAAGGAACTTAGAATGACTGTCATAGAGACCAGTTGTGCAAACTAGTACAAAAGCAGAAGCATAGATGTTTGCAAGTATTGTTTGTAATATACAGCAAACATCGATTAACCGAAAATCTATCCTGGTCCTAATAAGTACGTTAGGTAGTAACCTAGCTGCCCTGGGATCTGGAGGCGACTGCCCTCCAGCGCGTCTATGAGTGGCGCGTGGAGGCGCGGCGTCGGGGCGAATCCCCGCTGCCTCGACAAGTCGAGGCGCGGCGGGAAGAGCTCCGGCGTGATCTCAGGGCAGTATGGAGGGAGCGACTGTCGCAACCGAGGTCCGGGCACGCCGCAATCGCGGCGGTAAGACCCCTCTTTGAGGAGTGGCTGGATAGGCGTCACGGCGTCCTGACCTACCGCATGACGCAGGTCCTCACCGGACACGGAAGTTTCGGGAGGTTCCTGTGTCTGATAGGGAGGGAAGAAACGCCTGGGTGTCACCACTGCGAGGATCGTCCGGAGGACACGGTGGAGCATACGGTGCAGGACTGCCCCGCTTGGGCAGAGCACCGCCGTGTCCTTACGACGGCGATAGGCGGAGACCTCTCGCGCCCGGCATTGATCGAGGCCATGCTGCGGGGCGAGACGGAGTGGGAGGCGGTCGCCTCCTTCTGCGAAGCAGTCATGCTCGTGAAGGAGGAGGCGGGCCGCCTGAGGGAGAGGACAGCGTCCTCCCTCCACCCCAGCCGCAGCGGTAGACGCCCACGGCGTCGGACGTCGCAAGACGATCTCCGGCCACCGTAGGCGCGGGCATGCGGGCAACGAGTAATGGGCGACTCGCTGTCCGACCATGGACCATGCCCGGGTCGACGGCGCGTTGTGTTCCACGCGCGCCTCAAAGAGTGTCAGCATAGTGACGGGGCCTGTAGAGGGCCAAAGCCTGCCGGGGTCGCGGGACCAAGGGATTACCGTGACCCCGGTACGTAAAGGGCTATTGAAGGACACCGTGGATTTTAGTCAGTACAAGTCTGACAGTCCCTCCCGCCCTGCCCTGGGTGGGAGGACTCATTTGATGATTTTACCACGATAAAAAAAAAAAAAAAAAAAAGGTAGTAACCTAGAGATTTTCGGTTAATATCTCATTTCAATTCTTAGTTTCTTTTTGACTCTAACGGGAAAAACGCTTGTCAAATAATGATAAAATTTACCTGTAGAAGTTGTTATATTTACTAATCGGGTGCTTTTTTGCTGTTCAATTATTACAAACTAGAATTGTCCTTATGTGTCGATATCCATGCCATCTGATTGACAGTGGGCCTGATATCAACATAAAAATATGTTGGTATAATATCGTACCGGTAATCCCCAGAGGCCGAAAAGCTAATAATGCAACCACATTTTGCCAATTACATTTAAGTCCTATGTAATAGAGGGCGAGCATATTGCCATCAATAGGACACAGACCTAGAATTCAAAGCCACTAATGAGAACATTTTGATAGAAAAACCTGTTATTTGCTTAGTCCGACGCTACCGCGCATCGGCTTTGTGATCGTTTGAAATGAAATGAAATGATGAAATGATGTTTATTTATGCAAGTAGGTTAATCAACACTTTTACACGTCTTTTTATAAAACTAGAAGGGGCCGGTGTTTCGTACCTGACTACTCTGAGAAGAAACAGCCGAAACAAACTCAGAGGTCGCAGTCTCTTTTGAAGTCCAGACATTATATGTAAATCAGGCTATACGAGGACCATGCAGGTCAGTGTCTGAAATGGTCTTTTGAAGAAAGAACCACACAAATTCGAGTGGACCTGTCCAGTCAGTGCACGCATTTGTCAGTTATCGTGTAGCTCGACTCATAACTCAAGGAGCTCAACGACACGACGAACAATACCAAAGAAAGGACACTTGTGTAGGCCGCTTAAGTTACTCAAACTGTCAGACAATCACAATGATTATAAAAAAAAAACCAGCTTGACTCGCATGGGTCCTCGCATTCACAAAGAATAGAAATAAAAATATATATATATATATATGAAAAAATAATAATAATAATTATGTCAGTTTGTATAAACATAAAAAAAAATCATACATGTCAGATTGTAAAAAATAAATAAATTCGTACATGTCAGATTGTATAATAAAAAACAAAAAAAATATAGTAAAAAAAAAAAAAATGAATAAATAATGATCTAACAATCGGAAAATTGTTTCGTCAACACCTGTGAGGACCATGTAGGTTCTCGCCTGAGATGGTCTTTTTAAGAAAGAACTGCAAAGAAAACTTTTAGTGGACCTGTTCAGTCAGTGCAAGCAGGAGGCAGAGAAAGGAAGCTCAACTCAGTACGTAAGGAGCTTAACGACCTTTTAAACCACATATTCCTCACATTTTCAAAGAATTAAAAAACAGATACATCCAATCTAAAACAAAAAAAATTGAAGCTTGAGGGTGCATTGGGGCAGCTTACTCCCAGGCCATTTTGTCATCAAGGTATTCTTTGATTTTATAGTAACTTTTTTTACATAGTTGCTGTTTAATAACTGATTTAAATTTGTTTAGGCTTAGTTCTTTAACATGGTTTGGGAGTTTGTTGTAGAAACGTACACTTTGGCATTTAAATGAATTACTAATTTTATGGAGTCTACTCGCGGGCACTTTTAGCATGTCCTTGTTTCTTGTATTTATGCTATGAATATCGCTATATTTTGTGTAAAGATTAATATTCTTTTTAACAAAAATCAAATTTTCATACACATATTGAGATGCAACTGTCATTATATTTATTTCTTTAAATTTATCCTTCAGTGAATGCCTGCTACCTAGGTTATAAATTGCTCGAATGGCTCTTTTCTGCAGCACAAATATAGCCTGGATGTCGGCCGCATTTCCCCACAGCAAAATGCCATACGACATAACACTATGAAAATAACTGAAATATACTAAACGGGCTGTTTCTACGTCGGTTAAATGACGAATTTTATATACCGCGTATGCTGCAGAGCTGAGCCGTTTCGACAATTTTGTAATATGAGGGCCCCATTGCAGCTTCGAGTCCAGAGTAATACCCAAAAACACAGTGGTGTCCACAAGATTCAATTCAGCACCATTTACTAGTACACTGGTTTCAACCTGCTTAACGTTAGGTGTCAGAAATCTTACACATTTAGTCTTTTTCTCATTTAAAAGTAAATTATTAACACTAAACCAATGCACTATTTTAGAGAGAGCGGTATTTACCTCATCAGTAACGGGCTGTTGACGTTTAAGTTTAAATAAAAGTGATGTGTCATCTGCAAATAACACTATATCATGATTTCTCTTTATAAGGCAAGGAAGATCATTGATATATATAAGAAATAAAAAGGGGCCAAGAATTGAGCCCTGTGGAACTCCCATGGTGACAATAGAACCCGGAGATCGTTTACCATTAACGTCCACTCTTTGGATCCTATTATCCAAATAAGAAATAAGAAGATCCAAAGCAGTATTTCTAACGCCATAGTGATGTAATTTCCTGATTAATGTGTCATGAGAAACGCAATCGAATGCCTTAGACAAGTCGCAAAAAATACCCAAGGCATCCTGTGAATTTTCCCACGCTTCAAAAATATGTGTAAGTAGCTCAACACCAGCATCGGTTGTCGAGCGACCCCTCGTGAAACCGAATTGTTTACTATTAAGTAGTTTATATTTAGTAAAATGTCTTTGCAGTTGATCTAGCATCAATTTTTCGAATATTTTACTAAATGTGGGAAGCACAGAAATTGGTCTAAAATTTGTGGGGTCTGATGTGCTACCCGATTTAAACAATGGTATTATTTTACTATTCTTCATTAAGTCAGGAATCACACCACACTCAATACATTTGTTGAAAATAATTGCCAATTCAGGCGCTACACTCTCTATAATGCTTTTGGTAATCTCTACGGAGTTTCCCCATAGATCAGCAGTTTTTTTTACATTAAGGGTATTAAAAGTTTTAATAATATCTTTATCATTAATAAAATCGAAATTAAAATCATGCTTACAGTTTTCAACATTTTCTTTTAGTATAGACTCGGCTTCAATGGGTGTTGATTTTAAAAATTTTGTGGTTGAAACTGGAATATCTGCAAAGAAACTTTCAAAAATTGTTGCTACTTCTACATCCTTATCAATTATTTTATTATCAATATTTAGACTAAAGCCAGTGCTACGCCTTTTTTCTCTTCCAGTTTCATTGTTGATTATTTCCCAAGTGGTTTTTATTTTATTCTGGCTATTTTTAATTTTTGAGCTTATATAACGACACTTTGCTTCTTTACAAACTTGTTTAAATAATTTAGAATAATTTTTAACATATTCATAAAATTCTGTACTCTTATTAAAGTTTTTTTCTTCATATAGCTCATAAAGTTTCATTCTACTGTTATGTATACCTCTGGTTGCCCATTCACTGAAGGTTGTGGAACCGTTAACTGAGATCTGCTTGGGTATGAAAGTTGAGTCAAATTCTGTACAATACATGGCAAAAAAAGAATTGTACAGTTCATTAGGATTATCACTATAAGGTAAGTAGGGTAATTTACTAATGAGTTTATTTTTGAATTTCTCCAAGCGACCTGCAGATTTAGGAACCACCCTAATACTATGCTTAGCCACATCTTTATTTTTTAAATTAAATGTAACCAACTGTCCACAGTGGTCAGATTCCAGTTGGTTTATTATTTGTTTCTTAATAAGTATTATATCTGTGAAAATATTATCTAGACATGTGGCTGATGTGGCTGTAATTCTGGTAGGCTCTAAAAATTGATTGGTAAGATTATATGATTGAAATAAATTAAGAATTCTTAAACATGTTGGTGAGTCCTCCAATAGGTTGATATTAAAATCACCACATACAATTACATTTTTATTTAGCTTACCAAGTTTTATCAAAACATCATTCATAACATTTTCAAAGCAATCATAAACTGAAGATGGTGGCCGGTACACACTCAATACAATAAACTGCTCCAACTCCACACAAGCTATTTCAATAGTCCGTTCAACAGAGAGGCTCACAATATCTTTACGTTCTTTGAATTTGAGATTATTGGTTAATAGTATCAATGAGCCACCGTGTATTGCATTATCTCTACTGAACGAACTACCAACCTGGTGATTACTGAAATTAAACATAAATTGATGACTTTTTAACCAATGTTCAGTAATACATAAAATATCAATATTGTTACAGTTCAAAAATAGTTCAATTTCAAGATCCTTTCTCAACATACCTTGAATATTTTGGTGCACCAGGTTGATTGTACTACAGCCTTTTTTAACATTTAAATGATTTGAAGCTATGGATGTCTTTAAATTATCTCTGTTCATAAAGCAAGAGATTACCTCTTTTGTCCCAAGTTCTAATTTAAATTAATGTCAGATTGTGAATCAATTAAAATGTCAGATAGCTCAATAGGAGCAATAAAACTACAAGCCAAGTCTTTGGCTGGATCTAATAGAGTGGTGGAAAGCTCAATAGGAGCAATACATGTATTAGCCAGCTTATTGGCTAATGAATCAATAAAAAAATTGTATAGCGAAAAAGCTAATTGTCTCTTCAAACATTTTGGCACATGTAATTTGTATTTTGTTATATTTAAATATTTACCAACATATTTGTTAATGTCAAGTACATGAAAATTATTATTATTGTGTGATGTCAGATTATTCAATATTACATTTAATTTGTGCCTAAAGTAATTTTCTCTTTGTGGCAAACTGCGACTATAAGGAAATGTAAACATAACAATCTGTCTTATGTGTAGCTCACATAATTTGTAATAGTAATTTAAAAACGAAATTGATTTTCAATCTCAACTCAAATCTAGTTCCTATTTTTTAACGGCTGCTTTTGATTGGACATATTACTCTGATAGACTCGGACAGGCAGGTCATTGATTGGTTACAGACAAATATCTAACCGAAGATAGCAACAAAGATAGATCATTA
Source organism: Agrotis puta (assembly GCA_943136025.2). Classification (NCBI taxonomy): domain Eukaryota; kingdom Metazoa; phylum Arthropoda; class Insecta; order Lepidoptera; family Noctuidae; genus Agrotis; species Agrotis puta. The sequence continues at coordinate 12,041,786 of OW964172.2, forward strand.
ATTTCCAGCGTTACTCAGCACTACTCAGCAGTCGTGTTTGAACTTGGAGATACCTTACAAATAAATAAATAAACTTTCTGATAACCGTAATGTTATACGATATTCCATCGATCTCGGAATCCATATAGAAGCAGTTAGCGTTAATTGAAAGGGTGTATGGCCTGGTATTGATTACCGTAACCTCGATTTAGACATTTTTCCTCATAAAGCCGTATAATTCTTTATGAGGAAAAATGTTCCTGATCGGTATCTCCATAGTAATAAATGAAAGTTGTGATCGTTGATTTTTCTTTCAATATTTTTTTTATTATTGAAATGACATTTGAGGGAAGTACACAATCGCTGAGTGATTTGTTCCTTATCTTGATTGAATTTGCTTTTTAATATTCATGTGAATTAAGGGCAACGTATATCATATTTTTATTATTTTGATAATGATTCAAGCTTAATCGTGTACAAATCAACTGTATTTTTCATGACTCGTTGATGAGTACTGTATTCACTGCTACTGTTAAAACAAGGTCCTGGGTTCAACTACCAGATTCGGTAAAGCATTATCTCAAAGTATTATTGGACTTTTCCATCAGAAATTTCAAAGCTCGATGTTACGTTATGTGAAAAACAATGAATCTAGAGTCAATTTAATTAGAATTTTAATTTAATCATATGTAAATATGAACACAATTCAATCACTGATATGATCAACTCATAACCCAAAAATTCAATATGCAATGTAAAAAACCAACATCAATATCGCATGGGAATAAATCGCGAGTGACAGTTGGTCGTGAAACTCCGTCAATGGGAACCAAAACCATAGCAGCGATCAAACGAAGGGTGCCGAATATAGCCGACCAGTGCCGATTGTAGCCGAATGGAGCCGAAGTACGCCGAGAGGACCCGAGCTTCACCCGTGGAAATATAACGGCAGTTTTATATCGGCTATAAATTGTCGGTTATGAAAACCTATGTATGTACAATGTGCTGGTAATGGTCGTGAATAAATAAGCATACTTTTTATTTGGAATAGGGTTTTCGTGCATTTTTGTGATACATGTATTAAATAAATGTATGTTTAAAGAAAAAATATTGGCCTTAAATATGAGCATGGAACATACAGCTTGGTCTAAGTCACATGAAACAAATAGCAGGTACATTATTTTTTTTTTTAAGATCCTGCTCTGTCCCACTCCTGGGCAAAGGCCAAGGACAAATCTTTAATAAATTCTGTATTGTATGTGGGACATACAATATAGAATTTATTAAAGATTTGTTTTTTTTTTTTTTAACTTTGCCCCACACTAGGTATTTCTCCTGTATCGTGGGTACATTTACAAACATAGAAACTCACACACACAAACACCCAGACCCGAAACAACTGCTAGCAGATCATACAAATAAATTCCGTGCGGGAATCGAACCCGCGACACGTAGTGCAGGAGTCCAATTGCACAGCCACTGGGCCAAATATGCCGTCAAATACAAGGAAGGTACACCTTGATCAAAATACTAATACTTGATTAGACGTGATCAAATCAGAACAATCACATCTTCGAAATGAATGGATTCATAGAGAAAAATGAGTAGTAGTCAATCTCATAAATCTTATACCCCTTAACAATTTTGATTACAGAATTTAAAAAAATACAAAGTATACCTAAAAAAAACCCGCGACAAGGTACATAGAAGTCGTTAAAACCACATAAAGCTAGAACAGATTGGTTTTCAAGATCACTATCTACACTTCGACAAATTGAGCTTTCTTTTAATGGCTTTTCAGTTTTCCACACTGCAGTGAAACTATTTTCTTAAATTCAATAAACTACTTTTTTCTGTGTAAAAGTTCTATTGTACCCAAATATACACAAAAACACTTCTATTAGAACCGTTGCTAAACCATTAGTAATTTCTCTTGTGTCATAGGTATGATAACATAGATTCAATATAATATACACAAACAGCCAGAACCCAGAACTATTGAAATATTTTACCCACAAACACATTCTCGTTCTTTTAAATTCCTTCAAAGATATTGCTTTAGTCAAGTTACTTAACAAAACTCAAACGGAATTTACTGGTTTCTACTTTGAAATAAGACCTATTTAGTAATAGCATGGCTTCTAAAATGACAGGTTCATGAAAACGCAAATGGTTAATATATGGTAGGAGAACATCGCTTTTAAATACTGCTAAGTGTATACATATAATTGCTTGCGACTGTACCTTAATGGATACCCAAGTTTGCCCGCTTCGAGCAGATAATCATTACATATATATATTATAATATTTCGTAATTAAAATACGGTACGTTACCACAAAGTTCCTTATTGAAATTAAATACATGCTGCAGTAAAGTAGGCTCAATATTATACCAGCCATTAACATATTACAAAATAATAATCTGCTCAAACTGTATATAATCATAGTATTTATACGTATCTGTAAATACCACGAACAGAGTAAAATTGAATACTCTCAATCACATTGCGGGAACAGAACGCAATAATGATTCAGTTTTAACTGATCATAATTCTACAATCTCATGTTTGGTGAGCGGTTGCATTATCGCTGGATTCGATATAAACCGTATTCATTATTTGCCTGGAATAATTTTGTCAATAATAATGGTTTAACTGGAATCGACAGATTACAATACAACCACCATTTATACATAAATTGGTGGTCACAGTGTTTATTTAGTTTTAGTCTAAGCATACATCAAATTCAAAGGTTGTATTGAAAAATTCAAAAGAAAAAAAATACCTATAACAACTTAAATGAAAGAGAAGAATAGTTTTTCGCCAATACGAATAGAAAAGATGGATGTTTGTTCCTCTTTCACACAAACACTACATTGTTCATTACTTGAATTACCACTTTGTATCCCGGTTAATCGTACCCATAGGATATTTTTTGAGTTAGACACGGGTGAATCCGTTGGCAACAGCTAGAGCATATAAAAAAGAATAAAATCTATTCATATAAAGGTTGGCATAGTTTCCACAGCATAAACCGTCAACAATAACACGAATAAAATTGCAGGTTCCTATAGCTACATTTCGTTTTTTAAGTCGCGTTTTCCTTTTCACCTAACATGGGGTGAACGGCTCTTTTAAATGGGGTGATCCGTAGGGATGTCCCATTGTTTACGGAAAGCCACTCTGTGGTAATAACGAGACGATATCCAGTTCCCGAGTAGATAAGGTTGCTTACCTGTCCATTTAGAGAATGCATTTCGCAGTGTGTTGTGTAAAATAAGCCACTTTCTTCAAATTACCGACAGATATTCGCCTGAACATCGAATTATGTTCTTGATATTACACATCTTTGTTCGTCTATACACAAAGCTTTGTAGTCAGAATATTATTGGAGAAAGGACTTTGTTGAGAAAGGATTGAAGATAGTTCTGAATAGCGAATGTGAATAACATATCTTTAGAGATCACGGTACATTTTTACTTAGGTAGTGAATTCTTTTTGTTGTGAATATCAATTTACAAATATAGTGTACCAATAAATCTGTTTGTTATACACAAAAAGGGAGTGGTACGTACAAACTACCAAATTGAATAATTTTGTCCACGGAATCAACATCATTATCGCGACCAAGTAATCACATCATCCTCCCACCCAGGGTAGAGCGGGAAGGACTGTCAGACTCGTACTGACTAAAATCCACGGCGTCCTTCAATAGCCCTTTACGTTCCGGGGTCACGGTAATTCGTACAGTCCCGCGACCACAAGTAATCAGGTACAGAAAATGTCAAATGTATGTGACATTTCGAACCTGTAAGTTTGAAATTTGATAAAGGCTATCTGATTTTTTTTCTGCTAGTTCTATGGTCTTTTCTACATGCTTTTAAATATGACCATTCCTTTCGATGCTTTCGATTGTGTTGATGTCACTACATTTCTCAACACATTGGGCCTCTTTTTAGGTTGCAAAATCATAAAATACATCCTCCCCCACTCTGGGTGAAGCGGAAGGGTCTGTCAGACTCGACAGAACAGCTTAGCTGTCCTTTTGCATTCCAGGGCTGCGGTAACCTTAAGACAGTCCCACGACCAACACACTAGGCTAAACATATAAACCAGAATTTAGTATCACATTGAAGACATCTGTATTACCAACACCCCTGAAGTCTGACATAAACTAAATTGAAATGAAACGAATAATACCAACTGTCGTCAGGGCATGAACTAGACACTTAAACGTGGCTATGTTCTGTATAGTCTACTAGATAACTGACATTTATTGGATACTAGCTGTGCGCCGCAGCTGGCGCCAGCGAGCTGCGCAAAGGATTTTTTATTTCTCTGGAATATAAATTACCTATCCTGACTCGTTTTATATACGAAGGTACCTAATTCTTTATCAAACAACTCTTTCGACTTCTGTGTGCCTAGTAGCTATAAAATAAAAACAGTTTTTCTTAAATTTAACAAAATGAAAAAAGGATTAAAGTTCAATCATTATTCCAATTTCTAAATGAATGAAATAAAACGAAATAATACCGTATTATTGTATTTTCTCTCATACAAATCTTCTCCTGACTCTAGAAAAATACCGTAAATCCGCCATACATTTGGCAATGAATTTATGTACTATATAGAAGATAGAACGCGTGCAAATATCTGCTCAAACAAAAGCTCGATCGATACATAAGAAACCGTATTCTGCTGTCTGCATCAGAATTCTAGGAACATTTCAGGAAACATCTGATTCCAAAGAAACCCACAATAATGCTGTCTCGGGAATGGAATCGCAATAAGCCGCTTATTCTTCTTCAAATCAGCATAAAAGTTTTCATATCGATATCAGAGAGCTGCGCTGTACAATACGGATGCATTATTGCAATGTTTCACGGACTGGTGGCTGTATTCGCGGCACGTTGCTCGTCGGCGCGTCGTGTCCCCGGGGGGGGTACCAAACGAGATTCGTCCGCGAACCCCGCAGATGTATAGACTCCCTAGCGGCTGTCTACATTTGCAACATTGATTAGTTTTGAGTTGGTATTTTTGTTGAGGGAATGTTGGGTTCGTAGTTTGTTGAGTCTGAAAAGATGTTGTGAAATTAATTTAATTAGTTAAACATTTTAGGTAAAAAACATTCCTATAAATATAGACCTTCAAACAAGGGAATGAAAGATTCAGCTACAACGAGTGTGTTGCGATAGCTTAATTGGTAAGGCATTCGGAGTATTTATCCAGAAGACGCGGGTTCGAGTCCCACTCGCAGATGCATTTTTCTTTCCACAACAATCTTTAGTAATACATGTATTTCTCTTTCTAACGTTTATTTCTCTTTACAATTTCTATATAGAAATGTTTCTTTTACTTTTTCTAAGATCAAAACGAAGTCTTTATTTTTATCTTAGGAAAAAATAGACTCTCAAAGTTCAAACGAAAGAAGTTAAAGAAAAAATACTAATATAAATTTTAAAAAGCACTTAGTACTCTTAAGGTCTATTTAAAACTTTCACAGTATTATAAATACACAAAAAAGGGCTCCATTTTTTTATTAATTCCCAGACCACTTATTAAGTATTCACACATTATTTTGATAAAAGAACAAAAAACGTATGCTAATAAGTCTGGCTGCAATGCAATGTTTCGCTTCGAGGGAGGGCAATGTTCGCGTTGCTGCCCCCTCGAGGGCTTTGAAATGAGATTCGTCCCCATAATACGCAGATGTATGGTCTCCCTAGCGAATGAGTTCAATTCCACATTGATTAGTTTGAAATATCACGGAAAATATGACAGCTTATTATTAATACTATTGTTTTGAAATTAAAAGTAATTGAGATTTTCTTTGGTTTTTCATTTGTATTTTAATTGAATACATAATTAATGAAAAATTTAATTGCAGTCGTTAAATCGTAATCACCGATTAGTAAATAATTAACTCAATCAACAGACCTACACGCATGAGACTGACTGAACAATTCTTAACAGTTTCATGAAAATTTCACATTTATTTTCAATTGCCTCAAAATTTTTTTTTTTTGGAAAGACCGTAAATGGTGAGCTGTATATTTAAACATCATTCATATGAACAAGGAAAATATTATCCGTCGGCGTTTCCTTCCATTTCCTTTTAAGAATTGGAGCACACATATCATCATAAAGAAAAAAACAAAAGAATGCTACAGCCGGTGACGTCACAAGATTGAGCGGCCCACGAATTAAGTACAAAGTCTGTCACCGGTACGTCGGTGATCAGGGCTGTGCTCATGAAATATTCATGTGCACGGATGCGGTCGAATGTACCGCCGCGATACATTTACCGCTGACCACGACAGGCCCACGCCGAAATAATAACTGGGGTACAATGTATACGATGATATACATGTATTCATAGATATACATTTGTCCAGTCTCGCTGCATTTAGGGGTTTCTTTGTTGTAATTATAGTGGACACGGGGTTCTTTTGGTATAAAAGGAAAATGGGGTGGGTTTTTTCCTCGTTAGTCAGTTGATTGAGGAATAATGAAGTGGTGGTATTGAGTAGGGTTGTGTTTGAATTAATTTGTTTGTTTGTAAAGGAGTCTTTCTTTTGAAAAACGTGGAGAGTAAACTAATTAATTATATGTCTACAATTACAGTACATTTAAAAATGAAAAAGAATTTTAAAAGAGTCTCAACGAATACATTTTTGAGACCAACGAACTTCACTCAAACAGATTCTCAGAACATCTCGGTTTGGTTCTTGAGATTTCTTTGCTAATAAGTCCTTTCTTAGGTATTCTAGATGAAACTGAACAAGCAGCAAATTAATTAAAATTATTATTTATAAAACGGAGTTCCGTCAACTCCGGAACTCTATTATTAAAACTCCGAATCAAAAGGCTGCTAAACACAACAAAATTAGATTAAACAAAATATAGCAAAACTTTGAACAGATTCAGAGTACGAATAAATTGTTCACGAAACCGCCAGATTGAGCAAACTAAATTATGTTCGCCAAGGCGACTATGAACAGTCAGAGGTCTGAGTTAGCCACAAACCGGGATCTATTTATACTCAAGTTAGTGGCAGATTAACAAAGAAGTTATAACTCGAATGTTCCAGCACTTCTATTGTCTAAATGGAGATTAGGAAGATCCTCAGTGGATTTGCCTAATACCCAGACAGACTGTTCGCGGGCTTAACTGGATATTCACGAAACAATAACTTGCATAAGTTCCATCATTATTGTAGGAATTAGAAGATAATCTGGCGTTATGGTAAACTTGTGTTTGTGTGTTCAGATAATGGTACAAGTAACATAAATAACTATATATGTTATTGGAACGTAAAAACCATTTTTGTATCGATCAGATCTGAATGTTTAATATTTTATAGAAATATTTAATAAAAAAAAAATTAAGGAAATAAAAGTATGTTGAGATACCCACTCAATAACTTACACAGTGTAAGACACTGGATCCTTCAGGATTGAATTGAACCAGAATACGATAATATCGAATTTGCGGTATACCGCACAAAATACATTGTGTGATCATTACCTAAGGCCGAGTCATTGGTAGAGCTGATACTTATCAGGCGAATAGAATGAGTAAACTAACGCGCTTCACCCCACTCATGTGTTTTCTTCGAGTTGTACTTGCTCAGAAAGACTAGCCTTATAAGAGCGTTTTCATTTGCGCCATAGTAAAATAATGATGATAAGCGCCAAAAACCGCCTGTATGATTCCTCGTATACGTGCTTGAACCTGTCATGTGCACAAAGAGCTGACTCTTATTGCTCTCGCTTATACGCGCTTATAAGCGCGTCCAAGCTCGCTTGAATTGCGTGTGTGAAAGCTCTTACACACGCGTATAAAAAAAATACAATGCCGAAAATACACTAACCCGAAACAGTCCCAAAGTACAAGTCATAAGTCCTCGTGTCCAAGAAATTAAAGTCATTAGTTTCATGTTGACAATTTACTACGCTCCAGACAACTACGCTACAACTATAGGAGCAATTTAGTCCTTATTTGTAATGGTTATGACTGGTTTCATGTCTCACTAACATATCTCGCTCTGATGTTGCTACAGGGTACAATTTACGTAGAACACGTGTACAATTGTGTACATGAAACTGAAAGTGTGTGCCAATATTATTAAGCGTATTGATCAGCCTGAAGCTATATTTTAAACAGTTTGAGTTTGAAAGCTTCTGTTAACACGGTACGTTCTATTGAAGTAAATAATACTACTTATGAAATGAGTATTACTTTAACGTAAATTAAAATAGTATTTTTTCTTTCATAATTCTTGAAATAAATCAGCATTACTTTAGTTACATTTAAGTCATATGACAAAGAGGTTGATCATGAGTCTTTAAAAACATTGTCCGACTTACGAATCGAACCAAAGACATGCTCAGCAAAAAGAGAGACTTATTCAACGATGCTGTCAGTTTCAATAATCATTAACCAAAAATTGACGAATCTAACAAGTATCCTGTCATTGTCTGTCACGTCTTGTCGCATAAACTTAACCCAATTAGCTATTTCAGAACCATGACCCTAAAATATTATAAAGTTTTTCTCTCCGATACCGTTTTGAACATTATGGAACTGGGTCATGTTGTGAACGGTCTAGACAATCTTATTGTCAGACTGTGAATTTGTGACCTAAAAAACTAAGTGAAATGGAATTTCGGGGACAGAAGGCAACGCTTCATTTATCACTGACTCGACGATAAATCAATTATGTTCAAATTTCCATTTCTATTTATTGAAATAAGACTAAAGTGTGAAATTAAATTAGCTAGCAAAACACTGCAGACGTGACGATTTTTGATATTTATAAAAGAAAATTGAAAACGATTCATTCAACTGAAAGTCAAAGTAACAAGACCAGAAGAGGTAGCTGATACACTTTTTTTATCGTGGTAAAATCATCAAATGAGTCGTCCCACCCAGGGCAGAGTGGGAGGGACTGTCAGACTCGTACTGACTAAAATCCACGGTGTCCTTCAATAGCCCTTTACGTACCGAGGTCACGGTAATTTGTGAGTCCCGCAACCCCGGCAGGCCTTGGCCCTCTACAGACACCGTCACTATGCTGACACTTCATGAGGCGCGCGTAGAACAGAACGCGCCGTCGACCCGGGCATGGTCCATGGTCGGACAGCGAGTCGCTCATTACTCGCCGCCCGCATGCCCTAGCTGATATACTTAGAAGAAAATATATCTTAAAATATTTTTTGCCCCCTCAATCCACACATTCAGGGGCAGGTGGCCCAGTTTGTCCACAGTGGTGGACAGCGAAATACACTGCAATGCCTTGACAACTGGTGGACAGTGATACGAATTTAAACATGAGTATTCTCTGTGGACACCGCGTGGAGAGGCGGTGACCACCGCTCGTCCGCGCAATATCTAATAAAAGTCACTGACACCTGAGGTATGCTTCAGCTCCCGCACGAAGGAGCAGTGTCGTATGATAGCCATCAAAAGGCGTTAAAATATCCACAAGACGCAAGTTAACTTCTAACATTTAATTTAGAACACAAATAAACGTATAAATAGCGGCCAATATCGATTAACAAGAACCCTTTTCAGTTAAAAGTAATCGGAGATGGGCAGAAGTTGAAGCTAATTGAAGTAAATTGCCCCGTCGTCGGCGTCGGGCGACGGAAAAGGCGTCATGAATTCCGTGACGAATTGGTTTAACAGAGCAAATACTGAGTAAAGTGGGATTATTTGCAGATGCATTTTGTATGTGAAGTCGTATTTCTTGAACTTTGTGTGAGTAAAGAAGTTGTTTACCTATTGCGAAGGGTCGACTTAGAAACTTCTTCATGTTATACTTGGTGAAAAGAATTAGAGTTAGTTGTAGCTAGTAGGGGAACATTGTATAAGACGGGACGCGAGGTATGATAGGAAATCACACACTTAAGGCAAACTTAACTCTCGCTTGCGCTACGTTAGTGTTGTGTTAAGTATGCCTTTAGAGTGTATGTCCCCATTGTACCTCAAGTCCCCGTCTTATATCTTATTGTCTTATATCTTTATCTTATATACACTGTTCCCCTAAATGGTTGCTAAGAAGCAAAAGGCAACCAAAGGAACACGGTGGAGAGTAAGAGCCTGACAGTCCCTTTGGCTTCAGGAAAGGATTCATTTAATGACTGTACCACCTAAATAAAAACTAAAACCAATTAAAAATGCGAAGTAATCAAAACATACCTGCAAGTTGTTGTTAGAATAATAAATTCATCATCATCGCCATATCGATCGCAGGACGTCGATGACTCCTGTTCATATCATCACTGCCTCCCCCATCAATTTCAAATAGGGTAGGTTGGAAGCGGCTTACATTCACGTCAGACGTCCACCCTGTCCACCTCCATTCAAGAACCTCGACGACCCCATCGCCTGTTAGGTAAAATAATTCATGTTTTAAAAGTACAGAGAAAAATATTTTGCTGTCAGCGTGACGAGCGTTAAATGTAATGAAAATGTTTCCATGAATGAATTAAGTAATTTAAATGTGTTGGGTTGACTTTTGTCTTCTGTTTCACTAATAAACCACTGTCACGCAAGAAGCGTGACGCCCCGAGTGCCAGCGTGTTGACGACACGTTATGAAAAATTATGAATGCAGTGACATGCAATTATCAATTTCCGCTAAGTCATCAACATTTTTATTTTATGGTGGTGATGGTTTGCAAAAGAAAAGGAGTTTACTTGTGCTCTGCAGTAGATCGATTATTAGGTATCAACGTATAACATTTAATTTTGCAGATTGGTTTCGTCTTATCAATGAGCATAATTTTTCTTTATATAAATTATTACTATTTAACATATTTTTTTTTTCCGTAAAATGTTAAAAAAATAACATTAGTAGCGTGACTCACGACTTTCGGCTATTTGACGTCATACATATTAAAATAAGACTTTGATAATCAAAACATGTGGGTCTGTCAACAATTTGCAGGTATAGTATCTCAGGATAGTTATGTGTAGGCTAGTAGCGCCATTTTAAACGGCACCATTTCTATATCCCATAACTAATTTTAAAAATATGCTGCAATAGCAGAATTTACACAAAATTCAAAAGCAGAATTTACGCAGTGTCAAATGCATCAAAGAAAAACTGCGTTCATGTATATCAAAAAGGATTTGTTTGTATTACCCGCCGATGTTGGGAGCGTGACATGCACAAATGTAATGAACCGTTAAACTACACGGATATTATGACGCTGTTTCAACATACAAATCGAAACTGGTGTCATTATCGCTTTTGTTTCGATAGCAAATATTATTTCGAATATGTTTTTGCATTAAAATAAACTAAAGAGTTGATAACTCATAGCGTGACTTGATCTCGAATTCACTATGTTGACACTTACATAAGAGTCGTAATTTTTTTAAAGAAATACTAAATTAACTAGATATGTGGAGATTAAAAACTAGACAAAATACTCTAATTTTCCTACCAGTTTGGCTTGAATTTTTTTTTTCTGACAAAATAAGTAATCCGAGGTAGGCCTAAATATGATGTGATGTAGTGTGATCATTACAATATTTTTGAACGACAAGTTTTCCAACACTGTATGCTTGTCCAAGACCACAGCAATTTAAGTTTAACAAACGAGCAAACGCGTAGGTTGATTAAAAGCGTGTTGAAAATTCTCTTCAACAACTAACACGATAGTAATAGAGCGTCGGCGCTCGCAGCGTGTCACGCCTGACTGTCATGAAGAATGACGCCACACGGATATAACGGGTCAGTGAACGTTCAAAGTTTGCTATTTACACTGTCGTGTTTTCACTAAATTGCGAAAAACGTAATTTTGCTTATGGACGCTTATACTGAAATGGATGGATATTTTTAGTTCGGATTAATTTTGTAAGTACCGTTTGACACGATGCGATGTCAAGTGTATTTGAAAAGCTTGCAAAATTATTAGCTTTATGTGTATTTACATACGTGTCAAGGTTGAGGCGAAGGTATACCGTTACTTTGAACACAGTTTGGTGTAGCGTCCGTCACTGTCTAATAACTATTGCAAGACAGAGATAAAAAAACATTAAAATTAAAGCTCGGTCGTGCAAGAGACGTTTAGGTATAGATCTCAACCTAAGATAGAACTTCAAGTTAGAATGGGGTTTGCAAACTGTTTTTTTTTTATACTTTCAAATTTATTTTATCCTTCGTAGGCATGAAATGATCCAGGAATATAATACTCTAAAATTACCTACATACGATATTAACTATCAATATATTTGAAAGGGACAGAATTAATATAATAGCAGTATTTTATCCCTCCGAATTGTATGGTGTCTGGTCGCGACCGCAGACTAATTATAGTGATTAATGTCGCACCAACACATACTTATTCACATTATTCATGACCGTTTTTATTTATATCGTTGGTAGTTTATTTGTCGGAGTTTTTCTACTCTTTGTATTATTGAAAATATGTATTATGTAGTACGAGACCTGTTTTAAGGAGGTACAGGAATTGTATTGTAAAATAACAATATTAAGTAATACCAACAATCAGGCTTAATTTTCATTTTTTGGAAAAAAATATTAACAATGCCAATCATTAAAGGGTTATTTTCAAATATGCCTAAAATTAATTCAATACCCACGCAGCGCTCAATCCTAAATCAGCAAAAGCAATGTTATTCCGTACGATCCCAGAAATTATTATTCATAATAATTTTCATTGCTTCAAAAAGTTACCAGAAGAAATTGCAAATGACTTTCAAGGTTCGTAACTTTAGCAAATTGCGAATGACGAGATTCGCATTTAAGTTCAGATTGCGCTAGAAAATTGCGATGTAAAAGTTATGCTCCTATAAAAAATATATTAAGCGATGCAAGGGGAAGAGAAGTACCTACAAACATAGAGAAAAAAAGGTTATTGTAATTGAACATTTGTTCCTCTTACCTGTTAAATATACATTTTTTTAACTTGGTAAAATCATTAAATGAGTCCTCCCACCCAGGGCAGGGCAGGAGGGACTATCAGACTTGTACTGACTAAAACACACCGTGTCCTTCAATAGCCCATGACGTTCCGGGGTCAGGGTAGCTCGTTAGTCCCGCGACCCCGGCAGGCTTTGACCCTGTAAGAGGGTCCCGTCATTGTGCTGACAGCTCTTTGAGTCGCGCTTGGAACACACCGTTAAGCATACTAACCGATAAAATTGATTTAATAAACGGCTGTACGGCTTTCCAAATCCTGAATGTAAGTAATCCCGGACTTAAGTAGGCCAGTTACAGGAACTTTAAGTTTGCCGAACATTTCTACAGTGAGTTCTCACTTGGTCTCTATATAGCTCACTGAACACAATCTATCACACAACTGGAACTCCTACGCACTATCAAAACTCAATAAAAACTCTTTGACGCCGTATATGACAGCGACACGGTTGGCGCAATGGCTGAGTGATCGATTGCTGCGCAGCGTGTCGCGAGTTCGTTCCCCGCACGGAATAAATACTTATGTGGATGATCTGCAAGTAGTTGTTCCGGGTTGGGTGTTTGTGAATTTGAGTTTCTATGTTTGTAAACGCACCCACGATATAGGAACAAATTCCGGGCAACAGGCAACATACGATATATATATGCTCGCCAGGCAACTGACGCTGGTGAGGTCTACCTCACCTGGATTGGTAGTAAGCCATCACCCAGTGGAAAACTAAACTATTCACAATCTCGAATATTAAATTACAGTACCTATTACAAAAATGAGGGGTCTTAGTTTCGTGATCAAATCAGTAATTCTATAATTAAGGTCAAAACTTTTTATTAGTTCGCAAGAACCTTCATCTTTGCTAAAACAAGTTTTAACGACGAGGCAGGCCACTAAGAAGCAAATAAAACTTGAAAGGCTCAAAAACCAAGAAGAAAAAAGAAGTTTAATTACATTCCCTTTGTAAAAGGATGCAAATAAAAGGAACACTGGTATTTAACAATAAAATCGTGACCTTAAATCCTTGGAACAGGCCTTAAATTAAGTTTTCCCGCCCGTCATCATTATCCGTATCTTAGAAAATTTTAAACGTACCCTTTTACGAGCTATGAGACGGTACCCGCCTTGTTCTTGTCTCTTGGCTTTGTCGTAATAAAAGTTATCCCTGTCTGTATAGATAGATACCCATGGTATTGTATACTAAGTTATTAATATTGTCCGTTGTAGATTTATTAAATTGAGGTTTTGAATCACGTGTTTATTTTTAAACTTCGCTAAAATAAACCCATTATTTTTATGACATGTATTTAAATTTATCTAATTATTTTAATTGGTTTATGAGGTATTCAAATTACCCGGTATACTTAATAAACTCTCCAACTAAGTAGGGGAACAGTGTATAAGACAGGGACGCGAGTTATGATGGGAAATCACACACTTAAGGCAAACTTAATACAAACAATACTAACGTAGCGCGAGCACCAACAGGACGCCATTTGTTAATGGTCTCTTGTAAATGACGTCCTGATGGCGCTTGCGCTACGTTAGTGTTGTGTTAATTATGCCTAAAGAGTGTATGACCCCATTATACCTCGCGTCCCCGTCTTATACACTGTTCCCCTACAACGCACATTTTAAATTAGATTAATCAACATTAAAAAAACAACTAGTGTCAGGTGGTCAGTTTCCTTCGTTAGAGTAGTTAAACATGCAAACGTAATGAGTATGCATATGGTACACAGGTTAACTCATAGGTACACCGTCCATTAAAAGCTACACACCGTTATAAACTTTATTACGTTAGAAACAAAAACCAAAATTGCATATAAAAGTCCGACAGACAGATAAGCAGGACTTTTGCTGGGTGCGTAATTTCATTTGTTTGGAAAATTTTCTTCCCCTAACCTCATCTGTTTTCATTACTCGCCCGTCCACTGAGCTCATTATTACTTTCAATATTGCTGTTTTACCTAAAGACCATTATTTATCATAATAAGTACGTGCAATGTCTGTTCTTTGTGGCTTGAATATTTTTTATGTTATACAAAGCAACTTGCTGATGAATGATGAGTTTTATGAGAGAAGTTTTTAATAGTGTTGTTAGGTACTGAGACATTCATCAAATGAGTCCTCCCACCCAGGGCAGGGCGGGAGGGACTGTCAGACTCGTACTGACTAAAATCCACGATGTCCTTCACTAGCCCTTTACGTACCGGGGTCACGGTAATTCGTAAGTCCCGCGACCCCAGCGGGTACTGAGACATTCAAAGAATTTTTCTATTACAGGTGACTAACATTCGGTTTTTTCAAACTTGCCTCAAGTCGACGGTTCAGCTCAGCTAGGCACAGTTACCATAGCAACGGTTCAAAATACCAGTCAAATCATATCATCATCATCATCATCTCAGCCATAGGACGTCCACTGCTGAACATAGGCCTCCCCTTTAGATCTCCACATATACCGGTTGGAAGCGACCTGCATCCAGTGTCTTCCGGCGACCTTTATAAGGTCGTCTGTCCACCTTGTTGGTGGACGTCCTACGCTGCGCTTGCTAGTCCTTGGTCTCCACTCTAGTACTTTTCGACCCCATCGGCCATCTGCTCTGCGAGCAATATGGCCTGCCCATTGCCACTTCAGCTTGCTAATCCGGTGGGCTATGTCGGTGACTTTAGTTCGTCTTCGATCTTAACTTGAGATGAAATGAATACGTAAATCGCTTACAACTACTAACTAAGCACTAATATTGAATTAAATATATTTCATTTTGCAAATGTAATATGTATAATTATTATGAAGATTCTTACTTTCTTCTGCATCAACTGACGGAAAATATATTCAACTTAATAATTTCCATCGACGACTTGCACAAAGTTTTTGCTTCAATTTTTAACGCTCACTTCACAGTTTTTCAACGTTCACTTAAGACGAGGGTTTAAAAATTAACATCTTTGTAAGCTTCGAGTATCGTCGCCCCGCCTTGAAATATATAGCAACCGAGAGAAGCAGAATCGCTGAGAATGGTCAATTTTTATCTATAACGTTTCACTGCAGTAAATCGACAGTGATTTTTCAGTGTGAAATATTAGCGGTTTCAGTCGCCATATCTCTAGGGCCGTACTGCGAGGAGACTGTTAATAAACACAATTTTTCCACGTCCGAAAAAACGCGGAAAATCGAAACACAACAGAAAATACAGCCTCTTTTTTTTCTGGACTGCTTTTTACGCAGTGACATGTAGTGAAGTGACCGAATAATTTGCTCATTTGTCAACGTCTTCGCTTTGCCGAGGAGAAAAATGATTCAGTGAATCTGTCGGGGCGTCACGTCGCTGTGAATTAATTGAAATAAATTACGTACTCCGCGACAACAGTTTAATCTTAGGCGGATGTAATCTGAAGCTTGTCAAAATTACTCATAAAAGTAATCAAACCCTTTACTTTATATTTTGAAACAAAATAGAAATTAAAGCTTACTTAGATGGTTTTAGCTGCCTACTACACAAATTGAACGGCGGTTTATTCAAACAGAAATTTTAAAAGATGACCCTGAAAAACAGCTAAAGGGCTGTTTTGGAAGCAATTCAGCGAAAAAACGACTGTAGAAACCCTACAGCGAATTTCCACATTAAAGCGTTTTCTGGTCGAAGAAATTAGCTTACGTATCGAATTTTTGTAATGTCGGATTCAAGCAATGTTGTCGTGTGTTCATCGTACTGTAAGTTTGCTTTGCTGTTGCTCAAACAGTTTGGTCAGAAGCCTTTCAATCTCAATAGAATATTCAAAGGTCGGCCTGTGAAAATATGGCTCAATTGGAGCTACGTTCCACGCGGGATTTCCACTTTAATATTCAGGCGATGAAAAATAACCCTTCATAAAAACCTGGACCATATGAGTTTTTAGAGGCCACGTATTTGAATATTGATGTTTATGGAAAGTACGGAACGAATGCCGCACCTTTGGTAAAAGGTCCTGGTTTAACGGGATGCTTGTATCATAAATCCAATGTAATGGAACTATAGATTTCTTGCGCGCGACACGCTGGCGTAAACTTCATAATGGACATAATTTTTCATTATGTTTGCTTTTACGTATAAATATGTCACGGTTATGAACATAACGAAGAGTTCATTTTGTTAAAAAATGTGCCGCTTTTCGTTGTTAAATTATGAAAAATTGGCAACATTAAGTCCCCTCGGCTGATTCAGGCTTAAAGCGTTGTTGATGTACGAGTATATAACGATATGTGTAGGAGAATTCTCGTTTATGGTATTATTTTGTAGGTTATTTCCAACCTATGTATTGCTAGCATGTGGTCTATGAAAAAACTAAAATATTTATAGGAATTATTCCACATCGTGCTCTAACAATGTTTCTAACAAAAATCTATTGACTAACTCTCTCACCGTCACCTCATAAAGTATTCATCCCACACTATAGATATTCTTCCGCTTCAAAGCTCCTCTTCAAACACTTAAAAAAAACTTCGAGCGAGCGCGCACGCATGCATTACCGACAATAAAACAAGGTCCACTTAGCGATAGGCCCGCTCCAGAGAAAAAAGGCATTAAGGCGTAATTTATCACAGTTTCCACGCCATTAAACATGGAGACTGCAAAAACCGCGTACTATACGTGATAAGCTCCATGAGAACTGGATTGTCTGCGGACGCGAAAAAATGTTAGCAAATACGATGATTATCTTTGAATAGTATGTGGAAAGCTTCTAGTTTTTCTCTACAGACTACGAGAATAGAAAACCATCCTTACTTAATACTATAAATACGTAAGTTTGGATGTATGGATGGGTGTTTGTATATATTATATTATTAATATATAATATTAATTCTGTGTACAGTCTTGTCCCCGTGTATCAAATCAACAAATCAGTTTTATATTGTTGGATGGAAGAGATCTCTTTAAAGAGATAAGCTCGCTTTCGTGAATATAATTTAAAATTTGGTTTTATTGTAAATTTTGTGCACATTATAGAATATATATAAAGAATATATATATATTATTTATCAGCTGTCCAAAAATCAATGGTTTAATTAAGGTCATAAGGTTAATATGTGGGTGAGAACATCTTAGTCCACGTATTGCAGCACTGTTTCTTTTTCATCAACTTTTATTAGTGTCAGAAAGAAAAAATACAATTATGTTTTATTTGATGTCAGTTCATGTAGCTCACAGAATAATAAATAGTAATGAAGAAATTGTAAAAAATAGAAGAGAGAAAATAAATGATGTACTGTTAAAAATAAATATAAAAAAGTTTTACACAATAAATAGTGAATTTTGATAGCAATTTCGAGTTCTGATAAAAGTAAAAATAAAGTTTTATTAATTGGACAAATAACTTTTTTTACAATATTGAGCCGGCCCGAAATTTTAGAACTAAAATAATTTGTTCTCAATAAACTGAAGTACCTTCTTTCCTAATAACGTGGGTACAAACAAAAGGCTTTAAGCCCATCATAGCAAATAACTCCAAAGATTCGAACTGCCAGTTAAAATTTAAAGATGTTTTAATTTAAAAAGCAAAGAAATCCTTTTTCATGCTCTTACAGTTATGAATAGAAAACAGAGTGATTTTTTTTGTATTTGAATATGCTGGGTAAACTTAAATACAAACAAAACCTTTTTTTACAATTTTCGTGTTTTCTGAAAGCTTTAAATTTATATAATTGAACCAACGATTGATAAACAAAGCGTAATATAGTAAAATACTCAGGCGCCTGTTTCAACTCTGAGGAATAAACTACGTTTGATAAATGAGAAGGTATCATAAAAAAATAACTTCAAAGCACAGGTAGGTTGCTTATATAAACGATGATTTTTATCAAAAATATTGAAATGATGGCATGAAAGAAAGGCCCTTTCAAAGGTTTGTTTTGATAAATTGGAAGAAATAAAGAAAGGCTTAGGTCGAATGTACCAAATGGTTCTGTCATCCAGACGAAAGTAAAATTTGAATAATTTACTGAATTTTTCTTTGGTTTTCTTTTTCAAATTGCGGTTCTTTATAACAGGAATGTTTGTTTTTTAGTTTTACAGCTGTCTCGTCTGCGATAAGCATCAAAGTTGGGCAGACCTCATCAATTGCATAGGATCGTTTGGCATGCGACTTATTTTTGAGACCTAAATTATTAAAGGTTCCCTCCCTACCTTCTTTACATATAAAGCGATGAATGGAGCTACATATACATTTTTATACTAAACATTTTTATTTTATTTTACATATTTACTACTGTTGTTGACAGTAAAATAAAACAGTTTTACAACATTAAATATGTTTTGATTTTTATTTTATTGTTTCTTTTTTTCTATGAAACATTAAATTTCAACCACCGGTCTGCTTTAAAATATTTTGCACTAAGCTTCCAAAAATGGAGCTTAACTGTATAATATGTACTGTGTGACGTTTTTATCCCAGCATTAATTCCATATGTAGCTTCAAGCTGTGGTATTTCATTTCTAGTGTTTGCAAAATTTGGAGCACTGCCCATCACACGACGGAAATGGAACAATATTATACTCGTTTATTTGGGTAAACATATTTGCAGCATATTTACAATGCTTAAAGTAATGCAAATTAATTTGGCGTGTCAACCGACCTCATCCAAAAAGTAGGTCAACGGCCTAATCATCATTGGTGGTGAACTTTACATAATGGACATGTAGACATGGAGTCCGCTCTTCACCTATACCCATTGTTTCGTCTAAAGGCTAATGGGCGCGGGCCGACCGTGTTATTCAAGTGTCAAGAAGATGAATGTCACGTAATTTATGAGGTTCCGTTGAAAAACCGGCTTACTTTGATACCTGGCTTACCAAGTCCGTTGCATGACAACATATAATGCCGGTTTTCACGGTAATCCATGTTTTCATATTACGGATTTGATTTTTTTTTTCCGTGACACGAAGTGGCTATTAACATTGTTGATGGGTTTGTACGCAATCGTTTTGAATTATAAAAAGTACTGACTATGATATACTGACATGGTTAATTTAATTTAATGCTTTTAGTGAGTATCTGTTTCTAGAAAATACAGTTTAATGCGTAAATCATGTTCTATACGTTTCAATTATTAGCTCTGCAATAAGCAAAATGCGAAATGTTCAGAAAAAGATTTTTGAAAACACGAACAAACAAGTTTTAGCGAGACGAAACTTTTAATTACATTGAAACAAGTTATAGCGCAGAAAATATACGAATTTAAGTAGTTATACCGACTGTAACAATACGTTATGAAGAAACTATTACGAGAAGCTTAGTCTTGTAAGTTACACTTAGATTTGATTGGACTTTAAGTATAATGCCTCTAAACATTTTTTTTAGAAACCAATTCGTGACGATGGTAATATGTTGCAAATAAAAATACTAGAGCTTGGAAAAATTGTGATAGTGTTTTAATAAGTAAAATTATGTACCGACTTCGTTCAGTACTAAGTAGGATGCAAGTCTGCGAGGATCGTCCGGAACTGCGTGGATCGTCCGGAGGACACGGTGGAGCATACGGTGCAGGACTGCCCCGCTTGGGCACAGCACCTTCGTGTCCTCACGACGGCGAGTCGCCACTGGTGGCGCCTCATGGCGTGTTTGAAACACTTCTATACATTTGATTGCATGGACCATGCCCGGATCGACGGCGCGTTATTTTCGACGCGCGCCTCAAACAGTGTCAGCAAAAAATGACTGGGCCCCTCTAGAGGGCCAAAGCCTGCCGGAGTCGTGGGACTTACGAATTACCGTGACCTCGGAACGTAAAGGGCTATTGAAGGACACCGTGAATTTTATTCAGTAGAATCCCTCTCCGCCCTGGGTGGGAGGACCCATTAGATGATTTTACCACAAAAAAATACAAAGAAAGTAGGATGCAAGAGTACCAATGAATGTACCCAAAACTTTTAGATTAACGATAGACCTAATAACCACCGCAAGCATGGACCCTGCTCTTCTGAAACCGACGGAGCACTGTTTTTTTTTTGTTGAAGAAACATTTATAAAACGCAAAAAAATATATGTAATTATTAAAACCCTCGAAAAACTTGAATTTTGCCGACAAGTCATCGCGTTAACAATAATCAAGAGCGTCGAACTTCTTTAACGTTAGAAAAAAAGCATAAAACAATGTAGCACTTAATAACTATCAATTTCACAGCAGCCGTAAAAGAATTTTTATTAGAATTTTCTCAAACTCCCGCTAAAGGGCCGTCAATATAAAAACTTTTCCGAACTAATAAAATGTTCTTAAAAATGTTCTAGAAAGAATATTAAAATGTAATCTACGAAGTATAAAAATGGACAGCGGCCAACCGCTGTAAAAGTGGATTGTGTAAGAGGGTCCTAAAGAAAAAAGTGTAATGTAATATGGATCAATAACCCATTACAGCTAAAGTTGGTGTGTGTTGAATATATTACATCTATGATTGGTACTTACGAGGTTCTTTTACTTAAGATATTAGATAGAATTTTACTACTTATAGGTTTTACGTCTTTATTTATTTCTTGGTCTATCTGCTGGTGTGACACAAGCATTGTTTGATACCAAGAACAACAGCTAATAAAATACTTATTTGTTGGAAAGATGTTTAAGAAAAGGACGGAGAAGTATATCTTCTTCTTTTTGTGTCGTGATCCATTTAAATAATTAAACAGTTTGGGCCCAGTAGGTGGCCACGTTAATAATTGCGTCGGAAACCTTGTTCAAATCACCGAAGGTGCAGAAAAAGAAGAGTGGAGAAGTATAAAATTGCACTTACACTTAACACACACAAATGTACACAGTATTTTGATACAGTTATTCGCAAAAGCGAAATAGAGAGGTATCATTGTCACAAAGCCTTTTCGCTTTTCGATCAGTATCGACATGACGCAATTTATCTTTGTGACTGTACTTTATCGACAGTAAGTATGTGCCTATACGAGATTGTTCGAGGTTTTTTATGACTACATCAGAATGGAAACCCTATTTGTGAAGACTTCCATCAATCAAGGAAGAAGTATTTTTTTTAATCTCTCTAATACATTATATATAATTATATTAATGTTAGGTTCGCGTTTGACCACTATCTCGCCTGATGGCAATATTTTATTTTTCACAGACCTCTGCTCCAGCAATGAAAACATTATGTACTGATTATGTATACAGAGTTAGATACAGAAACTTATTCTAGACCAATCATCGTTTTATACAAATAAGACGGAGTATAACAGTTTTTGAATGTCGACAATTATAATAAATCGCTCCCAAACCGCCTTTAATTCAGCGTCTCCTAATATTTAATGTGGTCGGTGCTGTTAAAATACTCTGTCTGTTATCACTATTTTGGGAAAAGAAACATATTTCAAATAACTAACTATATTGCCATAGTGGTCTAGTGACTACAAGTGCTACTACTGAGTATTTGGTGCAGGGTTCCATACCCATGTCAGAAAAAGTTTTGTTGCAATTTCCCAGTTGAAGCTAGCAGTTTTTTATTTGTGAAAATGAAATGATCTTTATCTTTGCAAATAGGTTTTATAAAATACTTTTAATTGGCTTTAAAACAAACTATACAAGGCCGGTGTTTCGTTCCTAATTTTCAAGACACTCCAAAAATCTTTAACCAAGTAATGTTAGAGTCTGATAACATCACTCAACATCGTGACAGCGAGATTTTGACATAAAGATTATTATTATTATTTAGAACAACAGAATTTCCTCTAAGCATTGTTTGTTTCGCTCAAAGTTAAATTGAAAATTAGAAGCAACTCGATATTTTGTTGTTTTTGATTGACTTTGTTATCCACATTTTTGATTGAACAAGCATTTTGATATTGTTTTAGATCGAAATTACATTTTACAGGGAAGATTGTGAAGTTCCGTAATTAATTTGTGTTTAAAATGAGGTTAGGTTTCCGGGCGGGTAGGATCCACCTTCTTGTGGGCTCCAATATCAGTGGTAGGCCTCACCAGGGCCTTCTGGCTAACTACCACCATTCTGCCGGAGTTCGGCGCCAAATAGTTTTGACTGTGTTCCTTCGGTGCGAGCGAGATGATGGTGCGATCTGTGACTTAGCTCGCTCCATCTTGAGCGTTGTCTTTGCGCCTTTGAGCTAGATAGAGATCAAGAGCAAACCCATTTTTTATTGAAAAAGGGTTTTTTCTTTGCATAGTCAAAACTTATTTTTCATTGGTTCATGACGTCTCCAACACAGTTATCATAAAACAGTGAGTTTATAAATCAAGGGATATATTATATAGTATAAAATATATTGCTCTTAAAAGAAAACAAAAGAAAATACTAACGTATTTTCTCGGGATGAAGTAGTGAGTAAAGGTCAATATGTTAAATGTAAATATTGACAAAACACACATAGAATGATAGTTTGTTTAAGTCGATTGTATCCTGGATTGAACAGGCACAAACACAGGAACATGGAGCTTGGCACAAGCAAGGAGGGGTGATGCCGAAATCTAAATGGGATGAACGGTCTCGTGTGAGTTTATTACACGCGACTGTTTTACCGCGCGATATGGCGGTGAAGCGGATCTCACATCACATTGACTATGTATAAAATCAATCATACCAAATCGTATTTGCAGAACACACGTAAATTGTCCAACCGCGCGATCGAGTGCTCATCAAAGGTCCGCGTGACACACCACCAATTTTTGCTTTGCCGCAAGCCGCCACCGCTCTACTGGCGGTTTTGTCTCAGTATTGCCTTTGTTTGTTTGTTGGTATTAACATCTAAACTTTACGGCTGAACTAACATAACAAAGAACTTTCCAATACATACAAACCTATAACCAAGGATAAACTCAGAAACTACATTCCAGCATAAATTAACACAAACAAACCCCAAGATTATAGTGTTCAAATAACTAGACAAGCATTAATCCTATCCGAAGCTGAAAGGCTTGCTATGCATATTCAGGCAGCCAATAACCCCTCCTAGATAAATAGGATGGAGCATGCGTTGCCCATCCCTCAAGCGTTATGATGAAGTGATCGCACAGTACGGACTACTCATACAATATTCATGGGTTGAGAATGCGGCAATTTGGCCGACATGTCCCATGTCCTACAAACAACACAGATGTATCTCAAGTTCGGGACAACACGTTAGTGATCTGATGTGTACAGAAGTGTTGGGCTTACTCCGGTGATATGGAAATCCTTTGGAGTGGACGAGTGATGGGTGTAGCACTTGACTGGATAAGTTACATGGACCAGGAAAAGGGGGTGAGTTACATTCAGAATTTATTATTGAACATGCAACAAACATACGTACTGCATCAATTATTCACGACTTTTGCCTTTAAGGAGTGGTTTTTTTTTCTTTTAAGCGAGAACTTGAAAGCACGTCTTTGTAAAATGTGTATCACGCGTAGCATGACACCGTAGAAATGGATAGTATCTCAACACCATTGAAGAATAGAAAGATTATTGCCATTTGAAGCATGACAATATTTAAAATATATAAAAGAAAATTTTCTATTCTTCAATGGTGTTGAGATACTATCATACTCTTGCAAAAAACAGTTAAATTATTCAGAAATAACTTTGTCTATTAGTCATGCTACACGTGTAGGCCTTTAGTGTAAAAGTTCATCGTGCTGTGCTGGCACTGCCGCTGCTGCTGCTGAGTACCTGAAAGATGCATAGTTTTAATATAGTAGTTAGTTAATTTTGGCATAAATAATAAGCTTATTATGGATTTCGATCGAAATGAAACGAATGAAAATCTTGTGATGATCGATGCTTATTTTTACATTTATGGCTCTACCGTGTGATCAGACTGTGTATTTAATTGTTTGTCATTTAAGAACTGCCAGTTAAATTCACGGATGTATGCCACTTATTCAGCAATTGTAATGTGGAGACATGGTACTGATAGATAGCATAATTTAATTAACAAACATCTATCAATACGCTAACGTTTTGGGTTTGAAACGACAGACAATGAACGAAGATGTAAAACTGTTACTCTAATAATTATGTCTCTTTTCTCAAATATCAGAAGTTACGTCTTACTTTAGAACTAATAATTCCTGAAACATTTACCAGCACAATGTTACACAAGAACTTATTTAATTCTGGACCCTCTGAAAATAAAACTGAAATTCATGGCACTACATCAAAAGGTGCCGCAAGTAATACATTGTGAGTAAGCTATTGTGACAGGTAGGGCTATTATCGTCTAACACTCGAGAATTTTATATTTTTAATAGGGAGGTAAAACGATCTATGTAACAAGTTTCTGCGTTACTTTCATCCTGAAACACTGTATTATATGATATCCTAAAACCAAGTGATTTAGTATGTTTTTCTTCAATAAATTGGAACGTTACATGAGACACATAATGTACATAATGTTCAAAGTTGCATCTATAGTGTACAATGTATCATTATTGTATTGACACATTTAGTTCTCAAAGCAAAGGTCCAAAGCGCGCCGCACACGGCTAAGATACTATATTATATTATATATATATTAAATATATTTTATCTTAAGATACCATATCGCTCGCTATATAATTCAATGTACCATCACACACAACGAAGATAGTTTATATTTCATATTTTGGTATCTTAAGATATAATTGTATGGCGAGCGATTAGTTGTGGCGCACTTTATGTCGAATCACATCTTGATAACGTTGAGGGATCTCAGCCTCTCTCGTGGACCAGGTATCCATAATTGCTTACGGCAGATATCGTTCCGTATCTTGAATGGCACACTAGTACAGATTATGGGGGTTCATGATTCAACATAATAGAGGAATAGGGATTTCGTATAATGGGGAACAGATTGCCTGTCATGTCAACCGTGAATCGGATACGTCGTTGAATGTCAAGCATGCAATTAAATGTCTCGGCTAGTACCGCAGGGGATAGCGTGATGGTATTTTGATTTATCTTTTACGGTACTCAGCGTCGTTCGTCCCATAGACCCCTTTCAACAGATAAGAGTACTCGACTACCGACCGTACTTCAACACAAAATCAATAACACTTCGAAGAACTTACGTCATACATGTTCTACGTATAACAGTTCGACAGAACTTTTTATAAGTGAGCTAAGTTCAACAAAGTAAATATCGTATAAAAACCCAACAAAAAATAAAATCCAAGCCAAAAATATATAGGCTCGTCCGACACCCGGAAAAATTCCTCCAACTTGGCTAATAAAGATTTATCGTTGCGATAAAAAATTTCATAGCAGTGAGTTGGCCGTAAATAATTCGTGGCATACCTGCGAATGCTGATTTGACATGGGTCAGGGCCCTGAACTCGAGCCGTATAATATTTCATTCCTTCCGACTCGAATCACAAGTCCAACCACGATGCAAATTGAAATTTCGTTCGGACACCGCACTTCTTATTGGTTTGTGTCTTATCTACGCATCAAATAATAATATCTGTCTGGTTTATGTATTTGAACCATATATTTCAAGCAAGCGTGACATAAAAGTAAGATCAGTATTATTTCAATAGAAAATATTTTTTCAAAACAAAACGAGACAATGAGGAATTTTAAAGACTTCTACAGCCTTTTATTATAGAATTTTAAAGATCCAGTGAGAAACTTCGATTAGTATAAATGGATTATTGACCAATTAATCAGCCTTGAAGTTATCGTTATTCAAGCTTCATTAGTTCAAGCCCAGCTTGAGAGAATATAAAATGTCTCAAACATTTAAATTTTGTTTAAAATGAAAAGTAAGTTTCTTGCGCCTTTAATTAGTGTTTCTTTTCTGAAATAAGTGTTAATTAGATTTTACTAGTCATGCCAAAGGAGAGGAAAGTAAGTTAAAGTTAAAGAGATAAGCATGTTTAATGGATAATTAAAACTAATAAATTCCATCTCCTTTTTTTCAGAAGCTCAGCAATTGGGAGAGCTACAAGGAAAAGTAAATCTTAACACAACACTTTAAGTTCTGAATTGTTTTGTGAATCAATTGATCAGAAACGGACAAAAACAAAGCACTCACATTTGGTTGTTTGTCCCACACTCATTAATTTGACCGCGCGGCTAACCCCAGAATGTTCTGAGCTATTAACTACCGAAACTGGGTATGCAATAAATTGAGACTTTTCATATATAAATCAGGGCCGAGGCGTGTCGCAGAAGGTCTGCAGATAAACCGGATAGTATAAGAGTGAGGGACATTACTTAGAGCAGCTGCGGCGGACCGGCGTCGCGAACTCACTCACATTACAACCAGTTTTATGTGAGGACCGGGCGAATCTTGCTTTAATACTGTACGTTTCTGGAGAAACTTGCACAAATTGAAACTCGGAGGCCTCAAATAATTGGAATAATTCGTAAGTTGGAAACTTCATAATTGTAGGCGGAGATATCTTAATTAAATTGTCAGGCTTTTAATGCTTTTGTCAAACAGACTGGCGAACCGAAGCGAGACGTCAGTCCGATAGTTCTGTCACGCTATGGGATCGCTTTCGCTGTTCTATGTGACTGGATTCAAACAATTCCATACATTACAAATAAAAACGTCACGGTTCGCATTCGCAACGCCTGTCTGTTTGACAAAGGTATAATTGATTTAGTATTTAAATGGTCAAAATCAAGTTAAACATTATTTAAATATTAATGCATGACCATACACAATTCTTCAGTAAATTATTTGGTATGACCAATACCAATTTAACACAAAGCAAACCGCAATTATCTACATCAATTTGTTCACAAAAAGTAATTAATTGACGCCACTGCAATCAACCGCATTGAAAAAGTGTCAAAACACAAACTTCATTAATAATGAACCACACAAATAACTAATTATGGATTATTCCATTTTCTAGCTCGTTCTAAAATGTTCTACTGTTAAGAGGAAAAAAAAAAACAAATGAGAATCAACCTAAAGTGCTTAAACCTCTCCACATTCCCGGCCATGTTTCCTTGGCTCTTAAATCCGGATATCCGGCTTCATCTCAGATTCTTTATTTGTCTTAGGGATGAATTTCACCGTAACGGATGAAGAGGTTTTATTTTTAGTCAAGAAAAAAGTTAAACAGCAGGGATACCAATGTGATGTATGAGTATGGATTAATGCCTTTGTCAAACAGACAGGCGAAAGCGAAGCGTTTCCGAAGCGATACCGCACCGAAGCGAGACGTCAGTCCGATAGTTATGTCACGCTATCGGATGGCTTTTGCATTTCTATGTGACTGGATTCAAACAATTCCATACATTACAAATTAAAACGTCACGCTTCGCATTCGCCACGCCAGTCTGTTTGACAAAGGCTTAGAGGCAATAAATTGAATATAAATTGATAGAGTAAAGTAGGTACTATGAGGAAACTTTTCAGAACTTGTTTCGATTTTTAAAAGTCATGCCACCAAACGTCCTCCATGTTGGTTTTTGTAAAGCAAGTGGTATTAAGTTCACTCATAAGCATCACTGAATATCTTTATGAATTTGACTAACACGTTTCATATAAACTTTAGTATTTCATTAAAAACGTGAAAACCTTGTGAAATATAAACAGCAACTTTTCACTAATCCGAATTTTTTTAACACTACTTCGAATGCGAATAAAAAAATCGCTAAAAAGATCGCTGGTACCAATTAATTTTCCGGAAATATCAGATTTATGAAAGAAAAAAACAAAACAGGGAAAAGTGGTACATCAATAAACAAAAGTAAAATCCTACGAAACGGAAATCTTGTAAATTATAAATCTACCCTGAATGGAATTGAAATCTACATAATGGTTTGCGCAGAGAAAAAATGTGAGTACCGAACAGGACGACAATAATACAAAACATTCGGGAACATAGCGTGGCTCTGGATGAAGTATTACAGTGGCTATATGACTATATATCACACTAAACATGAGTACTCATACATTCATATACAGAGTACTATGTACGTATTTTTTTATGTGAAAGATGATGTAGAATTTATAGTCTAATTTTTACTCAAATATCAATTGAATCGATCTTGTGCGTGGATTTAATATACGGAATACCACTGTAGTTTTTACGTTCATTACCTACAATAATACGATAAAAATATGTGTTATGTTGTATGTGCTTGTGACTCATGCCAAATGAATTTATTGGTTTCTTTTCGCACATAACAAGCAAAGACAAATAAAATAGAATTCTTATTTGAAACTCACGGACGCTACGCTGTCGTAGCATAGTGCTACGCCGTAGCTTATCGTGTAGCAGACCGTAGTAAGTGCAACGTCATTCATTATGTGTTTAGTTTTCATTACTAGCTTTTTTTTTATCGTGATAAGATAATCAATGAGTCCTCCCAACCAGGGCAGGGCGGGAGGGACTGTCAGACTTGTACTGACTAAAATCCACGGTGTCCTTCAGTAGCCCTTTACATACCGGAGTTACGGTAATTTGTGAGTCCCGCGACCCCGGCAGACTTTGGCCCTCTACAGAGCGCCCTGTCACTATGCTGACACTCTTTAAGGCGCGCGTGGAACACAACGCGCCGTCGACCCGGGCATGGTCCATGGTCGGACAGCGAGTCGCCTATTACTCGCGGCCGCATGCCCGCGCCTACGGTGGCCGGAGATCGTCTGGCGACGTCTGTCGCCGTGGGCGTCTACCACTGTGGCTGGGGTGGAGGGAGGACGCTGTCCTCTCCCTAAATAAAATATAATGCTTATTTGAAACTCACGGACGCTACGCAGTCGTAGCATAGTGCTACGTCGTAGCTTATCGCGTAGCAGACCGTAGTAAGTACAACGTCATTCATTCTTTTACATGTTTACCTTTCATTACTAGCTTACTGCAACTTTAATATAATTCGACGAAAATTTAGTTTAATGTTGTAATCATTTGTTATTAACCATTTTGTTTTTAAGCCAGTCAATACTGATAGAATGGTTTAAAAGGAACCAAAAGAGAGTTCCTCATAGTAGCGCCTTTTTGCTTGGCAGGGCAGAATAACAGATGAGAAGTTTTAAAAACCGACTACATTAATAGAGAAATAAGTAGTATTCTCCAACGTTATAATGTTCCATCTAAGTAATAATTTTACGTTTATACACCTACTCACCTATTTAAAGCAGCCAGGGCTTATTTATTATGTATATTTTTAACTTATCATTGATACTTACGTGTTTTTTTCACCGACCTAAAATAAATAGATATAAAACCTACCATTCAACGTTATTTTTAGATAAACGATTGAGTTTATTTTCAGAGTCACCCTTCTGTCAAAATAACGGGTCACTTCAGTTAATTTTAACCCGGAGTATTTTTGTTGCTTGTATTATATACTAGCTGTTGCCAGCGGTGTCGACTGCGTATTTTGAGAGAGCCAAATCAAATGAGACCTCTTGCCTAGGGGTCGAAAGTGTTATTCTAGACTGAGAACTATCACTGAGTTTAAAATCAAAAGTTTTTATTTCACATAGGCCCATGAGGGCACTTATCAAACGTCGACAGCAGGTGCTCGGTTCGTGTTGGTCGATTCCATGGAGAAGAACCGGCAAGAAACTCCATGGTTACTCTCATAAAATATAGTATGGTTTTACAAACAGATTGTTACAATTTTGAATGCTTAGATATGTGAGAAAAGCGTAGGCCTGGTAACAAGGGGTAAGTCCTTACTAAAATTAGTGCTACAAAAAAAGAAATATAAATATATACACACGACTTACAATAATCTCACATTCACAAACAAGGAGTAAGGAAGAATCTATATAAAAAAGAAAGCTATAAAGGGTTAACTCTATAATGTCTTACAAACTGTAAAAAGTTTAGTTTTATTACAACACTAGCTTCCGGCCGCGACTCTGTCCGCGCGGATGTCGGTCTTCGCGTGGATGGTTTATTTCTCCATTTTGACTAACTCTGACAATGACATCTTATAAATATCTATTGGACCCAAATACGGCTAAGCCTATAATAATTAAGGAGATCGCGGTTCTACAGAACAACGTCTATGAATAAAACTGAAAAATAAGTTTTTTTTCTACGTATTTTTCCAGGATAAAAAGTATCCTATGTTATGCCCAGGATAATAAGGAATAATTATACCAAGTTTCATCGAAATCGAACCGTTAGTTTTCACGTGATGCCTGCATATACAGACAGACAGACAGACAAAAAAAATTTTAATCACATATTTGGGTTTGGTATCGATCCAGCAACACCCCCCGCTATTTATTTTTTCAATATTTTCAATGTACAGAATTGACCCTTCTACAGATTTATTATATGTATAGATAATCCGTTGAGCCATTCTCACGTAATTGAGTAATAAACATCTATCCAAACATCCATTTTTTTTTCATTTATTATGTAAGCTAGATTCTAGATTTACTATATTAAAAATAAGATTTGTTTTTGTTAAAATAAGGTTGAATTTAGTTTTTCTGTACCTGACAAGACTATCAAAATAATCAGTAATCTCTTTGCGATAAAGTTGTTTTTTCAGGTTATTTTAATAAGATATAATAATTACCAGTATTTTCTTATAATCCTTCAAAATACTTTTTAACAGAATACCTAAAGACATTGTAGCAAAAGAGTTAAATGTAAACAGATACTTTTTAAAGAATACAAGCCACTTTCAGTACCACGACCAAATCTACAGGGACCGATCCGTTATCCTTAAACCCATTGTTCTTTGTTTGACTTTCGCAACTACACACATCGACACAAAAACTTTTCTTGTCAACAAATTAATTGCCTTTCATGCTATAGTAGGTGTTCAATTGGGTGGAAATTGTGGTGAACTTTGCGTAGGAGTTCGAAACAAAACCGATGCATAGTCTATCAATCGTGAAAAGTCTTGAAACAATCATATAGGTATCATTACGGTATATGGGAGTCGCGGGGCTATTTCATCAGGTAACCGTGAACCTGGAACGTAAAGGTCTATTGAAGGATCACCGTGGATTTTAGTCAGTACAAGTCTGACAGTCCCTCCGAGACGGGAGGGACTACTGGACACCCACACCTTGGATGTGGTGGACACCTTTGATGTTTTTAACACGATTTAAAAAAACGGTATGTTTGGTACCGAACCGAACATTTTCGCTAATTTTGAGGAAAGAAAAATTCAGCTGCGACTGGGACTTGAGGTAGAGTTTCCAAGATATGACTTCAAACGCCTTACCATTTAGGCCATCGCATCACCACCGTCGAGCCGAATCTTTAATTCCCTTGTTTGAACTTTTTTGTTAACGTTGCACCATCTATCGGAATAGTATGAAACTATTAAAGCTTATGATACGTGACACAGGCGTAAATACATCTCTAGTTGTTTTTATTGCCAAAATTTTTGTCAAAAATGTTGTCAAAAAAGCGTCCATTATCCTTTTCCTTCGTTTGTGTGGGAGTGTTAACAAAATAAGTAGTAATTAAATGTCACTGGTAAAAAACTTTAACCACCACAATCATATAAACATCATCGATTAAGTACGTGCGGATATCAATGGACGTTATTACGGTATTAGAATCCAGTAGCTATATTTACTGTTCTGAAATTAATTGCCTTTCATTCGATATGTTGATGTCAAACAAGGTGGCAATATATCGGTCATTGCCCTTTTACATAATATCTTTGCGTGGGAGACCGAACTGGAAACTCTATCGTATATCATTCGTGAAAAATCTAGTCAACACGCACTGAAAAACCAACTTAGAAATTCATTTGCTGGGCGGTTAGTTTCAATGTTGGACATACTCAGCGAAACACTATTTTTATTTTTAAAACTAGCTTCCGCCCGCGACTCCGTCCGCGCGGATGTCGGTCTTCGCGTGGATGGTTTTTTTCTCCATTTTGAGTAACTCTGACAATGACATCTTATAAATATCTATTGGACCCAAATACGGCTAAGCCTATAATAATTAAGGAAATCCCTCTATTGAGCTACTACTGTTGAGCTCGCGTTCTGTAGTAACTGAAAAATAAGATATTTTTTTTCTACCAATTTTTTCAGGATAAAAAGTATCTCATTTTATGCCCAGGATAATAAGGTATAATTATACCAAGTTTCATCGAAATCGAACTGTTAGTTTTCACGTGATGCCTGCATATATAGACAGACAGACAGACAGACAGACAGAAAAAAATATTTTTTAATCACATATTTGGGTTTGGTATCGATCCAGCAACAGCCCCGCTATTTATTTTTTCAATATTTTCAATGTACAGAATTGACCCTTTTACAGATTTATTATATGTATAGATATTCTGTATTTTTTTCTCTTCTATTTTATGAAGCTTTTCGTGAAGCGGCCCAAGAAATTTCCTGAAAGGAATTCGGGAGACTTTTGTCCAGCAGTGCGACGATACAGGCTCAGGTAAAATAACTTTATGATTGTTGTTGTGTGTTTGTGTTCGAATAAAATATGTATATAATGTATTCAATCACTACATACTATAAAACAAAGTCGCTTCCTGCTGTCTGTCTGTCTGTCCATATGTATGCTTAGATCTTTAAAACTTTTTTTAATAGATAGAGTGATTCAAGAGGAAGGTTTGTGTATATAACATGCACCCGTGCGGAGCCGGGCGGGTCGCTAGTTTTATTATATTATAAATGTAACTATTTAGTGAAGATTATTATGTTTACATAACTCATCTACAGACGGGTTTTATCAGTGCTGTTACTACCTTATTTACCATCTCAGCTTAAACATACAAATATAAAGAACTGCATGCCTGATCAGCATCGCTTTGGGGCGTTTGCATACCAATGAGCACCGAAACTTCATCGTCTCAGGTCTGTTCACTTAGTAAAATGAGGAGATCCGATGCAGTGCTCGTATGAAACAAACTTAACTACTCAAATTAAAAGACCAACCAGATGAGTCTCAAATATCGTCCCCGCGAACAAGTTTAAGGAAATTTGTTGACTTTTTTTGAATGTTTTGACTTTTGACATATTTCTTCAACCATTTTTGACAATTGACTTTGACAATCAAATTATAATGCAATCAGCTTGCTGTAACATTATTCAATCGTGATTTGAAAGACACGAAGCGTCATCTACAAACGTTATTGTGGTTTTCTCTGATGATTTTAATATTATTGTGGTTTTTCTCGTTATGTATGTTTTATATAAAAACCCAGGAAGATCTGTTAAGTAACTTCGGTGTGAATAAGTTACAAATAAACTCACTTTCTCATATAATTGTTATATTCAAGATTTTCCTCTTTTCCGATCTTTTGGCACCATATAATTCAAAATTGAAACATTGGTCGCACGTCCACACATGAAATACTTTTCTAAGTAATGGTGACATAATATTTCATTTTCGCCCTTCACGGTATAGTAATTTTATTACAGGGATCAATTTTACGACATTCGATACTTTTACGGTTGTTGAGCCTAAAACGTAAAAGGGTTACTGTTACGTCTCGCTTTACTTTACTTTACCTTTTTTGTCCTTGTATGGAGTTTTGAGAAGCTATTTTATGTTTTTAATAGATTCTGGTTTTATTGTCGCACAATACTATACGAGTGTACGAGATTTATGACGGTTTCGGATGTAAAGTTTGACTTTACGATGTAATCAAGAGTTGGGACAACGGTTTTAATAAGTTGTGTCGAATCCGCTTAAAATCTCGTGTAGATTTCCGCGCCATAAAACAAATTGATATTCTGTTTATATTTTGGTCCTCGGGAAAAGGGTTGTTGTCTTTCTTTGAAGGGGATTTTGTGAAGGGGATTTGTAGCTGAACCCTCTTTTAATAAATTCTTGTATGACGGTATGTACCTTTCCAATAATCTTCAAATAGCTACCTAGCATCGTAAAATTACATTTATACTCTTATGTAGACAATTTCATTACTGATTTATTTCAAAATCTTGTTCACGCAACGAAATTACCGACCCTCTTTCAATATTAAACAGAATCCTGTTTCATATTACATAATATCAAGCAATATCAAAATAGCTCATTAGAATTTCATAAAGTAATTCAATAAGGAACCAACAAGAGTAAACGATGTTGCCGAGATCGCATATTATGTTTTATGTTTCCTCAAAGCCGGATTATCATCTGGTAAAGCGAATGTTGGCAAAAATACCATATTATGTGGTGGTTGCAGTGCTTAATCGCGGGATTTGCAGTGCTGTGTGCTCGACTGAATTTATGCAGTACAACGAGACACTTTTGTAGAGGAGATCTTTAATTTGAATAAGACAGTGAAATATTGCGGGATTTATGCAGTGTCATGCTTTCTTATCCTGTAAGTTAGAATTAAACGGACTAAGCAGTTCAATATTAAATTACGAATGCATTTTTGCTAAAATTAATTAAAGAAGTAAAAAGAGGTAGAAAATGGTATTTATGAATATTTTAAAATAACTAAAGAAGTGTCTACTGTTTATATTATCATACAATTTAAAGTTTCCTTCCCACTTTAAATATTTAACACGAAAAAAAAAACCTTTACCATCTTTCTCCAACACTGACAGCAAACTGTACTAAAACTTCAAGACAAGCACCTATACTTTAACTTCTTCATCAACAACGTCCTTTTTAATACAAGTCTACGAATTGCAATACACGTCACGTACCGGGAGTATAATGGCCGCGAGGGAGCGACTCCGGCCGGCTGAATTATACCGCCGTTGTACACAGACCACGTGACCGCTCCGCTCTTTTGATCGCCTGGTACCCTGGTAGCGTAGAACAAAAGGCATTCCTTTATTTAAGGCTTAGACGTATTGTTTGGCGGTAAAAGGATGGAGCCATGAAATATTCAACCGCATATGCTGTGCACAAGCCTGCTGGTGTCACAACCCAGTAATCTATCTGCCCAGCTATAAAGAAAAGTAGTACCTACTTTATTCAAGACTACCGCCACAAAATATTTAGACTGCTTGAATTAGTGAAACCATCCGTCCAAGTTTGTCTTGTCAGTTTATCGTAGACTAAATCCGACGTATACACGCAAGGAGGATATATCGTAAATATGCTCAGTCATAATAAATGGCTCGATTTTGTTGACTTCACGAATCGTTTTAGCAACAAAAAAGTATGAAACAGTTTATGCTTTTCCTTTTATCACACTTGTTCATTATACTAGTTAATAATACAATTTGGTCATTCGCAACATTTAACGACGACATTTACAACACCAAACTACAAATTAACGACAAAAGTAATTAATATAGAGAGGTATTGTCGGCACTTAATAGTCGTAATGCTTCAGCATTTAATTTCTTAGGCCATAGATTAAACTTGGACCATCTTGCGCTAAGTTCCCATCTCGAGCCAAATTAAAAAGCTGAGGATGCACAAAATATTTTGGCAAATTTCCTCGAGCGTGGCCGAAGTGCAGGCCGAGTATGGAGGCTCATTGCCTAGAATTCCCTCGGGAGGAGAATGCGAATCACGTCCTAGGCCAAGAGAATTCCAGCGCTTTCGACGATCTCTCAAATTATCCGTTGGACAGAGTACTCTGGATGTAATTCCGAACATTAGTGGGATTGCTCGTATGTGAGATCAATAGATCGGAAAAATATTTGGTACTCACAGTATTGGAGTTGCCTGATATTTGAAAACTATTCGTTTACCCCGCGTATGTTGAAATGCAATTCACATGAATAGATATTTTTTGCCGATGGTCGTTAACAAAATACTGGGATTTACAACGAATAAACATCGTATAAAATCAAATCGTGGCTTTTTCCATATTTTTATCGATAATCAAATTTATATAAACGCTTTTTTATAGTACACGATGGTAACCCAACACTAGAATACCGCTCATAGTAATCAAAATGCAAATTAACATTTGTCAAAGTAAATATTGCGCTGTTATATACCTTTTAATGGCTATAAAGCTCGCAATTAACTCCAGGTTGCTGTTATGGACGGTTTGTTTATATATTTTTATTAAACTAGCGAACGTTAACTGGATGCGGGCGAATTAAATCAGAGGTCATTTAGTTTTACTGATGTCGATAATTACCGCGTGCCTGACGAAGCGTTTAATGTACCGCAAATAAGTGCACGTGTACTTACTACAGCTTGATTATAAACGTGTTTAGTTATGCGTGTTGGTTTTAGAAGTGGGGAAAGGTTGATATTACGTTAGATTATATTTACATAACGTCTAGTAATAAAATTTTGCATGTTAATAGTAAAAGTGTGCCTACATGAAGTATTGTAATTGTTTGCAAGTTTAGTCTACTTCGGAATGCTACAAAGAAAGTTCCAATGAGTAAGTCGAATTTGCTTTTGCTTGAACTGGGAATCGGACCTCAGTACCTGAGGTCGGCGCCAACGCTAATATGTAATACAATGTAGTCAAATTAGATTTCACTTGACAAGACCAATACATTATTTTTTATTTCATTAAAATGACCACAATTTCATTATCTTCACGAGAACAAAAAATTAATGCATTAAACAGAAAAATCCTCTAACTAAACAAAAACTGTATACACCCTCCCACACAAGTATCCACAGTAATCTAAAACATAATGGCTAATAATCTATAACATACCCTTGTGTGTACTGTACACAACCAACCGGTTTATCCCTAGCGGATATCGGAACTGTTATCGTACTATGCAAATTGAATTGCGCAGTGCACTCTACGCGACAACTTGGGGGCTGTGCAATTGATCGTTATTACCCAATAAGGTCTAAGAATTGTTTTGGGGCAGTTGTCTATTGACATTGTTCAATATGTAATATTTTATGTAATGTAATCTATGGTATCGGTGTTATGAACTAAAGCTTTTTTTTACCGGGTAATATCGTCCAATTAGTCCTCCCACCCTGAGTACACCACCCTCTCTTTCCCTAGGTGGAGCGAAAGGGACTGTTGGACTCGTAGTGACTAACGCCTTTGTCAAATAGACAGGCGAGTCCGAAGCGATAACGAACAGATACGAGACGTCTTTTCCGATAGTTCGGTCACGCTATCGGATCGCTTTCGCTTTTCTATGTGACTGGATTTAAACAATTCCATACATTACAAATAAAGACGTCATGCTTCGCATTCGCCACGCCTGTCTGTTTGACAAAGGCTTAAAATCCACGGTGTTCTTTCAATAGCTCTTTAAGCTTCACGGTCGCGGTTACCTGTTAAGACATTCCCGCGAACCCGGCAGAATGTGTCCCTGGAGGGCCACGTCAGATTGCTGATAGCTCTTTGAGGCGCGTGTTGGCGAGTCACTAATTATTCGTCATCCAC
The DNA here is from genome assembly GCA_943136025.2 of Agrotis puta. Classification (NCBI taxonomy): domain Eukaryota; kingdom Metazoa; phylum Arthropoda; class Insecta; order Lepidoptera; family Noctuidae; genus Agrotis; species Agrotis puta. The sequence goes on from OW964172.2 coordinate 12,079,870, forward strand.
ATACCCACACCTACAGTGGCTGGAAATTGTCTCACGATAAATAAAGCTATAAGAGATAGAAGAAGAAATCATTGAAAGTGTTACAATTTACATGTAATTAATTAAAGCTTAACAGGTGGGGGCACATGTTGCGTTACGGTGACAGCGCGGGGCCGGAGCGGTGTTGCTGTGTCGTCTATAGAAATAGCTGTGGCATGATACACGATGCGCTGCGGTACCGCAGCCGACTTGCAACCACTGATACGAGGCCGGGACGGGGTGAATGTGTGGCAATAGAACGGCTCAACAACGTGCCATAGTTCTTTATGTTGCCAGTGCGGCGTCGTGCTATACTGTGTGCCCGCCGGGTACGTGATTTTTGGGCATTTTGCATCGCACCCTGAGTGCTTCGTCACTCACCTCGGTAGAAAAACCGATAAACCTTTATTTTCCATTTCTACTAATATTCTCTATTAGTAAAAAAAAAAAAAAATTATTGAGTCCTCTTTATTTATATTTTAACGTTTCCAGGAGCGTACAGAAATAAATAATAAAAAGGTCAACCATTTTACTACTTCACGATTACAGAAATGTTTTAAGAAAAATATTTCATCCTAGCTATTTATGTGACCCATGTTTAGTAGATGTCGGGTGTCTGATAAAGTATACCGCAATACGCTGGAAAGGTCCCAGACACTACGTTCAACCGTTCGTCTAGATTAATGTCGCAACTTATTGGATGTTTCAGCCAAAATCTTGCTGAAAAGTGAACTATTATGATAATACAGCATTTGTGACCAGAACTATGGGTCCTTTAAAACATGGGTGACATAATAGTTTCTAAGTAATGATATGGCTATGTTTTGCTTTAGTATCTATAATAATTTGACTGCAAACATCTTCTTGTGCATTGATGATTTATTTGAAAGAATAGAATTGATACGAGTAGTTTTCAGACCAGTATTAATTTGTGACCTGGACGGGCAAAAATATCGCTTCACGAAATAAAAAATGTTTTTTCATCTCCCAAGGAAATGACAAGGCAACAATAAACAGGTAACTTTTAAGCAGTGTAACCAGATTGTATTTCTATGTAACCAAGTACTAACGACCTCACATAAGTCCGTGTGAAATTGGTTCCAACTATAATGAATAAAACATAAGCCAAAACTTCAACAAAATCGAGAATTAATCCTTACATGTCATATAGCACTAACAGTAGCAACAAGGGAAAGTCACAATACGGATATGAGTGGTTCAAAACATAGTTTATAATATACGTGGCACTAACTGACTCGTGTGTTTGAGTTACGACAAGAGCAGAGAGCTTTGCACTCCACGATATTCGAACATTGTATTCGCAACGTAACACGTCACATAAATATCCATGTTTGAATAAAAACTGACGTTGCGCGCGAACCACTTAAATGTTTTTACTAACGTCATGAAATAATAAAATAATTTAGAACGACGACGACGTTCTGACTACGATGTCCTCTGGAATCGTGCCAAGCACCGCGGGATGCAACGTTATCCCAGACTCGAGTACAAACTTTAAAGAAGCATACTCCTGTCTAACTTTGCCGTTATTATAAAATGTAAGAGGCGACGCAAATAGCGTAGTAGTATAAGTTCGACGGATTTTTAGACATTTCGAACAACGATTATCGGCCGAACTCGAGCCGCATCGAACATTGGATGCTCGCAAATTTTTATCACCTAGTGTCGTGCCATCCGTACGCGCTATGGGTATCGATAATCCGTTCATAACCATTCCATTTGCACGTGACACGTATAGCTGGAGTTATGTGTTTCCGCGTTAGTTGGCACATGTTGCAGCGTATTAAATTAGACATATCAGCGGATAGCTTGCTATTGGTACAGTTGGCATATGCGCAAAGCTCACACATGTGCGACATTGACCGCGTCTCATGCATCATTCAGACGGAACCTGCATCCAATCGCTCTTACATTTAGGTTATAGCTCACCGCTTACGTGATAAATCGCTGTTCTGGAGGAAACTTGTAGTATCATCACGACCATCCATGTGCTACTTCGTTGGCTTTTATCAGATTTTTCCAGCTGGTTACGAGAGCTCATGTAAAATGCATGCGGTAGCCGTGTTTGTAATTGCTGTAACAGCTTTTGCATTACGCCCTAATATTAAAAGACGTTTACGTATGCCTGCATTTTTAAGCGTAATTCAACGAGTTTTATACAGTATACGTCAGATTTTAAATTTTTACCTGAGTACTTTAAAAATACTGCATCGTTAAATTTTATCGTATTTAAATATCACTGCACCTCGAAATTCGCTATAAATTTACTATATTCACTTAATTTTCACCGCTATTTATCGATAAATAACAACCTACTTTCGAGGTTTTGGCACCTAGAAGGCTTCCACGATCAAATATCAATCTGAAAGTTAATTAATTACAAGTCACTCATAAGATTTCTATGGCTCTCACTAGAGGCAATATACACGACGCAATATTGCTCTGCGTCTCGAGTATTATTGATCAATAAGTGCAGTGCAATACAAAATCTATGTGCAATATAGCCCGTGATATTGCCATTTCACATTAAATGGTGGTAATTGGAATTCCTGTCAAGGATGAAATTGGCGTCTTCATTGAGTAACTAAAGATGAAATATACTCGCTCATGCAATATGTATGTTTGTAGGATATTAAGTATGTTTATTTGCTCTTATATTAATTCCGTATGTATTTATTGCTTGTTCAGAGTTATTTCGGCTGGGTAATTGTAATAGTGGCTATTAATTAATAATTCATTAAACTGTATAGAAGAGCTTGCTAGTTGGTTGTTCTGATATTTTGTTATGTGTTGGTGTGGTGTGTTTAATTTTACGTATGCTTCGTATAAATCGTGTTTGTGTTTAAAGTACAGATGGCTTACCGTGACGTCTTAAAGCGAGAAAAATTCCATTGTGGGAACAAGATGGCGCTAGACATCTTGTATAGTCTGTCTTTTTCCCACAGTGGGATTACTCTTGCTCTAAGAAGGCCACCAAATGCCAGTTTGTCAATTTGTCAAATTTTACGAATCGAACATTAACCTTGCACTATTGTGATAAAGTTGAAAATCTATTAAGTAAAGAAATTTGACAGATTGCGGTAGGTTGATGTGCTGACGTCTGTACATGCCCACGACTATTTCCCTATTATATATTTTTTTCATTATATAATTGAAAAATCCAATGCTCAAACTGATACAATTGGATCGCTAATGTAATTAAATAAGAAAACAAAACTTTCTAAGTTTTTCATGGCGTGTCCTAGAATCAAATAAATGAAGACATGCGACATCTACACATCCGCACTCGTTTGGTTTTTATAGAGTTTTTTTTGTGTCTTATCCAAACTTTTATCAGTATGTGTCTTAAACATAGGCAATTCTTCATATATTTTATACGTATAACATCGAAGTAAGTACATTCTTCAGCTTGTTACTCCTTTACCCTAAAGTAACTCTTTTGTTCAAAAGCAAGAAGGGTTGATTTTGCAAATCATCTTATGAACCCACGTGTAAAGTGCTCACTGCATTTGAAAGTGCCTCTTCATCCTCGAGATTCGCGTGCCTATTCTTATGATAGACGTGAGAAAAGGATGCCTTTGCTTTGTAATCTCTTAGCTACTTTTTACTTGTTCAAGACAAGTGAAAATATGAGGGGGTCGTATGAGCTTCTTTTTGTAAATCTGCATGTCTTAGACGTTAACAGGTCAAGAGTTTTGCTATCAGCTACTATCGACAATATTTTCAAATCGTTATTTTATCATTAGAACTGAAAATTTACTCACAACATAAATCCTTCCTCAATAAATGAACTATCCGACACCTAAATATTTTTTCAATTCGAACAACTATTCCTGAGATTAGCGGATTCAACCAAACAAAATACTCTTCAGCAATGTAATATTAAGTATAAGATTGGATAGGTCCCGCGATTCCGGCAAGCATCAGTACCTAAGAACAAGTGTCACATGTCACTATTACGTGACCATAACAATACGTCTCAGTCTTTAATTAATGATTTGTAATTTTTTGGTAAAATAAGAAAAAACGTATTCATACATTTTCGTTACATCTACATATTAAAATTCAGCACTACGTAAAAATATCATGCATAAGAGACTAGAATTAGTCGACCAGAGGCTAAACATGTGTAGGTACCCGGTTTATAAACTGGAAAGTTACTTTAAAACCTACGCGAGAGAAGCCTTTTACGTTAAAGTAGGTAGATACGAGGTAAACATTCAGTCGTAAAAAATAATGTTTTTTTTAGCATCACCCTCACCACTTTACATGCTAAAACCAGAGCTTATAGTCGAGGCTTATCCTTTCATTAATGTATTCAAGGCACTGAATTTATGCGCACGACCTAATATTTCATGCGAATGTAGTTAATATAATTTTCATTCTATGTTAATTATTCAATAGGCGGTGAAAATATTCACACTATTAACTAATTTTAGTTATTCAAATGGTAAAATTAAATGGCGTAAATCATTGGTTAGTTTAAATTAAAGTATGAATTATATTATATACAATCGCATTAAGTCGCAGATCAGATGATGATGACAATCGCATTAAATCGCGAGAGTTGGAAGGAGGAAAGGGAGGCATTTGCCCTTTAGTGGGACAACGTAGGCTCATAATAATAATAATGAATTATAAATGTGCTATCATTGTGCCGATTGTTGTAACGGCGAATGGCCGGATGGCCAAGAGCCTCGACGAGCATCTCTCGAGGCTCTCGTTCGGTAGTTGGATCAAGGGCCAGATTCAGAAGGCAGTACTCCTTGATACGGCTAGCATTGTGAGAAGGTTCCTGTCTCTGGAACCCTTACCACCGGCAGCTTGGACCCTGCTCCCACACCGGCGGACTACTATTTTTATATTTTGAAATGTTTTTTATTTCTGTTTTGTAATAGTTATTTATGCAACTGTTGTATAATCAGGGGTATTAAAACACGAATGTGGGTTATAATAATAGTATCACATGAGTGTTTTAATACCTAATTATAACAGTTGCATACAAGACTTTATCTACAATCATGATGTGAATCCTCTATAAAAAATTCTCATACCATAGGGTGCAGTTGTACAGTGTTGTAAGAACTATGTAAATTCAAGATGGCGGGAAATAACACGATAAGACGAGAATCCGAAATTACGAATTCTACAATTTATTGTTCTTTTTTCAAAATTTTAGCGATCTGGTGGTGAAAATGTCATTGCATGAGAATGTTCTTTTTTTGAAATTCATTATATCACGCGTTTGGATGATATAATGATCATAATAACATTGAGTGTTTTAATGTTGGCAATAAGCTAATTGTTATAGGTTCTTTTATAGAGGATTAATAGCATGACAGTAGATAAAAATATTTAAAATGTAACAAATAAGTGAAAAGATGAATAAAAGAAATAATGAATTACATTTGATACAATAGGGTAGTTTAAATAAATATAAAATAGCCCTTAATTCTACAACCAACTTACAAAATTGCAATAGAATTTTATAACATGCTAAATTAAACAAAAATATATTATTAATCTAATTAAAATTAGATTGAAATGCAAAATTGTAAGCATATAATTTAATTTAATAGGGTAGTTTATAAATTGAAATATAAATAAAAATATAAATTGAAAATCAGTTTTGTCCGTCAGAGGAGTATTGAAAAAAAAATAAACACGTATTTATTGTTTTTTCAAATCAATGAATATAAAACGTTTATAAGCGCTAAAACATGTAGATAAAACGCTTCAAAATTTAAGAGTTTTGCCGCAATAGCGCCTGCAAAATTATACATTTTAGAAGATGGTATTTTCGTAAATGTTGGTTACCGTAACAAAAGAAAAAATCTGGGCAAATATATTTTGATAATCTATCTTCCGGGCTAATAAAAGAATTGACTAAAATATGTCTTTGGAAAACAGAACATGGATTATTTTATATAAAAAATGGATTACTTTAAAATAGAGCCTGTTGCTGTTTCTTGTTAACCAAAATAAACCCTGCTGCATGAGGTATACAGCGAGGATAATTGGTTTCGAATATCTGCTTATTTTTTTTTCTATTTCTATTCACATACACAAACACCCAGACTCGAAACAACTACTTGTCGATCATACGAATATTCGCTCCGTGCAGGAATCGAACCCGCGACACGCAGCGCAGCAGTCCAATCGCTCAGCCACTGCGCTAACTGTGTAAATTGATAGCTCACTTGTGGAAAACCATCGCCTAGGAACTTATAAAACGTGGCCAACAAGTTGCATTGATGCAATTGCTTGTCTCTTGTTCTGAAGAACCGACAAGAAACTTTAAAAACATAGAAACTTTAAATAATTGCATGTTTCCCTCTCGATTCAAATAGGCACACAGTAATATGTGGAACTATTTAATTTTACAATAATTTTATCTCATTAAATCATTTTTTTTGGGGTGATACAATTATTAGATGAGACCTCCCACCCTGAAAAATAGTAAACACCTGCTACCACAACTCCGAATCCCAAAAATAAATAAGAAAAAAAAAACCCGAAACCGACAAAGAAGTCTTCAGAAGTCGTTTGAAGAAACAAAAGCAAATCAATTACTGGTACACGACATTTTGAAGCTAATAACTCTTTTACCTGCAAACCGAGTTCGTTGCGGTCTAAGGGGAAAGCATACTCCTTAATCACTAAACCTCACGAACAGTTCCGTACAAGTCAGTGACTGGCACCCATTTTTTACATCCCCATTCCTCATAAATAAGAATAATGACGAAGCGCGTTCATTGGTTGGCTGGAACAGAATTAATTAGTTACTATTAGTTTGTGAGCGTAATTGGAAAGGAATTTTCTTTGCTGACTCGATTTCTTTGAATCGGGTGTGGTTGTTAGAACATTATTAATTGTCGCTTGAATTGTGACTGGATAATGTCAATGCATGTTCCAACTTAACGTTCTTTTTTACAATGTATAAAATCTGCTAAATAAGAGTCAAAATCCCACACAAAATAGTGGATTTCACCTCATAGTTACAGGAATACTGATAATTTTTATAGTTAAACAACGGGACATATAAGTAGTCATTGACTTTATGGTTTCAGTTTGAAAACATTGCTAGATTTACCATCATCTGCCTAGCTTTTTTTTTTCAAATATGTTGGGGTTATCTTTAAGTCAAACCAGATAATTATAGCTGAATACCAGTATTTTATAGAACGAATTCGTATTAGACTTTCAGAACTCAGAGAGAACTGGTAATACGTCACACCTTGCTAAGACTGGTTGTAAAATTTCGGGCTACTGTAACGACTGACCTGGTCTACTGACAGCCGAGATGCTTTACATGCTTTTCGAGACACGGAGAAAATTTCCATTGTCCCTGCACGAACCAAAGCTTAGCCTAACTTGTGACGCAGCCTGTTTATTGTTATACCCCGAGCAATCCAAATCAAGTCAAATTATTTCAAACTAGCTTCCGCCCGCGACTCCGTCCGCGCGGATGTCGGTCTTCGCGTGGATGGTTTATTTCACCATTTTGAGTAACTCTGACAATGACATCTTATAAATATCTATTGGACCCAAATACGGCTAAGCCACATAATTAAGGAGATCCCTCTATTGAGCTACTGCTGTTGAGCTCGCGTTCTGTACTGAAAAATAAGATTTTTTTTCTACGTATTTTTCCAGGATAAAAAGTATCCTATGTTATGCCCAGGATAATAAGGTATAATTATACCAAGTTTCATCGAAATCGAACCGTTAGTTTTCACGTGATGCCTGCACAAACAGACAGACAGACAGACAAAAATTTTTTTAATCACTTATTTGGGTTTGGTATCGATCCAGCAACACCCCCCGCTATTTATTTTTTCAATATTTTCAATGTACAGAATTGACCCTTCTACAGATTTATTATATGTATAGATTATGAAAATGTGCGCTTTTAACTTGGAGTTGCGGTTACTAACTCAATTTTCAATAGATGTTCCAATTTCCTTAAGACTTCTATGTACAAAAGAGACGGTTAACCCTTTGGGAATAAACGGTAACCGAACAATACAGTTCTATAAACTTTAATAAAACTGAAATCCTAAAACTTGCATTTCACTTCAACGAGATATCTCAAACGAAACCCAAGTTAAAGGATTATTTCGGAATACTCGATAACAAGAAGTCGCGAGTGGATCGGAAGCGGTCGGGCAAAGTGGAGTTACAATAGAAATGACCGGGTAATTGAAACATTATATTATATACTACAAAGAATTGCATTATGTAATGAAATAAAATATACTGAACATTTCATAGACTGTGTCTTCTTCATATGTGATTTATATACTTTTTGTTGTATAAATTACAGCTGCTTGTCCTATGGCAGTTAATTGTTGCCCCACTGTAGGAGTTTCTCCTGTATCGTGGGTGCGTTGACAAACATTCATTAACAAATATTATTGAAGGTTATAAAAATATTTGTTCTGTTTACTACCAGTGCTGCAGTCAGTCACTCAGCCACTGCACAGTCCTGCAATGCAGCAGACCCGGAATGTACAGTTAAATTTTTATGACGGGCAGGAGAGAGATGGATGCACAGTCACAGTCTTATCCTAAGCGAGTGGAATGAAAGGGAAAGAACTTCAAGACAATGAAATCAAAGACAACTATTTGCTGCGATACTTGCGCTTATCCGCTACTACGAGTTCCGTTTATTTTACCCAAATATGTAGATATTGTTTATCCTTCATGAGCATATATTTTACCTTCAAACTTTTAAGATATAGGTAACAAATGAAAAAGCCAAACTAGGCTTATCGCGATAAGAACATACGTATACAAACATACCTATGTACAATTTCGTTTATAAGCCGTCTGCCGATCGTTGAAAATTCCTAGGCCTAGGCATGCCGTGATCTGTCCTGTAAAACGGACACGAAATGGGGCACTCCTCCGGGGGACTCCTACTTCTGACTGTTTTTTTTTCTTCCATCAGTGCTGCTAATCACCATGTCTTCTAGTGGTTGGTACCACTGATAATTTTAAATAAATAATCACTGTCGCTAGTAGCTGTCATAGGATGTGAATATTTTAATATTTTTTTATATAAATTATGTTTAGTTTCAAAAAAGTTAATTTATTTTCGTGTACTATAGTATAGTTTTGATTCTGTTTTTCCCTTAATAATATTCCCTAATGATTCTATTTCCACATTGCATTCAACATAGTCTAATAGTACGGAATAGTTTGATGATAAATTGATAATTCTATCAGTTGAAGCCCGTAGATCCTTTGTTGGATTCCCACACTGAAATTCGTATTTGCTTTCTGCGATTCAATTGTCTGTAGACATAGAATATTGTATCAATGTGTACTCAGAGAATAATAAATAGATTTAGATGGCTTTTGGCAAGTTTGTAGGTACTTCGGAATGTAAACAAAGCAAAATATTGAAACTGTAGAGATATTGAAGTAGTCACGAGTGCCTTGCCTTTTATTGTATGATCCATCTTATTTAAGCAAAATAAAGAAAGGTGACTCAAGTAATACTGTCTAGTGACCGTACAATATGATTTTTTCAATGGAGAATGGAGGTTACCAGTAGTGCAAACATTGCTGATAAAACTAAGCGAAATCCATGTTTTTTTGACCGACTTCAAAATGGAGGAAGTTAAAAACTTCCTCCATTTTGAAGTCTTGTATTCAGTAGGTGGTTTTTTACTGTCTTATTTATTTTAGTATCCTTTTCTTAACTCGTAGGTAAATGAAAAATCATCCAATTCGATTCAATAGTTTTTATTTTGTGAGCGTTGAATATCTGAACTAAAAGGTAAACATGAAAACTTAAAAAAAATTACCGACTTTGCATCTGCATATTGTTTTTTGCTTTTAATTATGAATTCCATTCAATTTTTAAAGGTTTTTTTATATAGTAGTCAAAACTACTATACAAAAAAATCCTTTAACAATAAACTTGTAACTTTCAATATTGTGATGAATCAAAACTCAGATCCATTCCCTCGGTTATTCTGAACAAAGAGAACTGTTGTAACAAGGTATGCATACTTGAAGATTCTTTTTATAAATACAAAGTCCAATTTTACTGAAAACCACGACGTTATCAAGAAAATGTAAGAAAAATCTGAGAAAATTGTTGGACTCACACGAGCGAAGGAACCGCTTTAACCCACTTTCATATTTATAAGGTGTATCTGTATTTTAGTTTTTTGCTTCACTTTGAATAACAAGGAATATTGTACTGATGCTTCAGAAAAACTTCTATTAAGCTCAGCTATTTTTTTTTAGTTATGAATATTTATCATTAAAGCCTTTGTCAAACAGACAGGCGTGACGAATGCGAAGCGTGACGTTTTTATTTGTAATGTATGGAATTGTTTAAATCCAGTCACATAGACCGATAGCGTGACAGAACTATCGGACTGACGTCTCGTATCGTTTCTTTATCGCTTCGGACTCGTCTGTCTGTTTTGATAAAGGCATTAATGAGACCTCCCGCCCTGATTCCATTCCGCCATTCTAACTCATAAAGGAAAAAAAGCCCTAAAAATATTTTTTTTTAATGTAATCGTTATCAGGATATTTGATATGCTAGCGAATGCCATTCCGATTACACCAAAAAAACCGTAGTCAAATATAAACGGCCGTACAAAATGTCCATCCAATATTATACCTGGTCCATAACTTCACAAAACTTTGCCAATATCTATTGATTATATCGCCATCAAAAAGACAAGTAAGGGTTGCAAATTTATCTACGGACTCATGCAATAGCAATTTCCAGTAGAAATGTCTATAGAGAGGCGCAGGTGGTAAAAGAAATTGTCCCCCATTATGTACGCTTTGCCGGACCATTTTATGGCAACTGATGGCAAATTGTTTGGAACGTTAGATGAACGAAAAGAAATTTCTCTGTTAATATTCATGTCTCGGTTGAACCTTATGACTGCACAAGGTTACCGCCGAGATTATTGCCAAAGGTTTTTCTGAGTTTTTGTGGGTTTTTGTTTATTCCACGTGCGTAGTGTCTCGCCTAAAATATATGTTATATTAGGATTCCGGGGCAGTACGAACTGGTTTGTCCGTAATATTTGCTGGTGTATGTGGACCTAAGGTCTGTTTTAATAAAGCCTATTTATTATGTTGCCCTGTCTGCTTATTATCTGTGATACAAATTCTGATTGCGGCTACTATATCAGCAAGAGAAATAATAACCAAGTTGGTTTCCTTACTTATTGTATCCTCGCAAGAAATATGAGAAGTAATTGTAACTTTTGCTATGTTGTGCCAACTTCCCCGAAACACATTGGTCAGCAGTAGCACCGATATTGGCATACCAACGGCAATTTTTTTTTTATATTGAACTTTATCATTATAACTTTTAACAGCGTATAGTATATTGCAGGCAATAATAACCATCAAAAGTAGTTTGTAAAAAAACTTCTACTACAAATGACCAATAAAATGGCTCATTTTGATACACACGAACACTTTTCCAAGTATTTTGAAAGCCCGTGTTGTGATTTATAAAGGCTAGGACTGATTAGCGTGTATATTATGCAATTACCAACCCTCTCGTCAGTTTTCATGTGCAGTATGCACGCGCCACTAAAATGACGTCATAATTTTCAGTACGGAACTCATGAATCCAATCTCGTTTATCGTATGCAAAGTAAAACGTTACACGGTGTAAAGGTTCATTTATACATAATGGGCGATGTTTGGCAAAGTTTAACGCTTTTTGATGGTTTATTATTTTTAAACGCTGTTGTCGTACGAGTAGGTGGCGTTACAAATACACATAAACCATGCATCATCAAGCATGGCCTCCACCAATGCGAGAGGTCGCTACCTACCGCCGTCATGAGGACACGGTGGTGCTCTGCCCAAGCGGGGCAATCCTGCACCGTATGCTCCACCGTGTCCTCCGGGAGATCCCCGCAGTGGTGACACCCAGGCGTTTCTTTCTTCCTTAGGACCTGCTTCAGGCCGTAGGTCAGGGCGCCGAGATGCCTATCCAGCCACTCCTTAAAGAGGGGTCTTACCGCCGCGATTGCGGCGTGCCCGAATCATATTCCTTTTGAGTAACTTTATTATTGCGTGAATATTGTAATCTAAATATGGAGGCAATCATCCAATATCCTCTACCTACATCATCAAAAGGAATTAATATTATTATTAGACAGTAATGAAATTCCCCAGATTTGAATTTCTAGTTTTACCTACAAAATTAATTAATGTTAAGTTTAATATTAAATTTAGCGAGTATCGTATTTTGTTCCTTCTAAGACATCTGCGAATTATGCCGTAGAAATGTTTGATACGTAATGGGATTAAATTCCAATTATACGATCAAATTTTTGAGAGCACTCAGAACAAGGGGCATATCTTAAGAAAATAATAATTCAAGCTCCAAAATGAGCGACTGAAGAGCGAAGATTTGTATTAATTATTTTAAAGGAGCTCCCAAAATTTTGAAAATTAAATTCTATTTTCGTAAAACGGACTTGTATCAAATACATATATTTCAAACAATCGGGTCTTTGAATGAAAACTTTCTTATGTTTAATCGAAAGATCATATATTTATTTCTTAACAAACAGTTTTTTTTTCATAATCTTTATTTGAACCCCGAACCGAAAACACGCCGACAGTTCCCGAACAAAATCCGATCGGGTGTGACGTCACTTTGGCAATTTCTACTCTTCCTAGCAAACTTTTGTAGTAGTTCTGACTAGCTCATCTCAGGTGAGTAGGTATATGGGTATCATTGAGACTATAAAAAACGAGCGAGCCTTACAGTAGTAAACGCGTAATGATGTTAAATCTGACATCTCCCCTTTTTTTAGATGTTAAAATCATCAAATGAGTCCTCCCGCCCTGAATAGAGCGAAGGGAATGTCAGACTCGTACTGACTACAATTCAAAATGTTCCGACAATTCTCCTTTGCGTTCCAGGGTCGTGGTTACCTGTTTAGACTTGTCTCTTGTGACTTTGTCTCTCTCGCGACCCAGGCAGGCGTGTGGCCCTCTATAGCAGCACCGTCAGATTGTTGACAGATCTTTGTCGTTGAACACAACGCACCCGCGCCGTCAACCCGGGGTTGGTCGATGGTCGGATGGCAAGCTAACTATTATACCTTCTTGTTCCGCAGCATGGCCTCAATCAATACAAGGTGCGAGAGGTCACCGCTGAAATCCAGATTTGACATTAGTTATGGCTTTGGTTTTAAGTTTGACTTTGACTTTGGACTTGGTTTTGGCTTTGGCTTTGGACTTGACTTTTCTTATGGCTTTGACTCTGGCTTCGGCTTCGACTTCGGATTCGGCTTCGGCTTAGGCTCCTGTTTCGGCTTCGACCTTAATCTTCGTGTTTCGTCTTCGGCTACGGTTTCGGTATCGGCTCCGGCTTCGTCATAAACTTGAACCTCGAATTCGAATTTGAAGCATAGATTAATCCACAGACTAATATATTTATTTATTTTCTATTTTATTTTCGATTTGTGATGGACTTATAAAATAAATTAAAAAATGTAAATATATATAAATTCAAATACCCAATTGTTGAGTCCAGACTAGTTAAAATAATATATTTTGTGTAAGTACGTACTAAAGCATCATAAAACTGAAGGTCCCCGAATCTCATAATAAAGCTCAAGTAACAAATTGTAACGCGACGTGATATTAAAATTCAGAAACATTACGCGGTTCGCGCGCTTACTAGATAGACCCTTCAAAAACACAATTTCGCTGACAAATAGTCGCGAAACGTGATACCGGAACGAAAAAGGGAAATCATTAGGAACAAAACAATCTTTTATGCGAAAGTTGAAAAGCTAAATACAGTTGAAAGTATGTGTGTATTCATAGGTTGACATAATTGCGACCACCATCAACGGAGCCGAATGAATGGCGTCGTGACGAGCCGTGATGGCTGTGGAGCGTGCGCCAGTGTGCCGCTCTTTTGATGAAACCATGATTACACCATACATACTCATACGTGCCTGTATGCATCAAGAAAAAACTAGAAACGACAAGGATGTAAGACCGCATATCTTGAAACATGGAATTTTTGCGGCAGTGGGTTATGTGCGGTGTCGGAAAATTATTTTGGCGCACTTTTGAATATTAACTTCATATTTTAGTGGTGATAATGTGTTAAGTTTATATTAAGTTTTAGTAATGCTTTGGTAGCATAACTCATTTCATTTCATTTCAAACAGACTGGTTCCTAATTTAATATATTAAAACTGCCAATGAAGATGAAAGATACTAAAAGTAAAAGAAAATAAAGTATGTTAAACAATACAAATTTTATTATCAAACACTTATATTTTTAGTAAAATTTAAGAAAATTTCAAACAAATTTAAATTATGGACCTGTTTAACAAAAACTACACTATGTAAACTTAACTTTGACGAGGTACCTCATATTCTGGCGCGGTTGTCAGTTCTGAACTTAAGGTCCCCCGACACGGACTCACTACGAAATTCTCCCCAACTTTATAGCCCTCTAGGCTACGTGGTACTAGTATCTTTACAACTCACATCACGAGGGAAGACGGGTTAACTTTAAAATGTCAGCTATTGTATGAATATAGTGATATGTCGAAATTTTCTGAGGTCTGTGAAAGTTTTCACATAAGGCGTTAGAGAAAACTTGTTATTCATTTCTCTACCGCGTTTCTTGGCATAAAGCTTCTATTGAAATATTTGTAGTTTTGCAGAACTGTTATTTTTATACCAACAAAATTAGTGATGAATTTAAATGTATGCTATTTTTGGAATGAAAAAAGACTAGAGAAGGATTTTTTGGTACAAATTACTAATACCAAAAACCAAAACAAAAGGGAAGTTTTTCTTAAACTTATAGTTAGCCAAACTAAAACATTTGATAGACATAAATGATTACTCGGAAACTCGGTTGAAGATATTATTCTACCAGTCTGCGCGTTTTCAAATCAAAAAGTCAATTGCTGACATAACACCGGTTTATCTAACATGACTATTTTTATCGAACCCAAAATCCGAACAAAATTTACACCGGGGTCAAAAATACCATCTGTAATCCGAATACCTGTTACCTTTGATAATACTGTTAAAAAACGTTTGCCAATTCGTCAATGCCCCTTCCAGTTAAACGCAATGTCAATGATACATACACACGAGGCTACGCGGCTAGGTTGACACGCCTTTGTATTGCGCGCATTCAGCTATGGGTTAAATAAAAACTGAGCTCTGCAAAATGTGAAAAAAAACACACGAGCTCTCCCCGTTTTGGCGACAATCCGAGAATTTTCCGTTACAATTTATCCTGGAATATTCAGATGAAGTTCTAGTATGCAGACTTAAGCCGCAAGTGCCACCTAGATATGCATTAAGTTTCATACAAATTCCCGCGTTGATTAAACATTCATAACCTCAAAACCATAGTGAAGAAGAATCTCATATTTATGAAGAAGATCTTTTCATAAACTAAAATATTCCAAAGCTTTCCATGCTTATTTCAGACACAAACAGGTTACAGTTCAAAAATTTTAAATGGAATTTCTGCAAATATTATTCAAAACTGGTCATTCTTCTGAGCTTAGACGCAAGCCTGGCTCTTTGTATTCTAACGTTACATCGTTTAGCTGTGTTGCATGCGGTATAAAGTCCGCATTTATGACGTCAGAAGGGGTCTAAACGTATGCTTACAACACGCACCTTATTAACGTTAACAAGGAAGGGCATGCGAGACCTTAATTTGAGCCAAGTTATTAAATTTGAATATAAGACCCCCACGGCGGCGGTTTAATAAAATAATATACATTGAGAATATCTAAGAAAACCCACACACTATTTAATTAAGGCACATTTATGTATATGTATCGTTTATACTCTTTTCTGAGGAAGGGTTTTGTGTGCAGCTATGTTTTTAAGAGTCTCGTTTGAAACTGGCGGAGCGTTCAAAGATCGCATAAAAGGATAAGGTAAAAGGAGCATGGATACTCGTGTCCGCCGCTTAAATAAACAATAGTTACATTCAGTGAACTCTAACACAGAAAAATATGCTTTTTTGTTTTAGTGTGGTAAAATCAACAAATGAATCCTCCCACCCAGGTCAGGGTAGGATACTGTCAGACTTGAACTGACTAAAATTCACGGTGTCCTTCAATAGCCCTTTACGTTCCGGGGTTACGGTAATTCGTTAGTCCCGCGACCCTGAAAAAAAAATGCTTAGGGTATTTAAATTAACAATGATAATACATGAAGGAACTATCCTTTTATTTCAAGTATTATCTGAGAGTAAAAGAATTTCTCGGAAAAACCTTTTCAGATTTCGTGAATAACAAAATAATTTAATAAATCGGATTTCAAGCAAATTTTTCTGCTCCATATTTTGACAAAGGATCTTTAAGCTTCCAGTACCTTTTCTTTTGTGGGATTACATTTTGTAATCTGCGTCTGTCAGATGTTTGCTTACCTTCTTTTAAGCCTTTGTCAAAAAGACAGTCGTGGCGAATGCGAGGCGAAGCGTTTTTATTTGTAATGTATGAAATTGTTTGAATCCAGTCACATAGGAAAGTGAAAGCGATCCGATAGCGTGACCGAACCGATGCGAAGACGTGGCGAAAGCGTATTTGCTCTGTTTGACGTCGTTCATAAAAAAGCAGCTAATACAACTGCCACGCCTCGGTTCGCTGCACCCAGTTTGACGTCTCGTATCGGTACGTTATCGCTTCGGACTCGGTCACGTTCGCTATCGCCTGTCTGTTTGACAAAGGCTTTAAGGAGGTATAACCAAAAAAAAATATTACAATTAAAACTCTATAAGCGCTAGTTAAGAAGGAAAATGGATTACTATCGTCGTACTAGACGAAGCTCTTACCCACTTAACGTTATTTACAGACTAGTCCCAGCTTTAAACCTAAGAGGGAATTCCTGTACATAGTAGCTTAAGGCGACACAACCACTTTTCGTGTTTATCTTATTTTAGTAGACTACTATTTAAGACGTTTAAAAGGTTAAAAGAGTTACGCTACACTAAACAAAAACAATTGAATGAAAACATTAAATAAGTTTCTAAGTGAACTCTGACAAATCAATTGGATCCATAAGTTAGTAACACTTTTTTGTCAAATAGGAGCGAGCTGATGATCATTAAACAATTGAATTCATAGATTTTCATAAATTATAGGTTTGAACACGAACAGTCGATCACATTAGCTATCAAATACCACATTAAAATGCCACACAGACAGACACATAGACAGACACTTCAAACGTACAATTATTGTGCTTCTGTTCTTTTTTTTTTTGCGAGTCCTATCTTTTTGCGTTTAGGATTGAAAATACTTATTACTTAATATAGTTCCGAGCTCATCCACCCTTATGAATAAACGTGAATTAAACCTAGGATAATCTTCATATTAACTATACATTTTTAAGGAATAACTTTGGCGTAAATTTAGTTCGCGTTTATTAATACGGGTGATACTGTTTACAGAAATAGCAAGGTCCTACGTCATGGCATAATTATACAAATAGACCATTATGTAAAGGGCATCGTCTCATTTTACAAATTAGCTCGTTAAAGTTTTAAGCTAATCAAAGCATTCAAAGGCGATTTTGGAAATATAATAACTTATAAGTAACTTATTTTGATATATTCTGTTCAATAGAATTAGATAATGGTAATGATAACTTATGCTTTTTCAAGAAACAAAAGCTTTTGTCAAATCATGACGATAAAGCACGTCACACACGGCTAAGATACTATAATATTTTATCTTAAGATGCCATATCGCTCGCCATACAATTCTATTTAAAATACCAAAATATGAAATATACATTATCTTCGTCGTGCGTGAAGGTCCATTGAATTGTATGGCGAGAGATATGGTATCTTAAGATAAAATATTATAGTATCTTAGTCGTATGTGGCGCGCTTAAATCTTCCTCACTAAAATTAATGTGAAAGTTTGAACGGATGAATGAATTAACGTTTGTTAGTCAGACAACACAAGGATAAATGCATGCTTTTCATCCTGAACAATTAACGATTAATTTCTTATATAGGTATTTGATAAATTAAACCACCAGCTTACTCATTTCCTACAAACTTGCGTTAGCACAACCATTTACTTGTATGAGTAATAAATTCACGCCAGTTTCAAAGGTGCGTAATTAGTGTTTTTGCTATGGTTTATTAATAATGGTCGTTAATGAAGTTCAATTAGTAAGTTGGGCCATCAATCTTCCACACTTCAGGAGACAGAATGATGTATGAGCACGTATTGATGAGGCGTACCCAACATTTTGGGACATTATTTGCGAAAATCGTTAACTATTATTAATTAGGAGTGATCTAGTGTTTGATTAAACGGGACATAAACTGCTCTATTTTGTTTAGTTATCCTTACTTTATTTCCTTGACATAAACGTCCTAATTCTCATAATGTCACAAATTAATATAAAAGTATTTTTTTCCGTTGTTACGCGTTCACGCCTAAACTGTGGGACTCGACTGTGATGAATTTTGGTCCAGAGAGAGACTTTGGAGATGGTTATAGGCTACTGAGACAAGGGGCGATCGAAGCCGCGTGCAAATGCTAGTACAAAAATAATATTATTGAGATATTTTCCAGTAAAATGAAACCACGTACGAGTATGACGACATTGTTATACTTTTAATAAACTTACTCCACCATACTGGATTATAAAACTTAATTGGGTTGTAAAACAATGTACTCAATGTAATAATGTTCAGATTATCCCGTACAAAATTCGTAACAATATTTGTGAACGTTACAAAATATTTCCATACAACAACGATGTACGGTACAAAGTAAGTAAAGCACACAAAGAGCCTGTCAATGTGGGTAATCCATGAGAAAACAAGGCGAAATATTTGTTTGGTAAGCTGTCGACTTGTGTAGACACGAATATCGAACCTGAGGGAATAAAAATAAAACATATAACCCCAAACGTACCTCTCTCCAAATTGGGATTTGAGGTGTCTCTCAAACGGACACCGCTTTCGGAAAACGAGCGATTACTATTCGATTCTAATTATTCGAATTTCAAATCGATCCCTAGAATAAACTGGCGGGCTTAGACTGGTAAACGTAAATTAATTATTAATTAGTTTGTTGTGCCTGAAATTGATTGTTTCCAAGAACGTTTGAACGCTGAAACGAAAATAAACGTAAACAAGCGGTAAAGAATTGATGAGGGTAATTAAGTTAAATAATGATTCCTTGTTATTTCGATGTTCACAGTCAAATAAAATACAAGTTGGTTATGACAGCTCTTATAACATTAGCTAAGATTAATTAGACGTTCGCACATCCTTTCCTTGTTCCTCGAAACATATTTTCGTGTTATTCGATAAATTCTAACATATTCAGTTAACAAAATTCTCGACTATGTCTATGTAGTCGCTAAAATTTCACTTAGGTATTTCCAAATATTTTACATAGAAATCGTTGTATTGTGAACAAACATTATCATACTTGTTCGCACTGTGGAAATGTGATATAAAGGTAACATCAACAGTATCGCCAGAGGCTTTTAACATTCCAGCGAAAGCCACGACTTATATGTCGATACTAGTCATTTTATAGTGCCCTGACAAGTCTTACAGCGTGAGATTCCTTTATAGAACTGACATAAGACCGTTTTCTTTGACTGTTATCTTATGATATACGGCGAAACTGAAATAGTGGAAGGAGAAAATCGAAAAACTGAAATGTTTCTGCGTTTTCTATTTTATATCTTTGAATGGTAGAGATCTTTGTGAGTTACCTTTTGTTGTATATGACAAAGTAATAACGTCCTGGAAGTATAAAAACATATACCAATCACGATAAATGAATTACGACCCGTCTGCCGTAGGAGGACAAGATTGATAGCACTTTCTCCTTAATCATTAATTAAATATAGCCTGAAATTGTATGCAAACTTCGCTAAGTGCATTCCTTGGCGCAGTATGGAAAGTTTTAATGGTTATTATTCATAGCATGCAAGAGTAAAGAGGAAGGTCTCTAACACTAGTATTCATAATAGCCGACTCAGCTCAAGTCAAGCTCAACACGCCCTAACTCCTTTCCATTAGACACATTGACAGCTATAGTTTGATTATAAATGAACATAAATGCTCACGACTAAAAAGTTTTTATAAAGATCATCTGTTAATAGTTTCCGGATCCGTTAATTATGGATAAGAATAAGATTTGGTGGGCGATTCGAACCGTTGCCATGTAGACAGGGTCTAACTGAATCGAGCAATTGACTTAAGATAGGTCTTGGCATAAGAGTGTAACAAAACTTTAAGGAAGGTAAACCAGTCATAAAGTGAAACAATTTTCAGTTCCACTGGCTTTGTGCGTTCTTTTACTAAATAAGGGTTGTTTATTTATAAAGTAGCCATTTGCTTTTCGTAGCATGCGAACGTTTATGTATGCGTGACTTTGTTGAATTAGCTGCTGTAACGATTTGGGAAAATTATAGAGATCTATCGTTTGTTCACTATCTTGTTGCAAATAAGGGCTTAAATAACAATTTATTATAACGCGTTTATTTATGGGATTACCTAGTTACTGAATTGTTTTGGTGTATACCAATAAACGAGTTTGTTTTGCTCATAAAAATACGAAAGTGACTCAATGTAGTTCGATAATATCGTAAAATCTTATCATGGTACTCAGTTAAGGGCTTTGATGGGACGTTCCTTACGCAAAAAAAAGAGTTCAGTTCAAAAGCCTAGAATAAAACTTACTAAAAAAATATTTAGACACATCTAAGCCTTTGTCAAACAGACAGGCGTGGCGAATGCGAAGCGAGGCGTTTTTATTTGTAATGTATGGAATTGTTTGAATCCAGTCACACGGAAAAGCAAAAGTGATCCGATAGCGTGACCGAACCGATGCGAAGACGTGGTGAAGGCATATTTGCTCTGTTTTACGTCGTTAATAAAAAGCCAGCTAATACAACTGCCATGCCTCGGTTCGCTGCACCCAGTTTGACGTCTCGTATCAGTTCGTTATAGCTTTGAACTCGGTCCAGTTTGCTATCACCTGTCTGTTTGACAAAGGCTTTATTTTCTGTTTTTTTTTTATGTAAAGCGTCAATAAGATGTCAAAATTGCCGCTTAATGCCTTTGTCAAACAGACAGGCGAAAGCGAAGCGTTTCTGAGGCGATACCGAACCGAAGCGAGACGTTGAATACGAAGTCCGATAGTTCTGTCACGCTTTCGGATCGCTTTCGCTTTTCTATGTGACTGGATTCAAACAATTCCATACATTACAAATAAAAACGTCACGCTTCGCATTCGTCACGCCTGTCTGTTTGACAGAGGCTTAAATGTATAAATGTTAACAGTCTAGGCAGATGATTTGATCAGTGTCATTAGAATAAAACGCAATGTGTGTGTGTTTGAAAGGAATAAAAGTTGTGTCCGAATTAAATATTTTAACTATTACCACAATCACGCTTTCCTTCAAGTTGTTATGTTACCTACATTTCATGATATTGTCTACCAATAAACGTAAAGACTACTTTTTTGATTTACAGGTGAAACATGTTCAACATGACCTAAAAATCAAACGAAGAACTTGTTTAAAAACTTCTTCAGCCCGTAAAACGAAACAAACCATGACGATACACCACAGTTTTCTTGGAGTTTCAATAAATATTTTATTACCGCAGATAGAAAGTGTGAAACTTTTTCGATAAGTCCGTTGGCTAACAGCTGCACTCCTTGTTTCATGGCTCGAAGCGATTCGATGACTTTTGTTTAGACATTATGAGAATGTACGAAATGTCGTGAACATGGGCTTTAGCGTCTAATATCTCTGGTGGCTATTTCTGCTTTTATCGGAAAATACTTTTCTCGCTCGATTTCGTATTTTGTGGGTTTGTTTCGTTTAATATTGTCTTTTGGGGAGCGTTTAAGGGTGAATGCTATTCAAGGAACGAAAGTGTTTTGTGAAAGATGTTCCTTTTATAATAAACAAACAAGTAACTCATAAGTATAGACAAGCACTGCAAAATTTCATCTACTAAGATTAATTAACTTTACACTAACCAACTTTTTGATTCTTCTCGTACTCTTCAGTAAGATCAGGTAGGCACGTAGTAATTCGTTTACCATCTCTAAAAAGTTTAGTAGTCTTTTTTGGGCATCTTCTCTCAACAATTATTCTTTCTTTGTATTTAAAATCAGTATCAATCCATAACCAAACAACCGAAATGTAAATGAATTGCCCAACAAAATGGCTTTTTTTATCATGGTAAAATCATCAAATGAGTCCTGCCCATCCAGTCCACCCAGGGCAGAGCGGGAAGGACTGTCTGACTTGTACTGACTAAAATCCACGGTGTCCTTCAATAGCCCTTTACGTTCCGGGATCATAGTAATTCGTAAGTCCCGCGACCCCGGCAGGCTTTGGGCCTCTAGAGGGGGCCCCGTCATTTTGCTGACACTCTTTGAGGCGCGCGTGGAACATAACGCGCCGTCGACCCTGGCATCGTCCATGGTCGGACAGCGAGTTGCCCATTGCTCGCTGCCCGCATTCCCGCGCTTATGGTGGCCGGAGGTCGTCTGCTGACGTCCATCGCCGTGGGCGTCTACCACTGCGGCTGGGGTGGAGGGAGGACGCTGTCCTCTCCCTCACGCGGTCCGCCTCCTTCTTCGCGAGCATGACGAATGGCTTTGAAACGATCTGTAAAAATAGCATTAAATTCAAATCAAACAAATAAAACCGACTAACACCGCATTGCTACAACTGAAAACCAATCTAAAACTAAAAATACACAAAAATTTACAAACTGTAACAAATGCCGTACAAAACTCATTCCATTGATTTATTTTTTGTTGTGCCAACGTTTTGTGAATCCTTGTCGAGATTGCGTGAGTGTGTGTACGGTTAACAAAAGCGGTAAGTATCCAGTATCCATGCAGCTAAGTAGAAATGTTATGTGTATTCAACTTATATGTACTTTTTTTGTAAATTTAGTTGCTAATCATGGTACATCTTGAGTATTAAAATATTCAGTTTAAAAACACTGTACATAATTTCTTTTTCAATGTACGTTATTTTTACTGCAAATGAAAACAATAAACGACAGGTTATTGCACTAAAAAAATATACTTTTTTGTAATACCATCATGGATTTATTTATTTAGAGCTGGTTTAACAATCAAGTTTATTATTCATCGATTAAAAAGTAGAGCGTTTTTAAAATCTCCTGGCATGTGCTGCTGCTAACATAAGCAAATAGTACAAAAAACTGTTGTTACATCATAATAATATCATCTATAATTTTACATCCAATCAACACGTAACCGTTATAAATATACTATTAATATTTAAATATTTCTTACAGTTTCAATATTAACACACTTAAGCCTTTGTCAAACAGACAGGCGTGGTGAATGCGAAGCGTGACGTTTTTATTTGTTATGTATGGAATTATTTGAATCCAGTCACATAGAAAAGCGAAAGCGATCCGATAGCGTGAAAGAACTGTCTGACTGACGTCTCGCTTCGGTTCGGTATCGCTTCGGACTCGAATTTAAACCGTTTGGTGGCCCCGTAACATCAACAAAGAAGTTCTCCCAAACTCCTTTGTTGGCTGTACAAGTAAACGAGTGTCGGAGTTCATTTGAATGCAGGTTGCCTCACGGGGCATCAGACAGGCTCTAATACAGAGTGATATCATCTGACTGCTGTCACGTCGGAAGAACGCAGCGATTTACACACGGAAACTTATTTTGTCGGAAGGATCAAGGAAGACGTTTAGATATTCGTGTGTACATGTTCAGATTAGGTAGGATTTATGGTAGTTGATGTCTTCGGCGTGATGCTAGCGAGTCTTGGATAGTTCTCTTTTTTGTAAAATTGTAATAACATGAATAAATTCTGTTTCAGTTACCTATCAAACTGATCAATTCAATTAAATACCCTTTTTAAATTAAAAAAATTTGAATTAAAGGAAATATAATTGATTTTATATTCATTAGCAAATGTAGTTTTTATAAAGAATCGTTATGAACTAATAATCAATCGTTACTCTGTTAATAATATTGCACCTATATGCATTTTAATAAATGTATGTGACAAAAATCTGAAACAGTATTGCTACTATTTATCCAGTTTCCAATTCCAACAGCAATCTTACATTTCGATGGATCCCAACAAAAAATCGATAGTATTAATAAAACGCGCGTCAACACTCAACCAAACCAATAAAGGTTCAACGTAACAGAAAATACCCTCAGAATATCGCTGAATAATCATAAGTCGAAAACGTGCTTCCTTCAGATATCGATAGATCAGCGATTTTCAAAACGACAACATTTCTCAGAAATACGTTTTAACGATGTTATTTTTTCCCTCTCATCTATTTATTATACCTGACTAAACAAGATGGCGGATCTCGGCCACAGCTGACGATCACATTTAGATAAATAATGAAAGTTCAGAGTGCTCACCTCTGATATTTTGCTTCTACTTTTGTTTTGTCTTTCTTGGATTTTTGAACAAAACTGTCCATTCCCATAAATGTGTTACAGGTTTTAGATTTTATAGTAGATTGGCGCGGTCATTTTTTATTCAGAACAATCAACTGCTGGACATTACCCTTTCCCAAATGAAAGCTATAACCGTCCCTAGCTGTGAATACGATCAGATTGCAAATGAAACAAAACTCAAACCTACCTGGAATATTCGAGTTAAAATTCGATTTTCATAAATAAATTCAAAAACATTTTAGTCTAGAGCACTCAGCTGCTAAAATCAGTAACAAACAGCGAGCGCTGGGTAAAAGCAATTTCATTTGAAATTGCGAAATGTCTATTTTGGTGACACATTCTAACATTACTCTTTTGGTGTAGAACAATTGAATTAGAGGTAGAAATATACCCACATGTCCTTTGGGCATAATAATACTTGGCCATAAGGTATGCAAGCCGCAAACATTCGGTACCGGGAGCGGAAAATACACATCGTATCCATTACAGTGACAATGGTCTGAGACCTCCACGATGTACACTCGGCTTAATTATTTATAAGCAGATGAGTGCCTACCTGTGTTCCGCCCGACACTTGAATGACGGGCTCATTCAAATTATGGTTCGTCTCACAATTTTGTGTAATATTCCCGTATATCCCAAGTTCTGTAATTTGCTTTTGAGTGTGGCGTGAGGTCAGCACTTAGGAAATGTCTTGCTAACCTAATGCTACATTATGAATTTGATATCAGTTTTATGAGAAATAATTAGTTTGGCTTGTGGTGAATGTTTTAGTAAATAGTCTAATAGCAAAAATTGGCCTTGCTTTGACAATGTACCCTTTTTTTATCATGGCAAAATCATCAAACGAGTCCTCCCACCCTAGGCAAGGCGGGAGGGCTATCAGACTTGTACTAACTGAAATCAACGGTGATCTTTGAATAGACCTTTACGTTACAGGGTCACGGTTACCTAATGAGACAGTTCCGCGACCCTTGACAATGTACCCTGAACTATAAAAATTTGAAAACCCCTAATTGCCCTTCACATTTTTATTTGTCAATTAAACTATTGTAGCAATAACCTATACTGTTTCTTCTTAAGGTTTAGGCAAAATGTTCTGATGGGCGTATCCTTATTTTTGAAATCATTGAGTCAAACGCAAATCTGTATATATAAAAGGAGAACTGACTGACTGACATATCAACGTACAGCCGAAACTACTGAGGCTCGGAATGTGAAATTTTGCACACGGCTTCCTATTATAATGTAGGGGAGCACTAAGAAGGGGTTTTTGGAAATTTAACCTTTAAGGGGGTGAAAAGGGGGAATTAGGAAAGTACGTAACCCACGCGGACGAAGTCGCGGGCAAAGTGCTAGTATATCATAAAATAAAAAAGTACTACTAACTGGCAGTCTATCTTATCCATTTCCCTTGGCCGTAAAAATACCCTTTTATGTGATGAACGGTATCATCGAATTACGGAGACATTGAAGCCCAAGTTCATTTTTTCATCACTCTTTATTTTGAAATAAAAGTTTGAAATGCCCTTCGCCTTTCAGTACCTCTATGTACAATTATATAGGTACTTGCACATTATTTTTTAGAATGTTGCTTCGAGCCTTTTGTACAATTTTCGTGATTATTAATTTTTATAATAATTTCAAAATATTTTTGCGAAATTACAATTAGTTTGATGTACAAAATGCTTGGTTAGCCCTTCGTAAAGGGTCATTTACACGATTTAAAATTCGTAATCCATTAAAATACTCCAAACTCGCTCTTACACCTCAAAGCTACAATGAAGAGGAAAATGCTCTTCCCCACATACCACTCCATCTAGTGACAGCTTCCCTTTGTGTCTGAATCTAATAATACAGTGCTGCATTGGCCTACATTTGGTCCCTGCTGTGGACAGCTGAACATCAGCTGAAGTGGGTATATTTTGGTGCCAGTATGGATTTGCGAGTGTTATAGGAATAAGTGTTTAATGTGGATAATTTTTCGGTTCATTACGACTTTGGAACATTATGACTGTACATTTCACTAGTAATGCTTTAGTCATAGAATTTAAAAATATTTTTTGAATTTTAAAAAGGGAATAGACAATTTAAGCTCACATGAACAAACATCCATTGATATAACTGGGTAGACATTTAGTCTCCGGCTTCTACACAAAAAAAATGAAGGGAAAATTTCTTATAATATTATCTGACTTCGAAATTGAACTCTAAATATAAATAAATCTAGTTTTAATTTTCCCAATAATTATTTGTGAAAAGAATTAAGCGGTTGCTTGAGTGAACAAGTCTTGAATGTGAAGTCTCATTGGCAAGTACTTCTATTTAATGCCTAGCAAAAATCTAAAGCTTCTCGCTAAAGTGTTCTTACTGGGTATTACCAGCACCCATAACTCTTTTACTACTTTTTCCACTAAGCAGCTTTACTGAGTTCTTATAGCGGAGTAAAATAACACACACTAGTAGTAACTCACACACACTCTTATCAGTTACCAGTGTGGGTTTTAAAGCGCTTTATGTTGTATTTTTTAAAATAAACGGCACACATTCTTGCATATTTAACCGGCGAATAAGCATAGTTGTACCTTATCAAATTAATTTGGGCGAGCCTTCTTCCTGCAACCGGTTATTAATAATGAGAAAAAAATATTGATCGTTTTAGTACCTATGGCGATTGATATACTATGATAGGTATTCACATTGCCTGAAAGTATCACTCTTTGCGGTGAAACAACACATGTGTGTGCCAATTGCCTACGTGTAAAGTATTCAAATATTATATGCTATTTACCTGTTTTCTCTACAGATATACAGTTTCAATGGTAAAATTCTGTCTGTCTATATAACAGCCTCTCTAATGTAACTAATAACATGCTTAGACTTAAACCAGTCAAATGCCCCAAATTGCCCAAAATATCATCGCCGGAATTTGGAGTCCGATAAGGTCATAAATCACAGATCCTTCAAAGCCTATCGCCCTGGTAGCGAGCTTGAAATGACAGCGCTCTGTACATAACGCTTGTTATATAAAACTGGGTTAGTTGCCAACCTTGAATATCAAGACGCAACTTAGTAGGTACAAGAACTTTTGAAGAGACTTGAGAGTGATGGGTCTGTCTTTTCTCGGGGTTGGAATTTCGACATAATTTTATATCTTTGGTGCTTTTTTTGGTCCTTCAAGTACTGACACAATTATTATATTTATTATCTTTTCTTTTTCTCCATTCCACCTTAAAGTTTAGTGAATTAAATATGAAATATTTTCTCTCAAAGTAAGTTATAATAAATCCTTTATCATTAATCTGAAACAAAATACACTCGTTATCTTTAGAGAAACAGCGACAGACAGGTCTCATCTAAAAGCCCCGTAACTATAGCCGAATTAATGTTATCCCCAAGATCATAACAACACCCACTAAAATTACCAACTTAAAAGCAGTTACACTCACTTCTACCTCTTAAACATAAGGTTGATAATTTCATGTTTTGACTGCATTAGGCTTTTACACCAGAGATGTGCTATGCTACGTTGCTGCGGATGCGTTTGATATCCGCCAATAATATTCATTAGTTTACATAGCACAGTACAGGTGGAAACGGGTTCAACTAAAGTGTGTTTTTTATATGGAAGGATGCGTGCTATGGAGACGTGCTATGGATCGTCTTCCCTACTGTTGATACATCGAATAGCTCGAGCTGCGCATCTTCCTAACGCAGCTACTTTGCGGCGGCGCATCTTCATAGCACATCTTACTCGCACCGCTACATAGCGTAGCACCCGTGGAAACGGTCACACAGTTTCGTAGCTCAGCTTTTACATTCTCGCAGCACAGCTACACAGCACATCTCTGGTGGAAAGGCACCCTTAAACGGTTGTCATTTTGTGAATATCACGTCACATGTTCTGCTTGTTATCGTGTAAAGACGCCATTCCATTGCGGCGTATGGACACGCTACACGCGTTAGTTGAACCGTCCCGTAGTCACGGGGTTATCTAATTAAGTGTAGACTGGAGTTATTTTTAACTTTTAAAGTAAAAGTTTTCCGTCTGACTACCATCTGAAACATAGGACACGTGACTCTGAGCAATGTCTCTGTTCACTCACTGCGAAATTTAATTTAATTCTTAAGAAGAGACAGTTCAATTTTTAATATAGGAGTCAGAAAAGTCAAACTTCCACAATCTGAAATAGTCATAACAAGGCATTTAGGAACTTTAATTTTCGACCTAAATTAATTTAATGAAAAGAGGAATTGAGATTTTAATTAAAATTAGTTGGATAAATTTCAATACACGCAGTTTCATATTAACAATACAAGCTAATTCTACATACGACCTAACGTTTACCCTGGGCCGTCGTGCTCCGGGGCATCCGGAGTACACTCTCAAAGAAACAAAACGGCTCTGGAGCCGGATGTGCCATGATAAGGAAACCGGATGCCGATCCCTGGCTAACGAACAACTAGCAAGGACCAACCAGTTACACCAGACCTCTAGACGGGCCTTCATCCAAGCCATAAATTACTGGTTTCGAACAATTGAGGGGAGGAAGAGAGATCAATTTAAATTGGGTTGTCGCATCTACATGCTAATACAGTGTAGTAATGCCAAAGTGACGTAAAAGCAAACTTCCTTTGATACTCGAGTCCTTAAGAGGATGCGTCTTTATAATGTAAAAGTTATTTGAGTGGCAAACATGTTTTATATGGAAAATGTCAGGGGATGAGATAATGGACGGATGTCAGACCTTACTTTGTTATCAAAAATATATTTAACGTTTGTAAATATTTCAATAGATACAATACAGCTGCAGTTTTAGAATTGAAAATCACGTAGTTATAACATTGGTTAATTTCATTAATTAATTAATTACCTAATTCCACTTAGTTTAATCCATTATAATGTGGTGTTATGCGAATTATTTCTAAAAAACAATTGCTTTAAACCTAAAGGTTTAAAGCGATTGGTTATACTCATTAATTTTATATAACTTTCATTCAAATTGTAGCAGCTATAAAGCTTCACAACCCTCTTTAATTTCAGCAAGTTTAATAAAGCCACAAATTTCTATGTTAAAATCTAAAAAAAAAAGATTACATACCACTTAAAATTATCTTTAATCTCACATAACAATAAATATTCTTGTTCTACTCAACCATTCCAGACTGAAATAAAGATCACACTGGATAAAACGGCTTTTGTTAAAAAAAAACTCTTTTCGAACAAAACTGTCAAGTGAAAAGCTACTTTGGGGTTTTAAACTTAGGGTTCAATTTAATAGTAGGTCATCATTGAGTAGTTAGCATACGGATGCAGTTCATTACTTGTAAGTACTGTGTAATGAAAATGGAATCTATGGAGGAAAGGAACGGGAAAGTAGCGTTATAAATGTGTAATTACAGAGCTATATCGTGTAAGGTATATTCTCAGAGCTTTCTCAAGATTTCAAAGCAATCAGCGTAACGGTCTGTGGAGATAAGAATAAAGATAAAATATTTGAGCACTAGCTTTAACTAATGTTTTACTTCACACTGATCATTGCGTTTTTGCCTTAAAGTACCCATTATTATTTTTAGAGAGCTGTTCTCCTCTGATATAATAGTAGCTGGTTGGAAAGACTCCAATTGCATCAATTACGATGACGATTATTTACTAAAAGTAAAGTATAGACCTAAGATAGATAGAGCTCCCCCAGAAGAAAATGTATCTCGTGCATCGACGGAACACAGAAAAAAATCGTTGAGTGCCGGACTGCGATGAGTTGGTCGCGAACTAGGTGGCCCTTACATCGCTCAGCAGTCAATGCAGGTTCCAGCTAGACTGTCGTGTTGTTGGCCGAGGTAGACCGCAGTATAATTATTTTACTGCTGTGTGCTCAGTTGCTATATGTCCGTTAGTTTAAAGATTTCATTTTGTCACAAATTGTATGTAACCATACAATTGCTTCTGCATTTATTTCGTACAAACTTTTCTTCTCAGAAAAATAACGTTTATCATTTCAAAAGAAATACTCTCCGAGAAACATGAAACATGTCAGTGTACTTTCCTTCATGAGTCGTTCAGAAATATGTTACTGTCTAATAAGCGAAGGTAACAAAGGAATCAGACGCAGCTGTTCGGCCAGTAAAAATTGCGAAGAGACACTCGTAAAATGGAAGGACTCCAGAAGTGATTGATGATCTAAAAACTCTAAGATAAACGCTGAAAGTGTTTTTCTCAGATAATCTGGAAAATTTTGAGGTTTATTTCCTATCTTCCTATCTGAGAAAATTTTGACGGTAATTTCTTCGGTATAAAAACACTTTAGTGCTTTAGTAAGTAAGTGATGTGTGTTTTCTGAAAAATACACGAAAAGGATATTTTTTCGACACAGAGAATCAGAACAAATTTATCTTGAACAAGTAAAAGGTTAGGAAGAGGTGAATAATAGTATATATCACCACATTTCGCTAGTTTTGATTAAGTGTCAGAAAATCCCAATAACTTAGATACCCAACCTGGGAATCCAACTCAAGTCCTCAAGCTCAGCAGTCACGGTTACTACAACTAGACCAACGAGGCAGACCAAAAATGTTTTTATGGATACTAAAGAAAAACACACGGAGTAGGTAAATGTATTGAATTACCTTCAACATCATAATATAAGCACCCAATTGAAGGAGCAGAAAACGCCAAACTCGAAATAAGAAAAGTATGGAGTAAAGCCGGTAAAGCATACCAATTTAATAACATACTAAAGAATAAACAACAGACGAGACCAAAATACCAAACACTTCAAACAGACCGCTGTAAGCACCCTTGAACGGAAAACCAACGACGCGACTGAACCAAAATATAATGACCTCACAACTGGAACAAAACAAAAGATAGAGATAAAAATATAAGGACTATTGAAGAGGAAATAATCAAAGGGTAGGTCGAAACCCAACCCGTGGGAAATTACACATGAAAGGCAAACCAAAATGTCTTGCGATTAAATCTGTCTGTACCCGCATTTCTGTCCCATCGAGTCATTAAATTGAGTGGAAATACTGAACGTTGGGGTCGTGTTCCAATTTAGTATAAATTCAGTGGACACGTGTTTGCAGATTGCAGTCTATTTATTTAATATGCAAAAGCTAATGTCTTGGTGATGAATTATTTGGTGGATTTTCTTCTGGGAGTAACGGTAGATTGAGTACCGTACCTTTTCGTTTTATAGAGCAGTCCAAATATTGACTTATTTGAAAAACAAAAATCAGCCAACAGTACTTCTTGAACATAACTGAAAATAATCTTGTCTTTCGTTTAAATTTAATATTAAGCCAGTGATCCAGTTTAGAAGATTTTATTTGGTACCAAAAATATCACTCGGGACCAACTCAACATAATTTTCAAAATTATCTGACCAGAGGGAACCTAAAAACTAATTTGTAGCCCTCAAGCAACTTGTGTTTTTCTTAATTAATTAGGTTCGTCTCAGTTTACTTATACAGTTTGTCTAAGACCAAATTCAAGTTAACGTTCTGCACTTAACCCGCCCTAAGTTTGCCTAACAACTTCTAAAAACTTATTAAACAAAGTCCTTAACTGTAAGTTACTAGTTCAGTAGGAACTTCAGTTACGTAACTAAGGATTTCTAGAAATTAAGAAGTAAATGGTCAAGCTTGGTAGTCTAAGTAACGATGAGTTTTTTAAAGTAAGTAATGTGTAAAAATCCATACATAATCCCCGCAGTTTCACCCCCTCTGCACGGTTATTGGTCATAGTGTAATATTGTGTAACCTATTACCTCTCTTGATAAATGAAATATTATTATCGCACAACGAAAGATTTTTTGAGCTCGAACCAGTAGTTACTGAGATTAACCAAACAAACAAACTCTTGAGCTTTATAACTATCATCATCTTCCTGCCCTTATCCCATTTTACTTGGGGTCGGGGCAACACGTTTTCTTCTTCCATTCTCCCCTAACAGACGTCACAGTATCACTTACTTCTTTTTCTTTCATATCATTCCTTATACAATTCTCTTCCTCTTCATCCATCAACATTAATAATCATCACTCTCTTAGTCACCTGGTTGATCACTCTTCAGCTTTATAATATTACTAGCTGCCAACCGCGACGTCGTCTGCGTGAATGCGTTGAAGAAATAAAGGTCCACTGCTCGTTCTCCGTAGGTGATAGCGTGATAATTTGTAGCCTATAAGTTGACCCGACTTCTTTATAATATTCGTCCCAAATTTGAAGTAAATCCTTGCAGTACTTTTTGAGTTTATCCCGGACATACATACAGACAAAAATTTAAAAAAGCTATATTTTTGGCTTCGGTATCGATTGTAGATTACACCCCAAGTATTCTTTAAAAAAAATTATCAATGTACAGTTGTGACTTTCCTACCATTTCATTATATGTGTTTAGATTAAAATAGCAGTATACTCTGCCAGTGTCTACACTTTGTTCAATAGCCGTTGGTCATTGCGTCCGACGCAGGACGTAGGTATCATCTGTATAGTGCATAGGAGCTGTTAAGCTAGTTACGAATTGCCAAGTTCCTTGCTTAGCCACTTGGATTACATCTGGCTTGATAGCCACACTGGGAGGCGAATTGCTGTGGCTAATTGACTCTGGTCGAATGTCAACATTTTTTTAAACGATACCCCACTTTGGTATTTTTCCTGAAACGCGTTGCGTTTTTTGTAAACGTATCCAACGTTTACAAAGAACGCAACGCAGCAGTCAAACGCTCAGTGACTGCGTCGACTGTGCCGTCTAACAATTTTAAATTCTATAACTTTCACCACATTAAACTTGTCTTCTGTCTTCTTGTCTCTTGTCTGTACGCACAAAGTCTTAACCAATTTTCTGAATAATATTTTTTGAAGTGAAAACTTCTTTAGCGGCGCGTTGTGCACTTTTTTTGGAATGGGTAAAAATGTTAAACTCGCGTCAGGACACGTGACCTGATCGAAAATTCGTAAGACGGCGCAGGGCGCTTGCGCGAATGTTCGTATGTGTTTATTACTATTGAAGTTTTCACTTCTGCGGGCACTCCCAGAGTGCAACCCGTCGTTTTTTTTTTCATGAACCGTGTTTTTATTCCAAGTACAAACCAATTTGCTCTGAATGTCTTCCAAAGATAATACCACACATGGCCAGCTCGCTTCGCCATTCATTCACTACAATGACGAACACTCGATACCCTGTTTACGTTCGATCCGAGATTACCATGGCAACCATAATAATCGAAAACGTATAAAACCGGGATCAAACGGGCTTTCCAAAAGATACTTCGTTGTATATCGTCGAAGTCGGAGTTTTAACGAGTTCGAATCTATCGTGAACTATACTATACTACTTTGCATAAACATATATTGTGTTAACATAGAAAAGGCTTGTGTCTACTTGACTTGTAGAACTAGAGTAATTTTCAGTAAGATAAACTGCTAGTTGTTGGTAGCGGCTCCACCCGCGTGTATATTGAAAATTATCCCACGGGATCGTAATATTGGGATCAAAGATATCCCATGTTTTATTCCCGACTGTAACTTATTTCTGTACCAAATTTAAATCAGGGTCCATTAAGTTGTTTTGACGTGTTTGACCAAAACATCCATTCAAATATTTCATTTATAATATTAGTGAGACATTAGAGGAAAATGCCAAAGAGCTTTTAATAAAATTGACTTCCTACAACTATATTTTTTTTATATAAACTATGAATAAGGAGACAGTATCAGCTAAAAATATCAATATCAAGTCGATACAAAACATTTTTATGTTTGACGACATACAATACAATATAATAAATAAGAAGTCAGTAAAATATCTGTACGAAAACAGACTCGACAAAAATATAATTTCAAATGTGACAACACCGGGAAAATGATACGGTGACGACCTCAGTACGCGTGGTAAAAATATTTATTTCAGATCAAATTTTAGAAATGCGTGGTAACTGGTAGAGTGTAAAGGTAAATAAAAGAATAAAAAATATATCGACTACTCGGGTAATCCGTCTATTTACAGTAAGCGTTAGTAATCTATGAGGAGTGAGTAAAAATCGTCAACTAGTCGGCTCGGGTGAATTAAAATTCTGGAATAATATTTGAAATAATCGGCTTTAAATTTTGTTATCTGTAATACTTTGAACTTGCATACTTTGAAATCGGAAGTTTTTCTTAAATATAAGTGGAGAAAAATATAATAAAGTCAACTTTTAATGAAAAAAACAGAACGTACTGGAAAAGCCACCGACATTGAAGATGTTCCTCTGAATTAAATCAAAATTAATGATCAGCTTAGCCGACCATATTTTACTGACTAGTCGGCCAAAGACGTAGAACTTAGAACGTACACAATGTAAATCTGTCAAGGCAGCTGTCCTACCAAATCGGAATTACAACTGTAACAAAAAATAAAATTAACTGAAACCGACTAATTTTCTTTGAAAGAAAGACACAGGTACTGCGAATGTGACATTGATTCCTACAAAGTAGCAGTCTTCCACACAACAGCTGTTACTTGATTAAATTTCTACTAAATTGGCTCCCAAGGGAATAAATACTGCTCTGAAATACTTATTACATCAACCCATACCATAACCGAAAATATTTACGTATTTTGCAAGGAGCGCAAAGTAAAAGCTTTCCGAGTCGTATTGACAAACCACTCTAAGTGAACGTTTATTCGGTGGTAAGATGCCAGGTAACATGTATCTGCAAAACACGCTTTCAACGTGCCCTTGGGATCTTTCCCGACAATTTGTACAGCGTTTCAATACACAAGCACTTTTGTATTGAAAGTAAAAACATTTCCATCTCCGAAAAACGACCCGGAGGTAACATTTGGTAGAAGCTTACATCTGTAAGAGTGTATTTTTGGCCTATTAAAGCGGAAACCAGAGAAGCGAGCTTGGCAGATTACCGACATGTTTTCAGCAAAAGAAAGATATTAAAAAGCAATCTACTTTAATTTCCATGAAACTCGTAACACGAAAAAGAAAAATTAATATTTTGCCCTCGCTCCTAATTGCTTCTGACCGTAGAAAAAGGAGATCGAATGCACCGCCTGTTATATAAAACGAATTTCAATATTTACAAATGATTCGCAAGGAAAACGTTTGATTCGCCTCAGAAGCTACGAGTAGAAATAGCTAGTGCAAAAAACTTTTTCTTTTGATTACTAAAAAAAAAAAAAGAAAACAAAGAAAGCTTTTTAATATAGTAGTGACGGTTGTTACGAGCAAAACTGACTTTTAAAGCAATCTATCTATCTAAATATAAAACATATATATTTAAAAATGTTATGTTGGTTTGTGTACGCTTCAAAAACTCAAAAAGTTCTGCACCGATTGAGCTGAAATTTTTGCATGATATGTAATCCGCATCAAGGATTGTTTTTATCTATTTTTTGCATAAGTCACATTATTCGCAATAGCGAAAAAATCAATAAAAAAAATTTCGTGCCACAGCGAATCGTGGCAGGGAATAGCTAGTAAAAATATAAATATACCAGCTTATTTGTTTGTAATTTTGTCTACTCACCTCATGACCGACTGTGGAAAGAATGATACCTGCTTATAACTTCGGTCCAAATATGAAACGATCGGCGTGTCGCTCACTGCTTCAAGCATTGTAAAATTGCAGCAACCCAAACCCATTTCGAAAAATCAACAAAGAAAATTCAAGTTATTGACTAAAGCGAGATGCCGCATACCTTTCTAATTAGGGTTCCGTAGTTAACTAGGAACCCTTATAGTTTCGCCATGTCTGTCTGTCTGTCTGTCTGTCCGTCCTCGCTTAATCTCTGTGACCGTTAGCACTAGAAAGCTGAAATTTGGTACCAATATGTATATCAATCACGCCGACAAAGTGCAAAAATAAAAATTGGAAAAAAATGTGTTTTTAGGGTAGCCCCCCTATATGTAAAATAGAAAGTGATTTTTTTTTTAATTTCAACCCTAACGTGTGATATATCGTTGGATAGGTATTTAAAAATGAATAGGGGTTTACTAAGATCATTTTTTGATGATGTCAATAGTTTCGGAAATAATCGCTCCTAAAGTCAAAAACAATGTGTCCCCCCCCCTCTAACTTTTGAACCATAAGTTTAGAAAATATGAAAAAAATCTGGAAAGTAGAACTTTATAAGGACTTTCTAGGAAAATTATTTTGAACTTGATGGAAAGAACAGTTTTTGTGCAAAAAAAACAAGAAGGTGGTACAAAATTCCTGGACTAAGTTTGTAGTATAATCAATTATTTAATCATATATACAAGCATTTTTTTTAACTTCGTTTACGTATTTCATTATTCTGAACGTATCTTCTTTCAAACAAAAAAAGAATTATTGAAATCGGTTCGCGCATTCCAAAGTTATCAAACGCATAAAATGTTAAGGTAAAAACCAGTTCATAAATGGTTCGATAGATGGCGTTGCGTAATGACGTCAATTTTAAAAGTCGATGTCTTCGTGCTTTCATGACCTACCTGTGGTAAAAATTTGCTACTACTTAAAATATATGTTCTTAGAGTGCATAATCGCTACCTGAACTACTTACTCTTTTCGATTAAAATAAAATAGCTATTTGATAAAGGTTTGTGGGAAATTGTTATTGTGTCTTTTCAAATTTATTTAGTTATCACCGTCCTTTGTGGGCCCGTTTTTAGGGTTCCCTTTTTATCAAAGTTCAAAATGTCAACGTAACAAATAACCTTTTTTTAACACACAAGTTTAAAAAAAGGCTATTTGTTAACACTTATTGTAACGGACGGGAAACTACGGAACCCTACACTGAGCGTGGCCTGACACGCTCTTGGCCGGTTTTTTAAATAGATCTGTAACAGACGTTGAGTGTAAAACGTGGGGCCAACCCAATATTATATTGCAGCGCCAACCAACCATATTGTAATTGGTTCTTTACAATAATAATCCCCACACTCCTACCGCTTGGTGCCTGTTTGCGAACTTTTAATGCTGCTGAAT
This sequence comes from Agrotis puta, assembly GCA_943136025.2. Taxonomy (NCBI): domain Eukaryota; kingdom Metazoa; phylum Arthropoda; class Insecta; order Lepidoptera; family Noctuidae; genus Agrotis; species Agrotis puta. The sequence goes on from OW964172.2 coordinate 12,117,372, forward strand.
GATTTAATAGCCTATTCATAGGACAAATATTTATGGCATGGCATAATAGCTGAAATTACTTTATTGTCACGCTATTATTCTTTTCTCTTTTTGTTTCTTTTAAGGCCAGGTGTTGAGAGTTAAGTTGCATTGTGCAAATTGGGAACGTTTTGTTTTCGTTAGACTTTTTTTTTATTTGGTCGCGGGACTCACGAATTACCGTGACCCCGGTACGTAAAGGGATATTAAAGGACACCGTGGATTTTAGTCAGTACGAGTCTGACAGTCCCTCTCGCTCTGCCCTGGGTGGGAGGACTCATGTGATCATTTTACCACGTCAAAACAAAAAAAAATGACTTTTTTTATTTACTGTTACAAACCTAGTAATTCAAAGCCTATATTCATATCACGGTATCGTATGTTAAAGAAAATTACAAATTTCAATAATAATTTCTTCTCTTCAATAAAAGTAGAATTAGTCCGATGTCCGAACGTAATATAACACTCTAACAGAATTAGCCATTTCCTATACGTTCTACCATTGTCTAAATCCTTATTTCCTCTGAACAATTCCCACGATTGTGGTTCTAATTAGAAAGTCCTTACAGACGGACAATTTACCTGGATTATCTTCTCCGTCCAATGTTCCATTCCATTTAAGCCATTGTGTGTGAATCTCCTTATGTATTACAGGAGAATGAAATGCTTGAAAAATATATAATACACTTGGCAGGTGTCAGTTTAACATATTGTGAGTAGACGTCTTCTGTCGTCTAAGAAAAGTTAGATTTAAATATTTTAATATTATATTTCAGCTCTCTATTATTAAAGATTTCAAAGTATAACTTTTTTACGTGCAATATAAGTAACAAAAATTTAATATTTTCGGCACTTCTTGCAAATATTACCTTGCACTCAATGAATATAATACTCTAAAAAGTAATCTTTTGGTAATATCTCGGAAAAATCTAAATTGCTTGTAAGAAAACTGAATGGAATTCATTAAAGATTAATAGAATTCCAATAGCCTTTGGCGACCCCTTTATTCTGTTGACTCACCAAGAAAACTTGAGAATCTTTTAAACCTACGTACTTGTACAACGTAGGAACATTGTACGGACAGAAATGAATGAACATGTTTTCAAATGCTTTGCAGGGTTGTCACTATCGCCTGCCGGGGTCGCGGGTCTCTCGAATTACCGTGACCCCGGTACGTAAAGGGCTATTGGAGGACACCGTGGAGTTTAGTCAGTACGAGTCTGACAGACCCTCCCGCTCTGCCCTGGGTGGGAGTTCTCATGATGATTTTACCACGTTAAAAAAATGTAACAGTTCTTAAACCGTTAGGGTTGAGTTGTTTAGATATAATACCGGACGCAATCTCCATCTTCATCTCTATCAAAAAGTAAAAGTTGAAAATAGATGAAAAATAAGCAAGTTTTTTAGGTATGACAGTGATATATACAACTCAACGAAAGGAAAACTCCGATCGCCAAAAGTAGTTTCTGAAGGTAAAAACTTATAGCAACAAAAGTGACAAACAAATTAAAAAACTATTAACAAAGTTACTCATCAGATTCAATAGCATACTAAGCATTGCAAGTAAAAAGTTTCATAATAACAGTGATTGCAGAATTCCGGGACGGAACGCAGACAAAGGCGAATTTAATCTCATGTATTGATCAAAATTGTAAACAGATAGAAGCGTACATTCCTGCACTGAACGCTCAACGTGAACAAGCTTTGTTGAAAACATCTAGTGATGTTCTGAGTGTACTGTTGAGTCGATGTTTTAGTCGATTACTGTGGTTATAAGATTTGAAATGTTTCAAGCATGCCAGTTTTCGAAAAGAGTAATTCAAAATGTGTTGTGTAAGATTCGCAAATCAATATTACTTAACTAATCTGATGCATATTTATATTATTGTATAAACTTACATATTGTAGATCAATCATTTTGAAACCAGGTGGCCTCCCATGACGATTTAACCGAGAACAATTCTAGTGTGCGAACGAGGTAGCGCTAGGCGACTTGTAAAGCTGTCTCCTTCCCACACTGGAATTACTCTCGCTTAAAGACTTGTTAGTAGGCGGACAGACAGTCCATCGTGAGGAAATCAGCACACCCAACAACAAAACAATCAAACAACGTGACGCCCAGCAAAGGGCTCGTGTAGATTATGATTTATCAAGACTGAATAGGTTACTTCTAGGCAAGCGTGGTTCACCGTCGACCGCGTCATCGCTCACCATCAGGCGAGATAGTGGTCAAACGCGAACCTACGAGTAAATAAATATAAATGAATAATTAAACTTTTACGAAGTAAATCCAAATCTAAGTTGTGAAATACAGCTCGCTCTCTCAGAAAAAAAAATATTAATAGGCTAGTAATGACTATTCGATTCCAACCAAAATCGATTGATATTGGTAGTATCGCTTCAGCATCCCGTTAACCCAACATCGCTCGACGAAAACCTTGTTTCCACCGTGTAATACGATAAGCTGGTCCACGCTACAGGATTCACCGCACGTCCCGAAGCACATTTTCACATACATCTCGAAACGCGATAAGGCAAATAACGAGTTACAATACAAATGACAACAAAAGATGTTAGGCAAATATACAACAACTATCGAAAAGAAGAAGATAGAAAAGTTTCTTCTCGAAATATATTAGAATATTTTATTGTGCTAACATGCCTAGATGGTATAATACGATAAAAATATATGAGGGTAGGTTCTGTAGGTAGGAAAATTAAGTTTAGTATTCAAGATACTCGTATCCTTTACTGAAATGGAACGAGAGTAACTTTTTCGCGCATGTTTTAATCTTCTTGAAACATATAATGCTAAGGTAGTGTACAGTTTAAAATGTTTTAAATTTAAAATTGTTTATTAAAATTTATACAAAAACATTTTGTGTTGAGACGGCTATTTACTAAAATCAAGACTTTATTAATAATTGTGCTTTTCAATTTCGTTTTGGTATTCATCACTTATTTTATAGAATAACAAATTGATCTTGATAAATATTAGATAAATCATCTTCGCTTAGCCATGAATCACAAATTACTTAACTAAATCTAAAAATACTTTGAACAACAAGAATTAGCTAGAGTTCTACTCGATTCAAGACTAGTCCTCTATTTAAAAATCTCTGTTTTCGATTTCGACTGGCGTCTGATTCGATTTTTTTTTAACTTTTATATTATAATCTACCTACTTTAAATAATATACCTACCATTTTATTAATAATCGTCTTTCTACCTATGTATCTGCAACACACGATGTGAAAAGTAAGGAATACTTGAAGTGAATGATAGATAGTCATGGACCATGCCCGACTGTCTTAGCAGATAACCGTGACTCTGGAATGTAAAGGGCTATTGAAGGATCACCGTGGATTTTAGTCAGTACAAATCGGACAGTCCCTCCCGTCCCGTCCTACATGTACTTATTTGATGATTCTACCACGAAAAAAAAAGAGGTACCTAATACCAAGCGTGACGAGGAGACATTTCTTATTCTAGGCCGTCCCCACGCGTCACATTTACGTATATAAAAACAATAAAATTAGTCATATAGATCTACGACGCCTGTAGGCAAGACTTTGATGGCTCAGTTGTTAAGAGCGTCGAATGTACTGAATCCGGAGGTCGCAGGTCCAAATCCTTCTCGCAGTTTTTTTCTTTACACAGAAATAAATCTATCCAGACTATGACATAGGATACTTTTTATCACGATATTACCCACCTACGTGGGCAAAGTTGCAGACAAAAGTTAGTCTTACATAATACCCGTCTATATCTCCATTTGAACCGATCTCATCTGACAAGTTTATTCCCTTGCCGGGTTGCGAATATGGAGAGATATCTAATCTGTTGTCAGTCATCTTGATGAATGCCGAGTAGGAGTGTATCTCCGGTAGTTATTGCTCGACGTGACAGATGGGGAGTCCTATCGCCGGTTTGGGTACACCTAGGGTTAGCTCAAGGGGTTCGGATGACAGTTTGAGAATTTGGGTGGATGGATTGAAAAGGAAACGTATAGGAAGGAATACATGAATGTTGTACATTATTTGCCTAATTTTTTCCAAACCATGTTAGGGTTAAAACACTGTTTAACTGAATGTCTTTGATTATCAACATTGCAATTTATTTCAGAAAATCCATCAGTTAAAGAAGTTACAGCAGAGTTTATTTATAACCCAAGTAAAGTCGCGGATAGAAGAAGGTATTAGGTTTATAATGACGTATAAAATCTCAATTAATTACAGTTTCATTTATATATGCTAAATCTTTCAAAAGCATTATAAAACAAACCTTTTTCAGACGAATAAGTCAAAACTTAAATAAAATTTTCCACCAATTCAAAACTTTTGTTCTACTAATTACTGCTACATTTATCAAAATAAATATTGAACCCACTGTCTAATTAATGAAGACTAGCAAGCAAAGTTAAATAGCAGTCCGTAATAAAAACGCCAGACGCCATTACAATAAGAGAACAGACGAAATTATTCCGCTTACAGACCTGTACCTCGGCAGACGTACACAATAGATACATACCGAAGGTCCACTCCATCGTTGCTTGGTGGTACCCATTCAGTCAACAGGCTGGTGACCACTTACTTGCGCAAGCCAAATAGGTCGTCTGCGTTTCGTCCGCCGATGCGAGTGAGTCAGTTCTTTTCTGAAAGGTCAGCGACTCTCAGGCGATACCTCTGGCATCTATACTCTATAGGGAAAGCCTAGGCCTCAGGCTGAAAGTATGCTTTTGTTTGTCACCTATTCTTACTAATATTATAAATGCCCAGCCCTAAATTAATTGTCAAGATTCCTGAAATAGATTTTTTTTTAAACGTTGCCCCACACTAGCATTTTCTCCTGTGTCGTGGGTGTGTTAACAAACATATAAACTCACATACACAAACGCCCAGACACGGAACAACTATTTGTAGATAGTACAAATATTGGCTCCGTGCGGGAATCGAACCCGGGATACGCAGCGCTGCAGTCCAATCGCTCAGCCACTGCGCTAACCGTGCCGTCGGGAGTTACATGGGAAGCAATATTACCGTGCCTAAATGCAAATCATTTTCTTATTAAAAGGTGAAATACTACACCTCTATTTTTTCGTGTGAACTTATAGCCAACTCTTGTTCTATAGGCCTCTGACGTGACTTTATTATATTGACTATTGAACATAAAATACGTTCTGGTTTTCTCAAGATGTTTTCAGTCACTTTTGTGAGTGATGGCCAACATAAACTTGGAAAGTACATTTGGATTGAGGACACATAATTATACCTATTGGTATTGGCCCGGTTTTGAAATGACATCTCCGTGCATGTGTTGCGCGGAATCTCTATGCCATTATGAAGAGAAGCCAACCCTCTGTCTCAATGTATATTGTGGCGAAAGGTGAGCATTCCGAACCTAATAAGAATAATTTTCTGACTCACAGAATTATTGATGGAAATATTTGGTTTCGCTCCAAAGAGTTTATGAACCGATTTTGAGGTAAAAATGTCTACGAGAATTTTTCAATAAAAGGTTAGGGGCGAGTGATTGTTTCACCTTCATTTTGAAATATGGAGTTATGGACAAATTTTGTTTGAAATATTTCAGAAGGTTTTTGGGACAGGAATAAATGTAGGTACGTTAGCAAAATACCCTGGAGTTTATGCAATATTATAGAACATACACTGACTTTACTGGGCCTATAGCCAAACGGCAAGCAATAATCGTTAACCCTCAACAGTCGCTAATACATTTTCAACTGGGCGTTTGTGTATGTGAGTTTATATGTTTGTAAACGCACCCACGACACAGGAGAAATTCCTAGTGCGAGGCAATTTTTTTTTAACTGTCCCCTCGCGTAAAGTTGAAAATATATTAATGTTGACGGATCGTTTTCGTTGGTGTCGTTCGCTACCGATCAGCAGTCTTTGATAGATTTTCAACTTTATGAGCTGGATTATAGAGTTGAAAATATATTAGTGACTGCTAAGCGTTAATGATTATCGATTGCCATTTGGCTATAGACCCTGGTGAGATTCTTCAGAAGGGTCAGGCACGTGATACTCGCCAGCGGCATGCTTTGATTAGACGAAAGGAGTAGGCGAGGATTTTAGCAAGTTGCGTTCTGATATTTTTGCCTACGCCCATGAGAAAGTATGATTATTTATTAATTGATAATAAGCACAAAAACAGCAGTCACCAACTTATCAATATCACAAATTGGCAGTTCAGTATACATGTAGATAGGGAAAGACAAGTGGCAAACGATAAACAAGAACGCTCTGTAGTCTTTAATAGATTTTCAACTTTATTCTTTAGAACGTAAAGTTTAAAATTCATTAAAGACTACTCTACTATACAAATATTAGAGACAAAGGAGAACAACAAAAAGTGTGTGTGTTAGACCAAAATCTACACTCGCGAGCATGGAAAGTTTGGAATCACATACTTGGAATTGATCCAGGATAGCTCCTTAAATAATGGCGTGATTTGAATGAATTTGGTATCAATTTAGAGTTAACAGTTAAACTTTTAAAATGGTATTTTATTATTCTTAAATAGTTATTAAGAACTCAAGATAGAATCGTAGAAAGTGATTCCATTGCTCGCGAATGTAGCACAGTACAAAACAAACAAAGCTACGTAGACGTGCACTCATCGCATTTTTTATGTAACTTAGTTACATTATTTCACGAAACGGTTGGTTTATAAACCTTACCCCATCAAGCGTTATCCCAGTGATGTTTCGTCCCATGTTTATTGTTCTTCTAAAGTACACAGGCACTCTCGAATACTACTCAACCCGTCCGTGGTAAAATAACAACCGTATAGTGAAAAGCAGATTAAAGGAAAAAAGGAGACCAACGATTTTAGCGACAGCTTTATTAAACAAACTGGCAGGCAAAAACTAGCCGGGATTTAAAATCAACCGTTAGTTCAGTCAATCACAGCTTTTTTGCCGTCGAGCATAGAATATACATACGAATGTTTTAAATATTTGAATCGGAGCATGAAATATAAATATTTAAAGTAATAATTTTATCAAACCTTTTTTTTTTGTAAAAAGAAAAATTCGATTGCGAGCACGATTCGGCTTATTTTATTAGAACCAATTCATCGTTTAGCAATTAAACATGAATAGAGAAATACTCAGTTTTGAATTAATAGTGCTCGCATTGCTACGCCTTGCTACGCAGCATGCTACGTCGTAGCAGTGTGCTACGATTCCGTAGAGGCCTCGTTCTGTCGAAATTACTAAGTTAATGTATTCACGACGGTCAAAAGGATTTTATTCTAATAGCGTTATTTGCGGAGCCTACTCTTACATACCCTAATTTATAGTGAACATATATTTAGCTTAACTTGAACTATTTGGTTTTAATTAACAATTCCAATTAGGTACGAAAAGGTTCAAGCAATAACACTACAGGACAAACATTAGTTCGTTTGCAATTTACAATAATTTGTCGTAAACGACCAATAGCGGAACTTAACCGTCCGTGTAGTTACACTAATTCGTAGTTCCATTACTTTTGCCGAATAATTTGTTTCTTATTTCCTACTAAGTTGTTGCAAATTACTTCGATTATAGCTACACGCATGGTTGCCAAACATCATTTAGTGACAAACTTTTGGGATTAAGGGTTGTTTTGACATGATTGGATTGGACTAATTATCTGATTGGATTACTTTGAAAATGTCAGCATAATTTTATAGATATACCATTAAATAATGCTGGCCTTTTTAAAATTATCCAATTCAATATTCTTTTTTATATCTAGTTCACCTATGATCCACCTATGATCCCACTTCTCATTACTGAAAGCCAGGCCTCCTTACTGTAAGCAGTTGACCATAATCCACCTAGTGCGCCTAGTGCGGGTTGGTACTGTTTTTCATACGCGATCTTATAACCTTTTTCTTACCTTAAATGCGAGAGTTTGTGAGGATGAAAGGATGTTTTTAACTCTTTCACAGAAAAACGGCTGAATTGATGGAGATTACATTTTGAAAGGAGATATCTTAAAACCTGGATGAACACAACATAAGGTTAGACCTATTATAACCTTTAAGCCTTTGTCAAACTGACAGGCGATAGCGAATCGGACTGAGTCCAAAGAGATACGAGACGTCAAACTGGGTGCACCCAGTTTGACGTCTCGAACCGAAGCGAACCGAAGCGTAACAGTTGTATTAGGTGACTTTTTATGAACGACGTCAAACAGGCGTATTTGCTACGCCTTCGGCACGTCTTCGCATCGGTTCGGTCACGCTATCGGATCGCTTTCGCTTTTCTATGTGACTGGATTCAAACAATTCCATACATTACATAAACAACGCCTCGCTTCGTATTCGCCACACCTGTCTGTTTGACAAAGGCTTTAATCCTGGTATCATTTTGATGTGCGATAATTTTCGATAACTACGCGCTTGAATCCGCGTTCAAAACCCTGATAAAATTAATTGTGATGGATTTATAGAGTCACTTTTCTTTACAATTTCACAAATGTATTTTGAGAATTACTTATGAGCCGTTCAATGGATTAAAAATTCTTTAAAACTTTCGTTCAGACTCTTGTAAACTAAAACATAAATGATTAAATCGTTGTCTCAAACTCTAAAGGAATATTCTATTTTCAAAACGTTCTATAGTGAATATTACTGGTACAGCTTATCTCTAATGGCTGCTTCTTGTGCATCTGATAGGTTTATTATAAATTTAAGAGTCGTTCATTCGCAAAGCTTTTAGCTCTCCAGTCATCCTAGGATATCAAAAATTACTATTATGAATAAGTTAGGTAAGCTTATCATTATCTTAGTAGTGTACTTGACATTTGTCAGGTCAAGCTTTGTGTAAAATTGAGGGTAAAATATGTGATAAATTTTATTAGTTACATTTTATTTTATCTAATTATATGTGTAGTAGCGTTTCACTTTTTCTTCGTGCGTTTATAAAGCAGGTAATTTGATAAAATGTTTAGATTTTTATAACATACAAAGTTTCTACAGAGGAATATATATTTCTTTAATAAAAACGTTGCAATACACCAGGAATTTCTCCTGTATTGTGGGTGCGTTTAAAAACATAGAAATTCACATACACAAACACTCAGACCCGGAACGACTATTTGTAGATCATACAAATATTTGTTCCGTGCGGGGATCAAACCAGCGACACGCTGCGCACCAGTCGATCACTCAGCCACTGCGTTAATCGTGCCGTTAAATTTGAAAAAAAATCGAATGTGATAAGAAGTGCACGAAACCTTTTTATTATTTGACTCAGACTTTTACTGTAATATGACCTATTGCCGAATTTATTAATCGATAAAGGGGTTTCGGGTCACTGATCACAAAAAATTCAAATAGACCATGTTTGTTCTTTATATACATTATAGACAAGAATATCACAGTATGAGCTTTTGTTTAACGGCAATAAATTGCATGCCTTTCATGTCATAATATAATGTTTAAACAGTCAAGACGTCACGCCATGTTTCTTTTCCTCATTCATTTATTCTTGCAATATTGTTTCGACATCGCATGCAAAAAAAAACTACATAATATCCATATCAATTTTATCACAAGCCTGGCACGCTATACTCACACGGCCTATTATAAATAAACAATATTTATCTTTAGAGCCAGGTTTAAACTTTGAAGCGATTTTTTCGACAAACCTAGGGCCGTATTATGACGTCTTAAAACCAGGCTTGTTCCAGTGAGTGAACGAAGTGGCGCTAGACGACTTGTATAGCTCTGTCTCTTTCACTCAAATTTTATTTAAAGAGCTTTATGTTTAAAGGAATACAATTCAAAATACATTTACTGGCACAAAGTTTGGTTTGGGCTAAAATTAAAACTCGTCTTGTAATGAGACGGACAAAATTTTCCGTTTTAATACCGTAATGGCGTCTGAACACCCTTAATTCAGTTTTCCTCCAGTCAATTACTAACGAAGCAAAATGCAACGGGAATATCTGAATAAAACATTTTTAATTAGCCATTCATTTGCAAAGTAGTGCCTGTTCTTATTTGTTGGATGTTACGCAAATATCATGGCGTCTTTTAACAGAATTTTATTCTTTTTTAGCGTTTCGTCTTGCTGTTAGCAGAATTAATAATTAATTAAAGTAAGACTATTCTTCTGTTTCTAATTCTTGAAAATAATCTCAAAGACTGTTTTAGAACTATGAGGTTGCCGAATAATTATTTTAATGAAGATAATAACACTGAAAAGAAAACACAAATGAGAACAATTTACAATTTATGTTTTGCTTCGTTCCTAAACACCCTCATTCCAGCACAAGAGGGTATTTCCTTACAAAACCCACCAACAAACCGCAACTGTTTCCACACAAATCCTATAATAGACGACGAACTACTCATTACTAACTGATAAACTGTTTCCTAGTCCCCATTGTTCCAATAATTGCCGGCCGGCAGCCACACGCTAACAATAGCAGCGATTATTATCGCGATACTCGTGAAAATCTCATTATCTTCAGATCTGGCGTTATTCTTCGTGCGCCCTTTGTCCGTATGGAGCGCAATCACGTTCGCCTCACAAACAAACCCGGATAAATGGTAGGTGATGCTGTTTTATTACTGTTTGTGAACGATTGGGGTGTCGTTGAGATTCGTCAGCAGATATACGCAGATACGTGATAGATACGCAGCTATTTTTACTCTTTTCCTTGTCGGGAAATCGAAGGTTATCAAAGCATTTGTTTAAGAGGTCAGGGGAAGTCGTTACGGGTTATTTAACACAACATGGGAAGGAATTGAGGCGGCTAATGAGGAGGCCATTATGATTCTGCATGCCTTATTGCGCGTCAAGAAGCTGTACGCCGCCCGGGTTCGAGAGCCTGTCTTTAAAGGGTACCGTGGCTCTGGAACGCAAAGGGCAACCGAAGGAACACACATTTTCCGTTCCAACGAGGACTTATTTGACGATTTCACAAACCCAATAAAATAACATAACAATGATAACGCGCAATTTACATTAAAACTAACGTGTCAACACGTAATAAGCTCCAAATTTGAATATACAATAACAAAGACAAGGTAAGTCGTATTAAAATAAATAAAAATGGCTAATAATAAAACCTGTTTAATTTCAGAACGGGAAAATATAACAAATTCCATTATTGATATCTGAGAAACAAGAAATAATATTAAAGGCCTCGTAAAATTAAATCTCTGGATTCTTTCATATTAGATCGGAGTTTGCCATCTTTTTCTATTCCAATAGTATTTCCAGCGTAACAAGGTACTACGTCCCCTCAAAGATGGCAATTTGAATTCCTAATGGATCAATAACTATTTCAGTTTTGTCTTTGTCCTACAGAGCAAGTCCCAAAGGAATTTGCTGTATTTGCCTTCATTTCCCGACAAAGAAAATGAGGAGAATTTCTAAGGCATTTTCAATTGAAATTGACAATTTAGATAAATGCCTCGCTTTGCTTAATTGCGATTAAAGCGGGCTTTTGGGAAATGGAATTAATGGAAGCAAGGTATAAAGGTTTACTACTAAACTTAAAGACAAAGACACAGAGGTGGTATGTAATAAATTCACAACCATCAAACGAAAGCTGAATTCAATTTTGATTATTACAAAAAAATCTAAAAAATTGTTTGTGGTTTGAGCAATATTTCACTACCTAAAATTCATTCGAAAGTTCTACTGTAACAAAGGAGCGATAGATGAAAAACGTACCTTTTATTGCAAATTGCTACCCGACAGTTCAAAGCCTCCATCCACGCTTCCGATCTCAACACTAGCCTGAAGCAGTTATCGCATAAAATCCCAACTACCCCCTTAACTCAGTGATGCAAAAACGCTTTCAAATCGAGAACTTAGATATGACGAGAGCAATTTCCCTAGTGACATAAAACACAGAATAGCTAGACTCTTTTTTCACGCTAAATTGAACTAAAAGGCTTTCAGCAGCAGACGGAGCAGGATGCGGCCGACGCCGGACTTCCGGCTTTACGTACTTCAGACTTTACATGCAGAGTTTTTCTCCCTCTCTCTCTTATTTATAGTTCCCTTCAATGTTTCATTGGGCGAGAACATGAGTGGCGAATTTTGCTGAAATTTTCGGCGAATTTGTGGGTAAATAAAGTTGCGCGGCAAAGGTGTTTTTTTTTCGTGTTTTTTGGCACTTTTATTAGGTGCACGTGTAGACTAATTAACGGGTCGTTTAAAAAAGTGTTTTCGCTTGAACATAGTTTAGTTTTTGCGCAAATAAAGCGTTCTATTAACCTTTTACAATATTAGAGAGTTATTTTGCTTAAAACCTTTAAAACACTTTCGAATATCAATTTTGCGGAAAGTTCATAACATTTTAAATGCACTTAGAGAAGCATTTATAAAATATAGCAAAGTCGTTCATTATCTGATCATATTTAACCCAAAACTTTCAACCACAAAAAGTTAACCACACATTTAACCGAGGTTTAACGAACGTAAAACAGAACTAAATGTGAAGTTATAATAATAGTTTAGATAGAGTTAGTTCAAAAGTTCATATATGAGCGGTGCCGTGTTTAAGCCGAATTGATGTCGTTATGTTAACGTTGGTAATCCAACTATAGCAGTAGCATAAACTGGTAATTGGGCAGGAATTGCGGTTCAGAGGAACTATGGAATTGGTCCAATTTAAAAGTAATCATTGTAATGTACAACGAACCAAAACAAAACAAGACCGAAACAAAATACCTTCTCCTTTTTAGAAGAGACTTAATGAAGAGGTTTGTTAGTTTACTGAAACTTCTGCTGCCAATTAATTCAACATGATTTTTATTTCTACTCTTTTTCTATGAAGATAAATTAAAAGTGGAATTAAAAACTTTTTAAAGGTGATGGAATCCGAATAGCCGGAAAGTGGTCCTAGAGTGGCAGAAAAATTGAGAGGAAATTAGGTTGATAGGTAAAAGGATATGGATATAAATAACCTGTGTTGGAAGTATGAATGTTGACAGCTATAAGCATAGATAACAGAAGGATCAATGAAACAATTTTTTTTTTTGAAGTATGATTATAGTTAGAAATGAGGTATCAAAGGACAAAGTTTAACAGAGAAATATGAAAGCACAACATGTTTTTTTTTTTTGTGGTACGATAGTAAACTAAGTAAGAAAGAGACCGGGACGCGGTCTGAGTGAGCAAAGACTATGAGACTTGTTTAACTAAAAACAACCATGGTCCTTCAATTACCCATAATGAGACTTTCGCCCAGAATGTGATTTAGAGAGAATATTCTATTAAAATAAATTACGACACATTTTAGTACACTGTCCTTATTAGACCTAACAGATAACACTAACAGTTCATGTAAACAAACATACCTAATCGTTTGTTAATTCCGTAACAAAGCAAACATTGACATATAATCGATCAGAGATACCTATGTTTTTGTCGGCTTCGTATTTTCACCCAAAATAATTAGTATTCTGTTACCGTCCCGGGGGCTAATTGGATTGTTAGTCAAATTGACGTACAAACACTGACATCGACATCAGAGGCGGCATCATTTTGCTTCGTACACGCTTTGGCAGCAGATTTATATTATATAAATAAGTGTTGTTGAGATAAATACAATGTTATGTTTATGGAAACAATATTGTTGTTTTGATTCGTGTAAGTTCGTCAATTGTGTGAAATATTTATATATAAAAATTTGGCTACATGCTTTGTTATTTCTTTTGCGATAACAATATCAAATCCACCCGCAGACATGATAAGTTATTGCAATTTATTTTCTAGTTTTGACCAAAAGAATTTACGAAGTTGATAATGATAAAGAAAAAAATATCTTTAGAATTCTAGATTGCTTTTAAAACATAATTTTAAATGAAGAAAAAACAGGCGAACATAGATCATCTAACTTATCTCCAACAGAAACTTCTTGAAAGTCTACAAAAACCTAAACTCATAACTTACAAGTTCCAACCACCTTTCATAACAAACTGTAGACAATTCAGAAACAGCGTTAATACAAAACATCTCTTAACAAACTTGTAAACTATAAATTATATCTTAAACACTAATTTCCTTTACAAACACATTAAACTGAGTCGCAGCTTATATGAAATTGATGGAGAGGATTTGATAAACGGTTGACATAACTACCAATATAACAATAATTATTTACACAAGCGTTTAGGATTGTATGAGTACCATATGAAAAATATAAAAGTATCAAAACTTTATTTGTGGGAAATAAAAGTCGATTGTGAGCCGGACTAGACGCTAACGGCATCGGACATCGCGTGGCGATTTCCAGCCATCATAGGCGTGGGCAGGCGGACGGTGAGAAATGGGTGACTCGCCGTCCGACCATGGACCATGCCCGGATCAATGGCGCGTTGTGTTTCAAGCGCGCCTCAAAGAGTTTCAGCACAATGACGGGGCACCTTCTTAGAGGGCCATAGCCTGCCGGGGTCGCGGGACTAACGAATACCGTGACACCGGGACGTAAAGGGATATTGAAGGACACTGTGGATTTTAGTCAGTACAAATCTGACAGTGCCTCCCGCTCTGCCCTGAGTGGGAGGACTCATTTGATGATTTTACCAGGATAAAAAAAGAAAAGCTTTCGTATTTCATTAACGTAGGACAAACTGTTACGTTACAACAATTACTTGAAAATCTTGTTCACTTTCAAGGATAATAAACTACAAAAATTACTTATCAACATTTTTTTAACGGTACTGATCGCGTAGTGGTTGAGCGATTGTTTGCTGCGCTGCCTGTCGCAAATTCGATTCTGATGCGGAACAAATATTTGTACGGTCTGCAAGTGGTTTGTTTCAGGTTTGAGTATTTATGTACGTAAGTAGTTTAAATGTTTTTAAACACCCACGATACAGGACAAAAACCCGAAAATTGATAGGTTTTTCTAAAAAAAAAACCTCTGAAAAGTAATGATGTATCTGTCCCTTCGAGTTATCAACTCCCGAATATCGGTATAAACAGAGGGAGATAATGTAGATATATATCCCAGAATCTCGAGTAGAGTATCGACTCTCGAGACTTACGACACAAAGTGCTCTTGACAGGTGAGAATAAGTGCCTCTCGATGGTTTTTCTAAATCCACTCATGGTCAAACCAAAGCAAAGTCAAAGTAACTCACAGATTTTATAGTATGTAAACGCAACCCTCTCTATTCCATTTTCAAACTTTCAACAAACATTGTAATATAAAACAAACATAAGACGACATTAAATTCAAGCAAATTCAAGGGAACTCGCTTTATTTTGTTTACTAACGCAGCGTAATATTTGCGTTTCAAATGTATGTACCTAAGCTTGACTCAGACTTGTTTGTACACGTATTGTATCAGTTCCTTTCTTTAGAAACTAAGGCCTAACTTCGTAAAACATTCTCTTCGGCTCGTTGTAATAACTTGTTCGAGATGATAAGCAGAATTGGCACAATAAGCATAATTATGTGTAACTAATGGAACAGTAAAATGTAACTAGAAACAATGTACATAACTTAAGAACTTGTTTTACTTCATGTATAATGATTTTGCAATATGTAAGACTTAATAAGTATGTTTAAGTATTCCACGTCGGTATATTATAGGCGTTACGATAGAACGCGTAGGAGTGGATGGACAAGCTGAACAAAATAAGATCAGTTGTCCAGATTCACTCTTTTTTTGTTTACGTGGTGAAATCATCTTACGAGTCCTTCCCACCCAGGGCAGAGCTGGAGGGACTGTCAGACTCGTACTGACTAAAATCCACGGTGTCCTTCAAGAGCCCTTTACGTTCCGGGGTCACGGTAATTCGTACAGTCCCGCGACTGTCCAGATTCATTCTAGATTGAGACTGACTATAACAAAGTTCATACTAGTACAGTTGTCAATGTACTCTCTTAAGTTTACTTCCTGTTTGTGATGGATTGAGTTATGGAGAGAGGTCTCTGCGAAGCAGTGGGATGATACATACTAACGTAGCAGTAACAGTAACCATCATTATACTTAAACCCAATAAAACAACAGTAAATAAAACATAAAACGACCCAACAAAAGGTTCCAATAAAGAATCTTCCACACAAATTGGCACTATAGCAAAATAAATTTCAAACAGGAAGACGGCGGCACTAAACGTTTGAAAGTTTTTCTGTTGCCAACATTGGCGGCTCAGTAACAAAAGCGGGTAAATCGGCCGAGCACACCATGCATTGTATTCGTATTAAGTGAGAATAGACGACGCTATCCCTCGACGCGACAAAAGCATCTCACTGTTCAGACACTGATGTACGAAGCATAGATAGTGCAAACAATGAGTCTATAGATGCCTCTGTGAATATTTTTGCGAGCTTTTATCACGTAAAAAGGAAATATAAAATGTATCAGCTTCTTATCAACGTGGAGGAGTCGTAAAAGTGACTGAGAAAAAGGGTTACGGCTTTTCTGGAACGTTTTATTTATCTACGAGCGCAACAATGCCTCTTTTCTTCAGTTGGACTGGCAATCTATCGACTGTTTACAGTTATCACTTGAGTTCTCATGTAGTTTTTCTTTCAACTGTTTTTCTCACAATCCATACTTTCATGAATGAACAGTATTATTGAAATATTATGTTGAGTATTTTGCAACGTCATAGGTCTATTACTACACTAATACATAGTTTGTTTTTTAATGGATAAACTCAAAATCTATCTAAACGATGTTTGAATTTATTCCACCCATAAAACAATTATTACTAGGCTATTCTGCTAGTTCCATATCATTATGATACTCTTAGTCAGGTTTTATCAGTTCTTTCGTTCGCAACATTATCCTGATTGCAATAAAAAAAACCCATAAAACATGATTTAATAATTCAGTAAAATATCAACCAAGTAAACCATCAGTTTATTATGGTGAGCACGTCCACAGAAACATTAATCTTATCAAAGCAATCACATAATGAAGAGCTTGTCTGCTTCACTTCCTCGTTTTATTTTAATACCCTAAAAGCTTTGCAGTTTTCAATAATCTCCCTTTTTTTGCTCGACGTGATTAATCCCGGATTTTCCAAGGGTCGCTTCTCGTTTCCATCTTATATAATTTGCTCAGCCTCAATATCAGTTTTTAATATAAAAATACGAGCGTTTTTTTTAAGTTCAGTGTAGGTGTATATTCTAATAAAGATAAAACAAATTCAATCAGCAAGACATAGGGCAAATGATCAAATATTCTATCAGCAAAAACTGTTTTAGATAAGTAAAAATGTATTGAGTTGATAAAAGCTAATGGAAATATTGTTAAAAAATTGTTACAGAAAAACGATACTGTTTAAAAGTTTACTTTATTCAAGACTCTCTCATTTTTTTACAATATATTAATATACATAGTGTCTAAATAATGCATACTGCGTCGCTGTCGATAGCGGCGCGTACTATATGCTTCTTATATACGCGACGGACAGTCAGCGTCACGAATTCAAGCCTGAGTAACATTAGGACTATACTACGTAGTTTAACTATGAAGGGAGGTGTCAATGATCTACATCTGTCAACTGATATTTGGAAATAACCTTTAACAATAAAATACTTTGTGCAATTTAATTTTTACTAATGTGTAGGTAGGTATTATCTTGTTAGAGTTATTTTCATATAATAAGGCCTTTGTCAAACACACAGGCGAGTCCGAAGCGATGACGAACCGATACAAGACGTCAGTCCAATTATTTGGTCAAGCTATCTGATCGCTTTCGCTTTTCTATGTGACTGGATTCAAACAACACCATACATTACAAATAAAAACGCTTCGCTTCGCATTCATCACGCCAGTCTATTTGATAAAGGCTTAATTGAATAACATAGTAAGTATGATTTTTGTAAAACACATAAGTACCTAGATTTCGAACTTTATTCGATAAAACCTAACAATAATAAGCTCCAGTACAGCAAGCCAATAATAACTCTACAGCCAATCAGAGTGAAGTGGTTTCCCGATTGCTCATAGACTTAAGTTGTACACTAATAAGACTTCGACTGCCGCTCGTTCGAGTGTTTTGACTCCTGAGTGGATGGAGTCGCGAGACAGACATTTGGAATCGAACGCCAAAGTTTTGCTTTTACTAGCTGCAAATACATGTTTGGGGAAATCTCTGGCAAGTTTATGCATGACTGAGATCGTGTTGGTATTGCTTTTAGAATAATTTAATCATATAGGTAAATAGATGTCGAGTAATTAGCAGATTTACTTTTTTATAATATTTTGAACTGAAAAGGTGACTTATAATTCCTTAGATTATAAAATGTCCAGATTCCGTGTTTATAAAAACGTGATGTTTTTCGTGAAGTCACTTTTTATAGATGCGTGAGTAAGCGCCACGAACACATTTAAATGTTTTGCTTGGATATGTTCACTTACGCAAGAATTGACCGCATGGTGTAATTTTTCTTCCCTTTTTTGACTTCAATTCTCATTGGCCTACTAGGAATCTGGACAGTCCGGGCACGCCGCAATCGCGGCGGTAAGACCCCTCTTTGAGGAGTGGCTGGATAGGCGTCACGGCGTACTGACCTACCGCATGACGCAGGTCCTCACCGGACACGGAAGTTTCGGGAGGTTCCTGTGTCTGATAGGGAGGGAAGAAACGCCTGGGTGTCACCACTGCGAGGATCGTCCGGAGGACACGGTGGAGCATACGGTGCAGGACTGCCCCGCTTGGGCAGAGCACCGCCGTGTCCTTACGACGGCGATAGGCGGAGACCTCTCGCGCCCGGCATTGGTCGAGGCCATGCTGCGGGGCGAGACGGAGTGGGAGGCGGTCGCCTCCTTCTGCGAAGCAGTCATGCTCGTGAAGGAGGAGGCGGGCCGCCTGAGGGAGAGGACAGCGTCCTCCCTCCACCCCAGCCGCAGCGGTAGACGCCCACGGCGTCGGACGTCGCAAAACGATCTCCGGCCACCGTAGGCGCGGGCATGCGGGCAACGAGTAATGGGCGACTCGCTGTCCGACCATGGACCATGCCCGGGTCGACGGCGCGTTGTGTTCCACGCGCGCCTCAAAGAGTGTCAGCATAGTGACGGGGCCTGTAGAGGGCCAAAGCCTGCCGGGGTCGCGGGACCAAGGGATTACCGTGACCCCGGTACGTAAAGGGCTACTGAAGGACACCGTGGATTTTAGTCAGTACAAGTCTGACAGTCCCTCCCGCCCTGCCCTGGGTGGGAGGACTCATTTGATTATTTTACCACGATAAAAAAAAAAAAAGAAGGAATCTGGACAGTGTACAGTCAACAGCAAAAGTAGATGATCAAAATTCAATACTAACGAACGGAGTTCGCGTCAGAACTGTGTAGATGAACTTTGGTAAATTAAAATCACATACTTTTGAATCACTTCGATGCCACACAGTTCTGATGGGAACTCCGTTTATTAGTATGGAATTTTGATCATCTACTTTGGCTGTTGATTTTACTATCATTATAACGACCAAAGTACATACCATGTTTATTATTTTAATTCTAACCCACAATAACTTCAGTTTATCAGTGATTATAAGGCTTGTAACAGTAACGAAATTCATAAAAGTGAAAAATTATAGACATGAACAAATGTAAACATTCCGTTGCGTTCTACGAGTAGTACTCGTATTAGTCTTTTTTTTTTTTTAGGGTGGCAAAATCTTCAAATGAGTCCTCCCGCCCTGGGCGGGGCGGAAGGGACTGTCAGACTCTTTCTGACTAAAATCCACCCGTGTTTCTTCGGATGCCCTTTACGTTCCGGAGCCGCGGTATCCTGGATTAAGAAAAAAGCCGCGACCCCAGCAGGCATTTGGCCTCGTAAGGGGCCCCGTCTGTGACGCATGAAACACGACGCGCCACCGACCCGGGCTTGGTCCTTGGTCGGACGGCGAGCTTACCCATTACTCACCGTCCGCAAGCCCGCTCCGCCGCTGTGCCCTCTGCTGTTCAGAGGGACACGCGTTGGAGCATCCACCCGACAGGCTATTCGCATACGGGCAAAGAGATCCCTTAGGCACACAGTGCCTAAAAGAGTTTTTGCCCGCATCCCAGGGTGCACCGGCCCGAAAAACTGGTCTTCCCCCCGGACGTATCCGAAGGGGAACTCAAGTCCACGGGCGCACGTGGGGGTTTCCTGTCTTAGCACCCCACTCGTATTAGTCTTGTAGTAAGTTTATTAATTTATTGCAGTAGTACTTTATTTTATTGCGGCAAGGTTACAGTACCTTACAATTAGTCAGATCTTATATCGTCGCATTGTATATTAGTCGCCTGTCGGAGATTTGGCCCATGCGGTGGTCCACAAACTAGGTACAGTCTATTTTTAAAAACCAAAAAATTATGACTTATCCAGCTTCTATTCTTCCTTGTATTCTCAAAGTGAGAGGAACGCTGAGACTCTGGAGGATTTAGAACTAATGCGGCCGATGCTGCCCAGCAGGATAGATCCAACAGGACAAAATCATCCATTCTCAGGGCAAGTGGGGATCGCAGTAAATCTCAAGTAGAGTGCAGGAATGGTTTGAGTGATTTTTGAACCGCCTTGTGTTAAACTCTTTGGTTAAGCTGATAGAAGGCTCAAATGTCATTTGTTAATTTCACTCTATGTTTCAAGAAACGATTTTTTTTTTATTCTTTTTTTTTGTTATTGAGAAATGAGGTTTTATTACAAAATCAACTGGAAATGCCATAAGTGTAGACCGGCTATCCTCAGAATTTGTCCTTGACGATTCACAACTACATTTAGGAAAATCTAAATAAAACATAATATTCGTATCTGCATCGGTAATTGTAGCTAAAGTCGGGTAATCCCCTTTATAAAACATAATTTCCTACATTTTCTTACTAAAGATTCATTATATTTCCAACGCATATGGACTCACCCGTCTTCATCCCCACTCGAGTAACTCGCACTACGTCTGGACAATGTGGTTTGTAAATAGATACACTATCCCTTTGAGCGAACTAGCAGAGACTCAGTCTGTATCACTTGGGTGGTCAAACACGGCTCAAATGTTTGTTTATTAATGACGGCTTAGAATATTCCATGTGAACTTGCGGAAGTGCGATTTACTGAGCATACGTTACTCTTTGAGTAGAATACAGTTTAAACTTTTCCCTTTAAGTTAGAATTATGAGATGTGGTGGAGATTTCTAGTGGGTACTTAATTTCTTTTAAACGCGTAAATGATGTGCGTCTGGGCTGCACTATAATTTATTACTATTTTGAGACTTTAAAAACGGACGCTATGTTTTGCTTTCAGGTGGTATATCCGAAGTTCTGATCAACTCAGGCAATGCGACCGCATCAAGCCCTTGTGTCACCGTTGCAAATCGAGTCACGATGACTTGGGGCATATTCTAAGCAAGAGCTTTCATTTGTTTATCACACAGGCTTTGGCCCTACAAGGGGGGGCCCGTCAGATTGCTGTCAGTTCTTTGAAGCGCGCGTGCAAAATGACGCGCCGTCGATCCCGGCATGGTCCATGATCGGACGGCGAGTCACCCACTACTCACCGTCCGCATCCTCGTTTTATCCGCAGTTGGTGCACAACAAGTGTTAGCAATCAGACGTCATAGTTCTAGTAAGCAAAAAACTGCTCACCCAAGAGCAGCAACTAACAGCAATATACTGAAAGAGACACGGTGAGGTTAGAGAAGGAGCAACAAAACATACGACACAACAGCAACAAGCCACGTAACTTCATCAAACTGTAATAATACGCCCACAGTGGCAATAAACAAAACAATAATTTCAAAAGCGATTAATAATAGCTGGCATGGTACCAATTTGCAAAACGGTCGATGCGAACTACTTTAGGTCCAAAGTCCCGCTTTAGTTTGTCGTCTTGAACCCGTAAGACAACTTAAGACATTTCGAAGCACTCTCCAAGTGAGAGGTGGAACTTAAGATTGTAAGTCTAGTCATTGGGCGGTAGAAGTAATAGATTTAGAAGTCTTTTTATATTTGGTGAAGTGTTTGCCTTGAGAGTTAAGTAGTTGTCACTTGTTATTTGCCATTGAAGATTAAAACTTGCAGCGAAGAATTTTCGGGCACTTTTCGGCTCTCAAAATATCCATATAAAAGACGCGAGCATTGATCACCACACTTTCTCAATGTGCTGGAGATTAAACCGTTTAAATAGGTACCCATAAAGTCCACTTTAGTGTAATTAAGTTAAGATGCGTGGAGATATACATAAACAAAATATACACAGCAGAATATCACTATTTATTTGAAGACAATCTCCACAGAATTCTCTCACTCTGAACGAGTTGTACCACGACTGCGTATGTGATGCCTCCTCGCAGACAATGTACCATCTTTCATCTTACATCTCATGCCCTGTGCACTTGAGGACCTAAATTGCAACAGTGAGGGGTATCCGCGTAGCTGAAGTTTGGACGAAACATGTTCGAATTTGTTGCTATTGATCCGTTAAGAAGAAACAATATTTACACATTTCGATATTAAACCAAGTCAATAAATAATAGGCATTCAATAGTTAGAAAATATATGCTAAAGTTTACTAAGAAAAAAGTTTGAGTTTGATTGAAAGAATTAAAAAAAATGCCTTTCAAACTTTTCTCCAAAGATGCCTACGCAGTAAGAAAAACATTGAAGTTTTCCAATACCAAACTCTATTACCGAAGTAATAACAGTTTGTACTACTTTCTGTTTGTGGGTGTGTTTTGGTGAAATTAAGTTTAAAAGAAACTTGTCAGGGTTACGTGTAGGTTTTTTGTTTTAACAATATTTACCAAGCCTACAGTAATAATTTTACAAAAAAGTTTCACTCGTATTTTCGTCGGTTATATTTAGGTCATATGGTAATAAAGCCTATTGTCTTAAACTGGGTACAATTCTACTTTACAGAAAAACTACATAGCACGGTGAAGTATTGCTTAGCGACCTCTAAACCTTTATCACCCACCTAGCGTTTACTCAACAATTTTGGACTACAGTAGAATCCATTTAATATGACTCCGCGTATAGACTAACCGCTTATTATATTATTTCTTCGGAGTTTAGAGGTGATGCTGGTTTCCTAACGATGATTTCTACAACGTAATGCAGGTAGAGTTGAACCCACCACTTTTAAATCGCTTTTCCAACCACTGAGCCACCACCAATCCAAAAGCATGCTGCTAATTAATTGCAATTATAAATTAATTTGCCCACTCAACAATAAATTAATCCAAACGCACGTCCTCATAGGACAGCATTGTACTTATTTTAGAAGAACAATTAGCTTTCGAAATTTAAATCAGTGAACACGAACATGCCAAAAATATGTATGCTTATTATAATTTAATAACTGACACAATTTGTATGTTTGCTGTTAATTACCTACATAATAACTATGACAGGAGTAAACATTAGGTACTGCAATTATCGTGTACATTAAAAGCTGAGTCCGCCATGATGGAATTACATGCAGAGGCAACATTGTCGGGCTCTCATTTGTTCCAAATTGGAATCCCATCAAGTGCTCAAATTCATGTTATTATGATGTAATGCGGCGTTTTAACGTTAATGGAATTGTTGAAGGGATTTGTTCTCCACACTAAAACTGACGTTATTATAATTTGGGTCTGTAAATTGTTTTGTTAAAATAGACAACCAAGGGCTTTAATCCCCGTATAAGTACCTACTCTATTATTTTTATCAGCTTTCCCGTCACGTCACTAATTTCACAGCTATAATAAAATAAATATGGAACGAGACGCACCACTTATTTGATACATAAGATATACTATGCCTATCTTGCTCCGCTCACCAATGGCGATTATTGGTGATTCCTTTTGCAAGAGTATGACCAAAAGTTTCTATAGATAATTTTGTGATGAAGATGAAACGATCATCCAAGCCTTCAAACCTTAAATACGTTGACAACATAAAAGTAGTTAATACCCCCAGACGAAGAAGCTTCACATCTACCTTCTTCTTATTCTATTCAACTTGTGTTTCCACTCTCGTAATATGAACCTCCTCTCTAAACTCCTTTTTTGTTTCACCCTGAGCAGAGCGGGAGGCACTGTCAGACTCGTACTGACTAAAATCCACGGTGTCCTTCAGTAGCTCTTTACGTTCCGGGGTCACGGTAATTCGTACATTCCCGCGACCCTCTCTAAACTACTTAGAAACAATTTATCACAAAAAGTAGTATTAGACTGGTACCCAGATAATACTAACGCTCTAAAAATAAATCAACAAACAGCAACAGTACTTTCTTAATAAAATCTCGTAATCTCGCAAAAAGGAGTCAGAACATTCACCTTTTTTAATTACAAACGCTTTAAAGCGCACGATGCATGTGCTACAGCGCTGAGCAAAATTCACAATGCGTTTTCAAGCTTAAGCTTAAGCGTATAGAACTTTCACGAATAGTATTCTCTCGTAAAGCACATTTAAAAGATAATAGCTGTGATAGTGCCTATCTAAGTTATAGTCTCGTCCTGATTTAAGTGTCCAGATTTAATTTTCCTTATCGTTGTGAAAAAAGGAATTTGAGAATTCCGAGTAAGTTCCGCGGAGATGCTTGCTTTATTTGGAAGATCTGCGCTCAGCAATGTTTGTATAAGTTTTATCAAATCGTTTCGTTTTTATTTCTGAGAATTTCAAATAATATATGTTGATGGAATAGAATTTCGTTTTTTTTCGAACTAGAACAACATTTCCCGGAAAGTATTTCTTCTTCTCATTTTGTCTATATAGAAAATACCCATCTCTCAAATTCCCTGAAAACAGATAACATGTATAACTAATCCAGCTGTCTCGTGGTGATTATAGCATTATCCCCCTCCGATCATCTGTTGAAGCGGTTTCTAGAGAGGCTTAAAAGGGATTGACATATCTACGAGACACTTGTTGGAATACCGATAACATTCCTTACCCAAATCTGTACAATACCAGATATATTATAGAATATTAAAAACATTTCACAATCCGTCAATCGGATCCTTTTATTTTACGTTTCTCGTTTCATAAATTCACAGTTCTATATTTAGTGTTCGTAAAATAAAAAGGACGTATCGAATACTGCGGCCTTTTCAACTATACATATAGCAAACAACTGTATAGGGATTAACAACAGTAGTAAAGTTAAGCTGAGTTAAGTAGTATAATTTAACGTTTAAGTTTTTTTTTTGTTTCTTTAGACAATAATCAAATAATGTTGTTACCTTATAATTTTTCAAAATTTGCCCATCAAAGTAATGTTTGTTTTACCAACCAATAACACACAAAAGTCACCAATTTGTTAAAAGCATCCACAAGATGAATTGCCGAACTCCTATTGGCGAAAAACGTGAAAACAATCCGTTTTTAGTAAAAAGGAAACCAAGAATTCCACTAATGTAAACGCGCCCTACAGTTAGGAGTGCGGTAGGGTGGCCATTAGGAGATTAAAACAGAGACACACCTGTAACGTGGTGCAGTGAAACCGCAGCTCGACTGCGCCTGTATCCTGGTGTAAAATATGGATAACCTACCGCTTACAATTTGGCTGGTAGGCTCAAATGTTCCATATTATTTTGCGTTTTACTGCAAACGAATCGTAGTAATCTCTTTGGATGTACTTTAAGGAGTTTTAAATTAAATATTGCTTGGAGAAAATGTTTTATCGTCAGGGCCCTGTATTTTTATACTTGTAAAAGCATATATGCCTCGTAAAGTGTCATTTTCTAGATATGTTTTAATCAAAACGTGCTCTAGTAATAGCTCACGTTTAAAATTAAGTTTTCAAAGCGAATAAGATACATAGTTCCTCATAATATAAAACGCGATATGAATAGAGAGACGACCTTTTTTTTAATTAAAGGAACCCTTCAAAAGAAATGAACCTCTAACCTACATAAAGTCAACATATCATTCAAAATGAAGAAAGTGTGCAAAGTCGAAAGTATGAACTGCGCGACGTAAAAGGCTGAATACTACTACTTATACGGGCATTGCATATTTAAGGCCTAGTGCAAATGCAAAAAAAAATACTCATGTTATGCATTGTACCTGCTTTGTAGTTAGAATTTGGGCTACGTTCTGAAATCAAAACCTGTCATACTAATAAAAAAATTGAAATAGTAGTAAAAAGTTTGACCATAATAAAGTTGCATCAAGTAAAAGAATTATCACACAAATCGGACCAGGAACATCGGAGTAATTAGTGTAGTTTCTACGTAAAAAAATACCGGCCGAATTGAGAACCTCCTCCTTTTTGAAGTCGGTTAAAAATATGTAATTACTGGACTTGAATCATGAAAACTTTTCTACTTGCTTATACAAATCTCAAAATTTGATGATGGACAATGGTTTGGACCCGCGGGTCCCGCCAGAGCGGGATGAAACGACCAAAGAGTCCAAGCTACTAGCAACCCAATCCTACCTATTTACATCCTAACCATCCATTGTTAAGTTAAAACAAACATGGAACATAATTCAGCACAGACTATAAAATCAAATCTAATTTGAAAGCTATAATGAAACCACAAATTGCGTCGTAAATGAGATAACTTCGTAGGCGGTGTAACCGAACAAGACCATGGTACATATTTAACAAAGTCGTAAAGTTAACAGCTGCAATAAAATATGCTATCTGTTGAGTGTAAAATTGAGGGCTACGTATGTATGATAACATCTTGAAAGTAGATTACATAGACACGTATTAAAAAACAGTCAATTAAATATAACATAGTGAAACCAAATATAAGTAAAAAAAAGTTTGAAAAATATCAGTAAAAAAACAATTTTAAAAACAAGCTTTTATTTAAATGCTCTAAAAAGGACAAATAAACTTTAAATTAATTCAAACATATAACTTAAGTATAATATAAAAGCTTGTCGCGAGATTTACCTGTGTAAAGTATGTTAAAGTATACATACATTTTGTCGTTGAATTATTTGTTTTGTTTGTGACAAGTAAATCTCGCGACAAGCTTTTATATTATACTTAAGTTATATGTTTGAATTAATTTAAAGTTTATTTGTCCTTTTTAGAGCATTTAAATAAAAGCTTGTTTTTAAAATTGTTTTTTTACTGATATTTTATTTTTAAATTTTTAGTTTTTGTTGGACATATTTCGCAGTCTTTCCATTTCATTTAGTGCGTCATTGTTGCATGGTCGTTTACCTGTTAATTTCGTACAGTCAAGTTCTTCAATAAGGAGACCTTCTAGCGATTTGACTCTACTTAAGGGCACGTATGCTTGGCCAGCAGCGAAGAGCTTTGAGCCTAAATAGACGACAAAATGTTTTTTTTTTATCGTGATATAATCATCAAATGAGTCCTCCGACCCATACTGTCAGACTTGTACTGACTAAAATCCACGGTGTCCTTCAATAGCCCTTTACGTACCGGGGTCACGATAATCCGTTAGTCCCGCGACCCCGGTAGGCTATGGCTCTCTACAGGCCCCGTCACTATGCTGACATTCTTTGAGGCGCGCGTGGAACACAACGCGCCGTAGACCTGGACATGGTCCATGGTTTGACAGCTAGTCGCCCATTACTCGCTGCCCGCATGCCCGCGCCTACGGTGGCCGGAGATCGTCTGGCGACGTCCGACGCCGTGGGCGTCTACCACTGCGGCTGGGGTGGAGGGAGGACGCTGTCCTCTGCCTCACGCGGCCCGCCTCCTCCTCCACGAGCATTACTGCTTCGCAGAAGGAGGCGACCGCTTCCCACTCCGTCTCGCCCCGCAGCATGGCCTCGACCAATGCCGGGCGCGAGAGGTCTCCGCCTACCGCCGTCGTGAGGACACGGCGGTGCTCTGCCCAAGCGGGGCAGTCCTGCACCGTATGCTCCACCGTGTCCTCCGGACGATCCTCGCAGTGGTGACACCCAGGCGTTTCTTCCCTCCCTATCAGACACAGGAACCTCCCGAAACTTCCGTGTCCGGTGAGGACCTGCGTCATGCGGTAGGTCAGGACGCCGTGTCGCCTATCCAGCCACTCCTCAAAGAGGGGTCTTACAGCCGCGATTGCGGCGTGCCCGGACCTCGGTTGCGACAGTCGCTCCCTCCATACTGCCCTGAGATCACGCCGGAGCTCTTCCCGCCGCGCCTCGACTTGTCGAGGCAGCGGGGATTCGCCCCGACGCTGTGCCTCCACGCGCCACTCATTGACGCGCTGGAGGGCAGTTGCCTCCAGATCCCAGGGCACGACAAAATAGATTAATATAATAATTAATTTCATTAATAGCCTAAATAGATTTCATTGTCGTTGTGACCATATTCTATCGGGAGCAGCTGATCCTGGCTGCACGACCAGGACACTGTCACCATATTATTGTATTATTATTTGGGTTGCCATATATTATGTTCAATGTTATGGCTCGGTACTATTAACCATTGAGGAGTTCTCTCGTAAGCAGATGTCCCTGGCTGCACCAACAGGTTGTTATCATCATATTATTGCATTGTTACCGGGTTTCCATATATATTTCAAGTTTTAGTTGTGTACCATTAACCTTCGAGGAGTTCTCTCGTGAGCAGACGATCCTGGCTGCACCACCAGATCGCACTTATCAAATTATTGCATTGTTACCGGGTTTCCATGTATATTTCAAGTTTTAGTTGTGTACTATTAACCTTTGAGGAGTTCTCTCGTGAGCAGACGATCCTGGCTGCACCACCAGATCGCACTTATCATATTATTGCATTGTTACCGGGTTTCCATGTATATTTCAAGTTTTAGTTGTGTACTATTAACCTTTGAGGAGTTCTCTCGTGAGCAGACGATCCTGGCTGCACCACCAGATCGCACTTATCATATTATTGCATTGTTACCGGGTTTCCATGTATATTTCAAGTTTTAGTTGTGTACTATTAACCTTTGAGGAGTTCTCTCGTGAGCAGACGATCCTGGCTGCACCACCAGATCGCACTTATCATATTATTGCATTGTTACCGGATTTCCATATATATTTCAAGTTTTAGTTGTGTACCATTAACCTTCGAGGAGTTCTCTCGTGAGCAGACGATCCTGGCTGCACCACCAGATCGCACTTATCAAATTATTGCATTGTTACCGGGTTTCCATGTATATTTCAAGTTTTAGTTGTGTACTATTAACCTTTGAGGAGTTCTCTCGTGAACAGACGATCCTGGCTGCACCACCAGATCGCACTTATCATGTTATTGCATTGTTACCGGGTTTCCATGTATATTTCAAGTTTTAGTTGTGTACTATTAACCTTTGAGGAGTTCTCTCGTGAGCAGACGATCCTGGCTGCACCACCAGATCGCACTTATCATATTATTGCATTGTTACCGGGTTTCCATGAATATTTCAAGTTTTAGTTGTGTACTATTAACCTTTGAGGAGTTCTCTCGTGAGCAGACGATCCTGGCTGCACCACCAGATCGCACTTATCATATTATTGCATTGTTACCGGGTTTCCATGAATATTTCAAGTTTTAGTTGTGTACTATTAACCTTTGAGGAGTTCTCTCGTGAGCAGACGATCCTGGCTGCACCACCAGATCGCACTTATCATATTATTGCATTGTTACCGGGTTTCCATGAATATTTCAAGTTTTAGTTGTGTACTATTAACCTTTGAGGAGTTCTCTCGTGAGCAGACGATCCTAGCTGCAACACCAGGTCGCACTTATCATATTATTGCATTGTCATCGGAGTTCCATATTAATACCAAGTTTCAGATCGATCGAGTAATTAGAAGTGATTCTAATTTGACTTGCAAGGTTTGATCTAAACAAACATACAAACATTGCAAGTTAAATAAAAGCTTGTAAAAAAACAAAAACCGAATCACGTGAGAGTTCAAAGCAAAAAAGTAAAGAAAAAAATATATACAGCTGCGTTTACACCGGTGGCGCACGTTCGTTTCGCCGGCCACTAGATTACACAGACACGTTGAAAAAAAATACTACAGTTAATTATTTCCAAAAAAAAAACTGTAGTAATTTTTAAATTTATTTAATTTTTGTAGTCACCTTTGGGATGTTTCAGCTAAATACCACCTCTCCGCTCTTGACTCAGTGGAACGCAGAGCTAAGAGGCTCGTTAGCGACGTAAAAATGGTGAATGCCAAGCTCCATAGCTTGACTCATCGCCGCAAGGTTGCCTGCCTGTCGGTCTTTTACAGATGGTAATTCGGAGAGTGTGCCCAAGAACTCCACGACCTCATCCCACCAGCCCCCCTATCATCGCACATCTAGACGTACGGCAAATTACCATCCTTACCTTATTGCTGTTTCACCAATTTGCACTAAGCGTTTCCAAACGTCTTTTATAATGCGGACAGCGAAGGAGTGGAACTCTCTGCCTACGACTGTGTTTCCGCATACAACCCTAATCTCTTTAAAGTTAGAGTGAACAGGCTTTTTCTGGGTAAGCTCGCTCCATTACCGACTTTGTCTTAGTCTCTCCTGACCTAGAGTAAGGTCAAGAGCAAACCCATTGAACATAAAAAAGCTGTTAGAAGAAAGAAACTAAGTTTTCATATTTCCGGATCACGTGAGAGTTCAAAGCGAAAAAAGAAGACGAAAATATATAAAGCTGCGTCCACACCCACCCACCCGCGATTCGTGGGCATATAAGGCAGGATATACACATATTGATGTTTTGGCGAGTGGCATGCGATGAGTTACATTTCATTTTCAAGTTAAAGTGTTCTATCAACGAAGAGTGTGGTTCATGTGCATCTTCCAAACATAGGATGAATATCTTTGACAAGTTCATGGTAGTAAATTAAATAAAAGTATGTGTCCCACTTATAACGAGCATAGACATGGACGCAGCTAAAGCTTTGTAACATAAAAACTTACTTTAAAATAATGTGAAACAGTCCCAATACTGTCGTTCGGCGTACATAACACGTACGTATATTATATATTACGAAAGCATTCAAAATGGCGGTCACATCGTCACATGATGGTCGACCATTCACATTGATAGTGACATTTGCCACAAAATACAAGGGGTACAATAGAACAAATCGCATTTAAATCGATACTATTGTGACAGTGCTTGATCTTATACCGCAAAGCTGTCAATTAATCAGACCTTGTGTGAAATGTATCTGAGTAAAACAGTAACAGTTACACGAGTAGTAAACCATAGAATGTCCTCACAACAAAATGAACACCGAAACATGACTTATTTTTGTTAGTTTCTTATTTAATTATTGAAAATCTTACATTAGCCGGTCATCAAAGAAATTAGTAAAACTGCTAGGAGATTGTTCACAAGCCTCTATCACAGTGAAAGCTGTTTTAATGCTCTTTCCTATTGGAAAAACTGGCATTAATAAAAAAAGATCATGGCAAAAAGAAGTCGTGTAAGCCCCATGAGGAAAATATGTTTCGTGAATCCATACCTACATATGCTACCCTGACAACTTAAAGACCAGTTACTTACTGACACAATAGCACTCGCAACATATTTCTTTTACCCCAGATTGTACCAAAATACACATTTTCAATACACAACACGTACCAATATAAAAAAATATCGAGGTCCAAAATCTATACGGCCTTTTATTCAGGTTTATATAGTCACAAAACGTTAGGTTTTATTTTTCCGACGCAGTTACTTACAATCTGGAAAAAAGGCTTGGGTTAAGACCCCAATTTGGGTATAAGTTTTTGCCTTGAACTCTTTTGTGGTCGTGTTGTCCTTTTCTCCAAACTTAAACTCAGGGATTATTGCTGTCCAGATGGTTATAACTGCCATATAAATTGAAGTTGTCTTTTTGGCAGACGCCACAAAAAATGTAAATGTTTAGTCTGGTTTAGCCAAATGAGTTGTATTTATTAGGCTCACAGAACGAACACACTTGCAGAGAAAAATAAATCGTCCTTTAAGAGTTGTGGTCTCTTTATATAATTCTAAGCACTGTTTACATTGTATTCTTGTCGCCAGTACATTGACTTATCGCGAACTCGAAAAAACAAAACTAAAGTGCCATGCTACTCTTTCTTCCAGTATTATACCAATGTAAAGGATTAAAGTGGTAGCATTCCTATCACGAAGTCAGTTTTATCATCAAAGTTATTCATTGGTAAAAGTAGGTAAGTACCATACCAAAAATAGACTACCGAGTGAACCAAGCCAGAATTAGTAATGGATCCGTCAATCTCTAAAGCTGAAAAGAATTTGAACGTAAAAATCCCAACAAAAGGGTTAAAAAAGTAATTTCAGTGCCAATTCTTCTTACGTAAATTAAAAAAAAAAGAGAAACTGGTTGCTATCAATATCCATAAATAACAATCTCAGTGGCAAGTGACAGAGGTTTTCCATTATGCCCTATTCAGTGCCAACTACCACTTCACTTCAACCTTTTGGGTTTATTTTTTATTTATCACTGAGCTAATGGCAACAAGCTAAAAATACAACGTAAAGTACGAATTTATTCTTAAAGCGTAAGCAAAACTTGGCACGTGTAGCAATTGAGGAATACTAAGCTTCGAGTACTAAGGTCGAATTCAAGCTAAAAATAATCTATCTTTTTTTTAGAATTATTCTTGTTTGACATTGTGAGAATTATGTCTGTTGTCGTTAACACAGTTAGAGTGAGTTAAAAGCATAGCTAAACAAAAAATTAAGGCATAATATTGTTTAGCACAGCAATGTTTCTACATAATGCACCGAGTTCAACATCAAATGCTGGAAGACCCAAAGTCGTTCTGGAATTATGTCAAATCGTGGAGAGGTAGTAGAAGTCCGCAAAAGATTGTAAAGAACGGCGAGGCTTTGACGGACGAACAGTGCGTTCGGGAGTTTGCTGGGTACTTCTATTCGGTTTATAGTACAGAGCAGGCCGAGTTAGACGTGAGTGCAGCTATGGTGAACGCAGGTGGGGGTAACGGAGCGGCGCGGGTAAGCCTCGATTTCTTAGAATTATCGGCTGTAAGTTGTGCGCTACGAAAACTTAAACCGAAAAGGTCTTCGGGACCGGACGGCATCCCGCCTTACATCTTTAGGGATTGTCGAATGGTACTAGCCGAACCTTTACAGGCCATTTATAATAAATGCTTGAAGGGAGCCGTATTTCCCGAGATGTGGAGGATTACCCGTGTTGTTCCGGTGCCAAAGGGAGGTTCAGGGATGACGGTAGATGGGTACAGGCCTGTCGCGGTGCTGTCGACCCCGGCTAAGGTATTCGAAGCTGCTATTCATAAGAGCATATTCCAACAAGTCCGCGGTCAGTTATCGGATGCCCAGCACGGATTCCGACCGGAAAGAAGCACTACCAGCAATCTCTTGAGCCATATGGTCAGCCTTGTGCCATCGGTAGACAGTGGGGGGCAGACTGATGCTGCTTACTTCGATTTTAAAAAAGCATTTGACTTAGTAAATAATGATGTCTTGCTCAAAAAGTTAGCAGCATTTGGTTTCACTCCGCATCTGCTCAGGTTCTTCTCTAGTTACTTAAGCGGCAGGCAACAGTATGTAGAATATGCGGGGTGCAAATCAGAGCCTTATTTTACCAGGTCAGGGGTGAGTCAAGGCAGTAACCTTGGGCCTTTGCAGTTCATTCTCATGGTTAATGACCTGCCAGAAGTAGTAAAAGACGCCAAGTGTTTACTGTTTGCTGATGACCTTAAGTTGTCGCTAGAGGTAAGGGGGTTGGATGATTGCGAGAGGCTCCAGAGGGACATAGACAGAGTGGTGACCTGGAGCAAGGACAACCACTTGCAGTTCAACACCTCAAAGTGCGTAGCAATCACTTTCTCTCGCGCGCGTGCTCCTATATTATACGATTATAATTTAGGTGGGTCGACAATGGCTAGGACTACAGAAGTTAGGGATTTAGGGGTCAAATTCAACACTGGGCTGACGTTTCGTGAACACATTGTAAGCTGCTGCAAAAAAGCTTACCGTAATTTAGGTTTTATGCTTCGTACGGTAAGTAATTTTTCTAACATAAAAGCCGTCACAGCCCTGTATAATGCATTGGTTAGGAGCCAATTGGAATGTAACGCGATCATCTGGGCTCCACATGAATCTAAATATAGGTGCATGCTGGAGAAAGTACAGAACAAATTTATCAGGTTTTTGTACTTGAAATTGTATGGTGTATACCCATTCTATCCGCTTATGTACCCAACTTTATTTATTTTGGGTATGGTCGGTTATAACGAGCTGAGGGTCAGGAGGGATCTCACACTCACCTCGTACATATTCAAGATACTTAGAGGGAAGGTACATAATGCGGATATATTAGGGCAGGTAGGTTTGTGTGTTCCGGACAGGTACGTGGGGCGACGCCGACAGCCACGCTTGCTGGTGGAGCCCCGCGCGCGAACCAATCTGTTAGGTGAGGCGCCACTGACGCGTGCACTCCGCACTCTCAACCTCATAGCTCGTGACATTGATTTGTTTCATTGTTCTCTGAGTGAATTTACAAGAAATGCTTTATTTGTAATTAGTTACAAAACGTAGTAGTTAACTAATATAACTGTGTGTACACTATCGCATTAGGTTATCATCCTGTAATGATAGTTGTAAAATGGAAATAAATAAATAAATAAATAAATAATAACATAATGGAAATATGGGATTTGGCATAATACAATGGTTAGCATATAAATTGGTATAATTTGCTTAGGCATAATTTGGAGGTGCATAACTTTTTAAGGCATAAATATTAAAATTTATTTGTGTTGGTAATTGTGAACACTTCGAATCAGGCAGGTTACATTAAACCCTAAAATTGTGAAAATATATTTTATGCTTATCATTAGTAAACCCTCTAAAACTGACTAGTTGATCACAAAAAGAATCGTTGTAGCGAACTAATACCACAGCTGTACACGCACAGACATAGGCTCTCAACAGCCCAAAAACATGGACGTTCATGTTCATGGTAAATGAATGATATCACCTTTGTACGTACAAACACAATTAGCAATTAGGCACAAGACTGCTACCTGCTAACGACCAATACACACTGTAGTTGTTTACGTGATCAGTGCATTGGCGCGTGTGGGATACTGGAGTTTCGAATATCAAGCTGCGAAATTTATCAGTGGGACCACACAAGCGAGACACAGTTGTCAAAATCATTTTTCTAGTCTCACACTGTCGATGTATTACTAATGAATCCTAGACAACTAACTGAACTTCCGTATGCGTTACTCCTAGGTTTTATAACAATCCAATGATAAGTAAAAAGGGTCACGATTCATTAAAAATACTCCTCAAACCCAAGCAATTATAGATGGGTTTACCTCAATTTAAAAAAAAATAGCAATAAAAAGTACAAGAAATTTTGTAAAAGAAAGAAAATTAATTATCTGTGGCTAAAATAACGACAAAAAACAAGAAAAACGGACCCGAGATAAAACAGCAGCTTAACAAATTACATTTACAAAAATAAAATATCGCGAGCTTCATTAATCTTCTTGTAAGTGAGATTCGAGGTCACAACTCTATTGTCTAAACTTGAGGACAATGTGTCACCAAATGAGAGCGTTAGGGATTAGTTCCCAGTGTCAATCACTGGTGGCTTTGGTAATCTTGCTTCGTAATTGTGCCAGAAATCCAATTACCGTGCGATTCAGGATTAATCAGGCCCTGACATTAATATGCCTGACATCCTGACTGCCTTCGAATTCGCCGTCAGACCGCAGCCACTGCTGGTTTAGTTGCAACGGTTCATGGGTTTTAATTATGATTGGTATTTCAATTACCATTGACAGGTTATAGGTAACTTAATAACTTACCGCTTTGACAAACGCTTGAATGCATTAACAAGCACATGAATCAAAACTATGATTTATGAAAACACCAAACTGCAATATTTTTAGTCTAGAAATTCTAAACCTGATTGTTTGTAAATAAACCATAAATACATCACCGTACCTTCACTATCTTTCGATTCCCAAGTGCGTCTAGCTTAAGAAAAGCCACTTATTCCGCCTGAATGCCTTTTGAGATCGCTTTAGTTTGATGCTCTTTGAACTAAATAAACAAGTATCTAAAGTAAAATGTTTTCTTTCAAAGTAGATTTCGTTACGTTTTATCTCAAGAGTCTCAGAATGAAAAAAAACATTTTAATATTACACTCGAAATCCTTAATGATCTTGTCCTCCTAATCTCCCAACATTATTTCAAGGGTACAATAAAAGTATTTCAATATTTTTTCTTTCCTGACATCTAAAGGGAGCTTGTTCCAATTCTTCACAGAGCTTAGCAGTCATCAACGTTTGCGAGTGGCAAATGAGAGCGAATTCAAGATGGATGTCAAACAAGCCGACTCAAAGAGGCTCTAATGAGTCCCCAATCCAAGT
Organism: Agrotis puta; assembly: GCA_943136025.2. NCBI lineage: Eukaryota > Metazoa > Arthropoda > Insecta > Lepidoptera > Noctuidae > Agrotis > Agrotis puta. The sequence goes on from OW964172.2 coordinate 12,153,608, forward strand.
GTTTCGGTATTCAACGTCTTTGTTGGCTCGGCAGAGTACCTGCGAGGCACCCAATCAGTCGCGATCGTTACCTAATTAGTGCTCTTGGGTATAAATGAGGTACGCAAGGTATACAGTTTCTGTTTTTCTTGAAAGTAAATCTCTTTATGTGATTCATTAGTGTCGCGTGTTTATAAGTACAATAGTTGAAAAGACTTATTAAAATTTTGAGGTTTAATGTTTCTTATGATACTTTGTGTCTTTACTTAATCAAAAAATAAATGCAGTCCATTTCTTTCTATGAGGTCTTATTAATACGATGTTGTTAATTAATACGTACTCTTTTGTAATTGACGACACGGTTAGCGCAGTAGCTGAGCGATTGGACTTCTGCGCAGTGTGTCGCGGGTTCGATTCCCACCCGGAACAAATATTTGTATGACCTACAAGTAGTAGTTCCGGGTCTGGGTTTGTGTATGTAAGTCTCCATGTTTGTACACGCACCCACGCAAGGTTTTTTTTAAAGAAAGATAAATAAATAAATTTTGAATATACTTAACGTTTCTTATAGTACTTAATGTTTTTCAATTCCCAAAGTCCTGCGTTTCCGGGCACGCCGCAATTGCAGCGGTAGGACTCCTCTTTGAGGAGTGGCTGGATAGGCATCAAGGCGTACTGACCTACCGCATGATGCAGGTCCTCACCGGACACGGAAGTATCTTAGTACCGCCTATCGCCGTGTCCTCACGACGGCGATAGGCGGAGACCTCACGCACCCAGCTTTGGTCGAAGCCATGCTGTGGGGCGAGACGGAGTGGGAAGCGGTCGCCTCTGTCTACGAAGCAGTCACGATCGCGAAGGAAGAGGCGGGCCGCGTGATGGAGAGGACAGCGTTCTCCTTGCACCCCCGCCGCAGTGGTAGACGCCCACGGCAATGGATGTTGACAGACGATCTCTGGCCACCGTCAGCGCGGGCATGCGGGCAGCGAGTAATGGGCAAGTCGCTGTCCGACCATGGCCCATGGCCAGGTCGACGGCGCATTGTGTTCCACGCACGCCTCAAAGAGTGTCAGCAAAAATGACGGGGTCGCAGGACTTATGAATTACCGTGACCCCGGAACGTAAAGGGCTATTGAAGGAAACCGTGGATATTAGTCAGTACGAGTCTGAAAGTCCCTCCGGCTCTGCCCTGGGTGGGAGGACTCATTTGATGATTTTACCATGCTAAAAAATTAATCCTGCGTTTCAAAGGCACATCCCAAATGCTTTTAATAAAGAAAAAAATATTCCACAACAAAATTATCCAATCTCCCATAATAATTTACGACTAAAAAGAGACATTTTATTACAGTAATAACTCAACGAACCTCACATAAATACTTTAATCTAAACAATGAAGACCTTCTGTCGTCCTATTAAATAGAATTTGATGAAAAGCCGGGAATAAACAGGACACAAGTGCAACCGGAAATTAAAGGGACCCGGCGGTATCCGTTGTTGGGGTAAATACCCGTATTTATACTGTCGCTATAGAAAAACAACAATATCCCGACGGGCACAAACAAACGTCGCTGATTAATGTTTTTGTTGACTGTTCAGTGGAAATATCAAGTCAATAATGGTTTATTAAAAACTATTATTATATTTTTATTTCCCTCTAGTTATTTTTTTTTTGTAAATCTATGTTTGGTTAAATTTGAGGGTACGTATACACAACACTACTTATTTGGTTTTGTTGACTGTCCTTTAAAAGTACCTTTTTTCAGGCTTTAATAAAAGATACACGTGTTAGAGAGTTCATGTTATTTTCTAAATAAATAAAATAGACCCTTCATTACCCCAGACACGTGTATCATCGATAGAGGAAAATTTTGTTCAACCTTGTTGTTTTTTTACTAAAAAAAATAAGGAATATGTCCTGAATCAGATTAAATCTTTAAAAAAAATTATAGATTAAGAAAACCAACGACTAGTGATTCACATTTGCCCTGCATCGAAAGACCTAGAAGATATCGGGAAGGGCTGTCGTACCATTTCTGGCCATCTTTGCCCGGCAATGGTATATCATAGGCTCAGTGGCTAATGGTAACAAACTCTAAAAAAAATATCTTTTGTCATAAAACTGGTAATGATAATCGTGAAGAAAGCTAGTTTTCACCTCACCAACTGCAGTGCATCAGTTTATACATGGAGACACTTGTAACAGTGTTGAGATATCAGAAAACTAAAATAAATAAATAAGTATGTTAACCCTTTTTAAGTTAGCATAGTAAGTATTATAGTGTTAGAGACCATCATCATCTTTCTGTTCTAATCTCATTTACTTGGGGTCAGCACAACACGTTTTCTTCACACGTCACGGGCTCATTCACTACTTTTTCTTCCATCCATCTCTTTTTTGGCTCCCTCTTCCATTCATTGCTATTCATAACTATCACTCTCTTAGTCATCTCTTCATCACAATTTCCTTAATAGGAAAGACGTGTTACTCGTATTATCCATGTCACTTTAAGAACTTGTATTCCATGACTTTATAGTTTCGTTGAAAGCTTTGCTGTTACCATGCGGCAGCTATTTTCTTGAGAATATACCTTCTTTTACCTTTACCCTCTTAGTACATAATTAAACACACGATTTTCCGCAGTCTCGCGATTGCGCCTACGTGTGTCTTTCATGCGCTACTTAGGACGAAATTAACGCTTTGATAAAATTTAATTCTGCCAGTATGTTTTAACCTTACGTTTCTTCCCACGCGTCTTAGTACTCAATGCGGATAATGCCAACCTTTTTCTATTTCTGAACGTAGGTACATTAAAGGACGAAGGAACAACCGAATCCCTAGTAATTTTAAACAATACACCACAATGAGACGATTTTCTTTCAGTCTTTTTCTGAAATTATCCGAAGGTATTATTTTTACATCTTTTCTTGTTCAATTTACCTTCAAGGCCTATGTAGCAGTAGGATGGTAACCTAAATATTTTCTTACATGAATTAATTTATTATGAAACATTCTCAACATATATTTCATGAATGTTTTTACATGCTGCTGATGGAACTGTGGGTGTAACGAGAGTGCGTTGGAAGTTTCTAAGGCACTTAAATAAACGAACGTAAAGTACCACTAATTATAGTACCTACAAAATGAATTACCTTTTGAGTAGGAAGAATATGCGTCTTATGATGTAAGGTAGAGTGAATTCTCAGGTAAATTAGAGTAAACTTCTAATAGTATACGGGGAAACATAAAACTGGCTCGTGGTTCGATTTTTTTTTTCCATGGAAATCACCGTTATCTTCTTCCGTGCTCCACTGACAGTCCAACATAATATGTTGGAAAAAAAAATTCAAACCGGGAGCCAGTTTTTTTTTTCTTGCCTCCTTGTCCTGCAACCTCCGGATTCAGTATATCCGATGCTCTTACCAACCAAGCAATCGAAGTTCTTACTTACAAATGACGTTAGAAAATTTTTGAAATTCGAAACTGGCTGTTAATGCGTATAACGTTTAAATAACAAGAAAACATGTTACATTCGCTCCAAATAAAATACGATACCGTAAAAAGTAAAATTAAAAACTACCGTTGGTCTCCGTAAAATCAGTTGACATAAACGTATGACCATTGAACGTAAATCTGATATTATTCGGCAGAACTGTCCAATTGCGATTCAAAAGAACAAATTACGATCCACACTCAATGGAATAGTGCCAAAAGTCATTCAGAGCTCATCAACACCACTTTACAGCTCAAGTTTAATTTTTAACACCTTTTTTTATGAAAAAAGTTGTCTTTAATTCACGTTTTAAAATAAGGTTTTGGTCATACGCTTCGGTTGGAACGCAATGTAGCAGAGCTTAATGGTATAATTATGTTTTGCAATAAGACCTACTTATGTCTGTTATGTCGTCATTATGATTTTCATGACACAAATTAGTAGCGCGAAAAGTTGTCTTTAATGCACGTTTTTAAATAAGGTTTTGAACATACGCTGCGGTTGGAACGCAATGTGGCAGAGCTTAATGGTATGATTATGTTTTGTAACAAGACCTACTTATGTCTAGAAAAGGCTGTATGGTTCATGTTTATCGTTGGTCTAACTGATACTTCTGTGTCATTATGATTTTCATGACACAAATTAGTAGCGTGTCCTTAAATATTAAGGATGACCATCATCAACTGTTTATCATTTTCTCAACTATGTTGAAATTCTTTTCACGTCTAACTAAAACTAGCGAACCACTCTAGCTTCACACAGGTGGAATTTTAAAATGAAATATAGCCTATATAAGTTACTGATAATGTAACATTCTATAGGCGAAAGAATTTTGAAAATCGGTTGAGTTTTTTGAGTTAATTCATAACATGCAACTTATTTTTCTCTTTAGAATAATATTGGTTTTAAAAAACAAAAAGAAATCGTATGAACGCACTTCACAGAATATACGAAAAATATTACTGGACTGCAATGCGTACAGCTGTAAACGTAAAAAACTACCGACACCTCTCGCCCAATTTTGAACGACTCTTGACTTTTTTGTCATAGGCCAGACACATCACTCGACTATCATACCTTGCAAAATTGATTCGTACGTCACAAAAAAACATGGCTGACGGAGATTAGCTATAAAAATAGATGCCTTTAAAGCCTTTTGAGGTTTTATGTGTGGCTGAGAACGGTAAACCCTCAAATGAGATGGTAAAAAACTCAGCGTATATATATATTTTTTGTATTTTCGAATGCAGAAAATATACGAAATATATAACAATTTCATGACAATTGTTCACTTTCATGGATAATATAAACCATGGACATGAGTTACTGGTCTTGTTTATTTAGTGAACTTTTTAAAAACATTGATCACTGGTGTAAAAATGCTGTTTTTTTTAAAGATCATTTGTAAGCTTTGTAAGAGCCCGATGTGTCAAATATGAAATGTTTTCCATTATATTGTTCATCTTGTGTACATATCAATATTAAAAGAAATCTACTATCATTAAGCACATAACTTTAGCCTTACAAGTCTTATTTTTTTAACCAAAATTCGTTAATAAATTCAATTAGTGAATCTGGTTTCAACTCTCTTTGAGACCTTTCTACTTAAAAAAGATAAGAATTTCGCTAATTAATGCCTATTCTAATTAGCTCAAATAAACCTAATTTTCGATAATAGAAAATACTGCTGAGCTTAATACTTATCTACCTTTATACCATCAGCTTCTTATCTATAGTTATTCTATAAGCGAAATTTAAATATCTGAATGTATCTTTTGATCGGCTGCTTCATATTCAACGGCCGGGCTCTCTGCAATCACGACTACTCGTAAAACCTAACGATATCAGATTTTATCCCTCCACAGAGCTTTAATAATAATCTCCAAAAATTTAGGGTAAACGCCTCTGATCTTGTCAAGTCTCAGCTTAGCGCCCTATTGAGGAGGATACCCCGGATTTTGTGGTAATTTTCTGGTAACACGATTTTTGTAAAGTTGTGCGTGTGATTTTTTATGTATTCTTATTCGTAGACCTTGGTTTGCCTATGTTAAAAAAAAAAATAAAGGTAAGTGAAAACTAAAAGTAGATTTTTTAGGTAAACTTAATCCTCGTATTGGACGAGGATTAAGTCTATTTGAAGTCGCAACGAATTTTACAATATATTTTGTGTCAAAGTAACATCATATTGAAACGGTTACCAATATTGTTAATTATTCAGACAGACGCTATCAACACTAATGATAATGCCAGTATTAATGGATACGCGTTAAATCCTTTCAATCCAGGCACATAATAATTCAGCCTAGTTACCATCCATTTTCAACCAAGCCGCGGGCAAACGCTTGTTCATAACCTAAATTTGTAAATCCTTTGAATCAAGATTAATCGTGTTTTCACTTTACATGTAAATACTTTCAGTGATTCAACCTTTTTCGGAGCTTAATTTATAAATGTCTGAACCGGAGTCCTTAAAATGTCAATGCTTAAAGCCATACAAAGCCCAATCAAATTTATGAACATAAATAAATAGCGGAGGTTTATCACTCGCTTTACGTACGTGTGATTTTAATTTTTTGTCGTAAAAATTAGTAACAACAAAATGTGGAGAATAAAATAGCAGGAGAGCTCAATGCTCTAAATTCCACATTTCATTCGCAGGTTATTCACTGGAGGGCTATCCGGATCTCTCTTGCCTGAAATAACTGTCGCATAATGTTGATATAAAGCGGGCCCCGGCTTGGTGGCAACTGACTGGAATTGTGTGACGCCTTCGCTTTGATTTAACTAGTAGCTATGACACCTTGCAAGCTTTTGCAGGAGGATTTAAGAGCACTGTTTATTTAAGCTCTCTCGTTCAGAGATCCTTTTACGACTCGGTGGCGTTGAGATATTGCAAGCATTGAAAATGTAGGTAGTCTTTGCGATAGGATGCGGATTTCAGAAAATATGAACATTTTTGTCACGAAGCAAACAGTAATAGTTTGTTCCATGAATTTCTGCGGTATTCTAGACTTCGTTATTTTATTTGTTGTGCAGCTACTTTATAGTATAAACGAGCTCTAGAGCGAAGTTTGTTTGAAGTTTCTATAACTGCCGTTCGCGTAAGTTATAGATACTTTTCACGTAAGTATAAGGCACGAGCAATAAGTATATTAGATACATGGTAACCAATTTGGTAAATAAATAAAACAGGATTGTTTTATAAATGTGGCAGCTTTAATTCTTTTTGCGCGAAAATGGAACGCGAATTGTCCTTAACACAATACCTTACACGAGTACCTATCACAATAATTACTTCCAACGATTTTAATTTATTTTGTCACAGTTCGTTCGTATATTTAATGGGACACGAGAAAGTACTTACGTCCCTATTTTTACAACAGCGCCAACAAAAACTTGAACAAACGCTCGAATTTATTTACCCGTAACAATAAATATATAGAAACAGGTGTAGAAATTGTACACAAGGTGGCCATTCACGAAATTACTTTCCCCCAATTTAGTCTAGTCGAATAGTCCCACGTCTCATTACGAACGAGAATATTGTACCTTCTTTAAACGGCTGCTTAGTGTTGCCAGTGGAAAATTTTGTCGATGGCAAAATATTGGCCGGTAACAAAAATACACCTCATTCGATTTTATGTATGTATCAAAAACATTTATAAGTGATGAATAAATAATATATTTAGAGTATTAAAATATTCATTTAAATGACGGTGTGTGGGTTTTGACATGGATATTGATACATTTTACCAATTTAACACTCCATCACACGCACCTCTTCGGGACGCGATCGCTCGCGCGCTCTACATTTGTACGAACAATTTTATGTAAAGATTTTAAAAGGACAGTATTTTTTTTTTCATTAGGGGCTATCGCTTAAGTTTCTGGAGATGTCGCAAATTTTAGACAGTATGTCTGTGAAATATGATTATTTGATTGTAAATAATATCAAAGTTAACAAATAAATCATAAAATATTAACATTATTTATACATAAAATAAACACTTACAAAAAATAGACACTAAAGGTAAACTTCAGAAAAGAAATTCACGCGAGTGCTCGCGCGCTCTACTATTGTGGAATTTTAGTTTTGGCGTAAAATTACTAACAAATGCGGTCGCGCAGGTCGCTGTAGGTATGCTAATAGTGATCCCTAGTTAATAATAGAGGAATACTATGAGTCCCCACTCATAGCTCCATATACAAATAATTCACATTAAAAATCCACGAAACGTATGGTGTTCTACAATAGAAGAACGCACGGCGGTTAATTTATAAGAGCATGAACACAAGTCAAAATACCAAACAGTAAGTGAAATTCTATTAATAGAAGATTGCAATAGATGGCATAAATGGATTGGTTCCTATGGCCTGGATGAGTGTAAGGCCGTCATAGAAGAACACACACTTACCTTATTGGTAACGCTCTTTGAAAAGGGAACACGTGTAGTTCTCGCAACAGCGAGCGTGTATGAGGTTGGTCGCGGGATTCACGATTTACCGTGACCCCGGTACGTAAAGGGCTATTGAAGGACACCGTGGATTTTAGTCAGTCAAGTCTGACAGTCCCTCCCGCCCTGCTCTGGGTGGGAGGACTCATTTGATGATTTTACCACGATAAGAAAAAGAAGAAAGACAATAAAAATCAAGAGTGTGCTTGTTACATCCAAACACACTAAACATAATAATCACGGCATGACATATTTATAACTTTAGTTGAACTAGTTAGGACATAAACATATCATAATTATGCATTTTAATATCATCGTAGCTTCATCAACTTCATCAATTTTAAACTCACGAATTACCGTGACCCTGGTACGTAAAGGGCTATTGAAGGACACCGTAGATTTTAGTCAGTCAAGTCTGACAGTCCCTCTCGACCTGACCTGGGTGGGAGGACTCATTTGATGATTTTAACACGATAAAAAAAAGCTTCATCAATTTTAGTTAACGTAACAACGTAATACGGAGACTTTAGCGTAAGTTTTCCATATTTTACCGTACAGCGTACTAGAAGTATGTACGGCGTTTATTTTATTACATTTTGGAAAATTGAAAACGCCTCTAGTGTACAAACGAGGAATTTATTTCTTCCATCAAATTAATGTCAAAGTTCCCGTTCACTTAACGTCCCCAAAACGTAAAAAGTCGTGACTCGTTTGGATAATTTAACTGACGGAAAAATTTGATTTTTCAATGGACAAGCCTATTTTAATACTATTTCTATATTTGACCTTTGCCTACATATTTATGCTCGCATTACCAATAAGCTCTAGAATACTCTAGATACTTAACCTTGTTATACTAATCAAAGCGATATCCTATTAACCAACGAGCTATGCTTGTTAATCACTGGAGGTTAATCAATGCAGTATGAGGCCAAGTGAACTGATTAATGAACTGATTAGTGAACTGATTAATGAATAACTGAGTGAAGAGAGGGCGCTGCAGTGCGCAAGTAAACATTAGCTCTGTGTATTTTAATTCTTAAAAAATAGAAATAGTGCTTTTATCATAATAAAAAGTTAATAAAAGTGGAAAGATAAGAACTAAACAGTGACAGAAGTTAAAGTTTATTAAAATCTAACAAGTAAAGTGAAGAAATACCTAAAATAAAAACTGTGTCAACGTTAACGACCAAAATTCAAATTTGTACTACGAATTTGTTGGAAAAAGTTAATAAAGAAAAAAAAAAAACCATTATATTGAAGATTTAAAAGAAAACAAATTGCTGTGCATCCCGAAAAGGTAAGAAACAGACATTCAATACCTTTTTTTTTTTTTTTTTTTTTTTTTTTTAGGGTGGCAAAATCATCAAATGAGTCCTCCCGCCCTGGGCGGGGCGGAAGGGACTGTCAGACTCTTACTGACTAAAATCCACCCGTGTTTCTTCGGATGCCCTTTACGTTCCGGGGCCGCGGTATCCTGGATTAAGAAAAAAGCCGCGACCCCAGCAGGCATTTGGCCCCGTAAGGGGCCCCGTCGGTGACGCGTGAAACACGACGCGCCACCTACCCGGGCTTGGTCCTTGGTCGGACGGCGAGCCTACCCACCACTCACCGTCCGCAAGCCCGCTCCGCCGCTGTGCCCTCTGCTGTTCAGAGGGACACGCGTTGGAGCATCCACCCGACAGGCTATTCGCATACGGGCAAAGAGACCCCTTAGGCACACAGTGCCCAAAAGAGCCCTTGCCCGCATCCCAGGGTGCACCGGCCCGAAAAACTGGTCCTCCCCCCGGACGTATCCGAAGGGGAACTCCAGTCCACGGGCGCACGTGGAGGTTTCCTGTCTTAGCACCCCAGACATTCAATACCTAAGTGGATAAATATTGAAAAGCAATAGAAAGTGCAAATCATTCAAATTCTTAACAGCTCCATCTAGCGACAAATAACGAAACCACTATCGCTCGTTTTTGATCGACTTATTGACAGCTATCCATTCTCAACCATTTATTGAGTTCGACGATATTACACACTAGAGGGCGTTATCGTAAATATCTCCAGATGTCAACTATGATTGTGTGTGCAGGATGTAAACAAACCACACCAGATATGGAAACGCTTGTCTGTTATTATTGTGAAGATAAATATGATCTACAATGTTCAAACATAACAATTGATCTCTTCAAGAGCATGACGCCAGAACACAAAAAAACATGGCAATGCCAGGCATGCCGCTGCAAGGCTCCAAAGACCGGGAATATAGACACCCCCTTAAGACTTCAAGAATACAAAAAAACCAATCCCCCAAATTCTCCCCTAGAAAAGACTAGCAACAATAATGTCACCATAAGAAAGAAGACTACAATTTTCAACGACGACAGCTCAATAACAGATGACTCATGCCTACTCGGTGATATTAAGCACCAAGAAGATTCAGATATTAACGCCAACGTGAACGCGGATAGATCATCGACTATCTCGCTAGAAAATTTGAGCGAAATTATAATACAGCGTCTAAAGGAAAACAATAAATATATAATATCAGAATTGCAAAATACAATTGAAGTTGAAATTAATAAAGCAATCACCAAGCTCAAACAGGATATTGAAGGAAAAACTGATTTCTTATATAAACAAAACGATAAAAAAACTCAGCAACTAGAAGAATTAAACAAAAAAATTGAAAAGCTAAGTGATGAAAATGAAGCCCTGAAAAATGAAATAAAAAATATGAAATTTCTACCACCAGCTAAAGAATTTAAGGAAGCAGAACGACTGCAAGAAAATAGTAATATATGGCTTCTACGAATTCTACAATGAATCTGACAACGAACTACACAACAGATTGATAGAAATGTTTTATGAAATACTGAATGTAGACCTAAACGGATACATAGAAGAAACAAAACGTATAGGAAGACTTACCACGAAAAGCAGACCTCTAATTGTTGAGCTTCTAAGCAAGAAAATGGCTAGATATATTGTCGAGAACAGCCACTACTTTCAAGGAACTAGCATACATGTCTCAGAATTTTTAAATGAAAATGCACGAAAGGAAAGAAAATTAATGCGAGAGGAAATGCTAAGGGCACGAAGAAATGGACAATATGCGGTAATACGTAATAATAAATTATTTATAGACGGAAAACGGATATCAACAACAAGTGAAAAGATGGCCAGAGAGACAGAGATGACATACCGTATAAGCAACGTAATATCTAACGAACAAGTAAACAACGAAGAAAAAACCCCCACCATACAATATGACAAACCAAATAACAACGAATTTAAAAATCATACCTTTCGAAACCACAGAACAACATTTTAAAATCCTATACCAAAACATACAAAGCATCTATAACAAACAACATCTACTTGAAGCCTTCATCCATGAAAAAACAATATATAACGCCATATGCCTCAGTGAGACTTGGCTATCACCAGAAAAACTGAGTCATCTTCAGTTCAGCGGCTACAAAATGGCAGCATCCTACTGTCGCCGTACTCGAGGAGGCGGTGGCGTCTGTATTTTGTTACAAAACGATCTCGAATACAAAGAAATTTGTGATATTAGTAATATGTCTGTTGAGTATTGTATAGAGTTATGTGCAATAGAATTACCTAAGGAAAATGTACTTACAGTTACTATTTATTGGAATAGAAGAGAGGAGGAAGTATTTATTCGCCAATTAAAAGAAATGTTGTTTTATATTAATAATAAATATTTAAAATATAATGTAATAATAGGAGGAGATCTAAATATAAACGTTTTAGACAGCTGCTTAAAAACCAATCTGTTCTTAGACCTAATGCTGGAACATAAATTCATACAACACATCAAAGATCCAACACGTATCTCACAAACTACCTCAACATGTCTAGACTTAATCTTTACAAATTTTAATAATAGAAACACTAATGCTACTGTTGAAGAATTAGGTTTTTCTGACCACTGTGCTACCATTTTTCACATGAAAATACTTAGCGAAAATAATAAAAAAGCTAACTGGGTCACGAAAAAACGTTTGTACACTTTAGAAAATATAGAACACTTCAAATCTGAATTAAAAAAGCGAAATTGGAACGAAATTATATTATCAAATAAAAATATGGATGAAAACTACTCTACGTTTAATAATACATTAAATACAATTTTAAATGAGTGTATTCCTTTGCAACAAATTAAAATACAAACTAAATACAAAAAGTACTGGCTTACAAAAGGTATCAAATTATCCTGTAAAAACAAGAGACTTCTTAAGATACTAACCACTAAAACAGGCAACCCCATATTATCAAAATATTATAAAAAATATGAAAAAATCCTAAAACAATCAGTTAAAACAGCAAAAAAATACAATTTATAAACAAAATAAAAAATTCAACTAATAAAGTTAAAGCGATGTGGATTATAATAAACGAAAGAACAAATAAATCAATAAAAAGTGAAAAAACTAACATAAAATTACATATAAACAATAATTTGATAACTGAACCTAAACAAATAGCTAACATTTTAAATGAATTCTTTGCTTCAATTGGGGAAAAAACTTCATTGGCAAAGGGAGCTCCCGTGATGCATCCCACAGAAAATACTATGTTTCTCAGCCCTGTCGATCCTTATGAAATTAATAAAATATTAAAAAATCTACGAAATAAAAAGAACTTTGGATTAGACGAACTTCCCCCATTTCTACTTAAGCAGTGTGCAGATGAACTGACCCTACCATTTTATAAACTAATTAACCAATCATTTGAAGAAGGAACGTTCCCCAATCAACTCAAACACGCTCTGATAAAACCCATACATAAGAAAAATTCTAAAACCGACCCTAACAATTATCGCCCTATCGCGCTGTTGCCAACTGCATCAAAAATTTTTGAAAAGGCTATGTGTGACCGCGTATATTCTTTTTGCGAAAAGTATAAAATACTTGATGACTGCCAAAACGGTTTTCGTAAAAATAGGTCTACTACGTTAGCGGTCTATAAATACGTACAAGAGGCTCTAACTATTATTAATAATAAAAACTACGCCATAGGTATGCTTCTGGATATGACCAAAGCCTATGATAAGGTGAAGTTTAACATATTATTGGACAAATTACATGGAATAGGAATAAGAGGAAAAGCTTATAAATGGTTTGCCTCATACCTAAAAGATAGGGAACAAATTATAGAAATTGAATATTTCGATAATAATAGTAATGAAATAATTAAAATAAGATCGGACCGGAAAACAGTTAACGCATCTATTCCTCAAGGTAGCGTAATAGGTTGCCTTTTGTTTCTGATCTATATTAACGACCTCCCTAAATCTATAAACGGACCTTGTGTATTATTTGCAGACGACATCTCTCTGCTTACCTCATGCCAAACCGACGAAAATTTAAACACCAAATTAAACTCCCTTCTCACTACAGCTTCAAACTGGATGGATGATCATAATCTAGAAATTAATTTCACTAAAACTAAATTAATTACTTTTCATCCACATCAGAAATCCCCTTTGAAACTAAATTTTATGTTCAACAACAGAAAACTAGAACAGGTGAATGAATTTACTCTTCTCGGTTTATCTATAGATACCCACATAAATTGGAAATCCCACATACAAAAAATAAGAGCAAAAATATCTAAATTCTCATACGCCTTACGCGAAATTAAAAAAACGACTAACCTACAAACAGCACTTGTTACCTACTATGCATATGCCCAGGCATGGCTCAGCTATGGGGTTATGCTCTGGGGTAACAGTACAGACTCACAAACTATATTTATTTTACAAAAGAAGTTAATTCGAATAATAACCAACATTGACCAAACAGATAGCTGCAAACCACACTTCCAAAAACATAAAATACTCACACTTCCCTGTTTATATATTTTAGAATTATGTAAATTTGTCAAAAAACATCAAGATTTCTACACTACTTGCGAAGACACACAAAAAAGATACAGTTTTAGACATAATAAAAATAAAATAAACAAACCTCAATCCCGAATCAAAATGCACTCAACCAGCCCTTTAATTATGTCCATCAAAATTTACAACAAATTACCAAATAATATTAGAGAAGAAAACAAAACAAATATATTTATTAATAAATTGAAACAATTTCTTGAATCCAAGGCATACTACACCGTAAAGGAGTTTCTAGAGGACAAAACGATTGAAAAATAAATAAAAAACTCTTTCCGATACCAAACATTATAAAATAAAATAAATATAATAAAATATATACCTATAAAAAAATATTTAATATAATATGCAATACAAAAATTCAAGACAGAATATAAAAATATGAATATTTAAATAACTTACATAATTATTTAAAATAAGTGTATATACTTATAATTAATCTAGTTGAGTAAAAATTTAATAATAAAGAGAAAACTTTTAGGTAAGAATTTAATAGTAATAATGTAATCAATAAGTGAAAAAATTAATAAAGAGAAAATACAACTGATATGCTACATCTATCTACATAAACATAATAATATTTATACAATAATATGAAAGACATTTAATAAGAATATTGATTTAATTAAATTATATCAGCCCTCTTCCTCTCTCCTAATTTTTGCGTGCCCGACAGGGTCCATATTTGATCTTGTACCTTTTTATGTTTTACCATCTTATGTAACATATGGAATGCAATAAAGAATTGAGTATTGAGTATAATGTATTAATGAGGATAAACCAAGTAATCTATTACTAATATACACAGTTGATTTGTTTATTTATAGTTCACATTAATAACTAACTTCTAACTATAAATTCTGACTAACATTTTAATATATGATACAATATGTGATTAAATATTTGGAAGATGTAAGATTTATGTTTTATTTTTCTGGTCTTAGTGCAGACCTACAGCAGTCTTTTAATCTTCTTACATATGGGTAAGCCTAAAAAGATGCTTCTCGTATGATACTAAAACTGTAAATTAAATTAGAAAAAGAAATGTTTACGGGTCATTCCGTGGTTTCGTGCAAAAACCAATTCCACACGAATTTACCCATGAATTTATTAGAAAAAGTGAACAGATTTTTGCTTAGAGGATAAAGATATAATAACTTTAAAAGTAGTATCACTAATATTACATATTTTTTAATTAAATATTTTTAAAAAAATGTAAAACTGTCTGTAAAATCATTCCTCTCCGTTTCCAACTTGGGACTTCGGTAGATCTTTCGATGTTTATTTTTCTACATTCGTAATTATGACTATAACTAATAAGCTATATTAAACCTAAATGCCTGAACTACAATTTATGTATTCTAATTTTAAATTTATTACAATATTTATATGTAAAATGCTCCTTTTTCGAATTGTCACAAAAAAAACTTCATTACTATCCGTACACAGAAACTTCTTAATTTAAGAGAGTACGAGACGGTCTTCGATACGATTCCTGTCAAAACGGGTTTATTCTCGTCTGTCATCCCTGGTAACAACGACGAGTGGACGTGCGCGTATTGTAGATAAAATTATTAACGATCTTCGAATTGTAACCAGCGTTTCGTCCATAAATCAACTCATGACCTTCCTTCGATTTCTCAAGGTACCGTTATAAGTAAATTATTATAAATATGTAATATGGATATATCTCTTAAAGCCATATTGGTGCTATTTAAAATCAAATTTTAATAATATTCTACAACGAAGTTATCTATATAAATTGTGATTTTTTTCATTCATCTCCTCTGCATTACTATCCGTTCCATCCATTTTTTTGCGGGAAGGTAATGAACAATTTTGGAAGGAAATGAAGAATTTTTGTTTTTATTTAAAAATAATTGTGTTCCAGTAGTATGTATAGAGTATTATCTACATAATACATGTTTTGTCGTATAATTTACTATTTCTTTTTTTAATATCAGCATAAATATGGGTAAAACTCGTAAAAAGTCTCTTGTCAAGAGAAGAAAAATTAGCTAAGTATCGGCTACATAAACGAGAAAAATATGCTCAAATAAAAAACAATCCTGAATTGTATTCCTTACAGAAAGAAACAGGTTTTTTTATCGTGGTAAAATCATCATTCGCCCCGGCGCTGCGCCTCCACGCGCCACTCATAGACGTGCCGAAGGGCAGTCGCCTCCAGATCCCAGGGCAGCAATCCGGCAAGGAGGTTAGCCGATTCGCCGGCGATCGTGCGGTATCCTCGGACCATTCGGATAGCCATGACCCTCTGGCATGCGACCAGCTTTAGGTGTCGCGTCCGAATGCTTAGGGCCCACACACGCGGCTGCTGCCCGGTTCTGCTTTGGGGCCAAACGTAGGAAGTGCTCCATAAAGTTCCACCGGCTGTCGAGGACGAGTCCCAGGTACTTCATCGTCCTCCCGACGTCGATGCCAACCCCCTCTACTTTTATGTGGAACTCTGACGGTGGCGCTTTCAGACGGCCATGAAAGCACATGGCCTCCGTTTTGTGCAGTGCCACGTCGAGTCCCAACTGCCGGATCCTATAAGCGACTATCGCTACCGCTTTCGTCGCCAAGTCGGCCGCCGCCTGGTGTGACTCTCCTTCCGCCAGGACGAGCGTGTCGTCGGCGTAACATATTACGCCGACGCCGTCAGGGAGGTCGCCGCGCAGCACCCAGTCGTAGCCGATGTTCCACAGGAGCGGCCCCAAGACCGATCCCTGCGAAACACCGCACGACATCTCCCCCGGTTCTATTCTCCCCGGCGACCGGGGTAGATGACGGCCCTGTCCGTCAGGTAGTCCTCGACTATGCGACGGAGGTAGGTCGGCACCCGGTGATACTGGAGTGCCTTCCTGATGCAATTCCAGGGCAGGGTGTTAAAGGCATTGGTGATGTGCAAAGACACCGCCAAGACGACCCTGCCCCGGGATACCGCATCCCCCGACGTGAGGGCTCTCACGCCCATGATGGCGTCCACCGTCGAACGCCCCCTGCGGAAGCCAAACTGGCTCACCGCAAGGTCCGGGCCCACCCGATTCAGGTGCCCGACGAGGCGGTTTGCAATTACTCTTTTAAAGAGCTTGCCCACCTCGTCGAGCAACACGATGGGCCGGAATGCGGACGGAGAGTCCGCAGGGCGTCCGGGCTTCTGGATCAGTACCCCTAGCACGAATATTTGTAGGTTTCGTATCGTTATTGTATCGAGCCGTCGATACAATAACGGAGTACAACGAAAGTCGGAAGCACGAAGCACTTTCGAACTAGTATCGAGGGCTCGATACGAAAACGTTGGTGACGTCATACTAATGTAAGTAAGGATGGGAAAAATAGAACGAATGATCTTACATTTGAATGAATGTTTCGTTCAGAAACTGGATTTTTGATAGAAAATTAGTGTCTGTCATACTGGCACAAAGAAGAAGCTATGAAAAAAATATTATTTAGAAAAAAAACTTATGTCATAGCTAATGTCTATCTTGTCAAATCTTTCCGCTGTCATGAGGTTTCAAATCAATATTCAATGATTTTGTTGTTACAGTTCGTTATTTTTCTGTAAACTATTGCAGTAAACTAAGATAACTAAATGGAAGTGTTCTTACTGGAGTAATTGACACCCTGATCAAGAAGGTCTGTTAACCGGTTGAACAGAAGGAACCCCCACGATGTTTAATGATGAGACGAGGCTCTCGTTTAGAGATTCGGTGAAGAGCTTGAATTAGAAGACAGTACTTCTCGATAAGGCTTGCGTTATGAAGAAAATCCTATCCTTGAGATCCTAACTAGACTAGCAATACATTAAACTGTGTTTCATAACAAAATGTTAATGTTATTTTTTTTTTATTTTTAAATGTAAATGTTTTAAATCCTTATTAGTCAATGCGAATGTGAGTTTGTTTGTACTGCTTTCACGTTATACTGCTGAACCGATATTGAATAGCACAAGAGTAAGTGGGGTCTGGAGACGATGATAGACTATGGAGCATATTTTGTCATGAGATTTAATTTAATATTTAATGTAAAAATAAAAGCTTTAAGAATTCTGTGTTCGATGATTTTATTTATTAATCATGACAATAATATCAATCAATGAATCAAGCAATGATCTAGGGCCAACATTATACGGTTGCTTTTTTTTTTTTGGTTGGGCAAATCATCAAATGTGTCCTCCCACCCAGGGCAGAGCGGAAGGGACTGTCAGACTCGTACTGATTAAAATCGAGGGTGTCCTTCAATAGTCCTAACCTCCGTTCCGGGGTCACGGTAATTCGTGAGTCCCGCGACCCCGACAGGCTTTGACCCTCTAGAGGGGGGCCCCGTCATTTTGCTGACACTCTTTGAGGCGCGCGTGGAACACAACGCGCCGTAGATCCGGGCATGGCGGACAGCGAGTCGCCCATTACTCGCTGCCCGCATGCCCGCGCCTACGGTGGCCGAAGATCGTCTGCCGACGTCCGTCGCCGTGGGCGTCTACCACTGCGGCTGGGGTGGAGTATACTCAAGTCAAATAAAGTATTACGCCAGTCATGTGAAATTTGTAAAAACGAAGTTGAGTATAAACTAAAATTGAGGTGCAATAAGTGCTTATTTTTTGTCAATTATGGCAGCATAAAGAGAAAGGTAACATATTATGATAATAAATATTCGAGCACACATTCATTTTCTAACAAAATATATCAACACAATCACTTAAATTATAATTTTATGCTTAATATAAACTCGACGACAGTTTTCTCACTGTCAATTTTATAGTGAATAAATATTCGTGAAACTCGTAAGCCAGCCTTCGACAGTTACGTTACTATCCGTCATATTTTGCGTTCGTGCTATCTATCTTCATACAAACGGCTCAAGTTACGTTTCGAATTCAACACGAAGACGAGACGAAACTTACATGTATTTGTTCGTGCTCTGAAAATTAGTTCAATTTACGCTCACCAGAGGCGCTGTTCAAGTTCCCATACAAAATGCTCTCGAAGACGATACGAATGTTTTTTCGGTAGTGATTCGTGCTAGGGCTACAGAAAATTAGTTCAATTTACGCTCACCAGAGGCGCTGTTCAAGTTCCCATACAAAATGCTCTCGAAGACGATACGAATGTTTTTTCGGTAGTGATTCGTGCTAGGGCTACAGGACCAGTTTTCCCGTCTTCTAACGAAGCGGGAACTGGCCCCTCTCCAGGCATGCGCTAAAGAGCCCCCCCAGTCGAGGCCCCAGAGTCCCCGAGGCCAGGACCCAGGCTTTTCCTGGCAGGCCGTTGGGTCCTGGGGCGGTATTTTTGGCCGTTGTACCGCCACTTTCAGATCTACCTCGGTCACCTTCTACCTCCGACGGCATCGTCGGAGACGGAGCCATGGGCAGGAGAGTATGCTCTCCCCGCGATGGGAACAGGGCGCTCACCACGTCCTCCACGAGCTGAGGCTGGAGACTCTGCGTCAACGAGGGAGCCCAGGAGCGGAGCTCTGACTCAAAAACCAAAAGATTGGTTACCTGTTTATTCTGTGGTTATTCTGTTTATTTGATAGCTTTTAGAAGTCCATTTTTTACGTTATTTCTGTGATTTTGTGATTGAGACCAAAGATTCTAGCTTTTATTATTACTATTAGTAAATAGGTAATACAATTATTTTCAATATTGATAAGCCAATGTTGTAAATTTGTTTTCATCTCACCCTAGTTCATTACAATCCATACAGTTTTCATCACCATCCTGTTGTTGATTTTCAGCAAGCCATATTTCAATGACTAAACAATATAAAAAAGTGCCTTCCACTTTTTATGAATGTGACGACGATTTTAACTCGAATAGAAAAAAAAAATATGTCAAATTTAAATATTTTTTTTGATTCCGCGGATCGTCGCAATTTGCACGAAACGACGGAATCACCCTTACCGTATCTCGAATGACAATCTTAACCAGCGAAAAGAAGCATACTTGCATCGCAGAAGACCTATACAACCCCAATCTCTTCAAAGTTAGAATGAACAGGCTTCTTCTGAGTAAGCTCGCTCCATCCAAGAGAACCAATCCAACTAATAATAAAAAATCGAAAGTTTGTGAGGACTGGTGGATGGATGGGTATATGTATGTATTTAGAAATATATAAGTATGTTTATCAGTTGTCTAGTACCCATAAGGACCTCCAGCATCCGAGCCCCCGTTGCGGTGACCCGGTAGCGGAGACCGCCGACGCGTATGTTACGTAGGTTGAATAAGGAAAGTCAAGAAGGGGATAATCGTTGTCTTAGTTTGATTCGTACTCGAAAAAGATCGTTAATGTAGGCAATGTAGATTTTTTTTTAGATTTATAGGCTATACAGCCTTCGAAAGGCTATACAGCCTTTCCAACAAAAAAATCCGTTTTCAAATCGGTTGGTTTGCGACGGACATATACACGAACAAATAAAAAAAAACATTCGAATTGAGAACCTCCTTCTTTTTTAGAAGTTTGTTAAAAATAAATTTATTATTTTAATTTTAATTTTATACATGTTCTCATACAAACAAAAACTTGCAGGTTTCAATCTGTTTTTGGTTGGGGTTGTTTGGGGACGGCTTACGTCCAACAGTGGACGACAATTGGCTAATATGAAAATTATAATAATGGATCTATTTTATTTTATTGCTACTTCACAATTTTGCTTTATGTTATCAGATTATATCGTCATTATTATTCCAACATATTTCGTGGAACACTGTTTTCCTCGAGGTTATATAATACAGAGCGGGCTCTTTTGTAAGTACTCTAAACAAAACACGAAATGAAACAGATTTCCACAATGTTCTTAATATAAAGATCTTTATTCTTCGAATAATACTTAAATGTTTTTTTCATCTTTCATCAAAAAGTAAAATAAAACGTCTTTGTAGAGATTTACGGTAAAATAAACTATGATTGTGAGATAAATCTTTCCCTAAGGATGAGCTGCAAAAAAAATAAGTCCGAAGAAAAACATCCAAGGAGATCTCTAATTAAATATCCGGAGTAAACAAGTGTTAAGAAAATAAAGTAGCAGTTTATATAAAAGAAGCGGATGTTTACAAGTTGTTCGAATAAATACAGCAATAATGAAAAGCAATAATGTTTATTATGTACAGAAAAAAAAAACCTTATAAAATTTGGACTATTTTATCCTGCCTTAGTACGGGGTAGATACTAAGATAAGATGTAATATAAAACCAAACCATTTATAAATATAAAATAATAACACTGTACACGATTGCAAAACATTTCCTTTACGGATAGATTTTTCTGAAGGTGAAAAGTGGATCACTTACAAATATCGAACACTAAATACGACCGAATAACTATAACTCTCTGTCGTCCACACACGAAACATGCACGGAATTTAATCTCAATTTTAGGATGGAATTTTTAATTTCACCATTTTACTGGCAATGCCACCACGTTTGGCAAGTCCATATTTCTTACCAAGAACACATAAATTCAAGTTGTAAAGTTAAGGTGAACGCTCTGAACGATAATGAAGCCATCTATTGGTAAATGACACGGAAAAACGAGATTAGAATTCGCTTTCGATGGCAATAAAAAATAAAGCTTTTTCTCTGCGTTAGGTCGCTCCCCGAGCGATTGCAATCTATATTCAATATAAAAATCCTTTTAACTTTATGTCTGATCAAAGTAGTGGAGTAAATTAAAATGTCCTGCAAGTGACAGTTATACCTTTTATGCGAATAAGAATAGTAAGTAGATAGAAGTGTTTCTGAAGTAGGTATGGAAAGAAAAAGAAAAGTATTTATAGTCACACAGGACAAAACCAATAACAGGACTTTAACAAAAATTTATAAAAAGTCACAAAAAAAAACAATGTTTACTCTAAAAAAAAGAGTTTTGGCCTGTACATTGTCAAAAGGTCTCATTCTTCATGCCACTACTACTATTCCTTTCCAGTATGCCGCCTGGCTCGCGACTTCCTTGCTATTCAAGTCCGGTGCGTGTGAGTTGCAGTTCCTTCTTGGTGCAACTGGAGCCACCATCTAAAATAAAATAAAAAAAACTAACATCTCAAATAAAAATAATAAACAATATGATTATAAATTCTCAACAAATACATAAATGACCAAAACCGCTTAGCATAACTTAAACCCAACAAAGCTTCAGCTCACTTTTGTAGAAGCAAAGCTAACGGGTCAGACTACCACCCTCAGGAATTACACCTGACAGAACTATTCACAACTGGCCCCCGACATGCATAGTTTAGGACACAACTTGTTCCAGCGCATGCCTGAATTTTGAAGTGCTAACTATCTGACGTGAATAGTGGAAGCGGTTATCCGCTTTTAGTTACCCCATTCTTATGGATCGTGTGGTCGCTCGTAAAGTTGGGAGCCACTTTATTGCGGTAAACATAGAACACGCAATCCCAAGAGGAGCAATGAGCAGGTAACTGCGGTAGCCAACTTTAAAGCTAATATTAGTTCAGCCACGGCACCGGAAAATCGGTAGTGCAGTGATTGGCTGTGGCACAGACCGGACTTTCAAATGTCCAATCAGAGTGCGACGCCAACGACTCCAATTAAATTCGATTGAATGGGAAAATTCTAGCGCCGTCAGGCATTCTGTTATTTGTAAACTTATTGAATGATGCAATCAAAAGCTTGTTCTGTTCGAATCCAAAACAAATCTGACAACAGTTTTACAGTTGGTTATTTCAGTTTATTTATTTTGTGCGGCGTTCACGTTTTCCTAAAATAGCGTATCGAGTTTTGATTAACTGAAATTATAGAGCTCTGGTCTTGCTGCTCGCATAGGAGCATAAAGATAAATGATATGGTTGCTGTGTCAAAAATAAATTTCCATTAATTAAAACAACACAAAAATGAAATGAAAAAACACATAGAACATAATACAATAATACGTCATGCCTTATAGTCAGAACCTACTCGATTCCAGAAACCAATTTCACCGCTCCAACAATGCGACACTGAACAATCTAGAAGCAGCAAAAAGTAACCGTTTTTCAGCGTACCGGTAATCGTTACATTTATTACTGTGTGTGTGTCGGAGCTCCGGTATAATTACGCGACCACAATTGGGAGGGGGCGACGCAATTAGCCATTTCACAGGAGCCGAGCCGTTGTCACTTCGACTCTAATGACTTCAACTAGTTCCATTGCACGCCCGCAAAGGCCGGAACGACTTTTTCAAGCCGTTCTTTACTCTGGCTACAGAAATGTAATTTAAAATCTAGACAGAGGATTTTAACTCTATAAACTACGGAAGTCTCTACTGTTAATTATAACAATTAACCGTTGCGACTTACTTTGCTGAGTTGTGAATCATTAGGCCTTTTAAATAGATGCCGTTGTGAACCAATTTTAGTTGTTGCAGTGACATTAATGGATGAGAAGAGTTGAAAAGTGTGACTTTATGGTACTTGTGATCGGGAATTCTTGAAAAGCATCCACAGCTACGAGCCTGCTGCTGATACATCAATCAATGATTAAAAAATACATTTTACATATAATAGGTTAGCAATAGTGGCCCAGTCATAACGGCCTCAGCTTACGGTTTATGGGTTATGGATTCGAACCAAACCAGGCGCAATAACTGTATGATTTATGTCATCATCAGTGTTCTTATAACGACAAAAACACACCCCCGGTGTGTGTGTAACCCCGGAACGTAAAGGACTATTGAAGGTCACCGTGGATTTTTGTCAGTACAATTCTGACAGTCCCTCCTACCCTGCCCTGGGTGGCAGGACTCGGATTACGGCAGGATTTGATAACTATTACTCAAAAGGGGCCTAATCCAATGAGTCTAAAAGCATTATTATTTTAACTATCAAACATGCACTGGGCCCGCGTGGTGGACCACAGTTCACTTCCTCTCGGAGGTCTGTATCCCAATAGTGGAAATATGAGAGGCTTATAAAGCTTGTGCTACATTTACAAAACCATTATCGCGAAATGCATTAAATTAAAATTGACGTGGTTTCCCTTTTTCAGGCACCGTAATGTATCCCATTCACGTTCATTTTGAATTACCCTACTCTGATACAATTTAAGGTTATTGAATATAAAATTGCTCTGATAAAACCGGATTTCATGAAAAAACATAAACAGAGCACGCACAAACAAATATAAAAAAACAACCTAACAAGCTTCCTTTACGGGTTTTGATATAAAAATTCAATATTATGACCTAATATATGATCGACGTTGTTTCTAAATTGTTTTTTTTGTTCGTTCAGTAATTGAAATCATTAAAACCTCAGGGGCTGAACATCAGTCTTTATAACTGTATGTAGTTAATAAAACTACCGTACATTGTTCCAACTGAAATTGCCTCTGGTAATTCAACGAACGAGTTTGAAACCTTCACGGATGTTGGTGAGCACAAATTAAGCAACATTTCAGATGCTATTTTTGTTGAAAGTACAAACTAGGGGTGAGTTAACGTCCTGAACTTAGTTTACGAGTTTTAGAAACAAAGGTAAAGTTCGCTATGCCATTGCTATCACGATTGTACAGTTGTTTTCACTTTTGTTATCGATTGTGTTTTCACACACGTGGTCTCGAGTTGTATACCGCAGAAGGAAGTAATTTTAACTTTAAATATAACCTCCCTTTATATGTTTTCTGTGGTGCTCATAAAATTTTGCTGTTTTTACGTTGTTCATACCCGTAGAAGTTATTAGATTATAAAATATAGTTATTAAATTTATTACTCGTCTTATTAAAGAGGTGAATATCCGATACAATTATTGCATAACAATAAAAATGAGTCCTTCTGCCGAGCAGAAGGAACTGCTAGACTCTCACTTTTAGAAAAAAAAATAAACATCCTACTCCTGCACCTGCCCTTAGCATTCCAGGGTCACGGTTATCTTTTTAGTCTCGCGAGCGTAAGAAACAAATATTTATTATTAAACAAATGTTATATATTTATTGACAACACACAAAAACAGCAACTAAGTATAGTCATAACATAGGTGAAAGTTATATCTCCTTAAACTTACAATAAACAAAACTTGAACAGCACAAATAACCTCACCGCTTGAAACTCCATACAGCCATAAAGTTTTGGGTCGCACAATAACTTACTTCAGCGCACATAGGGCAAGTACCGTAAGTAGTGACAAATTGCTACCCATCGTCTACAATCACCAGAACACGACTCCCTTATCCTTGGTTGATTGCGGCAACTTGTGAAATATGTGGAGCAGTTCACAACGCCTCCTCTAAATTAAAGCCACACGATGTATTGAAATTTCCAGTTATTAAAACTGTTAAAAACCAACGAATATGAAAAAAGAGTATTCGCAATATTCATAAAAGCATATAGCCCGATGAAAACAAAAAAAAATGGAACGATCAATTTTTGAGGATAATTGTAACGCAAACACTCTGGCACACCTGCGGTCTGTAGTCTCGATGTAAATATTTATTGGTATATCGTGAACAATCAATGATATGGGCAGTTTATCTGTTTAAATCCAATTCGATTAGAGGCTGAGCCTGTACATTGCACATGTTGCAGTGCGATCCCTTTAGCATTCGAATCGGGGAGTCGAGCCTGATTGCCAATTTATTGACTGGTCAGTCTCCTTTATCTTAGATGTCCACAACCTGGATCAAGTTGACACAAAGACAAATTGTGATCATTCGGTAATCCGAGCTTATGGACCATTGATGGCCGTTGTTAATGTCGAGAAAAAACTGGGTTGCGTGGAATTGGATTTGGAACAAAAATAGATTGTATTGAAAGATGTAGGGCGGATAAACTCTGTAGGTAAGTACGATTTTTATGAGATTTTTTTATATGGTTAACATTTGTTTTATTCTTAAAGTTTAAGTGTATCATTTCAATTCCGTTAAACTTAACATAAAATGTTCAACTTCGTGATATGTATTTGTAGATTTAATTTTATTGTAATTAATGACATTGTATAATTTTAGTGTGTTGTTTATTTTCTGTGTTTTTTGGTTTTGTTCCTTTTTTTGTTTTCAATAATTATTTTTTGGAATATGCCTGAATAATTAATAGTAGTAATAGGTGATGAGAAACATTATAATAATTTAAGATAATAATAACCGTAAAATATTTACGAAAATTTACATAACTACGAAAGCATAAACTGTACACATTTGCCTCTAGATATTATGTTACTAAACCTCTTTTGACCCTTCATCGGCCTTCGCTAGGCAAATGATAACATCAACAAAATTATCATAAGTTACATCCCTTCCTCCTAAATAACCTTTATAATCTGATAAACTATCAGCAGAAATAAGCAGGAAGTCTCCTCCCACACAAATCGTTAGTGTAGTCGAGTCTGAAGATTAGCGATAAGCGATGGACTGTACGATAGGCTAACAACCTCGTTACTTATGCACTATTGTAACCTTTAGACTCGTATCGCTAATGGCTAAACTGTTGCTAAGTCAGAGAGCGTTAGTGTAATTTCCTTGAGCTTAAAATATGGTTGCTGTAATGTGAAAAACGCGTGTTAGTTATGTTTTGATAGAATGATGTGCCTTTAGCGCCATTATTTTAGTTGTTTTGTTTATAGCTTTAGACTTATAGTTGTACTAGCTTTTACTCGCGGTTGTGTTCGTGTTATTTTGAATTCGCGACAACTGGCGCAATCTACTATCATTAAGAACTTTTTTGTTGTATTCCTCGAGTACTATTGTATTATTTTTGGGGTGAAAGGTACCTTAAGTCTTTTTTTGTATAACATACAACATATGTATGCATTGGCATTTTAGGATGACCAATTTAGTGGTTGAGGCGGAAAAAGGTAACAAACAACAAAACTTACTTACGTACTTTTGAATTACGTAAAGGGCTAGTGAAGGAAACCGTGGAAAAAAAAACGTACTTTTGAATTAATAAGATTAATTAGGATTAAGAATTTATGGTAGAGTTAGTAAATGTATATAATATTGAATTTTAATGAAATCTAAAATTATAATACTCATAGTTTACTATATAATCTGTGATGTTAGCAAACTTGTGTATGAGGACAAGAAAGCTCCCATGTCTGAATAAATTACCCTTCACGACTCCACCATTTACTTTAACCCGTGTTCATGGAGAAAAATTTAAAATGCCCACAGGAAGAAATCTTAAGGGCATCGTAAAATGCAACTAAAGACTTGAATTTATTTCAGGTAGGGCGGAAAAAGGGTTCGTTTATGGGGGAGCAGCGTTGTAAGAAAGTCACGTACCGGAGTCTCGTAAATGGATTAAGAAATAGTGCTCTCGGTTGAAAGAAAGCAATTTTGTAAAATGGGTTCGGTTTACACTAATCCGTAAATTGTAAAACGCTTTTTTGTAACTTATAAACCATGCCTGCGAGAAAACCGCGAACGCTCCTTGCAAATTATTGTTACTGTTACTGTCAGACTGTGTCATCTCACTGTTGACTTCCTAGTCGCGAGACTGTACGAATTACCGTGACCCCGGAACGTAAAGGGCTATTGAAGGACACCGTGGATTTTAGTCAGTACAAGTCTGACTGTCCCTCCCGCTCTGCCCTGGGTGGCAGGACTCATTTGATGATTTTACCACGATAAAAAAAAAACCATGATTTCCAACTATTTCAATCTAGGCCTAATGTGAGGTACTGATACTTTCAAATGAATACCTTTTTTTCATATTTAATTACAACTTAGGTCTGCTAGATAACGCTGTCACTAACTGCTCATACGCATTAGGTGACCGTGCTACGGCGTAGCAGACATGCTACGACGTAGCCACCTGCTACGACGTAGCAATCACGATACGATACAGGATGTGGGTGGCGCCTGCAATGCTATTAATACCTAGTGGGAGCGAAGAGATTTCGAAACTTTTCTTCTTAATGCAAATAGTACAAATTATAAAAGAGTTTAAGATTATAACATGCAAGAAGAGGACAGCGTCCACCTGACAGCCTAGCCGTAGTGGTAGACGCCCGCGGCGACAGACATTGTAAGACGATCTCCGGCCACCGTAGGCGTAGGCATACGGGCAGCGAGTAATGAGCGACTCGCTGTCCGGCCATGTACCATGCCTGTTTCGACGGCGCGTTGTGTTCCACGCGCGCCTCAAAGAGTGTCAGCATAGTGACGGGGCCTGTAGAGGGCCAAAGCCTGCCGGGGTGGCGGTTCGCCAGTAACGAATACCGTGACCCACGAACATAAAAGGCTATTGAAGGATACCGTGGATTTTAGTCAGTACAAATCTGACACCCCCCTCGCCCTGCCCTGGGTGGGATGACCCATTTGATGATTTTACCACAATAAAAAAAAACACAAGTTCAGATAAAACGCTCCGCGTACTAATACTCCTGAAATATTTGAAGACATATTAACCGAAGCCGACGGTTTTTAAGTACAAAAATCTCAGCTCGGAAGCCTTCAAGGTGTATTCTTAACATTAGACTTGCAACAACAGAGCTCCTGGGACGTTCTTACATTTACTATATCTAACATATTTCTCAGAGATTAGTCTTTAAGCATTACAATCATGAATAAATTAGTGAGGTTGTATAATATCTTCTAGTAAATCCTTCAAACTAGGGCAAAATTGTGTTATAAAGCGTATAATTTAACAGGATATGTTCTAGAACCTTCGTTAGGCACTTCTATGATGTTATTACGATGACTAAGGGTTTATTATTCTGCGTAAACTTATGTATGTAAGTTTTGCTTTATGGACACGTGTAAAGCTTAATTGGATAAGCTGATGATTTACATAAACCGGTTTATAGGACCCATGTAAACATGAATCTCAAAGATGATCACACATGATTATAAAAGAAAATTACTAGAAGTAACATTGAACAGCATTCAAATATTTACAAAAATAAGTTACAAAGTAATAAATTACGATTCTCCAGGACACGTCGAGCTTCATTGCTTCTTTTCTGGTTATTGCCACCGTTGATTCTGACTTTCAGGAGTTGCAGTGGTTTGGGAATAGTGTGATGGCTATGTCCCAAAAAAAAGGACCTAACGCCTGCCGGGAAGTGGGACTGTCTTGAAACGGATCCATGGCCTTGAAACTTGAATAGCTACTGAAGAAACAGGAACAACTTTTAGTCAGTTATAGTCTGACAGTTCTTTTCACTATATCCGATTTTCGATGATGATTGATGATGATGATGATTTTACTACCCTAATTTAGTTTTTTTTATTTATTTAAAACGTTTTCCCACACTAGGAATTTCTCCTGTGTCGTGGGTGCGTTTACAAACAAGTAACTCACATACACAAACGCCCAGACCCGGAACAACTACTTGTAAATAATACAAATATTTGCTCAGTGCGGGAATCGAACCCGCGACATGCAGTGCAGCAGTCCAATCGCTCAGCCACTGCACCAACCGTGCTGACATAATTGTTATTAGGTTAGTAAAATCATCAAATGAATCCTGAAAATTTGGTGTTTTTCTTGTTAGAAAAGCCCTAAGAATTACCAGTCATGGCATAGACCAAACAAGGCTTTACAACCTGCGTGTTTACCGCTACATGAAACAATAAATGTAGATAAACCTGCCGCTCTCCCTATAAAGCCCTAGTATCTAACTTATTTAATCTCTGGTAGCCCCTATCCCATATTCATTATTTATTTTGCCTCGAGCCGCGTTTACCCTCGTCCTAGTTACATCGCTATTTCGATCACAGCATAATAAAGTAACATAAAAATACCTACACGTATGATCATGATTTTATTTATTCAGTTTATTAAAATAAAATAAAAAAGATACAATTATGTTATTAAATACTCATGCTGTAGTATAATGTATTCAATTGGAATGGAATATTGGTTCAAAAAGTAATAAAAATATAAATTTTTATCTAGTCATATTAAGAAGGCATGTTTGTAGGTTTTTCAGTTTAGATGCAAAGAAGACAAGGAGTGTCTACTGATATGATTCCGGTTTTTTCAAGAGCTTCCTTATCCTCAATTAAAATAAACTATATTTAAAACGGTTTCGTATGTTAATTTCCGAATAAAATTCCAGCAAAGTTAGTTTCTATTCTAAATATTATAATAGATGCGAAAGTAAGTTTGGGCATAAAAGCCCAGCGTTAACACGTGAAAAAACTAAACTCGATGAAAGGCATATAAATAAATAGACTATGTCCAGGACTAGGACTATAAACAACCCTTTCTCCTGTGATATATTTTTGATCACGAAGCGAGTGAAGCCACAGGCTTAAAATAGTCCAACATAAAAAAGGCGAAACAACAATATCTTTTCATATTATGTATGTAGTATTCCCAGTTGAAAAACACAATTTTGCAATTTGTTCAAAAACTTTATTCTTTATACATTTTAGCATTATTTTACATTATTTTATTTATAAATAACAGGATCCACGATTGTAACATTTAGGGGAGCGTGAGCAAGCTAAACAGAGCCGTTATTGCGTATTGGTGCTAAATCCAGGGAAGCGACATAAAAAGGGGGAGGCTTATATTTAGCGGTGGGCGAAACCAGGTCGTGCGATAATGATCGTTTTATCGCGTCGTACTTTTGTTGTAGACAACAATATTGTGTAAAACGGAAGGTAATACTCGCTTTTCTCCTCTCTCCTTGTACGTAGCCATGAATGTACGTAACACACGCGATATTTGTTCAGACATTTGGGTGTCTGACTTCTGATAAAGCTACTAACACGTCATCCATGTGAAAACAATAAATATTCGAGGGCTTGATACTTTGTTACTACAATTAATTAAGGAAGTAAAAGATGCTATTCCTCTTCTCACAATCTCACTTTCCACTCTGCTTGAAGCAAAACAAAAAATAAACATCAAATAAAACAATAATCATTAATTACAGCCCTTAACTCTCACAATGAAAATAAAAATTAAAACTCCGGACCGTAACCTCCTGATAAACAGAAACACGTTTTAAGACCCCTTCTTAGTTAATAGACGAACTCAATTAACAAAATGGCCACCGAACCAAACAAACGAAGAATCAAATGAGCTCTCAAACAGCGTCTGGAGGTAATTAAAATGTAATAATTGAAGCGTCTGGATCCTCCATATCATTATAATGAGAACTAGTGTTGTACTCGCTTCAAACGACCTTCGTTAGCGCGATCGTGAACAAAATTAATGATGTAATGCGGTTGTTCGTAGTACATTTTGGTATGTTGCGGTCTAATTATGTTCCTGTCAATGGTTTTGACTCGTACGCTTGCACGTATAATCTTTGTTTTCTCATCATTGGTTATTGTGGCGTCGGGTGGTAATTCTATATCGCGCACGTAATGTTTTGATGAAAGGAATTATCAAGGTAAAGACTTGAATTCCCTGCCCATCGAATCGGAATCTTACGACAGCTATTTAAAGTCGCATTTGTGAAACACCAAACGTTATGCATTTTAATTCGTAATAATTGTATTGACAACTTAAAAATCGATTCATAAACGACGAAGTTAGTAGCGAACATAAAAAAGCATAAATACGGTCGAATTGAGTAACCTCCTTTTTTAGATGTTGGCTAAAAAAATTGACATAGAAATTAGTTTCGTACATGTTTCTTTCACTTGCTTATTACTAAAGGTTAAAATAATAATAAAAAAACTCTACACAAAAAATACTTCCCAAGCAACAATAAAACTTTCAAAATGTACAATGTACAAAAATAATAGGTATCTAATTTCGTCACCGCCTGCTCTGAGAAATTGATAAACTTTTTCTGTTTCTTCTTGACAGCAAATCTCATTATGTACTGTAGCAGAGATATTACATAGCCTGCTACTTATCTCACAACAACCCAATTAACATAAATTACAATTGACATTTAGGATTAGTTTTACAATGAAAGCCCGGAACATTAATTACGATAGGGAATGATTAGCATTCATTGTGTATAAGATATTTAGGTACTAAGCAACCTTAAACAGCGAGTACTTTGAAATAAGACCCTGTATTTATCTCATAATAGCGTAAAAACAATTTAACAATACCGGCAATATTGGTATGCGAAATACTCGATAACTATTGCACGGATTGGATACATATTACTACTTTTTGGAATCGTCGTTGCACGATCTTTTCAAATATAATAATAGTTTTTAGATTTATTCCAACTTTAGTTTTTTTCATAACCTTAATTATAAAATACAATTTGCGTTTCGTTTCATGCGGCTGTCAATTCGTACACGTCACACTTAGTGATTATTTGGTGACACTTGAATATACGTTCTTTTTGCAAAAACTACATAAACGCGAACGAATAAATTATGTTCTTGTGTGGGATGTGGTAATCTATCGATTAATCAATACTGTTTTAAATCTACAGATATTAAAAATAGTTAATATATTCTCCATGTCAACATTCTGCATAGAACGAATTATTGATGTATCGAAGCGGTCGATTCTGCATGTCATGACAGTCTGGTTTTCGACAGCGGGACGTACGCCCGCGTTCGGTCAGGCTCACAATTTTGACATTTAAACAAAGACACATGTGAAGTATAACGTAGTTAGCGCCACGTGCGCGCGTGTTTTGTTTTCTTTTGTGCCGGACTTCGGTCCATGGCCTTTTTTTTATTTAACTTAGAAGCAATGTATTAACATTAAAGTTGAGTTTAAGTGTGAATCCGTAAAGCTATCTGCGTAATAGTGACATTCTCGTAGGACAGCTTCGGCGAGCTGCGTTCGCTATTTATATTTCATAGCGAACTATGCCAAGAGAACATTAACGCCGTCATCACTTCAAGGGCAACCTGAAGAGCCTTTGACCATCATTGGTTCATCGTTTCATCTGACCGACTTCATGGGGAAGTGCCACATCTGTGGGACTTTGTACCAGCGCTAGTGCCTGCCACCAGCCATGTGTGGTAGACGATTTCAAGGACTGCTCACCGTGTTCGCCATCCGTCTCCGCCACCAGCAACCCGTGCCAGCTTCCGCACACCTTTGCTAGGTGTGTTGGAGGGGTCTTCCAGTATCCTCAGCGAGTCCAGGCTTCGACGGACACTGTCAAGCAGTGCCCAGGTGAACGCCTGGTTTACCATCTTCGTGGGGAACCAATTATTGCTTCGGTAGCAATATGTGACGGAGTGTGTGTGTGACCACGGTACCGTAAGTCAATTTTTCCTATGTTATCTGGCCAGAAGTTAGAGTCAGTGCGCGACGTATTCCATAGGCCCGTTGCCTCGTTCCTATTTGGACAGTCTAGTTTTAAGATGCTGGATTCCACTCAATCTTTGTTTTTAAACTTTGTTGTAACATTAATAATATAATGTTTATATTTGCATGATAAACTTTTTGGTTTTATTTCAAATAAATCTCCCATAGGTTTTTAAAACAAGAGGTCCTTGAACCAATAGTTCAATGCTGAAAGCCGAGAGCTTGAAGACACATTTTCACTTACTTTATATTTACATTCCTCCACACAAATAAATCTTTTTTTTTTATTCTTTTTTTTCACACCGTTACAATGGCGCCCGAACATTTTATTATACTTTTAATCTATGGGATTTATTTGAAATACTTCTTTCAATAGTTATTTCAGTTATACATTTAATTTCTGACATTCTCCAATGTATTTTACATGTAACAGTCTTTGAGGTTATGTCTAGTTACACATACCATTAAGAGAGGTATATAAACAGTGAATTCTTGTTTGCATTTTTGTCAGTATAATTATTGGTAAAGCAACATTCCTTGCTAGTGTTAAGTTAATCGCAATTGCAAACATAAAATTATAACAATATTTATGTACTTGCAAGAATAACTTCAATAAATAGACACTAGTCGATTGTTAAACACTGTTTATTAACTATTGTTTTGAAGTTTTGTTATCACAATGGCAGATCCATTAGAAAAGTTTCAAGATACAGAAGATGCGGAACACATGCATGACGCATCAGATGATGAGAATGTCTCGCATAATGTAACGCATAGACGTAAAGTAGCATTACAGCCACCAATGTCAGTCACATCCCATGACACGAAACATAATAATCAGCCATCACATAGTCAATCGGTACCACCAGATCACTCGAATGTCGTAACCTATGTAGTACGTGACGACAATTTCAGGTCGTGGTATTTAAAGTTTACCGGAGACTCAAGCTTAGTGGATTTTTTCTTGCGGATTGATGACTGCATGCGAACTAGAGCATAAGATCGTCAAATGTTTTTCAGATTTCCTCAGCGGAAAAGCACTTGATTATTATAGGCAAATTAGAGACTCTGTAGTTACTTTGGAAGACTTGCAAAGTAAATTCAGAACATTCTTCTACGGCGAATCGTATTAAAACTCATTTCAACAATTTTGTTCTGCAGCTAAGCAATAGTTTAGTTGATCACTATATACAGTATGGTATGTTATGTTATATACTATGTTCCTAGCCTTTTCCCAATTATGTTGGGGACAGCTTCCAATCAAACCTAATGCAGCTGAATTATTATTTAATATATTTTTTTTGTTAAACGTTGCCCCACACCTGGAATTTCTCACGGGTCGTGGGTGCGTTTACAAACGTATAAACTGACATACACAAACGCCCAGACCCTGAACAACTACTTGTAGATCATATAAATATTTGCTACGTGCGGGAAACGAACCCGAGACACGCAGCACAGCAGTCCAATCGCTCAGCCACTGCGCTAACCGTGTCGTCAAATATATTAGTATTTTACATAGAACGACTGTATATCTGACCTACTTACGTAGAACAAACGGTATTTCAGAGAAACAGGTATTTTAAATATCTGGTCTATTCTAAGTTCAATCATACGCAATATTATACAATATCACAGTTATAGATATACTTAGATAACGCAAGTATCACGATCTGTATGAAAACCAAGCGTGCCATTTTTTGGTTACCTGTTATGACGCCACAAAAACTATTTAGTCTTGGGAAAACCAAATCGATTGAAATGTGCCCCCGCTTACGGTGCCCCCCTCTTCCCACAGCACAATTAACCATTTAAATATTAAAAACTTGACGTCCAACTAACGATAGATCGATTTGGACGAGCGCGAAAATGGCCACTTACGATTTTTGATCGTAAGCTAGCACGGATTTTTGGCACGCGAAGTAGTTCCTCTTGCGTTATCTAGGTATATCTATATCTGTGTACAATATAATTACAGCCACACATTTGATATCTGTTCAGTACTGTGCCCCAGCATGAATTGTATCCTATATGACCGTACAGTGTATATGAACAGCGTATTATAACAAGACACAAAGCCACAACCCAGTAACTGGGTAAAACGATAACCTTTGGTGAGACTAGTCTCACCGAGGGGTATCATTAGTAGTTACTATCGAAGCTGTAAGCTTCTCACTAACAGTAACGAGTGTAAAACATCTAGAAATGACAGCCGGGATACTTTACCGGGGGACTTTACGTGCTTTCCGAGCCACAGAGAAAACTCGCTATGACCGATGGGCACCCATCCTCAGAACAACCCCAGCATGCGCAGCTTAACCTTGAAGATCGGCCTGTGCGGCTTTTATCATTTAACGTTGAGTTTAAAAGGATACCAAAAGAATATAAATGTACATTTTTATTGAAAAAGTTATTTCCTGTCTGCAGAGCTCAGAATGTTTCCTATTGGAAAAGTTATGATACATCAAAACATCGAATATCTTCTCGGGGTGTCGGGCAGAGTTTTATTTTGCGGTGGCGCAGATGTTTCAGTTTTACAGATGATGTAAGTCGGACTATACGATACAGTGTTACGTGAATTTTAAAAGCCTGAAAACTTTACACAAGTGTGAGCTGTCCATTAGCTTTTGCAAGAGCAAACCCATCGAACATAAAAAAAAGAGTAGTTATGTTATTTTTTGCAGACCTTACTTTGTGATGATATATCCCCAAAAATGGGGTCAATGTACAGTGTGATAATAATATGTTATGATAAAGAAAACACGTGACCAAAATTATTTGTGACCTTTCGGTTCCTGCTGTGACACAATAAACGTCACGATTGATCACAAATCGTTACTTTTTATCATTCCAGATACATCTGCCCCTTGATCTCCCCAATTTCCGACCGAAGCGCCTTCATATTCCAAACTTTGACCAACTTTTGGGGCGCGTTCAATGTTATTACAATTTTTATGGTGATTTTAGTATTTACATAATGATTGGGTGTTCTCTTATTCGAAAAAGGATTTATTTGACTTATTTTTGAAGCAAAATTCTATGAATTTTGACCCTAACAAAAAAAAAACGTAGTCCCTCTTGTTATAACTCTATTTCACCGACATAATAGCTTCTATGTTTTAGGCGAGGTCCTGAGTGAGTCCTACCACCCAGGGCAGAGCGAGAGGGACTATCAGACTCGTCCTGACTAAAATCCACGGTGTCCTTCAATAGCCCCATACGTACCGGGGTCACAGTAATTCGTGAATCCCGCGACCCCGGCAAGCTTTGGCCCTCTACAGGGGGCCCCGTCACTATACTGACACTCCTTGAGGCGTGCGTGAAACACAACGCGCCGTCAACCGCGAGGTCCATACTTGTCTATCGTTCTATCAGACCAGGCAGTTCCTAATTAAAAAACATGTAAAGACACAAGCAATGAAATATATACAATTATCAATTTTTCTTCTAATCTCCTAAAATCTATATTCGAAACAATAATGTGTCGTGAAATTATTCAATATTCTTATATTGAATAATTTTTAGAATAAATCGGTTTTGAACTTTTGACTGTATATCAATAATATTGAAAACAATCATTACAACTAATAATAAAACCGTTTCAGTACAAACCGCATTTCTGAGAAACAGGCAATTTCAATGTCTGGTCTATTCGAAGTTCAATCATACGTAATATAATTAGATTGTATAAATCTAATTACAGCCACACATTGGATATCTGTTCAGAGGCCCTAACATGAATTCTACCTATATGACTGTACAGCGTACTTGAAGTGTTACGACTTAATTTGTATGGAAAATGAAAAAACGCATCTTGTGTACGAACGAGGAACTAATCTTATAATTGAAAATTATTTTATCATGGAAAACAATAGTACCTTGTTCATACGTCCAATAATCAAATAATCTATTAATTAGACTACGTTTTAAAAGGGATTTGTCTCTCAAAAAAATAACTTCTGACAATTTTGTTGCCAAAAGCAAAGTTCGCGTCTTAGTTTTGAAAACGATGGTTACCAGAAACAATTTAGCGGTTAACGTGTCTTCATTTACGTCACAAAAACGGTACTCTTGTGCTAGGGTCTATGTGTCGATGATTCGCAGAATAACGGATATATCCAGTTATGTGAAAATTAATATTAATTTATCCATGAACACGTTCTTGTGTGTGCTTATTGTTATTTCCATTGATTTGTATTAATTTCTGTTTGTTTATTGTAATATTGTTTATTGACGGGAGGATGAACTCTATGGCACACAAAAAATGGTTTTTAAACTTTCAATTCAGTACATCAGATCCTCTTTTCAATCGAGCCACCGCAATCCATGCTAGTAGCTTCTAACTCTTCATTCCATTGCATAAAAAATCCAACGTAGAAAAACTTACCGGGTCATAATAGCCAACAGTGACAAGCGGTTAAGGAGATATGTACGTGTATATTAAGTCTTTAATGAAAATATTTGGCCCTTTTTTATCGTGTTAAAATCATCAAATGAGTCCTCCCACCCAGGGCAGAGCATGAGGGACTGTAAGACTCGTACTGACTAAAATCCACGGTGTCCTTCAATAGCCCTTTATGTTCCGGGGTCACTGTAATTCGTAAGTACCGCGACCCGGCAGGCTTTGGCCCTTTAAGGGGGCCCCGTCATAATGGAACACAACGCGCCGCCGTCGGTCTATGGTCGGACAGCGAGTCAAAATATTTGGACTTGAGTGAAAAGTCAAAGAATTGATTATCTGTTTTTTTTTAAGTCAGGAAACACCTTTTTTGTAACAAGGACATGATTGATTAATATAATAAACACACTAAAGGGGTTGAGCAACTACGATGTTTAGGCTAACAAACTTAAAAAAAACAAGATACCCCGTAGAGACAAAAGATGAGAAAGATAGCCACCATTGTTGCTAAGCCCAGTGCCTATTATCTTTAACTGTCAAACCGAGCATTGCGTGCCTGTACTACCAACAAATCCATCTCTTATTGGCTCCTTATGATTGGATCCGATCTGAAGACCATATTAGGGATTAGAAGCCTATTCGCTAGACCTAGTTTATTTATTTTTTCGTCATATCCGTTCGAATGTCTACTCTTATAAGACAAACATCAGTATTAAATCGATATGGACATATAATATGTTGGCGAAATAAAGATCAAATATTTTACACGAGTAGGATTTTACTTACTATACACACGTCTATTTTCATTTGACCCGACCACTTTCATTTTATTCTATTCCTTCATCTTATGACCATGGTCTTCTCCTTTTTGAGCCATATTTACCTTCCGAATGTCGTCCACCATATGGTCGTTAGTCTGCCAACACTTCTTGAAAGTGTTGTCACTTTTAAAAATAAAATATAAATTAAAACTACGTCAACTTAAACCTGAGTATAAATTACAAACAACAGTTATTACATCTTATCAAGAGCAGGAAGAAGTGATGAAGTAGTTTTATTGTTTTAAAACTTTGTTAACTTGTTAAGAAAAATGGTTAAAGTTTTCTTTGTGATGTTACTAGTGTCTCGTGTTGCTGTATTTGTGCTTTATTTACACACTATCACTTTGCTATTTCTTCACGAAAATGTATACATGACATGTTCTCTAAAATATTTTTTCAAGTTTGATTTTTTTTCCTTTGTCAAACAGACAGGCGTGGCGGATGCGAAGCGAGGCATTTTTATTTGTAATGTATGGAATGGTTTGAATCCAGTCACATAGAAAAGCGAAAGCGATCCGATAGCGTGACCGAACCGATGCGAACTCGTGGCGAAGGCGTATTTGCTCTGTTTGACGTCGTTTGTAAAAAGCCAGCTAACACAACTGCCACTGCCTCTGTTCGCTGCACCCAGTTTGACGTCTCGTATCGGTTCGTTATCGTTTCGGACTCGGTCCGGTTCGGTATCGCATGTCTGTTTGACAAAGGCTTAGGCTTTGCCAAGCAGTGAGCAGCTGTGACGCTAGCGTAACATGTTCTTGGCGTACCAACACGTCACGCTATCGCCGACGTTTAGGGGGACGTCGACGCTATTTTCATAGTTAGCAATGCCACGCTAGCGTCGTGGCACGCGGATATAGGTCTTTGGGAACGCTTTTAGTAAATGTTGCAACCTAAAAACTACGTACTATGACAATATATCCTATCCTATTTCATTACAGAACATAAGAAACTCCTAAACTACTCCATATCCTATCTAAAAAAACTTTCCTTACTTTAGTCCGTCGCCTGTCACATCCTATCTAAAAAAAACTTTCCTTACTTTATTCTCAGATTTTTTGAGGTAGCAACATAGACTTGAGGTGTCAAGTAGGTACTTCATAATGTTCCTAAGAAGATTATTCATGCGGCAGCTTCTGCAACACGTACCTACCTCTTGTATAAACAACTCGCAAACTTACTAAGATAATACCACTAAGTTAAGAGTTCCTTCGCTAGTTTTAATAATTTCCTAAACCGCTTAAAAAGTTCGTGTTCTATCTTCTATCACTTTAATTGGATTATTTCAAAAAGGTTTACAAAGAACTTTTTTTTATCATGGTTTATCATTATTATCTGTGTACCCTTTCCATAGGGTGCCAACTTAGCTGTTCCGACAAACAAGAGTAGCCGCCAATTTGAACTGACATAATTTCAACACCAAATTCGGAATACACAAGTTGGTGGATCTGTACCATTGTGAGATTGATTAACAGTCTAATCGAGTGCAAATGAATATTATTTTACTATTTTTAGAACTTTGCCCCACTCTAGGAATTTCAGCTGTGTCGTGGGTGCGTTTACAAACATAGAAACACACATACTCAAACACGCAGACCCGGAACTACTACTTTTTATGTCATTGTCATTTAGTGATGCAAATATTTGTTCCATGTGGGGAATCGAACCAGCGACACACATTGCGCAGCAGTCAAATGCTCAGTGACTGCTCCAACCATCTCTAAAAAAGTAGACACTTTGGTGTCCTCGTTTACCTCGAAAGAATTTCACCCAGGTGAAATGATTAGACCACCAAAGTGAACAAAGGCGGCTTTTTCATTTTAGGTTGTGGACTTTTATCACCCATATAAAGCATGCCATGTAAAATAAACCGATGGACCGTACAGAGACCTTATCACGACTTTTCACGTTTTTGTGACTTATCGTAAACTGGAACTTTGACATTAATTTGATGGAAAAAAAAATAATTTTAAATTTCAAATAGGCTGTGCATTAAAATACGGAAATCAAGTGTTTTTCAAAACATAATTTCTAAATCAAAATCTCGTTTCTATCTGACATTTTCCTTGATATACGATATTTCTATTTTTATTGGTATTCAACAAATTTTTAGTATGGTTTCTATAACGGATATTAATAGAATTCAATTTATTTTGCGGGCATTTCAGATGTCTCGAAGTTTATCCTTATTTTCATTAGGATTTCAGTTCTAGTGACGCCATTTTAAGTCGTTTTTAAGGTTCCGTAACCAAAGAGTAAAACGGCATTTTAGTACTAAGAGTCCACTGTCCGTCTGTCTGTCTGTCTGCCCATCTGTCTGCCTATCTGTCTGTCTGTTCGTCTGATACCAGGCTGTATCTCATGAACCGTGATACTAAAACAGTTGATATTTTCACAAATTATGTATTTTCGTTGTCGCTATTTTAAGTTCGCTAAGTCGTAATTTTTTTGCTGTTTTTAAAGATTTAGGTTTCCGTATCCATCAAATTGACGTCAAAGTTCGTTTACTTTACGTCACTAAAACGTGAAAATTTGTACCTTGGCCATAGTTTGTCAGTGCGGTTTCACTTACATTATTTTTAAATTTAGATTAAAATAATTATTCTAGTTATAAAAAGAGGCCAGTTTTTGTATATTTATCTGTCTACGATCGCTCGTTGCCTCCGAGCTTCGCAATTACAGTCTTGGCTTTTTCCCAATTTTCAATTATTCCTTAGTTACCACTAGCCGAAGAAATAAACATAAATTCGACGACTTTATATTTCGTTCTTTTGTCCTCTTCTTGATGCTCTTTTTTCCAGCCTGTAATTATTTTCAGGGACAATTGTAAAGAGACTCGACCAACGTTGAGTTTCAATGTTGTTGATCCATCATAATGTAATATGATATTAGACCTGATCTGTGAAAAAAAAACAACAACTGATTTAAGATGCGATTAAACCGACCAGGCTGAACTCCTGATAAATTATTCTGCCGATTTTGGTATCCAGAGTCGGTCCTGTCGGTGTACCCCGACCTTTAAATAGCGTCAAACAACCTTAAACTCAGTAGCTCAACAGTGGTTATTTAATTGTAAAACGATAAAAATTACTACGAAAAATACGGCACAATTTAATTGCCTTTGCGGTACTAAACTGATTTCCATTTCATATTGAAATCAGTTTCCATCTTCTTTCTCATTTACAATTCCATATACATTATACGTAGTCAGTTATATAACAGAACGGTTTCTTTTAGAAACGAAACTCGGTAATTGACCGAATAACTATCCGGAATCAAAAGTTACGGATTTGTATGCGGACCGAGCGATATTTATGGTAATTTATGTCGGCGACCCGGTGTAAAACTTTCACAAGCCCGAAATCGTATTTACAGCAGTCGGATGGAGCCATCTTTATTAGTTCGGGAGCTAGACGTCATGACGTCACGTTATTTGAAGCTCTTCAGTGAAATACTCATCACTTTTTTTTCTATAGAAATTTACATCTTCATACAGTGGTCATGAAAAAATCAAAATAATAATACAGACAGTAGACTGATGCTTATATGAAAATTATAATAGTATGCTACTTTATAAATAGGTTGAAAATTTGTTTAGTCTGTTTCTGGTTTTTTAAATCCATCAATATTGACATACATAAAATGCTTGGAAATTCGGCAGTAGGGGCTTGTGAATTCATAACGCCTGTAAAATTTTACCAACCGAGTAAAGTTTTGTGATTTTTAGAAGCGTTGTATCTTCGTCTAGGTTGGATTATGTTACAAAGAAAAAATAAGGATCATTTTTTATATTATTTATTATTTCGTACTAATTAAATTTTTGAATAAAAATGGGCTTAACATTCAGATGTTTAAATGCTGCTATAGGAAAATACTATAATGAATATACTTATCAACAACACACGTCCGATATTAGGATGGGAGGGTGAGATAAAGTTGGAGAAAGCCTATGCCAAAAGACACACCGAACTTCCTAATTTACTATAACGAAATAAACAAAATGAATTGTAAATAACTAACCTCGGAAATATCATCATCTTCCGTTCTCCCCTGTCTGACGTCACAGTATCATTTACTCCTTTTTCTTTAACAATCCATCAACATTCATACTCATCATTCATAACCTTGGAAATAAAAGGCACTTTAAATAAAATGTGGAACAAAAATCAGTGAGATTACGAGATGCAAAGCCATGGCAAAGTGATGCACAGAAAATAAATCGAATCGCTCAAGTCATGCGCGAGCTCCTAAACCACAAAGATACCCCATATAAAAAGTGTAGATCTACCCTCACATACTCGTATATGTACAAACTTTGCATGAAGAGATCAATAGTACATTAGCATTGAGGGTTCGAAATAAAACTACGTAGTATTTGTTTGATATTATTCTAACGTGTACAATAGTTCGTATTACCTTTGTATATTTACTGAAATTGAAGTGATGTTCATATTTACTCGTATGTTATCGCGAAAGCTTGAAAGGGGTTTGAAGGTTTTGGCCATATCGGTCGATTGCCATATTTTTTTTTAGAATCGGAGTGCACAACCTAAGTTATGTATTTAGATAGAAGACACTTACGCAAACAAAAAAAAATGTCATAATGTTCTAAACCGTCAGGTTTCGGAGTTATTCGCCGAAATATTAGTCGACAACTGAAGCTTGGAAAAACAACTTTTTGCCTTTTTTCTCCCTGCAAGTATGACATATTGTATAATCCACAAGATTTTTTTACCTAGAAACATAATTATCATTGTTTTCAAACA
Source organism: Agrotis puta (assembly GCA_943136025.2). Classification (NCBI taxonomy): domain Eukaryota; kingdom Metazoa; phylum Arthropoda; class Insecta; order Lepidoptera; family Noctuidae; genus Agrotis; species Agrotis puta. The sequence goes on from OW964172.2 coordinate 12,196,559, forward strand.
TTACCTCAAATTAATACGAGATTAACGTGTTAATTAACACCACTCTAACATACGAGTACATGATGTAATTATGTCATCATAATTCAATATGAACACCTGCAGGGAGAAAATAGACAAAAAATTGTTTCTCAGTTCTTCAGGTTCAGTTTTTCAATTATATTTCGGCGAATAACTCCGAAACCTGACGCTTTAGGACATTATGTCCATTTTTTTTGTCTGCCTAAGTGTCCTCTATCTAAATATACGTATATACTCGTAACTTTAGTTGTGCACCGCGATTCTGAAATAAAATCAAAATGGCTGGTGACCAATAGCCACACCCTCCATACTAAAATCTTCTAACCCCTTTCACCATTGTATAGAATACCTAGGTATTCTAAAAAATGGCGGAATATTATACTTTGCTGGTAACATACGAGAATATTATATTTACTTCGTACAATTCTCGAGTTCTTTGTAATGTTCGGTATTTTATTTCACAGTAGGTAATGCTTTGTCGTGCTACGCTTGTTTATCGTCGTTTGTTTACGTTTATTTTTGACGCGATTCACAGGAATAGTGCAAATTCCTGTAAAATAAAGCTCTTTATTATTTTATTGTATGAAATGTTAAAGTTGTAACGATATATTGAATTTTTAAACATTTTTTTTTAATTATTCATCGCTGTCAAGCTTTATGAAGCTACTTATAAGTTTTTAAAATGAATTAACATTAGAACTTAAAACCGGTATGTAAATATATTAACCGTAATTCATTGTAATGTCTATTTATCTGCTTTGTTGGGGCAATCAATTGATCTGCTCTGGATTGAATGAAAATAAATAAAATAGAAAATACCCCTGCACATTTCTCACACATAAAAATCAGTTGATCTTTATGTGTGAAATCAGCACTAAAACAGTGCAGCAATAGAGTTCATAAACGAAAAACAAATCTCTAATTCCCAGCACAAAACAAATTCCTTTTAAAGCTCATCTCTATAAAGTCAAACAAGAAAATACAACACACAAAACAAAACTATAATAGCAAACACGATCGCAATGCAATCGATTAAAGTCACCAATAATGGAGTTTTATTGATGTCAATACCTTTTCTACAATGGAAATCGTAACCGCCAGCCACCATTGTGTCAATAGTATCCAGTGTCCAAATACAAACGAATTAAATCAACTCGTAACAAAGGAAAACCTTTTCCCATTAGGCAAAAGTAAACTGTAGTAATTGAGTTTGAATTGCTTTAAAGATTTATTCGCACTATGTTTGTGTTCCGGCCTATATCGAAAAATTAAACGGTCCCCACATTTTAATTGAATTCTAATTGAAAAAGGGCGGCCTTCCTGGTGTAGAGTGAATTTAATTTACGAATATAAAAGTGTGAAGAATAATGGGAAACCGTTTCGGAGGTTACCGTTTACCGATAATCGATAACCTGTTTTTTTTTTGTTGTGGACACTTTTTAATTTTGGAGAATTTCCGATATGGGCAGCGCTATTGTGATCACGTTTCGGGGAAAGGTGCTTTCCCTTTATATGATATGCTTGTTCTTGATTTTCTGATCTCGATTTTTTGGTTAAAGTATTTTCTATTTTATAACTTGATATGCAACGGTTAATTAATATTCAAAGCGGTTTGGTGTTATAATAATACTTGTACAAGGTTTTCATCACACAAAAAGCTCATACCACTTTTTCGTCGACAGATGAAAATATTTTTGTTTTTCTATAAAAAATTAGCTGAAGGAATGGTTGTAGAGACTTCATTCTCAACTGAAAAATACTGAGACTAACGTCGTCAACAGTATTGATACCATTTTTTCGTTGATTTTGACTTTTGGTACAAAAATAAACGATCTCATTTAAAGATATTAACATTGTTTTTATTTTACAGTACCCATGTATTTATTTAAGAATTTCATTTATCTTTAAGCACAAAAAAGGACATAAAATTTTACCATTAACATTCAGTATGTGTTCGATTTAGTGATAAACTAAGCAATTTCATTTTATTTCTTTCTTTATCTGTAAACAATGAATGACAGCCAATAAACTTCGAACATGAGCAACATTTTTAAATGTCGTTAATCTAAGACACATTTGCAACGGTCACAAATTAATGACCTCATGTTAGAAAAGTGGGGAATGTCAAATACAAGGTTAGAAGAACAGTAGGACTTCGAGGATTTCGACTAGTGGTGCGAGGATGTAAAAGCTGAGCTACGAAACTGTGTGACCGTTTCCACTGATGCTACGCTATGTAGCTGTGCTATGAAGATGCGCTGCCACAAGGTAGCTGCGCAGCTCGAGCTATGCGATGTATCGATAGTAGAGAAGACGAAACATAGCACGTATTCATAGCACGCCTCCATAGCACGATTCCATAGCACGCAGCCATAGCACGCATCCTTCCATATAAAAACACATCTTGGTTGAATCCATTTCCACCAGTGCTTTGCTATGTAAATGAATGAATATGATTGGTGGATATCAAACGCATCCGCAGCAACGTAGCATAGCACATCTCTCGTGGAAAAGCAGCCTTAAGCTCAGTTTCAAGAACCTAATTTGATTTAGCACGATCTTTTGTTTGAATAATTAAATAAACGTTTTTTTTTGCTACATCTACTTAACGTATTGGTACAGACATTCTTCAAACAGCTTACATTTTAAGAAAGAAAATCAAGACAAGAAAACAAAGCTTCGTAGAAAAAAACATATACATATTATATCATATTTTTTTTCTTTCTTCATTTTCTCAATCTTCTTGTTAAACAACCCTTAATTAAATTCGAAATTGTACACTTGCCTGGCAGAAATGGAACCCTTCTCTTAATAAATTGAAAATTTATGTAGTGAAATTTAATTTAGCCATTTACCATAGTAAATGGATATCAAAGGTGTTATTGTCAAAGAGGGAGTTTTGACAAAAATTTAAGAAATTAAACCTAAATGACTGGTTCTGTTTGGAGGATGAGTGAAAGGCGACTAACTAAAGAAATCCATAAGAGATAGTCCACCTTTTTTTTTTCATTTGAAATTTTTTCAACTTTTACTGTTCGCTGTTGTTGTGTAGGAGAGGTAACTGTCAGACTTGACTGGCTATAAATCAACAAATTCTTTCAGTTGCAGGTATTTGGACCTGTCAAATTTCGAAAACGACGCGCCATCGAATCGGGCAAGGGCTTGTAGCCATGTAACAAACGATAAACGCAAAAACTGAGTAGGCTTTAATAGATTTTTAACTTTATATGCTTGAGTATAAAGTTGAAATCTAGTGAAGATTGCAAAGCGTTTTCTTTCTTTCCAGTCGCTAACGCTTAGAAATCTTTAATAGATTTTTAACTTTAGGCTCTGGGGTATGAAAGCTTCATATACTTTATGAAGTAGAAAATGTATTGGGGGGCTGGTCATTGGCCGAACGACGAGCTACACATTACTCACCCTCCGCAAGCCCGCGCCCAACCGTGGCTAGAGATCACCTAGCTTCTCCAAAAAAAAAATATTGAATCTGTATAAGCGATTCAATTATCCTACATGTTTGTCAAGATCGGCCAACCTTTTTCTAATCAAAACCTAAGTAATCTTAGACCCTGGACCAATCTACCTTTTTTTCCTAAAGAAAAACCTAATTAGCCACACTTGCTATTAGCTCTAACAAGACAGTCTTTTACTAAGCATAGACATTCTAGGGCTATTAATAAAATGAAAGGAAATTAAACTAAGTACTAAAGGTCAAAGAAACCAATAGACTATCTATTTAAAAATCTGTACACTGAATGGATCTTTTAAATCGTGCTCAATACCAATTAACGTTCCATTACCCAAAACGATTTCCAAAAGCTTTTTCAAATGTCGAATGCCAAATGTCTGCGTCAACGTCATCGTTGATAAAGAACCCTCTACAAGTTTTAAATACGTCCTGCTGCTGTACGTTATAACACGAAACCTGCAGAATAAGCGACGTCGTAAAAAAACGACGTTGTAAGTTGTAAGTTGACAGACACTCTGTTGCTATCTTTGACAGTACTATAATAATAGTAAAGTCATGTCAAGTTGTAGACAGCACAGCTGGCGCAGTAGCTGAGCCATTGACTGCAGCACTGCGTGTCACGACTGTTTCGATTCTTGCACAGAAAAAATAAATTGCATGATCTACTAGTAGTCATTCCGTTTCTGACTATTTATGTACGTGATTTTAAATGTTTGTCTGTACCCACGACAGACGATAAATTCCTAGTGAAACCCTTTTATAATGACGGGGCACCCCTTTAGAGGTCCAAAGCCTGCCGGGGTTACGGGACTCACAAATTACCGTGACCCCGGTACGTAAAGGGCTCTTGAAGGACACCGTGGATTTTAGTCAGTATGAGTCTGACAGTCCCTCCCGCTCTGCCCTGGGTGTGAGGACTCATTTGATGATTTTAACACGATAAAAAAAAGTAGGCATTCCGTTTCTGACTGTTTATGTACGTGACTTTAAATGTTTGTGTGTACCCCACGAAAGAAGAAAAATTCCTAGTGTAACCCTTTAAAAAAAAAAGAAGGAATGAATGTGAATTTACCGAAGGCACATCAAAATGAGGTACCTGTTTATGGATGTAAAGTCAGTCTGTTACCGTAGGAAACATACAATTTTCCCTTTACGCTCGTCTAACCTCACAATCAGTGTAAAAGCTTTTTTTATCTCTTCTCTATAAATATAAATCACCTCTGTCTGGTTCGCCTATTACTTTGGAACTTGCATGACTATATCATCTTTAACCTCGCATCATGCTATTTGGAAAGTATCGATACTTTTTTTACTTTGATTTATCTATAAAAGTTTGCGTAGTTATTTATTGGGTAAAAAGTAAAAGGTAATTCAAGTTCGTAACATTCACAAAGGACTTCTAAGGCGTCACGTGTTGGTCGCGGGACTTATGATTTACCGTGACCCCGAGACATAAAGGGCTATTGAAGGACACCGTGGATTTTTAGACAGTAAAGTATGACAGTCCCTCCCGCCCTGCCCTGGGTGGGAGGACTCATTGGATGATTTTACCACGAAATAAAAAAAAATAGCGTCACGTGTTAGATTCTAATTTATTTCTTTTGCGTGCGACTTCGGATATAGGTATTAGAAAATATCACACGGAATTTTGCAACAAATAAGGTTTCAATTTAAGTTTCATACAAAAAATTCATGCGTAGAAAAGTGAACGTAATTACTTATTTTTGCATTTATAAATACTAATCACCGTTCCCGGCTTCGCAACGGTTCAATTTTTTTATACACCTGCTCGAAATTGTTAACTTACCTGACAATAACGAACAAAACAAAAAAAGAATCATCCAATTCGGTGTAGTCGTTCGGAAATTATACGCGTACAAACAGACCTACTCTACTACTAATACTTCGTTTTATACTATGTAAAGAAAGAATGGAAACATGGATTTTACATCAACTTTTAACCGTATTACATGGCACTCAATGTTTCATGTTCAAGTTACATAGTAGGTAAGTGTTATCAAGATCCGAGACCGACAGACAATTCACAGCTTCAACAATGAAAACGGTTTTATATCGAGATTCTTTTTACGTAAAACCGTTATAAACTTTTAGATTTAAGTACCTACCATATTATATATTTTTGAAAGACATTTTATAAATTAGTTCCATGATGATAAAATTATTTTATTGTCAATTTAGAACATCGCATAACGTGACATCCATATTACGTAAAATGTTTTTTTTTTTATATATATATATTTACCTTTAGGGTCAAACAAGAAGGAAAAGCACATAAAATACTTTTTGTTAAAGGAAAACTTAATTTTCCTCATAACGACACATTGAAAAAGCAAATTCATGTTCTGTAACTAAGACAAAATATTCATGTTATATTTTTAACAATATGAGCTTTAGACAGGAGCATGCTGTACAGGAGCGCGTATCATCACTAGACACACATTAATTTAATTACAAAAATGTCGTGTCGCGGTGTCTGAGGTTACACTCTTTTGAAATGCCTCGATCGACTGTACTGTTTATTTTTTTGTAAAATATTTCCGTCGTGAAGTATTTTTAGCAAAGTAGTAGGCAGGCATTTGTACATTTTTTTAAAGAAAGATTTTAATATAGGTACACATACCAATTACATATTAACAAACAAAGTTCTGTAATTACAGTATATATAAGCACTTAATGAGTTCCTAATAATTTTTTACTTAAGTGACATTTTATATTACCTGTTCGTTTAAATTAATTGAAACCTGTCGATACGAACCTCCGCGCCGGCAGCCAACAGAATCGTGCTGATTTATTATGTAAGCTCAGTTTCATGGAATTCATTGCGGATTTGCATATGTAACACGAATTTTGTAGGGAGTTTCGAACTTATAGGAATGACTTCAGATGTTGAATCTGTTTATTGTGGTACGTGGGACTAGTCTTCTAGTCTGTCAACGAAAATAAGAGCCCGGGTCGTAACTTCTGGAGTGAACCCTACTCTCTATTAGTTCCCAATTCATAGGTTCTGACAACATATTTTAAGTTCGTACCACTAACTAACCATATGACCATAACTGATGAAGAATATTAAGTGCCCGAAACGTCGGCTCAAGCTACTGGTTTCGTGCTTATATAGTAGTATGGTAAGCTTCAGAGAAAACTCACCCCTTTTGTTAGTGACATCACTATTCGTACCAAAGGGGGTGAGATTTCTCTGAACCTGACTGTACCTACTCCTGGCTTCAACACATGAATATGTGGAATTTCTATCTAATCCAATATTTACGTCGGTCTTGTTTGATGTTGACAAATAGACAATGCATGCCACTCATCAAGGAATTTAACCGAAAGAGAGATTAGAGAGAGTTACTTGTAACGACATCATCAAAATCGAATGGACTCTCTTTTATCGAAACTGTGAACAACACTATACCAGCTGAAGATGCTCGTTAAAGGACACGCGGCGCGTCAAGCCGCGCGTCAGACCGCAAGATGCGCGAATCGGGTCGCCGGGAAAAACACACACGAACATTCGCGCAAGCGCCCTGCGCCGTCTTACGAATTTTCGATCAGGTCACGTGTCCTGACGCGAGTTTAACATTTTTTACCCATTCCAAAAAAAGTGCACAACGCTGCTAAAGAAGTTTTCACTTCAAAAAGATACGGCTTAGTTTTATAAGAAGCGACACGCGCCGTGTTTTCCTTTAACGAATAGCCTATCCATCTACATTTGTGTTGTACTGCTCAAAGCCCTTTAGTAATGATGTGTAGACCAAACTACCAGAATGAAACTTCCACAGCTTAAACACCAACCACTTTTACTGTCTTCTTAAAAATACCAATAGTTAGTCATTATTAAAAATATTTTAATCTGAAAGGCGACATCTCTACAGTCACCGACAAAATAGTAAAGTCCTAAAGTAACAGCACTAAATGTCTTAAAGCACTAAAGTACTTGTTAATGGTACGCGAAATTCCTAGTATTAAATTTTAATGGGAAACGTCGTCTCCTTTTGCAGTTGGGACTCGCAAATTCTCCATTAAGTTCAGCATTTAGGTGCAAATTGGGATTATTTTCGTCACACAGCTTTCTTTTAAAGTTGAATGCACTTTGTAAGATGGATATTCGAGAACAATATATTTCTTGTAGCTTAGTCAAGTGCTTTGAGGAGTGGCTGGATAGGCGTCACGGCGTCCTTACCTACCGCATGACGCAGGTCCTCACCGGACACGGAAGTTTCGGGAGGTTCCTGTGTCTGATAGGGAGGGAAGAAACGCCTGGGTGTCACCACTGCGAGGATCGTCTGGAGGACACGGTGGAGCATACGGTGCAGGACTGCCCCGCTTGGGCAGAGCACCGCCGTGTCCTCACGACGGCGATAGGCGGAGACCTCTCGCGCCCGGCATTGGTCGAGGCCATGCTGCGGGGCGAGACGGAGTGGGAGGCGGTCGCCTCCTTCTGCGAAGCAGTAATGCTCGTGAAAGAGGAGGCGGGCCGCCTGAGGGAGAGGACAGCGTCCTCCCTCCACCCCAGCCGCAGTGGTAGACGCCCACGGCGTCGGACGTCGCAGGACGATCTCCGGCCACCGTAGGCGCGGGCATGCGGTGTGGCAAGTGGGTTTCGTGGTAGGTTTGGAATGAAACCATTAATTACTTTACACGTTTATTGTAACACGAGACACAGAAAATCAGGGTAGTAGGTTCTTAGTTAGATTAAGGTCTCTAAGCACTTGTCACTGGTCACTTGTAGAAGAAGGTAGGAAAGTTACTGCCCTGGGCTAGGCTACGTTGCAGCACGTGGTCCGGCGTCAGGTCACAGGGCAGGCAGCAGATGGGCGACTCCAGAGGTCACCAGGCGTGGGCAGCACCACGCGGGTTATAGCGACCGCGTGTCGTCAGCAAGGCGATTGGCCTCGACACGTGGCGGGCGTGGGGTCTCGGGCACCCACGAGCCACGTGGATGGCAGGTGCAGGCGGCGGTAGCGGCCGCGTGGGTAGTCCGCTTGGCAGGCGTCTCTCCAGCGGTAGGTGCGGAGGCAGCGGTGACGCCTGACAGCGTTATCAGCAGACTCAGACTGCGATGTGCAGCCCTAGGCTGGAATGTTCAGCCCCAGACTGGAAAGTGCAGCCCCAGACTGGAAAGTGCAGCCCCAGACTGGAAAGTGCAGCCCCAGACTGGAACCCTGGAATCAGCGCGAGGCGGGTGCTCCGTAAGCGTCGTGCTAGACCTCTGTAAGCCTCCGCCGATGTGTGCGTCTCCCAGCCGTAAGCCCAAAGCAAGGGTGGATGAAAGGAGACTCACCCATCGTGATGGCTTACAAATTAGAGGTTATGCGTGCTCATGCCGCAGGCATTCCTGGAAGTTCCTCGCCGCGTGGCCAGGCGATTTAAGCGAGCAGCTTGGCGCAGCGTGGCGAGAAAAGCAAGCGTAGTAGCGGGTGCGAGAGGCATGCGCACACATTTACAAAGAGGTGCAGTGATGGTGACAGGTGATGTGATTTACATAGCTTTCTCGACAGTCATAGTGAGGCTGCCGAGAACAATTACAATGGCTGCCAGACCGCGCAGACAGAATGCGATCTGACAAGAACAAATAAGAATTGCAATCACACTGAGCACTTACCCGTTTATCTCGGGGTTATTTAGTATACTTAGAAGGAGCTTGGTGCTATAAAGAGGACGCGGAATGTGCTGCGAGAGTTTTTATAGTCACGTACCGACGCCTCGATTGCGCAATGACGTGATCGTGTTGGAACAATTAGTGTTGTCACTTTAATAAACCGTAACTAATGTTGTGCGTTTTAGTTGATTTTTAGGAAATCGACTACAACGCTACAGTACCCCGGCTGCTATGAAAGGATTTTCCCTAGGGGAAATCCGCTAGAAGGCCTGAACCACTAAACTAACTGTCGTTACGTTCATACATCCCATTCATGTGCTTCCATTCTATCAATCATTCATTCATTCATACAATGTCCGTCACCGACTTGGAAGTAGTCCTAAATCAGTGACTTACTATAACACTCAAGAGGTAAACTAATAGTAGGCTAGTTTAACTCAAGACAGTCAGTTGGAAAAACTACAAGATAATAGCAAGTGTATCTCCGTATGGTTAGGTAATCAAGATGTTAAATACGCAGGGCAATGTATTTATTAGTTAGGTAAGAGTTTATTAGTCCTTTGTTGATTGTTGAATATTGACATGCATGTAGTTAAGATTTAAAATAAATTTTATAGTTGTCCACAACTTGAAGGTGTATAGGGTTTTCATTATTAAAACAAAAAAAAATAAGAAAAAAAAATTTTTTTTTTTTTTGTAGACTTGAAAGTTAAATTGAAGTTTAGAAGGAGTGAAGTTTAAAAAGGTAAAAAATTCTATGTTAAAAAAAAATTTTGTTCAGAAAAAAAAATTGTTCAAAACCTTTGTACAAGTTTAAGTTTTAAAAGAAAAAATTATTTTAAAGTTTTATTTTAAAATATTTAGCAAAAGCTAAAAAAAAAATTAGTTTAATTTTATTTGAGTAAAAGATTTTAAAAGAAACAAGCATTTAAAAAAAATATTTGAAGCTAAGTCAATAAGGTTCATGTTCAAGGTCTATGATAGAATTGATCTAGTCTCGGTCTATGATCAATGTCTATGATAAAATTTTACTAAGTTTGAAATTCGGTACAAGTCCTATGTCAATGATAATACTGTTGTATGAGAATATCCGAAAGCTATTGACGATGTACAAAAGCCAAGAGTCCATGACCATAACAACTGTCAGAGTTGACAAGTGTCAGTTGTCAATTAATTCGAACGGTCAACGACACCGGAATAACTTTAGGTTATCTCAGGACATGCGGATAGACCGGATATGAGAAATAATTAGTTTAATTAGCTTAATAGGGATATAGGTAATAATTAGTTGCAACTATGCTTACGCCCATTGTGTTATTAGTGATTGAGCGAAGTTATAGAAGTAGTTACGTTATAGAAAGTTTGATTTTGTTTTTAGGTTATGTTTATATGTAGGAAGTTTAAAGTTAACAGATAGTAGATAATAGAAGTTATAATACATGCGTTCAACAATCATACGAAGTTACCGAGTTAGATTAGGTTTTAGGTTTAGTGCTTAGGTGAAGGAATATTATAGAATTATAGTTTAAGACAAAAGTTAATTATTAGGAAGTTTTCACGCTAAAGGCTTATTTTCTGAGTTGCGATCCGCTCATAGTTAGTTTGTATAACTGGTCAGCTCCAGTATACTAGAATTTGTTCACCGGGGTAGAACCGTGAATAAAGAAGTTTTTAGATAAATACCATGTAGTGATATTTACCAAGGTATCTGGTTTAGAGCCAAATCCTTTAGACTTGTTACCAGGGTAGACTGGCACAAGATTCAACTGTGGTATGTATTACCTACAGTTGTTAGAATAATTATTTAGGACTATACCAATTAAAAAAATATTTTAGAGTTAAAGGGAATTAAAGTAAGAAGTTTTAATAGTTTTAGGTTTTCTATTTAGTTTTAGAATCCTATTAGTAAATAATTGCAGTTAATTTATTTGAAAATACCGGCTTTAAGCTGTTTTTTTAGTTAAACAGTAGGAAGACAACACAATAGTGAATGGTAGTATGCTATAGAGAATTACTTTGACAACCAGAGTAGCCTTGGGGTCAACAGCATTCTCTACAGCTACGCCTTAACAGATAGAAACAGAAAATAGGTTGCGGACACCCATTTTTCAGGGGGCCGTCTTCAAGATGCTCATAAGAACATTACAGACAACACAAATTTTAATGGTAGTGTACCACAAGAGACTACTCTGCTAATAAATAAAAATCGCCCTCTCAGAGCCCACAGTATCCCTTGTGGCAACGCCAAGAAAAGAAAGAAAGAGAAAAGATTTACTGGGTAGGCAGAATGAAACAGTATGTATGATGTGTAGTGTGTGTGTATGTGTGTGGGGTCAGCAGATAGCAGATAACTAAAGTGGCTTACAACCATGCAGCCCATGGCTGTACGCTGATAGGAATTAAAGTTTAGAGAATTCATTGAGTTTTGAATCCTGTTATATTTGTTAAAAGTTTACTTAAATCAAAATTAGGTATGTAGTTTATTTAGCTAAGTTTTGATTTTCTTTAGTCAATGTTGGATAAAAGTTTTTATGAGTTAGTTTTTTTAAAAAAAATTCTTTAGTTGATTTTTATTAAGTTATCTTAGTCAAAGTAGTTAATTTTTACAAGTTTGATTATAAAATTATATTTAGTTAAATTTCTATAAGTTGTCTTTAGTTAAAATTGGTTAAGAGGTTTTTTTAAGTTAGAGTTTTAAGTTTATTTAGTTTTATTTCTTATAAAAGTTATTTTTATAAAAATTCCACACACAGTAGGTAGGCAATTGGTATGTCATTAGAATAACTATAACGATGTTATAGCTATCTTAGGTAGACGGCGGAAGCGGTAGAAGCTTGCACGGCGGAGACTAGGTAGACCTAATCTCTGGTACAAGTTGACCTCCTACAACCAGATGGAGTACAGTCGTAGGTGTGTAGTTCCCTTGGCATCGTCTGACCCAGTAATGAGCCAGACACTAGTTAGTATTAGCTAGGCCTACGGGATTTACGGTGGACTGTTCCGCCTTAAATCCTTGGCATGCCAAGTACCTAGAGGTTTTCCCTGCATGTCAACCAATTCATAAACTATAGGAGAAAGTTTAGCAGATATTTTACACTTTGCATATTTAGGTGCTAGTTTTTTACTGAAGTACTTATCCTTATCGCTTTGGTAATAAGTACGTTTCCAGACTACATCTCCTACATCATATTCTACATTCTTGCGACGCAAGTTGTAGTCAGTAGCATTTCTAGAGTGAGCCTTCAGCAAGGCAGACTGAACTTTATCAAAAATGTTAGAGAGAAAACCTAAGTTTTCAGCATATTGATCTCTAGGTTGAAATACTATTTCCTTGATGTCAGCATTTTGGTAGAAAGAACCGTCAGCAACTAGTTCTCTACCGAACACCAGAAATGCAGGAGTGAAACCTGTAACTTCACTAGTCGAACTATTTAATGCAAATTGTACTGCAGGTATATGTAGATCCCAAGAATGTTGATCATTATTAATGTAGGTAGAAACAGCTGTTATGATAGTTTTATTGTACCTTTCCACAGTGTTGATCTGTGGCGCATACCTAGGAGTGTAGTGTATGCTAGGAACATTATATTTACTATAATAAAACCTCTTTTATACTAATAAATTACTTTACTGATATCAAATAGACACATTAATTATTACAGTCACGACAAAGTCCTTATTATAATAAGTACAAACTTAATATTTTAATCGCCTAGTCGGAACGACTTACTAGGTCGACCGCCGTGTTTGGACTGCCTGAACGATCCCCAAGTGTGTGGCTCGACTCTCATTTTTCCCCTACCATGCCGTTATTCAAATGGCATGGCGGTTGGCTGTGTTGCCAATCGAAATAAATAAAATTTCAGAATACGAAATCATGACATTCGGCCATCCGACAACGTGCTACTCCCGGAGCACAACCCCACTTGAACCCGTTCAGTCAATTCAGCACTCAACTTAAAAAAAATATATTATTTTAATTAGAAAAAGAGCCAGGGCTACTCAGAAGAGATGTTTGTGAAATTGAAGTTGTAAAATATCGTGAACATTATAATATAGGTTGCTTTTGTCAAGCCAAGGTAAATCATGACATTCGAAATCTTTTTGTAAGCAAGTAACTATTTAATTATAATTACTATGTTTCAAAATTATATTATTATCAAATATAACTACATGCACTATTATAAAATACTTAGCTACTAGTTTCTTCATCTGAACTAACATCTACATTGTCATCAAGCTCGAGAGCCTTGAGATGTATCCAGGGTCTAATTCTATCTGTAGATACAACACTTTCATAACTATTATTCCTTTTTCTATTGAAACCAGGTACATCACTTATCCTATATCTATCGTTGCCCAATACTTCTACAATTTTATAAGGGCCTATAAACTTTGACAGAAGCTTTGTACTTTTACCATCATTATTATAATTGGTCCGTGTTAGTTTAACTAAGTCGCCAACCTGATACGTAGGGGCAGAAGTACGACCAAAGTCATGTTTACGCTTTTGTTCTTCTTGACTTTTCTTAATAGATACGCCAATATTCTCGCGTAATGACAACAAATCCTCGTTTTGAGACTGCTGTGGAACATTAAACTTATTTGATAAACTATCGCGCATTTTCAACCCGAACAAAGCCTCTGTTGCAGTTTTTTGGGTGGTCGCATTAACAGTATTGTTAATACCCCACTGAACTTTGCCTAGGCACTTGTCCCAGTCACGTTCATTTTTATTAAAATTTTGAGCAGACAGTGAATTTAAAATAGTTTGGTTAAACCTTTCGGCTTGTCCATTTGCTCTGGGACAAGCAACAGCATTAAGTACATGTTTTATACCAAGGCCACTGCAGAAGGATTCGAAAGCTGTTGATGTGAATGAAGTACCACGGTCTGAAATTATTCTAGCCGGTGTACCAAAATCAGTAAAAATATTCTCTAAAATTTTAATTGTACTTCTTGTTTTCGTATCTTTCACTGCTCTGACGAATACATACTTGGTGAACCCATCTACAATCGTAAGTATGTAAGAGTTGCCATTTCTGCTTCTTACGAACGGTCCTAAATGATCGATATGAATTGTGTGAAATGGTATACTAATTTTTTCTATTGGAAATAGTAGGCCTTGCTTCTTTTTAGTCGCACTGTCCTTACTATAAGCACATTCTATGCAGGAACCTACATATTTCTTGACATATCGTCGTAATTTTGCGAACCAAAATTGACTCTTTATTCTTTCTAACGTTTTTGCATAGCCCAAGTGCCCGATGTCATCGTGGTTAGCTCTACAAACTTGCCAACGAGCGTTTCGCGGGACCACAAGACATAAACGGTCATCAACTTTGCGATAGAGTGCATTATTTTTGACAGTATATTTTTGTCTTAAATCTTCCAACTCAGGGTCAGCTTCAGGTTTAAGAACTTTTATAATTCGAGACGTTTCGGGGTCACCCATTTGCAGAGTTAAGAGCCAATTACTCGATTCAATATTAAGAATACTAACAGACCCAACATCTCCTTCCGCGTTAAGACAAGTGTTTCTGCTTAAGGCGTCTACATGCGCCATATTAACGCCCGGACGATATTCAATTTCAAAGTTATATTCGCTTATTTGTAACCACCACCTGGCTATCCGCGGAACGAGATCTCTCTTTGTCAATGTTGTTCTAAGTGCCGCGCAGTCAGTAAATACCTTAAACGGGACTCCTAATAAGTACACTCTAAATTTCTTCAACGAACAGACAACGGCCAAAGTCTCTAATTCGTAAGAATGGAAATGTTTTTCGTCCACTGTGGTCTGTCTACTAAAATAGGCGACGGGTTTTAGAACGCGGGGCGACGCTTGCCATTGCATCAAGATTCCCCCGATGCCTAGAGCGCTGGCATCCGTATGCAACTCAGTTTCTAACTGCGGATCATACAATGCTAAAACTTGTCTGGTTAAAAGGCTTTCCTTTAAGGAATTGAACGCAGTTTGTTGATCACTGCCCCAATGCCATGAGACATTTTTCTTAAGTAAGTTGGTCAGTGGTTGTGCTATCTCACCGTATCCTTTTATAAACTTACGGAAATATCCCGTTAGTCCCAAAAACTGACGGACTTCGTGAATGTTACTGGGGCAAGGGAATTCTTTGACGGCCAAAACTTTTGCTTCTCCGGGTCTTACTCCTTTTGCAGAGATTTCGTAACCTAAATAGCTGATCGTAATATCGAAAAACCGGCACTTTGTTAATTTTAATGTAAGTCCGAATTCACGGAGTAATTTTAAAATTTCTTCTAAGCGCTCAAACCCTTGTTCTATAGTTACAGATGGAATAAGTAAATCATCTAAATAAGCTAGAGCATAATCAAATCGTTTATTACCAAGAATTTTATTAATCATGCGCTGGAATACAGCGGGGGCGTTGGCCAATCCAAAAGGCATTCTCTTAAATTCATAGTGGCCGTCAGGAGTTATGAAGCCAGTGAGATGCCGACTCTCTCTAGACATAGGAATCTGGTAATACCCAGATGCAAGATCTAAAGACGTAAAAAACTGATTACCGCTTAAATTAATTAACTGGTCTTCAATAAGCGGAAGAGGAAACCTGTCCTTAATGGTTTTGTTATTAAGGGCTCTAAAATCTACACAAAGTCTTTGCTCACCCGATTTCTTACGGACCATTAATATCGGGCTTGCATAATCTGAACTTGATTCTTGTATAATATCGGTATCTAATAGTTCATCAATAATTTCACGCACCTGCAATCGTTCTGAATACGATAACCTATATGGCCTGTAAACAACGGGTCTATTATCCGTAAGATTTATTTTCATTTCGAAATCCTTAACACAACCTACTTCTTTCATATTGGTGGCAAAGCAGTCGCGATACTTTTGTAATAACGTATACAATCTATTCTTGTCGCTACTTATTAGATCTTCACCGACTTGAATGTGCGTTCTATCTAATGGTTCTAAAGAGAGAGTGGAATTTTCTAAAATACGATTAACACTACAGTTCTTGGCCTCAGTCACTGGTGACGATCGCGCAATTAATGTTTCAGATTTAAATAAAAGAGGTGTTCGTGACAAGTTAGCTACGGCTATTTCTCCAGTGCCATTTGAGATGCCATAAGTCCCTTGCAACAAACGGAATTCTCTACCAGGTTCTAATGAGCTATAACCTTCGACAAAGATGTCACCGGAAAAAGAAGCATCCCTTACTGTAATGGGTACCATACTAGTATTTACAATCGTCATAGGCTTTGAGGTATACATTTTGACAGTGATTTCGGTTGGGAAAAGATTTTCTTCTGGAGTTCTGTAAAATACTAATTGACGACAGTCTTTTAAGACTGTAATAAAAGGTAGCTCCGTGAAGTTTTGTCCTATTAAGAGACTGTTTGTCATGAACTCGTCACCGACTATTAAAACGTCTAACTGGGTCTCAATATCATCAAGTTTCAAGTTTACTCTTGACGTACACAAAGGTGAAACACATGAATTGCCAAACCCTCTAATTATTGGAACAGTGCTAGAATTTTGTGCCAGCTGAAATTCTAATGCAAGGCTCGCTCGAAGCAAGCTGCATTCACTCCCGAAGTCTATGTAAGCTAAAAGGGGCCGACCGTTTACTAAGACGGTTTTAAAAAACTTATCATTGGACGTTGTGACTGAAGTTGATGTATTAGAGGTATCGACAGGTTTAGAGCTTATTTGATCATTAAACGCGACGATCTTTAATGTGTTTTTCTCTACTGTAGTCCGAGTATCATCGGTTTTAGATCTGGGGACGTAATTTTCAGCAACGGGCCGCAATTTACAGTTTTCATTATCATGACCTATTCTGTTGCATTTCTTACATTTTATTAAAGGTTTTGGACACTTGTGATAAGGGTGACCTTTGTTACGACAGTTAAAGCAGACTATAGAACCGTCGTTGGTCCCAGAATTTTTAGTTACAGTACTAGAATTTGATCTCTGCCTATTCCGGTCTCGGTTCGAAAAGTACGTAATACGTTGAGCACAAAGAAAGTTAAGCAAGTCCTCAGGTTCCTCGCAGTTAAGTGCCTGTGCACCACTCCTAACTGACCTATCAGTGATTCCGTGTATAACACAATCAACAGCTCTCTTCCCCTTTATTTCACATCGGTTTAACAGATTTAACTTATCATAAAAATATTCTCGTACACCTTCATCGACACGAGTGGTACGGGCCAGCATTTCTTCCAACAGTCTACCATAATTTTCCTCACTAGGAAATGCCCTCTTTAATTTGGCTTGCCATTCGTTCCATGAAAATACGACCGTAGGAAGAGACTCAAACCATTTCTTCGCTAGTCCAACCAGTTTTTGGAGGGAGAAGTGAATGGTTTGCTTCTGATCCCAACTATAAATTTGTGAGCATTCATTAACCTTCCGGATCCAAGCCTCAATACTTTGTGACCTATTGGCCGGGTCAAATTCAGGTATCACGTTATAAAGTTGACTATTTTGCAAGGAATTGGTACTCTTACTTGGTTCAGCCTTCCAAGAAGTCAGGATATTCAGAACGTCCTCTGTGGTCAAGCCTTTAGAGTGTTTTCGAGATCGTCGTCGAATCCTTTCTTCAGATGCAGACGACGAGGACGTGGACGATGATGACGATCGTTTTCGTTTCTCTTTGCGTCTACTACGCCTTCGAGGAGGAGTATGCGATTCATCAACTAGCTCTGCATCACTCATGGTAACTGAAAGATTCCATATCATCCGGTTACATTCAACTCACATTATCAAGATCATTCGACTAGAAATATCTAATATGTGTATGTGTGTGTGTGTGTGTGTATGCGTAATGGTTTTAATTGTGTGTGTAGAGAGAATGTGGTTGTTGCAGTAGCGTTAAGTGTTTACGAATTATTGAACCAGGATTCACACGACGCATGGTTAGAAATCAAATACGTCGGTAATACAAGATTTAAATACATAATCTCATCAATCGTGGCAATAGCCTCCAAAATCAAGTGGCAAAAGCCTCCAAAATCAAGTGGCAATAGCCTCCAAAATCAAGTGGCAATAGCCTCCAAAATCAAGTGGCAATAGCCTCCAAAATCAAGTGGCAATAGCCTCCAAAATCAAGTGGCAATAGCCTCCAAAATCAAGTAGCACTTCAAAAACTAGCAGGGCTTGCTTATCTATATAACTTCAATGTATTGTTACTTCAGGATACTCATGCTTAGTCTTTTAACAACCAATCAACACGACACTATAACCCCAGCCAAACACTGCTGAAGAGTAGCCTCAACCAAGTATCTGACGGGATCACAATGCACGCATTTTGAAAGATAATGACACTTTAAGTGCACTATACCTCCGCCCAAAATACTAGCGAAGAGTAGCCTCCGTCAAGTATTACAGCAAAAACACAGCGCACCTCTTTGTGTAAAATTCATGCAAATTTTGTATCAAAATTACCAGCATATAGACGCACTATACCTCAGCAAAAGTACTGACGAAGAGTAGCCTCGCCCATGCACTCAAGACAAAAGCACAATGCATCCTTTTGGACTGATAACGTTCAAGAAATTACTTAACCAAGCATGAAAATCATTCTACCCTCAAAAATAATATTAGCATATTACTCCGCTATTTAAGCGCACTATATTTCAACAGAAATGCTGACGAAGGGTAGCCTCGCCCACGCATTTAAGTCTAAAGTATATTGCACTCTTAAGACTCGATAACACTATCAGGGAGTACCCTGATCAAGTCTTATCGGACCCGATGTCGAATAAGATGCCAATGTAACTTTTTAAAATTAATTAACCCAAACAATATGGAATGACAATCAATCACACAAGCTCTGCCAGTTAAGTTCAAATATTATTAAGCGAGGTACATACCTTTTAATAAGTCTTAGCGAAGGTCGGCGCGTGGTCTTGTCACTTCTGATATATAATAAAACCTCTTTTATACTAATAAATTACTTTACTGATATCAAATAGACACATTAATTATTACAGTCACGACAAAGTCCTTATTATAATAAGTACAAACTTAATATTTTAATCGCCTAGTCGGAACGACTTACTAGGTCGACCGCCGTGTTTGGACTGCCTGAACGATCCCCAAGTGTGTGGCTCGACTCTCATTTTTCCCCTACCATGCCGTTATTCAAATGGCATGGCGGTTGGCTGTGTTGCCAATCGAAATAAATAAAATTTCAGAATACGAAATCATGACATTACTAAATAAGTTTTTAGTTTCATTAGATGTGAACTGTGTACCATTATCAAGTATTACACATTGTGGTATTCCATGTATTAAGAATACACTATCCTCTAGTAGTTTGCAGATAGTTTTAGAGGTAGCATTTCTCATAGGGAAAAGAAGACAATATTTAGAGAAACAGCATGTTACTACGAAAAGATAAGCATTTTGACGTCTGGAAACTGGCAAGGGACCAACAATATCAATGCTGACCATCTGGAAAGGGCGAGAGCATTCCTTAGGCTTACCCATAATTCCCAGTGGAGCATGGTTTACTTGTTTATGTGCTAGACAGATTTCACATGAAGTTACAGCTTTCACTACGTCCTTGTGCATACCTGGCCAGTAGTAACGAAGAGCGAGTCTTTTATAAGTTTTGTATATACCTAAGTGACCTGCCGTGGGTTCTGCATGGCTGTCAGCAATCACTTTAGACCTAGATTCAGTCGGTATCACCTCCTTCCAGTCAAACTCATTAAAAATAGCGAATTTATTTTTCATGTGACGGAATAATTTGTTATCTTTTATTAAATAGTTTGGAAAAGATGTTGGGTTCTGTAGACAGCCATTATAAATGTTTAGGTACCAAGTGTCGCTAGTTACTGGAAGAGTGGTTTGAGAAGACAATGCAGCCACTGGCAGAGCGCGGGATAAAGCGTCAGGAAGAGTATTGTCGGAACCGCGACGGTGTTTTATATCGAAGTTAAATGCCGATAGTCTAATTCCCCAGCGGGCCAATCTACCTGTAGGATTTTGTAGTTTTAGGAACCACTTTAGTGCAGAGTGATCAGTGTAGACTGTAAATTTTAGACCATTTTCAAGATAACAACGCCAGTGTTCTAGTGCTAGTAATACTGCCAATGCTTCCCTTTCAGTGATGCTGTAATTTTGTTCTGGTTTAGACAAAGACTTACTCATATATGCAATAGGATGCTCAACACCATCTTTTGTTTGTGTGAGCAATGCACCAATTCCATAATTACTAGCGTCAGTGTGCACTTCAAAAGGTAAACTGTAATCAGGGCATGACAAAACTGGAGCTGAAATTAATATCCTCCTGAGCTTGTCGAACGATTCTTGACAATCGTTAGTCCACGCAAAAGGTGGAGCCTTTTTGCTAGAACTGGTAAGTTTGTTTAGAGGAGCTGCTAGTGAGCTAAAGTTAGGAACAAACCGTCTGTACCAGGATGCAGTACCCAAGAATCGTTTTACTTCCTTAGGGTTTGTTGGAATTGGGAAGTTTACAATTGCCTCGACCTTCTCTGGGTCTGGGTGCAAACCCTTTGAATTTACAATATATCCCAGGTATTTTAGCTCATCACGAAAGAATTGGCATTTATTTAGATTAATAGTTAAATTAGCATCCTTAAGTTTAGTAAGTACTTTTAATAATAGAGATATATGGTGGTCAAAATCAGAAGAAACCAGAACTACGTCATCTAAGAAAGCAAAAACTCTATTTTCAAACTCCGGGCCATAGAATAGTTTGTCTACCAGCCTCTGCTGAGTAGCTGGGGCGTTGGTCAACCCAAAAGGCGTAGTTTTAAATCTATAGGTACCACGGCCCGGAATGTAAAAAGCAGTCTTGTTTTTGTCCTCTTCATTTAAGGGCAGTTGCCAAAAACTTTTATAAAGATCTAGACTTGTTAGGTATTTAGCATCTTTTAGGTTATCTAGGATTTCAGATATGTATGGTAGATTATACGCATCCTTTTTTGTTATTGAGTTTAGTTTTCGACTGTCTAGACAGAACCGCAATTTGCCATCTTTTTTAGGTGTAAGAAGTACTGGTGATGACCAAGGACTTTCACAAGGTTCAACAACATCCAGCTTCAGCATCTCGTCCAACTCCTCACACAGAATGCGCTGTTTTTCAGGCGACATCCTGTAGTAACGCTGCCTAATAGGAGGTGAGTCACCTGTGTCGATGCAGTGTGTGATGAGGTTGGTACGACCTAAACCTTTTTTATCTGAAGATATAGTTTCAAATTGTTTAATAATATTGTCCGCTGTTAATTGTTGGGCCTCTGAAAGCTGAGCAAAAGAATGGAGGTGTACATCTGTATTTGATACTTTAATTTGTTTATTATGACTCATAAGGAAGATTGATTTAGTATTTTTAGGAAAGAGTTCGAAGAGATACCAGAAATCGATCCCCAATAGTATAGGTATATCAACTGATGGAATTACATATGCTTTAAGTGTGTGAAATTTATTTTCAAATGTTATAGGTAGGTTTAGGGTACCTACAGGTGATAACATTTGTCCCCCAGCGGCGACAAATTTTAAAGAATTATCACAGGACTGTAGGGTTAGGCCTGAGTCCTTGATAAGGCTTTTATGAAAATTATCACCAATAATAGTGACTGCGGATCCAGAGTCCAGCAGTCCACAAGTAGATACGTTATTAATAGAAATAGTGGCATAAGGCCTAGTGTCATTTAATGGTTTATTATGGATTGTTGTAACTGCATAATGAGTAGAGAATTGTTTCACTTGAGATATCCAATCTGCCCACCCATTATTGCTATTAACTTTAGATGTTTTACAACAACCCACTGCTTTTAGTTTTTTGGCTGGCATTTTTTGCATTTAGGAAAAGTGACACCTTTTAGACCACACTTAAAGCATATTGGGAACCGTTCTGCTTTGCAATTTTTTAAAGAATGATTATTCAGCCTACACCTAGGACAGAAAGGTCCTCCTTTAGAAGGAAATTTTTTAGAGGAAGATTCTTTTTGAGATTTAATAGCTGACACCGGTGCTGACTCTGACTGACCCGTGTGTTTTTTGTTGTAGTTATTATAGTGTTTATTTGAATGACTAGAACTCGAGTTGTAATTGTTATTTGATTTACTCTGCCTGTGATATGCAAACTCTGGTGCAAGAGAGTTAAGATTACCTTTGCTGGGTTCATGATAATGAGAAACCCTGGCTTTATATGTCTCATAGTTTTTACATATTGTTTGTAATTGTTCCAGTGTTTGCACATTACTTATGGCTAGCACATCAGCATAGATTGGTTTAACATTATGAGAAATGATGTCAAACTTTTCCTCCTCAGTAAGATTCCTGTTGAGACGTTTGAAGAGACCGCTCATTATAGAGATGTAAATAGTTATGTTCTCTGTTTCACCCTGTGTTCGCTGTCTAATTTCGGAGAGGAGTCTATAGTCAT
The DNA here is from genome assembly GCA_943136025.2 of Agrotis puta. Taxonomy (NCBI): domain Eukaryota; kingdom Metazoa; phylum Arthropoda; class Insecta; order Lepidoptera; family Noctuidae; genus Agrotis; species Agrotis puta. The sequence goes on from OW964172.2 coordinate 12,219,075, forward strand.
AGTCCTCACTGTCAAAAGCAGACTTAAGTAGTTCTAATAGCTGGTCCCAAGACAAAATATTTGATTTTATATGTCTGTACCAGTGTAAGGCGTTACCCGTGAATAAATCATAGGAAAAATTGAGCATGTCATCTTTAGAGATTCGTTTTCCAAGTCTGAACTCTTCGATTTTTTGAATAAAAGCTCTTACACACGAATTCCCGTCGAATTTGGGTTTACTGCCTTGGTGACTTGGGCAAGTGACAATTATATTTGTAGAATTAGAGGCACTTGCTTCTACTTGCTGACTACTAGCAGCGCTATCAGATACACAGGGGCTGAACTTACTCTGAAGAGTTTTGAGCTGTGTGTCTAAAATAATAAAAAGAGACTCAAGTTCCTTTTTCAATTTGGTGGAGTCCTGTGTTGTTGGTGATATTCTGCCTAACCTATAGTAAATATGGTTCCTATTTGAATTTGCTACACTGAGTGTGCGGTCCGAATTTACAGTAGTTAAATAGTTCTTATAATCTGTTATAGTCTGACTGACATTATTTAAATCGTCCATCTCATCTATCCCTGAGAGTAGAATATCCTCACTGTCATAGTGTTTAGCGAGCTTATTTATTTGTTTTCTCAGGTCTATGACAGTGCCCTTTTCACCGCCTCTAATAGTGACCTCATACTCGAGTTCGGCCTTTCTAAGGTGGATAAAATTGATCGGGTGAGAGCTCATTATGATTAATTATTTATTTAACAAATTATTATTTAAAAATTCCAATTGAAGGACCTAGCGGCAGATGTTAGTTACGAACCAGGATGTCTGCACCTTGAGACCTACCGGTAACAGACGGAAGATAGGAAGGAGCAAGGTAACAGGAAATAGTAACTCACTGCCGGTCAAGCAGACTCACAAGACCGTGGTTAGGCTAAAGGTGTCTTGGCCGCAGTAAGGGGATAACACAGTTTATAGTGTTAGTACACAACAACATATACTTACCACCACGATGGATAGTATAGGAAAAAGTAACCAGTGCAAAGAACCTAGAGAACCTTTACCGAGTGGGCGCCACTGTGGCAAGTGGGTTTCGTGGTAGGTTTGGAATGAAACCATTAATTACTTTACACGTTTATTGTAACACGAGACACAGAAAATCAGGGTAGTAGGTTCTTAGTTAGATTAAGGTCTCTAAGCACTTGTCACTGGTCACTTGTAGAAGAAGGTAGGAAAGTTACTGCCCTGGGCTAGGCTACGTTGCAGCACGTGGTCCGGCGTCAGGTCACAGGGCAGGCAGCAGATGGGCGACTCCAGAGGTCACCAGGCGTGGGCAGCACCACGCGGGTTATAGCGACCGCGTGTCGTCAGCAAGGCGATTGGCCTCGACACGTGGCGGGCGTGGGGTCTCGGGCACCCACGAGCCACGTGGATGGCAGGTGCAGGCGGCGGTAGCGGCCGCGTGGGTAGTCCGCTTGGCAGGCGTCTCTCCAGCGGTAGGTGCGGAGGCAGCGGTGACGCCTGACAGCGTTATCAGCAGACTCAGACTGCGATGTGCAGCCCTAGGCTGGAATGTTCAGCCCCAGACTGGAAAGTGCAGCCCCAGACTGGAAAGTGCAGCCCCAGACTGGAAAGTGCAGCCCCAGACTGGAACCCTGGAATCAGCGCGAGGCGGGTGCTCCGTAAGCGTCGTGCTAGACCTCTGTAAGCCTCCGCCGATGTGTGCGTCTCCCAGCCGTAAGCCCAAAGCAAGGGTGGATGAAAGGAGACTCACCCATCGTGATGGCTTACAAATTAGAGGTTATGCGTGCTCATGCCGCAGGCATTCCTGGAAGTTCCTCGCCGCGTGGCCAGGCGATTTAAGCGAGCAGCTTGGCGCAGCGTGGCGAGAAAAGCAAGCGTAGTAGCGGGTGCGAGAGGCATGCGCACACATTTACAAAGAGGTGCAGTGATGGTGACAGGTGATGTGATTTACATAGCTTTCTCGACAGTCATAGTGAGGCTGCCGAGAACAATTACAATGGCTGCCAGACCGCGCAGACAGAATGCGATCTGACAAGAACAAATAAGAATTGCAATCACACTGAGCACTTACCCGTTTATCTCGGGGTTATTTAGTATACTTAGAAGGAGCTTGGTGCTATAAAGAGGACGCGGAATGTGCTGCGAGAGTTTTTATAGTCACGTACCGACGCCTCGATTGCGCAATGACGTGATCGTGTTGGAACAATTAGTGTTGTCACTTTAATAAACCGTAACTAATGTTGTGCGTTTTAGTTGATTTTTAGGAAATCGACTACAACGCTACAGCGGGCAGCGAGTAATGGGCGACTTGCTGTCCGACCATGGACCATGCCCGGGTCGACGGCGCGTTGTGTTCCACGCGCGCCTCAAAGAGTGTCAGCATATTGACGGGGCCTGTAGAGGGCCAAAGCCTGCCGGGGTCGCGGGACCAAGGGATTACCGTGACCCCGGTACGTAAAGGGCTAGTGAAGGACACCGTGGATTTTAGTCAGTACAAGTCTGACAGTCCCTCCCGCCCTGCCCTGGGTGGGAGGACTCATTTGATGATTTTACCACGCAAAAAAAAAAAAAGCTTAGTCAAGTGGGCGCGGGACTGTACGGATAACCGTGACCCCGGAACGTAAAGGACACCGTAGATTTTAGTCAGTACGAGTCTGACAGTCCTTCCCGCTCTGCCCTGGGTGGGAGGGCTCATTTGATGATTTTACGACGATAAAAAAAAGCTTAGTCAAGTAGGTCTTCTTGATTTCCAAGTCTTCAAAAAAGGACGTTTTCAATTCAAATGCTGTTTTTTTTTTCAGAGATAACAAATACCTAAATTGTGTATACATATTGGGCATACATTCAGTACCTAAACATCGACAGACTTTTTCCTGTAAAAAAACATTTCCTACTTTGATAATAAATTTACTTAATAATACAAGTACCAAATACTCTACATAATATATCTATCTATTTAGTCAAAACGTAAAACATCTACTTACTTAAAAACGACCAAGCAGCCTGATATTTGACCTCAAGCAATACGACTTGTTGCCATGCGACACGTGCGTAAGTCACTTGTTTCCTCCTCGTGAGCATCTACCATTACGTCGCAAGTCACATGGCGGTGACTCGTGATATTCTTTAGGGAATTTCATTCATTTGTTTTTTTTTTTTCAAATTTGTTGCCGCGATACACGTGTAACTCGTGACCGAACTTCATCCTTTTCTAGTACGACAACTACAGACTTTGTTCGACGAAAATTCTTCACTAGTTTTGATATGACTCGTTCAAAACCGAGCCGCTGTGAGCGGTGACTTAAGCCTTTGTCAAACAGACAGGCGTGACAAATGCGAGGCGTTTTTATTTTTTAATGTATGGAATTGTTTGAATCCAGTCACATAGAAAAGCGAAAGCGATCCGATAGCGTGACAGAACTATCGGACTGACGTCTCGTATCGGTTCGTTATCGCTTCGGACTCGCCTGTCTGTTTGACAAAGGCATTAGCGTGGGGAGCGGTGAGATCAAATGTATAGAAATGTTTCGAACACGCCATGAGGTGCCGCCAGTTGCCAATTCGCGTACTTACAAAGTAACTAAAGTCTTATTCGCGCCGCATGTCGTTCCACTTACCGCTTAGACCAAAGTAGTGAACTGGCTTATATACGAGGAAAAGCACATACCTAGTTTATTTTTGTATGTTAAGGTGAAGACACGGTTCTCTTGATATTTAGTCGACAATAATTTCCAAATTCAAGTTATTTTTATTTCTACACAACATACCTTACACACGCCACCTTTGTCTGAGAAGGCTGAAGTTCTTTTGGCGTGGCGCTGTCTATGTCATTTTATCAAATTGCTTCAAAAATATTTACTACCACTCCGCAGGACTTGGCGTAGACTCTGACTAGAAACATGACGTTTAAACCTACACTACTTGGGCAAGTAGTGTAGGTTTAAACGTCATGTTTCTAGTTAAGATGTAATTAGAGGGCTCTTATTACATCATTACTGGAACAAACAAACACTCTTCCTGTAGCTCGATCACAAGATTTCAGTATTTCATTTACAGCGTACTTGAAGTATTTACTGCGTTTATTGTAAGAAAAAATGGATCAGCGCCTCTAGTGTACGAAGAAGGAACTATTTTTTTTTCTTGAAATTAATGTCAAAGTTCCATTTTACTTTACGTCACAAAAACAAAGAACAAATAAAAAACACAAAAAATCATGATAAGGCCTCTGTTTTTAACTACAATTTTCTCATGTAACGCTCATGATATATAGAATTAGCAGGTAAATATCATTACCTTTGTTTGTTTTACCTTCATGTTGTTCTAATAAAATAACAATGAGAATCTTGCTCTTTGATTACGTCTGGGAATAGATAGACCACCCCATTACTTTGAAGGGAAAATAAAGGTGTGTACTGAGTGAGTATATATTTTTTAAATGTAATTATATATATATTTTGTAGGTTTCTATTCTGCTTAATAAAAACAATACCAGTATATAACAGGATCAGTCATATAATTCTGTCTGTCCCTCTGTCACAGTCAATTTGTATGATGAATAATACTGGAGTCATTCAGTTGAAAATTGCTATACATCTGATTTTGTAAATGTAAAAATAAATGAATTTGAATATGGGATCATTCAGATTTTTTTTTAATAATAAATGAAGCTTCATAAATAGATCAGATATTCATGTAAAAAACTAGACTTTATTACTGCGCGAATATGAATTTCCATTTAAAAACGTATTAAACACATATTTTCAGCTTGGTATTCAATTAAAATACTATGTAACTGTAAGGGCAGGTAAGTAATATTCTCAAAACTTACATATTAACTCACTTACCGCAGTTTTTTTATTTTTTACAATCATAAGAATTTCATGTATTACCCGATAATGGTTGTTAAGAGTAGTAGTAGTAATATCTAATCATCCGACATAATTATTGGTTCAAGAGTACTCAAATAGATCCGAGAGACCAATTAATAATACTTAGCTCTAATTACTTATTAATGCAACATAACAAGCTGTTTGCAAAGCTCAAACTAATCAACTATTGATGCCTCTGATTAAGCAGTCTCAATGCAAACATAACTGTTTGTTGTTATACTTTCATGAATCAGTTATCTGATCGTTTCCTTAGGGAACAGAATAATAAATAAAAACAAATGTCGCAGTTTCTTTTTTTCTGTTTGTTTATTCTTTGACTGATGAAACGGTTAGATGAAGATTTTACCATCTGCTAGGTGATATCCTGGAAGAATAGAACTCAGACACTATAACACCATAATCCAAAACGGGTTAAACACATCACTACCATTAAAGCTCGCAGCCCAAAAAAACGAAGTCGAGACGATTTTCCAACAGCTGTTAGAACCATGAACATTATGTGTAAATACATAATCATAAACAGTCTTATTACAAAAAACCGGCCAAGTGCGAGTCGGACTCGCGCACCGAGGGTTCCGTACAAACCTGCAAGGTTTACAAAGTTCGTTCATTACGACAATCGAGTCATAACTATGGTATTTCCCTTGCGTGTAGTTGCGAGTTTCAAAATATGTGGTATCAATGGTTGTACTTTTGCGTTGACTTAGAATTATTTTTTTCACGGGTTAAAGGCAATTAGATCTAAGTATTTGATATGAATTTCAACTTGATAGCTCTACGCGTTCATGAGGAAAAAAGTAATAAGTTTATATATTTTGTAATGTAACTAAAAATTTAAGGTTTTCGGAATTTTTCCTTTATGTGTGCTATAAAACGTTGCTTCATGCCAAATTTCAAGATTCTAGGTCGACTGGAAGTACCCTTTAGGTTTTGATTCCCTTGCGAGTACTTGCGAGTTTCAAAATATGCAGCTTAAATTGCTGTTTCTTTTGATTGCGTTGACATAGAAGTTTGATTTTGTTACAGCTTAAAGGTATTATAGACCTGAGTATTTGGTATGAATTTCAATTTAATACCTCTACGCGTTTATGAGGAAATGGGTAGTAAGTTTAAAATTATTAAAAAATATATATTATGTGATGTAACTAAAAATTTATGGTTTTCGTAATTTTTTCTTTATCTATGCTATAAGACGTTGCTTCGTACCAAATTTCAAGATTCTGAGTTCACGGGAAGCACCCTGTAGGTTTTGATTCCCTTGCAAGTGTCGAAAATTTGCGGCATAAACGGCTGTATCTTTTGATTGCGTTGGCTTAGAAGTTTGATTTTTCACAGCTTCAAAGGACAGTAGACCTGAGTAATTGATATAAATTTCAGCTTCATACCTCCACGCGTTCCTGAGAAAAAGGGTCTTGACAGACGGACGGACAGACGGACAACAAAGTGATCCTATAAGGGTTCCGTTTTTTTCCTTTTGAGGTACGGAACCCTAAAAATAAATAAACCTCGGTTTAAACCTGGACTATCAAGTCCAAGCTTATCGGCAGAACCATGGTTTAATTTTTTCCATACAAAACTTAGATAAAACGTGTACACTACACTAACACAAACAGACAGTACTGTCACTTGAATCATTGTCTAAACAATTAAAATCAACCATGTATAATAAAAATTATAGCTACTATTTTTAAATCCATTTTGGGTGATAAAAAAAACATAAAAAAAGAACACAATGAAAAAGTTGCTATGAGGAATTCTAACACACTTGACAGCTACGACTGTTAGACCATGGTTTATTCTAAAACCATGATTTTTAATAACGTTTGTGTTAACCGTAACCGTAGTAGTACCGTAGTACCGTACTGTGTTAAACGAGAATCAACTTGGGTTTTTTATTAAACCCCATTTTGTAATAAGACGGAATAGGATTATTAGCAGATTTAATTTTATTAACTAATTGATCCTTGCGCACATCCCTGGGTGGTAAAATATGTATATAACTTAAAAACAAAAAATAATTACATTACAGTCTGTAAATCCGTTTTGGAGGAGTGAAACCGTAAATATAACATCTTCATTATTTTCAAAAATTAAACATATTACTATTAATTTTATAAAATTTTGATAATACTCAATTAAAAAATAAGAAATTACTAAGACTAGACTAGTTAATCGCTAGACTAAGCATTAAAGAGATTCAAGAATTAACTTAATTATCAAATGAATCTCTTTAATGCTTAGTCTAGCTGTTTTTGTTCATCTTCATAGATATATATTATTTGTAAGTAAACATTCAAATGTATTTCAAACTTTTAACTTTTCATCCAAAAGCCTTCCTCCACCCATGAACAATTCCCAACATGCACGCAACAACAGTGAATTCCTAACCAAGAGAATGTTTTGCACCTGAAGACATGTGAACACGAAAGTTTGATATTTTTTCATAAATCAAATGGATATCTGGATTATGTCCTTTGGGAGCAAATCATAAAAGGCAAATGTCGCATTTTAGGATTGTTTGACTCTAGTTGAAATTCTAATATCGAATTATATTACCCATTTGATACTCAAATGTTTAATAACAGAGTTAAAATTTCATAACCATGTTTTATGTGTTCGATTTAAGATTGATTTAAAGAATTTGAGTTATTAATTCGAACAATCGATTGCTATATTATGAGAAAGAGAGGTTGATTTGGAAGAGCCTACATAGATGATGACGGTATAGTATTTTACTACATTAAAGAACGGAACTCATGGTTTAATAATTACAGCTGCACAGGCGGATCTTCCAGGTTATTCCCCGTTGCCGAGGTTAAGATTAGAAGATTTTTGGCAGTCATCTCTGTAAGTCAAAAGCTCTAAATCTGACAAAGAGTCTTATAATGGGGTATCGTATTACCCAGTTACTGGATTTCGGATACTTAAAATAAAATAAATAAATATAAATATTCCACAACTATCACACAACGCCATCTAGTCCCAAGCCAAGCAGAGCTTGTGTTATGGGTACTAGACAACTGATAAACATACTTATATATTTCTAAATACATACACAGAACAAATGATCGTGCTCATCACACAAACATTTGTCCTGAGTGGGAATCGAACCCACGACCTCCGGCATAGCAGTCAGGGTCACTAACCACAAGACCAACAGGCCTGTCAAAATTTGGTAGGTCCGATAGGCAGTCGCTCCATGTAAAATACTGACATTCAGCTGCATCTGTATCGACTGGAAGTCGACCCACCCCAATATAGTTGGGAAAAAGCTAGGCGGATGATGACTGGATTTAAAAAAAAGGATACATAATGCACGCAAGCAAGAAAAATAAGTGTACGTCATTACTGCGAAGTTCATTACCGCGATGTACGTTACTGCAAAGGTTTGTTATGACGCCAACATTATCTAAACTCAGTAGATATACCAGTTCTTCAGAAATATCAGTTGCGTAATAAAAGTATGTCCAGATATTTGAACGTGGCCGTGAAGAAGAAAGTATTAAATAAAGACTGACGGCACGGATAGCGCAGTGGCTAAGCGATTGGACTGCTGCGCTGCGTGTCGCGGGTTCGATTCCCGCACGCAAGAAATATTTGTATGACCTACAAGTAGTTGTTCTGGGTCTGGTTGTTTGTGTATGTAAGTTTCTATGTTTGTAAACGCACTCACGACACTGGAGAAATTCCTAGTGTGGGGCAACGTCTTTTTTTTTTAAATCAGATCATAGAACTATGGCTTCTTACAACAGCCTGGAGGAGAAAACGTCACTTTATTCATGTATGGTTTTGCCAACGTAAAGGGATACCACATATTATGAAGAAGCTTTTCATAACTTTCCCAGTTCTTTCTAAACATTAGCCAGAATTCCAGAACACGATACCAAACAAGTTCTTGTCACAAAATGCGAACAAACTCATACAATATCCAGACAATTAAAATTTAACATTGACAGTGTCGTCAGGTTATACATATTAGATTCGTATTATACGAACACGGAATAAGCATTAGCTAATTTCAAATTCGAATAAGCAAAACATATCCCCGACATTTGTTAGAACATGTTTATTCAAATCAGACCGCTTGGTACCGTTTGATAGGGAAGGCCGCATGCAATATTTTTCTTGTACATTTCATTTAAGGTCTAAGAGTATGATAAATAATTTTGATATATTTTTGGAATAACGACTTTGGTATTCAATGTACCCTTGTGAAGTAGAGGTTCCTGTGTCTGATAGGGAGGGAAGAAACGCCTGGGTGTCACCACTGCGAGGATCGTCCGGAGGACACGGTGGAGCATACGGTGCAGGACTGCCCCGCTTGGGCAGAGCACCGCCGTGTCCTCACGACGGCGATAGGCGGAGACCTCTCGCGCCCGGCATTGGTCGAGGCCATGCTGCGGGGCGAGACGGAGTGGGAAGCGGTCGCCTCCTTCTGCGAAGCAGTAATGCTCGTGAAGGAGGAGGCGGGCCGCCTGAGGGAGAGGACAGCGTCCTCCCTCCACCCCAGCCGCAGTGGTAGACGCCCACGGCGTCGGACGTCGCAGGACGATCTCCGGCCACCGTAGGCGCGGGCATGCGGGCAGCGAGTAATGGGCGACTTGCTGTCCGACCATGGACCATGCCCGGGTCGACGGCGCGTTGTGTTCCACGCGCGCCTCAAAGAGTGTCAGCATATTGACGGGGCCTGTAGAGGGCCAAAGCCTGCCGGGGTCGCGGGACCAAGGGATTACCGTGACCCCGGTACGTAAAGGGCTAGTGAAGGACACCGTGGATTTTAGTCAGTACAAGTCTGACAGTCCCTCCCGCCCTGCCCTGGGTGGGAGGACTCATTTGATGATTTTACCACGCAAAAAAAAAAAAAAAAAAAAAAAACCCTTGTGAAGTAACACTTACGGTCGTTTGTATAGAATAGAACCTGGAACCTTAGCGCCAGGGAAATTACTCATTGAGCAAGTTAGTTTTTTATTTATTCACAACTCACTCAAGTTAAAAATTGATGATATTATTACAATTTAAATTAGTAGTCAGTTTACTTAGCTATTAATTTTGCTATTAATTTAATGTTATGGTTCTCTGATACAAGTTTGTCCAACTTTACCGTATGTAGCAGTTTTTGTTAACCGTATATCATGTTGATACAACACATAACAGTCTCTAGAGTAAAGTGAAGTACAAAGGTATTCATAGGCCAACGACCAGCAATTTCTCACTGTCGCTGTGTTTGCATTATTGCAATTTTTATACCAACCAAACGTATGAGTCCCTGGAGCACTATATACTAGGAAAGGTAGAAAAAACATAGTAAATACATGCTCTAGTTTCTATACAACATTATTTTTAGTATACGCGAAACCTGAATGTAGTTAGTTTAGAATCAGTAACTGAATCGATTCCAATAATTTTTACACCATGTTATATATTTTTCCGAATATATTTCTATTAATTTTATCACCAGTTAATTACAATACAATCACTTTACGGTTAGGTTCATTTTGCCAAACTGTTATCAATAAGTGTACGACAGGAGGCGCGAGTTGAGCGAGGATACCGAGCCCCGCCGCGAAATTAGCAGATTTTTGAACGGACAACCAGGTAAAATAACAAGCTTATAACTTTATGATTTTTTATGATACAGATTTGAAATTTTGCACATCTTTACACAAAACTACTAGACAGGTGTATCGGGTTTCGCATAAACAAAAAATAATATTGTATATACATATTGTGCCAAGACGTGTCTTGCAAGCGCATGATCACTAACTATCCCGGGCTTCAACGGGTGTGTTGCCATAGCCTAATTGGTAAGGCTTCTGGAGTACCTACTTAGCTAGAAGACGCGGGTTCGACTCCCAATCGCAGCTGAATTTTTCTTTCGTCAAAAATCCTCCTCAGAAAGTTCTAGCAACAGTGTGCAAACTACAAAGGGTAGGGTGACCATAATTGATAACCGACGTCATGTAATAGTAGTAGCGATACCGCTTGGCTTTCGCAGCTCTCCTGTGATGTATGTGTCTCGCCGTCTACACTTGATGCCAGTTATACCATGAATATTGAATTTCCAATAGCTAATATGCATTGTATTGTTTCTTGTTGCAGTACCCAGTCAATATACTAACAGAGAGAATTACGGATTGGAGGAGATATGTATCAGTTTGATATTACTACGATTACAATTTAAATTGCTCAGAATTAAATTATTAAAAGCAAAGCATTATTGATCCACTCAAATATATTGGAGCTCGAACCTCTCAACTGTCGATCGCTAAAAGTATACTATTTTTATTATGGTTATGGTTAAAAAAAAAAGTCTCAATGTCTTCGCTTACCATCAAGCGAGATAGGGATCAAACGCGAACCTATCATAAAATTAAAAAAAAAAACTGAAATTACCTTCATTTTTAAGATAAGTCAAGTTTTTTAAGATAAGTCTTGACGAGAGTTGAAAAAACCGAGTACTTTGCATTTTTAGATAGATTTACTATCTGACCATATCAGACTAGAACTTCATTATTTTCTCATCTACCCGTCACGACTTTCAAAACTTAATAAATGGGAACAAAATAAATCTCTATCGGTATGTTACCTACGTTCACTCAAAAAAAGATGCGATTCCGGGTAGTACTGCTTAACTTTTAAGATCAACCAATAGGACTGTTTCCAGTAAACCATAGTATTTTTTTTCCAAGAAAATCTATCTACGCATGACTGCATCCACATTTAAATATTTCCATTGTCTGCTAATGCTTCCCTTTATTATTTCATAATACTTTAAAACTGTATTTTTGACTCCCAAAACACAAAACTCATTTATAAAGAGGAGTCGTGATAAGGCTTGTTTCCACATGGCTAAGCGCAAAGCGACACAATGCAACATGATTGATGGAGCGCTCAACATTACATACAGTGTATCCTGTACTTTATAAAGCGCTTAAAGCGATATCAACTTAAACATATTACATTTTTTAAATGGTCAGAAATACGATTTTGATGACTAAGGGTGCAGTCAAACCGACCGGATTTAGAAAGTGTAGTGCCAGTCCCGTGTCCGTTTCTCTTAATTTGAGGACAATAACTGTCAACTCTCAACTGATTTTAACTAATTTTAATGATATTTATATAAATTTATATATATAAATATCATTAAAATTATATACATTTAAGATTATAAATTAAGAGATTTAAGAGACGGCAGTTCTGTTGGTAAGTTTAATTTAATTTTCTATGTAGTGTATTTTTATGTGGTTTTTAAACTGTAACTTCAAGTTGGTTTTAATAACAAATAAATAAACAACTCGAGGTGAAAGTTGGTCTCACAACTAGTGAAAAACGCCGAATGAACGGCAACATAAACAAAAATTGAAACATCAAATATCATTTGAACACGAACCGAGGCGACAAACATTACAATTAGGTAACACTACCTACCAACAAACTACATCCACGCAATTAATTTAATCGACGTGTTTGTGGTTTTAAACGATACGAAATATAATTAATATCACATTTATTTCCACGTGCTTGAATTACTGAACTGTTACAACGCCTGAATTATCGCTGATAATACATTGCGGATGTTTGCGCTGCTCCTATTTCGGGGTACGTGATCGAAATACAGGCTTTTGTTCTAATAAATATTTTTGATATAAGACTGCAATGAATAACACACAGAACTTTAAATCAATTTAATTGTGGTGTATTGAAATAGCGTCCGATATTAACGACTGACATATATTTCATGTTAGGAAGTACGATTGTCTGCGTACCCAGATCATTCACTATCAACGAGAGTTTAACCACAGTACCTAAACACTAATATTTTGTATTTCAGGTTAATTCCAACGTCATTGCTTGGAGCAGACGTGGCATGCTTTCATCGCTTCTAAACATAATATTGTTCTGAATCTCTTAAAAAAACGTATCCGTAACAATATATTTTGAGTTAGAGTAGATTCAATAAACAATTGTCTTAAGAGCCATAGGCTTGTCTCATATACAGGTTTCTATATGTCACGGCTAAAGGTAGGTGTGAACCTAAACTTAAGATTAGCCGGCTAAACCTAGGTTTATCTTCGATGAAATGTTAATGTTAGTTTGTTCTATCTTTAGCCGGCTAAACTTAGGTGTAGCTGCAGGTCCTTGGCTAAAAATGTAGAAGGAAATGGAAAAGGGAACAATGTAATAATGTTTACTATTTTGACACGAAAACTTTATTAAAAAATAATCACTTTCATTACACATGAGCGAGCGAAGCGAGCTCGGGACTCGCTGGCACCCCGACTCGGACAATTTAGGTTAGAAGAGGATGGCGGGGTCTTTCAGACCCCGCCGTCCTCTTCGTGGTTATTTTTTTTTTTAAACCACCCAGAAGTAGGAGCCCCGCGAAGCGGGGCTCCGTCGACATGCTGGGAAGCGTGGACGCCCCGCGAAAGCAAGACCATTCCATTTCCTTCATTTTTAGCCAAGGACCTGCAGCTACACCTAAGTTTAGCCGGCTAAAGATAGAACAAACTAACATTAACATTTCGTCGAAGATAAACCTAGGTTTAGCCGGCTAATCTTAAGTTTAGGTTCACACCTACCTTTAGCCGTAACATATATATAAACAGAACATAGCAATAACATCGAGTACAGAACACGTTTCTACTCTACACGTTTCTGCTTGTGAAGAAAGGCTTTGATTTCGGTATCGGGACAACTATTTGCATTGTCAACAGGTATTTCTCGTAAACAAGATATGAGCTTTGTCTACAGATGGCTAAACCCTGAAAGAGACAACAATAAACTATAGAGTGGATTTCACATCAAACGATTTACGTCAACTATGATCGCGTGGAGATCCGGCCATGGGAAGTTGACAAACTGTGTATTGTTTTATACAAAACTGTTTAATAGAATTTCGACTAACATAAAATTTTAGTCCCATATTATCATAATAATTATAGTCAATACGCATTAAAAATACAAAAAACACAATTCAATGAATTTCACAATCACATTTTATTATTTCACAAACTAATTAAACAGTACAATATTTTTTATACCAATATTTTTTTAAGTTCGGCTTATTTTTCCATGATATTTTATTTCAACAAACTTAAATGACGGCCTGAGTGACCCTGCTTCACGAGGCTCCTATTTTACACGGTTAAAAAAAAACCAACCCTCTCTAACCTAACCTGTCCGAGTCGGAGTGCCCTAAGTCCCGAGCTCGCTTTGCTCGTTCTTCTGTCCTAGGCTCTCAGTGTCATTTTAAACTATACGTAAATACTGAAAAATCGGTTTACGTCTATCACTCCAACAGTTGCTTTGAAACGCTACTGCTGCCAATGATTTATTTTATTTTATTTGTGGTTTCTTAATTGTTTTATCTTTAAGTTACTGTCGCAACACGCGGTTCACCTATCCCTTTAAAATCATCAATAGAGTCCTCCCGCCCTGAGTGGACCGAAAGGGACTGTCAGACTCGCACTGACTAAAATCCAGTCTTCCTTCAATGTCCCTTTACTTCCTAGGGTCACGCGGGTTATCCATTTGTACAGGTTCCACGACCCCGGCTGCACTGAAAAAATGCAGAATTTAAATATCAGAATACATTCTGTTTGTCAATCATGAGACAAGAACTCTAGACAACACTCTATATCGTCCTCCCACGCGTTCCCGATGCATTCGACACCCACGAGTGCAACATTCCTTCCAAGAAATACTATTACTCCCACATCTGAAATCTAAGAGATATTATGTACCAAATAACGGGTGAATGCCATGTTCGGAGTATGGAATTAATAATGATCACAACGACGGTTCATTTCGCGAATTGAGCAGTATCTTCAATTTAATATGATAGTACTCGTACGTTATAGTGTAATGCAGAAGTAATAATAATAATAATAATCATTTATTTCGGAAAAGTTCCATATGTCACAATTTAAATTCAAAAAATCAATCATAAAAAATTAAAATAAAAGTAAATAATAATAATCATAAGAAATAACAATAATAAGACAAAAATAAAATAAATATGAAACGGTAAGACCTTACGAGCCAGGGGAGCTAGCTACTTAACTGCATGCAGTCGTATCCAGCGCCCCAGGATCGGAGAGTCCCACCGGTCAGCCACCGTCCTCAAAATGATGTTGGGGCTGTCGCGTACACGGCGCAGTAAGGAGGCGCACCTTTTCCGTATGATTGTGGAAAAACTGTCCACACGCGCGTCAGCAAACATTCCAGACGCGCTACAACAACGCGGCAGCCCCACCAGCACCCGGAACGCGATGCGTTGATGCGTGCAGTCAACAAGTAAATTCAGTATGTAAGAGAAAGGTTGTTGGCACATATCGGGTCGATTTGGTCAGAGTTAGTGGTATTCTGTCTATGGTTCGCCATTATCCCGTAAGTAGTAATACGTAGTATATACAAATGATAACCTTATAAAATAATATCAACACACCACAGAAACACAAATAAATATTAAAAAAAACACACTTAAATCCGATACAAAAAAACACATGGGACTACTTTTATTTCAGCTACAATATTAAGAAAGACAAATCCAATCCACTCAAGTTCTGTAATGAAATTCATATAACCGTTTACACGTACCTATATACGTTTAATAATAAAACTCTATTATCGGATTCTACGCAGCTGGGAGCAGAAGCTTTTTTGTTAAGAACAAAGAGGCACATAATTATGCTTTGACGGCACACATGTGCCCGCCTGAAACTCGTTACAGAAGAATAATAACATTTTTGTTTTATAAGAAACGCGTTATCACAGTCTGTAATACAGTTGATCTATTTTGCTAGCTATTGTCAACGGCTTTGCTCACTACAACCTGAAAATTACCCCACGGGAACATAAAATCGCGATAAAACTATCCTATGTGTTAATCCAGATTATAAACTATACGCATACCAAATTCCATTCAAATCCGTTCTGTAGTTTTTGTATAAAAAGTAACCAATATCCATACATCCAATCTTACAAACTTTAACGTTTATAATTTATTAATATTAGTGCGAAGGAAGATTGTGTGCCTTGTTACTAAATAAATACCTAAGGCTGGGTTGCTTAATATTTTTTCTTTTATATTATAGGTATTTTCTATAGGGATCACGGGATCTCGAGGTGAGTAATGGGTAGCTCACCGTCCGATCATGGACCAGCCTAGAGTTAACGGAGCGTCATGTTCGTGCACAGCTACATTGTTTTCTTATACAAAAAGATCTGAGCAAGCCTGTTTAACATAACATTTTAAACCTTACAAAATACGTAAATAATAATACTTAATTAAAAAAAAAAACTAATTTTAACAAACATAGTCGAAAACTCCTTCCTAAAAATGATTTCATTTGATCATTATCAAATACCAAGAATTATCCCAAATATTGTATCTAAGTAAGAAACTACACGAGGAAGCTGATACAATAGAGCGCTTACTTCATTCTGCCACGTGTAAGAGAACACGTGTTCTTACTAAAACAGTATGGTAATTCAGATGACGTATTCAATTCTTCGTAAGTGATGAACGATCCGTTCAGAGCTCACGATTCAACGGACTGAATGGAAGCGATTCATCTTCGCTGTAACACCACAAAAGCTAACGTTTGTGTTAAGATGAAACAGTAGCGTGGAATATGTATGTCGGGGAAGGTACCTAGTAGGTAAACTGGTGAATATACTGTTGGCCTATGTAAGAGGTAGTCTGAAAGATGTACTAGCTAGTAAACTGTATCCAAAATGAAAGCAAACTATAAGGGTACTATCGATAATTATAAAGAAGGACGATGGTATTTTTTTTTCGTGGTAAAATCATCAAATAATCGTTCCCACCCCGGACGCGACGGACTGTCAGACTCGTACTTACTAAAATCCACGGTTTCCTTCATAAGCCCTTTACGTTCCTGGGTCATGGTCACCTGATGATGGCGAATCACCCATTACTCGCCGTCCACATGAAGACGATGGTCTAATAAAATACTTTGTACCCCTTCTTACGATAATTACACGAATGGAGGAATGCAGATCTGAATCTAATAGAAGAAGGAAGAAGAAACTTAAATGGATTATGGTTGAATTTCGACCACAGGGTGACCACTAGTTATTACAAATATTTAACATACGTTCAATATTATTTTTTCATATTAACCTCGCCAAGAAACTACGAGAATAAAAAAAAACAAATCTGTCGACCTGTGGAGTTTTTTCGAGACTAACGCACGGCAAATGAATTTATTACAACAATATAGAGACACGTATGAAAATCAATTACGGGCATGAAACAGTCGATTACACTTTGAACCATAACCACATGATTGTAATAATGTTGCGATCGATTTGCAATGAAGTGTAAATTATTATGACTGCCTAGCCGACTGTGTAGCTGGCGTAGCTTTGACGTCACTTGTCGTACTCAATACTCAATTACTCAATACTCAATTTTTTATTGCGTAGCATTTTCGTAGCAAATAACGTAGCTCCTGGCTACGAAGTTTAAACTGGGTACAATATATTTTTTATTAATGTACCTATTTGTTTATAAATACGAGAACACATCATTGTTTATTAATATCTCAGCAAAAAAATAAGATTGCGAAATATAAATAAACTCTTTGTTTTATTTATTTTATTCGATGTTCGTTCTTTCATGTTTATATTTATATTGAATTAACACATTGTACTGCCGATTTTATTTTATACTTTCAAATTCAGTAATATCCAAATCTGCATATATGTACCAGTACGGAAACATCGTAAATATTTTTTACTATGTTGAGTATTCATTTAGTCAATTTTATGTACATTTTCAGCACAACGTGAATGTACAAATAGGAGAAAATACCAATACGTAAATACAAAAGGTATGTTTTTATTTTTGTATCTGTAAATGGTAGAAGAAGTTTTTTACAGGGAGCTCTCCAATTCATTTTATCAATTTACTATGCCTTGGAACTGGTTTTTCAAATTAAGTTTTTTTTTTAATATTATTGAAGTGGCTGTATTATCTAACTGAATGAAAAAATGCTTTGGTTTTTTTTTTTTGTTTAATATTATTTTATTTTCCAAATGTGTAAGTTGTATGGTGTGGTTTGTTAATAAAGTTGTATCAAAATAATCAACTATTTGACATTTCTACCATATCTGTCTGATGGGTCGCGGGACTGTACGAATTACCGTGACCCCGGAACGTAAAGGGCTTTTGAAGGACACCGTGGATTTTAGTCAGTACGAGTCTGACAGTCCCTCCCGCTCCGCCCTGGGTGGGAGGACTCATAAGATGATTTGACCACGTAAAAAAAACTGTCTGATACTCGTTACGGTTTTAGCTTTGTATGTAAAAAAGCGTCTTGTGTCATGGGTACGTTGACAAACATTTAAACTCGTTTACACAAACAGCCAGACCCAGAACAACTATCTGTATGCTTACAAATATTTGTCCTGTACGAGAATCGAACACGCAACACGCATCGCAGCAATCGATCCTTCAGCTACTGCGTCTACTGTGCTATCACTTCATACTTCATAGACGGCGCTGTACATGTTTCACTATGACGACACTATACTAACGTCACTACATTCATAAAAGACGGCGAAAGAGGTTATCTAAAAAAAGGGAATGCCCGTTATGCAGAGGAATGGTGTAACCCTTTTCCTCCAGATAACCACTCCACAAATTAGAGCACTCCATTTCAAAAGACAGGTGAGTGAATATGAACAAGGCCGGGCGCACACGTCATGGGTGACGATCGCGATGCCCCACGGTAGTGGATTGAGGCAATTCATCTTACTCCTGTGCGGATACTGACACCGGTAGTGTGTTCCTTGGTTAAGTTGGTTGCGGGACAAGGGAGATTATTTCCTTTTATGTTTATTGGTAATAATATAAATATAGATTTAATAAATGTTTCAAGGCACCAAAAACACGTTTTGAAATAATGAAGACGGTGATACCAACATACCTTCTTCATGATCCTGTTCTCCTGGTTTTATCTGTTCAGATCCCACATTGCATTCTCATTTTCTGTAATTTTCCACAATTGGTTGTACTGTCTATTTGGATGAAATGACCACATGAATATTATTTATGCGACGACTCATCCAGACTTGCGGATGAGTTGTCATCTAAGTCTTTGCCACGGATCAACGCATTTAATGCCACTACTGGGTTACGTTGACGCAACGCAAGAGGATACGCAGGCCCTTTACAGTCGCTTCTAGTAGTGAAACACTGTCCGTTGTCCGGGGCCTTACTCTAAGGGAGCTTCCCCAAGTCGCGATGCAACGCGATTCGACCGACTCCAACTACAAGTGAAAATCATCCTTACCACTACGACATATGACATAAAACGTGCGTATGTCTACGGGTAAATGAAAAACCAAAACACGATCGCCACGACGACGTCAAGTCAATCGAATTGCATCTTTACATCTAGTAGCAAGGATGATTTTCATTTTTAGTTAGTAGACATTGCAAATCGCTCGAATCGCTTCATGGGTAAGCTCCCCCCAGTTTCAAAATAAAACACAGGTCAAATTATTATTTCACAACTGATAATGCAGTTTTCTTCTAGCAGCTAAAATTTCAAAATACCTTCTGAATTTTTGAGTTAATTCAGTATCAAAAATCTAATCATTTCTCTATATTTGTGTACAAAAAAACATCATTTTGTATTTCTAGATTTATATATACCTCAATATACCCAGATACTTCAAGATTATTACCCGCAGCAAAATAGGCCACCCGTAACCAATCTCCTGGCCACTCTACTCATGAATGGACCTACTCCCCAACAGCCAGTGTTAGTGAATAGCCGACGGGTCAGAGTTCGAGCCATGATCGACATCACCCCGTGAATAGACACAGGATTTTAACCCTTTCACTAAAACGAAGACCGATCCACCCAAAACGAAAGAAAACGAACGACGTGAAATATTGCCTCTCTTCAAATACATTTATCAGAGCAGATAAGTGTTTTTAATCTTTTGAAAAATATGAGGTTCTGGGGTTTATTTTTCTAGCAGTGAATGTAGAAATATAGCAGCGATAAACCTTCGAATAAATATATGTATTTTTAAAAACACTTTCACATCATACGTTTCTGATTCAGGACAAGATAAATTAATTGGAGAGATATTTGTATCAGCTAGTAGAGGCTAGACAGATGATATTGCTGATTTCCATATTTCCAAAGTGAACATGACTGAGTCTAAGAAAAAAACGAGAAAAAATATCGGTAAAGAGTTTGTGAAACTAATATTCCAAAAGATATCTGTCGTACCAATAAAACACACATATAAAATGCAAAAGTAACCTGCAAATCAACTTGAGGGATTCCTAACATAGCCCTTTGAACCTTTGAGAACATAAAAAGGAATAAATCAACAGACATCTGCTTCGCAAAGATCAAATTTAATAAATTGAGATACAATACTTCAAAGAATTTCTCAACTTTCTCGTTTTCCCCACGGCTTTTAGAATATTTTTCTGAGTTCTCCTTTCATGTAGGTACTTGAAGGAGCTCGTGGCTAAATGATAATAGACACACAGGTCGATCTACAAGGTTAAGCCACTCTTGCTGAGGTTGGTCTGTGGATGAGTCTACATCTTTCGTAGCGAGTTTCTTCCAAGCTCGGAAAGCACGTCAAGCCGTTGGTTCCGGTCGAAAAGTTTGGCATTCGTTACTGTTAGTCAGAAGCACAAAAGTCTGACAACCAGTGTTGCCAAAGGACTGTCGCATTAACCAGCTATTGGGTCGAAGGGATCATATAAGCAGTCGTTACATTTAAAGTACTGATATGTAGCCCGGGCACGCCGCAATCGCGGCGGTAAGACCCCTCTTTGAGGAGTGGCTGGATAGGCGTCACGGCGTCCTGACCTACCGCATGACGCAGGTCCTCACCGGACACGGAAGTTTCGGGAGGTTCCTGTGTCTGATAGGGAGGGAAGAAACGCCTGGGTGTCACCACTGCGAGGATCGTCCGGAGGACACGGTGGAGCATACGGTGCAGGACTGCCCCGCTTGGGCAGAGCACCGCCGTGTCCTCACGACGGCGATAGGCGGAGACCTCTCGCGCCCGGCATTGGTCGAGGCCATGCTGTGGGGCGAGACGGAGTGGGAGGCGGTCGCCTCCTTCTGCGAAGCAGTAATGCTCGTGAAGGAGGAGGCGGGCCGCCTGAGGGAGAGGACAGCGTCCTCCCTCCACCCCAGCCGCAGTGGTAGACGCCCACGGCGCCGGACGTCGCGAGACGATCTCCGGCCACCGTAGGCGCGGGCATGCGGGCGGCGAGTAATGGGCGACTCGCTGTCCGAACATGGACTATGCCCGGGTCGACGGCGCGTTGTGTTCCACGCGCGCCTCAAAGAGTGTCAGCATAGTGACGGGGCCTGTAGAGGGCCAAAGCCTGCCGGGGTCGCGGGACCAAGGGATTACCGTGACCCCGGTACGTAAAGGGCTAGTGAAGGACACCGTGGATTTTAGTCAGTACAAGTCTGACAGTCCCTCCCGCCCTGCCCTGGGTGGGAGGACTCATTTGATGATTTTACCACGATAAAAAAAAAAAAAAACTGATATGTATCTGAACCGAGTAAGGCTGGGAGCCGACCTCAACATAGTTGGGAAGAAAAGAAACAAGGCATATGATGACTTGAAAGAATTTCCCCACGGCAAACTTGAATATTTCTCTAAATTCTCCTTTCTTGTACTTGAAATTTCTTGTTTTATAGTTTTAATAACCTTGGTTTTCAAGGCTTCATTCCGAGGGTAATAAAAGAGAGAAATAAAATTCTAAGTATTAACTCGTAAAACTACTTTGTAGGTACTTAGACTGTAATACATTGAAGTGAAATACTCGAGCTGAATATTTCCAAGGAAATAATTTTACTAGTACGCTTTATTAATTCATGGCTACTCATCACTATAAGGTAAATACATTATAAGGGTGCTTCATCGTGTCATTTGATCCCCAATTAAGGGTAGCGTAAGGTATCTCCAGTTCCCGCTTAGCAATTAATAATGACATGGGGGAAAGACAGACTCGTGGATTAGTGGTCGCAAGAGCTACTGCTGATAGTGAGGTCCTGGTTTTGATCCTGTGTCAGGCAAAGTGTTACTGAATTTTATCTCTAGAAATTTCTCAGTCGCACCTTAGAGTCTTCGAGAGACTATCTAAATAGGGTACTGTAGCCCTGGAATGCAATAAGCAACTGAAGAAATAGGTTGGTTTTATAGTCAGTACAAGTCTGATATTCTCTGGCTTTCTACCAAAGGCAAGAGCACTAAATTTTCCATCGCAAAAAGAACGAACTAAAATATTACGCAAATTAATATATAGATAAACACGTATAAGTTTTCTCTTTTTCTAACATAAGACTAATTCAACCACAGGAAGGTGTCAATCAAAATGATAATGAAAATTAACTTTTTGTCCAAAAAGGCAATCAATCCAAATTAATTCAGTGCGTGATTTGCTTGGCAAACCGATTTCGTCCAATATGACTCCACTCGACTTGCGGATTAATTGAAAGAGGGTGACCACAGATTTCATCCGACTCCCTCGTATAGTCCAAGTACTGAGATGCTAGCGAGCCGAAGTTGAAAAAGACAAGTGACACTGTTTTTTATTAATGGATGCAAGTCATTCAATCCGTCTCTAAAATACGAATTCATTTACGGCAGTTTTTTATCAGTAGTTACTTCAGATAGGTAGACATTTATTAACGAATAGTTACTACTAACTACCTAACTAACTAACTACTGATCAAACAAAAAATCAAATCAAATTTATTTATTTGATATAAATGTGGTATGTACAAAGATCGTAAAAATAAATTTAAGTTCCATTATTAAAGGTTTAGGTCACATACACATCGTTTGGCAACTGGCCTTCACTGCCCTTGCATCCATTAAACATAGATTTTTGTTAGTTTCATAGAACTTAAAACTAGTTTTAAGGATTATACAGGCGGCGCTAGGTCTTGATCACATTTGTGAAACATCTGACATCATTTAGTTTCTTTAATGAAACTGCCCCGGCAATATACTTATCCGTTGTCAAAAGTTCAAGACGGCTTAAATTGAACTTATGTAATATTAAAATGTGAGAATAAAACGTCAATAATATCGAAGGTACGTGTACGTACCTTCGATATTATTGAAATGACAATCAATAACACATATGACCACAGCTTTTAAGATTACTTATCTAACCATTATAGCATTAGACCTTTCCAATACCCATATCTATAATTAATAGTCTATTTTTATCGGAATGACCTATAAAAATAAACTACATTTTATATATAATACTTATTGTCTTGCCCAATGAACTGTGTGCCAAAATAGCCACAAAGAAATTAAGTTTTTTTTTGTTATTTTGGAACAAAAACAGTTGGCTCGATTACTAAGTTAAGCGATGATAGTTAAAGTTAGGTACCAGATGCGAAACCAATATGTGAAGCCCTGATATAACTAGAAGACATCGACGAAGATGGCATGATGTGCTAGACAAAATTAACGACCTGTAAACGCAAACGCTCAGTAGTTTTTAAACCATTTTCAACTGAATACCTTAGGGCATAAAGATGAAAATCTATTAAAGGTTACAGAGCGTTGTCATTTGTTCCGGTCATTAATACACCGCAGCCCTTAATAGATTTTCAACTTGGAGGAGTTGGTTTCAACTAGGCGGCTGGATCAGAATAGTTGAAAAGTCCCGGCAGTGGGGTGACACAGACTGTCGGTAAAAGTTAAAGCAATAACACTTACCGATCGATCAACGAGAAAGTCAGGCTTTCAAGCCATTACCAGGTAAGCGCTTTTTACTCATCACTTAGTCTAAAATCCTGAAGTTCGTATGCCCCTTTCATGTGTGTATTTCCCCGGACGCTCCTTATAGGCTGCTACTTATAACAGGAAAAAGCGTTTCCGACATCATAAATACTAAGCTACCTACATTATTCGATTACATTTTGAGTTACCGTACGATCGGTGAATCGATGCTTTGGAGCGGAGCTGTGGAGAAGATTAACCAGGAGGTTAAGAGTTACATGAAAATTTAATGTGCAGGGAAAACGTTTCGGTGTTTTTATTTTGTTTTGTATTTGCAGGAAAATTAATGTGTGATTTGATTTTTGATGTAAACTAAAGAAGCTAAAAACTAGGTTTTTAGGTTTAATGTTACTAATCTATATGTGGTAAGTACTTTGTTTTACGTGAGATCTTATTTTTCACAAGTTTGTGCTATATAGGAGTTTCATAAAATTGATTTTGGGGTGCTTCTTTTTTTGAAGTAACGATGCCTTATTTCATAACTAGCACTCCGCCCGCCAGACTTCGTCTGCGCGTTATTCTAACTTCAAACTCAATGAATTTAAATGCCCAGTCACCCTCCTCATTGGATACTTTTGGAAAATTTGTAAATATATCCAACTAACATGCTAACTTTAATAAATCTTTCACATTGATAAAACCCTCTAAGATCAAAATCGAATTCAAAATCTGAACCATTGTGACTTCATATCACCCCTTTTCATCATTTTTTTCTTTCTTCTCATCTATTCTTTTGATACTAACGCGGTGTCAGTTCTACCTATTTCAACTACTATTATAATATTATTTACTTTGTGTTGCGTCGCGTCGCGTCGTACTTGTCGCTCACGCAGTAAACTGCGTAAGCAGCTAAACTTGTGTTGGTCAAATTTGAAAAACGATACCATCACCTATTAATAAAATTGGAACACCACACAGCGTTTTCTAACACGCTCCCGCTCCGCTTATAACCACTCTCAATACCCTTAAGCACTTGGGCTAAGATAATGATCTCTGGAATGAGGGGAGGGCTGCGGATTACTTTTCTCAATCAGCGCGTCGTAATAAATATTTGATGAGCTATAAGGTACAACATTTATTTACAACTAATTTCATTCCTTCGTAGTTCATTGAACCGAAAATATTTTTATTAAGGTAATGCCTATTTTACTTTTGTTTCTCGATTGACGACAATTTATTCGTACTACCAATAATTGTGATGAAAATTGCTGTACCTTTGTCAGCATTGCAGACATGTGTATAGTCATGAACTATATTTAGGGAAATATTTACATGAAAAAATATTTTCTTTCTATCCTTTGAATTGGTTACAACATGTCATTAAATGAGTATGTCGGGTATTAATTGGTCAAATCATGAAATGATGGCGTCTCGTTATACCGAAGATTTTTATGATCTAATCAACTCTTGGTATGTTCGGACAAAAGCCTTTGTCAAACAGGCAGGCGACAGCAAACCGGACCGAGTCCGAAGCGATACCGAACCGATACGAGACGTCAAATTGGATGCAGCGAACCAAAGCGTGACAGTTGTATTAGCTGACGTTTTATGAACGACGTCAAACAACGCATCGGTTCGGTCACGCTATCGGATCGCTTTCGCTTTTCTATGTGACTGGATTCAAACAATTCCATACATTACAAATAATAACGCCTCGCTTCGTATTCGCCACGCCTGTCTTGACAAAGGCTAAAGAGATGCACACGAAGTTAGAATCAAAAGTGAAAAATACCGCTTTGAAATTTGGCTGACCGTGAAGCATTTCATTGGAATTTTCTAATCTAAGCTTATGACATTTACTTTTGAAATCCAAGACAAAAGATACCTAAACACTTAACAAAACTCAAAAGAGTCTTTCTTTCAGTGTCAATTTACTTCAAATGTGACATATAACCTAAAAGTTTGTATGTAACAAACGATGATAAAAGCACCTCATTATTTACATTACTTTCAAAGAAAGTCACTGCTATATTTGAATAAGTATAAGTGTTTCTATATTTTTGCCCTTGACTGAACAAGGTGAATGACCCAGTGAAGGTCATAAGTATATTTCGAAGGTCAATTTGTCGCTTTTTAGGTAAGGTCACGGAGGCGTTAGAGGCCAGCTGACACTGATTCCATATTTGCTCCAATGCTCGGCGCATCCTCAAAGGATTACGTCAAGCATGTTATTTTGAACTTTATTTAGGTTGTGATAAAGTTTGCTATAAGTTTAACAATTTTTGTTTAGTTTGTGCAGTAGCCGTAAGCCTAGAAGGGCTAAGTCAAGTGTGTCATAAAACTAGGCGTGGGTTGAATGGACCATAACTTACCGAAGTTAGCTTACAAACAAAGATACGAGTAATTTATGGGAACCCATATAGTACGTATTACTGGCATGATTGACTGGGTTTATTCCAGTTGTGAACGTCTCTTTCAGCTAATTGGTTCTATTTTTTTTTTGTGTGGAAGTGAATTTTATTTTCCAAATTCCTCTGTTTTTATGATTAATTTCATTGCCGCACCCGAAACAGTAAATTTTACTTAAAAAATAACAGTTTCCGGGACTTTTTTATTGCGTCGCCACTTTTCTGGTGGTCGCCACTATTAATCCTGGCTTTCAAGAGCAGCAGTAGTTTAAAAATAGTCTGGCCTGATCTTTCAATTTAAAAAAAATGGTCTAAAAGACCAAAATTTCAGACAGATTTTCTCCATCAACAAATGCACCTCTAAGCCTGTTCATGCTCACCTCATTTGTGTTCGTCTGTCTATTTACAGTATCAGGGGGCAATACGCCCAAAACTCTTATTTTCCCGGAAATTGCCTCGCCCCTAATTATCTTCTCAAACTTCAGGATTAACGAACTCGGAACGAGTAAGGAGCGAGTGGTGGGAGTAAATTACATGCGTCTAACTTCATTACGACACGCAGAGGTTTAGGTTGGGGGCACGAAAACAGCAGGAACGAAGCGACAACGACAGCATCCAAAGTCATATACGGAACGATAAATATTGCACATCAACTTTTACAAAGATATAGTCGCTATCATCTAGAGCGCTATCTCTGCCACACATAACGTATGTAACATTTACCGCTAGTTTATTGGTAGTTGTGGTTGATTAGTGCTTCTTGTACCAGGGAAAACTCTCTAAGAAACTACTCAACTTCTATTTGAGATGGATTTGATCTTGACTCGAGTCTAGGTCAGAAGTGACAGAGACAAAGTCAACGACGGAGTGAGCATAGCCAGAAGAGACTGGTCACTCTAACTTTAAAGAGATTTGGAATGTATGCGTTCAGAAACAGACGCAGGTAGTGAGTTATATTTTTCCAAAAGAACCTGTAGCTGTCACCGCGTACAAATTACCGTAACCCCGGTATGTAAAGGGCTACTGAAGGACACCGTGGATTTTAGTCAGTACAAGTCTGACAGTGCCTCCCGGCCTGCCCTGGGTGGGAGGACTCATTTGATGATTTTACCACGATAAAAAAAAAGCTGTCACCGCGCCACTGTTCTGCCGAACCACTGTCACACTACCACCGCTGCCATTATGCCGCCACCGCTGACGCTTTAACTCGCTACTTTTGTGGCCGCGTTCTTAGTCCCTCGTTCGCCGTGGTGTTACGTGCCGCCGACCCTAACTTATAAGGGTTTGTTAAAGGTACACAACTTACTGTACTACGTTTCTTATGTAGTGGTCAGACTGTTTACGTGTGTCAACAAATGGTTTAAGAAGAAAATTAATTAGAAATGCTGATAGTTTCATGAAAGTTAAATATACCATACCGACCCGAGATGCAAATGGATATAAAATACTTTTTGTTTTGAGAAATTCCCAATGAATTAATATCAACCTACAAATAAATCACTACCTGACAAGTAAATAATACCTAAATATTTATGCTCAAAGCAACGTTCACAAACATTGGACAAACGACGCAGCTGTCGAATACTGCATGGAACAAAAACAAGTAACAAACTATCCACGGGGGTTTGGCAAAGGCATTACGCAGTCTTTGATGAAACCCCTCGACCACCCGCAGATAGACTGACAGGTACGTTTTCTAAATCAATTGGGGGCATGTAGTTGACGTTTTTTGATTACATTCCCTCGTTAGCTTGTCATTTACACGAAGTTTTACTTTGTTGTTCTTTTCTTTCAATGCTTTTAATGGTACCACTGCATTATTGAAAAAATTCAAGAAGTGTTTCTGTGATTTTTCTTTAAAAATATATTTGGGTACTATCCATTTCTTTACCCTACCAAACTTCTACTCAGAATGTTAAATTTCAATTCTCTGGATGTAAGGCGTAATTTTTTCTTACTCTTGACTGCATGTCGTGTCCTTCGGAGGGATTTTGATTGCCCTGAAACAGTAGCTCAACTGATGAGACTGTTTGTTCCTTCCGTACCCAAATACGAGCTTAGACCTAGAGTATATTGTTTAGGCGCAAATGCAAACTCTCCACTGGTTCGCGCGCTTTCAATGCTGAATGTTCTGCTGATATCAATCTTTTTTTTTTCATCGACACCGGACTGTGATTACTTTGGGTAAAGATAGATGGAAGTATGTTGTGGATGTGTGATATGCTTTTGTGACACGGTGGATGTTAGATGATAGTTATTATTATTTTATTTTTCTCAATGTTGTAATTATGATAACTTTCTCTTTTTAACATATGTATACAACTTTTAGACTTCGTTTGTGATATTGTATTTTTATCTACTAAATTATTCACTTCCAAGCAGATGAAAGAAAAATAACCAATGGCGCAGAAAGATTAAGGGTTGAATTTTTATTACAGTGACGTCGGTCACCTACATTGATAACGTGTACGACGCTGAAGTCAACAGCACGTATTACGTCACCTTTTCTAACTATAATACGCGACCGACGTCAGCGTAACAAACTTCCAAATATCCAGCGTTTTAACCAATTAATGTAATGGTTATAATATCAGGTGATTTATTTTCTTTTTCTCTCTTTCTCATAAAACTACTACTACTACGAAAAATGAAACAGACAATAATGTCTGTTTCATTTTTTCGTAGGTTCGGTTGCCACTGATAATTTTAACTTGCACAAGTTGCAATGGTTCGGAACAGGGTAGCAGGTTAGACCCAAAAAAAAACAATAAATATGAAAGATGCTACTGATTCACTTACTTGTCACTCTAGTTTCGCCTTTTTAATTACAATTATAATCCAATTATAAAACGTATACTGAAACCAATTAATTAAAATTAATTCGAATCGAAAATTGAACCAATTAGCACATACAAGTGAAATTGGACACTTTGATGATTAAACTGTTGACTATGACAAGCCTCTTGTTTGTAATGTAGTCTATTTTCGTGTTAATTAACTAATTTGTACTTAATCAGGGTTTTATGTGCGTTTTGTGTGTGTGTGTCTACGGGTGTTCCACGAAGCAAGAGGTCTAGGTCTACTCTCTCAGCCCGTAAAAAATACGGAACCGTTCGAAAATAACTCAAACATTTTGTTTAAACTTTGCCCCATACTAGGAATTTCTCCTGTGTAGTGGGTGCGTTTACAAACATATAAACTCACATATACAAACGCCCAGACCCGGAAAAACAACTTGTTGATTATACAACTATTTGATCCGTACGGGAAACGAACCCGCGACACGCAGCGCAGCAGTCCAATCGCTCAGGCACTGCGCTAACCATGCCGTCGAGTGAACCGTACTCCCTATTAGTTGTAATTTCATAAGTACTGACAACATATTAGGAGTGACAAAGTGACCAATTATGTTATCACGAATTTTAAGTTCAAAACACTAACTAATCTTATGTTTGTAAGTGGTTAAGAGTAGGAAACGCCCGAAACTTAGGCCAAAGGTACGGGTTTCGTGCTCAGATAGGAGTACCCCAAGGCGGATTCCGGTTGGAAGATGCCACATGTCTTTGCCTGTTTGATTCTGGACTTGGGTTCATTTAAAATGATCATTCTATAGTACTGTCAAGAATACAAAACCGATAAAAGGCCTTATCACAAGATTTCTGCATTTTATTTACATCGGATTTGAAGTATTTACTGTGTTTATTGTATGAAAAATTAAAAATTGCAAATCTAGTGTACGGACGACACATTTTTTTATGACATTTACTTGAAAGTTCCCGTTTATTTTACATCACAAAAACGTGAATCGTCGTGCTAGGGCCTCAAAAATTATTAGATACTATACAAAAACTGATGGTGATTTCTCAAGTATTTCATACTTTCAATAATACCTACTGTCAAGGCGATTCCCAAGCACTAAACTGGTCCGTAAAGCATGTACACCTATTAACATGCGACTACAATGTTGATCCTGCAGATAACATAAGCATAAGTGGCGTGCATGTTAGTTTAATGTTAATGCATTACTTATGCTTGCATATGGCGACGTGCATACACATGATTTGCTATGCTTTGAATATTTTATATCGTCAATAAACCACCGCCCTTTACTTTGAAGCTAAGAACAAACTACATGAACATACTTAAGTGAAAAGGCTTTATTGAAAAGTGATCTTATTATGGTATGGATACACGTAGTACCTAAAGAGCATGCTTATTAACATGCAAGAAACTAGCAAGCTCTTTAAAGGTATATATCATAGTATAACATGCTCGAAAATAAAAATAAAAAATTGTGGAAACATATATTTTTTCCTACTCCTCCACTATTCTTTTCTGATTAATTTCGTTGCAGGATCCAAGACAGGTAAATTCATTCTCCGGGACACGTCGAGCTTCATTGTCTCGGCCCTTTTCTGGTTGGTTGCCACTGTTGATTCTGGCGCACAGGAGTTGCAGTGGTTAGGGAATAGTGTGGTGGGTTTGTCCCAAAAAAAAAATGCTCAAAAATCTCACGACAGTCAATTTTTGAGCATACTACAATTAAACATGCTCATTTCTACAAAAAAAAATCGTTTATAATATTATATTTCGTGTATAAAAACATGTTGTGGTAGTGTACCAGAAATAATAGAAATACAGTGAGGGATACAAAACGGGTTGTGTAGAAAAACATGTATAAAGCGATAAGGGTACAGTATGTTATTACAGTGAAAGGGTACGCAAAAAACCTTTCATCCATATCTAAGAATCAAGAACCTTAAAAATAGACTGGACCTAAAAATAAACTAGAATGGAGGTTCTATCTAGAAGAAATAAGGTAAAGGTTAATATTTGCTATGAACCTCATCCACTTACGGCCAGAAATCATAATCCAACAGGCAGACATAAAGAATATTATTCATACCCATCATACGTTCTTTTGTTCTGAATACTAATAAATGGTTTATTCAATATAATGTGAATTGCCAAGCGACTACTGCGACAACAGTAAGGGTCAATTCACAAAGACACGCGACGCGACGTGACGCGACGATACTGGAATCCTATCATATAATAAATAAATATAAATAAATAAATAGTAAATAATAATAATAGATAAATAATCCCATCCTTTCTGTATTGAAATGTGCGCGCAACGTCGCGTCTGTGTGAATGGACCCTAACCACTAAGCCAGTTTCTAATTACACGCGTGTTGTGACTACGGAAAAAACAAATGAAAATACACAGTTGCTAACATGCCACGAGTAATTTCGATTCGACTTGTATTGCGCGGCGGTCATTCCGCGGTCATTAGCCATGAATCGCGCGCGATGTTGCCCGACGTCGCTTGCGACTTACGGGTCGCGGAACTTGCCTCAAGTCGATTTTGTTCAGCACTGGATAGTGTGAATAAAACAAAAGTCGATCGACATTGTTCTACAAAATCGTGGGGACATGTCACGATAAACGACGAATCGCAATTCGGAACGCCTTATATCGTGAATGGAAAGTTACAGCGATGAGGATTTGGATAACTTTTATAACTGATGGCAAAGATATTTGAGGGCGTATTGACAGTGGTTGACATCATGTCAACTTTATACGTTCGTCGATATAACTGTCAAGTCGTCGGCTTTATGTTGACGAGGGGGAAGCTCCTGGAACGTTTCATTTGACAGGTAAAGGAAAAATGTACCATGCTTCAGCTGTATTACAAACATATTTAAATACTTACACAACATAACACAAATTGTTGCAAAATTAAAATAGTCTGCGACAATCTTTTGACATTCCTTTTTTTTTACTGTGACTTCAAAAAAAACCCATAAAATGTAAATTACTTTTCTTTCGAAAGTCGGTGGTTTTACTTTTAATTTATTGAATTTTTTGCCATCGCTTGCCAGTTTTTTTTTTTCAATTACATTTTGAACAGACTACTGAATCTCGGGTTAAGTAGGTACTGTATTTAAATATATCGATAAATGCAACGCACTCAGAAGCGATTGGTTCCGACTGTTCACTTCGATAAGCACTGAGCTTGATAAACATTTAATAAACAATACTTACCGAGAGTATAATCTGTGAAACATTTCACATTTTCAGAGGGAAACGATAAAATGTTAATAGAATCGTAATATGCCTCTCGAATTTTATTGTATAGCTTATTAAATTTTTTATTTACTCGTTTCTATTTGATGTTATGGTTCGATTGATAAATCTAAAACTATAATTGTTTGTGACACATAAATAAATGCCTAATTACAGTAATTACATATAGTACACTACTCGTATAAAGTAACATTGTTGTTGTTACATTGTTAACGCAATTAAATGTTGACTCTCTAAGTTTTAGGCTGTGTCCCCAGTAGGCAAACTGTTAGCAGGCGACTGAGTTTGCGGCGTATCGGTTTAGTACGCCCTTCCATTTATTTGAAATGGAGTGTCCATTTTTTTGCTAGTTTTGCGCTTACTTTACTCAGTTTGCAGCGTTACGTGCGCCGACTGTTTCAGTTAGTGGCCGACTCACAGTAAAACAGGGTCCAGTCGCCGGCGGAAATATGGTTGTTCGCCGGGCGTAATGAGTCCCTTTGCCGTAAACTGTTCATGCGGTCGACCTAAATGAACGGCTAATTCATAACAGTTTGCTTGCGACGCACGAAAATTGATCTGAGTTTGCAACTAAGTCAAATTTCAGTTCGCCACAAAGTGGCTTACTCAGTCGGCCGCTAACAGTTTGCCTACTGGGGACACAGCCTAAAGTACTCAGATGTTAAGTATACCAGCAGTGTGATTCTGTAAGACTTCATTCTAAACTTCGAATCTGAATCCGCTGTGAGTTTCTTGATTGGCATTCTAAAACTCGGTTGATAATTCGAATCTACACTAGCGCTACCCCAGCGAGCGTGTTTGCGAGTTGAACTATATTAAACTCGAGATTTTGACAGATAAAGACGAGATGACGTAAAAAGTGGCATTCTGTAAGGTAATTCCACCGTGAGTTCGACGCTCATTTCGCACTCAAACCCGATTCAAAGTGTCTAATTATAAGCATCTATTTTACGAGTGAAAATAGAAGAAATCATAGTTGAATAGTGTTTAAATAAAGTTTTAAGTGAATAAGTGCCTATCTACTTAAGCGATAACGATGGCAAGAATGTTTTTGTTTAAATCTCACGCTTTGGATAAACTAGAAAAGCGTTGACAATCTACCAAAATTCGAAGTTTATCTTTATTAACTCGAGATGACGACTATGTGAGCGTGTATAGATTGTCAAAGGAGCTAATTGACCAACTGGAATATTATGAGTTACTGCCTCTGATAAAGCCCACAAAACGTCGAAGCGAAAGACTTTCAACTCGTGTAAAAGTAAGTTTATTTTACTAAGTATAAAGTTAATTTTGTAAGTATTTACACAGTTTATAATTGAAAGATTGGTAACCAAGCATACCATTATAAGAAAAACACTTCATGATAAGTATTCCCTTTAGGTGGATTCCCCGCTAGCTGTAGGCTTAAAGTTTCATGTTAGTCCTATACTTAGTTATAATATTGGTACCGTAGAATGGGGTTACTTTAAATCGCGGGGCGACATTGATCGAAACTTCTTTTAGAAACTTAAGTGCAAATATTGAGAAAACGGAACGCACTAGCCCACTTTTTTTTTTCGTGTTGGCAACACTGATTGTCAGCCATCTTTCCCTTAGAAGCATAGGCGAGTGCGGCTGCTCGTTTTGCATAAAACAATTGAAAAGGTGAGTAACTACATATTAGTATCTTTTTTTAGCCTGCAAAACTTTGTCCGTAACTAATTCGCTTTGTGTATAGGCATAATGCAATTTATATTCGGTTAGTTTAACTTTAATTTGTGAACTATAAAAAAATATTGTGATTTCCTAACCTCAAAATTTGCTTGTGTTATTGGCAAAAAATTAACGCGGGGTGACATTGATCAACAGGCTGGGTGAGATTGATCGTGTGATCAAAGTTACCCTACTTTTTAAAGTAAGGGTGTGGTTAACTACTTTTATCCGATTCTTATGATTCTTTATATATTATTATTAATCTATTGCTTCAGAAACATCATGCCGCGAGATTACAAAAAAAAACCGGAACGAGAAGATATATAAACTACAGTGACGAATTATTAAATGAAGCTTTGTTAAGAGTAGTGACAGGAGCTATGTCTTTACGGGCTGCATCCAGAGAATATGATATTCCCTTTGGAACTCTGTACAATAAATATAAAGGAAACTTTACTAGAACTCCAGGTGCACAACCTATTTTTAGCCATACCGAAGAAAAATCTCTGTTGAAGGCGGCAGCAAAATGTTCTGACTGGGGTTATCCTTTAACAGCACTTGATTTGAGGTTTTTAGCAAAAGCTTATTTAGACAGACAAGGCCGACATGTTGCTAGATTCCAAAATAATCTCCCAGGCCCCGATCGGGCATATTCTATATTAAAAAGGCACAAGGACGAATATTCGACAAGAGTCGCCGCAAATATAAAAAGATCCAGGGCAGGTGTTTCAAGGGAAAGTTTAAATGTATTTTTTGATAATTTAGGGCCACTTATCAAAGATCTTCCGGGACCTAATATTTTTAATTACGACGAATCAAATTTGAGCGACGACCCAGGAAAAAAGCAAGGTATCTTCAAGCGGGGTGTTAAATACCCTGAGCGAGTGACAAATTTTTCCAAAAGTGCTACGTCCATTATGATTTGCGGATCAGCAGATGGTGTGATGTTGCCACCATATGTTATATACAAGAGACAACACTTATATGATACATGGAAAGAAGGAGCGCCATCTGGACCGCCTTGCTGTGATAAACGTTGTTGTGCGGGAGGAACAAGATTTAATAGAACCAGCAGTGGGTGGTTTGACTCTGAGACATTTCGAGATTGGTTTATTAAATGCTTTCTACCTCATGCTAAAAATTTACCAGGGCGCAAGGTAATGATTGGCGACAATTTATCCTCCCATTTAGACACAGATGTTGTGAGACTTTGTGCAGAAAATGAAATTGATTTCGTCTGCTTGGTGCCACATTCCACCCACTTGTGTCAACCATTGGACGTAGCATTCTTCCGCCCTATGAAGGCTGCCTGGCGTGCAATCCTAACAGAGTGGAAAGCTCAAAATATGCGAATCACAAGTGTCCCTAAGGACACTTTCCCCCGACTGCTTACTAAGGCTCTGCTTAAAATGAACTCAGCACAAGCAAAGCCAAATACACCATTTTACACTGAGTCTTCAGGGATAAAACGTAATCTGAGAAGTGGTTTCAAAGCCACTGGAATTTTCCCATTTAACAAAGAGCAAGTCTTGAAACGATTCCCAGATAACAATGCACTTGAAAACTCAGATGCGCCGGTAGAGTCGGTTTTAACTGATTATTTACGCACACAAAGATTTGGTGACTCTTCTTCATCAGCTGTACGCAGAAGAACGCGCTTAAACTTAGCTCCAGGTGCTAGCGCTTCTACAACAATTCCTGAAGCAAATGAAGAGTTAGCTGGCCCTTCATCTCCTGAAGCTAATGAAGAATTACCTGGCCCTTCGTCTACATCAGCTGATTTTGAAAGAAACGAAAATGAAATTTGTGTTGGCAGATACGTACTTGCAAAATTTTTTACTCCTCGTGGGAAAAAAACATTTAAATATGTTTGTCGGATTATTGATACGTGGCCGCACATTGTGGTAATAGGATATAAGTCATTACAAAATAAAAAGGTGTTTGAATTAGTTAGAAGTGACATTTCGGATATAGAAACATGTGATATAATTTCATTTCTTCCAGAACCAAAGTCTTTAAATGAGGAAGAGCCAACCTCTAAAGTAGAATTCCCGTTTGATGTAGACATTCTAGAGTTAAAGTGATGATATCATATTGGTTATTGTTTTTTTATAAATTTATCATGTTCAACGTTTAATAGTTCTTTTAATTTGTTACTCAGAGGTTATTTTTTTTTTAGATAAGTTTCATAATAAGCGCCAATCAGGTGTCGAAATACTGCCCAATTAATAAGGAATGTTGATTGTTATTTAGTCAGTAGACATTGTACTTAATAATTTAATTTAAAAATAAGAAAAGAACTGATTAGAATACAATTTTCTGTGATTTGATAGTTAAACTATTGCTTATTTCTAAGTAAAAACAAATTACGTTCCTAAATCGTAAAATAAAGACTGATTAGAATAAAATCTGTTTTATTTATAATGATCAAAGTTTCACAAGCAGCATTAAAGCATTAAAATGCTTATAAAATGAAAAATTACCGGTCGATTTTTTTGATTTTTTTTTTCCGTGGTATCGTTTCGGGTTTACTTTCGAATTCCATAGTAAAAACATGGGTGATCAAAGTATCCCCACTCACGGTTTAACTTTGATCGCTTACTTTTAATTATTTTTTTCTTAAATTATTAAAATTTTGCATGTTAAAATTAGCTTATCCAAATCTACACAAAAAACCGACTATTATACTTTTAAATAATAATAATTTCGCTAAAAATGAGAATGCTACAGTCATATAAAGTTAAAAATTGATCAAAGTATCCCCATTTTACGGTATTCTATTAAGCATGAAATTAATCAAATTGGTCCCTGTTTTGTTTTGACTAGATCCAGATAAAGTAGGTATTTAATTTTTTATTGATTTATTGTTTCACAGATATTATGCACCTTGTCATTCTTGGCTAATGGCAGTTATCAGAAAATTATTAAAGAAAACATAAGATCATATTTATCGCAACCATCAGCATCTCTTTGCATAAATGAAGTAGCGGAAGCTCTCAATAATCCTACCATAGTAAAAAAATATAAGGTTTCTTCAAAATATACAAGAAAGACAAATGTTAAAAGGTATAATATATTATAATTTTTATTTTATTTAATTTATTAAGTGACCCTTTGATTTTTACATTTTATATGACAGTTGATCATGTTAGTAATTATTGTAAATTACAGGTTCTACAAAAAGTTTGGCTTTCCAGCAGCTCATGGGTGTATTGATGGCACTCTGGTGGCAATGAAAAAACCAGCAGAGAATGAAGAATGCTTCTACGCTGGTTCTTCTCCATGGAATTAACCAACCCGAACCGAACACCTTAAGCCTGAACCGAACAAGTGACATAAAAATATTTGATTTTGGTGTTGTTTATTGTATGTATTCTGTGGTGTGTGAGGCGGGTCTTTCAATAAAACTGCACTAGTATTCGTTAAAAGTGTTTAATTTAAATATTAAAAAAACTTACTTTAAAACTAAAAATCTTACTTTAAAAACTAAAACACAACTCATACTGCCACACCCTGTCTCTATTCTTGGCCTCAGCCAATGCTTCCAGCCCTTTCCTGACTGCAGCCACAGCTTCAGCTAAAATTTTATCCCTCTCTGCACTCCTCTCCAGAAAGGACTGCAGACCTATGTATTTAATCTTTGTATCTTCAGCTGCTGTTCTTCCACACTCAGGAATCTCTCGGTGGTGGTGGAGAATTACGTTCACCGTTGTGATGATGGAGGAGCAGCAACTGAAGATGTGTGATGTGATTCTGAAAAGAGAACACCTATTAATACATGCGTTAAAAAAGAAACTATGCGTTAAAACTAAATATTTCTTTCGAAAATGAAATTTTGATAGTTTGTACTTACACACAGAACTGCCTCAACTACTACAAACTGTCCTAGGGCGGCGAGAAGGTGAAGTAACTGAAGCAGCGTGATGAGAAGCTAAAAAGATAAATATTTACATAACTTACATGAAGGTTTTTTAGGTTGTCACTTCTATGATATACAATATTCATCTTACTTGATATTATATTGAATAATGACCATCAATACCAATAGTAAAAAAACCTTATTACTTAATTTGCTAAACATAAAAACTTTTGTGAGCAGAAATGAAAAAAATGCTGTTATTAAATAGGTACACATGTATTTTTTAAACTACATTAAAATCTCCATTTCCTTATCATTCATAGTCAAGAATTGAGTAAAATTAAAGTATTTATGAAATCAAGGAGCAAACTTGAAACCAAGATTATCGCACATTTTTCAAGTGGTTTGCTTCAAGAAATGTTAAGTGGTTCGAACATATAAAAAAAGGACTGCTAACCTTGGTCCACTGTTTGTAGGTTTTGATAGTGCCACCTATACTATTGAGGCGCACGGCTAGTTCCTCCCACTGGTGTCGCCTTCGCTCTCTGGTATTTTCTCAAGAAACACTTCTCCATGCCAGGGTTTCTTTCCATAAACTCTTATCAGTGTTTCAACCTGAGCCGACGATGGGTGAGAGGAACGTATCTCATTTGGACTGAAACATTATTGTTGGATTAGAAAACAAAATAAACACTTCTTTAATTAATATTATTTTTGAACTTTACAACAAGAAATATAAACTTACTTCATGATTATTTCACAATTATTATCAGCACTGAACAATCAAAACGTAAACAAAACAATGCAACGACGAGATGAAAATATTGTCCACAGATTATATTTTTTTTCGTAGGGTAAGCATAGATTATATTCACGGCACGAATATAGAGTTTTCTGTTTATTTTTTACTTATTAGCTGCCTCAAATTCTTTTAAATAATAAATTGTAATTTAAACATCATATTTAGCTAAAATTCTGTATCAAAAACTGATAAAATGAAAAACCCATAAATCTCGACTTACATTTTGTTGAGTGTGGTAGTCACTAGTACAGTATTGGTCGCTTTGGAGCTCACGTCACTTCGCAAGTGATAAGGTGATGCTTACAGAATGCAAAATCAAGGTCATTTTGAACCTTACGCGAAGTGCAAGTGAATACCGACGTGAAATGCGAGTTGTTGTCTGAATTTTACAGAATCGACGTGCAGTATTTGCAAAAACGAGACTAAATCAATTAGTTTGGCCGGCACGTAACTTCTCTACTATTTTATTAAACGTAATATAATAAATTATTTATAAAATGAGACATACCTAACGAAAAAAAAATGTTAAAAAAGGATGTCAACTCCGTTATCTAAACAAAGACTTAATTAACTATCCAACTGAGACTGTCTTACATCCGCATCACAAGAGCTCATTCTCGGGCACTTTCCATATAATTCAAGACTAATTAAGTCTTCAGAGGCTGTTACGAGGACCAAGTGAGAGAGGCAGAGCCGTTGCTAGGGAGGCATCGTGGGGCAATCATCAGCGGTTCAGCCTAATGCAATTCACTGTTGGACATAGGCATTTACCAAGGTGCGCCACAGCGCACGATCTCTCTCTTTTTTCATGCAGCCGCTGTCAACTATCTTTTTCTTAGAACCGTCTTACTCCACCTTTAGTCGGTTCTGTAACAGACATGATCGTGGGATAATTGCCCTATTATATACTAGAGTAGCGGCAACATTTAAAAAAAAATGTTGCCGCTACTCTAGTAGTTTTTTTATTGTTTTTTAAATAAAAAACATCTGAACAGCATTAGTTGTCAAAATCATTCTCTATCTCTCTCTCTCTCTTACATTACTCTCAATTTCCACTTCCCTTTAACCATCGGTGCCATACTTTAAATTCAACCCTAACTACGGCCCTGGAAAGAGGTGGTAATTAGAGTCCCTTTTACACAGAAACATTAAAATTTCACCTTCACTTGAGTAACGAGTCATTACCAACTCTTTGACGCATACTAATTGTGTTCGCTGTTGTACGTTATTGTAATTAAAGACGAACTCAAAGTGCACGGTGCAGGTAAAGCAAGTTTTTTTTAATGTTCTTGCTTGGTTTGTTCAAGGTGGTGTTGAAAGTTGGATAAACTTTGGTGATGTTAACAAGAAGTTCTAGATCCATAAACATTTTGATATACGTTGGGGAAAAGTCAGTTAATGTAATGCTCATACGAATTTTACCCACAAACAAAAATTTATCCTTGTTACTGATATCGTCATGATAAGAGAAGCAAAGACGAGACCCAAGGATTAGGATCCAGTGATGTTCCTGAGTTGCTAAGCAAAATTGGGCTGCGCGTACCTTGTTCGTTTTTGCATAAATCTCGTTTGTTACATATACCAACGACAAGGACAAATTATAGACAAAACTCGTACATGATTAGAGCAAGCCGTGAGTACAATGCGACTTGCCAGGTTATCGATATCGACATTTTTAATATAAGTGTGTCTAAACTAAAAAATACTCTCTGCAACCACTTCTTTAAAACCCCCTAACCTACAGATGTATTTTGTCAAATTGTCCTTTTTATTTCTTATAATGTTTTGTACTAATCCTTACCACTGTTTTCTTAGTTTAATTTCTTTCAGTTCAATGTTATATTAGCTATTTGTGAAAACTTGTAATTGGCCATATTTTTGTTATTGTTTATGCTACTGTATCTTTCTAGCTGTTTATGTGTTTTTTTGTTTTTTTTTTTTTTAGTTTTCCTAAAATAATAAAATAAAATAATAAAATAAGGTGGAGCGAGCTCACCCAGAAGGAACTGAAATTCTTGCGTACCAAAGGAACACGGTGAAAGTTATATTTTATTTATTTTTTAATGAAAACTTTGCCCCACTCTAGGAATTTCTCCTGTGTCATAGTTGCGTTTCCGAACATATAAACTCACATACACAAACACCGCCGGACTCCGACAGGAATTTAGTCACGAGACAGCTAGCCCTGGTGAGGTCTACCACCACCAATGGAATCGTTCAGTCGTCGATACTAATGATGAATGTCAAGAACATGTGGGGTCAGACCCACATGTTAATAAGTAAAGCTTATGCCAATCAGGTTATTAATCGCTATTCGAAAAAACGCTATGAATAATTACGATTGCTACTCGTCTAGACACTCTTATGAAACATAATAATTTATTGTTTTGGTCCCCAAGGAAAAATTACCTCATTAGTCAACATTAACAAAGTTGAAGAAATCACGAACAAAAAACAATAATCTTCTTTGTTCAATTTCCAGTCGTTACGGAACTGTCAGTTTTACCGGAATGAGGATAATTGATTATGGCCTCCGGCTCGTAAATCGAGACACATGCAGCCTCCATAAATTGGAAATTGGTTCCGAAGTAGCCAATTATTCAGGTCTGCAGTGAACTGAAAATTGAAGTTTTGTTTAAACCTGTCACGGCATGTTAAGCTTCTATTCAGAAGTTTAAAGCTGGGTAGGACTGAATCTCATTTGCGTATCAGCTCGTCAATGTCATTAGTGATGGACAAAGTCCGCCTGGTCGATACAATTAGTGGGAAAATGGATACATGAGGAAAATTCTGTGATCACCTTGGGTTGGTCGACGGATTTGCGAACGCCTCCGCCGTGCGTTATTTTCAGAGAGGATATTTTTATGCACGCCAGAGCGTGTACTTACGTGCGGTACCTTGAATCAAAAATACAGCAATTTTTTTTATATTACCCATAGCTATACATGTATGTATGCATGTATGTAAATACAGTTTATGTGAAACAGATATTCATAATTTTATAATAGAAGTATTCATGTTTACACTGCACCACTGCACCTTACGCTTGCAGTATTACTCGTAGCAAGAAGTTTTAAGTTGGAGTTAGGATCGAGATGAATTGACGTAAAAACGTACAGATTTTGTAGCACTAAAGTTTTATAGATGTACCGCTCACAACTAAGTTTCAGTTGGATGCTAATCCGTGGTGTTCGTAGTAAGTAATTGTCAACTAACCAAAATTGTATTGAACATCATTATAAATACGATACAAAAAGCAGGTTGCTGCGTGTGCAGTCTGGCAGTATGTACGTAAACCGTACATACTACTTACTTATGTTTACACACTAATGTAAAATTTACCTAAAACTTTGTTCAAATGGTCCTCTTAATACTTGGACATATTTGATAAAGTATATCTCTAGTATAATCAGTACACAATCTAAAATACTCAAATCCCAGCAAATAACAACAACGTTTTTCATGATTAAATCTGAACCTTTCAAAATCAATATAGAATTTTGACAGTCATGTCAAAATTGAACGCGCTCCAACATTAAACAACGTACTTGCGTCCGAAACAGGCGCCCAAAGCAATATTTTCAACTGATAAATCCCCAAGAGTGACTTGTTAATATTCCGCTTCACTAATAACAAAAAAAACAACACTCAAAAAATATTATTCAAAGCACAATGAATCGGCCATCAAAGAGTATTATCTCCCTTCCATATTTAAATATTCATTTAAACCTTTTTCTACAGCCCGTCACGAACATTTAACCCGAAGTCACTCGGATTTAATAACGCTCTTCTGACTGTCTAAACGACAATTTGTGAGCCCTCACCTGCCTCAAAGACCGCTAATTGCCCTTTCTCCAACAAATTAATAATCAAGAGGTAAAAATTGTGCGAAAGAAAATTGTTCTCGTTGCATTTCAAAGGTTTTACGTCTCTGTTTTACATTGAAGTCGATATTGAGAAAAAATAAAACGACTCTTTGTTAGGAATGTAAGAAACAGCTTTGAAGTAAGATTTTAATAACTTCAAACATGCTTTTCTTTCGCAGTCATCATCATCAGTTTAAAACAACAAGGAAGGACGCACTTGATGTAGCCAATTAAACGTGTCCGGTTAGGCGAATCAACGGATTCCGGTTATTCTGAAAAGAGACCTATGGATTTCGTTCGTGGAATCGTGGAATTCGTTCCACAAAAATATAATATTTCATACTTTTTTAAACAAAAACAAAGCCTTTAACAGCAAATACAAAAAGCTTTTAATCTCGTATTTCTTTTATTTTTCTGCAGCCAGAGTACCGAAACGCGATACCAAACTGCGTTTATTGGAATATACATAAAGTAAAAACTTTGTTTACGGTGTAACAGAATATAGCTCTTTGTTCCTCTTAACCCGATATCCGTTTTCTTCAAGGCACAGTGTACTTCCGCGGCACTTAGTTGCTCAGAAAATTCTCATAACGAGTATCTCTGTAATGCGATTCACTTGCTTTTACTTTAAAAGCATTGAAATCGTCAAGCGAAGAAAACTGAATTTCACGGATAACAAACTCATAAAATATAAGCCAGAATTAAATAATTTTCGGAAAGAGAATCTTAAACTTTTTCTTCCACGTTTTCTTGCCCTTTCTTCTTAATGTAGAAAACTGGAAATCCATTCCGTCTACACATTTCCTACTTATACAGAAAGGCCTGAGCACTCATTTTAATTGACAAGAATTTTATTATGAGGAAAGTTCCGGTGAGATATACAACTTATTCTATTACTTACGTAAGACCTGCTCATTATTCGAGACATGTACAAAAATTTCGGAACTTCTACTTCGCATCGAATAATGGTTTTTCTAAGACTATCTTTCAAAAAGAAGAACGGTTGAATTTAGGCAACATCAGACGCTTTCGTGTCATTAATTCGAAGCAGGAGTTAACTTAGTTGGCGCGTACAAATTACATCAGTCTTAGTTTAGTAACACGGAAATGTTTGCGGAATTCTTTAAGAGGCGTAGGTATCTACATTATTCCGACGTCGAATCCCGACAATCCGGTGAAT
The DNA here is from genome assembly GCA_943136025.2 of Agrotis puta. Taxonomy (NCBI): domain Eukaryota; kingdom Metazoa; phylum Arthropoda; class Insecta; order Lepidoptera; family Noctuidae; genus Agrotis; species Agrotis puta. The sequence goes on from OW964172.2 coordinate 12,262,631, forward strand.
CGAGTCTGCGGATAATTCGTCTCGTAGGCCATTCGATCGACCTAATTCGGGGAGATCTCATTCGGCTAATGGGAGTAATGTTTCACCTGAGTGCGTCTACGGCAGCAGATTGAAGTATTTGTTCAGCGGATGATGGCCCTTTACAATTTACGTCAAGGAAAAGTAAGAAGTCGGTAGTTGAATAATTTATACAGACATTCTTTGAAAGCAGATGTGCCGTGTTGTTTTAAGCAGAAACTAGGTCATTAGTTAAGAGAGCCTTATAAATATTAAGAGGATGGATAATAGTTAAGTTTACATAGTTAAATGAAATTCAAGTACATATTGAGAGAAGAAATATTTCACTTCAAACCATATCGGTGGAAGTGGTAAAAATTTTACTTTGACAATACCTTTGCTCTTCATAATAGTAGTAGGTGGTATGGGCAATTTATGTGCAACTAAAGTTACAACTAACGTGCGTAACGAATGTTTATCACTCACACGCCCGCACGCACCCTTTCTCATTAGTAAACAGCCCCAAACAGGCTTAACAGAACTTAAATCAAAGCGACCTTTCTACAAGCTTCGTAAAAGAAACGACAAAGAACTAACTTATAAGCAAATCTCGTAGCGCTGAGGGCGGCAATAAACATTCTTGGCAAACAAGTCCCGATATGAAGGAATTGAACTTTCCCGTCCTGCTATAATAATTTACATGATTTTATGTGAAACAACGCCTCACGTCCGGTGTTCGACAGTAGCGAAGCCAAACAAAGGAATATCCCTTCATACGATAGTTTACTATGTTTGGGTTTCGACTTTATGCACTGTACCATGAATATTTTATTTTACGTGACCAACATCTCTATCGCTTGTTTAAGCTATCGTGGAATGCAAAAATATTTGCTGGAATAACAGTTTTGACTGATTTATGAATTTATTGGGGTTGTATGATATTTGGTGATGTTTGCTTTGCAGATATTTCGTTATATTGGTGCAGGATTTTGTAAAATAAGACTGACTGTACACAACAGCAGAGCGAGGCTGCGAAGCGAAGAAATTAAATCTTCGCTCTTCTTCGGTGGTTTTGGTTAATATTTTTCCGTTTCTTGTATCATTCACCAGCCAGTATGATTAGTGCTGCTTACTGAGAGTAGCATTCTACACCGCATTACTAGAGATTTTTACTAGTTGACGTTCATACATCACTACGTTGTCTGTAATACGGACAGAGCGGTCAGCGTGAACGCCATCACAGCCCGTCTGAGTCAGTCTTAATTAGGACTAGACAGTGAGTGGGAGAGCTGAGTAATTAAAGGGTTTAATGCACTTCGAGACGCACAGATTTATTGTAAGCTCGGCAGGATTTCTTTGTTATGTCTCACATATGAAGTGGCATAGTTTTTCACTGCATCTTGCAGGTCAACCTAGAGGAGGTTGTGTGCTTCTTATACGGACAATCGTGTGGTTCATTGAATTTAAGGCCTCCAGGCAGGGGCAATGATGTGGTTAAATGGATTCTCAAGGTATGGGCTCGTGATGTTAAGGAAAGAGGACTATAAAGTGAGGAAATATTTACATTCTTTAGGTGAAGAGGAAGTACTCGTATGATAAATGATGAATTAAATGTGAACGTATGGTAGAGAGATTATTTTATATTAAGTATGAAAACTGCTGTACGCCTTTCATGGCATATTGCCGAAGATACTCTAAACGGAAGCATAGTTATTTTTTTATAATTTTTATAAACCTAACTCTTTTGCACATAGGCACATCAAAATAGACGCTATTAACCAAAAGCACAACTATCAAATCCAATAAAATAAACTTGTAACCTACCTAAAACTAAAATATTTAATTACAAACACGCGTTAATTTCACGTTCACATGAATACATATTCTGATTATTCTGATGCCGTCGCCGAATATGGATGTATGTCGGGTATAGAAATTCTAGCGGTCGACAATAGTCGTAATTCCGTCGTCGGTCGGACGCGGTCGCGCGGTCTACTCCGGACGTGAGAACGAATACGTAATGACATCCGATGGTCACATTTGTAATTTTATTACCACAGCCCCATTCTTGTTATGGTAATCTTAATGACCCAGAGTTCGTTACGGCCGTGAAAATTGCTGCAATATTGTGAAGCGTCTAAATCTTCCTGTACAAAAAGCGAGGAAATGTTTTATTCTCGAGCCGAGGACGGTTTAGGTGTTCAGTTGTTTTTGTTTGTGTCCCTTTTATTTGTGGACGTGTCATATAAAATGTATTAAGAGGCTTAGTATGATTCTAGAGCATTTTTGTGGTAGTAACCATGTATTCATATGTGGTAGTCAATGTAAGTAATTACGTGAAAAGAAATATCATAAATAAGTTAACCGACCTTTGTATGCTTTAGACACGTATCAAATACGAGTATGAGGTAAACAAAAAAACATATTCAATGAACATCAATCACACTACCCTTATTAACAAACAAGAAATTATAATTATACTGTTCATATCAAGTACCAACACAAAGCCAATAAAAAGAAACAAAACAAATATTGTCACGACCTCACAAAAATGAAACCAGTAATAAATTACACAGAGCAAATAAAAAAACAGAGACTACACAAACATGTAAACAGAATAAAATATAGGTCTAAGTATAACACAGATGGTAATGACACTACAAAAACATTTTATTATTCACAAACAGTATCAAAGAAGAAAGTTCCGGCTCGCCCAAATTATTTGCATCAGAAAGAGGGTAGTTCGCACTACCAACTACTTGTTTCCTTGCAATAGAGTGGGACTGTCGGAAAAACATCCGAAAGGTATTTGAATGCAGATTGTACAAAGTTTTGTTCGGAAATGTATGTAAGTTAAGAAGCTTACAGTGTTTGTCACTAACATTGGGTCAGTTTACATAGAACCTTGTTGTTCTATTAGGTAATCCTTTGAGGAAGTGGCAAAGTTAAATGTGTAAATCTGGCTTCAAAATTTGGCACTCCATTTGGAGTAAATGTTGCTGGGAATGAAGTGGTGTAGGGTGTTAGTGTTAGGAATTTAGTATAAAATTCCGACCAATTTCGGTCACGTACAGAATTTAGGATAGGTCCGATAGAATATTTCAGCAGCCAAGAATCCAATCTCGCAAGATTCTCTGGATGTCGTGTCACACGTTCTTAGGTCACATTCTTCATAAATAGTGAATAATATATTATTTCGATAATTATCTGATCCTTAAGTTCTGCAATGCATGCAGACAATATAATTATAATGACTTTTTAATGATGTTTGTTTTAAGGTGGAATATCATCAAAAGTCCTCTTTTGAATTCCGAGTGAAGCGGAAGGGACTGTCAGTCTTGACTGACTATAAAGCACTCTGTTTCTTCACCTGCCTTTAGCGTTCCAGGGCTGTTGCCACCTCTTAAGATATTCCCGCAGCATTGACAAGAAACGCTAGTTAAAAAAATACACTGTTATCTTCATGAGTATGAGGATCGTAAGATAGCGTTTGGCGATGATTTCTACCTAATCCAATATGAAAAATAGCGTAAATATATGTAAGTTTAGTCTTAAAGTTATAAACTGGAAAACTAGCCAATGTGTCTACAATCCCGTCCTGAGGTACAATCTGTATCTATAAAATAAAATAAAAAATACTCGCCACTCGATACACCCAATAAATACATCCGTACCATATGCGCTCACAATTGTGGTATTACATTGCATATTCCATAAAAGAACTGGCTACAACTCAAATCTGGCGTCGGTCCCTGGATAAATCTTTAAATGTACAATATTAATATAGGAGTAAATGGAGAAATTTATTATGGATGAGCTATGAACCTTTGCGGTGTTACCAGCGGATTTTTTTCATTACAAATGGGTTTAATTTTCCACGGGCAACATTCGAATTGGGATTCTATTTCGTAAAAATGAAATACTTCCTCGTTCAATTTAAGAGAGAGGAATAAAAGGGCGTTTATTATTTCTGGTTCTTTTTGCGACGTCCGCTTATAATTTAGTACATTTTGCTACAAAATGAACTATTCATTATAAATTAGAATTCAGAGGGTACCTTTCTTATTTTAATTTCCTTCATTAAACGATGTCACGATAGTTTTTCTTTAATAAATTAATCTTACTTCTTTGTTTTCGTTCCAAAATGTCTAACCTTTCTCACGTTAGTAGAATAAATTCCCATTACCGAAAGACGTTACAATACAGTTCCATAGTACCACATTAACTGAACTTATCTACGTAAGTATTAGCCACTTTCATTTTATGTCTCTCACCGACATCGCAGACGATAGGTGGCACTTTGACTGTTTGTTGGGAACTAACTTATTTGAAATAACCGAAAGGAATCAAGGATGAAGGGTCGGCTGCTCGATCTCGAGGGATACATTGAGACGTTTCCAATTTGTAATAAACTTGATCGTAACAAATCTGAAATATTAGAAGGCATTGTAAATTGGATCACGTTTTACGTCTTAGAAGGAAAAGTCTTTAGGGATTTTTGTTCCATTTCTGGTATTGAAGTATGACTTCTGACGATCAACGTTAAGCAGCGTTTTTGTGAAAAGAAGTGTATCCGTAAGAGCTTTAGAATAATTTAAGCACTCACCATCCCGGCTATAACTATCGGCATTTGGGTGAACTACTTTAGTGAACCCAAACAAATTCCAGTGCGACGTCTTATTGAGGGCGGAAACGACGATCGCTATCGACTTATTATACAAATGGCCGATTTCTGAGCAACAGTAACAATATCTTACCATGAAAAATTACGACTCAATAGTGTTGCGGTCTCTCTTGGCTCCGTTTTGCAATAAAATCGGTGCCTCATAGACCATTCGCCATATTTGTGATTCTCAACGTGAACTCACACTGATCTTTTACACGAACCAATTTTGTCGAACACAGTTTTCGGGGAAGAATGATGTATTGTGAGAATATTTTGTTCGGGACAAGCGCCAATATCAGATATTGTTCGATAAAAATATGTTTAATATTCGACCTCAGATATTGGTAGGAGAAGACCAAAGTGATAGTCATCTGCAGAACATATCGCTTTTCATGTTTCACAAGCGCAGGGCTTTGTCCGGCAGTTCGTTGACCTATCTCAGTATTTAACTTCAGAAAACCAATAAAAGGTTTAACGTTGTGTCGCCGACAGTAAAAAGATAAAAATATACCGAACACCCGTACCTGCAAAGGAAAATTCTTTTACAGATGTTTTAATTAATTGAATGGAATATTCCGGCACAAGTTTTTGAATCTCAAATAAGGGTAACGGTTATGATAGTGGTGTAGACGGTGCTCTGTGTGCTAACAAGTAATATAATCTTTAAACTCGTTTTAACATAGTTAGGCGTGGTTTTAAATCGGTTCTATGGTTAAAGTTGTGTCGTTACCAGACAAGCTGTTCAAAATGCGGGTAAAATAAGCAGATAAAAGAATAGTAATGTAAAGAATACTGTTCGCAGTTAGACAATCGTTCCGTGAAGAACTTTAAAATAAAATTACTGACACGCTTTGATTTTCAATCATTATAATTCTGTAGCGGCATAATGTAAAATGTACTGCAGTATAAGTCTTGACTTATACTGCAGTACATTTGAGTCTTGACTTATTGTCACGGTGACTTTTTATATCTCCGTCGAGTGCTATGATATATGGGAGTATGAGATGTATAGGAGTAGGGCTTTTTTTTTACGTGGTAAAATCATCACATGAGTCCATGAGACTCAAGGCAGCAACAAATCGGCACGGTTAGGTTAGAGTCCTGCGCAGTGAGTCGTTGGTTCGATTCCCGTACGGAACAAATATTTTTATGACCTACAAGTAGTTGTTCCGGATCTGGGTGTTTGTGTATGTGAGTTTATATGTTTGTAAACGCAACCACGACATAGGAGAAATTCGTGTAGAGTGGGGCAGAGTTTTCTTTAAAAAAAAAACTCCGGCCGAAAAAACATATTCTGCTTCATTATTGTAGAGATTTCATAGAAAAACACGACAATGACAGTGAGTTCACTACCAGGAATTGCAGAGGATCATCCCTTTTCAAACAAGAATGTGAAAATTTACACCCTTTTGCTCCTAAAATTCCAAAAACTGGAAACGAACACGAAATTGAAAAATTAATATTCACAAAACCTTTTGCAAATCAATAAGCCCTACCCAAAAAAAAAGAGTTGAAAACTTCGCCTGTAACCAAACCCTTTCAATCAACCGAGACTCTGTCGAAACAGTTTTTAAAGTAATCTATTGAGAGCTTCCACTTATCAATTAATAGCTGAGGAAAACGATGACTGAGCACAGCTTAATCTCTTTCTGCCGTCTCACTGCCCAGCTATTAGCCTAATGGACCGGCGAACCTCGGCGACGACGTAACGAATCCAATATAGTTCTGCTGAGTATTAAAACAAAAACAATCGGATTAGCTTTTTATTCAGCTTTGAGAACAGGCTGTACGAACTTTGGTTAATTCGACCTTTTTAGGAACAAACCAATCGCATGACCTCTCTAATGATTCGTTTACATTAGTCGATAACTCGTTTATAGGAAAACGGTTTTCGTATTCGAAAACACGGTTAGGTATACGGTTGTCGTTTCGAAATTCGGGAGACGTGTGTATTTTAAACGAATTACAATTCGAGGTTCTGGATTTTCCTATGGTACGGTTCGTACAGGTATTTACAATTTGTTGCAGTTACGGTTCTAGCTTACTAAATATTTTGTAAAGAAATGTTGTTCTGCAGAAACACTACTACTATGTGTATCAGAAATAAATCATTTAACAAACGAGGTATCGATGTTTTTTTTTTAATAAAATGAGTTTATTCTTGGCACCAACCTAGTGCAGAAGCAAAGATGAAACCTAAGCGTAGCGAGCTCGTCTAAGAGAAATGGAACTTCGGAGCACCGAGGGAACACAGTAAAACTGTTATGCGCCTTACTTTGCCAGAATGATAATCACGAGCCGGGCAGCTCTGGTGAAACTATCGCCTGTGCCAGTGGTATCGCTCAGCCGTTACCGCAGGCTGGTTGACAGGCTTGGGGTGCCGAGGTGGAATGCTAGGCGGTTATCACTTTGAAACGTTTTTACATATTACATAGTATTCACATAAGTTATAACCTAATCTAAAAAGGGTTCATGAAGTTTCAAAACTTCTAAAACATATCCAGCCATAAAACTGTCATGGCGACATTTCTTTCATTTTTATACTTTCTTTTTACTCGTGTGTTGAAATAAAATAAAATTATTGAGTTCTAGCTGTAAAAGTTTCAGCTTTGAAACTGCTCCTGAACAAGTTTGAGAGGGGAAAAGAGTCTCTGAAGTAATCGTTAAACTGAAAACGAAATAAGATTTCAATATAGTTTTTGAAAAATAAAGTTGTAAAGTACTAAAAATATGAAACTGGTAACGAGTGTTTGAATTAAACTTAGATACTTAATAGCCACTTTGCTTCTGAACCACTTTGATTGTGTATTTCATTCAGTAGCACAGACATTTGTTTTTCTAAAAACATTTCATTTTGATTATTGACAGTTAGTACACAATATATTGTTCATATTGTATACCACATTTTATTGTAATTTCTAAATTGCATCGGATTGACATTAGCTAAACGCATTTAAAGGTTTCAAGCAAAAATCAAATGGAATCTTTGTAACTGGGGGGTCGACTTTCTAAGCCAGTGAACAAATATACTAACACGACTGAAATCTTTTTGACGAGCCGCTAAGTTCTGTGCCATTATTTACCGCAGGTCATGAGTGGCGGCGCGGACTCTAAGGAGCTATCTGACAAATTGTTACATCATTAATTCTTAATTCGGGCTCACTGACAAAACGCCCGTAACTAAGGCAGAACCCACGGGTATCATGCTTAGAGATTAGACCCCGTGATCCCGATTCAAGGCAATGCCTAATAAGTGTGTTTTGCAGTGTTCATTTTCGTAAAAAGAATGGTCAACGGCTTTAGAAGCGTAGTTTTTTTATTCTTTTGATGCATATTCAAAGGAAACGTGAGCTCTGACCTGCGCTAGTACCGTTTTGAATGTCAATCATTGACATAACACATTTGTTTCAATGGTTTCGCTAGAACAGTTCACTGGCTGCCAAAGGTCTGGTAGACGCGGTCAATACCTACTGCTGCAGCGCTATTGTTTTAGCACGTGAAGTCAAAACCTTGTCTGTTACAGTCGATGACGCACCATCTATGGAATACTCATTACCATGGAGTAGTGAGGAAATGGAGTGATAATGTACTGGTGAAAAGTGTTGTTAAGTTTACGTTATAGGAAACATTGTCAAAACAATTTTTTAAAGATTTTTTAAGGCTTTTAAATATGTGATGTCGGGAGATATGGATGTTTATTCCAGAAATCAGAAGAGGACAATGCAGAATTGTCTAAAGAACTCAGTACGAATTTTACAGACGAGTTGATGAACAGGCCATTAATAATATACTGGCATCTCTCAAGAAAGCATGCTGTAAAATAGAAGCAAGATATTATGAACTTTGACGTCTAAGGAAGTCAGTCAAATAGCGAGTGGACTATGAAGTAATCGCTTATTACTACTACAAATTATTCGTTTTGTTCTAGACCTTACAGGCGCCCGGGTCGACGGCGCGTTGTGTTCCACGCGCGCCTCAAGGAGTGGCAGCATAATGACGGGGCCTGTAGAGGGCCATAGCATGCCGGGGTCGCGGGACTTTCCCATTACCGTTACCCCGGTACGTAAAGGGCTAGTGAAGGACACCGTGGATTTTAGTCAGTACGAGTCTGACAGTCCCTCCCTTTGCCCTGGGTGGGAGGACTCATTTGATGATTTTACCACGATGAAAAAAAAAAGAACTTACAGGCCGTTCATACATCATCTCAATCAATCACTCACCGTCTCTTTGTTATCATTGAACTTTGTTTTCATTTGAAACAAGCACTAGCAGATTTTTGCAGGTAACACTAGAGCCAATATTTCATCATCATCATCATCATTTCAGCCTATTGCAGTCCACTGCTGGACATAGGCCTCTCCCAGGGCACCACAGTGCACGATCTACTACTTTTTCATCTAGCCACTGCCAGCCACCTTCTTCAGGTCATCGGTCCATCTTGCCGGGGGTCGTCCCACCCTACACTTACCTACACGCGGTCTGCATTCGAGAACCTTCACTTCTACTCCACCTTTCGACGGTTCTGCGGCAGACATGACCAGCCAATATTTGGTAAACTGCAAAAACTTTAAAGTGAGCCAAATACTGGCTCTAAAGATTACAATATACTCTTAGAACAAAACGATGATGATGATAATAGTTCATCAAATTATCACACTTTTACGTTAATTTAAACCATGTAACCGCCCATAAAACTATGGGCGCCAAAAGGCATAAACAGCGTCTATTATTGACTCCATTAACTATATTCTCCTGGCACAAAACGAAACAACAGCAGTGATTCCAGACAGGCCGTCCATACATCATCTCACTTCAACGGCTCAATGATTGATGCTCGCTCACAAATCGCCGCGTCATTGTTATCACTGAACGTCTACTCGCGGTGTTTACATTTCAGCATCATTTAACATTTAGTTTATAAACTGGTTGGTTCATTTTTTGAGATGATATCGAGGTTGTGACTCCATGACTTGCTTATGTTTGTGAATTGAGTATTGATGGATTGTGTTGGTATTGTATGACCCTTTTGCCAAAAAATGTCTCATAAGTTTGGCATATTATTGTTGAATTTTATCAACAAATGAATATGAATATTTCTTATGTTCCCGTTTGTCACCACGCCGAAGATCATGAAATCATGTCAACGGTCCCCACTTGCATTGGTGATAAACGACATGAGACAAAATCTTCTTGAACGTCATGTTTCCAAGATATAATCGATCGAAGCTAGAATGCGTTCATTAATTGCGCATCAGTGGCAAAAAGTAGGTGAGCCAAAATTGTAAAATTATTAAAACACTTTTTTAATTTCTTATTTACCAAAGTAACTGTTAAATTCAAATTCATTGTTAAACATTCTACAGTTTTGTTTTCTCAACAGACATTTCATAAACAAACAAGATCTTTCAACATCAAACATAAAGCTTATAAACTTAATAAACCCTTTTACTTTTATCGTTAATGAAAGTGGTTTTCTATTTTATAATTTAATTTTCAAATTTATAAAAAAAAACCTGTTGTGTTTCTTTTGAAAGGAATACAAAAGTGTTTGTTTTTTAAATGAAAAAAAATCTATGATCAACTTTAGAGTATAAAATTACTCAATTCTCATGTAATTTAAAACGGTTATTATATTTAACATCGAAGAGATTTTGCTAATTTATTTGCACCCGCACCTATATAGAAATAGCACCTAAGTTAACCAAAGCAATAAAAACTGTGTTTGTCGTAGCGGTGCTACGGCCAGTGTAGAATACTAGCTACGGCGTAGGCGCGATACGATGTCGTAGAAAGTTAAAAACATTCAATGAATCCTTTACAGTTATTTTTGGAGAATTCTGTTAATTACATTAAACATAATAAAATTAGTTTTATAAATTATGAATCAGTATTCAGATTGAACAGCTCAATAAAAAAAAACGAGATATATGCTTAGTACACATCTTATAATTATCATTTACATGTACACCAGATAACACATGCGGCAATTTTAGTCAGGTCAGTATGAGTCTGACAGTCCTGTCCGCTCCACCCAGGATGGATGTGATGGGTGACTCGCCGTCCGATCATGAACCATGCCCGGTTCGACGGCGCGTCGTGTTCCACGCGCGCCTCAAAGAGCTGTCAGCAAACTGACGAGGCCCCCCTTTGAGGGCCAAAGGCTTCCGGGCCGCGGGACTGTCTCATCAGGTAACCGTGACCCTGAAACATAAAGGGTTATTGATGGATCACCGTGCATTGAAGTCAGTACAAGTCTGACAGTCCCCTCCTTCCCGCCCTGGGTGGGAGAACTCATTTGAAAGCTATACAATAAGTCTAAAAGCATTATTATTATTTAATTATAAAAAGCAATAAAACAAATATTTTTCAAGCAAACGATAAAATAAGGAATTTGTATGAAAATCGACATGTCATTGAGTAGAGCATGGGAGACACATCTGGGGACTTAAAAGGTACAAAACTGACGCATTTGTCTGCGTCACATGCATAACTGCGGACAGCGGTCTAGTGAAGCATCGTTATCTCCCTTCGTTGGGCTAAAGTCGTGTCCACGCATAATTAAAAAACATATGCAACGCGACATTAGTGACACGCGTTTCTTTTTTTAATGTGTTGTAAAACGGAAGGCGTTTCGAAAAGCGAAAATGTGACAAAGCTATTTTTTTTTTGCTAGGCACGTTTTTCTTGTATAAAATATGGTAATGTTTTTATGGTTCTGATGACGTGACTCTTCAAAATTATCAAAAGCAAAGTATTAGCAACTGGTGTGTGTTACATGATCAGATGTGTGAACGAATGCAAGTTTTAACTTAGTAAAGTGGAATTCGACTGTTGTTGCGCAAGCGTTTCTTTTCCAGATTAACGCTACGAAGTGGTGAATGGAAGTGGTTTTCCATAATCTATTGTACGATTACGGTAAAATCAGCTTATTTGTAGTCAAAAAATTAATGACTATGAAAAAATGACTCGATTTTGAAATATAATTAGCAGCAGGTTCTGTAATTTTGGCCTATAGAAAAAATACGACTATTTTTAAGGAACAATCATAGCATCAAACTGGCAAACCTTTGCCCATAAGTTAAATGTACGAGCTCAGTGAAACACATTCCCCTACCATACACCCATCACCAAGCCATAAATCATACTCCTATAAAAAACCTGCGAACCCACAAAATACGGCAATGTGTTACTAAAATTAGTTTTAATCTCATAAGGATAGCCGCTCGAGAAGGCCCGTGCTAGCCACATATGGGATTAACGCTGGCCGTCCAACCCGCCTGCCGTATTAACCGACCAGTTTACGATTATTACACTACACTTACAACTCTTAGGGGCAGCCGGCCGACTATCCATGGCCGGTTTATAGCAATCATTAGGGTTCGATCGACGGTTGCCAAAATTTTCTTCTTGCTTTTTTGGATTTGGAATCGCGAGTCAAACGTTCGCTTAAGCTTAGGCTTTCGTTTAAGGATTATTGAGATCGTAAATGTTCAGTGAAAAACGGAACATTTTCAATTTTTCACTTTTAAATGTAAGTTTGTAACTCCAGTTTTCTCTGACCGATTAAGCTAAGATTTTGAACACACTTTTAGTTCTTATGGTGCTGTATTTTATAATAGCCATAATCTGATACTGCAGCTAACGAACTCCGCAAATTTATGTTTTTTTAACCTTATCAGAACTTCTTTTTATTTTTATCGGTGTATATGTATTTTCGTGTTCAGTTACAAGTTACCTGTTACGATAGCTTTACACTGGCATTGGTAGGCCTCACCAGAGTAGCCTGGTGGCCTACCATGATGTCTTAAAGCGTTAGTAGTTCCACCGAGGAAAAGCGACAGAGCTATACAAGTCGTCTAGCGCCATCTCGTTCCCACAGCTTAGCTACTCACGCTTTAACTTCACGTCATGGTACGCCAATTGGTTCGTGGCAACAATCCTTTTGGAGTCCAACGTCCTACCGTTTTTACTGTGTTCCATTCAGTGCGCAGGAGTTTCAGTTCCTTCAGAGTGAGCTCACTCCATTTTATGTCTCATCTTTGCTTCTATGCTAGGTTGAGGTCAAGAGACCCATTTTAATAAAAAAAAAAACATATGAATAGTTAAAAACTATTCCAAGAGATGGAGCCACGTTACCGCTTCTGAGTGTGAGTTGCGGTAGCCTAACTGATAAGGCATCTGGAGTATTTATCCAGAAAACGTGGATTTAAATCCCACTCACAGCTGTTTTTTTTCTTTCCTCAACAATCTTTGCAATGTGCGGCGCATGCGTTTTAAAATAATTAAAAAACATCCATTTCTATAACCTACTTTGAGCACCACAGCCGTTCAATAGGCAGCTTCGATTCAAAGTAGTTATTGCAAGCTATGAAATGTGCCTCGACTGTACCGCGAGTGTTGCTACTTTATAAAGTTATATCGTAAACATTTATAGACCATTCTCTATGTTTAATCTTAGCCTGTGATCGGCTAACGAGATAGGCTTTGGTTATATTACATGTAGGTTTTAAGTACCTATTACATTTGTAAACAAGGTTATAATAGTTGTAATATTGAAGTGGTAAAGTTTTTGGTAACTATTAGGTTTAGGCACGTAATATAAGCGGTTGTATGTCTAACTAGTATTTCTAATGATACGTTTGCACTAACAGTGTATTTGTGGCATTTAAACTTTAAAATTTATTTTCATTTTGTTTTGAACATACATCTGTACCTACTTATCGTTCTGATTAAAGTTTCACTAACTGGTTCCAGATTTAATTATCAAACTGTTAACTTACAAGAAAAAGAAAGATTTTTATTTTCAAAAGCATTTTTACTTTCTCTTGTATCAAGTGTACTTTTACAAACTTTAAACTCGCACACAAAAAGTCAGTACTGACATAACTAACTATAGGACATACTCGACTCATATTTGTATGTTCTTTAGATAGTAAGTACGCGCAGCAGTCAATCGTTAAGTCACAGTATCATACGGGTTTAAGAATAAATGACTTATCAAAGTATCAAGTAATATACAAAAGATCAGACAAAAGGACCACCTTATACAACAAAAATCAGCCGACATCCCACTCGGTATTTTTTCTTCAACCACAAAAAAAGAATAACTCCGATACTTTACATAAAGAAGTACAAAATAACAAGACAACAATAGAGTATTTCCCAAAGGGAACGATTAATCAAAACGTAGGCAAACACGAGCGGTCGCGGGAGTAAACATTTATCACTATCACCACTTGAAGGAACTAGATACAACACATCTACACTTGTGGTGTAATAATAACTAGATCGAATTGTGAGGCTGAATTCAATCTAGGTCAAGATTTGTTTTTGTTTTTAATTGAGATGGCTCTGCTCTTGACTCTAATCCAGGTCAGAGGTGATCCTGCTGGGGTCGCGGGACTAACAGGCTACCCTGACTCCGGGACGTAAAGGGCTATTGAAGGAACCTATTTTTTTATTTATGTATAGAATTGCATTTGACCACTATCGCACCTGATGGTAAGCAATGATGAGTTCGTCGGTGAAGGTCAAACTATCACAACCAGTACGTCTTTCTTAGTCTTCTTCTTAGTCTTATTCCGTATTTTTCAAAGGAGCAAGCGTTTTAGAGGGATTCCTTACGTTATACGTTTGAAAGTCAGTATATTTAAGTAAAACATACATGTTACGAGTTTCTGCATTAGATTAGTTGAAAATATGATGCCAATTTCATTTCCCTGCAATACCCACAAAAACCCCAGTATTGCCTTAAAAGTATTACTTAAATAGCAAATACATTTTCACTTAGCAATTAAAAATTCGTATTCCATAATTAATTAGTCTGATGCATGTTGCTTTTTCTTTTCCGTTTTATCAACAAACACAGCGAGCTGTAAAAGAATTTGATTATACTACTTTCTCATTCAGTTGCAAGTTTTAATATTCTCTTCTGATTTAATTAACGACTTATGCAGAAAATTGTAGAATTTTCATAAAACTGTCCAGTCTGCGATTTCATTAAGAAAACAGTATTAAAATAGGGCAGGATTTTGAAAAAGAAAACAAATTTTCATTACAGCTTTATTAAAAAAGTATAATTCTCTTTCAGATCAGATAAGAATTAATAACACTGAATAATTTTCTTTTCCCGATACTTTCATAAACAAAGTTTCAAAGAATCTCAACAGAAAAGGATTCAACTAATTGAAACACAGGAACTTCATCTACCTGAGTTTTATAACTAAGGAACTTTTGCTTTTAAGAAAATTAAAAGGGAAATCATGTTATAAAAGGTAGCCTTACCCAATATTATTTCCAATTTTATGTATCTAACAACTTCACCTAATTTCTTAGAAGGAACATGACTGGTTCGTTAGCTCAGAAGGCATCTTACAGTTTGTTAGTTCAAACGAGACACTTTTTCAAACCCTTAACAGAGTACCCGAAAATAATAAAATTAGAATAAAATTGATACAGCAAAAAAAAATCGTGAGTTGCCTCACAACGTGTGTCCAACCTAGCTATTCAATATTGTCTAATGATCCATTACCTACGTTAATGCGCGCTTATTCTTAGTTTTCATAAATTAATGATTTATTAAGGTGCAAAAGGCCCGGTTAAAAAAAAAATTCTATACCTACTCCAAGTATGATTTTGTTTCCACATGTCAGTCACCGGCACGTGATATATCAGTGACGTCACTGGTCAGGCGCGTCAAATAATATTTCCATACAAGTTTCGTACTTTTATCTCCACACACCCGGGATCGTCACATCTCAGTTCAGTAAGCATCGTGCTACCGTCATTGCTACACGTATGACCAACCCGTAACGCAACTGATGACATTAATAAATAATAAATAAAAAAATAAATTCAATGATTTAGTCAAACCGGGGCTTGACTGACGAACGACGTGACTGATGTTTGTGGATACGTACACAAACCGTCGTGTGTGTGAATGCACCTTTAGGATGTTAAAAATTAAGTGCACAGTTCTTTTTTTATCTTAGCATCAAGAATCTAATAATGAATATCCTCCTTCAATACGTCACGCGTTTAATATTACACATAAAGCCTCATTTCATAAAGCCTTCCATCCTACTTATGTAATCCCTTAGTGGAGTCTTGTACCGCCTATAGGAAGTGAAGGCATTGTTGAGCTCTTCTGCTCGGTGTACATAAATAATGATCTATTTCTTGCCTTTGTCCTTTTTACTTCAGTTGTTTGTTATTCATTTTTGTAGTGGGAAATTGATAGTATTTTTTACCGAGTCATGTATTTTATTTCATTAATAACTTTTGCCCTATTTCTTCCCCATCAAATAGACACATATAAGTGGCTCATAACCATCTCAGATAGCTAGAATTTAATCTTGAAAGATTAAAACAGTGCTAAATGGTATTAATTCATGAAATAACTCGACTGGAATAATCTACATGCATAATTCAACCCGAACAAAACTGACGCATACACAAAAATCTTTCCAACATTTACCAACAAAAGAACAATCAATTCGAATTTAATATTCAAATATGGAACACGAAAGGTAAAAAAAGAAAATAACCAGCCAATTTACTTTTTCAACACCAACATCAAGCGTGTTATTTAAGCTATTCAAGTTAACCCAAAAATACCTCTATTTACCATTCACCATTCAAAAGTGCTGCGGAAACTTTTCCGCTGGCCATTCAACGAGTATGGTGGATACACGGCTTTTTATCTTTCAAACTCCAACCCTTTTTGTTGCGATGCCTCGCACTCTGAAAATAACCAATGCATATAAAATGATTCATGGTCTCAACGTGAGCGCTGGCTGCTGCATATCGTGCTCACACGGTCGCATTAATTACAAAATGTATTCTGAACTCTGGCTGTTATGCTTTGTGCTGGATTAGGGCTTTTGTTGTTTCAATTTTTAGTCTAAAAGTGGATAGTGTGCAGGCGAATTTACGTGTAATGTTATGGCTCGGACTTGGGACATTAAGTTGTGCGCACATTTGTGGTGTTACGACTTGGAACGCTACAGTGGGAACTTTGAGCTTGAAATGTGAAACGAGGTTTGGCCCGTGCCTTTTGTTTTCAGACTATTGTGCCTAATATTAGATACCTATCGATGTTCTTAATTAAAGCAGACGCTGTCAGTGTTACGATATCGATTCGTAAAGATTAAAATTATTTTACTGTGCGATCGTCGAACCGGTCACACAGTAAAATAATTACACATAGTCGATATCCATGGGTATAGTTAGACAAATAAAATAACAGTAAAAAAAACAATTTTAAAAACAAGCTTTTATTTAAATGCTCTAAAAAGGACAAAATAAACTTTAAATTAAATCAAACATATAACTTAAGTATTATATAAAAGCTTGTTGCGAGATGTACCTGTGTAAAGTATGTTATGAAACATACATTTTGTCGTTGAATTATTTGTTTGTGACAAGTACATCTCGCGACAAGCTTTTATATTATACTTAAGTTATATGTTTGATTTAATTTAAAGTTTATTTTGTCCTTTTTAGAGCATTTAAATAAAAGCTTGTTTTTAAAATTGTTTTTTTTACTGTTATTTTATTTTTAAATTTTTAGTTTTCGTTGGACATATTTCGCAGTCTTTCCATTTCATTTAGTGCGTCATTGTTGCATGGTCGTTTACCTGTTAATTTCGTACAGTCAAGTTCTTCAATAAGGAGACCTTCTAGCGATCTGACTCTACTTAAGGCCACGTATGCTTGGTCAGCAGCGAAGAGCTTTGAGCCTAAATAGACGACAAAATAGTTTTTTTTTATCGTGGTATAATCATCAAATGTGTCCTCCCACCCTACTGTCAGACTTGTACTGACTAAAATCCACGGTGTCCTTCAATAGCTCTCTTTACGTACCGGGGTCACGGTAATCCGTTAGTCCCGCGACCCCGGCAGGCTATGGCCCTGTACAGGTCCCGTCACTATGCTGACACTCTTTGAGGCGCGCGTGGAACACAACGCGCCGTCGACCCAGGCATGGTCCATGGTCAAACAGCGAGTCGCCCATTACTCGATGCCCGCATGCCCGCGCCTACGGTGGCCGGAGATCGTCTAGCGACGTCCGACGCCGTGGGCGTCTACCACTGCGGCTGGGGTGGAGGGAGGACGCTGTCCTCTGCCTCACGCGGCCCGCCTCCTCCTTGACGAGCATTATTGCTTCGCAGAAGGAGGCGACCGCTTCCCACTCCGTCTCGCCCCGCAGCATGGCCTCGACCAATGCCGGGCGCGAGAGGTCTCCACCTATCGCCGTCGTGAGGACACGGCGGTGCTCTGCCCAAGCGGGGCAGTCCTGCACCGTATGCTCCACCGTGTCCTCCGGACGATCCTCGCAGTGGTGACACCCAGGCGTTTCTTCCCTCCCTATCAGACACAGGAACCTCCCGAAACTTCCGTGTCCGGTGAGGACCTGCGTCATGCGGTAGGTCAGGACGCCGTGACGCCTATCCAGCCACTCTTCAAAGAGAGGTCTTACCGCCGCGATAGCGGCGTGCCCGGACCTCGGTTGCGACAGTCGCTCCCTCCATACTGCCCTGAGATCACGCCGGAGCTCTTCCCGCCGCGCCTCGACTTGTCGAGGCAGCGGGGATTCGCCCCGACGCTGCGCCTCCACGCGCCACTCATAGACGCGCTGGAGGGCAGTCGCCTCCAGATCCCAGGGCACGATAAAATAGATTAATATAATAATTAATTTTATTAATAGCCTAAATAGATTTCATTGTCCTTGTGACCATATTCTATCGGGAGCAGCTGATCCTGGCTGCACGACCAAGACACTGTCACCATATTATTGTATTATTATTTGGGTTGCCATATATTATGTTCAATGTTATAGCTCGGTACTATTAACCATTGAGGAGTTCTCTCGTAAGCAGATGTCCCTGGCTGCACCAGCAGGTTGTTATCATCATATTATTGCATTGTTGCCGGGTTTCCATATATATCTCAAGTTTTAGTTGTGTACTATTAACCTTTGAGGAGTTCTCTCGTGAGCAGACGATCCTGGCTGCACCACCAGATCGCACTTATCATATTATTGCATTGTTATCGGGTTTCCATATATATTTCAAGTTTTAGTTGTGTACTATTAACCATTGAGGAGTTCTCTCGTGAGCAGACGATCCTGGCTACACCACCAGATCGCACTTATCATATTATTGCATTGTTACCGGGTTTCCATATATATTTCAAGTTTTAGTTGTGTACTATTAACCATTGAGGAGTTCTCTCGTGAGCAGACAATCCTGGCTGCACCACCAGATCGCACTTATCATATTATTGCATTGTTACCGGGTTTCCATATATATGTTTCAAGTTTTAGTTGTGTACTATTAACCATTGAGGAGTTCTCTCGTGAGCAGACGATCTTGGCTGCACCACCAGGTCGCTGTCACCATATTATTGCATTGTCATCGGGGTTCCATGTTAATACCAAGTTTCAGATCGATTATGTAATTAGAAGTGATTCTAATTTGACTTGCAAGATTTGATCTAAACAAACATACAAACATTGCAAGTTAAATAAAAGCTTGTAAAAAAAAAAACGACGGGTTGCACTCTGGGAGTGCCGGCAGAAGTAAAAACTTCAATAGTAATAAACACACACGAACATTCGCGCAAGCGCCCTGCGCCGTCTTACGAATTTTCGATCAGGTCACGTGTCCTGACGCGAGTTTAACATTTTTTACCCATTCCAAAAAAAGTGCACAACGCCGCTAAAGAAGTTTTCACTTCAAAAAATCTTAGTTAAATTAAGGCACACCATCGAGAGAAGTGGAAAGGAGGCTAGTTAAAAAAAAGTTAAAAAGAAAGAAAAGGTTGCTCAGTGCAATAACAAAGTTTATCTTGTGTTTATTTTTCCAAAGTTATTTTTAATTTTATTTAAGATGGATGTTTTCTTCACTCTAGTCGGTCAGAGGTGACAGAAACTAAGTCGACAATGGAGAATACCTATTTGAAAAACGAACTTCATTTAGTTATCAGTAATTAGAATTAGTAGAGTTTGGTGATTTTACTCTACTTTTATCGTACTCTAACTTAATCTGCGTTAGAAGAACCTTCAATGAAATAATAACAAATGAAATCATAATGATCAAATTCTTTATTAATACTTGTGGCCTCAAGCAATGCGTCATATCGTTCATAATGTAAACCGAGTGAACGGGCCTAATTAATTTAATTAATGGAGTAATACATCAGAGTTCTCGTATCATCTTAGCAAACACGTTCAAATTGCAAATGATGTTGAATTATGTTTGAATTAACCTTGACATATCTACATAATTGTATTAAGGAACTAGCATCATATACCCTAATATACATAGGCCGTAGGTTCTCAAATGGAGTCCGAGCGCCGGTAAGTGCAGAGTATGAAGTCCACCTAAAAAGTGGACAGACGATCTCATGAAGACCATTGGATCGCGATTCTCGCAAGCCGCTGCCAAGTATTCCTATTGAATCCTAAAGTGGAGGCCTCAGTTCAGCAGTGGACGTCCTGCGGCTGTTATGATGATAATGTTGATTAGGATAGCTTTTTTTTACCTGGTAAAATCAAATGAGTCCTCCCACCCAGGGCAGAGTGGGAGGGACTGTCAGTCTCATACTGACTAAAATCCACGGCGTCCTTCAAAAGGAAAACTACTATTACAATTAAATAAATAACTATTCCACAATTAAATATAAATAAATATTGGTTCGGTTTATTTGCGTAGCAGCCACGACAGCACACACAAGAACAACACACGTCAAAACTCCGAACATAAACAATAAAGTGCGTACTGGCCACACATAACATTGATCATAAACCTTCTATGCACACTTCAGTAGATTGCTATATTGTCACCCACTGCAATATCGCCGAGTTTACACAGAAACCAGTAATGTCGGTACGGCCTGACATAAAGGACCTTTTTTTTACGTGGTAAAATCATCTTATCAGTCCTCCCACCCAGGGCAGAGCGGGAGGGACTGTCAGACTCGTACTGACTAAAATCCACGGCGTCCTTCAAAAGGAAAACTACTATTACAATTAAATAAAATAAATATTCCACAATTAAATATAAATAAATATTGGTTCGGTTTATTTGCGTAGCAGCCACGACAGCACACACAAGAACAACACACGTCAAAATTCCGAACATAAACAATAAATTGCGTACTGGCCACACATAACATTGATCATAAACCTTCTATGCACACTTCAGTAGATTGCTATATTGTAACCCCCTGCAATATCGCCGAGTTTACACAGAAATCAGTAATGTCGGTACAGCCTGACATAAAGGACCTTTCTTTTTTTTTACGTGGTAAAATCATCTTATGAATCCTCCCACCCAGGGCAGAGTGGGAGGGACTGTCAGACTCGTACTGATTAAAATCCACGATGTCCTTCAATAGCCTCCGGGGTCACGGTAATTCGTACAGTCCCACGACCCCGACAGGCTTTGGCCTTCTAGAGGGGGGCCCCGTCACTCTTTGAGGCGCGCGTGGAACACAACACGCCGTCGACCCGGGTATGGTCCATAGTCGGACAGCCAGTTGCCCATTACTCGCTGCCCGCGACATAAAGGACCTTGGCTAAAGGAACAAAAACTAGTTCAGGTGTAGATTCAAAGATGATTCTGCTGCCCTGAAGTATATTTATGAGGAGGGTAGGATCCAGCTACAAGCGGTCCACCATAGGCTACCTGTAACCTACGGTGACGGCTCAGCCAGCCCACTGACGGTAGAAGGCTTCACTAAGACCGCCTGACTCACGACTCTGTATGATTCTGGCGCCATAAAGTTTTTACTGGATTCCGTTGGTGTGCAGGAGTTTCAGTACCTTCTGGGTGAGCTTCTGAGGCCTCAGATGGAGCCTTTAGGCCTCAATCTAGCACAGAAGCTATCTGAGGTAGATTGAGGCCAAAAGCAAATTTTATTCATTTATTATTAAAAAAGTGTAAATGTGGTGTTATTCCGCAACGATAGGATTATTTATGCCGTGTCCTGCTTGCCCTGTCGTTTTAATATAGCTAGAGAAAAAGGGAATAAACAAACTCAACGCCGAATTTCGGGCTGAAACAATTTAGATTGCCGCAGAGACTAATTAATTATCACGACTTTTTTTGGTTATTTTACCTACTTTTGAACTACTAGTCGAAGACATTGACCCTGGAATGTAGGTATACATATCTAAATAACGTATGTTATTGCATAAATGCAAATATTATGTTCTAGTACGACGTATTGGTTTTATACGTCTATAAGACTCAAGTTTGCATTCGATGACCGATCGATCGCCAACAGGAAATAAAGCGGTTGGGGACAGTTTCGCATGCAATATCTGTTTCGATTTACTGAACTACGGCTTTAGCTTGACCCAAACAAACTGAAGGTGGTTACTGTTGACATCTGAAACAGTGTTTCAAAATATTGGAAACAATAAATATTTAAGAGAGGCCGGTGTTGTGAAACAGATTTTTAATAAACTAATTTGCGCTATCTATGACATTATCATAAAAAACAAGCTCTTTTTGGCTCATAAACTCTAAACTGATGGTAAAATTCTCATCGAAGACTTTTCAGGCTCTAGGTAAGATACAACTCAGTCACTTTTTACGATATCAACGCAAAGCACATAACAGAGAATATAAAAACGTAATACCACCTTAAAAAATCATAAAAAGGTAACATCCCTTTTATATCAAAACCTAATATTGTAACCAGCAAAACCTTTTACCCATACAACGCGGTCTAACAAAGGTATGTACCCAATACTAGAAATCAGTGTCTATACATGCTCCTATAAAAATAAATGGCACCAATTTTCCCCGGTGTGCTTTCAATATAAACATTAGCAATCGTCGGGGCGTGAAATTAACTTTTTACATGCGTGTCTACACAGTACAAAAAAAAAATCTATGTAAGTATACATTTAATGATATCGCAGTTAAATAAATTGCATGTTCCTATTTCCCAAATGAGTTTACACTGGTATAAAAAGTAATTTGACACTGGTACAGATTCTTATCACGTTTCGGAGATTTTTGTTTTTAGTATTCTACTCGCTGCTCTAAACTATAAAGCGATCTACAGTGATGACTAAAGCATTACTCAACAATTGACTTTAGTTGGTTCGAAGGAACATAAACATAAGTGACTAAATGTGAGTATACTCGTAATACTAAGTACACCTCTGCCTCTGCGTGGCTTTACTATTCCACAAATCTATTGACAATTATTGGTCTAGTTATAATCTTATAGTAATATTGTTTAATCTGTTGTTTAAGTAATTAAACATGTAGTTCAAAAATTATTTGTAATTAATTAATTATTTGTATTACATTTGAATTTGAATATATAGTTGAATTATATCTTACAGAGCTAACTAATCAGAATATGCAATAAATAGCACACAAATAACACCTTATTCATCACCGAGGTGACCTTGTCATGACAAGGACTTCAGACACTGGCATTGCGCATATTTTTTGACGGCCGGTGTCAACAAAAGTTGCGAGAGTGCATTTACCGAAAAATTACTTTCAACCGCATATGATCCGGCTAGAACAACAACAGTACATTTTTATAGATCAGGGTTGATCAAACATTTTTCAATAACTCCTCTGCCTAAAAGAATGGGTGCCTATTAGCCAGCAAAATGGGTTTAACGAAGTCCTTACTAATATTTGCACATGGAAACCTAGTAACTGCAAACGATGTGTAAAATAGACTGTGTGAATAATGATAAATTAATGTCTAGCACAGTAACATACGGAGTTACTCAGAAGTAGAGAAAAAACATGCATACTACGATGACCTCTAATAAATTAGGATAAGCCTAAAATCATCCAATGAGACCCTCTACCCTTTTTTTTAGCTTGGTAAAATCATCGAATAAGTCCTCCCAGAGCAGTATCCTGCAGAACAGGAGGGACTGTCCGACTCGTACTGACTACGAGTTACTCGCTGTCCGAATACCCGCGCCTACGCAGGCCGGAGATCGTATGCCGACTTCCGTCGTCGTGGGCGTCTACCACTGCGGCTGGGGTGGAAGGAGGAAGCTGTCCTCTCCCTCACGCTGCCCGCCTCCTCCTTCGTGAGCATGACTGCTACAGAAGGATGCGACCGCTTCCCACTCCATCTCGCCCCGCAGCATGGCCTCGACCAATGCCGGGCGCCAGAGGTCTCCGCCTATCGCCGTTTTGAGGACACGGCGGTGCTCTGCCCAAGCGAGGCAAAGGCGAGCTCCACCGTGTCCTCCGGACGATCCTCGCAGTGGTGACACCCAGGCGTTTCTTCCCTCTTTATCAGACACAGGTACCTCCTGAAACTTCCGTGTCCGGTGAGGATCTGCGTCATGCGGTTGGTCAGGACGCCGTGACGCCTATTCAACCACTCCTCAAAGAAGGGTCTTACCGCCGCGATTGCGGTGTGCCCGAGTTTTCTACCCTGAGTGGAGCGGAGAGGCCTCAATTACAAAGCAACTAATGTAGGCTTGTGACGGTTGTAATTTTCAGAAAACATGTTTGAAAAACCTTCAAGTAATAGTAAAAAAAATTACCGTTATTAATGGTATACGGTGTAACTCAACACAAAATCCCATATTTTCCATTTCTAATTATATGTTTGTACTACAACAATAAATTCCACACCCACAAACACAGTAACTTCAATGGCTGTCCATTGAAGTTACTGTGTTTTCATTTATGACGGCAGTATTAAAAGCCACTTACTTTTAAGTTAATGTATGTATAGGTAAAGTAAAGGTCTCAATAAAATGAGCGCTCTATTTCGTTACATTTTAAATCGATTTAACTGCAAATTGGAATTTGATTGGATGTGCCAATCGTGAGTGGCTTGAAATGAATTTTTGGGACTATTGGAAACATAATAGTATAACCTCGTTTTACTTCACTAACGAATTGTTCATATATATGATTTAAACTTCGTATTAATTGTAATTGATGTTGAGTAAAAGTTTGAGACATTATTCATCATATTTTAATTGACGATCAATTATTTTGGATCTGCCATAATTGTTTTTCTTGTAATTCGTTTTCCGATGAAATTTCTTTTATTCTGGATTCGTTTTAATTTTAATCGTAAATATAAAACTTTTAGCTTCCTTTTATGTTATTACATATCTTCTAGAACTAGGCTCATAATTACAGTTAAGAAGATCAAAGACATTGGCTACAAACTCGCTTTTGTGGGCACATTTTCAGCACTAGTCGCACTGCTTTTTTGGCTTTAGATATCATGCCTTTTGCGTTGCAGGGCCACGGTAACTCTTTTGAACTATCGGGCCTATAAACACACCGCTTGACTTTAATGTTAATTTTACATTCACTTCCTCTTCCGATATGTTTTGTACCGAATATTTTTAACATATTCGTAAAACTACGTTGATTTTCAGCGATCAGAAATGTATTTGATGCGGCATAAACCATTCCACTCATACGAGTACTTCACAACTCTACACTACATAACCCTCAAACGCTGTATCGAGTTTTCCATTTCATTTAATATTCACAAAGTTTATCAACGTTAACGTTTCCACTCGAATGGAAATCCTTGCAAACTCCACAAACTTTTCACATTAAGAAATGACAAACATAAAACATTTATTTAAATACGTGCATTTGTGGGTAAGTACTTGAACTATTCACAAACAAAATGTCCACGTATATTCGAGGTTGGTAGACGAAAAGCGGAACTTCAAAGGATGTAATGCGGAGGCCCGTTTAGTGGGGGCAGATGGGAGTCGGGTCGCGGTCAGCTTCATTTCCGAACACAAACCTAGATCAGCGGCTGTCCACAGGGTTGACCAAACTCACGGATTACTTACTTGTACTCAAGTTTGTTTAGGAACATCGGGTGATGTGTATGTTAGAGCGAAAAACTTAAATTGCTTTTTGAGTGTGGTAAGCATAGGAATAGTGTACTAACTTCGATCGTTGACGTTAATATACAGAGTGATTCTTTAAAGTGACTACCTGAGGAAAACGAGTAGCAAAAAACTTTGTAGGAAGTTTTATCTCGTTTTTATGAAAACATTTTTACTGTATTTCTTTCATTTTTAGATTATTCATACCATAAATAAAAACTGGTAAAATTGATCCAATTTCCTACGCTCTTCGATTCTGTTTCGTGAGAAAATAATTTCAGTAAAAAAAACCGGCCAAGAGCGTGTCAGGCCACGCTCAGTGTAGGGTTCCGTAGTTTCCCGTCCGTTACAATAAGTGTTAACAAATAGCCTTTTTTTAAACTTAAATAATTGATTATACTACAAACTTAGTCCAGGAATTTTGTACCACCTTCTTGTTTTTTTTGCACAAAAACTGTTCTTTCCATCAAGTTCAAAATAATTTTCCTAGAAAGTCCTTATAAAGTTCTACTT
Organism: Agrotis puta; assembly: GCA_943136025.2. Taxonomy (NCBI): domain Eukaryota; kingdom Metazoa; phylum Arthropoda; class Insecta; order Lepidoptera; family Noctuidae; genus Agrotis; species Agrotis puta. The sequence goes on from OW964172.2 coordinate 12,288,682, forward strand.
TCCAGATTTTTTTCATATTTTCTAAACTTATGGTTCAAAAGTTAGAGGGGGGGGGACACATTGTTTTTGACTTTAGGAGCGATTATTTCCGAAACTATTGACATCATCAAAAAATGATCTTAGTCAACCCCTATTCATTTTTAAATACCTATCCAACGATATATCACACGTTAGGGTTGAAATTAAAAAAAAAATCACTTTCTATTTTACATATAGGGGGGCTACCCTAAAAAAACATTTTTTTCCAATTTTTATTTTTGCACTTTGTCGGCGTGATTGATATACATATTGGTACCAAATTTCAGCTTTCTAGTGCTAACGGTCACAGAGATTAAGCGAGGACGGACAGACAGACAGACAGACAGACATGGCGAAACTATAAGGGTTCCTAGTTAACTACGGAACCCTAAAAACGGGCGTACAGAAATTTGGTTAAATAACTAACCTAACTACGCAGATACGAGTAATCCGGTTGGTATCTCTTTGAACAGGTTTTATCTGCAATTGGGTAACAAACAAACAAATAGTTTTCCTACATTCAAATAAAATATTCTAGGGTACATACATTGGGCATGCGGGCAGCGAATAATGGGCAACTCGTTGTCCGACCATGGACCATGCCCGGGTCGACGGCGCTTTGTGTTCCACGCGCGCCTTAAAGAATGTCAGCAAAATGAAGGGGGGCTAGAGGGCCAAAGCCTGCCGGGGTCGCAGGACTCACGAATTACCGTGACCCCGGAACGTAAAGGGCTATTGAAGGACACCGTGGATTTTAGTCAGTACGAGTCTGACGGTCCCTCCCGCTCTGCCCTGGGTGGGAGGACTCATTTAATGATTTTACCATGCTAAAAAAAAGTGTACATACATTACACCTTGTAATATAAAGATTTATTACTACTAGTTCCGAGAAAAAAACATGTAAAAGGAAATAGTTACCTACTTTACACTGGACTAAATCTAATTTATGGGACCCAAAACTATAATTTAGTCCCGGTAATACATTTATGTGTCATTAGCATTTTGGCACCAAGAGAGAGCTAAAACCTACATACATTTATTACACAGTAGCACAGCCTCCAATGATTTAAGTGGATACATTAAGTATTTGACCTCTTTTATCTATTTTAATTCTCTCTATAACTGCATCAGATAGTTCATTCTGTAACCCAAGATATTTTTCGGAACTACCCCAATATTTGCTATGAATTGGCAAAATAGTTTTAGAAGTGATAAATTGGCAACATTACTTTAGTATTTAATATATTGGCAACATTATTGTTTGAACATCTTTTCTGTAGAGCTAAAAATTGTAGAACGTTGTTGGAAGAAAAAGACATTTGTTTTACTCATAAATTTGCTTTCAAGTGGGTGTACTTTCTTAATCCTTAAAAGATCAGTTTTTTGATCAGCGTATTAAACAAAGATAAGCTTTATCTCATTGGTAATTGTCATAAACATTACTACTGTATTAGATATTTCCTTTAAGAATGTTTAATAACAGTCCGGAGACAGGACTTGTGCCTAGTTATGGCTGAAGAAATTATAGAACATAATTATCTTTTTTTTTTTGCAAACGGAACCACGACATAGGAAGGAATTCCTAGTGTGCAACGTTATGAAAAAGAAGAAATAAAATTGAATAGTTGTGGATTAGAAAAATTTAAAATAAGACCCGTTAAAACCAAAATTTCTTATTCTGGCAACCCTAAATGTCGAAACTGCGATGTCACATTAGGGTCTAAACCTCTAATATATTGTAAGCTATCCGATAGCAAATGAGTCTATTGCGGTGAATTTTCTGCAGGCCCGAGATTATAACGCAAATACACTGTTGACCTGTTAAAATGACCAAGGGCAACGAAATTCATACATGTTGGTAAATTTAAATTAAATTTAAAGTTATCTTTAAAGAGAGGTTCTCCTTTGCTTAAAATTATAAAAATTATTAAACATTTTCAACTTCGAATTCTAAGCAATTTTGCTATTGCTGTTGTTGCATGCATAGCGAATAAATCCTCGTAAAACAAGAAAAGGATCTAGTATCCCATTGTGTTAGTTGTAAATTCAAATACTAATAGAATAGAATGACGACGGCCATGCCATTTTTTTTGTTTTCAGCGGAACCGTTTGGAGGTAAGATCGGGTAACTTGGGATTTTTAGGGCCCCGTCTGTGCAACGTATGTTAGGGCCCATCCCTGAGGAGTATGACCATGCCGAAACCAGATTACAGAGATCTATATTTCTAACTGACTATCTATTGCTATACTATTAATTGCTTCTTATTGCGATTTCTTTTAATCAATTTGGGCGTGTAGTTTTCCAGGCTCGTCAAAACAAGTTAATGAACAACATTAACTTTATGACTATTATTTAATTAAACTAATTACCAACAAACTGCACACAAACTCGTTGCTCCCAGTTCAAGAACTAAATAGCTCACGATGCCACAAAAGAAGAATTACTACGTGCAGCACATTTATTTAACTTTTTTTATAACTGACGACAGAGTTGGTTGGCTCAGTTGTACGTGAGCCTTATGTGGACCACTTAATTATACCATCTGGCAGTAGCAAGCTAACTGAGTAGTTTATTGTGATAGTGTACTCTAAATGTAGGTACTTTGAGCTCATTACAGCTTCTGTCTAAACGTTGACCGTTGTCATTGCTTAGTTTAGCAGAATTGTACCTATTCTGAATGAATGAACAAAATAGGAAGGATGCGTTCACATTGAATAATTGTATCGTCGAACGGTATAAATTTAATTTAATGCGTGAATTGCAATGACAACGTTTTTTTTTTCATTAAGATCCCGTCTTGGGACAAAATAAGTTACTTTCATCCCTAGGTTAATAACGTACAATTTATTTGGTTATGCGCACGAAGCAGAGCAATCGTTATGCTTCCTGGTTTAGATAATGTTTAGCGATAATGAAAAAGTATCTACGATCACGTGTAGAATTATTTAAAGTGGTTTACAGTTTGCCAGAGTGACATTTTTGTAAATTATGCTGTTACGAATAAAAGCTTTTTCATTTTTTCCACTTCTTTATATTATTAGCCTATAACGTTCCCATTACGAGTTCATAGCCAACGTTCACCATGCAGGCCCAGTACGGGTTGGCCGATGTCACAAGAATTTGAAATTTTCGGTTCTAGGACATGCCGGTTTTCTCACGATGTTTTCCGTTACCGCTTTGACGATACCTCCTTTGCTCGTTTTTGATTAATTTCGTTGCAGAATTCAAATCAGTTAAATTCACATTCCAGAACTTTGACGAGCTTCATTGCTTCGGCATTTTTCTGGTGGTCGCCACTGCTGATTCCGACTTTCGGGTGTTATCGGAATCAACAAAGGCGGAGGGATTGTCAAAAAAAAAGATGGAAGTGGATGTGTGTGTTTAGCTCGAATTTTCAACCTGAAACTCTAAACTCGAGGCCACAACTGCTGTCAGCTTTTGATGATACAAAAGTTTAAGTTTGATGTGTAAAATTGGCTTATATTTATGCATTAGCTCAATTACGTGTGATATGACGAAGAACATAAACTTGAATGAAATACCTTGCTCTCTTCTTGCTCTCGGTGTACATCTCGCGCCTCCACTACACCACTGAGGTAGATGACATCGTTGAGTACGTGCGCCGGAAGCTGAACTACACGGCGAGGGTGCAGCTGTTAGAGTCGCGCCGCAACGTCAATTTCAAGGCGTTTGTGGTGCGTATCCCGACGTGCTACCTCAACCTGGTGTTAGAAGAAAGCTTTTGGCCGCAGGACGTGGTGTTCCGTCGCTTCCGCGGACCAATTCCACACGACAGCACAAAGACGTAGTGTAGTGCTAGTGAAGTGTTACTAACTTAGGCTTAAGTTTTATTTACTAACATTTTTTGTTGATAATTATATATATATACTTAGGTTAAGGTATTTATCTATGGGTCTTTGTTACCTGAAATTAAATGGTTTATTATTATTATTATTATTAATAATCTAGATAGACTTGTTTGTCCCATTTTACTCATAAATAAAATTCCTTCATATTTATGCCAGCGCCCTTCAATGAAAAGATAGTTTGCAAGATAAAGTAAGTTATTTTCCGAGGCAAGGCCACGACTAGGAAATATTTTTCTCACAACTTTTTCACCTCACATTTATAACGGATAAAGTTAGAAGAGAGTATAAACAAGTTCCTTTGACATGCTGAGCAAAAAATATCTTTTTTTCTAATACCACCACGCGGGCTAGGTTTTTCATATAAGCTGAGTTGTACTGCTCATCGAGCCGTGCGCTTGGCAAGCAATTTTCTCGATAATTAAAATAATCAGCATTCGCATTACATCTATTATTTAAAAAGAAAAATAAAACAGCTCGTGATAGCAATTTTGCTCACATCATAGGATAAGTTAGTCAAACATTAGCAATATCGCAAACAAAAATCGTTCTTTATGTTCAATCTACGTATCGTATCATAAATGTATATAGAGCCAACACTTACCTTTTTTTTTTTTTTTTTTTTTTTTTTTTTAGGGTGGCAAAATCATCAAATGAGTCCTCCCGCCCTGGGCGGGGCGGAAGGGACTGTCAGACTCTTACTGACTAAAATCCACCCGTGTTTCTTCGGATGCCCTTTACGTTCCGGGGCCGCGGTATCCTGGATTAAGAAAAAAGCCGCGACCCCAGCAGGCATTTGGCCCCGTAAGGGGCCCCGTCGGTGACGCGTGAAACACGACGCGCCACCTACCCGGGCTTGGTCCTTGGTCGGACGGCGAGCTTACCCATTACTCACCGTCCGCAAGCCCGCTCCGCCGCTGGGCCCTCTGCTGTTCAGAGGGACACGCGTTGGAGCATCCACCCGACAGGCTATTCGCATACGGGCAAAGAGACCCCTTAGGCACACAGTGCCTAAAAGAGTTTTTGCCCGCATCCCAGGGTGCACCGGCCCGAAAAACTGGTCTTCCCCCCGGACGTATCCGAAGGGGAACTCCAGTCCACGGGCGCACGTGGAGGTTTCCTGTCTTAGCACCCCAGCCAACACTTACCTTAGTGAAAAAAGGTTTTGCAAATTATGATGACATATTAATCCATCTACTCAAATACCAAACATTTAATATGATCCAAATGTATGAGGTTTGCTGACTACTTATTCACGATTACGATGTTGATCTCATGGCAAAGTTGATTTAGTTTTCAGTATGGTACTCTGTATCAAACTCAGATTGAGGCGAAGCGAAGCAGGTGTGGCGAAGCGAAGCGTTTTTATTTGTAATGTATGGAATTGTTTAAATCCAGTCACATAGAAAAGCGAAAGCGATCCGATAGCGTGACCGAACCGATGCGAAGACGTGGCGAAGTCGTATTTGCTCTGTTTTATGTCGTTCATAAAAATCCAGCTTATACAACTGCCACGCCTCGGTTCGCTGCACTCAGTTTGCCGTCTCGTATCGGTTCGTTATCGCTTCGGACTCGGTCCGGTTCGCTATCGCCTGTCTGTTGGACAAAGGCTTTAATGACCATTTTATACATGCTGTAGAAACCAGATGTCAGAAAAATCGATCAGCTTTTTCACATAACAGAGTGATAAACATCCAAACATCTTCACAAACCTTCACACTCAAATGGGATTGCCACTATATTTGCTCCCACAAATCCTAATAAACGACCAACTCGACCTATCTTTTCATAAAGCGAACCTCTAAATATCACGAGCCACGAGACCTACTTGAAACCGTCACCACGAAAAAGCTTGGCGCAAAATAATTTCGCCCGTCGCATCACTTGACCCCACTCAAGTCAATAGTGGCCGATGATGGGCCAGCCCACCCGATGTTGGCCATAAATAAATAAGTGTCTACACCACTGGCACTTGACGGAACTGCTGTAGCTTATACTTAGAGCTAGTTAGGACCTAGCGAACTGTAGTTGATGACGTCAGAGTTAAACTAGTTACGCTGTTTTCTTGAAAGTGTTGGTGTTGTTCAAGGAAGCGACCTTCCTTGAGGGTTTATAATTGTAAGTTTTTGCAATGCATTTTGGTGAACAACAGTAAAATAACATGTAGTTGTTATTAAAATCGCAATTACCATCAAGTTTCATCGTCTGGCTACTAAAATTTACAAGTAGCATGTTGGTTTTGTTTAGTTAATACTGTTGTCATACACACTTTTTTATGTCCTGTTCACGCCCTCAGGCATGGCGACTTGCCACGCTACTTTCGCAGTGATACGCGCACCTCTAACTTAAGTATATTTACCTCGTGTAATTTGTGACCAAGCAGGTAGACATAATACTCTCTATTATGCACACATACAAATTACGGGTATTTACAGATATATCTTGTACACAATGGGCGGTCTTATCGCTAAAAGCGATCTTTACAAAACAACCTTTTCAAGCAGTTACTTATATGACTCAAAAGAATTATTTTGTGACTATTCAGTTGAATATTATCAACAATCATAAATCTTCACTCTTTATAAACTCATACTACAGTTAACGAAACCAATTTGAAGTTAATTCCACATCAACAATGAAAGAGCATTAGTCTGCCATTGAATAAATACATTATTTACCTTCTCTAAATCTGGTACTTACGTAAATTAGGCTGCCTCATATTTTATGGAAAGATGTTACTTATACGTAGGAGAGAGGGGGAACATAACTAAAATATTTCACACGCTTAAAAATTTAAAGTGCCCAAGTGAGACTTATCATGTGAGACTTTTATCAAACATTATTTTATTTTATCAACACCTGAAAGCTGAAAAGTTAATCGTTCATTGAACTAGCTGAATAACACTAAATAATTGTTTAAGAACGTTTCCAGGTTTATCAAAGTGCATTATATTATACTAGCTTATGCTCGCAGCTTCACTCTCATGAAGCTTGGTCATTGTTTCACGTGATCCTATCATCTAAGTGTTAATCTAGGCCAGGGGTGGCCAACCGGTCGATCGGTCGATCGACTATTAGTCCAGCCGATCGTGGGAAGGTAAAAAATATAAAAAAGTAGACCAGACTGCGCAATGTAATTACCAACTACTGCATCATCTTGTATCAATTTTCAGTCGCTGTTCCGTCACGGTATTTATCCTCTAATCGCATAAATTTAATGAAAAAATCTCACGTGTGATATGAAAAGGAACTCCTAAGATTGGTCAATAAAAATACTACATGATTGTGTGCTAAACTATGCTGTTTCAATTAAAGATTTCAAGAAGTATGTGATTGGTAGATCGCACAGCATTTCGTTAGTAAACAATAGATCTTATGTTCAATCAAGTTGGCTACCCCTGATCTAGGCTATTAACTATTTATGTGTGATAATTTCAATAAATTTGTGCGATAAGTTAACAAACATATATTCATCCATCCCTCCAAACAGACACCTATCCTTTCTTACATAAACCATCGCATCTACAAAAGTAAATATAGTCAGATGGATTTTACAAACAAAACATATTAGGAATTTCTAATACCTATTTGTTATATTTTGTAAAATGTTGTCTATTTAACCCTAAACTTAACATACGAAAAAAAATTGATAAAAAATAATTGTGGCATCAAGTCCCCCAGACATTTTTGTTTATGCTACCTACAAAATAATAAACAAAAAACTTCACCAGCCACTGTGGATAAAGCTTAAAAATAAGAAACAAACAGACAGCTATTGGCCCTTTAATCTTTTTCTTCTCTGGAAACCTGTCCGTACCCACACATACACAGAACAAAGCCTTGTCAATACCTAACTCATCCGAGAAGAAAACATAACGAAGGTAACTTTATAAAAAAAAAACCTCCACCACGTTGAGAATGTGATCTGAATAAGAATGTTCCATCAACGCCCTTATCACGATCTCACAGCTTATCAAATTTGTTGGCCAGCCCTTATTAAACCTCTTGAGATTTTCATTAACTTTATATCTCAGAGAACACAATGGAGTTCACATAAAATGTAATTGTTTCAGTCAGAAAAATATAATACAGCAAGATATTGAGCCCCAGCGAACGTTAAATTTAAATTATACGGAGCCTATGAACAGCGTCCAGTGGTATTTTATTAACTTAATAGGACTTAAGTTAGGCATAATTATCTTGGGCAAAGTTTTAATTTTATACATTCCGTTGAAATATCGTTGAAAATATTACTTCGTTTGTTTTATTTTTTTATCTCCCTGGCTTGGTAATGTGCGAGTTTTAATTTGAAAATTCGTTTTAAAGTTTCATCCCTAACAGTCTTTTCTAGCCAAAAAGTTATAAAAGGCACTCTCACGTACACAAAATATGATGAAGAAAATAAAATGTTAAAGTTATATACGTCTAGACTAAGTTTTGTGAGAATAAATGTCTTTAACAGACACCACGTGGCGTAGGTAGCAGGTAAAAAGAAAATTACATAAATGCTTAACTAAACCCAGACAGCCGACCTTTACATACAAAAGAGCCAATTTGTGCAGGTCACATTCAAAGTTATTGTGAAGACATCATAGTAAGTTTAAGTTTATGCTCACATAATAATATGTTTGACATTAGCTAAAGCTTTTTTGCTGGAATAAAAATTTGACTGCGAGTAGAACTCGAACCTGCATCCTGCTCACAGAAATGAGCCCGGGATCGAGCGAGGAGATTGTAAGATTCCCTCACTAAAACTCAACATTATTCTTTCAGTTATCCTTTACGTTCCATGGCCACGGTATCCTGTTTGGACGACTGCTTACTGGCCTGTTCTGACGACTGTCTCTTATGGTCACCCATCATCGATCAGACCTTATATTCTTCTGCCTAGGCAGAAGAGGACACATTGGATAATTATACCACACTAACAAAAAAAGAACAAGAAAAATCCTAGGCAGAAAACACCAACACACATATAAAATTAAATTGATTAACAAACACATATTTAATTAAAATGTCTAGACTTTTAAACAAGTAAACATTCAAGCGATGAAAGTTTAAAACTAACTAAACTAAAAACTAAGTTCAGCTTGAAGCAACATTGGGAGGAAATGTGAGCCAGTGCCAAAAAAGTTTTTAGTCATTAGAGAATTCTATGAGAATGCAATAAGGCGTAAATAAACTATTCTATATTGTTTGATTTTCTTTTAAACAGACAGTTTAAAGTTAAAAGAGATAAGTTGGCTTCAAGACTGTAATTGTACGATTATATTTTCATAGCGAAGCAGATTTACATCTACAGACCGATCCGATCGGTTGGTGCTGGTGGATCAGCAAGTTTGCCAAGTCTGCACCTGTGTCTATTTTGAACGAGTACATAAGATAACATGGATCTTATTTGCCTGCACCGACAAGTACCCACCCGTATCAAAGTATCTTTACCGTCACTTGAGTCCGGGCGGGATGGGAGGGACTGTCAGACTTGGACCGATAAACGTACCCATAGGCCATTCAATGGTTAACTGTGGGACTCACATTATCCCATGGATTAAGTTGTCCCATGGAAAAGAGGGCAAAACGTTGCGCTGGAACGATAGTTTTGTCCAAACAAAGGGTAAACTTCAATGCTTTAAAAAAGTGGGCACTGGAAAAAATAATTATGAAAATTATCAGTACAGTAAAATTGCATTACAAACAAAGTTTAATACATTTTTGCTAACATCATTTTCCTAGAATGATAAACTAGTCTATACGTAATGTTATTTATTACGACACAATAATATCGCAACGTCATCCATATTAATACTTTCCCATAATTCTGACCACCTAAATCAAAAACAATAATAAATAAAAAGATCAAAACAAAAAATGACATTCAACCGCATTCCTTCTCATAAATAACGACTCAACTGTTAGAAGAAAATGTTGTATCTATGAAATACGTTAATTCGCGTGTGTTTGCAGGCGATGAGCCAACAAATTGTTATTATTTATAGTTGTGTGCGTGCCAACGTCGTGTGATACCGCATGTTTCGAATGGAAGAGAAAAAAAAAGAGAATAATTAGAACATGACTTTGTTGCGGTTTTAAAGACGATATAGAGGTATTAAGATGGGGATGCGGATGGTGATGGATGAGTAATGGGTGACTCGCCGAACGATCATGGACCATGCCCGGGTCAACGGTATGTCGTGTTCCATGCGCGCCTCAAAGAGCTGCCAGCAACCTATCGGGGCCCCCTTAGAGGGCCAAAGCCTGTCGGGGTCGCGGGACTGTCTCATCAGGTAACTGTGGCCCTGGAATGTAAAGGGCTATTGAAGTATCACCGTGGGTTTAACAATGTCAGTACAAATCTGACAGTCCCTCATTTGATGATTTTACCACGATGAAAAAGAGGTATAAAGATAATGCGTAGATTAATACAGTACTCATAACCAGCAAGTGCTGATTATGTGTACTGTAACTTCAGCTTGGCAGCTGATAAATAAAAAACCCTCACCAATACTTACAAATTATTTGTTGATTAAAAGGCACGTCACTGATATTTCTGTCCTGTGTAGTGGGTAGGCGCACTATGGTACTGTCCTGGCTTAACGCGTAGCTGGGGCAACAGACGCGGCCGCCGAGGTGTTGACTCCGAGGGGGAACCTCGCTTCACCCTGCGATTTCCGCAGGGTGAAGCGATTCAATTTATAAAGTAAAGATTATAGCAAAGGCTATATTATATATTTGACCGTACTTCGTACTTAAAGGTATATGACACAAATTGTATAAAAATTGAAAAAATGTCTCTAGTGTACGAACGATGGTCGCGGGACTAACGGATTACCGTGACCCCGGTACGTAAAGGGCTAATGAAGGACACCGTGAATTTTAGTCTTACAGTCCCTCCCGCCCTGCCCTGGGTGGGAGGACTCATTTGATGATTTTACCACGATAAAAAAAAGTGTACGAACGAGGAAGTAATTTTATCAAATCAAATCAAATCAAATCATTTATTTCAAGTAGGCCAATTACAGGCACTTATGAATTGTCAAAAGACATAAAATTAAACTAGTACTAAAAATAGTTATGGTGCTACAGTCCCAGTCACAAGACATAAAAACTGTGAAAGTACCGTAGGTGCTCATTCCAAAGCGTAGATCTCTATGGAGAAGAATGAGCAAGAAACTCCATGGACACTCTTTTTCAATCGCCAAAATTTTTACAAAACCATCGTTACATCATTCATCTTCAGATGGTACATTATGTGAGAACGATGTGGCAAGTTAATAGTGTCCATAGTTAATATAAAAAAGACAATTCAAAAATAAAGTTATTAATAATTACAAATTAAAATTGACCATGGCAGCTTAGAGATGACCAGTCCCAACTGACAGCGCCCGTTCACGAACATGACACATATATCAGCACCATTCAGCTCAACCATTTTAGAGGGAACCAAATGATCCGACATACGCGCCACCATCAGCGAGACATTTGAGTGAGCATGACATACTCTCAACCGCCAGAGTCATTCAAGTCAATAAAAGACATAGGTATCTGGTCAATGATAGCTCTTAAGTACATAGTACTCACACAATGCTGGCTATGAAGTTATATAATACTAGACAGATTAACTCTATACAATGCAATGTCTTCATCCGCTTCAAAATATTAATAAAAGATAACCTACAAACGAAACTAAAGTAGGACAATGATGTCCGTTAATCCATATAAAATAAAACAATTACAAACACATAAAAAATAAAACTAAATGACTTAATAAAGTCAAAAAATAAATAAATAAACAATTATATGAACCCATATAACTAGTCCGGAAGATAAAACTAATAAATCGAATCTATACAATGCAAAAATAGTTTCAAGCTCCTACAACAATTTCAGATGCTAAAGATCCAGTTTCCCCTGTGTTTGTGGAGCAGGACCAGCATTAAGCCAAGCATTTTTATCAGCAATATAATGCCCCAACTTATAATATGCCTGCCTACATAGTGTGCGTTTAATGCAAGTTTTAAATTTCGTCTCACTCAGTTGGAGTATGTGAGGAGGTATTTTATTGTAACATTTTAAACAGTACCCCATGAAGGATGAGTCTACTTTGGCTAACCTGAAACCTGGTTGAACTAATTCGTCCCTTGTTCTAGTACTGTAATTGTGCCTTTCACCTCTTTTACTAAATAGGTGCAGATTCTTTCTAGCGTACATGATGTTTTCGTAGATGTATTGACAAGGTACAGTCATGATGTTAATTTCCTTAAACCGTTCCCTTAAAGAATCGCGCCTGCGTAGATTGTATATGGCTCTGATAGCTCTTTTCTGCAGAATGAATATTGATTCGATGTCTGCAGCACGTCCCCATAACAAAATACCGTAAGACATAATACTATGAAAGTAACTGAAATAGACCAGTCTCGCGGTATCTATATCAGTATATTGACGGATTTTTCTAACAGCAAAGGCTGCTGAACTCAGGCGTCCTGCAAGAGATGTTAAATGAGGACCCCATTGTAGCCTCGAGTCGAGCGTGATTCCCAGGAAAACAGTTTTGTCGACGAATTCTAATATCTCTCGATTCAATACTATGTCACAGTCATTACTTTTGACATTCGGTAGAGCAAATCTTACACATTTCGTTTTTTTTCCATTCAATACTAAATTATTGGCAGTGAACCAAGAATGGACCTGCTGTAGGGCAACATTTATATCGTCAACATTTGAGACACGTCTATTCATCTTAAATATTAAAGAAGTATCGTCGGCAAACAATACCATTTGCGGTTCTTTTTTAAATAAATGGGGCAGATCATTTATATATACTAAAAAGAGAAAAGGGCCCAAAATCGAACCTTGGGGTACTCCCATTTTAACTTTTAAACCCGTGGAATTGACACCATTTACTTGAACTTGCTGTTGCCTATCATTTAAATACGATGTCACTAAGCTGAGCGCAAGTTCACCTATACCGTAATGCTGAAGTTTCATGAGCAAAGTTTCGTGATCAACGCAATCAAACGCCTTCGAAAGATCACAGAAGATCCCAATCGCATCTTGAGATTCTTCCCACGCAGTAAATATGTGTTTCAATAAGGTAACACCGGCATCAGTCGTACAACGTCCTTTGGTGAAACCATACTGTTGCTCGTGTAAGATTTTATTGGTGTTGAAATGAGTGAGCATCTGATTAAGCATAACCTTTTCGAACACCTTGCTGAAGACTGGCAAAACGGAAACGGGCCTATAGTTGTTACAGTCTTTACTATCCCCAGATTTAAAAAGCGGTATTACCTTACTGTATTTCATCAGATCTGGGAAGACCCCTTGATCTATGCACAAATTAAATATTGCGGCTAAATACGGTGCAATAGTTTCAATAATTGAGGAACAAACTTTGGTAGAAATACCCCACAGATCTTCGGTAAATTTGACCTTGATTTGCTTAAAAGCTTTCATAACTGTCATGGGGTTTATATGCTTAAATTTAAATTCATTAGGACAGGCTGAAACATTCCTTCTTAGTAAATCAAAAGAAAGCAAGGGTGAGGAATTTATCGCTTCCGTTGTTCGTGTTGGGATACTGGTAAAGAAATTCACAAATTCTTGAGCGATACCTATGTTGGACGTTACGATACCGCGCGAAGTCTCCAGTGTGAAATCAACATGTTTTTTATTTCTATTGGTTTCATTATTGATAATTTTCCACACCGTTTTTATCTTATTATCAGCTGACTTAATTTTGTTGCTAATGTAGAAAGATTTAGCTGCCTGACAAGCGTTTTTAAAAATTTTCGAGTATGTACTAACATATTTATTAAAACTCTCTGTATTGATATGAGGCTTAAGGCCATAAAGCTCAAATAAGCGTTCCCTACTTTTCCTAATACCCTGTGTTGCCCAGTCGCTGAAAATAAACTTTGGGTTAATAGTTTTAGTTTTCTTTTTTAAACTATTATTGAACTCTGTATGCACAACCGCGAAAAACTTTTCATATAATTTATTTACATTATTTATTTCAGGAAAATTGCAAGGTATATTTAATTTACTTATTAAATTATTATTAAATCTATCTAAGTTGCTGGGTGTTATTATTCTAGACTGTATTTGAATTTTTTGTATTTGTTTATTGGTCGTGAAAGCAACAGTCTGACCAGTATGATCTGAAGGAAGGTAATTTACAATCAATTTATTTATGTAATCGCAGCAACAAAAAATATTATCTATACATGTAGCAGAATTTGTGGTAATACGGGTTGGTTCTGAAAACACATTCGATAAGTTAAATGATTTGAATAGGCTTAACAATCTACTACTATTGACATTATTTTCCAAGATATTAACATTAAAGTCACCGCAGACAATAATAGATTTAGTACCGGTTTCAAGTTTCGCCAAAACATCTTCCATTACTGACTCAAATATAGAGTAGTTCAAGTAATTTGGGGGTCTGTAAACGCACACTATAATATGCTTATCCAGCTCAACACAAGACAATTCAATGCTATGCTCGACTGATAAATCAACAATATCATTACGAGGCTTATATTTAATACCATTTTTAACTAAGATTAAAGAACCTCCACGTATCTTAGATTTTCTGTTAAAACAACTACCGACATTGTAATTTTCATAATTAATTAGCATTTCACAGTCTTTTAACCAATGTTCTGTGAAGCAAACAATTTCAAACATAGTTTTTTCTAAAAACAATTCAATTTCTAGCTGTTTAGATAAGAAACCTTGAATGTTTTGATGAAATATTGTCAAGGAATTCTGCTTAGACCTATTTTTGCATTTAACTATTTGTGAGCAAGAAGATACCTTGGTTTTAGTTAATAAATCTTCTGTTGTCTTGCTTACTCGTTTAAAGAACCTCCACTATTAGCAGAAATGCTAACGTCAGTGGTCACCACCCTAATATTACTACTACTACTAATACAATCAGTGATAACTATATTACAATACTTAGACATACTAGTTATGTCTGTGTGAATATAAAAAACTAATAGCCTAGCTATTTCGTGTCTATACATATACGGCAGATACACAGTACCTCGTGTAGACCAAAGTTTATCTATACAACTATTGGTATCAAAATACATAAGTTTGTCACAATAATGACTAACTAAAAACTGAAGATGGTTATTCAGCATATAAATATAATTGTTTTGACTGGTAGACAATTTGTCAAAATATGGGAAAGCACACAATACAATTTTTCTGCAATTTAACTTTAACAACTCAGTTATGCTATCAGTTAAGTCCTTTTTTTTAATTTTGGAACTATTTCCTACAAATATAGTGATATCAGTATTCTGGTTGTATTTATTATTAGAAACCGATGCTGTAATCTGCTTAAATGTTGAGCCAGGCATGCAATAATTTTTACAGGAATAGCATATCCATGAAATTAAACTCGAACTGCCCGTTACGAGAAAACTCGAGCTGAGGCCTGATTTGTAAGTAGTTTCTGTAACCCACATGGGAAAAATTACATAACCTTTCGTCTCTTGATAAAGATACGGTCCTATACAAACCTATGCAAGTACCTATATTTACCTTTGTTTTCAAACTTCTTTTAGTAGTAGGAAAGCCCTGAAAATGATACGGCACTAGCACGAGTGTGTGGAGTAAACGTAGAATATCTGAATGTACAGTAAATGCGCCGATTCTTTCGAAAATATAAGTTTTTTTTAACATTTCGGTCCAACTTTTCAACCTTAAAAAATATCATTAGCAAATAAGTGTTATAAGTAATAATAATATAATAATAATATAATAATATAGTTTATTTCTCACCATTCATAGCAAACAAGAGTTACAATAAAAATTAAGTGACTAAGTAAAGAAGTATTTTTAATTTTTAAATGGGAGTATTTACTTGGCGTTTACGTCACTCACACATGCTAGCGCTTTATGTTTCTTTCTTGAGACACTATGTCTCACTGAGAAATGTGAGACATTGTATCAACGTCGTAAAACGACTGTGACATGAAACTGTCCTTGATTGCAATAAACGACCACGTGTGTAAACGACGTTTCAGAAAAATCCTCCTTTTAAACTGTTTTCATTGTAGATAGGTATGTTCAATGTTTTACAAAATTATAGAACAACTAGCGATTTATCCCGGAGTACCAGATAGACTTACCTAATAGCTATAAATATTGCCGACACAACAAAAAAAATGTGGAGTCGTTCGGAAGTCGTTCGGAACTTATGCGCGTACAGAAACCACATCCGTTTAAATGCGTTTAATTACTTTCTCACACAATTTGAAACAGTCCCATAGAGGGCGAGAACCATTAATAAGTCCACTAAACTTCTTCAGCAATTCAGTTGCAGTAGCGTATAAATTAACCAAACGCTGCAGCTTTAGCCCTCCGTTACTAATTCCCCACATGATTACCGGTTTCCGTTCGCCGATGGCTTTACTCTGAATTTTTCATTAAGCCCGCCATCTAATTATAGCAAGGAACAGTTACAGGTATTTACGCCGTAATTGTTGAAATTCTGTTATTTCCTCGAACCCATCAATATAAGTAATTACCTGGTACGGAACTTCTGTATCATCCTATTATTTAATTCATACCTACACTTAATCGAGAAATTAAATGCCACGGACCGTTCCCATTTCATTTCCAAATAGACGAAAATTTCATTACTTGAGAGGTGATGGGCGAGCCTGGCGTAGGCAGAATTCTACACGTAATTAACATTATTTAATGTGGTGTCTCCTGTTTATTTTAAAATAATGAGAGAGGTATTTTTGGTGTAATTAAACCAGGGACATTTCATCTTGAACTACAAACAAATGGGACTTAAGTAGGAAGTGATAATTAACCAACGAAAATGAGTACATACGAGTAAGTAAAATTTAGAAATATGTTAATTCTTCAAGAAACAAACTTTTACTTGTTTTAAGATATTTTTTTTTAATTAAAACGTTGCGTCTAGGATTTTTTCCTGTGTCATGTGGGTGCGTTTACAAACATATCTATACTAATATTATAAAGCTGCAGAGTTTGTTTGTTTGTTTGTTTGTTTGTTTGAAGGCGCTAATCTCTGGAACTACTGGTCCGATTTGAATGATTCTTTCAGTGTTGGGTAGTCCAATCATCGAAGAAGGCTATAGGCTATGTAACATCACGCTATCACTAAAAGGAGCGGAGCAGCAGTGAGAAATGTTTCAAAATCGGGAAAATGAATTACTTTTCGAGAGCTTCCGTTGCGTGCGCTGCGTAAACGGTTAAAGATACGCAAAAATTATGTACTACGGAATTATTTCTCAAGAAAAGTTCTAAAATAAAGTCCGCGAGAGCATATATCTATCTTTTAAGGTTAAGTCACTATAACCTTTTTTGTGGAAATCAAATTTGATTTTAAAGAGGTTCATTATTTGCGAAGGTATTTTCATTAACATGATATTAATCCTTATCCAAATAAATACGTTAATCATCACAAGCATTTGATTTTGAACAAAATTGCCCTTGACATCGTTTGATTTTAATAAATATCTAAGGAGATATCACAGTTTCAAAATAATACTACAATAAAATAATGACTGCCTCGGCAAGTCATGATTGCGGTCGTAAGATCATCTTTGAGAAGTGGTTGGAGATGCGCTACGGCGTCCTCAGCCTCAACTTCAACCTGACGCAAGTCCTCCCGGGCACGGTTATTGCGAGAGGTACCTCAGGGATTCGGCGGCAGGCGAGGTGAATGGGGAGCAGTCGGAATGCGTGCGGGAAAAGATATCCTCTACCTATCGCCCCAGCCATGGGGCAACAAATCGCGGGGCATATTCCAGCCGCTTGCGGACGGGGGGAATGGGTAGCTCGCCGTCCGACAAAGGACAAGGCCCGAGCCACGGTGCGTCGTGTTCCACGTGCTCCAACTGACCGGGACGGGACCATAGGGCCAAACGCCTAACATGACGCGGGTGAAACCGCGGGCAGAAGCTAGTAAACTCATATACACAAACGCCCAGACCCGGAACAACTACTTGTAGGTCATACAAATATTTTTTTCGTGCGAGAATCGAACTCGCGACACGCAGAGCAGTAGTCCGACCACTCAGCCACTGCGCCAACCGTGTCATTGTGCGCACGAGGTCGCAATTTTTTTTTATTCGGTGTAATAATCAAACGAGTTTTGAAATCATCAAATAAAAACTTAAAAAACGAATTACCTCATTTGTTAATCATAGAATTCGAATATATTTCAATAAAACTTGTTTTCAGTAACAAAAACCACTCTCAATTAGCCATCTAACAAAGGAGAGAACTTAATACGCAGTTCCACCGATCAATGGAGATTAGGCTTAAGGTTCAGTTAAAGCCCGCGCCATTTGTTCAAATCCTCTAGGATCGTCGTGGTGTTTGCCATAGACTACTTAGCGCAATTTGTTCGACTTAATTGATGGAAAGGGATTATTGTAATGCTTGCAGACTTGTTGCATATCCATGTGTGGATCCAAATCCCGCGAATGTTTGCGGGATTTGTACAATGTTTATGATAATGTTCGGGAAAAGAGCGTCGTAATGACACTGGATTTTGTTATTAGCATTATTTTTACTATTATTCATATTATCTTGTACAGACGCCATAACACACACATCAACCTATCTCAAAGTTTCATAGATTTTCAACCTTATCACCTTTGCCAGATTCGGGTAGGTAGGTTAACCTGCTGGCGTCTGTACATTTTTTTATATTTTTTTTTATTTTGCCGCTCAGCTAGACCAGGATAAGGAAACGTGAAACACAGCCACAGGTTAGTCACGGTAACAGAGAAAACTCCTAACTTGATTACGTCTATCACAGTATCATATTGTACCTTGAAAAGTTGAGACACAGCACCAACATTTTCAATATATGCAGACAGTCTGCAATGCAAATGAACCAGAACTTTGAAATACAATACACGTACACTACAGACACACACGTATAGCTGGAAAACTCGCTAGCGATCAGTGCACAAAGATAGAAGTCTTAGCAGTTGCTTCCAAGTTTTGTGCGTGACCGGCGTTTTACCACTTACAGGGTTCTTGGCTTGCGCCAGAGTTTCGATCAAATTGAACACGGAGCGCACACTTGCAGTTTCTCAGTGTCGAATGAAAGCAATTTTGCTTTAGTATTATTTTGAACACGTTTGTAATATGTCTGGTTGTGGGTTCGGTGGGAGAGTGTTACAAATTGGGTGTGACAATTTTGAGACTTTATGGTTTTGTAGTTTTAAGTTACAGTTTTAAACAAATACCTTCAGAGACTTTTTGTTTCTAGCCTGTTTTTTTACTATAAATCATGTTATCATATCATATTTCATAGACGTAGATATTAACAACTACCAGAATGCTAGTGAAGGAAAAGATAGATAGAATAACCTGGACTTATTTTTGATCGATGGTCTCGCGATCGGACACTATGTCGTCAGATAAGCAATGATGGGACCGACGGTAAAGCAGTCTTGCCTAGAATTAAACTATTCACTCTTGACTTAATAAACCCAAGGTTGTAGTTATTTATCAGGAAACACAGACTCTGACAAGGAATTCCACTCCTATAATTATCAATATACGTAGCCATGTCAGAAACCCATAGCGTTTTCAGAGGAGGCTTAATTAACTCTGTGACCGGAGGTGGCCACATCTGACATGAAAAGAAAAAGAAAATCAGATCATTCACAGTTAATTTAACATTTTGTATGAACACTGAATAAATGAACAATGCAACTTCACACACGAAATCACATAAAACGCAAAGCAAATTCAGCAAGTTAGACCTTTCGGTCTGTCGCGCCTAAACGGTCTAGCGAATAAGCACAAAAGAAAGCAATTGAGTACCAGAATGTGAATACAATTTGATTGGCACTCACCCTTCCATATTCGTGATAGACGACCGTCGGACTGAAACGTGTCCAGCTGTGACGAATAGCGGCCATTTTGCGCGCCTCAATAATAACTGTCAAATCATGACCGCTCTGTCATAGAGCAAATAATAATCAAGGAAATTAGTGCTGCGGTATTTATGTGTGATTCATCAATCTTTTTATATGAAAGTGAGCTATTTGTTAACTTAATAGCTGTTTAGATAAAGTGAATACGTTTATTAGTTTGTTATTCTGTCGCTTTTCATGTGCTACGGACAAACATGGGAATGAAAACCGCTTTAATTATGTATTCCAAAAAAAATATGCTATGAAATTTCACAGAACCATGTTAAAACCACATAAGATGGGCACATTTACAGCAATGTAGCAATGGGCAGATTTATTTTATAAACTAGAACCTGTTTTCGCACCTCGCATAATTCGACAACACGGAAGTAAAAAATTGCATGCTGCGTAATCCAAGCAGTCAAGCATGTAATGCGGCATGCTACTTTAATTATATTAAGAGCCATATTTACTCACATTAAATGCTAACATGCTATCATAATAAGATTAAATTAATTTCATTAAGCGTGCCCGTAACACGGTAATCCCGTGGTGTTAATTAAAACAAACGAAATTAATTTAATATTCCAGATACATCTGTTTGTGTCGGTTCATTACTTTGTATTCGAACATTTTAATACTGTTTGTGAAAATGAATACGTAGTTTTAGGTTGGATCAATTTCAGTGATTAAAGAATAAGTAGCAAAGTACATAAGATCGGGTTCGCCGCAGTCGCGGCGGTAAGACCCCTCTTTGAGGAGTGGCTGGATAGGCGTCACGGCGTTCTGACCTACTGCCTGACGCAGGTCCTCACCGGACACGGAAGTTTCGGGAGGTACCTGTGTCGAATAGGGAGGGAAGAAACGTCTGGGTGTCAACACTGTGAGGATCGCCCAGAGGACATGGTGGAGCATACGGTGCAGAGTCCTGCAGGCAGTCGCCCCGCTTGGGCAGAGCACCGCCGTGTCCTCACGACGGCGATAGGCGAAGACCTCTGCCGACGCCGTGGGCGTCTACCCCTGCGGCTGGGATTCAGGGAGGACGCTGTCCTCTCCCTCGCGCGGCCCCTCTCCTCCTTCGCGAGCATGACTGCTTCGCAGAAGGAGGCGACCGCTTCCCATTCCGTCTCGCCCCACAGCATGGCCTTGACCAATGCCGGGCACGAGAGGTCTCCATCCATCGCCGTCGTGAGGACACGGCGGTGCTCTGCCAAAACGGGGCAGTCCTGCACCGTATGCTCCACCGTGTCCTCCGGATGATCCTCGTAGTGGTGACACCCAGGCGTTGGTATGTATACACTAAGCAGTATTCAAAAGCGATGTTTTGCTATCATATTGATTAAACTTTTGCCTTTTCATTAGACTTCGATTTTGGAAGCCATACTATTACGAAATAGGTCTTATTTCAAAGTGGAAATTAGTAACCAGTATTTTACGAGTAAATTGCGTTTGAATTTTTTTAAGTGTATACATGTTATTGCTCGTAACTGTACACCTAATTCCTAACACATGTTCAACATCATTTATTTCCTTACACTTCATATATTACTAGGAGTGGACTTACCTAATCTAATAAGATCCCAAATAAAATCCCTTTCAAAACCGAACTCACCCAATACATCCGCCAAACAAAAGGTATAATACTTTTACTTTCAATCTAATCACAATTAGGTAAGTAACCCATGTAATTACTTAAAGTCTCGAGCTCCACTCGGCCCAACAAAAAGAACCTGGCTATTTCATCGGTTACAAAGGGAATTTTTCCAAACTTCATCAAGGGCTTCGAAGAAAAAGTCGGATTCCGAGAAAAAAGATTTGACCCTCCAAAGTTGGGGGCACCTGACATACTCGTACATAGGGGCTGCAATGTCTTTATCTGATTTCCTGCTACTTAAACTTTATCTATAAGTCGGGGAAAATAATGGTAATATTATGTATCATTTATTCATAATGTAATCGAAATAGTAAGAATATTTTTTAAGATAGGGGAATTTATAGTCGCTTACCGTAATAACAAATCTTTATTTATCTTCAAAAATGCAAGTAACTACTTCAAAATTCATTCCCGAAATAAACATATATCAAACAACTCTACGAAATAGAAGGACGTGTTGTATAAAGCAAAAACAGGAGAACAACATTGAATAATCAAAAGTAAACATGTTCAAATGCCTAAAAAAGGCCTTCTTATTGTTAAAAACTATTGAAAATGCTGAAACTTACTTTACTTTGTTTTGTGATAAAATTACCAGTCTATATGAAGTGGATCGAAGAATGTAAGGATCGTAGGTTTTGGCGTTCTGTAATTTCTGTCTAGCTCATGGAAAAAAAGGCGTGGCTTTATGTATACAAACTGAATATATAAACATACATACATAAAGATGCTAGATCATACTGCCATACATAGCCGTTTATAGAATCTGTTTCTATAGAGAACCTTATTCGAACCAAATTGAAGATCTTAATTAACCAATTCTATCTTAGCCAGCCATTTATACAAAATTATAATCCAAATCTAATCGTTCCTTATCACTCTTATCTCTAAGTGGTAAATTAGGAGAGGAATTGCTTGAATATGTTAATTTGCGGTATTCATGATTGCATCTGCACTGAGCCGCAATTTCTGGTGCACATAGAATTAGCTGTCTGGAGATAAGTACTGGGAACTTTTGCAATTAACGAAGGATTACATATGAGTGCGCGTGCTTTAATATTTAATTTAGGAGTGGTGTTCTTTTAGTAGATTGTGCCCAGTGAAACATTGGCACTTATTTATACAAACTAGTATTATAAAAGATGAATAAATTTTTAATGTTTTTGAAGTGAAAACTTCTTTAGCGGCGTTGAGCACTTTTCTGTAATGGGTATAAAATCTTAAACTCGCGTCAGGACACGTGACCCTGACCGAAAAAGCGTAGGACGGCGCAGGGCGCTTGCGTGAATGTTCGTGTGACTTTATTACTTTTAAAGAAGTTTGTATGCTGGATACATTCGTTGCTAGGTAACATTGTTTATAAAAGATGTACGTCACATTGGAAAATTATTGAAATAAAAAGTCAACCATTTTTGCGAGTTTTACTAAAATCTGTTCACAAGATATTTCCAACAATTACTATTCAAGTTTTCACTTCTGCCGGCACTCCCAGAGTGCAACCCGTCGTTTTTTTTTTTGGTACAGGGCTTAGACTGGCATATACCAGAACCAAAAATTTGAAGATATGTTACACCTATCAACCCGGACTGGGCCCGTGTGGTGGATTTTCAGCCCATTCCCTCAGGCTGCCTACTCCTTCGCTCTGAGAGGAGGCCTGAGTTCCAGCAGTAGCAACATTATTGACTAGACACTTTCACAAAAATTTACAGCAAGTAGTTCTAGAAGCACTTGGACCATTATGCTATGAATTTAGACAAAATCTATACGTAGTGTGCGTGGTAGTACAACGGCTCTCGATGACGGTAGCAACGTCAACCATCGTTGCGACGATCCGCTAGAAAGACAGTAACCAGCCAGTATATAGTGCCAACTTCTTCGGTAGTTTCTAGAAACTTGATAACAAACATACAGCGCCACTAGCTGTACTTTATAGTATACATACATGCCTATATACATTAGTAGTTATCATTATATTGAGAGCTAACTCGTTAACATAATTTTGGTTGCTCACATTAATATTCGCATTTAATTATGAAAACCGTCATACGTATTAATAAACAGTTCCAAGTAAAATTACAATAATTTTCACATCATTTCACGCGTCTAAAATAAACTCCTGTATTTCGCGGAAAACCGATATTTAAAACACAATTATTACGAGTACTACCCGCTTTCCAATGAAATGTATTAGTGGAGCCGTTACGTAGTATGTGGAATTAATAAGTTATTGGAATTTTAATCCATTTCGGATTATCGGTGTTAAGTTTTATTAAAAAAAAAAAATACAGTAATTCAATAAGATATAGCATTACCTACATCCACCCTCACAAACTTTCGCAAAGTAAAAGCAGTATGAAATAAAATATCAGTAGCTATTTTAAAGGATGGTCGCGGGACTCACGAATTACCGTGACCCCGGTACGTAAAGGGCTATTGAAGGACAACGACTCTACATTGAACTAACATAAACTCTTAAAGAAAACTGACTTTTTATAAAATAATATCAGAAAATTCAAACAACTATTCGATATATAAAATCGGTATTAACGACCATAGACTGTATCCTCTCTATCTCTTTGCACAGTCCATCAAGCAAAGGCAAATAGGCATAAAAAGTAAAGGAAAAATAAGTACAAAATACTTCGTAAAAGTGTGGCCATAACATAATTTATTTTGTTTTGATGTTGTTCTTCCTATACGAGGCTCAGATAAGGGAAACTTTGCGTCAGTAAAAGTAAGTAATCAATGTGGTGTTATTAATGTCTTTTGTTGTACTCCATTGGTTACAATGTTTGTTTGTTCAACAGAAATCGGTGGTGGATCGATTCATGAACAAAAACTAAACGTTAGGTACTTCTTCTCTGACTCTTACATAAAAAACAGACTCCTACGGCTATCTATTCATAATGAAATCACGAAAAGTCTACATACGAGTATCAAGTACGGTTCTAACAATAAAACTAAACAATACTAAAACCATAATTTTGCCAAAACAAAAAGTAATCTTGTACCAGTACACATCGTACAAACATAATTAGTTTCTTTAATATTCTTTCGAAGTGCTCACTCAACACGAGTTAACACTAAAACGCTGCAGGCACCGAAAGCGTGTCAACGGGCCCCAGGCCCCCGGGCCCCAGGCCTCCAGGCCTCGAAGTCGTAAAATGACACGCAGTCACAGCTGAATTAACGTTCCCAGATTACGATTCGTGGGTCCTATAGGTGGGTCACTAATAAATCTGCTCGAATAAACCCAGTCATAACCACAAGGATAATAAAACTTTACAGGCCCGTGAAATAAATTTCCATACATTGAGTACAGAGCCCGCGTAGTCGGTTATATACGCATACAAATGTAACCATTACGCGTGAGATTTTGAATTAATGATGTTATTGCTTCCAGTGTTGTGTTGGCTCGTAAAATATGTAGGTTATGTTAAACTGTGGAGGCCATTCTTTATTGTTTTAAGTTAAAAAATACTGGTACAGTTTGTTTTTAATTTGGGAAATCTACTTATTAATATCTGATGTTGATAATCGGAACTTGATTTGCTAATTAGTGGTTTGCGTAATCTATGTGAATGAAAACTTTGTATACCTTTTTACGAAAATTATAGAGGTATAGTTTGACAATAGATACTTGTTGAGATGTTCTAACTTGAAGTTTGAATTAATTAATTCTGATGACACATTTACTAAATATAATACTTATTAATATTTAGATATAAACTCGATTTCTCAAATCTGTGATTTAAGTAAATACTGGGTTATATTTTAATGTCTTAGATGGCTTTTTTTTTTGCGTGGTATAATCATCAAATGAGTCCTCCCACCCAGGGCAGGGCGGGAGGGACTGTCAGACTTGTACTGACTAAAATCCACGGTGTCCTTCACGAGCCCTTTACGTACCGGGGTTACGGTGATGGGTAAGTCCCGCGACCCCGGCAGGCTCTGGCCCTCTACAGGCCCCGTCAATTTGCTGACACTCCTTGAGGCGCGCGTGGAACACAACGCGCCGTCGACCCGGGCATGGTCCATGGTCGGGCAGCGAGTCGCCCATTACTCGCTGCCCGCATGCCCGCGCCTACGGTGGCCGGAGATCGTCTGGCGACGTCCGTCGCCGTGGGCGTCTACCACTGCGGGTGGGTCGGAGGGAGGACACTGTTCTCTCCCTCACGCGGCACGCCTCCTCCTTCGCGAGCATGACTGCTTCGCAGAAGGAGGCGACCGCTT
Source organism: Agrotis puta (assembly GCA_943136025.2). Taxonomy (NCBI): domain Eukaryota; kingdom Metazoa; phylum Arthropoda; class Insecta; order Lepidoptera; family Noctuidae; genus Agrotis; species Agrotis puta. The sequence goes on from OW964172.2 coordinate 12,314,386, forward strand.
CCCACTCCGTCTCGCCCCGCAGCATGGCCTCGACCAATGCCGGGCGCGAGTGGTCTCCGCCTATCGCCGTCGTGAGGACATGGCGGTGCTCTGCCCAAGCGGGGCAGTCCTGCACCGTATGCTCCACCGTGTCCTCAGGACGGTCCTCGCAGTGGTGACACCCAGGCGTTTTCTCCTTCCTTATCCGACACAGGAACCTCCCGAAACTTCCGTGTCCGGTGAGGACCTGCGTCATGTGGAAGGTAAGGACGCCGTGACGCCTATCCAGCCACTCCTCAAAGAGGGGTCTTACCGCCGCGATTGCGGCGTGCCCGGACCTCGGTTGCGACAGTCGCCCCCTCCATACTGCCCTGAGATCGCGCCGGAGCTCTTCCCGCCACGCCTCGACCTGTCGAGGCAGCGGGGATACTTAATAGACTTCAAGAAAATTTAAAAGAAACTTATGTAAATCTTTCATTCAATGTATTTTGTTATTTTATCTATTTTGACACTAATTTAAATAACTTGCACTAAGAAAGTTGAGCCATAAATGTCTACAGCTGTCGTGCTGACGTTAAAAGAAATATACTCAAGTTTAAAGTAACATGGACTAAAAAAACTTTTTTTTACAAAAACTTAGATTAATGTTCAAACATACTCATACTAATTTCGAACTTATTTTGCCTTAATATAGCTTAAGTTAGTCATTACTGCAACAACAATACAACCAAGCAAATCAAAGGAAACACTTTATTGGATTGAAATAAACGATATTAAAAAAAAATTACGTGTAGTCTGCAAACCGACTAACTAAAAACGTGGTAAAATACGAGTATTTAGTTTGTACGGTATGTTTCAGAGAAAACTAGAAACAGTGACGTCACTACTAAAGGGGATGACTTTTCTCTGAAACTGGCTTTACCAGTTGGCGATCGTCATCCATAGTTGTACAAATATTTGAGGAACTGCCTCAACTCTATTGACGCGTGTAGTGGGTAGACACTACACAGCCGGCCAGCCGTTTGATCGGGAACCATCCTTCAGTTTGTCGTCACGTTAAACCTTACATGGTAAACGACTATTAAAATATGGACTGTGTGTCGACGGCTTTACAAGCGGCAACTACCAAAGCGGGGAGTGTCAACAGCTCTATATAGGTAGCCCTTGGTATAACCATGCTTTTGCACCAAATTTGTTATTTTCATTGGAACAATATTCATTATTCATTATTTACACAGTTTTCTTGAAAAATAAAACGTTAATTTTAAAAGTAGTTGTCCGTCGGTTTACGCAAGCTACCGGCATTTAGGGCTCTAGAGACAAGAACCTCTTCATCATGCGAACCGTATCAAGGAGTACTGCCTTCTAACAGGCCCTTGATCAAACCCCGTAAGAGAGCCTCGAAAGAACTTCAGAAGTTGAGACAGAACTTTGCCCAGCAAAGACCTCCTTCTTTCTTGCTTTTCCATTTATGGCATCTATCAGCAGCGGTAATGGCTCTTATAGTAATTGGATCCATAAAATAGAAAAAAAACATCTCGAATTTTAATATACTAAAATAGACGACGAGGCAGCCGGGCTAACTGAAGAGCCATTTTACAAACACATAATAAAAGCGATTTTCATTGACGAAAATAATGAATTTATAAAGTACTAGCTGTACCCTGCCACGCTTCGCTGTGGCATAAAAAAACAGTTTTTTCGCGGTCGCTGATATGTGACTGATGCAAAAAATAGATAGAAACAATCCCTGATGCAGATTATATATCATGTTAATTTTCAGCTCAATCGGTGCAGAGCTTTTTGAGATTTTGAAGCGTACACAAACCAACATAACATTTTTAAATATATAGATTTTTAATCAAATATGTACAATTTGTAACTATACTGAAAATACTGTTTCTGACTTTTAATTTTTTTGTTAAGTTCTGGTAAAAACATCAAAGTAATCCTTTTATTTGACGAGGCAGAATTTCATTTGTATAATAATTATGTATGCGTTTTATTACAAGCTTTGTTTTGTTTATTTGTTTCATTCCGATTCTGCCTCCCCCAACTTCCTTTGCAAAACACGAAAGGAATTTAATTCATGTTTTATTTATGTCGTTTATATAGGAATAACATCAAATAAAACATTGACGAACATTAAGTAGAGAAACACCATGAAAAGATTGTATAAGTGGCCTTTTAAAAATACTGGCTATATTTAAATTTTCACTGTCTTAAAAAAATAAGAAAGAAATGCTGCCGAAATTTATTTTATTATCCTCATTGTGTTCCTAACTACTAGTTTCAAATAAGCAAAACTGAAATGAGTATATAATGGGGTTCTCTCTAGAGTTGACTTTCAGTCAAATCGGATACAGCTTAATATCAGTATTTTACATGGAGCGACTGCCTATCCGAGTTCCTCAAACAAAGTGGGTAATACGATACCCAAATAACAGCTGGGACCATTTTTTTACGTACTTTCCGAAACACGGAGGACACTTCCTACTAATAGACGGTCACCCATCTACAGAAAAAATCTCAGTAAGCACGGCTTACTTCAAGTTTATTGAAGTCCGACTTGTGCAGCTTTTAAATAGCAACAGCCGCAAAAGTACAACGAGCTTCTCATTTTTAAATGCTGATTGGACGATATGAGTATGTATCGTACCGTCAATCAGTCACACTCTTAACAAAACTACTTCAATGAGTGAGAAAAAGACTTTCCTTTTTAATTCGGTACAGCAACCAGTACATATGTAATATATGAAATGACGCAGTACGACCTAAAGCCTTTGTCAAATAGACAGGCGTGGCGAATGTGAAGCGAGGCGTTTTTATTTGCAATGTATGGAATTTTTTTAATCCAGTCACAGTAGATAGCGTGACCGAACCGATGCGAAGACGTGGCGAAGTCGTATTTGCTCTGTTTTACATCGTTTATAAAAAGCTAGCTAATACAATTGCCAAGCCTCGGTTCGCGGCACCCAGTTTGAAGTCTCGTATCGGTTCGTTATCGCTTCGGACCGGTTCGCTATCGCCTGTCTGTTTGACAAAGGCTTAATAGTTCGACCAATAAATTCAAACAGTAACAAAAACTCTTTACATTTTGAATGTCAAAAACTCCAGATAATGTGACCATCAATTCGGAACATGTCATTGAAAACAAACTTTTAACATTAAAGTGTTTCACAAAAGAGAACCGAAAGCTCGCGTGTACAAAATTCAATTTAATAAAAACGAACCTTTACTTCGTTATTAGTTTCGTAGTTTTATTTTCCATTTAAAGTTTCGGAATGGAAATATACAATTTGAAATATTAAATTCAGATTAATGAATCCAATTATTGTTTCGTAGATATAGACGGGTCTATCAAAATGTAATTTTCCACGAGAGATACTATCAAAATATTAATTAATTTTAAACTTGGAAATGGGGTTTTCATAAAAGCACTTATATTATTTCGACCTGGCACTAATTTAGAAAAACAATAGTACATTGTTCACCAAGAGGAGAAAGTGACCGATTACCGTCGAGGGTGTCGTTTGAATCCCGAGCCGTAGGCGAGGGCTTTAAAACACCCGAGATCAGGAATCGCACTTTCTCTCGAGTGATACATAGTGCTTTATACTACACCTGTGTGGAAAGTACATTGATACGGGGAGAAAACGCATCTGAGCGGGAGAGAAAGCGTTTTCTCCCCGTATATTTGTTCGATATGCAATTATGTACTTTCTACCGTAAATTTGATAAAGTATCAAGGTACTTTCCACGCAGGTGTAGTATAAAACTGTTTTTTGTTTACTTTTGCAGATAGAAAGAGAAGAAAACTAAGAGAAAAATTCACACATTCATAAGTCCTCCCCCGCCCGCCCGTAGGACTCATTCGAAAGAGATGTCAGAGTCTTACGGGCTATAAAGTCCGCACTGTTCCTTTTGTTGCCTTTTGCTGTCCAGTGCGAGGACATCCTGCTTAGATAATCAAGCGACTCCGGCAGGCGTTTGGCCCAATGGTTTGCTATTGCTGATAACTCCTTGAGTCGGTTTCGAAACCGGCCCTGGGGTACTACTATCCATGCATGACACCCGTACTATCGTCCAAATTTTCGGGCCTTACCTAATTTTAACACTTACGGACATAAGATTAGTTAGTGAAAGAAACTTAAAATTGTTGACAACATGATTAGAATGTCGTCTTGACTCCCGATGTGTTTTCAGAATAGAGTCCGTAAATTAGTTGACGGACTAAGAGAGTAGACCCTCTGGTCTTTAATTGGGTGGCGAGCTTTCCATTAGTGGTCCATTAGTAGTTCACATTTATTATACAGATGACAACTAATTACTTCCTTTATTTGTGTTTGTGTTTTATTTACGGTTTATTTTATTTATTACAAACAAAAGTGTCTAAAACAAACATTGAAAAATATGAAAATAGTAACTCACCAGTGTCAGTAACAGGGTCAAAGCTACAAGCAGTTAGTTTATTGTTAATATGTAGTTAGTAAATTACGATATTGTTCACTTTGCCAGGTGGGGCAAAGTTAGCAACATCCTATATAGGGTCGACGCAACAAGTTTTCTTCTTCCTTTTCTCGCACGGCTCGGCACGGTTAGGGCACGGCACGGTTAGGGCACGGCTCGGCACGGTTAGGGCAGTGGCTGAGCGATTGAACTGTTGCGCTGCGTCTCGCGGGTTCGATTCTCGCACGGAGCAAATATTTGTATGATCTACAAGTAGTTGTTTCGGGTCTGGGCATTTGTGTATGAGACTTTATATGTTTGTAAACGCACCCACGACACAGGAGAAATTTTGCAATTTATAATTTTCGTAAAAATAAAAAAGTTTTATCTAGCAGATGTAGTAGCATTTACTACTTTAGTGATGACTTTACCCTACCTTTTTGTTTCTTTTTTTTTAAGTGGTAAAATCATCACCTGAGTCCTCGCAGAGCGGGAGGAACTGTCAGACTCGTACTGACTAAAATCCACTGTGTCCTTCAATAGCCCTTTAAGTACTGGGGTCACGGGAATTTGTTAGTCCCGCGACCTGACTTTACCCTTGAAAAAGTCAAAAGTCCTTGCTTTTCTTCCACCTAGTTTCTAAATCGGTCTTTGAAATGGAAAGCGTCATTTCCCTATTTACGCAAAGAAACTGTCACGGACGTCACAGCTGACATTTTGCTTTCCTTGAACCAAATTGAAAGTTGTTATTTTTAGAGTTCCGGACCCAAAGAGTGCCAACAGGTCCCCATGACTAAAGCCCCGGTGCCTGTCTATCTGTCTATTGCAAATCTGTAGGTATGTTTTTTATATTGACTTTTACTGTAACAATTTACTGTACATTACAACAAACAAGTCGGGTTGTTTTGGCATTTGACTCAGTTTGCGTTTGACAATTTTAATTTAAGAATTAGGACATTTTTTTTTTATTGACGTCGTAAAATCATCAAATGACTCCTCCCACCCATACTGTCAGATTTGTACTGACTAAAATCCACGATTTCTTTCAATAGCTCTTCACGTTCCAGGGTCACGGTTACCTGAAGAGACAGTTCCACGAAAAATTAAGTATAAAATCTAAATATTGTATTTTTTTTAAGATACATGTTACATATGGTACATGTTATTGCTCTGTCCCTAATCCCAAACCCCTCTTCATTGTATATTTGTATACTCCTATTCCGTCGCAAGTAAGTATAGGTCATTAACCTCGTGTTTTTACTGTTCGTATCAGAGCGTGATCTTGTTCAAACTACCCACGGTAATAAAGTTTGGAGTTTAAAGAGTACATAAAACAAACTGCCAGTCTATCAACGTTACAGGAACTTTATCTGTCTTTGTTTACTTTTAGTAAAGTAGTAAATGGCTTTCACATACATTGGAGGAAGTCAAAGAGCTTTTTTGATACAATTGATACAACATTTTGTCCCTCTACTGGGTTATAGCCTCCCAGTATCCTTCCTAGTGCTCTTAACGAATGCCACTTCTGACTAGCCATCTAAGGTGCGCATTCATTTATGCCTTTGTCAAACAAACAGGCGAAAGCGAAGCGTTTCCGAAGCGATACCGAACCGAAGCGAGACGTCAGTCCGATAGTTCTGTCACGCTATCGAACCGCTTTCGCTTTTCTATGTGACTGGATTCAAACAATTCCATACATTACAAATAAAAACGTCACGGTTCGCATTCGTCACGCCTGTCTGTTTGACAAAGGCTTTAATACTGCCACCTCTTTTCGGCTGACCTTCCGAAACCGTTGTTAAAAGAGATTAAACTACTTTTGGACTTTTACATTTTAAAAGCATAGCTCCTCGATAGAATTCCTATAGCTCCAGTTTTCACTCCAGAAGAAACCAATTACATTGATGGAGACTAACACAGTCAAGGCAAGGAAATAGTAATTCCCGCTACTAGTTACCGGCCTAGCAAGATGATAATGATGTTACCGCAACTTCCTAACTTCAAAGCCCGTCGTTGCCGATGCAATTATGAAGAAAAAACTTAATAGTTACCATGTCTGATAAATTGTTTTTGAATGAAGAATTTCAAATTACGAACTTGTTTTATTTAGTGATACCTTCAGTACAGCCCGCATTTTTTTTTAAGACGTTTCCCCTCACTAGGAATTTCTCCTGTATCGTGGATGCGTTTAGAAACATAGAAACTCACACACACAAACACTCAGACCCGGAACAACTACTTGCAGTTCATACAAATATTTGTTCCGTGCGGACATCGAACCCGCGACACATAGCGCAGGAGTCCAACTGCTCAGCCACTGCGCCAAACGTGCCGTCAAAATATGGCTAACTAGAGCCTGATAAGTGAAGTGAAGTTACATTTTATAGCTACCACGGTAACACTAATGAGGTTATCAAAGCAAAGAACCTACTAAATGCAACTACATGCCATATTCGCATGCAATCATTATAACTGAATACGTAGAATTCACAACCGTATAATTCTTTCCACTCTTGCAAACGACTCTTTCTACGAAAGGTACCCATTAACATTGATTCTAAGTAAAGGCTACAGTAAAACACGCTAAAGAAACGTAATACTCGTAAATATGCTATAAAACTTAAAGCACACGTTAGGAGTACATTCGATACAAAATGGCGTCGTTACCTGTACCAAATTGCGCACACTTAAGCGACCGACCGATATGCCTTACAAAGTTCTTCATATCAGTTTGGGCATTATCCTTTGGAACGTTCAGAGTTCTTTCAAAGGACAAACTTGTATAGGATAGATAGTTTATGTGGGAACACTGATGGGTTTTGTGATTTATGTCTATGGACATTTTTTTTGTAAAGATGGGGCGAAATAGCTTTTGCGCAAGAAATCTGCTCTCAAGGCTCTTAATGCAATAGTTTTTCGGTAGGTCATTATCATTTGGTCGCAGGACTTACGATTTACCGTGACCCCGGTACGTAAAGGGCTATTGAAGGACACCGTGGATGTTAGTCAGTAAGAGTCTAAAAGTCCCTCCAGCTCTGCCCTGGATGGGAGGAATCATATGATGATTTTACCACGATAATTAAAACAAAAAAGGTCATTATCATTTGAAGAACCATGTTTACAAATAAAGCAAATGTAATATTATTCCCAGAGCAGTGGTAATATAGTAGCTATTACCCTAAATTGCCAAACTGCTGGCCAGAGGTCTCCTTCATAGCGATCTACTTTTTCCTCGATGCAGTTTTCTCAGGCCAATCTCACGTATTTTCTTTTCTTGAGGAACTCCTCAATGGATATTCCCCACCCTGAAGAGAAACTTTTTGTCAGACTTGTGCTGACTAAAAGGACCACTTTGGAAGCAGCACACATTTCCTTCCGTAGAGTAGCGGTATCTAATGCGACTTTCACTGCCCCAAATTGGTGCTGACCCGCTTCCTGAAGGCCTCGTTCCGAAATGAGTATAGCCTAACGGTACAAGACCCAAGTTACTTAGTCGTGGATAGCAGGTTCACAAGCAAGCCTTAATAATAGGTGTTATTATTTAACCACAACCAAACACAAAACGGCGAACAAATATTTATTTATCACACACACACACACACACACACGTGTCACGTTTGCCATTACAGTTGATAAAAGTAATGTGACAATGTAACTTAAAATATATTAATTACTATACCTTACATGCCACACAGTATGTGGTCCTTGTGAACTCACTCAATGTACAGTTGAATATGTCTTTGACCTCCGCCACGGTAGCGGGACTCACGAATTCCGTGACCCTGGTACGTAAAGGGCTATTGAAGGACACCGTGGATTTTAGTCAGTACGAGTCTGACAGTCCCTCCCGCTCTGCCCTGGCAGGTTTCATATGTTGATTTTACCACGTAAAAAAAAATGACCTCCACCACCATGTTGAGAGTGCGCAGCGCTCTGGTCACCGGTGCGCGCCCCAGCAGGTTAGTGCGCGTCAGAGGAACTACCAGGTCGCGGGACTAACGAATTACCGTGACCCCGGTACGTAAAGGGCTATTGGAGGACACCGTGGATTTTAGTCAGTACAAGTCTGACAGTCCATCCCGCCCTGCCCTGGGTGGGGGAGGACTCATTTGATGATTTTACCACTATAAAAAAAGAGAGGAACCACCAGCAGCTGCAGCTTGCGCCGCCGCGCCACTTACCCATCCGATGAATGAAAGCCTATTTCTGATAATATTCCTCAGTTTAATGTGAGGAAAATTAACGTCCTTGTTTTCAACATTCTTACAAACAGGAAACCAGATTTCAACATTGTGAACTTTATATGCGGCTGCTCTTATTCATTATCACCTAAACAACATTTTTAACCTAACTTTATGCTCCCAGTACGAGCACCACACGCTATCATACAATGTAAAATTTAATGTAAAAGTTAAATAACACTAGTAAACAACCCGGTCTCACGTGGAAGCGTTGTGTTAACTTGCTCATTACCTGTATTTGCAACTAAACACAACTTTTGTTACGGAAATGTTTACGATACCAACTCGCAAACGGTACGGGTTCCATACATGTAGATATATTTACAACTGCAGCTGTATCTAGACTAGAATGTTTGGAATGATCTCGTATGTAAAACGGTAAATGGTTGGAAAACACTGAGTCTGTGTTTTTTGATGATTTTAATGAAGTTATGTTCTTTTTATTTCAGGGTGGAAAATCAGTAATCAATGCTTGGTCTGCCCTTTGGATCACAAGGCCGCAGTAAATTTCCACGATATTTTCTACACTCTGCGAGGCATTTGCGCCCATCGGGTCCTGTAGGTTTGCTCACAGGTCTTTGAGGCGTACATGAAATACGACGTCCACAAGCCGGCGCCTACGTTGTTCCGAAATCGCCCCGCGATCCTTGAAGTTAATGTTTGTGTGTTCTGAAAACCACTGCCAATAAAAAATCTCAAAAATGTATAATCTTCGTTTCTAGGCATTATCGATGACATGTAAGTGGAAACCGCCCATGTTTGCCTCCTGAACATGATCAGATTGTGACTCAACCTTCAAGTCGGGTCGCGGTCGACCTCGACGCCGATGGACGGTCCTAATTCATAAGAATAAACTTGTTCCGCGAAGATTTCTTCAAGAGAAGCTTGTTAGCTTTGAATGGTTGATATTTCTTAAAATTTTCTGTTAACTTTGCTACTAAAAAGACTTAAAAAAAATACAAATTTCCCCAAAATTTGTAATAACCACAACCCTAATTCAACCCGAGCGGTATCCTAAATGAATTACAAGCTAATCAAAACTTTCCTTCCAATGTATTCTGACCGCATTGAAATTTTACTGTAATTGACAAACTTTTAATTGTTATTACGGTAATTAAAGTACGATTAGTACGGCTAATATAGGCTTAACTAGTAATAATTTTCTGTTCGATAATTTTCTTTAATAGTTTTCGTTTATAGTGTGTTCGTTGAGTTTTATTTTTTTAATATTTGCCCCACACTAGGAATAACTCCTGTATCGTGGGTGCGTTTACAAACATAGAAACTCATATACACAAACACCCAGTCGATTAAATACATTATTTTATTTAATAAAGTTATCTGCTTATTATACTTGTATATTTATATCTTATTTTTAGATATTTATTTATTTTGTCACATCATATACTCGTAAGTACGTATCTGACCGTGACATCACTTTGGGCCCTATCAGAAAAACAGTGCTGTGACAATTTAAAAAATGTCGCAGCACATGCTGAGACGCGGGACTTATGATTTACCTTGACCCCGGTACGTAAAGGGCTATTGAAGGACACCTTGGATTTTAATCAAAATCGAAGATAAATTATCAAATAACTCAACGGCACCGTAGACCCAATGGCTGGGCAATTGACTGGTGCGCTGTCTGTCGCGGTTTTGATTCCCGCACTCAACAAAATATTTGTACGGCTATAGGTACAGCTAGTCCGGATCTATATATTTGTGTATGTGTTTTAACATGTTTGTAAACGCGTCCACTATAACCTTAAATATCCTAAACGTAGTCTTCAAATTTACGTAATAAGATGAGAAAATATTCTTAATAGCAACAATTTAAAGAGAAACACAGTTGCCAGCCTTACCAGTAAAACGTCTCATATTTCTACTAATATTATTTGTGGTGTCTACGAACTTGCGAAGTAGGATCGTCAGCTTTATTTTCCTTCGTGGAAACAAGATATTGAACGGCACGGAGTACACCCACTTATATGATTTCAGCTTGTTCTAGGTTATCTAAATCAATAGATCTAATCCTAGCTCTTTTCTATGAATCAGTCTGTCGATCTAAATTAGTGTGGAATATATTTATTTCTGCACAAAAAAAAATATGATTAGAATTTTACCATTTATTCGCCGTTACGTGGCGCCATCAATTCGAGGTTATTATTATAACCAAATTATATAAGAACGTTATTGTTGTTTTTCTCGAAAATAGTAGGTACCTCCTTTTTTATTTATATTATAAAAAATATATACCTACCCCTTTTTGTATACCTAACAACGTCTATGTAAAATTTCAGGATGATTGGTGCTGAGGTTAAGGTGTTAAAAAGGTAACAAACTTACTTTTCCATTTATAAAATTGTATTTCATCATTTTTAAAGCAATTCACTTAAGCTCGACTTGCACAGATAGGTACCATGAAATACGTTTAACATTTTAGAACTTCATGCTCTTTTCATTTTCGAACAACTGACAGATTTTTTTCAAACTCTATTTCTATCATGGTAGATTTGCAGTTCTAAGCCTGTTTAACGGTTCCTAGAACCAAAATAAAAAACTTACGATTACAAATCGATGACAATTCTCTGTCAAGTTTCACATACATAGGGTGTATCATGGGTGCTTTTACAAACATTTAAACTCACATACAAATACATCTCCTCCTCTCATTCTCTCGACACGCAAGCATACATTATTCTACAAATACTTGATATTCTGGTAGTAATTTACCTTAAGAACAACTTACACCTGCCGGGGTCGCGGGACTGTACGAATTACCGTGACCCCGGAACGTAAAGGGCTATTGAAGGACACCGTGAATTTTAGTCAGTACGAGTCTGACAGTCCCTTCTGCTCTGACTTGGGTGGGAGAACTCATTTGATGATTTTACCACGAAAAAAAAAAAGAACTAGTTACACAGCGAAAACAAAACACATTTTAATTAATATACTGTGTTTAACTGAGACACTAACAGGGTTTACAGAGCAATGTATTAGCTGTATTACAATAGAACCTGCTAATTAAGCTAATCACAACAAGAGACGTGAACCTAATTATTTAGAAACTGACAATATTGTTCAGTTTTCAAAGTAAAGTTCACACAGTAAAATATTAGCCAAACTTAATATTATAAATGTGGACGCAGGTTTGTTTGTTTGTTCGTTACCTTTCACGGTCAAACCACTGCACTGAACTGAAACTTTGCATATACGTTGACAGACGTACAGAGACTCATTTGATATTTTTACCAGGATAAAAAAGATGTACAGAGACGGACCTAGGACATACCTTTCACCCCGAAAAATAGATGGCGCCTTTTGTACGATCCGAATTGATTTTGAAATTCTAAATTAACGCAAGCGAAGCCGCTGGCAAAACTTAGTTTTTTTTTACAAAAATACCGTAGGTAAACATTATAAAATCGTGTTACAGTCCCAACAATCAATACGATTATACAGTGACATGCATTGTACGGAAAAAGAAATACAAAATGATGACCTGTAGTAGCAGCTTCGGACCCGTCTCCGTATATACTTCCGTAAATGAATCGAATACTGTGAATATTCTCAATACACAATTCAACTTCACCTCGAAAACCACAACATATCCAGTTTCAAGGTACATGACAGCCTTTACGAACAATGCAGCGCCCTTACTCGAAACCAAAGGCCTAATCTACTAAGCACCTCACTCACCCAGCAAAATGTTACCAGCATTAATCAAAGGCAGCAGATCTAAGGCTCCATTCGTATCTGACAGTTACTCGCTTTGATCCCCACAATCCAGTACGTTTCCAATACTATTAGAGCCTCCTTACTAATAGACTGATGGCCCACGTTCCCTTTGAACCCAAGACAGACGGATATTTGAGGACCCGGTTCCTATTATGTTTCTAATCCTTTATATTAGAATGGATCTGATATTGGCATGTCGTACGCAATTTAACTCTCCGATGTCTGATATATTTATGTCTCTGGTGAGTTGTGGGGATGTTACAGATGGATGGTGTCGTCCACACAACCACTGAACAGATTAATTGTTTTCCCTTGATGTGTAAACACGAGGAGATACGTTTATTTTTATTTGTTTTCTAGAAGACATCAATGGCAAAGGCAGATAAAAAGGACATTTTACATTCCAAAGAGATTTTTCTAAATAATCAAATTATTCGCAAAAGAGAATTTGGAAGCACACAAATGTCCGAATTTTAATTAAAACAGAAATACACGACAAATAATATCTGGAATAATTATGTAAAAACAAAAAAATATGTTGGTCTTTCTAGTAGATAAATGCAACAGGGTTTATGACTAATTTTTGGTCGACTACTAACAACCTTACATATACCTACAGGATTTAAATTAATTTACGAAGTGTTACACTTAAAGCGAAAAAAAAGAATGTTCGCGGGAAGAAAACAAATTGTAACAAACATTCCGTATGCCGCGGTGATATTAAATTCTTTCCCTTTTGTTACTGTCGCTTCGCTTATTTTGTTTACAATTTGCGGAAAATTTTAGACGCAAGTCAACTTTTTGTCGAGTTGTTGGATTTTAAATTGTGGAAATGCTTGCTTTGAATAAATTTAATTCCAGGAAAGTGCCTACAACTTTGATAATGAGTCAGTTTTCGCCGCAAACATTTGTAAGAACCTGCTTATTTCATTCGCTTAACGCGTTTATTTATCTTTTTGTGGTGTCTCTAACACAATAAAGGAAGTTATTAGAATAATTTAGTTATTTCTGTTGGCTTATTTTGTAGAATAAACCAAGAATACGCTGTTTTAGTAGGTACTGACACGATCAGTGTAAACAGCTGTTCATATAATTCTTTAGAATTTTCGTAATGAGGACATGAATCTTCTAGTTAATTTCGTATAAATACCCAAGTAATTTGATGTAATCTTCAACATTTTCTCTGATAATACAAATGAGCCCAATTTATGAAAAAGTACCTTCTGACTGGAATTAGTTCCAGACTTTTTCGGCGAAATTCCATCTCACAACTTAAAGATGAAAACTTTTCCTAATAACCGAATACATTACGTATATTTACGAATGCCTGGGAAATAAGTTCAATCGTAAACGCGAAAGAGTTTCAACTCAGTACTCAGTCGGTAAACTTTGATAAGTTTCTGAACGTTACCGTAATAAGTTATGAGTATTTAGAGTTCAGTATTTTACGTAATACCTATGTATTTTTGTATAATGCCTGTAATTCCCAAAAAGTGTTTTTTTTTGCCAATGGTATCCCACATAAGAATTTCTCCTGTATTTTGGGTGCGATCACAAACATATAAACTCACATACACAAACGCCCAGACCCAGAACAACTACTCGTAGATCATGATCATACAAATATTTGCTCCGTGCTGAAATCGAACTCGCGATACGCAATCGTGTCTGTTGTTGTTCTAAGTATGTGTATGTGAGTTTATTTTTTGTATCAACACATCCACGATACAGGGGATTTTTTTGTGTGGGTCAACGTTTTTTTTTTTCAAGAAAAGATAGTTCCACAGTATTACGTCTGGTTTAGGGCAAGCTTATTGCCATCAATGGAGCACAAATGTAGATTACATGCAACTAAATACTAACTACGTGACGTGCCTCTCACGTTTCAGCAGCGCCGAGCAGCCTTCACAAAGCGCGCAGCTCGGCGCGGCCTGTAATATTTCCCGGTCTGAAACCTCAGTTATAACCTCCTTGCAACCACTACACCAATGAGCGAACCAGGTAGAATATTTTAATCGGAAAAATAATGAAATTTCTATCTGAACTATCGCGATTGAATTTCTTGTGGAACCTCTTTTATGTCGCAGTCGGAACTAGGAGAACTGCGCGTGACAGCTATAAAAGTACCAAAGAAGACCATTTTAAATTCAGTTTGAAATTAAATCTATATTCTTATTTTACGGCGCGTTGTGTTCCATGCGCGCCTCAAAGAGTGTCAGCATAATGACGGGGCCTGTAGAGGGCCAAAGCCCGCGACCCCGGCAGGTCGCGGGACTAACGAGTTACCGTGACCCCGGTACGTAAAGGGCTATTGAAGGACACCGTGGATTTTAGTCAGTACAAGTCTGACAGTACGGGGTAGGAGGACTCATTTGATGATTTTAGCACGCTAAAAAAAAAACTTATTTTTCTTTAACTTGTTTAACTCAGTTATAATGTAGTTTTCTATTGGTAAAGTAATTTCAAAACTTAGTTTATTGCTCATACTATAGTTAGGGTTAAATGAATAATGTCTCCCTTGATTCGAAAATTACGAGCCGCCCTAACTATGTACAATAGTTGATATGATTGATTACAACAAATTAATTTTAAGTTAAAAGACTTAAGAACTTCAAAAGTGATTTTCACTGTCCAAAGCATCTGAATGGAAAAACAGATGAATCTCTCTTTCCAAATGTAAAACTGTTTTTTAGAGAAAAAGTTTGAAGAGAATCCCTCATCAAAAACATTTATTACGCCTTGAAGGTTACTTGTACCTAATTGGTTTTTGAGAACTTTGTAATTCAATTATAATTTCTTAATCTAGAAATTTCCAAAAGAAATTAGCGTTTTAACGTAAAAAGTTTTTACGACTTTAGAAGTTTTGCATACCTGTGTATTTATTATTTATGCTTTTTATTTTCATCAGAAATCGAAAAACAGAACAAGTGAACTCATTGTACTATAAGAAAATCGATGGCACAAAATAATCCAACATTATCATAAATGTTCCTAAGAGAAAATTTTGTGGTAGTTACAATGTATTCCGATTAATTCATATTATGAATTCTTAGAAACATGCATTTTGTTCGAGGTATTCCCGTTTGAGCAATTATTTCCAGAGCACCTAAGTTAAGAGCAACTTTTTATTCCTGATTGAGCACCTATCAAAATTCTGACAAATTGCTCAATCGAAAATGAGATTATAATTCAAATCTATTCCCATTAGAGCAACTACAGTTTGTAACCTTCTCAGAATCGTTTAAAAAATACCACCTTGAAACTATGCTAGCCTAGTACTTTTGGTCGTGGGACTGTGCGAATTACCGTGACCCCGGAACGTAAAGGGCTATTGAAGGACACCGTGGATTTTAGTCATTACGAGTTTGACAGTCCCTCCCACTCTGCCCTGGGTAGGAGGACTCATAAAATGATTTTGCCAAGTAAATAAAAATCAATATCAACAAACCAACGCGCTTTTGGACTGCCTGGTTCTTTGGCCAAGCCATGTATTTGTTTAACGAATAACAGACCACTTACTCTCAAGAGGAGGCATTGGTAGTGTTAAAATTATATCCAAACAACCCCAAAAAACATAAAAATAAAACAAAAAATAACATTTTTCAATTTCGAAACAGAAAACACAAACAAACTTTGTAAAAACAGGAGCCTTTAATCAAAACCTTTCCACCGTTATTTTTCTTTACATAAATTGGTTCATCCCTGTGTGTTTGTTCGAAAAGAGTAACTTAATCGCCGAGACATGACGTCACTTTGGTACAAAACTGTCAATAGGCCGAACAAACAGACCCTTTGTCCTGTATAAATACAAGTTGATGGACTTTTACAGCCGTTCGACCTCTGTGATCCGGACCTGCCAAGTGCCGATCCGAAATAATCCGAATGCGCGTAGTTACGTATGTATGGAGATATTTTATATTTAACATTTTGTCAAATAAAATAGATCTCTTACTGAACTAATTGAAACTGACTTGGTCACACGTTTGCACCGTAAGTCGTCATCAATATTATCAGCAACCTTCTTTAAAATTCGGATGCTGACAACATTTTCCGAATACGGTACATACGGTGCGAATAAATGTGCGACGTTTCATATGATTTGAAGAAAACGAATTCATGCCTCAGAATGCGGCGCGTACGATGCGTGCGGCGCATACGGTGCTGCCAAATGTGCGATCTGTGTAAAGCTTTACACAATTTACACTATTATTACAACTTAAAGTGAAATATTTACAGTACTTATTATTTGTTTCAGTTTATCAGTGATGATCGCACTTGCAACAGTGCCGTAATATTGGTCAATCAAATAAATAATAACCATAATAAATAGGCATCCCATTTTACAAAGCCAACCACGGTGGTACGACTGTTATTTACCTTTTGTAAAAGGTTGTTAAATTACATTAAACATAGGTACTAACACACAAAAACTAGCTCTTTAAAACACTGACAAGTACTAAGTTTTTAAGGATAGAGGGAGATAGAAATCTGATTCATATTCCAGAGGTCAACGGTCGTAACTGCTAGGGTAATCAATCACGGCCAGTCACAGAACAGATTTACGTAAAGTGTAAAATTCAATTTTGGCTTGACAGTACGATCGAGTGGCGATGTTTTGCATCTAGTAGAGTGTGACGTGATTACTTTTCAAATATTATATTAAACTACGACTTACAGGTTTAATTTTAAAACCTACTAAATGTGTAAATGTAACAGTAGTGTGTGTAGTAGTAAATGTGTACAGTTCCGAAGCTATTTAGGAAATAGCTTCGGAACTAAACGTTAACATACGTACTGTGTAAAGAAAAAATAAACTGCTTTGTTGCAATAGTGCAACTGCCTAGCAGGTCCTGGGTTCGATTAACAGATCGGGCAATGTATTGTCGAGTTTTTCATCAGAAATCTGTCTCGCCTTCCGCGGCAGTAGGTGAATAATTTTTCAAGTAGAAAAATTATTGTGTTTTTCCCAAATTCGAATTCAAACCCTGGATCAAAAAAAGGCAAGAAAAAAAAATTACGAAGCGCTCTTTATTTAACAAGCTTTTTAGTTTAAAAGTTATTTTAATGTTAACACGATGTGTAAAACGGAACGCAACCCTACACTGCAGCAAGATTACATCGGTGTCAAGTATTCACACCCGACGACAAAATTAAATAATTCGGCCCACAGGGAAATTCACGCCTGGCAACACTCATGTTTTATTTAGATAGTTTGATTAGCTACATGTGAGAAATATGTATGAAATAAGGTAATGAAAACATTATTTCATTGGTTTCGCTTTCACATAGATTTCCCCGGGGCAAGTGGGTGATACAAACGACCAGACAAGCTTGATCCATACCTCCCTTTAGCCCACTAATAATTTTGTATAACTTCGGAAAATCCCCAAAGACTGTCAGAGGTCAAACTAAATGGTAGGTCGCAAGTATTTCACGATTAAACAAATGTAAATGTTCGTATTTACCTTATCCTATTGATCATTTCAGCAGTAAGTTCTATGTAAATACTTAAGTATTGACAACTTACTCGTCTTTGTAGACATAGGTACAAGGACAGATGGATGTACCTTTAAGATTTAAGTTATTTTTTACGAAAACAAAGTATGATTTAAAACCTCGCGCGAACACAAGCGATTAACCGAACGGGGCGGTTTTTGAAAAACCCTACGTAGAATACAACGCCCGCAACGGATCACACCAAAGCTCCACCGCGTCGCGCCGCGTCAACTTGTCAAGCTATTTTTTACTCTAGATTTACTATAAAATCGCAAAGACGCCCTAAGTTTAACTGCGTGAAGCTAGATGGAGCGAAGATTTCCACAAGGTGCAACAGGATAAGAGTTGCCTGCTGATCTTTCTATTCGTGTGACGATGTGGCCACCTTTTAGTGTCGTGGCTGGGAACTTTACCGGCTTCTGCTTCACGATGTTTTAGTATTGAGGATGTTTTTCTTCACCAATATCGAAGCACATACATACCCGGGTTTGACCTCACAACTCTGAGTTTTAGAAGCGAGATGTTAAACTCGGGCTAAAATAAACAAGGTGATGAAATAACGATTCCAGGAATTTCTTACTTATTTAACTTTTGCATAATGGTATTTACTAATTTAAAAAAAACACAACATTAATTGTGTCGTTTCTAATCGTGTAGAAAAAATATTCCGCAAAAGAAGCGCAAATCGTATATCACTTCCATGTAGGTTATAACATGAACAGCATCATTATCCGAGACAAGGTAGACCTACTTCGCAGTCACACTAATGAGAGAATCAGTAACACGCATGCTTAATAAACGGATCGTTAGTTCCCCTTTCATCACGATTCATTTTGATTCGTTCTATATGCCCAGTCATCACCCCTATTAGGAATTAAAAGGATTGCGTGCTACAAATTAATTATTTTAATACGTATTTTCTTTTGAAATTAACGGCGATAATAACTATACGTCGACTGACACTTTTTCAAGTTTCAGAAGTCATGCTCGCATGCAGGTTCGTTCCGCATGCCTAACAGTTTTTATATGATTGATGGATATTAAACGCATCCGGAGCAACGTAACATAGCGCATCTCTGGAGGAAAAGCAGCTTAAAGTTTGTGGTCGGTGTAGTAAAGTACATGTTTTGACGATATCATAATTGTGTACGGGAACTATATTACCTCGCCCAATTGACGCTGCCGTTGCTGTGCACAGCCGAGCAATACTTTTTGTTTTACTATGCATTAGCAACTACAACACAAATAGTATGAAAACGAGTGTGAAACTGACACTAAACTGAAATGATTCATGTCATTTCAACCACTGTTGGCAGCATTGCTAACCATAAACCTACTATAATGATAGATACAGGGAGTACCATTAATATTTTCGTTCAAAAATTTAAAGATATCTATAGTGTTCACACTATGTTTCAATGCTTATATTTCCACTAAATACGCAGTAGAGCTAGCTAGGTAACATATCTGTGTAGACAGTCTAGGAAAAGGTCAAGAACCATTAAACAATGTCTCAGGTGTTTAATACGAGTATTATAGAAGAAGATCATTCATATTATAGTTCTAATAATACTTCATATCCCACCTAAATCTTAGAAATATACTACAATTAATCTAGACCCTATTTTCTGGCAAAACATTGCCTATCTACTAAATTGCTTGGAAAATACACTTCAGTTCATATTCAAAAGGTGAGTGAGGATGGGTGGAAAGGTGAATGCTAGTACTACATAAAGACGCTAACACAGACGGCTAAGATACTCTAATATTTTAAATTAAGATACCAAAATATGAAATATTATATACTAGCTTCCGCCCGCGACTCCGTCCGCGCGGATGTCGGTCTTCGCGTGGATGGTTTATTTCTCCATTTTGAGTAACTCTGACAATGAAATCTTATAAATATTACGGCGCTGAATCCACTGCGGGTAATGCAACGTGTGTTCGCGGTTCTACAGAACAACGTCTATGAATAAAACTGAAAAATAAGATTTTTTTTCTACGTATTTTTCCAGGATAACAAAAAACTTTTTCAAAAAAAAATGTAACCGCCTTCAAAAAGAACCACAAAAAAGGGTAAAATAATCAACGACGGCTTTGTTATTTTTTATTTCATTGTTTATTTTTTGCCACCGACTTCCGAAATAAAAGTTATTTTGTAGATTATTTTACCCTTTTTGTGGTTCTTTTTGAAGGCGGTTACATTTTTTTTTGAAAATGTTTTTTATTTTTCTCTTTCAGTTTAAATATTCAACCCAAATTCTTGCCAAATACATATAATATAATCCGTAGCACTGGTAATAACATCCCTCATGTACACAATAAGCTAATAAAATTCCCTATCTCAAAAACTACTGAACCGATTTTGATGAAACTTTCAGTATTCCCTAAGTAGAACGATACCTAGTAAAAAAAAAGAATTATTTAAATCGGATGTGTAGTTCCGGAGATATGCGAACAATGAATCAGTCGATGCCTACTCCTTACTGTTAAGGAGTTGTACCTTCCATCATCAGCTCAGCTACATAAGATGATGATTACCATACGCAAGTACTTAAATTACTTCATAAGATTTACGAAAAACGATGCGTGGGCCTATAAAATTTGAGGGTTGCCCTCGATTTCTCCAAGATCCAATCATCAGATCCTGATTTGGTGACAATGGGACCACACGGGAAGCATCAGCTTTCAAACAAAAAAAAAATCATGAAAATCGGTTCACCCAGTCGGTCGTTATGCGGTAACAAAATTAAAAAAATACAGTCGAATTGAAACCTCCTCCTTATTTTGAAGTCGGTTAAAAAGTATCCTATGTTATGCCCAGGATAATAAGGAATAATTATACCAAGTTTCATCGAAATCGAACCGTTAGTTTTCACGTGATGCCTGCACAAACAGACAGACAGACAGACAGACAAAAATTTTTTTAATGATATATTTGGGTTTGGTATCGATCCAGCAACACCCCCCGCTATTTATTTTTTCAATATTTTTAATGTACAGAATTGACCCTTCTACAGATTTATTATATGTATAGATTATCTTCGTCGTGTATGATTGTTCATTAAATTACATGGCAAGCGATATGGTATCTTAAGATAAAATATTATAGTATCTTAGCCGTGTGTAGCACCTTTAAAAGATTGTGCAATTAGTTATGCTTTTTTTTACTAAAATCCACGGTGATGCTTCAATAGCTCGTTACGTTCCAGGGTCACGGTTACCTGTTAAGCTTATATGTATACGAGAACCTGACAACAATCGTCGAGCACAGTAGCCCATCAGCATAATAAATAATACCCGATGAGGAACTTCACGCTTCTAAACGTTTTAAAAAAGCTTTGATCTTCGCAATCATTTGATCGAACAAATCTCTTTCGGAATTTGCTCGAAAATTCAATTTAGCTACTACCGAAATTTCCTATTAATGAATACGAGCGAGCATCATGTAACTAGCACGTTGTCGAGTGAATTCTGTATTCAACGTTTTATTTTAATGTGAGGTATTCAAGCATACCTTACGACTAATTAATCATAATGTTCCACAGGAAATATCACACTTGCGGGAATGTCTATTTGAAGATTTATAATAATTATGAGCAAAAGCTTGCAAAAGCAATGAAATGCACATTATTTGAGTTGTGAAAAGGAATTTTTAGAACATAAAGGACAATAGCATTTTTTTTAAGTTTCTTTTTTTTTGTACCGTTTTTATTACCTAAATTGTAAGAACATTAATATAAATCATACAACGGTTCAATTTTGTCTGAAAATCGAAAAAACGATATCATATACGATAAATAAGCAAACCCAACTTCATGCAAAGCATAAAAACTTGAACGTATTTCCATACAAATATCGAACTTAATACATTTTTTCTCCATTAAGTATAAAAAATTGGACATTTCACCCTCTTAAATAAGGGAGGCCGTGGTCAATGTTTGCTCTTCCGTAAAGGATTGCTAATATCAATAAAATTTTTGCTCTCCAAAATATTAATAAACTTTGGGCCAATGTTACTTTACCGACCCTTGTCCCTTGCCTTCACATGAAAGGAAATTACTGGAATGTTTTCCAAAGTTATCTTATTAAGCCGAGCATCGAAGTTTAAATATTGATATTAAAGTATTTGTATTTATGAGTTGTTTTTGTGTTATGTTTATCGGACTTTGCTTTTGTTGTGAATTCGTAGCCCAAACATGTTTGGGAATGAAAGTCATGTGGAATATTATTAAAATTATTGAAAAGTTTTTATTATTTACATACTGGAAACGCCAGGGCCGGATCTGAATAAGGGCTTTTTGGGCTGCAGCCCCCCTTGAAGACAATGGCCTATGGCTTTTAAAAACTCATGGTCCTCCTCTGGGAGACCACATATGCCTGGGGCATAACAAAAGACTTTGTGATAGGAATACGAGAAACTAATGAGAGTAAATGTAAAATGAACTAGCGATGGCAAATAAATAAAGTTTTTTTTTTGAAAATGATTTGTGTTTAAAAAAAATCCTAATGCAGGGATGGATCTTCGCATAAGGCCACGTTTCCATTATACAAGTTACTTGTATACAAATTGAAAATTGAACAAATCTGCATACAAGTTACAGTTATGTAATTTGAACTTGTACATTTTGTTTTAATTAAGCAAGTAAAACCTGCATGCAATATGCAAACTTTCGAAAACATGTTTTCAATTCAAGACTTGTATGCAAATGTGATGTCATACTTGTATGACGTCATATTAGGCAAGACTTGCCTCATAGAAACGCGCTTTTAGGAAGTACTTGTGGAATGGATTCTGGTGAAAAAGTTCACTCTCAATTACGCTACTCTGCAATATCTCTAACAACAATTTATTTCTCCTTATGCCAATTTAAATATTGAGCAAAATATTGAAGTCAGCATTTTCTCCACTGTTAATTACATTAATTTAATGAGTGTGTGATACGTGAGTCCCAGACTACCAGATTACAGATTAACCAATCTCTCTCACTTAGCTTGAATAATTTAATTAATTGGATTTTCAATTAGCGTCATAATCATTTGTTGCGGTAAGAATGTAAACGTCAGATTTCACGAGAGTTTAGTCCGTAAAATATTATGTTGGCAAGTCAAACATAATTATGTAAGTTTCAGTTTCCTTACGATGTTTTCCTTCAGTTGAACTTGAAAATTTGGTACTTGCCCGGGTTTGAACTCACAAACTCGTGCATGAAAAGCGAGGTGTTCCCTCTGAGCCGTCACAACTCCGCATTTGAACTAATAATATATCATATCAAAAATAAATAACCGTTTCAGCGCGCACTGAAAATACTAACTTTTCCAAGGCTCGATTATTCACATAACACATTTAGAGTTACACAAATATTGTAGAAATGAGACAAACTTTCCGTACTTAAAACATTCTCGACACAAACTCAGATAATTTTTAACACTCGCATCTCGAACAATTCTCACATATGTGATTGCACAACTCGAAAGTCGTGTCTCAAGCGCTGTCAACGAAAGAAAAGTTTAGATTTAGAGGGGTCTTCAAGTTTGGGTGTTTTCCACTCCCTCGCTACAGGCGTACTTGGCCAACTTCTGACACCTCCTTCGAGCCCTCTAACATTATTTACAAGACGACTCCAACAACCTATTCAAAGGATATTCTATTTAGGAGTTCCTACAACTTTATTTTCTACGCCGGAGTAAGGTAATCAGTGAGATACGGCGCCGTTGTGCCCGATCGCTTTATACGTTGAATTCACTTACGTTAAATGTTTAGAATTAACGTTTTTGATGTTATTAAGTGAGCAATTATAAGTTACGAGTTTCTGAGTTTTGAAGTACGGAGTTTACAAGTAGGATGAAGATGTACTACGCTTTTACGAATACGTGCGGAAATTACATTCGTCATTTATTTGTTGTGCGCAAACAATTTAATAAGAAGAGAAATGACACGAGAGAGGGACTGCTTTAATTACTTTTCTTTGAGACTCGTGTGTTACGACGCAACGTATTCATTTAACGTTATTTTGTTTAGAATGTTAAAGTGGAATTGAGAGCTCTTGTCTTTTCAGTCAGATGAAAGGTTAATGATAAACGACTTTTCAACGAACACTTTTTGAGTTTTAATTTTAAACTATGCTTGCCAGTATGTTCGTAACAGGTATGTAATAACTAGTACCTAAACTTATTTACAGATAGAAAAGTACAGGCGCTCGTCAATTAATCAACTCAGCCTACCCAGTCCACTGCTGCATATAGGCCGCTTCCAGTCTGCACCATATCATCCCGTCATCTGACATCATCCGTCCACATCCTTTCAGTCCCAGCTACTCTTAAGGTCGTCAGTCCATCCAGCTGGGGGGTGCCCCACCACAGGACTCGTCTACGTCTGCTCCACTGGTCATCGATCCTTCGACAAATATGGCAAGCCCATTGCTACTTCAGTTTGCTTACTCACCAGGTCAACCTTTCTGAATCTTAAAACATTTCCTTATGCCTTTATCAAACAGACAGGCGAGTCCGAAGCGATAACGAACCGATACGAGACGTCAGTCCGATAGTTCTGTCACGCTATCGGATCGCTTTCGCTTTTCTATGTGACTGGATGCAAACAATTCCATACATTACAAATAAAAACGCCTCTCTTCGCATTCGTCACGCCTGTCTATCTGACAAAGGCTTAATGGAACATGAACCTTCTTTTTTTGTGATCTAATCGAAAATCAATGACAGATTTTAGTAAGTCGTTTTTAATTCAGGTATGGCAGACATTCGTTAGTTTCACTAGAATTTCACTTCGCTAAGCCGTAGCCGCCACGTAAAACATTCGAGGAATATCTGTGCCCAATTTTAGTGCTTAGGATTTACCAGAGGTGACGGTTTCCCGAGAAAGGTTTTAGTGAATAACTTATGTGTGTGCGAAGCTGTTGGCGGTCCGCTAAACTTTGTTATAAAATATTGTGTGACCAAAATGCCTATGTATCAGGACCGATATACTGTAGTATGATATTAGAATATATATTTATCTCGTGGATGTAATAAATATACGAAAATCTTTTGTTTATTCTTAACAACATACAAGGAAGTGTTAAGATAAGGTATTACTTAACACTAATATTAGAAATTTGAGCGAACGAAGAAAATACTGAACGGATTTTGATGGAAATTAGTCAAAGTCAAATTGATATTTTTTTATTCTATTCTATAGTTAAAGTCAAATTAATAGTTTTTTATTCTATTCTATTCTACATCATTAGCCTCTAATGTTCATACTGCTAGAACATTGGCCTCAACTACAACACGGACCCAGTGTGGGTTGGAAGATATCACAAATACCTTCGATTTGTTGCTGCTAGGACACGCCATGTTTCCTCACGTTGTTTTCCTTTACCGTTTTAGAAATTGCTATATGAACTGTTTATAAACTGATGATGAAATTCTTTTTGTCCCATTATTACGTTCCCGTTGGATATTTTATTTAAATCATTATAGTCAAAATCCTTTAAACAACTGAATAATTTAGAACCACCAAAAAGCTTTCAAAACCACTTGTTTCTACACCAGACACTACTTCATTTACCTAAGAAAGTATTAGCATTAATTAACACTCACTCGAAAGAACACATTACATACCACGCTTTCGAGGTATTTAACACGCCCTTTCGTAATACTCAAAAGGCTTATCGGTAACGATGCTCTGGTTGATTCTAAGCTCCAGAGCCTTGAACATCGACGCCGAGTTAGCAGCATGTCGGTTTATTATAGATTACATTTCGGAGAGTGTGCAATGGAGCTTAATTGCACAACTTAATTTCACCTGGCCCTTTCCATCATCGGACTACAAGCCGTACGGCAATGCGCCATCGTTATTTGGTGGGCATCCCTCCGGTACGTACAAAGCGTTTTGCCAATACTTTTATTGTGCGCACAATTACGGGAATTCCCTGCATCTGTATTTCCCGACAGCTAGAACCTTGGGGTCTTCAAGGCAAGAGTGAATACGGTACTACTATGTAGGTAAGCGTGCTTTACCGTCGACCACGTCTTCGCTTACCATCACGCGAGATAGTGGTCAAACACGAATCTATCATTAAATAAAAAAACAACGAGACGGAAGTCTCCGATACCTTACGACTCTGGTATCCATGTACGCACAGTGTATAAGACAGGGACGCGAGGTAGGTATGTCGGGAAATCACACGCGAGCGCCATCAGGACGTCGTTTGCAAGCGGCCATTAACAAATGGCGTCCTGTTGACGCTTGCGCTTTTTTTTTATCGTGGTAAAATCATCAAATGAGTCCTCCAACCCTGGGCAGGGCGGGAGGGACTGTCAGACTCGTACTGACTAAAATCCACGGTGACCTTCAATAGCCCTTTACGTACCGGGGTCACGGTAATCCCTTGGTCCCGCGACCCCAGCAGGCTTTGGCCCTCTACAGGCCCCGTCACTATGCTGACACTCTTTGAGGCGCACGTGGAACACAACGCGCCGTCGACCTGGGCATGGTCCATGGTCGGACAGCGAGTCGCCCATTACTCGCTGCCCGCATGCCCGCGCCTACGGTGGCCGGAGATCGTCCTGCGGCCGGAGATCGTCCTGCGACCGGAGATCGTCCTGCGTGACGCTTGCGCTACGATAGTATTGTCTTAAGTTTGCCTTAAGTATATATGTCACGGTCGCGGGACTTAAAAATTACCGCGACCCTGGTACGTAAAGGGCTATTGAAGGACACCGTGGATTTTAGTCAGTCAAGTCTGATAGTCCTTGCCACCCGGCCCTGGGTGGGAGGACTCATTTGATGATTTTACCACGATAAAAAAAAATATATATCACCATTTTACCGCGCTTCCCCGTCTTACACACTGCTCTCCTTATCATCAAATGAGTCCTCCTGCCATTGTTGGAAAAGTTTCTGTACTTTGTTATAACACAATTTTTATGAATGTTTTTATCTGACCACCAATGACCTTTTAGATCTATGGATCCTGAATAAGAAAGTTTTATAGTTGATTATGTTATTTTGAAAAATGTAAACTTGATAGTTTGTGTATAATTCCGTACATCGCGCGACTCGTTGTTCATCTTTTTGCCTATAAATACTCAAAACTCCACTCTAATACATTTAGCTCAGCAATTAATACAGGTACATAAAGGAGTGACGTCAGCAGTCTACCAACGTTTACTTGAACACGTTATTATCGTTCAGTATTTAGCTGATTCAGCATCCTGTACCGACAGTACTGGTCCTTTAAGGCTGGGGCACAAGAGCGACTACGTAGTTGGGCACTTTTTATTCGAGACTTAATGTTTATTCTGTGTGAAATGTTCTCTATTGAAATCTGTGAATTTTGGTATAGATACGTGGTAATAAAGAATCCCAACAAGATTTTAAAATCTAAGTTAGTTTATTTTCCTATTTATTTGGTACGCTTAAATCACCTGATGTTAATATTATTAAATTTTTCCTAAAATAGTGGGAAATGGGAAGGGCGAGCGAAGCCGCGAGCAAAAACTGGCATTCTATAATATTTGTTTTAGGTTGCGAAATCAGACGACATATTTTGACAGTAATCGTATACAGTTCATTTCTGAATTTAAACTAAAAATACACGGTATTTTAAATTCTGACCAAATAACTTTTTCACACGTTTGACAAATATGACCTCTACACCATTTTAATGGGATACCTATACATAAAATGAAACAGAAGACCATCTGTCAGTTCAAAACATTTGACTGGCTGTAAGTATTGAGATACACACTAAGAAGTCTACCCATTTGAAGATCAGCGGTTCCGGCTAAAGTTGCCCTCTAAAGGCACGCGAAGGCATTGAGAGGGTCCGTAAGCCACTGAACCAATGAAGGTAAGTCGAGCTGTAGAACCACTTACACATAAGCCACTCCAACGGACCAGGAGCAGTCACTTACAAACATATTATTTTGGCTAAAATATGCAAACATAACACGCAGAGAAACCACAGGTGCGAGCGGAATTTCATCAATTTTGGATGATTATGAAACCTTTCTACCGTGCTTAAGAGAGGTAGCCTCAACAAATACAAATTAACTTTTTTTTCGGAAGTCGGTGGATTTGTTTTTTATTTCATAATTTGACTTTTTTGCCACCGACTTCCGAAACCCGAAACAAAAGTTATTTTGTAGGTTATTTTATCCTTTTTTGTAGTTGATTTTGAAGTCTAGGCAGTTCTGGAAATATTACATATAAACGGATCGAATTGTTAACCTTTTTTTTTTTGAAGTCGTTCAAAATATCTTAATGATCTAAATAATAAAATCTGAATAATCTCTTACTAAAACCCAAATTAAAAAACAGCCGTTTCTTAAATCAAGCTCAATAAAACTCCGAGCAAATCTGTCATACAAGTCTGTAAACAGCCTTACAATGCGGAGGTAGCCGCTTGGCGTCTAGCCAGACCCTCGACACATCTAGTGCCCACTTTACCGCGCTGGCGAAACTATGTGACCGTAGTCATACGAACTGTGAGTGGTCGCCGACGCTGCCTTACAAATCACTAGAAGATGGGGTTTCAGTTAACAAGAACCTCGTTTTTGCTAAGCCATAAGGTCGAAGTTAGCACTTCGTGTAATAACAAATGCTCGTCTGCCTTTCCACCTTTCTTAAGTTAAGGATGATCGAAACTGAAACTTAGACAAACAAGGGAGAAGAACTACTTCGAGATTGTTACTATCCGGTCGACAGCGTAGATGGATCACTTACTTTAAGCAGCTCAGATAATGGAACACTTTGATTTATGATTTAAAAGAAAACGTGATCTGTGTCAGAAAAGAAAAAAGAAAATAAAGAATGATATTTCCCAAAAAAATCCGTCGCCTTTTCGGGAACACCATACCTCACTTTTGTAATATCCATGCAAATGCAGTACCATGACGAATACCGCAAAATAACCTGAGGGGAATTCTCAATGGGGTATTAAGGTATTTCCCTATGACTAATCGAGCTTGATGTGTTATAATTTCATTAAAATTTCACCCCTCAGACCAATTTCTGTGGTAATAGTCCTGAGGGAGACGGAAGGGGACTTGACCATTATGTCAATAGGTATTGAAAGTTAACAGAGAAGTGATTTTAAATGTAAACTTAGTACTAACATCGGTTTTTTAAACCAAGCAAATTTATGTTATAATTGTTGTTAGATATTGGTCACACTGTCCTCAATTCATAGACCTTTTACAATTTCCCCAATACTTTAATTTATCAAAATCATTCACATTATAAACACGATTAAACGTTCACAATCTGTTCCCTATACATTTTCTGCGCCGAGGGACATTTCCATCACATCCTAAGAAGCTTATCTTCACTAACAGCGCTCTGCAAAGGGACCGCCTTTCATCCAAGATCACCAATTTCTTACTTGATTGGGCCCGCTGATGGCTTTTGGAACAAAAGACTCGATCAAGCCGATGGATGCAACATATACATTACGATACACATCATATACATATGCTAGGTTTTATTCCCGACTTTGTTCGCCATATTGAGTTTGTTTCCAATAAAGCTTTAGGTAACGCTCTGTTAGGCCTAGTGATTGAGTTATTTCCTGTTTTGTACAAAATGGAAAGGTGGAAACGAAGAACATTAAAGTACAAACGATAAGCAAGAATTGAGCACTTTGGTCTAGATCCCCTAGTATCAAAACACAGCAGTAATTTTTTTTAATAAAATATGCCGAATACATATACCCTTTGGGGTCGCGGGACTTACCCATCACCGTAACCCCGGTACGTAAAGGGCTCGTGAAGGACACCGTGGATTTTAGTCAGTACAAGTCTGACAGTCCCTGCCGCCCTGCCCTGGGTGGGAGGACTCATTTGATGATTTTACCACGATAAAAAAAAATACATATACCGTTTATGCATCAATTTCTGAATACAATATAACACCCATATCATTATTTCATACTCATGCGACGGGTTAAGGGACATCAAGCCCACGCAAAAACTGGCCTATGGGCCCGATTGCCACTTTTTAAAATCCCCGTCCGAGCCCGTCTCGTTCTGCTTCTACGCAACGGCAAAAGGCTTTACCTCGCGGTTTTTTTCAATGTCAATACTTTTGGGTAAACCCAAAAGTAATGAGCTACGACGGGAAGGATTTGCAGACTTCTACTGACTAAAATCCACGGTGTTTTTTATAGCCCTTTACGTTCAGGGGTCACGGCTATCTGATAAGAAAGTCCCGCGACACCGGGACGCCCGAAACTTTAGCCAAAGCTACGGTATTCGTGCTCAGATATTAGTATCCCTGAAGTCGTGCACTGAGTCAATAAATAGCACTTCCCACAGATGTCACATGACATGACAAAAAAAAACTTACTTAACAGACGTAATTTCCACCAGAATAACCTCAAGAGACTCGCTGTTCCAACAATTCATTTAATTGAAACTTTTTACAGAAGAATTGAAATGGACAGCTGACCTGACAGGCATGTTGATCTACTTCGAAACTTGTTCTAACAACTGTCGATAGTGAGATTCTATGCCGACTCAAATGCCAGGGGAAACAATGCCTTTTGATTTTCACGGACGGAACCGATAGTTTGAAATACCGGTTATATTGTTTCACTATGGAATAGGTTTTCAATAACTGTAACTGATATAAGAGCCCGTCTCGTTCTGCTGCCGCGCAAGGCTTTACCACGCGGTTTTTTTTAGTCTTTGCTCCAAACCAAGAACGTCTTATGTATTGTGAGCACGTGAACCTATATAATTATGTTATAAATGTTTCAACTAATATGCACTACAGACAGTAATAGCCAGATCTGGAAGAACTGTCCAGCTCATGAAGGCTATCCGGGCCTGTCGTTATCTTCGCTTTCCGTCAAAAAGGGGGCTCATAGTAAATGTACTTATCCTCGGCTTTTCTCAGATAGCAGTCTGAAATAAATACGTATGTTAGTAACTTGCTGAAAATGTTGCTTTATAAAAATGAACGAATTTTAAAATAGAGTTTATAATCTATCCATATAGGATACGTAGTAAAATCATCACATGCGTCCTCCCACCCAGGGCAGAGCGGGAAGAACTGTCAGACTCGTACTGACTAAAATCCAAGGTGTACTTCAATAACCGGGGTCACGGTAATTCGTGATTCCCGCGACCGAGTGTATATGCATAACACAATTTTGAATAATCTATAAGACTATACATCATTCGTTTTTAATTTCTCGATCTCTTTCTCTATTTCCAATTTTCCTATTACGAAAATCTGACAGCCCCGATCTGAAAAAACTGTTATAGGTCCAGCCTCTAAGAGCCACTTTGGCTGACTGATTTGTCAACGTACGAAAATGATGACACTACTTTTGAATGGCAAAAGATGAGAGGACGATAGTGAATGTGTGCTTAGAATAAAACCGCGTATGTGCCCAAACATATTGACGTCTTTTTATAAATTAAAATTGTTATTAAATGAAAAAGTAACCATAGAAAGTTCTGACAAACATAATTACCTATCTATTGATATGATTTTTAGGACTAAAGGCTTGGTCTACTTCAAGTACCACTCAAAAAACATTAAAAAAAAATACTATTTCAACATTTTTTTTTTCAGATCGAAAATAGGAATATTTGATTGTTTACTGTTGAATCAGGTCCATTTCCTGGCCTTAAACAATGAAAAAATGAACACTCAAATCAACAAATTCCAAATTCCCGACGCGAGGTGTTAAAAAATATGTAGTTGATATTTAAACCTACATTGGACGAGTTTTAATGAGTTTTAAAATTAATCTACGTAATTGAAACTTTTGTAGCGTTATTTTATATGCGAACGGTTTGAGGGATTAAAAGTATAAACATTAACAGTAGGTCAGTGATAATAAATTATTATGCTCAGTACGGGGATCTGTGGTACAATGTTGTTAAGTTAAGGCGATTAAAACTGTGAGATATTACCCGACCCTACTCTACAATTCAGTGGCTCGAAATTTTTTTGCAAATAAAATACGTTTACGACGTCCCAATGTAAATGCCTACTTATACAGAGTATGCCTGAATGATGTGATCATATTTAATGGTGTCGTATCAGACCATGTTACTAAACGATATTCCTTAAATACCTATGTTTATTTTTAGGTGGAAACCATCAAATGAGTCCTCTTGCTGTGGGTGGAACCACTGATCCTTCAGTTGCCCTTTAGGACATTCCCATGACCCTGACGGGCATGTTGGCACGCACCTTCAACTAGAGCCTTGATTTGATTGGACGGCAAGTTACCCGTTACTTACCGTCCGCAAGCTCGCGTTGGAAAATGTTTCGTGATCGTCGACGCCCTGGGCGTCTCACGTGATGGCTGGGGCAAGAAGAGGAGAATCGCCTCTCCAGCACGCAGCACGCACCTGGCTTTTTCCTTACATACACCTCTGGTATTCCTGGTATTAAAAAATCCTATGAGTAGCTATACGCACATTTCCAATGCTACTTTCCTTCAATAAAAAGCTACTTTTCAAATAGCTTTTTATGGCCAATACCAATGAAATAAAAAACAAACATTGCCCTGCCAATTTCCTTTAAAATTCCCACAAAAAGAAAACACTCCACGCAAAGGTGACGTTATATTTTTTCCTATAGTTCAATATGCACTTTATCTTATTTTATCTGCATACGTAAAAAGGTTGGAGAGGTACGTATCAGCAAAAAGGTCTATTTTACGAGCTCGGGTCGAAACTGCAGCTAGCTACAAGTTCAGTTCAGTAGTACGTCGTCCAGTTCACAGTCCAACTCCACAGTACGCTGTACAGTTTTTGGAGGTTTATAAAGCCTGGCGTTTTATTTTTTACACGTTACAACCTTTTAGAAACTAGAAATGTCGCACAGAGAGCGTTCTATTTTTTTTGAGTTACCGTTAAAAAACCTTCAACGTTACTATCTACTATTTTCTTAAATATTTGATGTTTATTTGCGTTTTTCCTTCCTATGTTGAATCTAGTAGTTCTGAAAAACCAGCCGTGTGCAACGTTTAAAATATTAAACCAAAAAAAACAATGGTTGTTTTTTCTAGTCAATCCGTGCAAGTTGGGTCTGTTGATGGACCAGCAACTATTGTTTTTAACCTAGAATGAATGATTTGTTATTATCTTGGCATGAGTATATTGTTTATTTTT
Organism: Agrotis puta; assembly: GCA_943136025.2. Classification (NCBI taxonomy): domain Eukaryota; kingdom Metazoa; phylum Arthropoda; class Insecta; order Lepidoptera; family Noctuidae; genus Agrotis; species Agrotis puta. The sequence continues at coordinate 12,347,427 of OW964172.2, forward strand.
AAAGATAACTTATCTAATACATTTCTGGCACGCCGCAATCGCGGCGGTAAGACCCCTCCTTGAGGAGTGGCTGGATAGGCGTCACGGCGTCCTTACCTACCGCATGACGCAGGTCCTCACCGGACACGGATGTTTCGGGAGGTTCCTGTGTCTGATAAGGAGGGAGGAAACGCCTGGGTGTCACCACTGCGAAGATCGTCCGGAGGACACGGTGGAGCATACGGTGCAGGACTGCCCCGCTTGGACAGAGCACCGCCGTGTCCTCACGACGGCGATTGGCGGAGACCTCTCGCGCCCGGCATTGGTCGAGGCCATGCTGCGGGGCGAGACGGAGTGGGAAGCGGTCGCCTCCTTCTGCAAAGCAGTCATGCTCGCGAAGAAGGAGGCGAGCCGCGTGAGGGGGAGGACAGCGACCTCCCTCCACCCCAGCCGCAGTGGTGGACGCCCACGGCGTCGGACGTCGCAAGACGATCTCCGGCCACCGTAGGCACGGGCATGCGGGCGGCGAGTAATGGGCGACTCGCTGTCCGACCATGGACCATGCCCGGGTCGACGGCGCGTTGTGTTCCACGCGCGCCTCAAGGAGTGTCAGCATAGTGACGGGGCCTGTAGAGGGCCAAAGCCTGCTGGGGTCGCGGGACCAAGGGATTACCGTGACCCTAGTACGTAAAGGGCTAGTGAAGGACACCGTGGATTTTAGTCAGTACAAGTCTGACAGTCCCTGCCGCCCTGCCCTGGGTGGGAGGACTCATTTGATGATTTTACCACGATAAAAAAAAAACCTAATACATTTGAACATCAATCTATTAAAGTTTTGATCGATACTTCAATATAAACAATATCTTTTCCAATTCTGTTTTAATTCTGTATCTTGAGATTCATGGCTCAAATGTTTTTTGGAACCACTACCTGGAATTATTATAATTGCTCACAAAAATCTCCTTATTTTTGAAAAACTAAAAAGAAAAATCGCGCTTTCTTAACTTCAAGAACGGATTAATAATATTATTCCATTTTCAGAAATTCGCCGATATTGCAAATACCAATAAACATCTTATGAAAACCAAACGATATCTTCAGATTAACTCTCATTGTTTGCCAAACTTATAAGATTAGGGTACATTCTATATCAGCATAGGCGTTAGTTAGAAGTAATGAAAGGGCAGCGTTTCTAGATAATTGCAAAGATATGAGGACAATCCGAGTTATCGTGGGAACTATCTGCGAAGATATATTACGTCTGTTGATGAAGCTAGTTCAGCCCTACCTTCATTAGTACGTTACATTTCATCTTGATTTAGAATTAAGTAGATTCTGGAGCCTAAAATCTACTCAATTACTACGTACGTAAATTACCTATGTCAGTATTTACTTTGAGGTTAATAGATAGGGAATATTATTTTACAGTGGCTGTACAATCATGCCAAGATTCTCTCAGTTTTCTTTGCTGGAAATATGAATAATTAACTGTTGCCAGCGGTTCCACCCACTACAACACTAAAATTATCCCACGGAAAGATAATATCGGGATAAAAACTATGCTGTGTTAATCCGGGTTATGAACTATTTGTGTGCCTTTCATCCAAATCCGTTTAGTGGTTTTTTCGAAAGAGTAACAAACATCCATCCAAAAAAATCTTTCACGTTTATAATATTATAGGATTTATACTGAAACTTGAAGCCGCAAAAACAGCTGTTCCATTTTATTTTATTTTGGGTGAAAATCATTATATTAGTCCTCCCAAAATGTGTGGAACGAGAGGGACTACCAGACATCTATACTGATTAAAACCACCCTTTTCCGCCGGTTGTCATACTCGCAACCCACCGACAAACTCATATGTGGGGAAGAGCTTTTCTACGATTTTCTAGAAGGTTTCAACCGCAGCGAAGGTTGCTAACCACTGGAATTATTCGATATGTGTGAACTCGGTGATGGCTAGCAAAATGTGAAATAACACGGTACTCTCGGGATCGACGTGTGTCATATTTAATTGCACTACTAACTTTTTTTAAGTACCATTCTCGGCCTGTTTAATGAAAATTAAGCTGAAAAAGTTTATCAAAATATTTAGTTGCCGAGAATTCACAGATCTTTTAAGTCCCGTAATAATGTGATCACTAGATGGAGCTGTCATCGCACACACAGCGAATGGCCCACTCCCTCTCACGGTGAGGCCTGTGTCTCAGCAGTGGAAACATTATTGCCTTTATCAAACTGGCGAGACTGGCGAAAGCGAAGCGTTTCCGAAGCGATACCGAACCGAAGCGAGACGTCAGTCCGATAGTTCTGTCACGCTATGGGATCGGTATACAAATAAAAACGTCACGCTTCGCATTCACCACGTCAGTCTGTTTGACAGAGGCTTATAGGTTGGTAATGAGCAAAATTGCAAGTAAAAATAAGTTGTACGTGTAGTAGTGCTCTTTGTCCCTCGCTTGGCTGTACACCCTCGCACTTGAGTGTCTCTGCTATAATGTACATTCACCCAATAAACCCTAATTGGGAGAAATTACATATAACTGAAATCAAAATTAATGTTAGTTAGATACTGAAATAATATCATGATATTAAAATTATTAGTGTTCGTAGAACTAAAACCTACTTGAGCTAATTTCATCTACATCCATATTAAATTAACTAATAATATTATCGAAGTAGGTATTGTTTTCATAATTTGTCTTACATTGCGTAGGCAGATTACTGTTACCCTATAGGCTCGGGGCCAGTTGGGGCTGACCGGGACGCGGGACTGTCCGGGTCGTAGGAGTGTCCGGGTCGCGGGACTGTCCGGGTCACGAGACTGTCTGGGTCGCGGGACTTTATACGACACGGGACTGTCTGAGCAGAGTACCACCAATTTTTAATCAATATTTATATAAAACAGTCCCTTAAATTCTACTACAGTTAAATAAAAAAGCTTGGTACGACGATAGGTTATTAAGCTATACTGCTGGGAAAATAACTCCCTTAGTGACTTTCCTTTCAATGAATCCATGGCCAATGAGAACCACTAATCATTGGTGTTTTCGACCATAACGTCATCTGTTAGACAGACATTAAAAAAAAACTGCTCTAGGCAATTATGCCTCGTCAAATGAACAACTCTTCACTAGTTAGCTAGACAGAAAAAGAGGGAAAGAATGAAGGAAGCTTTTACTCTTAGATAAGGTGTAGCAAAAGCTAAGAATGGGGTCCATGTAAAATGGACGCGTTTGGCAGCATTTATGAGACTCTAATGGCATCCCTGAGAGTGCTGACGCGACTTTATTATGAGTTCAATTTCCACTCGGAAACACAACATTTGACGTTTATTCGTATCTATGGTAGCAGTTCATATAATACGCAAAACAGAAAACAAGTAAGAAATTAATAACCGGAGGCCTAATCAGAAGATTTTTGTGTTTAATTTTTGAAGTGAAAACTTCTTTAGCGGCGTTGTGCACTTTTTTTGAAATGGGTAAAAAATGTTAAACTCGCGTCAGGACACGTGACCTGATCGAAAATTCGTAAGACGGCGCAGGGCGCTTGCGCGAATGTTCGTGTGTGTTTATTACTATTCAAGTTTTCACTTCTGCCGGCACTCCCAGAGTGCAACCCATCGTTTTTTTTTTTAAGTAGGTATTTACTGCGTTTATTGTATGGATAATCTAAATGAAATAGCGCGTCTAGCGTATGAACGAGGAACTAATTTCTTTCTAATTAACGCCCAAAATTCCCGTTTACCTACCAAAAACGTGAAAAGTCATGCTAAGGCTTTAGAGGTGCTTGCGCGATTGCGTGACGTAAATGAAAAGTAAATATCTATGAAGAATACTGATCGTGTTTTTCACCAAAAATTTGGACCTAAATGCTTAAACATACCTGTGTTTTTTATTGAAAAATCGCCGTATGTAGTTCACGTTTACTTCTTATACGGGTTATCACTAAACTAGGCTACCGCCCCGTAGGTGCGCACATGAGAATACAATCGTTATTCTAAAAATAGTTACCCTAAAAATCATTGCTTAAACGGGGTTTTTATTACTTTTTCTTTTAAAAACTGAATATCCAAAACACACAAAAGCAACAAAATTAAAACCCAAACAAGATCAACAAAACCTAACCAACCATTTTCAAGTGAAAGTAAAAATAAAATCAACGAAAGACTTAATCCGGCAGTACCGTAAACACTTTCAACACGTAACCGAAAACAAAACAAACTGTCTACTATCTAGCGAAATTAAATAAAACCTGTCTGTATACCACTTCGCCCGTATTTTACGCAAATACTCCGAAAACTAACATGGATCCGAGTGGATTCAAATTGAAATCAAACATGGCTACCTCAGCAGGCCAGATCGATCTGCAGTCAGATGCCAATTAGCAATGTTGACGTAAGCACTAGTACCTGATGCTCAGGTGCTCACTCTAGTGATGCATGTGCTTTCAGATTGGCTAATAAACTTTACGTTATATTGAGTTTGTAAGTTATTAAAGGTTTAGGGTTGCTATTCGGAAGGTTGTTCAGAAAGTTCATTTGGGTTGTGTGGATCAACCTACCACAATCTGATAAATTACTTCAATAGATTTTCAACATTGTCACAATACGGGAAGATTAATGTTCGATTGGTAAAATTTCACAGATTCGGGTAGGTTGACCTATATATATAACAGCATTTATTTCATTTTCATTTTTTTTTAAATAGTGTTTAAAAAAAGACGTTGCCGTCGTGGGTGCGTTTACAAACATAGAAACTCAGATACACAAACACCCAGACCCGAAACAACTACTTGAAGATCATACAAATATTTCTTCCGTGCAGGGATCGAACCCGCAACACAGTGCAGCAGTCCAATAATTGCTCAGCCACTGCGCCAAACGTGTCGTCAATCTGACCATTACAGACATTTTCGAATTGTCAAAAAAATCTTCTAATGAGGCTACAAACAGTCCCAGTCACAAGGCATAATTCTTTGTAAAAGTACTTTTGTTGACTAGATGTCGTACTAGATTTACACCAGGTAGCATTCTGAATGTTCTACGAATCTCCATGTCAAATAATGTCAGTAATTTTGATATTTTATTTTTTGGAGTGATAAAATCAGATGAGTCCTCCCATACAGGGCATGGAGCAGAAGGGTCTTTCAGACTCTTACTGACTAAGAATCCATCCTGTTCCTTCGATTGCCCTTTACGTTTCAGGGCCACGCTGTTTTTTTAAGACAGTCTTGCGCCCCAGCAGAAAAATGAAGTAAGTATGTATTTATCTCTGTTTGAAAACGAATTATGTGATAAGATAGAGGATTATAAAAATTTTATGTCATATTTTTGGAATGCTATTGCACAAATGACATTTTGGATTTTCTCCCAAAAATAGGGAGTTTACACCTCTATGTATACACTTCATTGGTATGTAATTAGAGCCATACCTAACCTACATAGCTAATTCGGTGTTACAGGGTTGCGTAGCCAAATGGGCCTAATATTCGGCTAACCGTAAAGTTTAATTGATTTGCCAGCTGGTGGTAATGAAGGACGTGTTCAACTTGTAAACTTTCTGTATTTACGAGTTATTTCTGTATTTTTTTTATTATTCGTCATTTGTATGATTTAAAATATAAAAACCTCGCCACATACTAGGAATTACTCCTGTATTATGAGTGCGTCTACAAACATTGAAACTCACATGCACATCACATACGGCATGCTCGATTCTAAGTCTGGGTGTTGGACCCAGACCTAGATTCGGCCATGCAATTGCGGCGGTAAGACCGCTCTTTGAGAAGTGGCTGGATAGGCGTCACGGCGTCAGGGAAGAACACCGTGGATTTCAGTCAGTACAAGTCCGACAGTCCCTCCTGCCCTGCCCCGAATGGACTCATTAGTAATTTTACCACGCTAAAAAAACAAAAAATTAAACACAGAACTTCTAACTGCCGCCTGGCTAGCAACCACCATCCTGTCGAAATCCGGCACTAAATAGTTTTTTACTGTATTCCCTTGGCATCGGTGCGCAGAGTTCCACTTCTAAGTGAGGCCATTTATTCATTTGAGGCCTCATCTTTGTTTCAGGTCAAGAGCAAACTCTTTTAAGAAAAAAAAATATGCGTTAGTTGGCTGACTTTCGAATAAAAATGTAGTAAAGAGGAAATATGATACCTTTTACCTGAAAAAATATTCCTTATTACATTATGAAGTTCCCATCAAACGCACCAGGTAATACCATCAGCTACCCACAAAATTACCCAATGCAGAGTTTACGTTCACTGCTTATAACCTTACTATCAGACGATCACATCTTGCGGCTTACAGGAACGTAAAACTACAGTCCTATCACAATAATTAGACCTCTGACAGCTGCCGTTCGACATCAACCTTAAAGTCACGTACATAAAGATTACTATCATTTTTAGTAGAGTTAGTGAGATAGCATTGATAGCAACCTAAAAGTAACCTTACTGCCTCGTGAATAAAAATCATTTCGATAACGTCAGCGAAGCAAGGAAGCTGGTAAAATAATACTGGGAGGACTAAGTAGCTTCGTTTACGACCCAACTTATTAAACTTACGTAGTTTCGGATCGGTGAATGGGATTGGGAACATCACTATTTCGCTAAAAGCTGACGATGGCAATGCTGTCCGTACTGATATTATCTGTTTAATCAACAAATGTGTTTCTAGCTGCGCGGGTATAGAGTTGTGTTGTAACTGTAGCTTTGGTTGCCGACTTTGTATTAAAATACTGCAAGTTGAAAAGTTGCAGTCAAATTAGCTGAAAGATACTCATGGAATAATCTCACCAAAATAGGAAAGATTTTTCATTCTTCAGAACAAATAACCGAACTGGAAAATGTTTTAGAAAGTTTGTCTATGTTTTAGTTTGGAATGTACAGACCAAATCGAACATGAACTTTCCTGTTTGTAATAAGTTGACAGATTGAAGTAGGTTAATGTGTTGGCGTCTGAACCCACCTACAGCAAAAACATGACGGCAGTAATAGAACAATCGCAAAATATACTTGGACTATCTGAGACCTCAACCAACCAAAAAAATCAGACAAAAGAAAATAAATGACTGTTTTGCTGCCGGTACATGCTCTGTCTCAATATCCAAACCATTAGCTAATTATTAATAAAAAGTTTTCTTGTTTGTAATACAGGAGCACAGAATTTAAAAAACCGATACGTTATTCCTTAAAAAAAATATCTCAAAGAATACTTGAATTGTCTGAGTCCCAACCCTCAAAAACAACAGCAAAGAAAATTAATGGCCGCGCTTCACTGCCACTACCTACACTATCTCGTTATCTAAACAAGTACGCAATCATGAAAAAAACAATTTTCTTTTTCAGATACACATATCATTATGTTCTACGAACCCACTCATAAAAAAAAAACTATTGTCGGTTGCGTTACAATACAAGATAAAAACCCACCCACTCACTGCCGCGTTGTAGTTGACGTAAGCGTAACTGCAGAGCATGAGAGTCTACATTTGAATCTCAAGTCGAGCAAAGTTTTATTGGGTTTTTCCATCAGGAATTTCTCAGGCTCTGTGAGTATAACATCAAAAAAACATTTTTTTCAGTAGAATAACTTTACTGAAACCCAATACTCACTCAATTTTATTTACTTCTACACCCTTTATCCTAACTAATATTATAAATGCGAAAGTAACTCTGTCTGTCTGTCTGTCTGTCTTTTCTTCACGCCTAAACTACTGAACCGATTAGTGTTAAATTTGGTACAGACATAGTTTGTAACTTGAGAAAGGACATAGGATAGTTTTTAACCGACTTCAAAAAAAGGAGGACTGTATTTTTTTTTTTATGTTAATACCGCATTACAACCGACTGAGTGAACCGATTTTCATGATTCTTTTTTTGTTTGAAAGCTGGTGCTTCCCGTGTGGTCCCAAATCCACCAAATCAGGATCTGATGATTGGATCTTGGAGAAATCGAGGGCAACCCTCAAATTTTATAGGCTCACCCATCGTTTTTCGTAAATCTTATGAAGTAATTTAAGTACTTGCGTATGGTAATCATCATCTTATGTAGCTGAGCTGATGATGGAAGGTACAACTCCTTAACAGTAGTTTGTTACCGCATAACGACCGACTGGGTGAACCGATTTTCATGATTCTTTTTTTGTTTGAAAGCTGGTGCTTCCTGTGTGGTCCCATTGTCACCAAATCAGGATCTGATGATTGGATCTTGGAGAAATCGAGGGCAACCCTCAAATTTTATAGGCCCACGCATCGTTTTTCGTAAATCTTATGAAGTAATATAAGTACTTGCGTATGGTAATCATTATCTTATGTAGCTGAGCTGATGATGAAAGGTACAACTCCTTAACAGTAAGGAGTAGGCATCGACTGATTCATTGTTCGCATATCTCCGGAACTTCACGTCCGATTTAAATAATTCTTTTTTTTGTGCTAGGTATCGTTCAACTTAGGGAATACTGCAAGTTTCATCAAAATCGGTTCAGTAGTTTTTGAGATAGGGAATTTTATTAGCTTATTGTGTACATGAGGGATGTTATTACCAGTGCTACGGATTATATTATATGTATTTGGCAAGAATTTGGGTTGAATATTTTAACTAAAAAATGAAAAATAAAAAACTTAAAAAAAAAATCGGTGGCAAAAAAAACAATGAAATAAAAAATAACAAAGCCATCGACTTCCGAAATAAAAGTTATTTTGTAGATTATTTTACCCTTTTTTGTGGTTCTTTTTGAAGGCGGTTACATTTTTTTTTGAAAAAGCTTTTTATTATATATATTTTTACGGGTTAAGCTGCGCTTGCCGAGGTTGGTCTGTGGATGGGTAAAAAGCACTCGGAAAGCACGTAAAGCCGTTGGTCCCGGCTGTCATTTGAAGATCTTTGACAGTCGTTACTGTCAGAAGCTCTAAAGTCTGACAGCCAATACCATGGGGTATCGTATTACCCAGTTACTGGGTTGTGGAGGTCCGACAGGCAGTCGCTCCATGTAAAACAGTGATATCCAGCTGCATCTGGTTTGACTGGAAGCCGACCTCAATATAGTTGGGAAAAACGCTAGGCAGATGATGAACGGAGTATAGATAATTCTATTAGTACTATATGTCGAGTGGTCCTTATGCTCGATAGATGGCGGTGATCGCGCACTGATGTCGATTGTTACACGAGTTTGATCGTTACACGGGACAAAGAAAGCTACTTTGTTTTATACTATGTAGTGATTAAATGCAAGTAACATTGATCCGACCTGTTTATTAGTCAGTGTTTAGTAATCTGTTTGTGCTGGATAGGATAATCTCAAGCCCGGGGAAGGACATAGGGCTACTGTTTATAAACACACCATACAGGTAAAGATTGATGAAGAAACCACTGGTAGAATTTTGGAATTTGCAGAGTTCTATTATTTTATTTTTTTATCGTGGTAAAATCATCAAATGAGTCCTCCCACCCAGGGCAGGGCGGGAGGGACTGTCAGACTTGACTGACTAAAATCTACGGTGTCCTTCAATAGCCCTTTACGCACCGGGGTCACGGTAATTCGTAAGTCCCGCGACCCCGGCAGGCTTTGGCCCTCTTGAAATTTGAATTCAGATAATTCCACCCTCAAGAGATTCCCTCTAAATATTAGGTGTGTGTGTTCAAAGACTGTATGGAAACTAATTTTGAAGTTAGAAATCTGGGATGTACGATGTGAAGTTACATAAAAAAATATAAGTATTAAAAAAAATATCACGTAACTTAATGAGGCAGACCAAATTCTACGCGAGCGAAGCCGCGGGCAAAAGCTAGTCTATATATATAAAAGAACAGGGTTTTTATTAAGACTCGGCTACAGCCGAAACCGCTAAGCGCAGATACTTGAATTTTGGACAGCAGTTGCAGTCTACTATGTAGGGGGGCAATAAGACGGGATTTTGCGAAAGTCCTCCTCTAAGGGGGTGAAAAGGGTTAAAAACTGTTGTATGAAAAATCTTATTCCTTGGGTTTATAAACTTGAAACTTGCCATGAATAAGAAGATAAGTAAATAAAAAAGACTGGCACTATTAATTTTTTTAAACTACCCTCCATTGGTAATGTAAACGATGTTAAAGTTTGTATGCGAAAATCATAACGCGTGAGCTGATGAACATGAAAATTAGTATTTATATACTAGATCAGAAATAATTAAACACGTGTTTTTGGATTTTTAGAAAATCATCCCCTAAATTGGGGAAAGGGGGTATTCAAGTTTTAAGGTAAGGATATTAAACGCTAAACGTAGAAAGCTGCCTTTTGGATGGCAGTTGCCGTTGATTATGTAGGTGAGAATTAAGAAGGGATTTTGTGAAAATCTACCTCTAAGGGAGTGAAACGGGGTGAAAACCCTTGTTTGTAAAATCTTATCCCTTAAGTTTATAAACTTGAAACTTGGTACGAATATGAGTATAAGTAAATAAAAAAGACGGGCATTATTAGTTTTTTAAAACTACCCTCCATTGGTAATCTAGACAATGTTAAAGTTTGTATGGGAAAATCATAACGCACAGACTGATCAATTTGAAAATCAGTATTTAAATACTAGATCAAAAAATAATTAAACACGTGTCTTTGGATATTTCGAAAATCACCCCCCAAGTTGATGAAAAGGGGTATTCAAGTTTTAAGGTATGGATATTAAACGCTAAACGTAGAAAGCTGACTTTTGGATGGTAGTTGCTGTTAATTATGTAGGTGAGAATTAACAAGGGTTTTTGCGAAAATCCACTTCGAAGGGGGTGAAAAGGCGTGAAACCTTAGTTTGTAAAATCTTATGCCTTTGGTTTATAAATTTGGAACTTGGCAGGAATGCGAAGGTAAGTAAATAAAAAGGATTGGCATTATTAGGTTTTTAAAACTACCCTTCTCTGGTGGAAAATCAATGGAAAATCATAAAGCGCTAACTGATGAACTTGAAACTCAGTATATAGAAATTAAATCAGAAATAAATAAAACACGTATTTTTGGGGTTTTCGAAAATCACCCCCTAAGTTGGTGAAAAAGGGTGATTAAGTTTTAAGGGAAGGCTGCTTGCTTCGGTAAACCCAAAACTTGGCATAAATAGTTTCCCAATCGAATAAAGGATGCGTAATTATCTATATTTTAAAAATCAACCCATAGCGGGCGAACATTACAAAATCAGTTTGACTACACTAATATTTCGAGTTCGAAGTTAGAAACACGCGCTGACGAAGTCGCGGGCGGAGTGCTAGTTATGTATATACTTACACCATTATTACAAAAAAACACAAAAAAAAACATAACATTTTTGACTACACCAAACAATAATTATACCCTCCATTCCTCGAACTATACTTAACTCCTTTCTCATTATCAGAATTTCGTATATTACTGCAACATTAACCACCGTTAAAAACGTTCTTAATTACGTGACAGTAATTGTGGAAACGACCCAGTTAACGCGACATTAAACTGATATTAGAAGTCGATTAAGCTTCCCCAGTTACTTCCTTAGTACGTTCATTACCTAGCTGTAGTATGTCTGCTCAGCTTTTGGAACATCGAACGCCAAGTTAGCAATTGTCAGAGTGCAGTGACAATCGGAATAGAAGAGGCATTGCAAACCGAAAAAAAACCGTCTTTATCAGCTAATGGCTCTTCGTTAAATCTTAACAGCCAAAACAAAATTAAAACATGCTTGAATGTCCCTCATTTAACTCTGTACTATTTATGTATTGTGAAATATCAACTGAACTAAAACCATTTTGGCAATTTAGAAAATGAAAAACACCGAGCAACAAAATTATGTTTATTACTGCTTAATATTTCGTCTCTAAATTAAGTTTCTTTAAAGCATTAAGAACGTTATGATGGCAAGTTTATAATTCAATAAAGAAACATTGAAAAAAAATACATGTCTGATCCATAAATGTCCCTTAATGACCATTTTACTATTTACAAACGAATCCGAATGCTCCATCTAAAAAAAGAATGACAACACTCACCTCAAGAGGGCTTTTGAAAAAAAATTACGTCATAAATCGTAAGTAGGTATCCCCCTCGCGAATGATACTCAGACTGAAAAAACATTGAATAACAAAAAGAAAAATTATATTTAATTCGTACCACCCGTTTTCCATGACCTCCTTGAGCGCCAAAAAGCGTTAAGAGACCCTTTGTGAAACCCTCCGATGTATTTTTTTTTTATTATTTTCTTTGTCTCAGATCCGTCAGAAGTACCCTGTCTGTTAAAATAAAATATTCGGCCCGTGAAATAATTGCGGCGGTAATTTTCAGCCCTCATTTAACAGAGTTTTATTATTGTGGGAGACAAAAAAATTACCCAAGAGCGGTCTTTCGTTAATTTTGGGTAATTATTGCGCCTCTGTTTTTATCAAACGGCACGTGTTAGAATTGCAATTTTTTAGGGAAAATATTTTCATTTGTAAATTGGGCAATAATCATTAAAGTTCCAGGAGCGTATTTAGACTCAGAACAACTTACAGCTATTAACCCAAATAAAGTTTATTTTTGGACATCGGTAAATTGATCCCTACGGGCTGTTAAAGGAAAGGGTGATCAACTTTTGCCAAGTCTCATATGAAGAGGGATACTCAACTTCAAAAACCAAAACATCAACAATCATAATATCAATACCACATAATCAACAGTTTAATTTTCCAATGAATCAGAATTACAGAAGTTAGTTTAAAACATATGTTATAAGGCCATTACAAAAACGAAATAAACCTTGGTCTAAACCTGGACTATGAAGTCCGGACTTATCTGTTAAACCATGGTTTAAATTTCTCCGTATTACAAAACTTAGATAAACCGTGTACCTTAGGACCGTCATTTGAACCATTGTCTAAACAATTAAATCCACTATGTGTATTAACAATTAAATCTACCGTGTTAAAATCCATTTTGGGTGAAAATAACACAAAAACAACAACACAGTGAAAAAGTTGTTTTGAGAAACTTTGACACACCTTTGACAACTACGACTGTTAGACCATGGTTTATCGCAAAACCACGATTAACGTAATGCTGTCTTATTACAAAACGGGGTTTATTTAAAAACGCAGGTTTAAATCTCGTAAAACTACGGTTTACACAAACGTTATTACAAATCGTGGTTTTGCGATAAACCATAGTCTAACAGTCGTAGCTGTCAAAGGTGTGTCAAAGTTTCTCAAAGCTATTTTTTCATTGTGTTGTGTGTTGTTTTTGTGTTATTTTCACCAAAAATGGATGTAAAAGTGGTAGTATTAATTGTTATTACACATGGTGGATTTAATTGTTTATACAATGGTTCGAATGTCGGTATTAAGGTCCACTTTTTATCTAAGTTTTGTAATACGGAGAAATTTAAACCATGGTCCTGCATATAAACTTGGACTTGATAGTCCAGGTTTAAACCAAAGTTTATTTCGTTTTTGTAATAAGGCTGTTAACGTTTGTGTAAACCCTAGTTTAACGAGATTTAAACCTGGGTTTTTAGTTAAACCCCATTTTGTAATAAGACGCAAACGGTTCAAATTTGTCAACACGTCAGATGAGCAACGAATGTGAACAACATATAATTTAACTAGTTCAATATATCAACATTATAGATTTTTATTACTAATTCACTCTAAACATAAAAATTCATCCTTTTTTATCTTTGTATTGTAAGTACCCACAAAATAATAAATGAATGATAATTTTTTCAACTAATACCCCCAAATCTGTGACAGTTAAGTTTAGACTTTAACTAAAGGAACGTGGAATATTATTATGTATGTTTATATATTTTGTGTTAGTATGTGTATTTTTGTTTGTTGGTAAATTGTACACCGTAGACTACCTACAGTATTGTTTCTCCTTTCTTTTTCAAATCCATCAAAAGGTTGTCTTCAAAAGATCGCTTTTAGCGATAAGACCGCCCATTGTGTCACCAATTGCGTGTCCAATTTGCATGTATCTCAAATATGTATGGTGTGCATAATAAAGAATATTCTATCTAACGTTCCTAACGACAACGTTCGCCTTTGGGCGACTATTATTAATAAGTTTATATTTTGGAAATCTACCTAAAACTTACCTTCTTCCAAACAAATGAAAGCGCAACCCTGAGGAAAAAGGTGGAACTACAAACGCACTTCAATGAAATGAACCAAACGTTGGAATATCAAGCACATGTTGCAATACTTTTCCTAACCCCTCGCTAGATGTCACTGTATTGCTAAATGCGACCATTCCTCCCTCAAAGCCGGCGTTCTGATGTATTAAGTTCGAAAACTCCCGACAGGTGGCGTTGCGTGTTTGAAAATTCTGCAAACTTCATGGAAAACTATGAACGGAGACCTTATCACAAGATTTCCGTATTTACTTCCAATGTACTTGAAGTATTTACGGCGTTTATTGTTTGGAATATTTAAAAACGCCCCTAGAGTACGAATGAGGAACTATTTTTCCCATCAAATTAACGTCAAAGTAACCGTTTACTTTAAGTCACAAAAACGAGAAAAGTCGTTCTAAGGGTCAGCTCAGACCGAGAAGCGGCGCTGCGCGCACATTTCAATAGAGCTACTCAAAATCTAACTCTATTTCCTACACGAAAAGATACACATTTGCAGTATCGTTCCATCACTTCGCGTTGCACCGCGTCTCTGTGTGAACTAAAGCGATTAAGCGATTAAACAAACTACCTCCAATTTATTTCTTAATTAGGTACAGTTATAACAATTTTCATCGAATGTAACAACTTTATTCGCTGAAAAGTTATGTTGGTAGATGTTTCGTTTTAATTATGTTGAAAGGTAATAAATTGGTCACGCATTCACAACAATAGTTCCACGTTACATATTAATTGATCACAATTTATTTCGTTTTATTTACTTTAATTAAACCTTTATTGGAAGCAAATACAGTCCAAATAACTATAATAATAACCATAGTTTTTTTTTTGTTTTTTTTTTTTGTATGAGTGTACAACCCCGCTGCTTAGCTCCTATTGGTCGTAGCGTGATGTTAAATACCGTATAGCCTTCCTCGATAAATGTACTATCCAACACAAAAATGATTTTTCAATTCAAACCAGTAGTTCCTAATATTAGTGCGTCCAACCAAATTCTTCAGATTTATAAAATTAGCGTAGATTGTCAGCTTTATATAATAGGACCCTGGCCTTTTTACGACTAGACGACGACATTATACAAATCAGCCAAAATCGTTCATATCCACAAGCACAAAGGATTTCATTAGCTAGCAACGTACAGAAATAATACACAAATGAACTAACTAAAACAACGCTATTCTGGTCCGTCGAACTGTATTGCAACTCTGCAAGTTATCATTGAAATGTGGCCAGACAGACTGGAGGGTATTTCAACTTTGATCGAGTTGTAGAGCGCATTATGCTTGCATTGCGATGGCTCAGATGGCTCCTACCAGTCCACAATTGGATCTTGATGGGATTACCTACAGCTCTTTGCTAAATCAAGTGCCTGGTCGCTAGGGTATAGATTGACGATGATGATGCGAGCGACCTCTTTGATTAGTTCGCCTATCTTGGTTCTAATATACCAGGGGTGGCCAACCGGTCGATCGCGATCGACCGGTCGATCGCGACTATTAGTCCAGTCGATCGTGGACCTATATTATGTTGATAAAACATCATCAACTTAGACTTCCATTCCAAAGTTTTAAGTAAATTTAAGGAAACAATCTCACATGTTATATGAAAAGGAACTCCTAAAACTGATCTGTTAAACCATGCTGTTTCATTTAAGATTTCAAGAAGTATGTACCTACTTAATTGGTAGATCGCACAGGGTTTCGTTAGTAAACAGTAGATCTTATGTCTAATCAAGTTGGCCACCCCTGTAATATACTGATATACATGTGAGGCATTATTTTGTTACGTCGATAACTGCTCAACTTTATCACTTCTCTTATAGCATATTAAATTATAGGTACGTGAAATTTTAATGAGTTAGATTTGTTGATCTGTTATCACGCTCAAGGACTCAT
Source organism: Agrotis puta (assembly GCA_943136025.2). NCBI lineage: Eukaryota > Metazoa > Arthropoda > Insecta > Lepidoptera > Noctuidae > Agrotis > Agrotis puta. Next base: position 12,363,411 of record OW964172.2, read on the forward strand.
CAGTCGGGCATGCCAAAATCGTGACGGTTAGAGAGGGTCTTTGAGGAGTAGCTGGAGAAGTCCACGGCGTCCTCTCCTTCCGCCTAAATCAGGTCCTCACCAGACACGGATATTTCGGAAGGTTCGGATATGTCGGATTAGGCGTGAAAAAACGCCTTGATGTTACCACTGTGCGGATCGCCCGGAGGACACGGTGGAGCATACGGCAGACATCTGCTCCGCGTGGGCAGACACCGACATGTCTTCACGGAAACGATAGGTGGAGGCGACCTCTCGCACCCAACATTACTTGAGGCCATGCGGGGCAAGTCGGAATGGGAAGCAGTCACCTCCTTCTGCAATCCGTGCTAGCGAAGGTGGAGTCGGAATGCACGAGGGAGAGGTCAGCCTCCACGTCACGACCCAGCCGTCACAGAGTCGATTTCCGGCCGCAGTACTTGTTTCAGTTGTCCAAGTTGTCTCTGGCTTATTGTGTATTTGGAATTTAATGTTCGTAGGCGCCCCCACGATACTAGCCAAATTCCTAGGGAGATTTAGAACAAACAAAAATAATCAAAATAATTTTGAAACGCCATTAGAGGTAAATTCAGTAAAACAATGGCATACACACACGTAAAAACATTCTCGTGCAATCATTTTCTCTAACCAACCAGTGGACTGTTGGACAGTGAACTACTTCGGTTCCCCAGAGAACCTCGAGCTCGGGTCAAGCATGCTTTAAAAGCTCTTTGTGAATTTTTACCGTCTACTTAATTTTGGAAAGTTTTTCCGTACACTTTGGGGTAAAGCGAAGTAATGTGTGGCTCTCTGCTATCACCAGCTTACCTAGTATTTTTTTGTTTTTTTACCTGGTAAAATCATCAAATGAGTCCTCCCACCCAGGGCAGAGCGGGAGGGACTGTCAGACTCGTACTGACTAAAATCCACGGTGTCCTTCAATAGCCCTTTACGTTCCGGGGTCACGGCAATTCGTATAGTCCCGCGACCCCGGCAGCTTATCTAGTACTAGCACTTTTCCCGCGACTTCGTCCGCGTGGGTTACGTACTTTCCTAATTCCCCCTTTTCACCCCCTTAAAGGTTAAATTTCCAAAAACCCCTTCTTAGTGCTCCCCTACATTATAATAGGAAACCGTGTTCAAAATTTCACATTCCTAGCCCCAGTAGTTTCGACTGTACGTTGATATGTCAGTCAGTCAGTTCTCCTTTTATACATATAGATTACGAAAAATTATCACCAAGGTGAGATATTAAGGAACTGTCAGAGTTACTCACTAAAAAAGATCCTGTTGGTTTTGTTGTTCTTTGCGTTCCAGAGTCGCAGGGTTCCTTTTAACCGGGTCGACGGTGCGTTGTGGTCCACGCGCGTTCAAAAAGCTGTCAGCAAACTGACAGGTTCTCATAGAGTGCAAAAGACTGCCAGCATCGTGGAACTGTCTAATCAGGTAATCGTGACACTGAAATGTTATTGGCCATTGAGGGAACACCGTTTTCGTCAGTACATGTTTGATGATTACCGCGCTAAAAAAGGGCTCTTTTAAAACTACCCCAGGAGAGTTTGCAGATAACTTCTTGAGGCTCACGTAGAATATGACACGCCGCCGGTTGACTCGGTAGCTACTTGATCGGACGGCGAGCTTACCTGTTGCTTTGCCCACTCACTGCACGCGTAGCATGGCGCCGTAGAAAGGGATTTTGTCGACAGAAGAAAAGACAGAATGACAGAAGGCAGAAAGATTTTTACCGTTTTAAGCACGGTAATGTTAAAAACTAAAAAATAAATGTTTATGTTCTTCAATGGTGTACGAATCGTGACATATTTGTGCAAAAAAACAGTCGATTTGTGTAGAAATAACGATGAAATAACTTTTATGTCTATTCTTGGTGGAATAGAGATGTCATAGGTCATGGTACGCGTGCAGGATGCGTTTCTGCTGATCGCGTGTATGTTATAATTAAGATTACGATTTCTTTCCTCAAAAAATCTCATGCTTTTTACAAAAGGACTTCTTCCAAAGGCAAACATCTTATATGTATAACTTAAAGTTCAATTACCAATCTGACTCCAGATATCGAATACCTACTTAAGAACTAAGAGGTCTCCCGTTGCGAGTTAATTGGCTTTCTGTAGTAACAATAACAGATAACAGTAACTGCAACTATCGGATTAAGAAAACAATGGACAAAAACTACTTCTCTACTAACTACTACCCTACTTAAAAAAGTGTGCGTTCTGAAATTACATAGGATTCGACGTTAACTAGAAGTTTTCATTAAGAACCCTTATTTTGAAGCAGTTTATGGTAATATGGAGTCGGTCCAAAGGTACTAAGCCAGACTTACTTTTGTCCAAGACAAACTATTTATTTCTAGTACGCAATCAAAAAGGCAGGAATCGAATTTTAAAAGCTTATGATATGGGATGCATCCTGATATGGGATTATTTCTACACCCATTCCGAAAGGTTGATTAGCATGGAGAAGAACGGGCAAAAAAAATCTATAATTATGTGTATGTTATGCATAAGCTGTAGGTTCGAACACAGGCAGCCACTTTATGTAGTTCTCTACTCACAAAGATCAGGTCTGTAACAAGGCACATTAACGCCGAGTGTTTTTGAGAACATTATATTTCATTGTATCAAGATATTAACTTCTACACCTACCTAGAACCTTCGTCGTCAGTTTAGTACACTGCTTGCTGCAAGCAAAAGTTTTATCAGCGCCTAATGATCTCACTCGAAGTTACCCCATTCACCATGCGTTCGGTAACAGATAGCAGCTTACAAAGTTCTAAATCTCGTTAACGGTAAACCAAACTTAACTTGTATAGAAAATTATTTGAGGAAATCACAAACCACTGAGTCAAAATATATATCCCAAAATACATACATTTTGTTGCACTTCACTCCGTAAACCTTGTAGACCAAGTATTAGAGTAAAACCAAACGTAAACCGGTAAGTCCACAGTGCTAAACCGAAAATGCGCTCACGTGGTCCTGAACAAACAAATTGCAATGTATGTAAACAGAGGCCGGTTGTGCCCCGGGCTCGGCACACGGTAGCGATTTTCGTCAATCGCCCGGAACAAAGAACCCGGGTGAATATTAAAGGGCTGTGACACTCGAGCCGGTTTTTCATCAGGCAACAGACACCAGTGTGCCTCTTTCAAACCCTCCTTTTGAGATCCCGCGCAAGATTAGGCACTAGTTCTTATGGTGTGACCGTAGTGACGTTACAGACGTGTTAAGATTAGGTATAGACGGAAAATGTATCGATAGAATGGAATCCTATCGAGCACAGTGCGAGTGAAATTTATTTGCACATTAATAAAATACACACATTAATAAAAATAATGTGCAAATAAATACTAACTCATTTTCAAAGTGCACCGGGCAATGTACAAAATAAAAGTTGTCTACACTTGTTAGTTTTTCCATACTGGAGTATTTAAAAAAACTTGAAACATAATAATTATGATTAACAATGACAGCCTACAAGTTTCAAAGGCTTAAACTTACATTGCAATTATGAATTTAACTTAATCAAAATTTTATTAATTTTCAAGATAAACTTGCAAAATGTGATGGTCTATACACCTCTGCCTGACCTTAAAATAACATAACAAGCCAGTGGTAGCCAATGTAATGGAGTAAAGTTATGTTTGAACGTAAACTAAACATTATTACTGCAGGCAATTTTCACCGCCCATTAAATATTTATGTCAAAAATATCGACAAACACCACATCACTAGCTCGTTATTGCACGTCATCACTAGTATAGAGCGGCGCGACGCCCGCCACTCGACACCGCGATGATTCAGCATTCTCAATCCAAAAGGCTTTTACGATTCCTCTTTCATTCTCACAGAGTGAATTCGACACTCGTTCCCACGCAGTTTTGAACGCGACTGTACTAGAAACTTTGATAGTTGTTGGTTAATGCTCATTTATTCATTGGTTGCCAGTTTTAAGGACTTTTTGTTATGTTTTATGTGAAGGTTCCAATTACGTGCAAATGTCCTAGTCGGTAAAACTATTGAAATACTTTAAATATTATAAACGTAAAGCTTTTAATTGGTTAAAAACTATACGAGTAACATAAGGTGATCACATAAAAAATAATCGTTAATTATTGTAAATTCTGATTTCACCATTAGACAATAAAGGACACCGTGTGTTTTAAGTCAGTCGTGCCTGACATGAAGTCCCTGAGATTTTTCTCCCGAATTGTGTCACAATCCACTATACCCTTATACTATACAACTATAACTATGAATGGAAAAGAGTTTGTTGTTACCAACAGACAAAGAAAAAAAATCTTTGCTTTCATGAAACCTTCCCAATCGTGACGAAACATTTCCGCGAAAAAGTTTTCAGTGAAAAGCTTTATAACAAATAAAATTCACTGTAGCCAAAGAATAGCCCTGGTTTGTTCAAACTAAAGCAAATTGGCTGAATTGGGCCATTCTGCAGTGTTAACCGAACTTTGTTACATTACAAAGTTTTACACTGACCGAGCAATTTAAGTAGTTACTTACTATTAGGTTGAATCCTTCTCAACTGGAGCATAAACTAGTTTAAAGGTGAATTTATGGTTTATTTTTTAATGGTTTAAGTGCATCGCGAAATCCATTAACAATTTGAACAGTTAGCATTGTTTGTACCTATCAAGATACACGGACTGCTCAGGCAGTCAAATGCAACTGCTTGAAGATGCCCTTGCTAACTGCTGCTGTCGGTACCAACTGCTCCTGAAGTAGTTTTACCGCAAAAGCGGTTCCGTGTAAGTCTGCTATACAGTCGCAGCTTGAAGCCTTCACGACTGACTGCATCAATAGTCCGTGTGTTACCGCCCTTTCTGTTAGTCTGCATCATAGGCTCGAGGCTCATGAACACGGATCACACGGGCCCCACGGGTCCCACCCCATGACTTACAGTTTTAGGGTGGAATCCAACTCCTGGCTGTTCACCACAGGATACCTGGTTGTTCCACTGGTTGTGGTAGGCCTCACCAGAGTCGCCTGGCTAGTTTGCGACCACCATACCATCGGAGTCAAGCGTCAAATAATTATCACTGTATACCGCCGGTGCATAGAAGCTAAAGCTCCTGGGAGCTCGTGCCCAGATCATCCCACCATCTTGTGAAAATCGTCATTTTTTCTACACAATTTCCCACATGATTTCAGTTTTCCATAAGAAAATACAATCGGCTTTATGTTTTTATGGCTAGTAAAAATAAATTTCCTTTAGCTTTATTACACTACAAAAGTCAATAATCCTAACTATCCTAACTATTATAACTATATAACTATATAACTATATAACTATATAACTATAATATTATAAATGCGAAAGTAACTCTGTCTGTCTGTCTGTCTGTCTGTCTGTCTTTTCTTCACGCCTAAACTACTGAACCGATTAGTGTTAAAGTTGGTACAGACATAGTTTGGAACTTGAGAAAGGACATAGGATAGTTTTTAACCGACTTCAAAAAAAGGAGGACTGTATTTTTTTTAAATGTTTGTTACCGCATTACGACCGACTGGGTGAACCGAATTTCATGATTCTTTTTTTGTTTGAAAGCTGGTGCTTCCCGTGTGGTCCCATTGTCACCAAATCAGGATCTGATGATTGGATCTTGGAGAAATCGAGGGCAACCCTCAAATTTTATAGGCCCACGCATCGTTTTTCGTAAATCTTATGAAGTAATTTAAGTACTTGCGTATGGTAATCATTATCTTATGTAGCTGAGCTGATGATGGAAGGTACAACTCCTTAACAGTAAGGAGTAGGCATCGACTGATTCATTGTTCGCATATCTCCGGAACTTCACGTCCAATTTTTTTTTTTTGTGCTAGGTGTCGTTCAACTTAGGGAATACTGCAAGTTTCATCAAAATCGGTTCAGTAGTTTTTGAGATAGGGAATTTTATTAGCTTATTGTGTACATGAGGGATGTTATTACCAGTGCTACGGATTATATTATATGTATTTGGCAAGAATTTGGGTTGAATATTTTAACTAAAAAACGAAAAATATAACCGCCTTCAAAAAGAACCACAAAAAAGCTTTGGCTTTGTTATTTTTTATTTCATTGTTTTTTTTTTGCCATCGGCTTCCCAAATAAAAGTTATTTTGTAGATTATTTTACCCTTTTTTGTGGTTCTTTTTGAAGGCGGTTATATATTTTTTTGAAAAAGTTTTTTATTATATATATTTTTACGGGTTAAGCTGCGCTTGCCGAAGTTGGTCTGTGGGTGGGTAAAAAGCACTCGGAAAGCACGTAAAGCCGTTGGTCCCAGCTGTCATTTGAAGATCTTTGACAGTCGTTACTGTCAGAAGCTCTAAAGTCTGACAGCCAATCTTACCACTGTATTACCCAGTTACTGGGTTGTGGAAGTCCGACAGGCAGTCGCTCCATGTAAAATACTGATATCCAGCTGCATCTGGTTTGACTGGAAGCCGACCTCAATATAATTAGGAAAAACGCTAGGCAGATGATTAACGGAGTATAGATAATTCTATTAGTACTATATGTCGAGTGGTCCTTATGCTCGATAGATGGCGGTGATCGCGCAATGATGTCGATCGTTACACGGGACAAAGAAAGCTACGTTGTTTTATACTATGTAGTGATTAAATGCAAGTAACATTGGTCCGACCTGTTTATTAGTCAGTGTTTAGTAATCCGTTTGTGCTGGATAGGATATTCTCAAGCCCGGGGAAGGACATAGGGCTACTTTTTATAAACACACCATACAGGTAAAGATTGATGAAGAAACCACTGGTAGAATTTCGAAATTTGCAGAGTTCTGTTATTATTATTTTTTTATCGTGGTAAAATCATCAAATGAGTCCTCCCACCCAGGGCAGGGCGGGAGGGACTGTCAGACTTGACTGACTAAAATCTACGGTGTCCTTCAATAGCCCTTTACGTACCGGGGTCACGGTAATTCGTAAGTCCCGCGACCCCGGCAGGCTTTGGCCCTCTAAAATAATGAGCACTTAGAAAGGAATTCAGATAGTTCCACCCTCAAGAGATTCCCTCTAAATATTAGGTAAAGGTGTTCAAAGATTGTATGGAAACTAATTTTGAAGTTAGAAATTTAGGATGTACGATGTGAAGTTACATAAAAAAATATAAGTATTAAAAAGAAATGTCACGTAACTTAATGGGGCAGACCAAATTCTACGCGAGCGAAGCCGCGGGCAAAAGCTAGTATCATATAAAATCGTTATCAGTTCACAGTTATAATTTAAGTACGGCCATTTCTCAAGTTATTATGTTAAGATACAGTATATAGTGGATTATAACCCTCTTACAAGAGTCCTGTGCCCCAAAACTGAGAATTTTATTGATTGGTAATGCCGGACCTCAGCATAACATAATCAGCCTTTAATGTTCCCACAGCTGGGACACAGGCCTTCTCTCTGTGAAAGAGAGTGAGCTGCTTACACCACTACGTTTGCCCAGAACGAGTTGGTATTATTATAATTCTAAAACGTACCAGTTTTCTCACAATGTTATATGCCTCCTCTCGAATAACGTGCAGTGAATAGCATGTATGATTGGAAAAGAACAAAAGTTTGTCTGAATTTTGCAACAAATATTTAAGAAAATCTTCTTTCAAAACCTAGATTTAGTTCCCCCTTTTAATATCGCCCAGTATTTCTAGAGTTAAACCCAGTCATTACCCAGCTAAATAAATCTTAATAAAAACCGGTATCGCTTGAAAAATCTTAATAAATATAAGCATCAATCAAGCGAGTGGTATGAGGGCAATGAAAAATGGCGATTGCCATTAAAATGTGAACGCACAATGTTCGCACGCGACGTTCATAATTACAACGTTTAACTTACATCAATCATCGGACGGATTTCTGCGTTTTTTATTGCCTTCCGTTGAATCCTTGTTTTATGTTTTGATAGTGTATAAATATGTATTTGGCAGCGCCAACAGTATCCTGTCTATGATAGCAAGTAAGCTGGTGTGTGTTTGTAAAACACTGCGGAAAATTTCGGCTGAGCCTATAACCTTACAGCAGTGATGTCGTAATTTGTTTATGTTTTTTATGTCTGATTTTAAATAAATACTAACATAGTTTATATGCTACTAACAATATGAGTCCTGTTACTTGTAATTAAATGATTATTTTTATTATAAACGCCTAGATTTTATCACAGATATTATGATGGAAGTTTTTAATCTAATCGACAGTTTATTATCTCGTGAGACAGAACCCTATTTTTGGGTGGTCATCATCGAATGGAATCTCCCGCCCTGGGTGGAGTGGAAGTGATTGTTTGACTAGTACTTACTAAAGTCCACCCTTCAATTGCCTCTTATATATGTTCACGGGTGATGGTTACCTAATGAGACAGACGCGTGACCCCGGAGTTATAAGCTTTTATTTTTAGGCGTGGTAATATCATCGAATGAGTCCTCCCACCCAGGGCTGGGTGGGAGGGACACTGTCAGACTTGACTGACTAAAATCCACGGTGTCCTTCAATAGCCCTTTATACGGTAAATTCCCGCGACCTCTGTAGGGGAGTTATAAGCTTAAGTTACAAAACAAAAGAATTACGAGTGATTACGTTTTATGATTAAAAACTTTGAATAAAAGCAAAACACTTCCGAATAACTATCAAAATATTGGATTCAAATAAGATCCGATATGATAAAGATACTCGTAAATTTTTTTCCTAGTACGAACCTACATTCTACCTAGGTGTACGGTTTCACTAAAATGTAGGTCGAGCGATTCAAACGCAGGTGTTAACTCGAGAGGGATCCTTTGAGTTATGAGCCCGTCAAAGGGTTCACGCTAACAAGTATTATGACCATTATAGTGTAGCTCAGTTGTTTGGACTTAGACAGGTTTATAATATTTATGAAAGTAGACAATATATTCTCATTTTATGACCGGGAAACTCATAGTTGTTACTAGTATGTAGTAGTCCGACACCCAGTCTTATCAAAAGGTATTGAGTATCAATTAGGTTAATAGGAGTATTTCTAATATCCAGATGGCCTACCATGACTTCTTGAAGCGAGAGTAAATCTAGTGTGAGAAAGAGACAGAGCCATACAATTCGTCTAGCTCCATCGCGTTCCCACACTGGAATTAATCTCACTTTAAGACGCCATACCTAGCCATATCTTCTTGGAATGGAAGTCAATCTCAATTAATTTGAGAAAAAGCTACGCTTAGCCTAGCCCTTTCTCAAATAAATTGGAATTTGGATAGACAGATAGAAGACAAACAAATAGATTTATACAAAAGATACTCCCTATCACAGAGTGAAGAAATTCACGCAGAAGAAGTCTCGGGCATATACTAGTTTTTAACTAAACCTTTGTGGCATATTGACATAATAATATAGTCTAAGCTGGGACTTGTATGACGTTCAGGAGACCCTATCATATACAAAGCTATCACTTTCCCTATCCGCTGAAAGAAACAAAAACCATTTCCACGATGGAAACATAGATACGTTGGGTTTTTTATTTTGATACACCTCTTTGCTTATTGCATACCTATGGAACTATCATACATTTACTAGGTACAACAAACTTCTAGAAAAGGGACACAAAAATGAATTGAAGTGAATGTAGCATGCAGTGTTTTGGTCCGCAACAAGAAACGTAATGTACCTATTCTTCTGTATTTAAATCTACGTTGAACTGGAGCTTAAATCTAAATCATTTTAATGCAATTAATAATAAGAGTTAAAATATGAAACAACGAACCAAGTTACACAAAAAATTAAAGTCAGCCAGTAGGCAGTCCAGAATCAGAGGAAAGCAAATCTCAATACTAGTTTAACAGCTTCTTTCGCTTTCCGTTTAACTTCAACCAGTCAGTTAAACTCACACGCCTCTCAATCTTAGCCCCTCAACATCTCATCGTCTCACGACACGGACTCGGCCGCACAACTCAAACAGTATCACACACGACCAGGGCCGGATCTAGGAGGGGCACGCACGGCACGTGGCCGGCCGACTCCAGGGGGCGCCAAAATCATAATCAGAATTGCTTTCTTGCAAACAAAAATCTAAAATGTCGGAGAAAGGCGCAAAAATTCTAGCTTGCTTCACTCGCTGTTGCCGAAACGTCGATTCCAAGTAGTGATAAAAGCGACATTAATCATCTCCTCCCGACATTTAACTCCTGTCTCTTTCACAAGTCAAATGCAACAAAAATAAATTGATCAGGTCAAGTATCAAAAAAAAAAAAATGGGTTTTTACAATTCATTTGCTCCTCTCTAAGGGGGCGCCATCATCAAGTTATGGCCCCGGTTCGAAACAAACCGTAAATCCGGGGCTGCACACGGTATTAATGTACCGTGAGTGAAGCACAGTGGAACTTGCTCTAAGTTATTCAACACTTGCACCACGGAGATGTGTCTACAGTTCGACGTTCACTACAGGGACGGAACGATTCGCTGTCGGTAAATTATGAACGCGTCAACGTATGTGTTTGCTGTGCTTTGGTTCATATTCAATGGAAAATTTGGGAAGCTATAAGTGTCTCCGGATTATTATCAAGGTATGCCAAATTACTGACGGAGTGTCATGGCAACTACGGCGATTTGCCTAAGCGGGTATTACATGTGTTTGTAACTGCTGCTGTTTTGTATAGTGTCTTTGCAGTTCTTGGTCGAATTATTTCCAAAAATTATATAATTATTTAATCCCAGAATTGTTCATGAAATGGCAACTTGCTTGTATTCAAACACTAACTTTTGCTCGTGACAGTACCAGTGTGGTCATCGGTATTATGCCAACATGCGAGTTGGAAATGGGCATGTGAAAATCCCACAAGACTGGAGAACTGGGATAAAACTATCCCGTGTCCTGATCCAGATCATAGTCCCGTTTGCGAACCTGTGAAAAGTTAACTGGCATACCAACAGATTAAATTACCTTTGATTATAAAATTTACCTACCTTTGATATTGTTTATTGACATTATTTTCATAATAATAAAAAATACATTTTCAGTTGCAATTTTCACGGAATAACTATCCAATTTCCCATTATTCCATCAATCAACATTTCGTCGAGAATACAGCTGCATGCATATCGTTCCAAATCGAGTTACCACTGAATGATTTGTACGTGCACACGTATCGTAGTTACGTTTATTGAAACGTAACGTGCACACTTGTGTCAGCCAAGCGATTTGAGAACAAAGGAGGCGGACGGCAACGCGGGCTCTTTTCAAATATTCCTCCATCACAGGTTACACACTGGTCTCCGTTTTAAACAGCATTTTCGTTCGATCAACATTCTGTTTAATACCTACTAAGGAAGTATCGGGTTAAAGGAAAAAAGTAGAGTCATGGTGTCACTTGGTAAAACCCAACTCATAAATAAAATTCTTCAGCAAGATTTTATTTGAATCTTTCTTCAGATACTTTTTTTAAAGCTTGGTCACTTTTGATAATTCTTTTAAATGTCTGAAAAAAAATCAATAGATCGATTCAAAGAAGAAGAAGAAGATTCAGTCAAGTACGATTAAATTTTCTCAACCTACTCTAACGATACGATAACGAACGGCCTACTATAACGACTTAAGGCCAGAATAGTTCTAGTGAGGGAACGAGGTGGCGCTAGGCGACTTGTATAGCTCTGTCTCTTTCCCACACTGGAACAACTCTGGCTTTAAGATGTCATGGTCAGCCACCAGAACTCCATAGCAATGATGACGTTCTAACACTCTTTACACGGTTCAAATCGTGGTAAAATCATCAAATGAGTCCTCCCACCCTGGGCTGAGCGGGAGGGACTGTCAGACTCGTACTGACTAAAATCCACGGTGTCCTTCAATAGCCCTTTACGTTCCGAGTTCATAGTAATTCGTGAGTCCCGCGACTTTTGCTAAGTAAAATAATGTACGTCCGTCTGTATTTCCAACCGGCCGACCGCCCTCGTCCGCGCGCAAACTTCACCGCCAATTTGTTAGCACCTCACAAAGCAACCTCTTTTAATATTATTCTGTGAGGCACGGAACCCTCTCAAATTAAACGCTACAATATAATATTTGTGGCATTATGAAAAGCTTGCAAACTGGATGCTATTATGCCCGAGTATTTCCCCTTCACTTTTTTTGTGAGCGAGTCAAGAATGTTGCAGAATTCATTTGTTTATTTTAATGCTGATTTTTTATTGTGTTAGGTGTAAAAATGGTTTTGTTAAAACTTCGTGCTTGTTATGGAACTTAATTATGAACCAAGAGTCTGTTGAAATTCTAATAAACGTTTTGATAAGTTCGAAATTATTATTTCAAGCAACTGTGGCCCATACATACGAAGTAAGTTACAAAGGTAAATCATACAAAAATAACGTAAATGACTCCTCTTAAAGTCCCCTAACGTTCCCAATTTTCATATTGTCGTGTCGCTTAGAACAATAATTACTACAAAAGTTACTAGTGGTGATTGTTCCTATATAGGGTGTTATGTTAAAGGTAAGTTAGAATGATTTAATGTACATTGCAGACACTGGTTGGATAAGAAAACAACTAAGCAAGTAGCCTGCCATGGAATATACTGAGAATATTGAAGAAAAGAAATACGCGTGGCACTCGGGGACTGCCACGGTAAAGCTACTGCATTTTTTTTAACGTGTTAAAATTAGCGATGGGTTTTTGCCCGGGAATTTTCCCGAGTTGGGAAAATTCCCGATTCTTTCCCATTTCTTCCCGGGAATATTCCCAAATGACGGGAAAATATTTTTATATGCAATTTAATTTTTTCGTTTACAAATTTTGCATTTGTGTGAGTTTGCGCATGCATGTTAGTGGTAAAAAAAAAGAAATTCATTCTAAAAGGTTGGTTACAGTATAATAGTAAGGGATATAGAAATATTTTTTGATATGTATATATTTAAAAACACTTAAAATCAACTTGGAACAAGTTACAAAAGTATCACACCGATCTTTTATTTATAATTAGGTATTTTTATTTACATTAGTACTGCTTTATAAGCGATTTTGCGGTTTTATACCTACAGCAATCAGCTTACTTTGAAGATAGATCTATTATTTGGCGCGCTGAAAAGTGGGTATTAAACGTATAAATAGCCATATAATTATAACTCTAATCTAACAATTTATAATTTTAGTCTTGCTTTGTTGACAAATGGCAAATGGTAAAAGTAAACGCTCGAATCTTTGATAAATTTTCAACTTAATACACAAGCGTATTAAGTTCCTCTCGCGCCCGGCATTGGTTGAGGGTCATGCTCACGAAGGAGGAGGCGGGCCGGGTGAAGGAGAGGACAGCGTCCTCCCTCCACCGCAGCTGCACTGGTAGATGCCCATGGCGACACGGACGTCGGCAGACGATCTCCAGCCACCGTAGGTGCGGGCATGCGGGCACCGAGTAATGGGCAACTCGCTGTCCGACCATGGACCATGCCCGGTTCGACGGCGCGTTGTGTTCCACGCGCGCCTAAAAGAGTGTCAGCAAAAATTACGGCCCCCCGTCTAGAGGGCCAAAACCTATCGGGGTCGCGGGACTTATGATTTACCGTGACCCCGGTAGGTAAAAGGCTATTGAAGGACACCGTGGATTTTAGTCCGTACGAGTCTGACAGTCCCTCCCACTCTGCCCTGGATGGAAGGACTCATTTGATGATTTTACAACGTTAAAAAAAAGCGTATTAAGTTGAAAATCGTTTAATACTTGTTCAAGTATCTCAAACATATGACGCGTTTGATATTGCCGCGAGCGCGCCGCGTGGCAGTCGCTTGCTTGCCCGCTACTGTGCGATTCGTATCCCACCCGCGAGTTCACGTGTTTTAGGTTTGAGCACTTAGACCGCATGTGCGATTCGTACGTGGACACTTGGATATTACGCTATATGTTTGATATTTCGTGACTGCGCCGCCATGGCTACAATAACCGAATGTCTGATTATTATTCATTCTTTTCCCATAATCTTTACAGTTTACAAAACCAAAAACATTTCAAAATATAAACAGTACTGGCCCACCAGCATCGGGAACAGTATCCAAGCTATCGGCGGTCAGGGCTCCAGAGAAAGGAAACTCCTGACAATCCGCACCGTGTCCAGAAGAACTGCTTTCTGGTCAGGCCCTTGATCCAGCTGCCTAACGAGAGCCTCCTCAGATGTTGGTCGAAACTCTTGGCAATTAAGCCATGGGCTGACACGACTATCGGCACTATGATCGCTGAATCTACATCCCACATACATCGACAACCTCATGACCGAATTGCTTATCTTTCTCAGCTTGCACGAAGTTCTCGTCATGTGGGACGGTTATGTCAACAATCATTGCTTGTCACTTTGATCGATCCACCACCACTATATCAGGTCTATTGGCCACAATAGTCCTGTCACTGATGATGTATTGATCCCAGTACAGTGTTATATTGCCACTTTCAAGAACTGGGTGAGGCACATACCTGTAGTACGGTTACGGTACTTCCGATTCCACAAGGTTGTATTTTAGAACAAGTTGCTGATGGATTATCCTGGCTACAAGGTTGTGTCTATGCAAATATTCTCCGTTAGCCAGGCGCGAACACCCGGAGATAAAGTGATGGATTGATTCGTCCAGACGGTGGCATGCCCGACATATGTCAGCCGTGCTATCCTTCACAGAAAATGTCCGGTAGTTATATGTCATCATAACTTCATCCATAATTGCACAGACAAACCTTTGGTTTCTCCAAAGAGGTCTCCGAATCGTAGCCAGGTTACGGACGCAGATAAATGTCTACATCAGGCCCATATAAAAAGCGTCCGTGAAGTTCCTTGCTCTGTCATACCTCCATGCGACCATTAGTGTCAAGCACTGCAGGTTTGCGCCAGTGCTCTTTGGCCAAGGAGAGCGGGGTGAAGCCCTTGTCCTCGATGCATTCCCACATCGGCTTTTAGGAAATATTCCCTGAGATTGCATATTTTGCGATTGTGGAGAGTTTAGGAAACCTCGACCTCGAATATACAATCTCATAACCGAAGACGGTGGGTGACGCATTCGATATGCAGTCAGCAATGTACGGACACTTCTATCGCCCTGGAGAGGAGGGTCCGTACAATCAAGTTCTATTTGACTCCATTTGAGTATGTCAAAAGAGTACATCAATACTGGCATGACCCAGCCGTTGCAGGCCTTACTACCACCTTATAACCACCTGATAAAATAATTATTTATATTTTCCTTTATTCATCTTATTACTTATTTTCTACATTTTTAAATATTTTTAAAAAACAGTAAAAAAAAATAGCAGTCCACTAGCACCGGGAACAGGGTCCGGGCAACCGGTGGTCAGGGCTCTTGAGAGAGGAACCTCCTAACAATACCTACGCGCTATTATTTATATTTTTTTTAACATTATTATTGGTACAACATTTATTTTCCCGTCGTTTTGGGAAAATTCCGGGAATTTATTTTATTTTCCCATATTTTCCCAATATTTTTTTTCCCTCCCAATTTTTCTGTCCCTCCGACCCATCACTAGTTAAAATCATCAATAGATTCCTCTCACCCAAGGCAGAGCGGGAGGGACTGTCAGACTCGTACTGACTAAAATCTACGGTTTCCTTCAATAACCCTTTACGTTCCGGGGTCACGGTAATTCGTGAGTCCCGCAACCGGCAATCTATTGCATAGCATTTTTTATCAACTTATGCAATTATAATTATTTATTTGTTTTATTTGTGAAAAAAAAATGAAAGAAAATTCGCCTGCAGCGAAATCCCATCGTATCGTTGCTCTATGGGAAGTTACTCTACTAATTAGGCTTTGGTCAGCTACGTCAATTATTCAAATTTTTATTCATTCACGTTGACATGACAGATGTGACAATGACAGTCTTAGTTTTATTTTCGTTACGGAATTTCTTGATTCGGTCGCCCCGCTCAAAGCCCGTGACAAAAGCTACGCAATAGCTTAAAAAATCGGATTGGAAACCACAATGGGTTGGCCTCAATCTAGCCCAGCAGCAAAGATAAGACCTAAGATGATGCGAGCTCACCCAGAAGGATTTTCAAATCCTGCCCACAGACGGACACAGTAAAAACTCCTTGGCTCCGGAATTCGATAGCATGACGGTCGTGAGCCACGCGATCCTTGTATGGCTTTAGTTACTCAAAAATACCAGTTCCTATTTATGACATCATATTATAAATGTTTATTTACAGGTAATAATTTTAGTAACTGAGAACTCCATCAAAAAATGTTCCATTGTAAGAAAACCAACCTGTACGGAAATCTCACCTTTTGTTCAAGAAACAAGTGTCATCCGAAGTAGCTATTAACCACTCCACAGGCCGAAGAGAGTCGACAATGAGGTCTCTTTTCTACTAGAATACGAGGGTCGAGAGTCCACCGGCTTTTGTATTTTCCCCACACTTTCAACAATCATTTTCACAGAAATTACACCACTAGTGAATTTTGGAGTGTTGTTGAATTTAATGGTGGTGCTGATTCTGTAGGATAATGATGTTCTCATAAATGTGATCCAGTTTTTGGACAGCGCTCTCTGGGTGAAAGAGGAACGTTGTATCTGTGGAATAAGATCAATAATCCGATGACTCTATTTGTATTGTCGAAACTGAAACATATATTTAGTCTTTATTGCATGGATCGGCCATAATATCTTTATTTTTCTGTGTTACAAAAATACATTTAATAAATTGGCTTCAGAATTTGCATCATGAAAACTTCTTGTCACACACCACGAAATACTTATGAATAGGAAATTGTCGTCAGCTATTTTTGTCAGGCGAAAACATTTCAGGTGTTAAAATTAAAAACAAAACAATAGAGGGCCGTTAAGTGCACCGTTTCGTTGACAAGCTTTCTGCAGTCCTGCCTTTAGTAATAACTGGAAATAAAACTGTTTAACAAATAAAAGTAGATAGTTTTGAGTGGCCTTTACACTTTTTATGTAAAAAAATCATGAATGGTAAATTATTTAATTTAATTAGTGTTATTTTGTAAATTATTAACTCAAAACCTTAACTAATATAATAAGAGACGGTCGCGGGACTTTCCCATTACCGTGACCCCGGTACGTAAAGGGCTACTGTAGGACACCGTGGATTTTAGTCAGTACAAGTCTGACAGTCCCTCCCGCCCTGCCCTGGGTGGGAGGACTCATTTGATGATTTTACCACGATAAAAAAAAAATAATAAGAGACAGCTTGCTTACTGGACGCACAATTATTTTCTATCAATTAATTCCTACAGAGTAAATAATAATGAATTCCTATAAAGCCAATCGCAAAATTTTTGAAAACAAAATAAAGTTTCACCATCACATTTACATTTGCCTTGTTCCGCTTTTCAATGCAACCGGTTTATTTTCACTTTAAAATCAAGTCTCACACATTAAATCTTAAAATATTAAGCAAAAACATCCCGCCATTATATCTCAGGGGCGCGAGACCGTCTTATCAAGTAACCGGGGCCCCGGAACGTAAAGGGCTATTGAAGGACACCGTAGAAGTCTGACAGTCCCTGCCATCCTGGGTGAGAGGTCATTAGATGATTTTACCACGTAAAAAAAAAGAAAGCGTTTATGTCTAGGAGCATGAACGTACAAACATAACTACGAAATGAATTATAGGTATAAACCCACATACGAGTACATCCCTCGGTAGTAATACGTCACGTCCCGACGCCCCGGTTCAATTATTTGCCCAGTTAATTATGTACGTTCAAATCCAGACCAATGAGGCCAAACTAAATGACCTAACCACAACATTCGGCCTAATGTGTATACAATTCTAAATTTCAGGGCAATATCTGGCTCAATAACACTTGCGCCATTAACTCTCTAGCGGAATAGACATCACATTGGCTTATACTCACCTACTGCGGACGAGTACAACGCAATCCCTACCCTTACGACTCATCATACAGTCCAGTTTTATTGAAACACGAGGTTTTTGGATCAAGTTGGCACTGAAACAAAAACGTCGTAACTACTAGAAACTCTCTAATGGATTCTAGGCTTTGCATTAGCAGAAACAGGATGTAAATTCGTTTGTTTCGTATGAGCAATATACCAGACCGATTTATTCTATTCCATGCCGGCACAAATTGCCGACAGTTAGGTTAACTGTTGCTCGCAGTGCTTTCTATCTCTCCTATTGTGTTTCCCCTGATGTATTGCAAAGCATATTAGTGCAAAAACCGGCAATGTTATATATTTCTGTGTTATATGCTCATGTTATAATCATAATGTGCGAAACATATGAAAGAGCTAGGGAGTTTGCCCATGAAATAAAATAAACGGGGAATTTGGGGCTAGAGTAACCAATCTTATACAAATCTGACTACAGTCATACATTGCTGTGAGATTTACTGCGGGTAAAGGTACAGGTACAAACTATCATAATGATCAACTCAATGGTACCAAAATCCAAAGGGATTCCCGTACAAAACTTCTACACGTACTCGACCCGTATGAAGTGGCGTTGGTTTTTTTGTTTTGGGTGTACAACTCTCATAGAAACAAATGGTTCAGTTTGATGATCTGTGAAATACTTTTAGTTTTTTTTTAACCGTTGACCCACACGTTCATTTTCTCCTATATCATGGATACTTTTACAAAAAAACACAAACAGTCAGACCTCGGAACCATTATTATATGTATGTTAGTCATACAAATATTTATTTATATTTATTCCGTCCGGGAATCGAACCTGCACAGTGTAGCAGCCGAAAGCTCAGTCACTGCGCCAATCTTGCCAGCATATGCAAACACACCTTTCTTTCTGACATGTTGTTTTTGGATCAAAATATACGAAGCTATACAAGTAGACAAGGTATTAAAAGGGCTTTTCCTATAAATATCAGGATCTCTTGGAGTCTCTCAGGAGTCTTTTGTTTATATTTACTTTGCTTTTCCACTCAAGTTGATGATTCTCTACCCCATACAACTAAATAGTAATGTGAAAAGACCCTTACAGCTGCCAAACTACAGATAGCGAAGTACACATAACTGGCCATCAAAAGGCCGTTAGACAGGCGTCGCGGCGTCCGCGGATAGTATCAATTGAAAAGTATCAATCCACATAAATTTATGAGCCGATATCCTGTTTATTGCGTCGCTGGCCGTAGCGAACCAATAAAACTGCCTTGTTTTATGTTAAAACTTTATGAGCAATATTTCATAAAAATAAATAAAATACACAAGGGAGAAAAGATTTTACAATCGCATAAATCGCTGGGATGCTTTATGTTTATTATAAAACAGGATATAAGGAAGGCTTTGCTAACTAGGTTGTGACGGACAAATGTTGATTTTGAATGCGAATTCTTCATAATTTACTTGCTGTTCTATGGAAACGTTTCAGTGGTAACAATATTAGAATAAACACAAGCTCTTTCATGTTGTGAAACTTGAAAGAGCTTGAGAGAGACACTTTGTTTTGACGTGAAACTGGAATAAAAAGTTAAAAAAAAAACAACTTCAAAAACAACCACAAAATAATGGGACTATTTGGGAAGTACATATACCCACCCATTCCAACAAAAAAATAATTTTTCAAATCGGTTGACAAACGGCGGAGGTATGCGCGAACAAACATAAAAAAAATACAAACATCTGAATTAAGAACCTCCTCTTTTTTTTGAAGTCTGTCGGCTTTCTCAATTTTCCAAGAAACGCAGTAGTCAATTAATTTCAGAAACCTTGTGATAAGGCCTCAAAAAACTGTGATAAGGCCTCGGTACACATTGCGTACTAACAATCACCCTTACGGTGATACTGATAGCTGAAACTAGTTAAAAAGTAGTGTTGTGCGCGGAATGGGCACGTGATGTTGCGTTCAATGGGTTAAGTTTAATTGAACCCGAGAAATAGAGCATGCAAACAACTTCAAAGTTCTTCAAGCGATTTTTATCCATATTTGGATACAATAAACTCAGTAAATACCCATGTTGCGACGATTGCCATGAAAAATATTAACATAAGGTGACTCTATTGCCAGCAACCGGGTACAAATCATGATACCGGGGCTTCTATTGAAAATTTCGTTTGGAACAACCAAATGTGACTAACGCACGACGCACCTTTTTTTTTTTTTTTTTTTTAGGGTGGCAAAATCATCAAATGAGTCCTCCCGCCCTGGGCGGGGCGGAAGGGACTGTCAGACTCTTACTGACTAAAATCCACCCGTGTTTCTTCGGATGCCCTTTACGTTCCGGGGCCGCGGTATCCTGGATTAAGAAAAAAGCCGCGACCCCAGCAGGCATTTGGCCCCGTAAGGGGCCCCGTCGGTGATGCGTGAAACACGACGCGCCACCGACCCGGGCTTGGTCCTTGGTCGGACGGCGAGCTTACCCATTACTCACCGTCCGCAAGCCCGCTCCGCCGCTGTGCCCTCTGCTGTTCAGAGGGACACGCGTTGGAGCATCCACCCGACAGGCTATTCGCATACGGGCAAAGAGACCCCTTAGGCACACAGTGCCTAAAAGAGTTTTTGCCCGCATCCCAGGGTGCACCGGCCCGAAAAACTGGTCTTCCCCCCGGACGTATCCGAAGGGGAACTCCAGTCCACGGGCGCACGTGGAGGTTTCCTGTCTTAGCACCCCAACGCACGACGCACCTTAGGATGTGAAGTTATACAGCATGATTGAGGCAATTTTTACGACCCTGGATCGTCTGGCCATGCGGCCGGTTAGTGAAGCATCTGGCGTCTCATTGGCTTGTATGAAATCACAAACAATAAAAGTTTCAGTTTCAGGTTTCATTTGCATGATGGATTATAACGCATTTTCTCTCAGAGACGTAAACCCCATGTCACTGTTTCTTTTTTTTCGTGGTAAAATCATCAAATGAGTCCTCCCACCCAGGGCAGGGCGGGAGGGACTGTCAGACTTGTACTGACTAAAATCCACGGTGTCCTTCACTAGCCCTTTACGTACCGGGGTCACGGTAATCCCTTGGTCTCGCGACACCCCATGTCCCTGTAACGAGAAATTACTGTTTGACTATGAGGCACAAAATTTCGTTTACACCAATATTAAAAAGAGAAAAGATTTGTATTTTTGTGTGTGTGTGTATGTATATTTGTAATTAATAAACTGAAAAACTACGGTGCCGATTTCAAAAATTCATTCACTAATTGAAATCTGCATTGGTCCTGAGTGATATAGGCAATAATGAGGGGGGGGGGACCGCTGGCAAAGGCTAGTGTTTAATAATATCAAAGAATGCCGCACTTTTCTTGTCATGTGTTCGGTATTCCTCTACAGTCTGCCACGAAGTCATTAGTCTCCTTCCCACAGCATGTTTCGAAAGGAGAACCGTTCAGCACTTCCCGATAGTTTACCGAACTCCCGAAACTGAGGTAACGGGAGTCATCAGTCTTTAAGAATAAACTATATTTTACACAGAAGTGATTTATCCTTGCTTTGGATAGATGCGCACAGCTAATGATTGGAATTCCCTACGGCATCTGTATTTACCGACAGCTATAAACTTGGATCTTCAAGTCAAAAGTGAACAGGTTACTTCAAAGCAAGCGTGCTTCACCGTCGACCACATCTTCGCTTACCATCAGGCGAAATAGTGGTCAAAATAAAATATGTCATTAAATAAATAAAAAAAGTTGAGTTACGTAAGATAACACTCAGGAGATTTACTTTATGAAGATGTTTCATTTAATTACTTTGAATGTAAGCATTGAATGCTGCGCTGCATGTCGCGGGTTCGATTCCCAAACGGAACAAAGATGTGTACCTACAAGTAGTTGTTCCGGGTCTGGCTGTTTGTAATGTACCACACGGGCGACACGGGCCAACGAAGCGGGCGACTCGCTGTCCGATCATACCCGGTTCGACAGCGCGTTGTGTTCCACGCGCACCTCAAAGAGTGTCAGCACAATGACGGTGCCCCCCCTTAGAGAGCCAAAGCCTGCCGGAGACTAACGAATACCGTGACCCCGGAACGTGAAGGGCTATTGAAGGACCGTGGGTAATAGTCAGTACAAGTCTGACAGTCCCCCCTGCCCTGCCCTGGGTGGGAGGACTCATTTGATGATTTTACTACGCTACAAAAAAAGGATCCGAAATGAAAAAAAAAATCTATCAAGAATTTTGGCATCTTGCTCTAAAGCTTTGGATTCAAGCATATAAATATTTTTCAAGCATCTAGACAATTTGAAATGAAAAGACAAAATCACTCACCATTTAGCAAATTCGTACCACGCAGTCTTCGTACTCAAAGAAAGTGTTCTTGGAACACTGTAAACACTTTCATCTTGAATGGTACCTATTGCCTGAATAGAAGGCTTTTACCTACTAAAATCACCATTCACTAAAGAGAACAAAGAATATATTTTGTGATTCTCTTACTACTAAATGCTTCTAACAAAATATTTGGGACAACAAGACCACTTTAAAAACAGTCTAATAAGGCCACTTTCAAAACAAAACATCATACTTATTGCGATAAAAATGGTTAATATTCTATTATAGGATCATTTTATTGCAAGTTATAATATCCCTCTGCTAAAGTCGCTTTTTTTACGCCCCTGTATATTCAAAACGAGAGGCAGCAGTGACTGAATGCCTGACGAGGTTGTGGGACTATCTTAAAAAGCCTCCACAGCCCTGGAAAGCAAAGATTAACTGAGGGAACAGGTTGGTTTTTATTTAGGTTAAACTGACAGTTCCTTCCACTCTACCGAGGGCTAGCACTCATATTATTTTTATAATTTTTGGCCCAAAAAATATAAAAATACAGAACCGAACGGTTTAAGGCTGTGCATAACGACTCAAAACATGAAAAAGTACGAAGGTTACAACATTTGCACCTCTTGCAATTTTGCAGTAACAGTCTTAAAATCTTCGCAAGAAAAGTGGCGCGCCGTTCATCTAAGAGCAGTTTCAATAAAGCTGTCTTGTTCTTTGTGTCGTACTACAAAGGAATTTCCAGTTCCTGGTGTTAAAGATTGGTGCGAGAAACCTTTATATGAAGTGTTAATTTGATCTCAGACACGAGGGATAGTGTCTGAGATGATGCTGTTAGTTGCTGTTGATTATATAATAAGTATCTCCTTTCAAACAAAAGAAGAATTTTCTAAATCAGTCAAGGTGTGTTTGGGAAAAAAAAGAACATGCAGTCGAATTGAGAACCTCCTCCTTTTTTTTAAGTCGGCTAAAAGTGAGCCTGCGTAAAAATTCTTGATAAAATCCAATTCAGCTCTCCATAATTTTTGGCAGTATGAATACAACCAATTTGGTAATAAGAATACAATCCAATAATCAAAATATCGATACACAGACCCGTACAGTATATCGTACAAATAAACTGCTGCACATGATACTTTTATTTTACTGGTTACCTGTTGCCTTTCACCCCGGTCCGTCTGACAGTTATTACGTTACCCACTTCTTATGGCTTCCTATACCCGTTTATTATACCTGTATGCAATTTTATCATGAATTAAATGAAAGAGATGAGGATTCAGAGTTAAAATATTTATGTGGTGTATCGATTATCTATTACTGTTGGCGGTCGCAAGCCCGACATTTTTTTTATTTTAATTTTGTCTCGCGTTTGACCCCCATCTCGCCTGATGGACACTGGTGAACAATGATGTGGTCGACGGTAACGCACATTTGCCTAGATGTAACGTATTCACTTTTGACTAAAAGACCCCAAGCTTGTAGCTATCCGAAAACACAGACCCTGGCAGGGACTTCCACACTTGGATCCTGGGTTTTATTACCGGCTCGGGCAAAAGTGTTATCGGGTTTTCCCATTAAGCATTTCTCAATATCAGCCCAGAGTTTAAGTGTTCTCTGATAACTTTTTAGACATGCGTACGCAAGTGAAGTTTCATTAAAATCGGTTCAGTTTCTTTTTTGAAAAATTTAACGTTTATGCGTTCGGCGTACACGCTCGTTAGAGAAGTAACTTATAACTATGCAATTTCAAAACAAATTAATTTAATCAAAAAAAATAATAACTTCGCCACACGAGTACTTTAATATTTAATCATCAAACTCTACATTAATCTACATCCACTCCATAGGATGATAAAAGCGTGCATACTGATCACAAATTCATACGCTCAATAATGCGCCCTAACATTTTTATTAATGTAAATTGATTAAAACCTTTTCGTGTAAACTCGCTCAGAAAATAAAGCGTAAAAACGGAGTTTTGGCGTAAATTAAACCGTGAATATCACAGGCGCGGCCATGTTTGAATGGCGCTATGCAATTTACGTCGAGGTACCGCATAATAAGCTGTTTACGTAAATCTGGCTTCCGATGAATGTATAATGTAATCAGGGACTAATAACATAAACGTATGCGACCTTTGTGTTCGAAGTCCGGTTCGACAATACACCTGGATTGATTGAAATTCTATTGTTGAAGTGTCAAGTCTGAGGATGGATAACCCTTTGTTTTCACGGTGTTTGACTAAGACACAGTATTTTACAAGACTAGATTGGGCTAAAGATAGATATATATAGAGAAACACTCCTTACTACTCTTACAAATTACAGATATCGCAAGTTTTTTTTTTTTACCGTGGTAAAATCATCAAATGAGTCCTCCCACCCAGGGCAGAGTGGGAGGGACTGTCAGACTCGTACTGACTAAAATCCACGGTGTCCTTCAATAGCCCTTTACGTTCCGAGGTCACGGTAATTCGTATAGTCCCGCAACCAGATATCGCAAGTTAAAACTTTTAGTAAGGTGACAAAATGGGTGATCTTACCGCTAACAGCGATCTTTATTTTACTACCTATCTTATTTTACTCTTATTCAGCATAGGAGTATTGAATTACTATTGCTGTTTCTGCAATAGAACGGAAGATACTGCTTTTAACCATTTTCTTGATAACGTGATCGTTTTTCTTTCGATAGCTTTCTAGAGAGTGTATAATGTACACAATATTTTGATATTATTATATATTATTATTACCTATATCATAATATATGTAAATGTTATTGTAACCGTTCTTCAGTGGATAGGAGTTCTTGATTCTTCCGGGTGAGAAAAAATCCTTTCGGTTTTATTTTTGATCACTTAGGTTTTTAATCAAATCAATGTACATGGTCACTTATTAAACGCCGAAAAATAGGTAAATAAATAAATTTTAGAGAACAATGAAGGCCCTAAACAAAATACTTTATTTATTTTCCCTACATTGTTTAATATAATATTTATCCTTCGCACAGTCCAGACAAGTTTTAAGAAATAAAGCTGCCTCAAAAGAAGATTAAATAACAAAGTCTCCGCCAATTTAGAAGTGCAGGCAGCATTAGTACAGAGAATTTCAACTCGAATTTATTGGCGCTGGAGAAATTCCTTTGAACTCCGTAACGATCTCTGCGGGTAGGTATGTTTTTGCATAATTTTGTTACATATTATTTCACTGAAGATATAAATAGTGGAGGAGTAACTTTGGTCCTTTTGTTGAAACTGACAGTTTTTTTTTAAATTCTAGCTTTTTAATAACGTTGGAGTGGGTAAAGTTTATGACATACTAAAATTCCTTATAGGGTAGTGAAACTAGCATTACTCTTGGAGTTACTGAAACAATATGTATAATTAAAAAAAATATGATGTGATTTAATCTATCGGTAGGCGTGGTCTCTCTCATAAAAAGAGAATGCCTGTATCCCAGGAGCGGGAATATTAAACACTGATTTAGTTTATACTGTCCCACTCCTGAATAAACACGTTCTTCTATTCCTCCCAACTCTCTCGATGATATGCTTCTTTTCGTAAATACATGAGAAAGGCATCCAAAGCGTCCCGCTATCTTCTGTTCTTGTGTCTCATCTTGTCCCACTCCTAAGGCCTTTATTGCTAAGAAGTAAATGCTTAACTAGTCGTTTTGTGAACAAAACAATTGTACAGTGCCAGTAAATAGGTCTTTAACACAATTAATTATCAACTTCCAACCTTTATAACAGTGAACGACGCAACCGCATCCATTCTACTTCCATTAAAATAATAGATTACACTACTTTAATTGTCGATTAATTTTAATTACTCGAACTACAATGGCTATTTCGTTAAAGCTATTACCTGCCAGAGGCATTTTTAATTATGTTTATACAACGCTTTATTAATGTTCAATTGAATTACGATGGTAATCACGAAAATATCAGGTTTTTTTTTTATTTTTACCAAGGAGGTTCATTTTGTACTTAATTTGACATCGGCCTGAATTTATTATGTTGTATGGTAATGACCTCCTCCGATTCTAAGAAAGAATAAGTTTGGTAATTGCGATAAAATTCATGAAATTATACGTTTTATTTACTCAATATGTAAAATAGTTATTAGTCGTAGAATGATCGTATCACTACCATTTCCATTTTTTATGATTTTCTAGGAATTATTTTAAGCCTTTGTCAAACAGACAGGCGATAGCGAACCGGACCGAGTCCGAAGCGATAACGAACCGATACGAGACGTCAAACTGGGTGCAGCGAACCGAGGCGTGGCAGTTGCATTAGCTGGCTTTTTATGAACGACGTCAAACAGAGCAATTACGCCTTCGACACATGGGTTCGGTCACGCTATCGGATCGCTTTTGCTTTTCTATGTGACTGGCTTCAAACAATTCCATGCATTACAAATAAAAACGCCTCGCTTCGTTTTCGCCACGCCTGTCTGTTTGACAAAGGCTTTAGGATTGGATTCCATCTACCCAGATGCAATTGAATACCGTAGAGTGAAGAATTGCCTACATGACCTGTCCAATCCAGTTACTGTATCAGACAGAGTGAGAGTTACGTGGTTTCTCTCTCTACCGCAAAGATTATATTAAAGTGAAAATAGCTAGAAAGAAAGAAAGTTCTCCAAAATATTTTCTTGTGACCGTTTTGTATAAACATACAAAAAAGACATACGGTAAAATATTGACCAAAGGATATCAAAATGAGGAACATAAAGAGCAATTGAAGGAAAACGGTTCATTTTAGTCAGTATCATTCAGGCAGTCCATTTCGCTCCACTCAGGGCGGGTGGGAATCATTCGATAATTATACCAACTTAAAGATCAATATGAGTGAAATCCTTCTGACGCGGCGATAGTGTCTTCCAATTTGCATAAAAAATAACATCAATTTTCCGCGTGTTTTCTCTTTCGTGGCGCGCACTCAACTATATTTCTAGCATTACGCTATGTATATAAACTCAATGTTATTTCAATTACCAAACATAAATGTACAATATTTCTATCAACTACCAAGTTACGAGTGGCCCTTAAGTGCCTGTGTTTCGCAATAAACACTATCTGGCATTAAGTACCTCATAAAGCAAGGCCGACTTGCAGATACTAAATATACTGATTATAATCAAATGTATATTATATTTATCTTATGCTTTCAGATTAAATTTTGATTAAATTTTGATGAAATTTTGTCTAAACAGACGACGTCACATTCAAATTATTTAATTCTATTACAAATGTGTAAAGTGAAATTTATATAGCCACTCGCAAAGGCATTTGGGAGAAGAATACGAGTGAAAATCTACCCACTTCACTTTTAAAATGTTTCAAATATAAATATAAAATTTGTGAACCGATCCCAACGTACACCAATGTTGAGATTGAGAGATAGCTTTTAAAACAGTATTACGTATTTGTATACACAGCTACGAATATTACGCTAAGTTATGAATGAACGCACTGAAACACGTCCATTTACATAAGAACGCCGTACGCTTCAGTACCAAAATATTACACCAAATATAAACACTCGTCATCTTCCATCCCTTTCCCCCTTACATTTTCATTATGATACTAAGGTCTGGCGTAAATTGTTTTACAGAAACCTCTCGGCTTAAATTGTTCCGTGTGTGCTACGAGTGCTACGACCGTAGCTCTACGAGTCGGTCTCGTAGCTCCTCACGCGGCGTAGCAACAGTTGCATTCGCTACGTGCTACGAAACGGGCGCACTCAACGGAATATCAAATTTTGCGAAGCTCGAAGCTAAGAAAGTTCCGAATAACAATGTGACCTACTTTCAATTTGGAGTAGTTAAAATTACTTTATGTAAAATATGTGAAGCTCTTCATATTTGAATAAAGTTTAATGTAATGAACATAAGTGAAGTGTTGATTGTAGAAATTAAGTGAAAATGGGGAGTTTGACTGTGTTATGGTATTTATTATTCTCTTACATAAAAGGTAAAATGTTGTCTGTTTGTAAGTATATTATATTTTACTACACATATAATTAAAAAGCTTTTTTACATTTTTATTGGTATTCCTTCTAAAAAATATTGTCGCTTTATAATATTTCGATTTGGATAAATATTTTTAATACCCGTATCATAGCTTAAACTTATAAATAAAAATAATATTCAAAGTTATATTCGTATCGCGCTGAATTCAACTTCTCATTCACAGTGTTCGGAAACAATTGAGTTTAGTTTCGTAGTCGTCTCGGGCTGTAGATATTAATGATATTTGTCTAGTTTATATTGCTCTATTAATTAATGTATTTTGTGTCCTGATATTCGCGTGGTACATCAGTACTTTTTACTGTTTGTTTGAGTAGATTTAAATATAGATAGAGTATACAATTTTAACTAATCATAGAAACATTAATACAGTGACTCTGTTTTGTAAAGTACGAGTCAGTAAAGTGTTGTTTAGTTACTAGCGGGGTCGCGGGACTGTCTAAATCGGGTACCGTGACCCTGAAACGTAAAGGGCAATTGAAAGATCACGGTGGATTTTAGTCAGTACGAATCTGACGGGAGTACTCATTTGATGGTTTTACCACGTAACAACGGTTTTTTTTTTTAATTTCTTTAGATCACGTAACGAACATCGGCCTCGACTTACGAATTATAGGTCGTGGATTCGAATTCAAAGTCGAACCCAGCCTTTTCCATTGGTCGCGGAACTCACGAATTACCGTGACCCCGGAACGTAAAGGGCTATTGAAGGACACCGTGGATTTTAGTCAATACGAGTCTGACAGTCCCTCCCGCTCTGCCCTGGGTGGGAGGACTCATTTGATGATTTTACCACGATAAAAAAAAGCCTTTCCCATTACTTTGTGGAATTTATTTCATCACCACTGCTCTCAAAACGGTGAAGGAAAACATCGTGAGGAAACCGGCATGCCCTAGAAGCAACCAATTCGAAGACATGTGACATCTACCATCCCGCACTGGGCCCGCGTTGTAGATTATCTACTACTACTACTCCCTCCCTCAGAGAGGAGATCCGTGTCCCAGTGGTGGCAAAATTTATAGGTTGATGATGATGATGATGAAGTAACAACTAATCAACTGAATGTATTATTATAGTTTTGTTTACGCACTTAACTTCAAGAAGCTGTACTTTTTAATCGACTTCCAAAACTCGGTTATTAATTCGGATATTTATATATATTTTTTTACATTTGTTGGCGCATATTTCCGTCGCTTACCAACCGATTTGAAGAATTATTTTTTATTGGAAAGGGTATATCCAAATGGTCCCATTTTGAAACCACACTAAAAATATGTACTCCAATAATTCCCCCTTATCTCCACAGTATGCATATGCCTCCGCATAGTCGGCATATCAGTGCCAACCCTGAAGCAAAGAGGAGAGTCCTCCACGCTCACTTGTGACTACGACCTGGAAGGTGGAAGACTGTACTCCGTCAAGTGGTACAGGGACAACGAGGAGTTCTATCGGTACATGCCGAGGCTTAGGCCTCCGCAGCATGCCCATAAACTGGATGGGGTTAAAGTTGATGTAAGTATCTACTTTACTCCGGGGTCGCGGGACTTACGAGTTACCGTGACCCCGGTACGTAAAGGGCTAAAAAAAATCTACTTTACTACCATAACAATTCTAAACAATTTCGATGAATATTAGTACAGAGATAGGTGGAACGGTTCCGCTGGAACCATAGGATTGGCTATAGACCAGTAAGAGGGATGGGAGGAAATCGAACAAACATTTAAATGTCCTGAATGATGAATAATTGATTACTCTAAAACGTTACTTAGGTCATTGTTGATCTTGACGGCGCGTTGTGTTCCACGCGCGGCTCAAGAAGTGTCAGCATAGTGAAGGGCCCTGTAGAGGACCAAAGCCTGCTGGGGTCGCGGGACTCACAACTTACCGTAACCCCGGTACGTAAAGGGCTACTGAAGGACACCGTGGATTTTAGTCAGTACAAGTCTGACAGTCCCTCCCGCCCTGCCCTGGGTGGGAGGAATCATTTGATGATATTACCAGGAAAAAAAAAGTCCTCGTTGATCTTGCGGTCAAAAACGACTTAGGACAGTAAAGTATAAATTATTGCATTTTCAACATTTTCTATCTGAGGTAGTTCCCTCATTGCCAAAATTTTAGATTCGAGGAACTCCGGGGAAGTTCCTGATCACTTTTTAAAAAATCTTCTATCTATTCATCTTTCCAGTTGGAGAAATCAACAGCGCGTCGCGTGCACCTTCGAGAACTGACGCTCAAATCTCGAGGGTTGTACAGGTGTGAGGTATCGGAAGAAGCCCCCTCTTTCCACTCTGCACAAACTGAAGCATTCATGGAAGTCTACTGTAAGTAGAGTCTAACTTTTTCTCGTGTCATAATAGAAACAAAGTAGGCAATTTTCTTTTCGGTAGATAAATAAGAGTATAAACACATTTATAAAGTAGGCACAAAAACACAAATATGTGAATATAAGCGTCATGCAAAGTTTTTTTTATATTTAGCTTTTTTTTAGGGGCTTTTATCCTTAATTGGATATGACAACCCCATTTCACCATACAAATTTATAAACTTATCCAAAATCCATATCAAATCTTCTGAATTTGTGAAGGGTAGTAAAAAGAAACAGTCCAACAGAGTCCGACAACCAAATTTAACTAGAGTTGTCGCATTTCCCAATACAAATCGGGTTGTGGAGAGCATTTAAGCAGACCTGTCTTAAAAAATACTGGTACTTACACTGCTGCATCCTGTTGGACAGTTGGAAGTTGACCATAACATTGTACAGAAGGCTATATGTAGATAGTGCATTAGTGCTCGTGACTGTACTTAGTAGATAAAATTTTTAAAATTTTTATGTTCACCTGCTTCCCTTAAGTTCCATCGCTTAGGTAGGGTCACGTCCGCGAAAGCGTGGTTTAAAAAGTTTTGAACTAAGCAGCGTGAGGGATTTACAGTCTAGAAAAAGATACCGGTCGATAGATTTCAAACTATCTATCCACCAAGTTAAAAAGATTTCCAAAGGTTCCTGAAATCCTGATTTATTTTGCATTTGTTGTGTGCTTAATTTTAAAAGCGTTCCGAATGCGTTTCTTACCCATTTTTTCCAAACTCTTTCTCAATGGTATAGCCCTTGAAAAAGAGTGTGAGCGATTATATACATAAGAACCGCGACGCACCGACAAAAGGTTGAAAAAGCAGTGGTTGCGTGTGAAAAGTGTCGCTGCAGATTTTTACAGTTGCCAGCATAAGTAAGTGCTTGTGGATGGATTTTGGGTGCTAGTTCTCGGTATCGTTGGTGATTGCATTGTGTGGTTTCCAACGAGGAAACAGACAGTTCAGCAACGCAGAGGATATTAACGGCAAAATAAGTTTCGCTCACAGAACTCTTAATATTGGCCTTATTATTAGATAAGATTTCTTTGGGTCCGTGTGAATTCTACTACTTATTTTCAATACAAAATGATTGTGGTTTTGGAACGTGTGAAACGACCTTTAGTACAATGAAATCTAATGTCTTTGTTTGAAAGTTTGCCGTTCAAGTGTGACTTATTTAATGACCAAATTGAATAAATGGTTTGACTTTCAATGAATTTCTCGCCTGAACGTTTCACCTCTTTCAAATGAAATGTGATTGGGATCTCATAAAAATGCGGATTAGGTACATTTTCATTTGATACACCTGTTTTTATCTAAACACAAACGTAAATTGAAACAGAATCACTTTCTACTCGTAGAAGACAAAAATACCTTCCTATCGATCGGTATAGATATGCTTTATATTTTTTATTAAATAAACGCAAGCCTATACTAAACATTTCGGGACAACTGATGTAGGTACACACGGCTACATGATAAGTAACTCTGCGTAACCAGTTTATGCTGAACGTTAAATGTTCGGAAAAATAATATCAAGCGAAAACACAATAAACTGGTTTTATAGAGATTGATGTGTAGCTTTCAATAAGAAATAAATGAGTAGTCTATTACAGCATTCACATTTTTAAGTATTAATATCAATGAATGAGGTAGGTGTATCCATATCTATGCAAGCATAATTTTTAATTAGGTATTTTTTTGTTTAGTTCACTATACTATTACTATATCATTACAGATTTCCCTCGAGAAACTCCACGTATCACGGGTCACGACCGACAGTATCAACTAAAAGAACCCTTGGACGTGAACTGCTCTTCAGCTAAGTCGTTTCCTGCGCCAGACCTTCAGTGGCTCATTGATGGGCAAAAGGTAAGTAGAAAATAATACATCCTAACTTACCTGCGATTTTGACGATAGCAGGCATGGTCCATGACGGACGGTGAGTCAAATATTACTCGCCGTCTGATCAATGATCATGGGCCATGCCCGGCGCGTCAATTTCCACGAGCCCCTCAAAGAGCTGTCAGCAATCTGACGTGGCCGGCATAGAGGGCCTGCCGGGATCGCGGGACTATCCTAAACAGCTAAACCGTAACTCTGACCCTGGAACGTAAAAGGCTATTAGAGGAACATCGTAGATTTTAGTCAGTAGGTACGAGTCTGACAGTCCCTCCCGTCCCACTCTGGGCTCCAGGACTCATTTGATGATTTTACACGGAGAATTTTGGTTTACGATTTAGGTGTGTACCTACACGAATACCTGACTTTTAAAAGTAGTATTTTTATGTATTGGAGCAAATTGGTTTCTGGAATGTTTTTTCTTAATTTTTGTTTATTTGAGAGCTGCATATAGGTGGCATGACAAATAGTTTTTGTACTTAGATACTAAATACCATCACATTTGTTTTATTATGATTATGGGTTTTTTTTAACATTAACCCACACTTTTTTTTTTTTTTTTTTTTTTTTCGTGGTAAAAATTTTTCCTGTCGTGGGTGCGTTTGCAAACATAAATAAAGTCACATACACAAACACTCGGACCCGAAACAACTACTTGTAGATCATACAAATATTTGTGCTTCGTGCGGGAATCGAACATTTTATCAACAAACTTTCTCACCATTCCAGATCACAGACAGATCCTGGCTGATCGCGTTCGGGGCGAAGCCTGCAACGCAGGGGCTACTGGTGTCTACCCTCGGCCTAAGAGCGCCCACCAAGCCGCGGATGAAACTCAAATGCGTCGCCACTATAGGAACACATAGGAGGGAACGCACTGTCACCATAGGTAATCAAATACTGTACAAAGTTCACACTTAAGCCTTTGTCAAACAGACAGGCGATAACGAACCGATACGAGACGTCATTCCGATAATTCTGTCACGCTATCGGATCGCTTTCGCTTTTCAATGTCACTGGATTCAAACAATTCCATACATTACAAATAAAAAAGGCCTCGCTTCGCATTCGCAACGCCTGTCTGTTTGACAAGGCTTTACCGGAGAAATGTGCGATTATGCGTGTACTATAGATTAACACATAGGTACTCTCGCTAATCCTTCGGAATAACAGTCGTGGTATCCGCGTTGCGCGCTTGCTAAACCTGATAAGTTGCATTTTTTTGTTTCGTTTCTCTAGATGGCATTATTTTTTATTGACATATTGATGGCAAAAACACTAATTTGAAAAATAATACCATACACTACATAGACACGAATAATACCTGAAACATTTAAAATATTATCTTTAATTTGTGCGTACAAGACAATAATCCATATTTTTGGAAAGTGCCGATAAAGCAGCCTATTTTGATGACTTTTTATTTGGATTTTTAGTTCATGGTCCATAGTGGTATTTAATAACCAATTGTCATATTTTTATTTTCAGAAATAAACTCTTCAAGCTGGAACAAGTCATTCAGTTTGATAATAATGATAACGCTCAATATTGTTTGTGTTAAGATATCGTGATAGTTTCATATTTAAATTCAACTGTATTTAAATGTAAATAAAGATAAATTTGTAAAATGCCGTTTTATTTTACTCTTATAGTTGAAATAATAAACACAGTATTTTTGAACATTATAATATGTAATCACTTATTTTTAACAATATACAAAAGAATGAACGAACGTAACGTTTACACTAAAAAGATCAAAATTAAAAGTAAATTACGATAGTTTGCGAAATCATAAAAACTAACATAATATTATTAAGGTGCAAAAATATTTTTTATATTTTTTTATAAATGAATCTATGTATAAATAAGTGGGAGATGTTTCTTTTATGTACAGAATTGTAATAAATGATATAAAAAAATGCGAGCCAATATCACAATGATGAAACACATTAGATACTTTTCGAAATACTATACGGTCCACTAATCTGTTTTGAACCCTGTTGCCTAAACAATATGTTGCAAAGTTAATAAATTGAAAAAATAATCTAGAATAATGAGTTAAAGTATTAGTATTTTCTAATAAAATTGGGGAATATTAAGCCTTTCACATTATAAAACAGTTCATAATTATATAGAAATATACTTTGTTAATACTAACTCTGTAGAAAGCAACATTATCAATGCTAGCTAAAATACGAGTACATAACAATAATCAAGTACCATGTTATTTTGCATCTATTGTACATCAATATAATTGGAAAATATGGGTGAATAGAAGCAATACGTGTAATCCAAGAAGGTGGTTAGTTCCTTAATCCAAAAACAATTCTCTAAACAAGCCAGCCTGCCTTTGCTAACAATTGTCAAATACATTTCCGATAATGCCTCCGCCAAAACATTTTACTCTTTCATGGACCAAATTCAATTCATCATGAATTTCTCAAAATTTACTCATAATGTAGACTAATTTTTATTGCGTGAAACACCGTTAAGGCATTATTTTATTATAAAAACATTGAACACTATCAGAATTTTCATAGACTCTTAAAGCGTAACACACCACACATTTAACTGCCTGGTAATCACGGTGAAACGAAATTACAAGCTGAAGGATGTGATTAATTTACCAATTAATAATAAATTGTGAAAATGTATACAGCTATACACATCGTGTGGTCTAATCTAAGTTGAAAATTTTATAAAAATAAAAAGACTACATTTGCAACACATTAGGCACTGTGATTAAACTCCAGTAAATATAGCCAATAAAATCTTATTATGTTCAAATAAGTAAAATGCATCATATTATCTATCCTTCCTGTCCAAAGTCTTCCATGAACTTCCTAAGCCTCACCATGTCTTCATCATTCACAGTAGGTTTCGATATTGCTAGGGACCGGAGCATATCAGACATTGTAACTGCAGGTTCGTTCAATTTATCACTAGGGACATCCATCCAAGTCATTTCCATAGCACCTGGATCACCAGGGGAACATGGAGTTAAAAGATCATTGACAATAACGTTAGGGTCTAGTGGGCTAGGACCAGATACTTTCTTGAAGTGTGTGGCTGACTGCACTTTACGGACAGGCTGCATCAATGCGTCACGTACCACAATGCATATATCAGCACCTGAATATCCTTCAGTTTTAGCAGCTAGCACTTTCAAATCTTGCTCAGTGAGTTGATGTCTTGTGTTACCCATGTGTAGCTTGAACATATCCAAACGAGCATGTTCTTCCGGTAGGGCGATGTAGATACGCTTCTCAAAACGTCTTCTAATAGCAGAATCCAGAACCCATGGGATATTTGTAGCGCCAAGGACTAAAATACCGTCCATATCATTACCTACACCTTGCATCTGTACAAGAAATTCGGTTTTAATTCGTCGAGCTGATTCAGACTCGTTGTCTGACCGAGATGAGCATAGAGAATCAATTTCATCAATGAATATGATACTTGGTTTGTGTTGGCGAGCCAGTTCAAAGAGATTCTTTACCAGTTTCTCAGATTCACCAAGCCACTTGGAAACAAGATCAGAAGATGAAACTGAGAAGAATGTTGAGTTGTTAGCTTCAGTAGCTACTGCTTTTGCTAAGTAAGATTTACCAGTACCAGGAGGTCCAAAAAGTAAGATACCCTTCCAAGGTATTCTTTTACCAGTGAAGAGATGGGGAAATTTAATTGGGAGGATGACAGCTTCCTTCAAAGCTTCTTTAGCTGCCTCTAAACCTGCAACATCGCTCCACTTAACATGCGGTTTCTCTACTACGATAGCCCCTTCAAGTTTTCCTTGAAGCTTCTTCTTCTCAGGATTATCAGAATCACTGTCACTGTCGCTCTTTTTATCGTCACTCTTAGAGTTTGATTCTCCATCCTTAACAGGTTTTTTCTTGGAATCCTTTTTGAGATACTCCTTGAGTTTTTCTGCCCTGTCAAGATACTGTAGGCACTTCGCTCTTATGCTTTCCTTAGCGCGTTCACCTTGAGCTTCGTATTTAACTGCGTGAAGGAAGTATTCCACACCATGCTCATACAAGCGTAAAGCTTCTTCATAGTTCTTATTCTTGTCTTCCTCTGTAGCTTTTGTGACAAGGTCAATAGCCTTTTGTAAGGTATTTGATGAGGCCATTATTCTTTATTTAATGTTTACCTGGAAATCAATTACAAACATGTTACTGTCATATTAAAAAAAAAAACATGAAATATAATGATTAATATTTTCATCATTGGTCCTAAAATAATAGAAATGTTTATCAACGTCAATTAAAAATATAAAATAATGTTAATATACCACTTTATTTGTAATCTTAAGTAACCAAGATAAAACCAGGTTTAAATTGCATTCACAATAATTAAAGAAATTCTTGCTTCTATACTACAGTGCAATTTAATTCAATTATTTCATAATGTGATGTAATACATTTGCACAAGTTTATTCACCTTAGTGTTTAAATTCTTTTCTCGAGAATCAAGTTCAGTGAAGGCAAATCTATGATTTGAACAGATGAGGAAAACTAATATTATTTGCGCTTAGCACATGAACCAGAAGTTTATTCTAAAAACTGAACAAATACATTCAAATAAATTGCATTAGTTTTTTGTACCCCATTAAATATTTACTCTTGTTAATTAATAATACTTTATGGACTGATATGACATAACTCATGTTTAGTTTTATTAATAGCAGCTTCTGTGCTAATAATAATAAAAAAACTAGATACTAACTGTTTATCTTTCTATTAGTGCAATCACAAGAAAAAGTTCAACTTTTTTCGTTCAAGATCAGTTCACTTTCAAATTTTGCATTATTGCTGTATGAAGATTATAATTGGCAAAATACAAGGAATTAATTAAAAATTTTGATAACACTTCTCTATATTTTATTTTAGAACTTTAAATCATCCTGGAATTCTACATAGCAGTATTATTCACATTACTGTTTGAATTTTAGGCAAATTAGCTCAACATTTTCTGATTTCATCGTCAGCCTATAAATGTTCCCACTGCTGGGATACAGGCCTCTTCTCTGTGAGCAGTCGGCCGTATTCCACCACACAGGCCCAGGATTGTTAGATGTCACATGACTTAGAATTTTTAGTTCTAAGACGTGCCAGTTTTCTTTTCTGATACACAATCACTGAAATGCAAGTCATATTATGATACTGTTAGTGTTAATTATGTATAGGTGCCCTTTTATGCGATGTTGATAAAAGTCAATTAAGGTGAAGCAAGTTTAAATATCTTTAAAAAGAAAGCAAAGTAAGCATTTCAATTTATAGATTACAAAATACATCAGATTATCTGTCAGAAACCTTGAAAAACAGGTTTAATATCAATTATTAAAAGCACAATATTGACTCTTTGCATTTAACAGTTTTATCTGTGAAGTCAGATTCTTCTTTTTATTGTACAAGATACTTGTAATAGCTTTAGTAAAATGACAACAGTGGCCAATTATGATTTTCTCAATTGTAATGACATCTTGAACACTATCTTTGCAACCATGGTGTTCAATCAGATCAAACATTTCATTATAAACACAAAGTTGGCTCTATTGTGTACCACCTTAGGTGTGAGAACACACCTAATGACAATTGGG
The DNA here is from genome assembly GCA_943136025.2 of Agrotis puta. Lineage (NCBI taxonomy): Eukaryota > Metazoa > Arthropoda > Insecta > Lepidoptera > Noctuidae > Agrotis > Agrotis puta. The sequence continues at coordinate 12,401,482 of OW964172.2, forward strand.
AGGAAAAAACACGATTGTGACGGAATGAGGTATGTACCTATGTTGTTTTCTGAGCAGCAAAACAATCCGTACTAATTTTGACGGAACCCTGGATTATCTACCAGAGCAAAATAATTGCTAAGTGTAAATTAGCCAATTTATTCCTACTGGTCATTAACTAATGTCTCTATTTGTTAGGCTTTGCCCAATGACGAATTCGGCAGCAAATGAGATCACGGACCAAACGGCCATGGAGTTCAAGTATATCGACAAAGATTTAAAATATAAAATACTGGCTTACCATCCACGGCAGTGTAATTATGCTTAATTTTAAGCAATACTCGGGTTTTATCCTTTTTAAATCACTTAAATTGCGACGAAAAACTAAAATGCCAATAAAGACAAATCGCTGTTAGTCACATATAATGACATACTGTTTTGCATTGCCATTTAAAAAAGATTTGCTTATCTCGTTTTGGATTTATGGAAGAAAGTCATTTAAATATATTTTTTATCTTACATTTAATTTCTACTTCCAATAATCAAATAGAAATTTTATTTATTTATAAAGAATCGATTAATACAAAATAAATCGATTAACATTTCTTTACCATCGAGTGTACAAAAATTTGCAGAATATTTCTTATTTGTAGCTAGCAACTTATGATGTATGCCGCGTACACACCAGGGTAGAGTAGGCCTACAAAGGGGTCTTGCAGGCCTTCGCTGTTCCTGTATGGACGGCTTACCGAATGCCAACGCAACGATCATTCGTTGGCGTGCGCAACGTTCCGAAGCGCGGCGATAACATTAAAGAAATTGAACACTTCAATCAAACTCGGTGTCAGCGTGTGTACGCGGCATAATATATAAAATTCGTAAATTTATAATATGGCCTGAGCTTTCCGTATCCAAATCTATTGGGGAACAGTGTATCAGACAGGGACGCGAGGTATAATGGAGACAGACTCTTTAGGCATACTTAACACAACACAAACGCGGCGTCTTATTGGCGCTTGCGCTACGTTAGTATATTGTGTTAAGTTTGCCTAAGTGTGTGATTTCCCATAATACCTCGCGTCCCAGTAGACATAATTTATATAACAAACATACAAAAGAGATAGGTACATAGTTGGTCCTGGTCGGTCTTTTGTTCTCTTTTCAAAGACAGGCAGAAAATGGTTGGTCCATACAATAGATCTATGAAAAACTTTTTTTTTAGTGAACAAAAACAAACGAGCAAATGTTAAAATAATAAAATAGGTGTACTATTTTCAGCGGTTTATGTTCCATAAAATATCCGCACATACAATTAATTTTCTAGTTACCTATAAATCACATTGCTGCTGAAAAGGGTTTCCTAAAATAAAAATTTAAAAGGTTTTATAAAAGAGCACTCCTACCCCATACATTATTATTGGTTTTTACTTTAGTTTTTAATAAATTCCTCTAAGGGGAATGCGGAAATCGAACCAAGACCTTATGTAGATGCTTAGTATATACGTAGTCGGCATAACGAGGCCGTAATATTCATAATTAAACCTGTTGAAACAATAGAAAGTAGAATAAATGGACTATGAAATAAACTGGGTTGAATGCAGAAATTAAAAATGCCAAATGGTTGTTTTTAACGTAATTTATTCAATATCCACTAGCCATTACGTATTATAAGAATTTTATCTACTTACTTAATAATGAAAATCAAACATAAAAAAAATAATTGCAAGTGAAACATTTGGGAAAATCGTAAATGTGGCAGGTTTTAACATTAAGTCCAGTGTCCTGTTTTTATCAATATAACGTATCCGTAATATTAAAATATAAACAGGACATTATGACTTTTAATTAGGTAGGTCACTTTAAATCTTAAAAAATTTTATGGAAATAATAATAAATAGTAGGCAATATGGTAAATATTCCGTTTAATTTAATTTTGTTATCTAGCTCGATAACTGTCACCACTTTGATTAGGAAACTATCCCATAAACCAGTACGATATGACGACTACAATTAAAATAATTATTGTAAACAATAATTTATTATAAAGGACTAATGTGAAAGTTCAGTATCTACTGATTTTTTGTTTCGAAACTCCTAAACTTATTATTATTCAAAATATCGAACCTAAAATCACTACAAACATACAGAATCTATTCTAAAGCGGATGTCTGAAAGCTACGTTCCATGAATCGAATTAGCCAGTCTGTCTCTCAGCTACTGCATTTATATGCCGCCAAGATGGACCTACATCTTTGAATATGACTACACCTTTCTGATACATATTTTTTAACCAGAGACCCTAACATGTTATTTACAAAACCTTTTTTAAAACTATCTACTATTTACCCTTAAAAAATCCAGTCTATATTCATCTGCCCAGCTCAGTTCTACTGCTTCTGCGGACGGCTTCTACTTCTCTTTTTTCAAGACAATATCTCTGTCAGGTAATTTCGGTTCACTGCGAAGGTGTGATGCAGATGGGTCCGTCTTAAACCCACTCTTGGACCGGCTCGTCTATAATAAAAATAACTATTTACATATTCTAATATTTATTTTGCTATCTACGTTCAGCTTTTCTTATGGTCACTCTGGGCATTTGCCCAGGGCCCCAATCCTTATGGGCCCCAAGTTCATGAGAACATTATAGCAGTAATTATAAACTTATAGCCTCCCGGGGGCTTAAAAAAATCGAGCTTGCCTTTGAACCCTTTTATACTCGTAGGTACGAGTTTGGCAGTTGACCACAAACAGCAGCAGCGACACGTTATGCCACAGTAGTCTTGATTCCGAACCTAACTTTAGATGCCCGTTCTAGAGTCGAGGCACTACTGTCTATCTGTGATCGTGAGACGTGTAGTCGGGCGACGTGTCGCTAGCTGCAGAAGGTATTAAAAAAATTCTTTTAAGTTATTTTGCAGCGACACGTCTGAGATCTACTTCTGTTGTTTACAGCCGGCAAACTGCCTTTTTGATCCCGTTCTCTTCTACAAAAGTCTACAGTTACGTATTTTAGTGAGAAAAGTCAAAAGAAAATCAAACGTTTCCCAGACAGTATGGTGCAGGGCTCCATTTTCCAGTGCCCAGGGCCTAGGCTAAAGACGGCTCGGTTTATGTTATTAACTATACAACTTTAGTCCCTACCACTTCATAAGTGTAACCTTCGTGCATTAATCTATCAACAATGTCGGTTCTGTAGAACGCTGCCCCGGGCATGATCACTCCTCCCCTGAAACGAAAAGGATTGGTTATTTTTTAAATACAGAGTACTAATACAACACTATAAGAAATTCTTGTAGAAGTGGGCTAAGGAGAAGGAGCAGTTTATCTAGGCCCCTCGAGAGGAATATTCTGTACGCCAAATCGACCAAAGAAGTTTCTCTTCATACCATTTTCAACTTTATTCCCTGAAACATAAAGTTGCAAATACACTAAAGACAAAAGGAGTCCAGAGAAAAACATTAGGTAATACTGTACAGATTGACAGTCTCTTCAAATATTCGGTTCTAGGTTATGCCATACCTGAGTCAAAACATCGTAAGGGAGCTTCCCCATCATGACGTGTTGCGACGCAATTCGACCGATTGCAACTACAAGTGAAAATCATCCTTACCACTACTACATATTTGACGTAAACGTGCGGTTGTCTACGGGTAGATGAAAAACAAAACACGCTCGCCACGACGACGTCAAGTCAATCAAATTGCATCATTATATCGTAGTAATAAGGACGATTTTTATGTTTAGTTAGTTGAAATTGCAAATCGCACAAATTGCGTCATGGGGAAGCTCTATAAAAGTAAAATCTTGTTTCTGATAAAATTCGCGATAGCGACAGGTTAATAGGATAATTAGTAAATATTTATTTTTGAATTTCAAAATAGAGTAGTGTCATGAATATTTAACAACTGCATTAGCTGTTAGTTATTTTCATACAGTATTGTATTTCGTAACCAGACTCGGGGTTATCTTAGTTTTCAAAGTTCGGTTCTTTTACGAAATTGGTTTTATTTTTTGTAAATGGCCAGTAGGTAAGCATAAACATGGTGTTTTGTTTCCAAAATTAAATTTATGTTTTTTCGATTTGTTTTTTTTTTTGTTCTTTGTACTTATTATTTAGAAATTTTTAGTAAGTTCTTCAATAGCCTCAACGTTTACCTTCGTAATACAGTAATTCGTACGAATGTGGATCAGGGCCTATAGCCAAACGGCAAGCGATAATCGTTAACGCTCAGAAGTCGTTAAATATTTTTTTTGAATTTATACCTCATTGCATAAAGTTGACTGCTGAGCGATAGCGAACGTAAAAACCGATCTGTAATTATTAATTTATACATATAGTCAGAAATAGACGAAACCCTGGAAGCGGTAATTCCTACCTACTTAAAACTTACAATTGAATTGCTACAATCTTATTTTTCCCATTGCTTATGGGGAAAATAAGTTGCAAAACGTTACTTCTATCGCAGTTGAATAATAATAGTAAACTAAGGGACAGTTTTTAATTTGCGGGACTGTCCTAAACAGGTTACCGCGGCCTTGGAACGCGAATTACATTTGAAAGAGCAGAATGGATTTTTAGTCAGTACGTCTTAAGCTGGGTTCACATTTGTCTGACGTGTTGTGTTGTGATGCATCAGAACGGTATCGGTTTCATACATTTCGTATGGTGAGGTTTACATTTGTGTGTCGCAATGTGTTGTGATGCGCCATACTAAATATATGAAACCGTCCTGTTCTGATGCGTCACAACACAACACGTCAGACAAATGTGAATCCGGCTTTAGCAGGTTACCGTGGCCCTTGAAGGTAAAGTACATTTGAAGGAGCAGGATGGATTTTTAGTCAGAAAGAGTCTGACCGTCCTTTGCCCTACACCTAGCGGACTCATTAATTTGATGATTATACAACACCAAAAAAAAGAATAAAAGGGGCAGTTTCTGATAGGGGTCAAGGACTGTCTTATACCCGCACTTATGCGGGTATCCGCAGCCTTGCAAAGCATGTGACAGAGATGAGGAAGCTGAAACTAGCCGGGTACTAGTCGAATATTGCTCGTAGGTATATATTTTTATGTTTTAGATTTCAACTTACTTGGGCATGTTAGAGCTTTCTTTAAGCATTGTGATAGCACTCATGATAACTGCAATCGCTGTTGTGTCGTAACCTGGATCTGAGCCCGACACCTGTGGAAATAGATTAGGGAAGTTATAAAATTTGAGGACGGTTAGCGCCTCAGAATAGATAAAATAGGTCCTCTTTTGTCTATTCTGTGGCACCAACCTGTGCTCTTTTTTAAACTCTGGTTTAAACGCAACCACGATACAGGTTTTTTTTTCAAATGACAAGGTTTTATAAAAAAAGGTGGGCTATTTATAGACAATATCAAAGCATTTATTCCAAGTATAAGTACGAGTAAGTCAGGCACTTTTAAATTTTCAAATGTAATCTACAGACATGCGAATTTTTGAATGATCAAACATTCGCATGATTATCAAACGTGTTTGATACTCAATCTAGTCAGAATGGCTGACTGTCTGATGGATTAATTAACATGCACTAACGTACCTATATATTTTTTCATTTAACTAAAAAGCCCGCTCTTAGAAGAAAAGTGACCTAACCCAAAATTCTTGAAACTTCCGATTAAGCTTTGAACAGAGAAAAACAGATCTAAGCTGTCCCTATTTTATTTTAACTATAGTTTTGTAGGTAAAATAGAATAGTGATTATTTATAATATCGTTGGTTTCGCTAATGTTTCGAAATTCCCCTACGCATTATTGTTTCTTTATTCATTAATTTAATAAAATGCGTGATGCATAATGTGTTTCGAAATTTAATTATGCACTGCCTATTTTTTTAAATGTATAGTTAACATATATTATTTTATTGTCCATGGACCGTCCGGTACCTTCACTTTATTAACATTAAAATATAACTTGGCAAAAAATCAATGCATCAAACAAAGACACTAACTAACTTTATGTCACTAGAGATACGAACTAAAGTAGGTACGTATCTATTTTTTTAAGTTTTAATTAACGGACTTTTTTACCAAACGAAATAAGATTCGCGTAAACTCGTAGAAAGGTGTGTTGTGAAAATTAGTTGTTCTGATGGACAAAATTGGAACTAGACACAAATATGAACCCGGCATTTTAGAAACAAATTCTCCACTAGTGACGCTTGTCGTCTTGGATTGCGATCGGAACAGATAAATTGATTGGCCTTTTAAGTGGGTATGAATACCAGAAAAAATACAAAGTGTATGTTACTAGCTTATGCCCGCGGCGGTGCTCGCGTGAAGTACCATAAAATTATCCTACTAGAACGTCATACCGGGATAAGATATCAGTGTACTAAATTTTATCCAAGTCCGTTTATTAGTTTTTATGCGCAAGAGTAACAAACTTCCATCCATCCTCACAAACTTTTAAATTAGTAAGATAATAAAATCCTTACCTTAACTGACATAGTCTTAGTCGGTTTCGAATTCAAATCCTCTTCTAAGTCCCACCCTTTACCATTCAACACAAATTGATATTTCATATCTTTCCTCATTCTTTCAGAAGGCCCTTTTTCTGAAACGTATCCAATAGTCATAAAGCGTGGAAAATTGATCAATAGTTTTCTGAACCACTTGAAGTAACTCAAGTAATAGTACAAGAACATCACTGGAACTATAATGAAGTGGATCCACAATGGGAATGTGGTATAAATCTTGAAATGTGCTGGTTTCTTCTGTGTTTTTTCGTACAAATATCTTTGGGACATGTCAACTAGTTCGGGCTCTGTACCGGGGTAAGGGAACCAGGACCGACCGTTGTGACGATGGAAGAATGATCTGCAAAAGATAAAAAACGAAGTTCTATTAAGTGTGAAATGTCGTACGTACCCGACGTACGACATTTCACACAAATATTGAAGTTTTTATTAAGGACACAACATTGGTTTTTTTTATCTTAAAAATAACTTTGTAAAAAAATATTTCTTGCGCAGTGGCTAAATGATTGGCGGGTCTAAAAATACCACTTTTGAAATGTCATAATTATCATAATATGAATCATTCAAAACAACTGTAAAATTATCACTAAAGTCGTAAAAGACCTGTGAACATTGGTTTTGTTATCATAACAATAACTTTGCATTTAAATGTATGTTATTGAATTTTTTTATATTTGTTGCTCAGTGGCTAAATGATTGGCGAGTCTAAAAATACCACTTTTGAAATGTCATAATTATCATAATATGAATCATTCAAAACAACTGTAAAATTATCACTAAAGTCGTAAAAGACCTGCGAGGATTGCCTGGTGGACACGGTAGAGCATACGGTGCAGGATTGCTCCGCTCCGCTTGGGCATAGAAAGAAAGAAATGAAAAGAAAGAAAAAAAGTGGATTTTAGTCGGTACGAGTTTGACAGTCCCTCCCGCTCTGCCCTGGGTGGGAGGACTCATTTGATGATTTTACCACGATAAAAAAAAGTCGTAAAAGACAGAGACGGATGACCTTAAAACAATATTTTCTTTTTTCTAGAAAGTAAGTAAGCTAATGCATAATAAATTTTATTTCTTACTTTGTTCTATGTTTAAAACGAAAAAAAAAGAGTTAAAACTGCATAATAAAAACTATACGTACTTTTTTATTTCTTCAGGCTCTGGCTCAATAGGTGTAGGGAAAAGCTCTTTCCATAAACCCAGGTGTTCTTTAAAGGTCTCCAACACATACACCAGCGATGTCCATGTTCCATTGTGCAGTAGAACCCGGCCAGGAATATACGCTCTCTTTGGTATAATAATTTCTGTGTAGCATTCCACAGTGTTCAGAGTTCCTATAACATATATAGAAGAATGTATGTCATTGATCATCCAAGTTATTTTCTCAGTACGTCGTGACTAAGTTGGTGGAGCAAGCCACTGTGTTGCATATATTATGTCACAGTCTCCTTTTTACTCGGAAAGCAAAAAAAAACAGTCTTTCTAGTCCTAAAAATACGATAATTCAGCCGTCAAGAAAAAATATGGGTCACATATTTTTTGAAATGATCAAATATAACGTATTTTCATTGATTAAAAAAAAGTGATCCGTTAGTTTTCAATATTCTAAATGACTTAATTAAATAATTAGTTATCTGAGTCATTAACAATAAATCAATACCTTTGAACTGTCTCTGTAGATATATCATAGCTGTCTCTGCTGGTATGGCCGCATATCCACAACTAGGGATCACTAGCGTACTCGCGTCTTCTGCAGCCCTGTTGTAATTCTTGTACAAGTTGAGGATATGCTGGTAGGACAAGATAAAACGTGTATTAATTATCATAATCCTCTGCTTCTGTTCTATCAGAACAAGGCCCGTCTCTTACAACTGCCACACTGGGTATTATCTGAGGGCCTCGTTAACCTTAGGGGGCCAGAGTTTGTGTGAGCATCATAGGAGTAACTTATGAAGGAGACCTAAATTAATCCAACGGGTTGTAAAATTTTTCGATCTCTTTCCGCTCGCTTTTGCAACCTTTTTTTTCTTACTAAAGGACGCAGTGCGGACGCAGCCACAAAACCGAATGCTGTCTTTAGCGGATTTTCTATTTCTACTCTAATTATGAAGCAAAAAATCGATTGCACAGTCTGACAGGATACAATGACTGCGCGCGGGGCTGCGTCCTCAAATACTCCTTTTCGGTTACATACGTACTCTGATCAGGGAACGCACAGGTAATTTACATCATTGCCTGTGGCTGGTTCAGAGGGAGTGTAGACAAGCCAAGGAGGCGCTACCCGCCATCAATAGCCGCTTCACCAAACTCATGCTCAGGTTAACCAAACAGCAGATACGAACAATCACAGCCGCCCTGACAGGACGCGGCTCCTTTATTAAACACCTCTTTGTCCTAGGTATCACAGACAGCCCCCTGTGCAGAGCCTGTATGGCCGAAGATGAGACAGCAGCTCTTGTGCTCCTACACTGCCCTGAAATAGCTTCATACAGGGCAAAGTACTTCGATAACCCAGGTACTTTCCGTGAGATCGTCGGCAACACGAAGGCGGCTTTCCTCGGGGAGCTGGGGTGGATCGAATAATTTCTTTCCCACCCGCACGCAAAATACGCGCATATGACGTTGAGTTGCGGATACCAGCCCGTTATACATTACAATATGTTAAAGACGGCCCTGATCGGAGCCAACTTATAATTATGTGAATATCTTATCAATTTTATTATCAATTAACTTTTAGTAAAGGCAACTGGGTCTATAGAATAACGTAACCTAAATACATGTAATTATTTAAATTAAGAGTATTTTATTAACATTTGTGAATCACGCCGAGCAGAACATTTGGAAGACTACTATAAATTATCCTTTAATCCTTCTCTCTGTAGACATTCTGCCTAGTATTTTTCCCTTCCCAAATATATTGGCGTCAGTTTACATGAAACCCTAGTCTTTTTTTATATTCATCATTCTAACACGATCCCATTGTCACTTTGCTAATAAATATTTCATAGTCTAACATTGGACGGCCAATGTTAGACTAATAATAAACCAATTTACCTTTCTCTAAACAAAATTGTCTAAAAGATGAATATTGTGTGATATGAATTATTAACTTGTCAAAATCAACAATTATCAAATCAATTGACATACCATTACCATTACCATACCATTTTGACACTTTTATAATAGCAGCCATGAGACTCATTATACTAATATATTATACCAGTTCTCGATTCTCTCGATTTCTCGGTTCTTGAGTATAACGATAGTATATCGAGTGACTGCTTTGTTCTTCGTCTATGTTAATAACCTAAACCACTCGCAATATCGACTTGCAGGGATATGTCTTTTCACTTTCACAGTTTCTTTTAGTCTAGCTAGACCTTTCATTAAAAAAAAATCTTACCTTACTGTAATACAAGTTTACGACAAAATTGTTTTAAAAGATGTGACAAAACATAAAAAGAAATTATATCATTTATGTGGCAATACACAAAATTAAATTTAAATAAAATCAGTTTCAACTATTGAGCAATGTGTTTTTGTGTAAATGAAAATAAATGTCAGTCCTTTTGATAAAAAAATACACTTTGAAGTTTGATCTCAGTTCGAGAACTTGGCAAAAATTAAGTGAATATTACTTATACTGATATCATTATATTAGCATAATATGTGTTTCTTTTTTATTGTCATGATGAAGATTATTGCCACTATACCATTTTCCGAAATTCGAACTCTTGTTATGACTAGCTAGATATTATAAAAAAAAAACTGACCAGCATTTCAGCAGATATATCAAGATAATGCGTTCCACATTCGATGCAAGCTTCCACGATGGGTGGGCTTAGTATCACACTAGGACCAGTGCAGTTGATGACGATTTTTGCCATTTGTATTACTTTCTTCAAGGATTCACGGTTTTCAACGTCAACTTGCACTATTGACATATTTTTTGTGGGCAATCCTGAAAATGAGAAGCGCACATATTAATCACAAGTCCCCCATTTTCTTAAAAAAAAAACGACGGTTTGCACTCTGGGAGTGCCGGCAGAAGTGAAAACTTGAATAGTAATTGTTGGAAATATCTTGTGAACAGATTTTAGTAAAACTCGCAAAAATGGTTGACTTTTTATTTCAATAATTTTCCAATGTGACGTACATCTTTTATAAACAATGTTACCTAGCAACGTCACACGAACATTCACGCAAGCGCCCTGCGCCGTCCTACGCTTTTTCGGTCAGGGTCACGTGTCCTGACGCGAGTTTAAGATTTTATACCCATTACAGAAAAGTGCTCAACGCCGCTAAAGAAGTTTTCACTTCAAAAAAACGTCCGGCGCTAGGAATAAACATGTAGACCAATGCACATACGCAAACAGTCTTATGTTCGATTTTGATATAATTTTCTGCATCGGTCCATGATCGGACAGCGAGTCGCCCATACTCGCCGCCCGCATGCCCGCGCATCACGTATTCGTGCTACTGAATTAAACAGTGGCTAAAATTTATTAGATTTAAAATATTCGTGTTTTCCTTTCGCTGACAAATAAAGTACTTATAAGAGAATAATTACAATGCAGAATAATTATCAACACGTCATATTTCTGCTCAAGGTCCCTCGATCGTCGGTATGACAGATTCTGTTATGATGTATGATAAAAAGTTTTGTGTATAACATTGAATACTAAGCATGTACAGATCGGGCACGCCGCAATCGCGGCGGTAAGACCCCTCTTTGAGGAGTGGCTGGATAGGCGTCACGGCGTCCTGACCTACCGCATGACGCAGGTCCTCACCGGACACGGAAGTTTCGGGAGGTTCCTGTGTCTGATAGGGAGGGAAGAAACGCCTGGGTGTCACCACTGCGAGGATCGTCCGGAGGACACGGTGGAGCATACGGTGCAGGACTGCCCCGCTTGGGCAGAGCACCGCCGTGTCCTCACGACGGCGATAGGCGGAGACCTCTCGCGCCCGGCATTGGTCGAGACCATGCTGCGGGGCGAGACGGAGTGGGAAGCGGTCGCCTCCTTCTGCGAAGCAGTCATGCTCGTGAAGGAGGAGGCGGGCCGCCTGAGGGAGAGGACAGCGTCCTCCCTCCACCCCAGCCGCAGTGGTAGACGCCCACGGCGTCGGACGTCGCAAGACGATCTCCGGCCACCGTAGGCGCGGGCATGCGGGCAGCGAGTAATGGGCGACTTGCTGTCCGACCATGGACCATGCCCGGGTCGACGGCGCGTTGTGTTCCACGCGCGCCTCAAAAAGTGTCAGCATAGTGACGGGGCCTGTAGAAGGCCAAAGCCTGCCGGGGTCGCGGGACCAAGGGATTACCGTGACCCCGGTACGTAAAGGGATATTGAAGGACACCGTGGATTTTAGTCAGTACAAGTCTGACAGTCCCTCCCGCCCTGCCCTGGGTGGGAGGACTCATTTGATGATTATACCACGATAAAAAAAAAAAAAAAAAAAAAAAAAAGCATGTACAGATGCCAGTACATCAAGCTACCACAATCTGTCAAATTTCTTTAATAGATATTCAACCTCATCACAATAGTTGAAGGTTAATGTGCGAAATTCGACCCCTAAATTGTTGGTTTTTTTTGGTGGCGGGACTAGCGAATACTATTGAACCGCTATTGAAGGACACCGTAGATTTTAGGCAGTACAAGTCTGACAGTTCCTCCTGCCCCGCCCTGACTCATTTGATGATTTTACCACACTAATATAAAGGGTTTGTTTTTGAGGTTGATAGTTTGTATGAAACTTTCTTGTTACAAATGCTAGGGGATTCAGCATGCGGGTTTTTTAGGACGCAGGTGCTAACTAAGACGGAATTTTACGAAATTTTCGCCCGGTCTTTGGTGTTGTTAATTAGAGGTCTTAAATTTTGCAGGGGGGTTCTATTTAGGACATTGGTTCTCAGTTCTCACTAAGAGAGGATGTTGCGAAATCGACCCCTAAGGGGTTAATTTGGGGTTGATAGTTAGGAGAGGAGCATTGAGGTTATTTTTAGGACGGAAGTGCTGCCTAAGATGGGATATTGCGAGTTGATAGAATTTTTGTTGGATGTTGTTTGAGATTTTCCAAAAGTATCCCATACAGAGGGTAGCCGGAAGTGAAATTTTGTGAGATGTAAGATCGAAAATGACGCAGACGAAGTCGCGGGCGGAGTGCTAGTATATAAATCAGCCATGAATTGTTCAAATGTCGTTATAACACAATTTTATTACGAGGCCATTGACCGACCAATGATCGACCATTTGACATGATTTTTATTGTTTGCCAGCGAGTCTAAGCGCGTGAGTGTGTGTGATTTAAGTGAAAAATAAAAACGTAAACATTGGCGCGAAATTTTGAAATTTGATATTAACTTCCTTATTACCACTGCTAATTTAAGTTGAACTATAAATGAATCAATTATAATACTAAATGATGAGTTATTCAGCCCCTAGAATGACCCCGAAAATTAAATTTTTGATTCTTAACCCCGGCCAACACTGCCATCAAAATGGTGATGATCGTATTTACTACACTTTTGTATTTTGTTAAGGTACCTAAATTAAGAAAATGCGCGATAAATAGAAGATTTTATGGCGAGAACATAATATGTTGATATTATATATTATGCTGATATTATCAGCTTTTTATTCAATTGTCTTAATTAATACGCACTCACTGAATTTAAACAGGAAAAATATTTTTATGAAATAATGAGGATGTCGTATGACTAAACTTTCCATTTTGGGGTCACACACACCTGAGCCAACGTAGCTTTGCTGGTTATGCCCGTTTAGGGGTCAATACTGAAATATGCGGTTAAATGAAGGTTGCCGAGTGGCAATAACATTTAGTATATAAAATTATAATTAGCTTTATTACTTGCATAATAATATTATGTAAGTAATAAAATTATAGCCAGATTGGGGAACAGACAAATTAAATGGCACACCAACATATGAAATACCGACTAATTAATACTGAATTTTTAACTATTAAGTATTTAAAATGCTAAACTTAAGTAAATTTTTAAACCCTTCGTTAAAAATATAGCATTTTTTTGTTTATGAACATTGCAAAAAATAAAAGATGCGAACATGAACAGGACCAGAAGAAAGAAGAGAAAAAAAACCGGTTCTTAATTCTATTTATGTACCGAAACGTTAGGTCCTTTTATTATATTTTCCAAGATAATTATTTTTCCACTGAAGGTTACGACCTAACTGCGATTTTCTTTTGTTCATTAGTTCGTTTTTCCTGTTAGAGTAGGAAAAAGATTTTCAGTAAACCTTTTTAGCATTTTTTTTTTAATCTTTTGATTTATTTTTAAAAAGGTTATTTTATCGTGCATTTAATCATTAACATTATCTAACCTTGTCAATAAATTGATAAATAAAATGTTCACCTTCAAATATTTCCTGGTTTATAATATTATAATATTATGCTTTGTAAGATCAATGACAGCACGATTGGTGCAGTGGTTGAGTGATGGACTGCTGCGCATCGTGTTGCGGCTTCGATCCCCGTACGAAACAAATATTTGTATGCAGGTAGTTGTCCCGGGTCTATGTGTTTGTGTATGTGAGTTTCTATGTTTGTAAACGCACTCACGATACAGGAGAGAAATTGCTAGAGTGAGACAACGTTACAAAAAAAAAAGAAAACTTACCAGATGCATTAAGTTCCTTTATCAGACCTTGCAGTTTATCCTCAGAACGTCCCGAAATGCCCCAGGTGACATCCCAATACTTTTCCGTTGTCAACCTCGCAAGATGTTTCACAGTACATTTACCGGTGAAACCTGTAGCACCCAACACTATGATGTCCAAACTTTTATTGGCCATTTTTTTTTTTCTTTTTTTTTGTTCTTTTTTTTTGTAACTTCGCTGTTGTCCTCTTGAGCTATTTCGCTCAACTAAAACAAAATCGGACGCACTACCACAGAATACTTGAACTACATCAAATGCTTGCCTACCCCTGCCAAAAATGCGTAACTGGTTTTTTCGGCAATCTTGTTTATTCAAAGGTTTACATTTGCACCGATTAAAATATTTAATTTTATCCACCACTGCAGTTTCTAGTTCAATTATTATTGATTACATTAATATGAAAAAAAAAATACAAAGGCCCGTGTAGCTACTGTAGGAAGGTCCTTACATGACTGATCAGAATATTAAAAGGTTTGTTCGCACATGCATCAAGTTACGTTCTTGGCGGTCTGGGTCAACAACTTTATTATATGCATACAATTGTACCCATATAAAAACACTGAGCAACTTCATACCTACTGACGGAGGTAAATAAATTATATTAAATTGATAATAAGCAGTGGTGGCCGCGGCCCAGTATTAACGACTGTAATTTACGAGTTGCAGGGTTTGAATCCAGACAGGCAGCTGGCTCATCACTTTATTTAATTTATTTCATCACTTCTGTTCTCAAAACGATGAATTAAAAATAGCGAAAAAACCGGTATGTCCTAGATTTAAAACAGAGAGCAGTGGTGATGAAATTAATTAATTCGATAGAGATTTGCATTTTTTTCTTGTCTTATAAGTATATCCGTAGGGTACTTCGACGGGTACACAATAAGCAAAAATGCTCATAAAATAAAAACTACGAAAACAAACTGAAAGGGGACCAGATGACTGATATACTGCATCGAACAAAAAATCGGTTCACTCAGTCGTAAGTTATGAGATAACAAAAATATAAAAAAAACAGTCGAATTGAGATCTTCCTCCTTTTTTTGAAGTCGGAAAAAAAAGACTTGAAAGTTTGTATGAAATGCTAATTTTTCGGCGTTCACGACATTTATCTGCGTCAAATTTTCTTTAAATAGACGAAAATCTATACTTATAATAAATCTGTAGAGAGGCCAATTCTGTACATGAAATATATTTGAAAAATAACTATCAAGGGGTGATTAGGGATCGCTACTGGTGCAAAAAATGCAATCAGAAAAATTTTTGTCTGTCTGTCTGTCTCTCTGTCTGTCTGTCTGTCTGTATGTTCGTTATAGAAACAAAAACTACTCAACGGATTTTAACGAAATTTGGCACAATTATTCTTCATACTCCTGGGCAGGTTATAGTATACTTTTCATTACGGTACGATCAATAGGAGCAGAGCAGTGAAGGGAAATATTGAGAAAACGGGAAGAAGCTACTCCGTTTTTTAAACTTCCGTCACGTGTGCAGCCTTAATGGTTAAAGCTACATAGAAATCATGTATGACGGAAATGTTCTCCTTAAAATTATATAAAAATATTCCTTGACAGCATATGTCTATCTTTTATGGTTGACTCACAATAGCACGTGAAACTCCCGATAGCTTAGCAATTCAGAGCTTTCTGATTATATTTGTCTACTCTTTCGTTTACAACACTCTCACTCATCCCTAATTAATAAAAGTTAATATTATTACCTATTCAATAAAAGAAGAATCATATAAATCGGTGCAGAAACACCAAAGTTATACATGAAATACGCTAATCAGTCATCGCGCGTGAATACAGAATCATGCTATAAGGATTATTTTTTTGTGTAGCGGTTGCCGCGCTCAACGCTCGGCAGGTATAAAAGGCGGGGGGGTCCGCGCGCCTGGAGGCCTTAAAATCTCAAGGCATCCACAGAAAAGTCCGGTTGAGCAGTACACAACCTACTAGAGGTTGACCTGCGTGATGCCATACACAAAAAACGCGCGTCCTTCATACAATATTCGGCTGCTGATGCGAATAAACGTTCAGACTGTCCGACCTTATTGACAGACAATAATTGTTATTTACAAACCGTGCTTATCAGCGCGACTTTTAGTCTTCCTTTTTAGCATGGTAAAATCATCAAATGAGTCCTCCCACCTAGGGCAGGGGGCGGGAGGGACTGTCAGACTTAACTGACTAAAATCCACGGTGTCCTTCAATAGCCCTTTATGTACCGGGGTCATGGTAATTTGTGAGTCCCGCAACCCCGGCAGGCTTTGGCCCTCTACAGGCCCCGTCATTTTGCTGACACTCCTTGAGGCGCGCGTGGAACACAACGCGCCGTCGACCCGGGCATGGTCCATGGTCGGACAGCGAGTCGTCCATTACTCGCCGCCCGCATTCCCGAGTCTACGGTGGCCGGAGATCGTTTGCCGACGTCCGTCGCCATGGGCGTCCACTGCGGCTGGGGTGGAGGGAGGACGCTGTCCTCTCCCTCACGCGGCCCGCCTCCTCCTTCGCGAGCTTGACTTCGCAGAAGGAGGCGACCGCTTCCCACTCCGTCTCGCCCCGCAGCATGGCCTAGACGAATGCCGGGCGCGAGAGGTCTCCGCCTATCGCCGTCGTGAGGACACGGCGGTGCTCTGCCCAAGCGGCGCAGTCCTGCACCGTATGCTCCACCGTGTCCTCCGGACGATCCTCGCAGTGGTGACACCCAGGAGTTTCTTCCCTCCTTATCAGACACAGGTACCTCCCAAAACTTCCGTGTCCGGTGAGGACCTGCGTCATGCGGTAGGTCGTCGTCTGCGGACGCCGTGACGCCTATCCAGCCACTCCTCTAAGAGGGGTCTTACCGCCGCGATTGCGACGTGCCTGGACCTCGGTTGCGATAGTCGCTCCCTCTATACTGCCCTGAGATCGCGCCGGAGCTCTTCCCGTGCCCTTTTTTACTTTTAGTCTTTGAATAGTTTATTTTTAAATTTGTTTTGTTTGTTATTTTATGAAATAGGTATTAGAGGTTTTGGTAGTGTTTAAATATATAATTAGTTTACATTTTATTTCTTTATAGTTGAAGCAATAGTAGGTACGAAATTAGTTATGTTGGTAGTCTACACTAATATTATAAAGAGGAAAACTTTGTTTGTTTGTTTGATTGTAATGAATAGGCTCAAAAACTACTGGACCAATTTTAAAAATTCTTTCACCATTCAAAAGCTACATTATCCACGAGTAACATACTTAGGCTATATTTTATTTTGGAGAAAAATAAGGTTCCGTAAGATATTTGGGTTTTTCGGCCACAAGGTGTAAAAAAAACAACCAGAAAAGTTACTTATTTTGCGTACGCTGCCTAAACTACAAAAGATAGAACCATAAAATGTTCTAATTAATTGTTGATCTCATAAATATCTACAAAAAAGTCCGCGACACACTATATCTATCTATGTCGAGTGTTTGTGATGACTGCGTCGTCGATGTTAGTGTCGGTGTCTGTGAATAGACCTGGGAATCATGTTGCTGACTGTGTCTTTCCTGAGTAGGCTTTTTGCAGCGGAAACCGACATTCACGCGTGCGGAGCCGCGGGCGCCCGCTAGTCGTTCATAATTGTGATGTTTTTTTTTTTTTTATCGTGGTAAAATCCTCCCACCCAGGGCAGAGCGGGAGGGACTGTCAGACTCGTACTGACTAAAATCCACGGTGTCCTTCAATAGCCCTTTACGTTCTGGGGTCACGGTAATTCGTACAGTCCCGTCCATAATCGTGATACCTACTAAAAAGTGAGGGTTTTTTCACTTGGTGGAAATTATTTCAGTGGATTTTATTTCCTTAAGGAATATTTCTACCCTAGAAAGGATAACATCCTCTGCAACGAAATAAAAAGAACAGCAGCCGAAGCTTTGGTTTTTGATAACATTAACGTTTTAAAAATATTGCAAGTTTATAATAATATTTAGTCGGTTTCCTTAAAAAATATAAAGGCCCTTGAGTCTTCCGTATGATAAATTATTTATGGCCAAGACGACATTATCATTTCAATAATCCGTCCAACTGAATGACCTTATCGAGGTCAAACAGTATAACAAAATATACAATTACCTAAATATAAATTATTAAAAGTCTGTGGTTATTTTTCTAATAACTGGTAATAGGTATGTCTAATGGAAAACGCAATTTGACAACATCACTAAATTTAAAATCTAATTAGGTAGGTACCTACTCTTTCATTTATAGTTTCGAAAAATAATGGACGCGTATTTTTTATTTCGCAACAAAACTGGACAGTGTATGTGAGTTTCTATGTTTGTAAAACGCACCCACGATACAGGAAGAAATTTCTAGTGTGGGGCAACGTCTTTAAAAAAAAACTGGTATCGCGTTTAGCCTCCGTGTCCACCGGCAAAGCTGTGCGTAACTTTTGTTCGCGCACAGTGCACCTCATTTGTGCGCGAACATTTTCACTGCGCGCATAAATAATGAGACCACTGCTCACATGTGCGCGCATAAAAGTATCTCGGTGTGAGGGAATTTGTTGGTGTTCGCTTGAGTGAGTCGGCCAGAGAGCAAACATTTGTGTCGCAGTGCGGTGCACCGGTGGAATCGCATCTTTATTTAATTAAACATTCCAAACAACTGGCCACTAATATTAGGTTCCAAAATTCAAAACAAACATTAGAATTCTGTCTTCGTCTATGAACGCAATTGTGTCCTGTCTATGAGAATTTAACATGCATAGCTCGTTGAGTGGATGAAAATGTGGAGGCCTTGATGCCCATATCGACCAATTCGTATTATCGTATTATAAACATGATATACCTACTAGACATCATATACCAACAAAGGACAGTCGTCCTTTACATTGACATTAAGGCAGTGAACATATATGACGAATGACCTTCATCTTGGTACCGGTTTTAAACCATAGATACAAATGTACCTACTCTGTGTTGTAAACAAGCAAACATGTACAGGTATAAAAAGTAAAAGGCCTCGAAATCCGTCTGCTGCCTTTATCCGACCTTGTTTACCAAGGAACAAGGAACTTTGACCTTTCGTGAGGCAGACAATAACGATTGTAAGCGAATTTACCTAAATAAAAAAGTAAAATGTTTGTTAAATAAAATGGTTTCCACACTAGTAATTTCTCCTGTATTGTGGGTGCGTTTACAAACATTTAAACTCACATCAGAAACATCCAGACTCGGAACAACTAGGTAGGTACTTGAAAATTATAAAAAAATATACTAGCTCTTTAAATATTTCGCAACCGAGGTCCGGGCACGCCGCAATCTCGGCGGTAAGACCCCTCTTTGTGGAGTGGCTGGATAGGCGCCACGGCGTCCTGATCTACCGCATGACGCAGGTTCACCGGACACGGAAGTTTCGGGAGGTACCTGTGTCTGATAGGGAGGGAAGAAACGCCTGGGTGTCACCACTGCGAGGATCGTCCGGAAGACACGGTGGTGGAGCATACGGTGCAGGACTGCCCCGCTTGGGCAGAGCACCGCCGTGTCCTCACGACGGCGATAGGCGGATATCTCTCGCGCCCGGCATTGGTCGAGGCCATGCTGCGGGGCGAGAGGGAGTGGGAAGCGGTCGGCTCCTTCTGCGAAGCAGTCATGCTCGCGAAGAAGGAGGCGGACGCGTGAGGAAGAGGACAGCGTCCGCCCTCCACCCCAGCCGCAGTGGTAGACGCCCACGGCGGCGGACGTCGGCAGACGATTTCCTGCCACCGTAGGCGCGGGCATGCGGGCGGCGAGTAATGGGCGACTCGCTGTCCGACCATGGACCATGCCCGGGTCGACGGCGCGTTGTGTACCACGCGCGCCTCAAGGAGTGTCAGCATAGTGACGGGGCCCCCTGTAGAGAGCCGAAACCTGCCGGGGTCGCGGGACTCACGAATTACCGTGACCCCGGTACGTAAAGGGCTATTGAAGGACACCGTGGATTTTAGTCAGTACAAGTCTGACAGTCCCTCCCGCTTTGCCCTGGGTGGGAGGACTCATGTGATGATTTTACCACCAAAAAAAAACTCTTAGTTGAAAACAAATGTTCTCCATGGTTTTAGCCCCGTTGCTCGGCTTCTATTGGTCGTAGCGTAATGTTAGTACATAACCTAAAGCCTTCCTATACGAGTATAATAAGACTATACAATACATTTTTTTTTTTATTATTCGAACCAGTTGTTCCTGGGATTACAGATTTGGGTTGGATGACCTGCTGGCGTCTGTATAAGTATTAAAATTTATGTACAAATGTAAATTTACTAGCTTAGGCCTATTTTTAAAGTTATTATAAATAAGTAATACATACATATTTATAAGGTCTCAAGGTTTCATTCACTCCAGTTTATTCATGCGTGCGGTTGTGTAATACCAGCCTATCCGAAATACTTTTAAAAGCAATTTGTGTATTGTGTAACATTTAGGGCATGTTAATTGCGATATAATTTGTAGGCAAGGCGAAGCCTTGATGTGTAGGTACAAATTATGATAACGCATTCATAGAGGTACAGACGCCAGCAGATCAAGTTACCTCAACCTGTCAAATTTTTATCACAAAACAAGGTCATGAACCTTCTTGTTCTATTGGAAAATTTTATCAGATTGAGGTAGGTTGATGTGCTGGCGTCTGCGCCTACTTAATTATGAAACATTATTCAGCAAAAAACTGTTCCGACACTCTTTTTAATTTACCCTGATCCAAAAAGATATGACCAGATATGAAGAAACTTTTTTGTGACCCTGATTCGTATTTAGCGTGGTAAAATCATCAAATGAGTCCTCCCGCCCCAGGTGGGACTGTCAAACTCATACTTACGAATATCCACGTTGTTCTTCAATAGCCCTTTCCGTTAGGGTTGCCTTCTCAAAAATTTGGAAACCAGGACAAGATGCGTGAAAACCCCGGATTTTAGAGTCCAGAATCCGGACATGAGCCGAAGTGCGCACCGTCACAACTGCGTGGGAAGGGGTGGACGGACGGTGAAGAGTGCGTGTGTCGCGGGCGGCTCAGGACTTTAAATTTTTAAACCCGGACTACAAATGAAGCCCCCCCCGGATGCCCTCTAAACTAGAACAAATCCAGGGAAACCGGACGGATGGCAACCCTACTTTCTGTAAACAGTCTCGGTTACCTGTTTATACAGTCCCGCGACGGCCAGACTTTGGCCCTTTAAGAAGGCCTGGTCAGATTGCTGGTAGTTCTTTGAGGCGCGCGTGGATCACGACGCTCCGTCGACACGGGCATGGTCCACCATCAACTGGCCAGTCACCCATTACTCGTGGCCTGCATGCTCGTAAAGTAAGTACTTAGGTTTTGCGTTTTAAATGCGTTTTTAGAACTTAGTACCTACTTAAATATAAAAAAAAAAATATGATTCAAAATAATACGAAAACGAGGCGAGTCCCTAGAATTTGAAAGGTACTGAATTCTTAATATTGTTAGTAGGAACATTAGAAAAGTAGAAGAGTACATTGCAGCTAACTTTTCTGAAGAATCTCACAAATGATTCCAGTGTTTGACATTCTAGGGTAGAGGTGGACAACCTTTTCGTAGACAATGTCCAAATTTTTTTAAATTTAGAAACGGAATGAAATTTTATTTTTATAATGTTTTCATAAATAAGGTTATCACCTTATTAATTATTAAATTCTTTAGTCACGGGCGGCAAAGAGATAGGTTGCGGGATGCATGTTGCTGACCATTGCTGCTGCTGTTCTAGGGTCCTGGTGTTAGTAATCCCATATTTCGTCCCTCCCTTTGATTTTTTTTAGCCTGTACTGTGCCACTGCTAAAAGGCCTCCACAATTTCTTCCATGAGGTTCAAACCAAATTCATAAAATAGATAATAAAAGATAGAAAATTATTATTCAATAAATAATATATTTAATTTTACTTAAAATTAACAAATTATTATTTTAAGCATTCATTTGAAGTTTCAATAATTTAAATTTTCCTACATACTTTTTAACCTCTTCTTTTGGATATGGCTTGAGTGCTAAACATGTTGGAATATTTTCTGGTTGTTCTATCCATAATTTGTGTGATATGAAGTTTTCTTTTAGTTTCTCTGCAATTTTTTTCAATGAGGCCTCATCTGGGACCTGTAAATTAATATAAAAATCATCCTGTAGATAGATAGAATATTCTTTATTATGCACACCATACAAATTACAGATACATACAATTGGACACAAATTAAAACATACTTGACACTATATACTTGAAACTATATAGTTGAAAATACACTGTACTGTATTATTTAACTTTTTATAATCTTTGTAAATGATTAATATTGAATATAGGTCATAGAACAAAATGTCACTTTGTTACAAAGTATTGCTGTATTGTTGCAGTGTTGCATTAAAAATTAAATATTCAAGTAGATTTAAATTAACAATTCCTTCCCATTGACATACATTACAACTATCTGATATTGACAAAGAATTAATAAGATAAAGGTGTTGGTAATAAAATTCAGACATGGCAGTAGGTCAAACAAAGCTTGACCTAGAGAATGTGTTTCTGATCAGTTTAAGTTTAAAGTAAGTATATCTAATAATCACACACATACCTCTAGCACAACTTTGTGCATATTATCCATATCATCCAGGTACTTTATAGTGTTCTCATCATCTTTGTACAAGTGGAGCACTGCAGTTGATGCATGGCAAGCCTGAGCCACCACTGAACCTATCGACCATCCTAGCTCCTTTAGTAAATCAGTACGTAGCAGAATGTATTGAACAATCGGGTTAGACATAGTGTAAATAGGTAATATTCAATAAAAGCTCGGCTTTTTAGAACTAATAGGTTATTAAGATAAATGGCAAGAAATATGTGAGGAACTTGTACGGATTTGTTGCTTGGAAGTTCAGTTAAAGCTTTTGAATACAAGAAGCGTGTCTTTTATATTGATTTCCTTTAAGAATAGATGTTTAAGGGGAAAAAAAGAATTCAAACACTTATTTTGACTAATGACAGCAGTACAGCAACAATGTCATGTCATCAGGTGTCACTGTCAAGAGTCCCATTCTGCAACAATTTGCATTTTCGCTACAAAAGTTGCCAGCACTCAAAAATCGAGAGTCAACTGTCATTGTTTGACACTGTCATTAGTGTGACATTGTTATGTTTTACGGCGTGTTTGTGATTTTCAAACGACTTAATTAATTTTCAAAAGTTCATGCAACAAAAACAATTACTTCACGCATAAAGCTAATTCACCTGTAATCTAAAGCAGTCACAATGGCTTCTGGACTAGAAAATTATGTGAATCAAACAGTGTCAGTAATAACTTCAGACGGACGAAACTTCATTGGAACTTTAAAAGGTTTTGATCAAACAATTAATATAATACTAGATGAATCACATGAACGAGTGTTTTCTTCTTCGGCTGGTGTGGCGCAGGTGGTGCTTGGACTTCACATAATACGCGGCGACAACGTTGCGATCGTCGGCCAAATAGATGAAACTATTGATAGCAGATTAGACCTTGGGACTATAAAAGCTGAACCGTTGGGCTCTATTGTTCATTAATTATTAAATAAGAATATGTAATAAATAATTTTTATGCACTGATTCAGTGTTTTTTCTAACAGTGGGTACCTTGATTATTTTCAGTGCTGCTTATCTAAAATGTTATTAGTTTTGTTGCCAAAACCATAGTTTCATACCAGATATGTTACATGTTTACAATTTTATTGGTGGAACATATTTTTATCTTTTTACTCTAGGATTATTTTGATTTATATTGAGGTTTTTTCACAAAGACAAACTCGCACAACAACATTGTTTAACCAAAATGTAAGTAAACATAATTGGTTTGACTACCTGCAATCACCAGCACAGTGTTCAACTGGTCAATAATATTAAACTAGAATTAGGTTTTTCTTTTCTATTAATAAATGAAAATATCTTCCAGATCTTGTAATTAGAATATCCATGGACCTGAACAATTATTTTGCTTTCCACATTCGTATATTGTGCAAACCTCAGTGATTACAGTTCATTGTTGTTTTATAATGTTTGATTGTTATAATTATTTATCTCTTCCAAGTTTGATTTACTTACTTAGGGTTTACTTTAGGCTAGTTCATGTTCACACATGTTCTTCCCTAAGACAACAAGTGAGTCACGGCTAAATATTATTTTTAAAAAACATTATCCAGTGGTTGAAAACAAAGATAGGTATTTTTAGTATTTATCCATAATACTATGCAAAGTGATCGCTTTAAAGCTAAGGAGTTTTACTCCTTAGCTTTAAAGCGGCCTTCAAATTTTTTACAATAAGCTGAAGTGCTTTTTCAATAAATCGGTAAAATGAATTGATGGACATGACTGTACTGCTGCAGTGTGCACTAAGGTAGCCTTTTAAAAAAATCAAGTTTAAAAGTGCCTATATTCTGAAAATAATTTAAACAAAAATAAAGTAACATAAAACATTTATTCCATACTATTTACAAAGTCAATAGGTAAAATATGTACAAACTTTTTTTTCTTGTGTTATTTACACAGTCGCAATTACCATATAAAGTAAATAATGAAAACCAAATAATACGTCAAAAAAATAATTACAGAAATATTCGATAAAGTTTCGAGGATCGTATTTTTAAATCTAAAAATTTTTTTAGTATTGCTCTATATCACTTATGCTTGTGTTCTTTTCTATTAATTCTAATTTCAGTGCACATACTGAAAAGGTGATAGTTACATGGAATACTGCAACTGTCAGTGTTATTTTTTTATATTCTATTGTACAGACGCCATCCAGCACATCAACCTACTCCATCATCATCTGCCTAGCCTTTTCCCAACTACATTTATTGGGGTTGGCTTCCAGTCAAACCAGATGCAGCTGGATATCAGTATTTTACATGGAGAGACTGCCTGTTGGACCTCCACAACCTACTCCAATCTATCAAATTTCTTTAATGGGTTTTCAACTATATCACAGTAGAATTAGGTTTATAATTAATTGGAAAATGACAGAATGGGGTAGACTGCGTTGGTGTGTGTACTTCAGTCTGAAATTTTTTTCTCAGAGAATCAGCCTCTCGCGAGTTCAAATCATAGCCTTTGAGAATACAGACAGGGTCAAAATGCTTTACAAACTACAGCAGTTGCATTTCTTATTGTCAATGTTGCTAACTTAGCCAAGGTGCAATTCTACAAACCCTAAAAACTTAACTGTCATTATAATTACTAAGCTTACAACAGTCAACAACAAAAACATTTTTTTTCTAGTAGTTGCCATATATAAATGGTCTACCATTAGAACTTATGGTATAGTTTTTTACTACTACATAATTGGTAACTATAAAGAATAATAGGTATGGACAATGGACAGCCAGAAAATACTTAAACTATACTACAGTTCTATCACATTTACTATAATTATCTAATATTTTTTCTATGATTATTCTCATTTGTCAAATTATGAGTAATCATTGCTGGAAGATTGGCCCACCATCACTATTTCTTGATGCCTGAAAGTGAAATAATGTAATTGTAATATTCTGCGTTATATTTAAGACTATTTATTTATAACAATGGTAATAATTTATAATGACTATAACTATTTATGACTGAAGTATTTACGGTCTATCCATTACAACGCTCCATTGTCCGCTCTGACAGCTGTAAAATGTGACAGATTGCTTGTCAACATTTTTTGGCGTTAACTGCCAAGTGGGGACTAAAGTCACCGTAAAGTCTTTTTTTTGGTCGCGGGACTTCTCCATTAGTGACCCCGGTACGTAAAGGGCTAGTGAAGGACACCATGGATTTTAGTCAGTACAAGTCTGACAGTAAGGGTGGGACGACTCATTTGATGATTTTACCACGATAAAAAAAAAGGTAAGGACTTTTGACAATTATAACAGTTTGACAGTTTTGGGGAATAAACTCCCCATTGGGGTTTTAAGGGGCGATATTTGCGGTAGGCGATAATTTTTTTTTTTTTTTTAATTACGTTTTTGGAAAGAAATCTTCCCATTAGCATTTACGAAATTTTAACAGTAATGACAGTTTGGGAAGTAAAATTCCTATTGGCGTTGTAGTGACTATTAAAGCGATGCCTGTGTAGTGGCACGCGAAATTCAAAAAAATACATGAAAATTTGAATTTCGCGGGCTACTACGAAGGTATCACCTTTTATTAGTAGTATATATGTATAAGTAGTATAGTCAAGTGTCACTTGTGGAATCTTGAGCCTGGCAAGAAGAGTTTTCTATGTCAATAGGTGTATACGAAGCAAAAACGCCGCTTAGAGCAGCTCTTGCTGATGGGCTCAAGCTAACTAACTATTTCTTCTCGCATTACAAAAACGTTATTATAAAACAGCCTAAAGTATTCAAGTAAAATACATCTAAACCAAGGGCACAACAATTTAAAATATTACAGAATTAGCTAATGTTTCTAAAATACAATGTATCTGTTAAAATATCCTAATTACAGTTTTTTTTCAATACCTTTAACATAAAGGTCCATCTATCAATCTTCAGTAGGAATTATTTTGATATCTATTCCTTCTCTGAAATTAAATGATTTTGAAGGAATAAGTTTTAAGGTACAATTCCGAAAGGCGACCGCGATGAACCATATTAATGAAATGGCTGACGACGCTACTCGCGAGCCAAGTGAATCGAATTTACTAGCACACAATCTCAGATTTTGGTTGTCTTTTAAAAAATCATACAAAAATAACTAGGTATTAATTTTTGCAGAAAAATAAAAAACAAGAGTAGCCAGCTCGAATATTCTAGTGCAAAATCAAAGTCTCCATAAGTTTAACGTTTACAGGAATTTGGATCCTTCAAAAACGCCCTGAGAGGGCTCAGAATGCCCAAAGGATGAGATGGGGGCCATAGGGCCATCTAGGGTACGGAACGGGCAAGACTACGGTTGGACCGCATTGCCGCCACGATATACGGACAACAGCCGCCTGCGGAATTGTACCTTTATGGATAAGTTGAAGATCGAAGATATTTTTTAATATTAATACATAATGATAAGCGGTGGGAGATATCCATAGACATAGAGAATGGATTTAAGCCTTCGTAATCAAATGTTAAGTAAAAAAGGGCAGAGAAGTACGAGAGAAGCGAACACGGCAATCGAATTACGAGTATACTTCTTTGTGTCTTACAGGAAAGAGACAGGTAGTGCCGAATTGCTTTCTTTCTTAGTCCAGTCCATTATCTACGTCCATGGGGACATCGTAAGGTTTGGGTCACAAACTCACGATGATCGATGACGATTATTTATTTTGTTTAGAAAGTAGAACTAAAATGGTACATTAGACTACCTTTGCATTTTTTCCTTATATTTCTGTGTGTTGTACTTCTGGAAGAATTGTTTTCCGTATTCGAACGTCGCAATCATAATCGCGCATGCTGGGGCCACTTTAAATATCCGAGGTAAGAGTCCAGTGAACATTCCTTTGAATCCGTGATTGACGTATATCGTCCTTGCAATTTCTTTCATATTTGAAGCCCGTTGATGTACTTTACCATCTAAAACAGTAAGCAAATCAACAAAAACAATAATATTTGAAGTTTGTTGGGAACAGGTGAATATACAGTTCCTAAATTGAGAATTTTTCTCTTATTTGATGCATTTAAAATGTAGAAAGCAGCCGACTGCTAGAGCAAATAAGTGATATTATTTCGACAAAGTATACCTACGGCAGTTAAAAAATGCTTATTACTATTGCACTTAACATAGTTTATAACCTTGATTGTTCTTTAGCAGGTCAAATAGCGACTAGCACTGTCACCGTCAGTGGCCATGCGAATTTGTCCGTCGCCGATATCCGTCACAGAAATTGATAATTTCATATACTGCATTGTTGCAAGATCAATCACTTATACCGGACATTTTCGATGGAACAAGCCCGGGTTTGTTAAATCGAGCGGGCGTTACGTAGGCCCGTGCTGGTCACTGTAACTAATCTCTTTTTTAAGAAACTTCGCGGTCATCCGCCTAACAGAGTTTCAGGCCAACGGCGCAAACAGACAAAATAAAATGTTGCCAACCTGTGTATATTTCCTTTTCTCCTAATTCTATTTGTTGATGTGTTTTTACAACGTCAAATGGAAGTGTTATGAATGCCGCAATCTGAAACATACGATAAATATAGTTTAGCACACATATTCTTTAATTAAGTACCTACTTATACTTATAATACTATCTTATCAGTACAGCACACCCCACGTAAGATAGATAGCAACTACACAATCTGGAAAAGTCATTCTTTATCTCAAATGGTTATCAATGAATTTATCTCTGTCACTAGGAGGTATATCATCTGCGTCTTATCAGACTAGAGTCATAAACATGTGAGTATTGTGAACTAAGCCTAATAAAAAAATGCATGATTCGACCAATCACAGGAGATACAAGAAACATGATATGAATTTCCACCAATACGATTGGTTGATTCTCTTAAGTTTCGCTTACGCTTTATTGGGGTCTTCAGGAGTTTATGAGATGTTACTTTCGTTATAGAGCTAATCTTCATTTGGTAAAGCGTATGACTGTTTACTTGTGACTATTTTTAATTCCTTTCAGCATGACGGCAAAGGTATTTTAATCATAAAGACACTGCGAACATTGGCTGCTATTATGTAATCTCTGCGTTTTATATTTTTTAGTATGCTATGTACCCGTCTTTTCTGAATAAATGGGTGCCAGTAAATTAAAAAAATGGCCCAAATACAAATGACAAGGATTATTTGAAAAACTTACGCTGCCAGCAACTGATCCACAGAAGAAATTAAACAAAAAAGTATTCTTTTCCAAATCCGGTTTGTTAAACGCTGCCTTTGTTGTTTCGAATGTAGACCAATATATACCTAGAAATAGGTACAAAATTTGAATAACTCTAAGAAAATAAGTCATCTACAGGATTATTTCGTGACTAGGATGGTATTCAAGATTGTGCTCAGTGCGCGAGCTGTACTAGCAGCGCCTCAAGAACTAAACAGAAAGTCCGTAAGTGTCTATATCATCTGGTTTTGTTTCAACTTTTCGTTCGATTCCACGGCAATACCGTGGATAATAAATAAAGATTCTCAGAATTTTCATTCTATTTCTATTTCTAAAAATTCATTTTTTCATTGTTCCATTATTTGGTTAGTTAACCAAATAATGGAACAATGAAAAAATGATTTTTTTTAACATTCAAACAAGTAGTACAACAGCTTGCACATGTTTTTACAAAATTAACATCACATAGTTTGCTATAATCATTGTATAGTAAAAAAATAATCGCTTATGTGTGTCTGTACGCGCATAACTTCGGAACGACTGCACCAATTTCTTTCTTTTTATGTTGTGTTCTTTATCGGCAGGACAACAATTTTTTTGCCAGAAAGTATTCAAAAAAAATCACCGTGTAGGTCGAAAATTAGAAGCCCGTGCGGGGCGCTTGTATATGAGTGCCAAAGTAAAACATTATAGTTACCTGAAAATGGTACATCTCTCAATAAAGTCGAGCCCAAACCCCGGAAGAGTCCTCTCAAACCTTCATATTTTACAACCTGACGCAAAGCATCCGAGATTTCTGAAAGTAAAGCATTTAATATTATTAATTACTATCATCCTCATTTACATTAATCTTTTCTGTTAACTTGTGTTACATTAAGCAACACCGTGTCCTCCGGGTGACGGTTTCCCGAAACATCTGTGTCCGGTAAAGACCTGCGTCAGACGGAAGGTGAGGACGCTGTAGCACCTCTTCAGCCACTACTCAAGGAGGGGTCTTGCCGCCGTGATTACGGTGTGCCCGATATGATACCCTTTCAGTTAAAGAAACTAGACTTATCAGGATCTCTCAATTAATTTCTAAAGGTGGATTATAAATAAATCTTTCCTACAATAGAGATTTAAAATAATATCACCGTTAATACATTACTATCTCCTAAAAGTAGGTATATACCTGGTTTATTACCCAATTTATAAGGTTCAAAGCTTCTGATAAACAACCAAATATAATAATGACTTATCTCAACCTTTGCACTTAGATATCAATGACAACATTAAAATTTAGCAAAATAAATATTACCCTGTCTGTTTACACTTCCATTCTCTGTTTTTTTTTTTATAGACCATCTTTATTTATTTATTTTACTATTTATGTACACACAATATACAACACAGGATAATTATTACATAAAACTCAGTACAAGGGTACTGCTTATTTCTAAAGAAATTTCTGCCAGCAGACCCGCGAAAGGAGAAACTAAAAAGAAATGTAGACTATAGTGTGTGAAAAGAGGAATAAAACCGTAGATAAGTGGATACCTAACCTATAACATACGAATACATAATAAATATTAATACTTATATAAATATATAATGCATAAATATAATAAATAAAGAAATATATACATGTAAATTACAATTGTGATGAAAAGTAATGCTCTTTTACTCTGATTTTAAACAGTGATATAGTATTTAAGTCACGGATGCTAGACGGAAGTGAGTTCCACAACTTTACAGCATGGACGGAGAAGGAATATGAAAAGTAACTGGATTTATGAGGAGGGGATTTAAGTAAGGATCTAAGGTGCGACCTACAAGGTACGTCGTTTGGACGGGCGTAACTAAAACGTTCTCGGAAATAAGAGGGATTGGAAGGGTTGTGAAGGATATTGAAAAGGAGACATAGGATACGAGTGTTTCTGCGAAGGCGGATTGGGAGCCACTTGAGTTCCTTGCGAAAGTGAGAGACGTGATCATATTTACGGAGACCGAAGACAAATCGAATACATAAATTTTGCAAGCGCTCAAGCTTATTTAATAGCTCCTCAGTAGCATCCAAATCTTTCTTATTTTTTATTTTTAATTTCGTTTGATAAATGCCTTCTCTTTGAAGTTGTTACAAATCACATAATACTATGCTTAAAAACGTAAACCCCTTAACTAATTTCAGTGAATTTTGTGATAGTGTACAACGGTGTAACGGGTTCAAAGGAGCCGACTTGCCAGTAATGGGCGGCCGGTGCTGCCTCGCTACTCGCTGGGTTCAAGTCCGAGGCCTTAAAGATAGATGAAAGAAAGGCAGTTATGATGAGCCCCCATAACTGGTGCTATTAGAATATTATATGTAATTACAGTTTAAAAATCATTTGAATGGAAGTTGCTAAGAAGTTTAATCCTGTTATGCTAGCTACTGCGTATTACTAGAACAATATTTTCTTATTGCTCTTGAGCATATTTATGCAATTGTAATATGTAGAAGTCAATGAAGCTGTTTTTTTAATCATTTTTGTAGAATGTATGTTTACATTAAAATATTGATAGTTTATTTCAGCTATTAACCCATATCAATTACATTAATACAAACAATAAAATCAACACTAAAATCTTTAAAAACAAAAAAATTAAACCATACCTATAAAAACACAATTAAAATCAAAAATAAAAGTTATAAAATAAAAAAATTCAAAAATAAATAAAATATAACAATCCGAAGTTAAAATCACATTTAAATCGAGATCAAACATGCCAGTCGCACTACACCGCCAGGGTAACTTTAGAATAGCTCTAAAGATGCTATTATATTGTACACGAAGAGTGTTGTAATCAAACTTCGTGTACCCATACCAGAGTTGACTTGTATAGTATGACTGACAGTAAGCCGTAAACAGGATCATTTTGACTTGGTTGGAACAGTAAGAAAAGCGTCTAGCCAACATGTTTCGACATGCAATACTGCGCCTCTTCGTTCCAGCATTTGAGTTAATTTTAAACTATAATAAACAGAGCTCCTCAAGGTTTTGTTGTTTTACCCTATTACCTTTCAACCTTCAAATCAAAATTGGGTAAGTATTCACTCCTTTTCTAACCTAAACCCAATGATATGATTTCAAAGTTCAAAGATCTTTAACACAGTTCCTCTATCATTTCTTTGGCCACTCCTGCTTTAATTTGTTAGCATATCATATATAACAATGTGGAAGTAAGCCAAAAAGCTCAGAAATGTAAATGATAATGTTAATAAAAAAATAAATCAACTTTACCTGCATAAGTCAACTTTTTCGATTGCATCTTTGTTCTTATAAGTTCTAGTGGACTGACAATAGTAACTGCTATTGTTCTTGCTGTAGCACCCGCTAACATTGGTATCCATAATGGCTGTGATGCTGGAAAGTATAAAAATAATTCAAAAAATTAAAAATGTAAGTACTTATACAATGATTTTGCTTGTCTAAAATCGAAAAGAATGTAAGCATTTCCCGCTTTTGTTATACAAACATTAGATTTTTGCACATCAATACTAATATTATAAAGCTGAAGAGTTTGTTACTTGTCTTGAAACTACGGGGATCAGCTAGTTTTTATATATTTTTATTGAAATTCACTCTTAAAAGCCACTGTGCGTTTTATTACTTTGATGAAAAATTAGGAACTAAGCGAAAGACCTTCAAAACGTCTTTATCTTTGGCAGTTGTTGATATAATTGGTGTAAATATTATTTTGATCTACCTAACTAAGTCTATGACACATAATTATGTTAATAATTATAATATTTTTGAAAGATATAAGAAACAAGTGATTTGTTGTGAAAATCATGCTCCACATGGTATAACCATTGTCATCATGTCTACAAAAATGTGATTCCTATCAAAATTGTAATAAATTTATAGTTAAATTATTTCTAAGCAAGTGAAAACTGCATAAAAGCAGTAGTGGAATCTTATAAGGGGGTGCTTAGCTCAGTGGAAATAAAATATAATGTATATCTTGAAAATAATTTAATTAGGTGTGCTTTTTTCCTTTCTTAAATGTACAAAAACCTTTTTAACAAAAAAGGATATTTTTGTGATAAAACTGTAATGCTACAATGAGCACTAAATGGTTCACAAAAAATCAAAAATAGGAATTACATAGTGGCAAATCACAGTTACATAAAAAGTTAATAGCAACAGTAACTTGTTTATTTGCTTTACTATAACCTTGAATCCAAGGTGAGGAATCTTAACAATATATAAGTAGTACCCTTGTAGTACCTATATAAGTACAATAATATTGTGTTTACATTTTATAGGTGGTCATATGTATTGTTTTCTTTAAAATATTTATACTATTTTGAACACATTTTTGTTTTTTTTTTAATGTCTCGCTCTGGACTCATCTTGGTCGCAGGATCAGAGTCTAGGATTGGCAAGTCATTCGAAATGTATGAATCTAGATAAGTCGTCGTAATATGTAGGGAGTAGGACAGTTTCCTCCTACCGGCGTGAGAAAATTTCAAGTATCACATACTTGCATTTGTTTTATTTTAATCATACTTTGACATAAATACACATGTGTGTGAAATGTATGATTTAATAATAATTATGCCATGTAAATGATCTACATAATAGTAAGCAAAAAATGTGCTTGTACTGTATTCTCCAAAACACATTAACAAAAGAATGTGTTTTTTGAAAATGTTACTGTAATTACCAAGCATAAAGTTTAGTTTCACTTACAAATTTTAAATAACTTAATAACTCATTCCAATCAAATTACTTGACAAAGCATAAGGTTCATATTTGTCACAGTAATAACATAAAATAGGACAAACTGGTTGCATACATTGTTTAAATTTACAACTATTTCCTTATAATGCTTACTCCTTTCGACTCCCCAACATTCATACATCCAGTCATGTACTGATTTGAATAAGGAATTAATAAAGTACTTACTGTTATTCATAACATTATTATATTTTGTTTTCATCCTATATCTGAGTTGTTCATAGGTCACAAAGTAAATGACAGTACATGGAAGAGCTAGGACTAGAGTTGGACTTAATCCGGACCATAATGCAGGTATTCCTTCTAATTTAGATATTTTATAAAATGCATCCTGAAAACATTCAAATTTCATAAATATAAAAATAAATAAATGAAAGTAAGCAAATTGTAACTAAACATAAAATAGAAGTGTATATTTTTTGAACATGTTATACAATGTGTTAATTTCGTTCAACAATAAATATAAGTAGGTACAGACAGCATCACAAAGGAAACTATATGCTTTTAAGAGGCCCAATCACATTGTGATGCTGTTCTTACATTGAGAGAAAGTTTGTGGGCTTAATTAACAAATCGCAAGTGCAAAGTTGATTATACGTAATGTAAAAATATTTTGACAAACATTTAAATAACTGTGTCAAAGCAGGAATAGATTAAAATTAGAGTCGAATGTTAACCAGTTTCGTGTATCTACTCCATCATGATGACAAACTAAATGAAATGATAATTGTTAAGATGATTATATTATTGTTAAAAAACCCTTTCTTAGCAGTCAGGAAAAATTAGGCAACATTATATTACCATTGTTCCGCTGAAATGTGTACGTCTGGGTAGCCATGGGGAGTCTCCACAAGGACATATGTGCTCCATAAGTCCATTACAATACAAATAGCATTTATTCGACAACAATGCCTTCTGTTGAGCTTGTAACCTAATTTTAACTACATCAAGAGGAGTCACTAAAACAAGAGAATGGAAAGGTATAAAAACGAAACTTATACAATTTACTAGACAAAAACAAAAAAAAAGAAGACTTACTGAATAGCGAGGTTATAAGGGCACCGGAACATGCCGATGCCATTTGCTGGAATGGAGTAATCCGGAACTGAGGATCATCTTCTCGAATCATGGCTTCAGTTTTTTTCACAATCAAATAAGAATTGAGCGAAACTCATTCGGATCTTACCCGTGTATTTACCGTGTTTTTTTTTTGATTCTTTACTTCAATCTGAACTGTCTGTCAGTGTCAGTCAACCTGCGATCAAAATTTTGTCAGTGTCAAACAGTGCAAAAATTGTTCATAAAATGAAGAGCAACCAAAGAGCTTTTTTTTTTTTGGTTCTTTTCGTCCCTCTTTGGGACAGGCAAAGGGACCTGAGCCCATACAGCCAAACAACCAAAGAGCAACACTTATTTTCTGGAACCGTGATACCAGCAATTAAAATATTTTGCTTGAAAAATCAATACATTTTGAGCTGCAGAAAATCGACTAATGACTAAAAATCGACTAAAAGAATGTAATTAAAATTCAGACACATTAAGATGTTGACAACCACAGGTGTTATCGTTTGTCTTTTAATCATTCATCAAAACTATACACATCACTGCGCACATAACTAATTAATTTTAAGTCTATCTATTACATTATATAACATTTACAAATAGCAGTTCATCTTAAAAGATGTAGTATTAGTCAGAATTATTTCAACCCATCCAAACCCCATAGCATCCACCACTGCTCGCACCACAAATTGGGGAATAATGCAGTGTTTCTTTGGTGAAGACCTCCGTAAATTGCCCAATTTGAGGTACAAGTTGATAATAAAAATATGCTTCATTGGAAGCATAAACTAAAATATGTATGTTTTGAATTAATCTTTAGGACGAATAAATTTTATTTTATCAGTTTAGGCGTGTACCGAAACTGTTCACATAGTCAGTTTTTTTTAGTTGACTGACAGATTTTTGGATAACGAAGCGCACATGTCACATGTACATCTCTAGTAACTTCAGTTCAATTCACGTCACATGGATGGAGGGCGTTACTAAAATTGTTTAATACATTTTACTATTCGGTAATAAAATCTACACACGAAAGCGGTGCTCTTTCCTGAGGATTTCAGTTGTGTAGATGAAAAATACTTTTTGAAATGTTTACCACAGCGTCTAAATCCTTATTGTGAGTACCTTTTCATTTATTTTCGGAGTTTACAGAGTTTACATAACTTGACAGCTGTTTTTTTTATATCGGATCTATAAACAAATTGTGTGCTACATAGTAATGAGACGGTCACATACCGATCGTTCGTGAAACTGTAATACTAAGCAATAATAATAGCATCAGAAGCTATGGGTGACAATGAAATGCCGAATGTCAGTCGTGTACGATTGATTTTAGCGCTCGTTCTCCGGTTCGAAATGTTCTTTACCTAGTAGGCAAGGAAGTAAAGTGTATAGCCGCCGTGATACTCTCAAGGTCTCGTCCATGTTGCAGCATACCTTTCTTAAGAAAATTAAATGTTTGCTTTATTCATTGTCATTGATTTTTGAATTATTTTGTCTGGGTGGGTGGAGTTCATTTCCATCATTTTGATAGTGTCCTAAAAATCCTGTTTTTCCGGAATAATAAAAGTGGGTCTAGATTTTTAAACTGTTCACTAACATTGGCCAAATCCTCTTCATATATTTAAAAAAAAATATCCTATTTTTAAAATATTTTAGAATAATTTATAGAACTGGCTCAAAATAATGTAAAAAATTCAAAAAATAAAACTTAATGATCAAGAGTTAATGGTAATTTTTGTAGTATGTACTAAAATTAAATATTTTTTTTGCCCCTAGTTATATTTACTAAAAATTCTTAGCTTTCAGTCCTAAAGTAATTTTAAAGTGGTCCTCTGCTTCAAATTTTTGTAGAAATGTCATTGACATTGTGAAAAATAAACTGCCACCACCTTATCTTAAGTTTCTATGACAATTCATTATCTGATTCTCATGTTAACATTATGATTACAACTCATTTATTAATTGTTATCAGTCTAAACATTCAACAAATTTATGTATAATTAAATCAAGTGTTAGATATTATTTTGAATTATCTATTACATGCAAAGCATTGTTAAAAATTTCCTTTTTTTTCTGAGAAAAGTATTCAGTACTATTTTTCCTGAAGGATATTTATTTTAAATTCTCTAAACAGAAATTGCCATGTAAAAGTGCAACATGGGTTTTCCTGAGATACATAATTGTTGTACCTAACTGTCCTCTTCAATTTAACATAACTTTTTTATAAATTATCTACCTCTTCAATAGTAAGCACCTCTTACTTTTCAACAAGATAGTAAAAACTAATTACACATAATCTAGAAATAAATATTAATGTTTTGTTTTTGAGTGAAATTAAATTTACACAATTTGTTTCCAGTAATTTTTTCCACATTCTCATATTTTGGAGCATAATTATGCTGACACTGATTTAAAATTATAAAATATTAATAAGGATAATAAATATTTTAATTATGTACACAAACACACATGATCCATACCTATTCATAAATGTTAATTTTACTAACACATTTACTGTAACTAAACTTATTTCTGTTCAAAATTCCTTTGTAGTTCAATAAAAATTTGAAAATAAAATACTATAAAATGTAATAAATTCTTCTGTCAATGTTGTTTAATTTAAAACAGTAAGTGTTTACATTTATTATTTGAAATTCTTCAACAGTAAAAAATACCAGTACTTTCTATTATTAGGCCGTCCCATTATGTTGTGAGTTGGCACAGACGCGTTGTGCCTTAAAAAAACTGTGAGTAGATTGCCAGAATATCAAAATATTTCCCACTAACAGTCTTCTATGTTGATATTTACCAACAATACTAAGTTCTTTATCAGAGATGTCTTGATTGATTATGTGTACACTGACTACTAGTCATAATATATTGTCATCTACTAGTGACTTGTCCTGGCTTCGCATGACTTTAAATTTGAACCTATCCAATGGTTTTTCTGAAAACTTATTTAAAAGCCTTGCCCTGACAATTGACAAACAAAAAAAATATCCAATTTGGTGCAGTGGTTCATGAGTTACGTAATTACGGACAAAGTGACTTTGTTTTGTTAAGATTTATATGTAGATATTTTTATCTTCAGTTTTATCTATGAGTCTTTTACCACCTCAATATCATGGTTTGACTCCTATTTAAACTCTGCACTCTAGCGAGTTCGTTTTTCGGTGTCACCAAAATCAACTAATAAAAATGTTATCTTAAATTTTCAATATTGAAATTGTCTGGACCATTCTCACACATTACGTAGCAGTGGGCGTGGTAATTACGTAAATTACCTCACACTCAGATAATTTTAACTGAATACATGCCAACAGCCAGTGAGGTGTTCTATAGAATCATTGTCTCTGTTTTATCCATTTGTTTGTATAGCAGGGGCATTTGATAGAGGATGCATTTTTCGCATCCTTGCTCACTCGTTACTCGTCATCAATCTCTCGCCACGGCTTCTGCGCGTAGCCCCGTTACTCACGCTGTTATTGATAGTTTTGTTCATGATCTCATTGCAGGTGTTCCCCGGGCTATAACAGCTTATCTAATACTCTCTCGATTATTTTTAAAAGCTTTCACTAAAACGTTATCTCGTTGTCGATAAAATGAGATCCTAAATTTGAATTACCCATTAGATTTGTTGATGTTTTTTTTTCTTACCAGTCAGACCAGTAACTGATATATTGAAAATCTCTGGAGTTCCACAAATCATAATTCGCAATTTTCTATTTCAACAAAGGGTTCTTTAGGCTCCAAAACACTAGTGTCTGTAAGTACCTGTGTCGCGCTCTTATTTTTCCCGTGGTTATGTCAAGGTTG
The DNA here is from genome assembly GCA_943136025.2 of Agrotis puta. Taxonomy (NCBI): domain Eukaryota; kingdom Metazoa; phylum Arthropoda; class Insecta; order Lepidoptera; family Noctuidae; genus Agrotis; species Agrotis puta. The sequence goes on from OW964172.2 coordinate 12,440,062, forward strand.
TGCCAGCATCGCGGGCAACGCCCCTCGCAAACCCGTTATGATCCGTCTAATAAAACCAGCCAATTATATAACGCGATCATCATAAAAACTAGTTACGGAAAGAGTTAATTAATGATACAATTTGCGATGCTGCTGTAGTACAAGGCTTATCCACTGTAATAGTAAACTTGAACATCGAAGCTGACATTGAATAGGTTCCTTCCTCAAGTATCGATTACCATTGTTGTATGTTGATATCTAAAGTGTTACGATGTATTATCGTCTATCGATGTTACGGTCCGTATTTTATAAAGCTGTTATCGTTATGCAGCAAGATTCGAGTGTGCTGACTGCCGATGCGTGTATGATTTATTTTTATAATAACTGTAATGTTTATGATGACTAGCACTTGCATACCGTCTGTCTGATCCCATGCCGTAGTGTCTACTCTAATATCAAATCTACGGCAGTTTTCTTTGGTGGCGATTATTGTTTTGGAACTGCACGACAACGCCTCGACCAATTCAAAAATTGCATCGAATGGTTGCCAAACAATTTGAAATTATTAATGTGGCGACATTTTTGAACGGTCTAGGATCGTCTAGAAAACTTTCTAGTTTTCACTACCAATTATCACGATAAAAAAAGGTGGTCAATGCAGCACTGAAATACTTGGTTCAAGTCGTCTAAATTGTAAGGTCATGAACCTCACATTTCATACGCGGATTCAGTTTTTTGTTGGCACGTTCACGCTGTTTGGCTCGGGCAATATTTAAATCTACGCCTACAGTGAAATGATGCTATATCGAAATTTATACAATGTTGATCTTGATCTTGCAATTTCAGGATGGTGTCATATATTTTCTTTTTCACGGTGATTTTCATATCTCTGCATCAATAAAAAGGCATGGCTGTTTCATGGCTTTCAAACATATATGAATGTAGATAAGCGTTATCCATATTTCCGCCAAAGCTGAAATCGCCTATGCCGACGAGGATTTTATCTTTTAGTTAGCGTCAGCAGCACGCGTAGCATGGCCAATTCTATCTCTATTCTACCAAGAATAGACAAAGTGTTTTATCGTTATTTGAATATAAATCGACTATACTTTTGCACATGTATGACACATTTTGTACACCATCGAAGAATAGTAACATTTATTTTCTATATTTTATACATTTCCATGCTTAAAACGGTAAAAATCTTTCCACGTTCTGTCATTTTGTCTTTTCTTCCGTCGACAAAACCTGTTTCTACGGTGCCATGCTACGCGTGCAGAGAGGAGAATTACGTAGCTGATCGACAAGTAATCAAATAACTGTCACTATTATCATCAATCTTTAAATTTGAACGTCTATTGTGTTATTACCACGAACCTTGAACGTGAACCTAGTTACACCGTTTGTCAAGGAGAAAAGAAACATCAGTAATTACTGCAGGAAAGTCCCATTCACTATGCTTCTATTTCTAATTGATTTGGTCTTATAATAATCATTTATTGGAGAGGTTGCAATCCGGATTTAGCTACTCTTATCTAAACCAGGCATAACTATTAAGTTGTTTTTGTAATTATCATCCTCTTGTTCTTATGGATATCCGTTTGGAGTTAGAGTACTGACGACTCTTTCATCAACAGTCTTCATATCGTTCTCTTTTTTAGCCGTCTCATCACTTTTTTATATCGTGGTAAAATCATCAAATGAGTCCTCCCACCCAGCGCAGGGCGGGAGGGACTCTCAGACTTGACTGACTAAAATCAACGGTGTCCTTCGATAGCCCTTTCCGTACCGGGGTCACGGTAATTCGTGAGTCCCGCGACCAGCCGTCACATCACTAGCACAATTTATTGTGTTCGGTCTTATAGCCATGTTGCTGTCACTCTCGAAACTTAACCAGGATAGATTAGGTAGGAAATTATTTCCGAATCACGATCTTAATATAAATAATCATAAAGGTCCTAAGATACCTCAACGATGATGCTGTGTCATTTTTGCTGCAGAATTGTCTTGGGAAGATAATGGTTGTTTCATGTCATATGTTTAATTTAAGTAGAATGGATTTAGTTCGATTGTAGTCTGGCGGACTTCAAAGCGCAGCAATAGTAAATTGTAATTCTTCTATTTTAACGTAATTGTGTCCTATTGCTCGCGGTTGTGTTGTTGGTCCGGGACCAAGGGATTACCGTGACCCCGGTACGTAAAGGGCTAGTGAAGGACACCGTGGATTTTAGTCAGTACAAGTCTGACAGTCCCTCCCGCCCTGCCCTGGGTGGGAGGACTCATTTGATGATTTTACCACGATAAAAAAAAAAAAAAATTGCTGCAGTGCGGTGTTTTTAGTTTTTACGTTCAATTTACTAAATTGGCGAATATTGGTTTAAGCCACTTGCTTTTGGACTAGTTATCACGAGGTCGATCTGGACGTGGCAATACATATGTGCTTTTCATTCATTAGTGAAGAGACGTGAGTTTCGATCACGAGAGAAACGGATGACGATCATGTAGACATGCTTTTTGGAAATGGTTGCTCATTTGGGCAAAGTATACGTCTGACGTTTTCAATTGATCTAAGATTTTCGCACGTTCCCGTATTAAATCAAATATTGAAATTTAGTTTAGCACATTCGGGTATTGCCGTTACTATTTCATTACTGACCTTGTTTCATCCGTAATGAATGTCACTTGTATCACTACTGGTTTCCTCTCCAGATCTACGTCACGGAAATCTCCAGTGCCCGAGTTTAATGTTCTTATATCCAATGCTCACAGTTTGGCCTGTGAGTCACAGTTAACATCGGAAATTTGATGTAATAGGTACTCACTCAGTGCTCTGTTACTATGCTTGCTAATATCGTGGAAATCGTGATTTTCCTCAAGGGATTAGAATCGCTTGTAGCCAGACGTTTCCCAAGCTGACCTAGAAGCTTGTTTTCTGTTTGTGTCGATTTCTCCGTAGCTACTCATGACTTGAACAGCACTAAAAGTATTGATCTCAGGTTCTCGATTGCACTCGAACGCTTAGTGTTTGGGCACTGTTCAAAAATACGATCAAGTGAGTCTCAATATTATCATCTTGTTTTGGAGTTGTTTTAATGTCAAACAGTGTAAGAGGACTTCGCCTTTAATACAATAGGCTGGTATTATTTAAAATCAAAATCAAAGTATTTCAAGAAGGCCAGTTACAGGCCCACAATTCCCAAAGGTTAATAAATAAAAATGTAATTGAAAATATTTATGATGCTACAGTCCCAGTCACCAGAAAGTACTGTAGATACCCATTCCGTAGATCTCTACGGAGAAGAACGGGCAAGAAACTCCATGGACACTCTTTTGCAATCGCCAAAACTATTACAGAACCTTTGTTACATCTTTTATCTAGAGATGGTAAATACCTAATTGTATCTTCATCCACAATCTTTCCTTACGCCAATATCCGAGTCCTTGTTTCAGTCATCTCGGATTTAGCTCTTAAAAGTTGAATTATGGAATAGTACAAAGTTTTAAGTAATAACAATTTACGATTGCGAAAATTAAATGTGTTATTATGATCGTGATTTGTGTCGATTGACTTGTAAATATTCATGGTAGTGTTTGGTAATACAATTTGAATCATGTGACATCGGAACTGTTCATTGTTTGCATAGCTTTGATGTATGTATTAGCTACGACAATACAAATCCATATCTGTGATTGATATTGCTGATAGAAATGAACAACTAATGATATTTCTTTTCTAATTATGTTGTAAGTTTGCGATTGTGATGTTGTGCCAAGAAAATGTGTTTGATGTGGAATATCATATCAAGTCAGCTTGTTAATAAATCAGCGTTGGTCGCGGTTGTCATTTGTTGATTTTTATCAGTGTTAGGGTTGGTCAGAAGTCTGATAACCAGTTTGTCAACACGAAGGTCAGATAGGTTTTATTTTAAATATTCGGGAATATTTAAAATAAAACCTATCTATAACATAGTTGGAAAAAGGCTAAGCAGATTTATATTTGGTACGTGTTACTGATTAAGTTAATAGTTATTGACTCTCTTCGCATAGGTTGCGTGACTCCCATATATTATAATGATCATGAGATTGAATATTTTATCGAGTACAGGAACTTGATTAAACCATAAAACTTATCCAAGAAATGAAATTAAGCCCTTACTGTGAGCAATAATTTAATTTCCGGACTTTATTTAGACTATAATATGCAGGTAAAATAAATACAGACAAGTAGTACAATACTATGGATAGTATAGAAATAAAACTTAGTATTTCTAGCAACCTTTTTTTTTAGATTGGTAAAATCATCAAATGAGTCCCACACAGGGCAGAGCGGGAGGGACTGTCAGACTCGTACTGACTAAAATCCACGGGTCCTTCAAGCAACCTTAGCAATTAAAATTTACAATTGAAATGGATAAATCCATTCATTCATTTATGCATACGACCATGTGTTTCATACAGCGTATGCTTTGTACCTAATACGTAGTTGTTTAGGAAAACCGCATTTATAAAGTGCATATGGCCAAGGCATAGAAAATCTGGATATATTATAAGCACTTATTGTGTAACGATACGTCACGTAACCTCGGAACTGTTGAACGGTTATAAATGACGCATTCGTGAATATGTGCAAACGTCGGGAATTCTGGCGAGTGAAGGAAAATTTGCAGTCTTGTGAATTGCGAGTATCGAATTTGTTGGACGCTTGTTTTTTGGAAGTTAGCAGTTTGATATCCTAACTAAAAATAACTATACTAATATTATAAAGCTGAAAAGTCTTTTTGGTTAGACGCGCTAATCTCATGAACTACAGAACTAAAAAATCTTTTTGAAGTGAAAACTTCTTTAGCGGCGTTGTGCACTTTTTTTGGAATGGGTAAAAAATGTTAAACTCGCGTCAGGACATGAGACCTGATCACATGAGAAAATTCGTAAGACGGCGCAGGCCGCTTGCGCGAATGTTCGTGTGTTTATTACTATTCAAGTTTTCACTTCTGCCGGCACTCCCAGAGTGCAACCCGTCGTTTTTTTTTGTTGGATAGTTCATTTATCGAGAAAAGCTGTAGGCAATAAAGCATCATGCTACGACTAAGAGAAGCCGAGCAGCGAACAGCTAGATAAAAAATACGTATTTTTGGTTGTTTAGGTGGATGAATGGATGATTGTTACTCACTCACGTCAAAACGGCTGAACGAATGTTAGGTACAGACATAGCTTACTTATAGTTTGGAATTCGATATTTCGATCCCGTGGGATAATTTTCGATATCACGCGGGCAGAGCCGCTGTCATCATATAGTATGGTTTACTGTTCTACAATGTCCTTGATAATGTCAGTCAAATTAATAAATGGGACAAAATTTGTAAGACAAACCACTGATTCTAATTAAGAGGTAATGACACAGTTGCGTCTTTGAATAAATCAGTCTTCCTTCTGAAATGTAATTAATTAAGGAATGAAATAAATTAGCTAAGGATTTTTCGAGTCCTTATTGCTTGATGTTATAACTTTAAAGAGTTTTATTTAGGAGGTTCACCAATGCCGTTAATTCACAAGTACAAAGGTAACCGTTTACTTCAACTTCATGGTACTGTTCTAAGTGGTACTGCTGTGAACTTAGGTTGACTAGTGCTATAAGCAATGTCATAAAACTGTCGTAGGTTGAACTTTATGTGCGGTTGTTTTGCCAAGACCACACATTTGTTTATATATCGGAATAACTGAATCGCAAACGCAGTTACATTTACTAACTTTTGCCCGACGAGGCTCAACTCGAACAACTCCCCCTCTCTATATAGCCTGCATGTAAACTTCACCTTAGGGTTTCATTTACGGCTTCAGACGGTGAATGATGGGTAGCTCGCCGCGCCGTCTGATCAGGGCTATGGCTGGGTTTTTGCTCCTCTATGAGCTGACAGCAATTTGAATTTGACGGTGGGAAATTTCTGACAGCTCTTTGAGGAAATAGAGGGCCAAACACCTGCCTGCGACTGTCTAAACAGGTAACTGTGGCCCTTGAACGTAAAGATTTTAGTCAGTGCGAGTCTGACAACCCCTTCCGATCCACCCAGGGAAGGTACAGGGAGGACTCATTTGATTACCAACTAAAAAAAAAATTCTTTCCGACAGCTTAGGCGATAAACAAAAAAAGTCACATTTGCAATTATAATATTAGTTAGGTTGTAATTTGCATTTTTTAAGCTAATTTCTTGTTGCAGATGTTGCTCGACACACGCTATAGGCCCACACAGGGCGTTGGCGTCCATTCTTGCAAAGAGCCCTTCTATCTTAGCAGTGCCGTTTCAAAGCCGGGACTACCACGAGGTTACCGGCAACATCATATGCCCTAATGTTGTTAGAGGCATCGACCATTTGAGAGATCCGCGGCTCAATAAGGTAAGGATTAAGATTAACAGTATCTGGAAACCTAGAATGTTATTTTCTAGCCTGCTTTGTCTCACTTCTGGACAAAGGTCTCCCTTTATTCTTTCCACTTCTCCCGAAACCGCGCGTCCTCCTTTCAGTTCTGACGAAACTTATCCAGTGTGTCCCTCTATCTCCTTGGTGACCCGCCGCGACGCGCCTTACAACAAGTTCGAAATTTAGCACAGTTAATATATAGACGTTTCAGTTTAATTAAATGCAGACAGAGTGTAGAACACATTTTTTTTAAACATTGGTTTAGAAAAGTTGTTTGAATTTCGACCACTACAACTAAGCGATCATTAGAAGAATTTGCACCCTGTTTAAAAAAATAAGGCGTTTTCTTTTTAATTTTGCACTAAACAGCTAAATGCGTCACGAAAACACAAAAACGTGCCAGAATTACTTGTTTAGTCAAACCTTTTTGTTGAAGCCTTTAATTTGAAATCAAACTGTAAGCTGACCTTTATTGCTTTTTAAAACGAGTTCACAATTGCTGGTCACGTAATTTATACGTAGGGTTCCAGAGCACTTAGTCCGTCTACCGCTTGCAAAGTATAGTAAACTTCCCTTCCAATATAATGTTGTTTGTTTAAACCAGACTAGAATGGAATAATTATTCACTATAATTCTATTTAGTTTTCCTAAATTTTTCCTCAAAGTTGGTATTGAAGCAAGAAAAAACAAGTGACATTGGCATTACAATAGCATACTGACATTGAAATTCGCTCGAAGCGATAGTTTACTACAACTTGAAAGTACTATCTATCTGAAAGATATTTCTGAAGGGTATACCTATATTTCTCTATTAGTGTGTATAGTAGCATTATGCACATAATAAGATAAAATGCCCTTTATTGGTGAAAACCCCTACTTACGTAATAAATCTAAATGTATTATTTTATGAATGATACAGATAACGTACCATTTCATAATGGGCGAGTCCATTGCCAGCGACTGGGAAGAAATTCTCAATCCGTATTGGGAAATTTGGAAAAACTTGAATAACTGGTGTTTTTTTGGGTGATCTAGTCGACAGCGCGACTTAGAATACCTATGAAGTTCTGGGTTCAATTCTCAGTTCAGCAAAGTATTATTGGGTCTTCCATCAGTTTATAGGATAGGAATTATAGGATATCTGTCTGATCAGTGTTGCAGAGGCCTCCTCCAGTAGCTTTCATTGTTTTCGGTCTTCAGCTACTTTTCTTTTACGCCTGAGGTAATAAGGTTCAGAAAGAGTGGGTGCTTTCAAGGGAGGTAATCACATCGTGACGCTGTCTGTATACATCTCTCTGCTGCCTTTAGATATAAAACTAACGTTATGTTACAAATGACAAATAACATTTCATATTTTCTAGGGTCTAGCTTTCACCCTGCAAGAGCGTCAGGCGCTCGGCATCCATGGTCTTTTGGCAGCCAAGTTCAAGACCCAAGAGGAACAGCTAGAGATATGTACAATATCCATTGACAGATATGAGGACAACCTCAACAAATATCTCTACCTCGTCGAGTTACAGGTGACTAAACATGATAAAGGTACCGTTGATTCTGTGAAGTTAATTATAGAAAATGGGTTTTGGGAACTGGGAAACTAGGTCGGGTATGGGACATTTATTGTACATATTTAGGTTTGTCAATGTATACCTAGTTATTGCTATCGATCTGTAACATCTTTACTATCGCTTCTGTGAGAGTGATTTTTTTAAAATGAAAAGGAAGTGTGTAAACGGAAATGGAACAGGATTGGCCAATTCCAAGTCTTGATGCTTATTACCAAGGTGAGAAGTAACACATCATATATAGCGACTACTGTAATAGTTTTTTGATGTGTTGAATTAATGTACTAAACATGAAGAGTGGATTTTTATCCTGTGAGTATTATTTTTTGTTTGATTTTAAAAACGACTGCATGGGTAATTGGTTTATCTGAGCAAACGGTGGTGAAAGAAAGTATAAGAGTGTGCGAACGTTTATTTTTACTTCGGATTATTCTTAATATAAAAAGTCTGTGATTTATTTTTAAAATTGCCAGTCTTCGTATCAAAGCAATGAGCAGTCGGGCTAATCTTGTTGGCCTTGACCTAAATTCGTCATCGACCCTGCCTAACCTCGGTGCGTATCGGGGTTACAATGAAGGGCGTTATTACAGGGCTTTTACAAGCATTTTTTAAAATGAATATACGTGCCTGCATAAAGAAGTAGGTAATCGGAACGGATCGGCACTAAAAGGTGCAGGTAAAAATTGAATAAAGGTACTGGCAACTATGCCAAATATCAACCTGTGTTTATGATGTGTGCACGGGATAACATTCATTTATTTTGCATTTAAGTGCACCAGCCAGTACCGAGCCGTACCGACTTTTCTGTACCGACAACCTGCTTTTTTATGAAGGCCTATGAAATGTGTTGGTACAAAATAATATATCTATACAAGTTGAAATTGAAAAAACTAACGTTACTTTTAATAATAAATATACCGAGACTCCATTGTTCACCCAGAAGCACAATGATAAATAAATTAAATACTTGTCTTTATACAGTTCCAATAAATTAATCGTTTAATGGCCTAAATTGAAACTAATGGAAACATTTTCGCCATCGCCACGGTAACGGTATTTAAGGGGCTTTGTCGTCAATATTGTTCTTGTAAAATATGTTAATTTTTCACAAAAGTATGAAATTAAGAATAACGATAATTTTGCTTTTCTAAGCTAACAACTATTAATTTCGAAATAAATATAACAACTACGAATTAGTGGATTATTTTATGGTTTTTGGACTAAATTTATTGCCTGACTCAGTCTGCGCATGGCAAAGACATAATGATTTAATGAAGCGTGTTTAATGCTTAACATTTAATGTATGTACGGAGGAGTTTGCCGGATGATTTGTAAAATTACGTACATACAAAAGACTGTTTTGATGTTTGTTTAGCGTTACTGTATAATTTTGTTAATGGCAACTATTACCTCTGACATAATAAGTCTCATTTATTATTTAAAGTTTGCGTTTGTATTTACCCGATTTTATTTTTACGACGTTATTATGTTAATAGCGGGCTTCGATATTTTGTATTTTGTATGTGAATTGAAAAAGTATATCCATTTTTTTTTTCAAGAACTGTTTCTATGTATGAGGCACATATTGTAGAAGATTTCAAAAGTTGGTTTTTTAAATACTTTACGAAGACCTTATTACTTTTTTCGTTTGGTCTAAACATTTATATGAAGATGTTTAATAAAACACAGAAAAAAGTTTGGCAAGAAATTGGAGGGACTTATGCCCATTACTGGCCCGCGAGAGGCAACATAAAAATAAAGTTTTATTTAATTCCGTATTTAAAAAAAAAGAAATCATACTATACAATCTTGAAAAGGCGATAATAAAAATTTAAATTACTGTTGCCAAACGCCTTAGCCCTTTTTCAAAACAACCATGGCAATGTTTTTAATAATTTTATTGAATTATTGCAGGACAGAAATGAGAAGTTATTCTTTAGGCTACTTGCGGAGAACGTTGAGAAGTACCTGCCGATCGTATACACCCCAACTGTGGGACTGGCCTGTCAGAAGTTCGGACTTATTTATAGAAGACCTAGGGGTCTTTTCATCACCATCAATGACAAGGGACATGTATTTAACATTATTAAAAATTGGTGAGTTTTGTTTCTTTTTTTATTCGTAGAATTGTAGATTAAGAGCTAGGTTTATTGCTTATGCACAATTCTGTCGTTACAACAGGGTAGCGACCCTACTATTGATTACTCAATTAGCCAGAACGCAGCTCATGGGCGTTTTTTCTACTAAATATCTACAATAGATAGCAAGACTGTCCATTTTATTGAGTTACTTACTATCGAGGTGGTATTGAAGTGTATACATGCAAGTGAGCAGGGTCTATGCACACCACGTTTTTTAAACGCTCCGTTTACGCGCGTTTGTAGTCATACAGACGCGATACGCACGCAAGTTAGACGCAGCCTGTAAACCTTTGCATACCTGTTATACATTTAAATACGCGATTGTATCGATACAGACGCGGCGGTGCCGCGCGTTTTTTTTTATCCGCGATACACACGACAACAAACTGCTCTGTTTGATAAAATAAAAAAAAATAAAAATGCGCGTCGACGGCGCGTTTTTATCAAACACACTTTAATGGGTACTAGCTCTTATAGTATTTCCTACACTTATCAAATCATTCGTATATCAATCTCTTAGAAATAAGGTATTTAAGTGTTATTAACTCGTCGATTCAAGTCAAAGCATATCCAATTTAATTTATGGTTATGAATAGAAATAGTTTACAACATATTGTTGCATCTCCGATTACATTCGTGGTATTATAACAACAAACCTATTTTAGAAACTGCTTTGTTAGTTTAGATCAGTGGTGGGCAAACTTTCTTGATGGCGGGCCAGTGTTTAAAAAAATACAAAGGGGGGCCAGAATTAGAGGAAAAATGCATTTTGTATTGCAACTGCAGTCTCCGAGTCTGGTTTAGTACTCGACTGACAGGCCCCGTTGGCGCAGTGGTTGAGTGATCGATTGCTGCGCAGTGTGTCGTGCGTTCGATTTGCGCACGGAACAAATATTTGTATGAACTGCAGGTAGTTGATTCAGGTTTGAGTGTTTGTGTATGATAGTTGCAATGTTTGTAAACGGACCCTCTATACAGAAGAAAATCCTAGCGTGGGGCAACGATTATCCTGAAAAAAAAAAAATGGGTCGGTGGCGAAAATTATACAAGAACCAAGTCAAGGTCTGAAAGTAGTTTATGTAATAACGAAAAACTAGGTTTTGCCTCAGACGATGTAAAAGTATATTATCTTGTAAAATAATTCGAGTTCTTACAGGTATTAAGCCGGTCTAGTTCGACCTTAGACTTGCGAAGGTTAGAGAAAATCGATAGATAGCTGGAGCGCATACCAAATGCCATAAGTTTAAATTGCTCAATACATTTTTAAAGTCAACTTGATTGTTAGAACACTGAATGCAAAATCAAAATAGAGATCTTATTTAGTTTTAGATTTAGACGACCCGAGAAATCTAATTTTAAATACTTTCTCAAACATCATATCAACATGAATCCTTTTTTTATTAAAAACCATTCAAAACCTATTTTTAGGATGGAATAGAAATTCTTTGTCAAGTTCACCTTACAGTTCCTGTAATTTTTTTTCACGGTTGATTTGGTATAATACAGCTATACGTATTTTTTAGATTTTGAACAAACGAGTTTGGCAAAATTTAGAACAAAGCATGCTTTAGTAGACAACAATAATAAAATAATGCTCTCATTCTAGTTCTATGTATAACTAATAAAACTTTTAATAGAAAATAACAGCGTTACATAAATCACAGTATTCGATAACGTTATTCATTTCTTATCCTCCACCTATAAAACCATAAAGCAACAATTTCTTTTCATCGAACGCAACTAACTCGACGCTATACTTCATTGGTACACTATTGTATGTAAACAAAGCTTACGATGAATGAACGTAGTGGATTGTACATTTGTACCCATAATTCATTTGTTTTTACGATGAGCTACGCCTTTGGGAGCTTCTGTATTCGGAACACAGTATGATTCATAATCATAACCTATTTTAAGCGTCTGAAAGTGGTTTGAAATGGTGCATTTCCATAATGGGTTTATGCTGTCCGATTTTTCGGTCGATTTGCCTGATGACCTATTGTGCGACCAGTGTGCTACTGGTCGCTTACAAAAAATGTAGTCAAAAACTAGTCGAATTAATTATCATTTAGACTTTCGCCGAACGGCAGGCCACATGTGCAATCAAATCCAGCCAGGCAAATCGCGGGTCGACGGCGCGTTGTGTTCGACGCGCGCCTCAAGGAGTGTCAGCATAATGACGGGGCCTGTAGAGGGCCATAGCCTGCTGGGGTCGCGGGACTTTCCCATTACCGTAACCCCGGTACGTAAAGGGCTAGTGAAGGACACCGTGGATTTTAGTCAGTACAAGTCTGACAGTCCCTCCCGTCCTGCCCTGGGTGGGAGGACTCATTTGATGATTTTACCACGATAAAAAAAAAAAAAAAAAGCCAGGCAAATCGCCCAAAAAGTTGACCCGTGTAAATTTCCCCCATAATAACGAATAAGAGACGCGGTAACGCATACAAGTATCATAATTGATTTAACGGAAATATAAATAATCTGATACCCTATTTCGATTGCCGAAACAGTCTGTGTCTGTTTCTATTTGCTATAACAAGGCTTAAAATAATCCACATTTATTCCATTATGGATATCGGCTAAGAGATGGTAGGATGATCTAATACTTAACAACCGACTACCCGTTGGAGTCTATATCCTGTAATTGATCAATCGATCATGTTGAAATCCCCTTGATTCCGCTCAATGTATTACGAACCCCATGTTTGTGTCTAGACGTTACAAGACTAAATGACTGATGCAGATCGCTGTGTTTTCCGTCTTCTTTATCAGAAATCAGCAAAAAAGTGGTTAATAATATTCGCAAGAAATACCAAATGGAGACTATGACAACACAACACTTGCAAAAAAAAAAAACAAATGTTCGTCAAAAGAATAATTGCCAAAAAAACCGGTTCTATATGTATAGCCTGTTTCTTTTGTAGGCCAGAACCTGATGTTCGTGCCGTAGTCTTCACGGACGGAGAGAGGATCTTAGGTCTTGGAGATCTTGGTGCCTATGGCATGGGTATTCCTGTGGGGAAACTTTCCCTGTATACTGCCCTGGCTGGCATTAAACCTCACCAGTGCTTACCCATCACTTTGGACGTGGGAACCGATAATGAGGTAGAGTATTGCATAATTTATTCACGTTTTTGTAATGTCAAGGCCAAACCGGTCTATTTTTGGGGATTTGGATTTGAATTTTTCTCGTTTTGTTTTTATGGTTGTTGTTTAATAATACATTCGACTATTATGAAAAAGATGAATGTATGATAACTAAATTCATGTTTGAAATTGTTAAGGATCATAATAGGGTCTCATTTCTTTTTGTATTTTGGATCGAAGTTATACCGTTTAAAAATGAATAACTGTATATACAAGTAATGTATTCATGTAAAGAGTCGTCTGAACTTTTTGAACAGTCAAATATTAAAAAAAAAGTAAAAAAGCTCATTGCTTACATTTCCAGAGTAAGTAAATAAACATTTTCAGAATAATTTACGCGGCAAATGCGAAGCAAAATTATTTTACAAATTTGAACTCTACGCTTTCTAATGAAAGGTTGATTTTTCAGGATCTCCTCAAAGACCCGCTGTACATCGGTCTCCGACAGAAGCGAGTACGAGGCAAGGAATACGATGAGTTTATCGATGAATTTATGGAGGCCGTCGTCTTGAGATACGGACAGAATACGTTATTACAGGTGAGCTGTTACTATCTACCTACTATTATTAGAATCGAAGGTTTTGGTGAAATAGTAGAATAAATATGGCGTATTTTCCTATAATATTATTCATTGAAGGTATTTTCATTGTAAGTAAATGCTTTACTAAAAAGACACTGAACAATTGTCTTTTGAGTTTTTTTTTCGGGCCCATTTAAGATGAACTTCATACGTCATTACATTATTAATTTATGATTTTAAATGTACGGTCAATTACCAAAGAAGAGAAAACCAAATTAAAATCATATCATTTATTTTAAGTAGGCCAGTTACAGGCACGTTTGACGTGTCAAAATACAAAAAAATAAAATAGTACAAAATTATGGTGCTACAGTCCCAGTCACAAGACATTATAACTTTGTGACAGCACTGAAGACGCCCCTTCCAAACTGTAGATCTCTATGGAAAAGAACAGGCAAGAAACTCCATGGACATATTTTTAAATCGCAAAACCGGAATCTGCAGAATTTATTTACCCGGAAATCATGAGTTTTCGCATTAGTTTTCCATTCAGTCATTGCTATCTTTGTATTATATCGTTTGTATTTATCAATTGAGTTAGCTTTGCACGTATTCATTCATAATTATCATTTAAATCAGTGACTGAGTCAATGAATATTGACGTAATCTAGTACCGTATTATGAAGCCTACCGCATTATGTTGAGATAAGACAAAATAAGTCACATGACACTGATTCTGTCTCTTTTAAGGGGCATTCACACACATGAGTCACGTCACGTCACGTCACCGACAACGGATCGGTAACGGTTTGTCTAGTCACTAGTCACCGGCACGTCGTTCGTCAGTCACGTCTCCGCTTTGGCTGATTCATTGAACACATACACTGACTGAACTGGGACGTGACGTTCCCTGGTGTGGGGTTAAAAGTATGAAACTTGTATGGAAATTATTCTTATTTGACGTGCCTGAACGGTGACGTGACTGATAGATCACGTGCCGGTGACTGACGTGTGGGTACAAATTCATACTAGGTATAGAAACATTTTGATTTTTAAACTGGGCTGGTGTCGTGACGTGACGGTGACTGATCAGTATGAATGCACCTTTATACATGTCTCAAGTATGAATATTCAGATATTTCTTTCACATATTATACTAACTTATGCCCGTGACAAGTTCCGTAATACTACCACGGCAACATAAATAACATTGGGATAAAATGTGGTAATCCGGTTTTTTAACTATCTGTGTATCAAATTATAATCTAAATCTGTTCTGGTTTTTGTGTGAAAGAATAACAAATGGTTCATCGATATTCACAAAATTTCGCTTTTATAATAAGTAGTAAGATTTAGGGAAATCGACAAAGTCACAAAGTTACATACCATTTAGAAATATTGAGCGGGAATTTTTCCATTACATCCCAATACCAAATACCTATCTGGGGGCACGGCAGTGCCCCAGCCAAGTCTCGAGCAAAACGGGCACGGCCGTACCATCTTTTCTCGATGCGATTCGCGGCTGTTTCGCCCCCCCTATATCTTCGACGTGGACAAAGCTAGGAGTTTAGGTTTTCGGTGAATAATAGTAGGCATTAGAACAAGCTTAAGTTCGAAATTACATGCCAATTGAATTAATAGTTTAGGAGTTACGGTCGATCAAAGTTACACCATTTTGTCACTCACTCACTGACTCACTGACTCACTGACTCACTGACCGATCATCAAAAATCTAAGGTACTTCTAGCAGACTTAGAAACTTCAAATTTTGCACCAAGATAGGTCATTAGCCACATATAAAGGAAAAATTATAAAAACATTAAAAAATAATATACCATAGAAAACAATTTTATATTTGCGGTTTGGCAAGAACATTATGTATGGATTTTGACTGCATTGTTATCTTTGTTCGTTGTTTAAGTATTCAATTGGATGAATAAATACATGGAATAGAAAAGAATAATAAAAATGTAATACATAGACTATAATTAATTGATACATAAAGTTCATAATTCATTAAATTAATAAAGCTAAAACTCCATTGTATTGCGATAAATTTCGATTGTATGCGCGCTCGATAGATGGCGTTGTACCTGTCTGAATCGCGCTATGGTTTCGTTACCGAGCGCAGTATAAGTAGTACTTTAAAATAATTCGATAATTTTCATTTGATAGCGCCACCTACCTATGAAAAACCATTTCGAAACTAAAAAAATATTGTAGCTATATTCGGAGAACTTAAGTTAGCCGGATTAGATAGTAGATTTATTATTGTTACTGAAACAGTTATTTAGGCGAATAGTTTATTAATATAACATAGACATAGGTAGTTACAATATCTAGTTGTTTACGTGTTATTTAGTTTAGTTATATTTATTTTGTAAGTTAGTAGATTTATGTTTATTTAGCTCGTTGAAAAGAAACAAAAGAGATAGAGAATGGGTTCTAAGCAAAGCAGTAGCTGAAGTCCAAGAAATTATGAGGTCACCTAAAAAAAAAGAAAGAAATACACTTACAAAAAATAAATGAGATCCCACCAAAAACATTAAAATAATGTAAAAAAATGCCAAGTCTCTCGATGCAGTCTTTCCATCGTAAAAAGTTTTGAGATCTCATAGAAGCCAAGTCCTATTCAAATTATTTTGTAGTTATAAATCAACATTTAGTAATTGTATCAATAGTTTTCTTTATATTATAATTATAGTGACTTGGCAATGAGCACAAGAAGAAACAAAACGGCATGTTTGGAGTTGAAAGTCACACACCGCATGCGTAAACATTAATATCACAAAATTAATTTTCTTTTGGTTTATCCGTGTCGTCCCAACCGAATTTCGGCAACGGCAGTCAGTCTCATCCAAGACTAGTAAACTGCGCAGGACATAAATTATAATGCACAAGTGTGTACGCAAACACTAGTGTTAGTGTACTCTCGGTTCATTTACTTTCATAAAGCGATGGCCCGTAAGGTATTTTTTATTATTGCATTGGAGCATGTAGTCGGTAGTGATCTGATCACAGGTCTCGTCAGTAACATTTGCACATAATTCCAGGCAGCAAGCAGCTTTTAATTGGTGCTCATTGCCAAGTCACTATAATTATAATATAAAGAAAACTATTGATACAATTACTAAATGTTGATTTATAACTACAAAATAATTTGAATAGGACTTGGCTTCTATGAGATCTCAAAACTTTTTACGATGGAAAGACTGCATCGAGAGACTTGGCATTTTTTTACATTATTTTAATGTTTTTGGTGGGATATAATACTCCAAAATCAGTTTCAAATTAAAACTTCGAATACTTTTCCAGGAAATCCTCTATGATAGACGAGCGAAAAAGAAATTTATTGATTTATATCGATAATTTTTCCTTTTTAGGGTTCCGTAGTTAACTAGGAACCCTTATAGTTTCGCCATGTCTGTCTGTCTGTCTGTCTGTCCGTCCTCGCTTAATCTCTGTGACCGTTAGCACTAGAAAGCTGAAATTTGGTACCAATATGTATATCAATCACGCCGACAAAGTGCAAAAATAAAAATTGGAAAAAAATGTTTTTTTAGGGTAGCCCCCCTATATGTAAAATAGAAAGTGTTTTTTTTTTAATTTCAACCCTAACGTGTGATATATCGTTGGATAGGTATTTAAAAATGAATAGGGGTTTACTAAGATCATTTTTTGATGATGTCAATAGTTTCGGAAATAATCGCTCCTAAAGTCAAAAACAATGTGTCCCCCCCCCTCTAACTTTTGAACCATAAGTTTAGAAAATATGAAAAAAATCTGGAAAGTAGAACTTTATAAGGACTTTCTAGGAAAATTATTTTGAACTTGATGGAAAGAACAGTTTTTGTGCAAAAAAAACAAGAAGGTGGTACAAAATTCCTGGACTAAGTTTGTAGTATAATCAATTTATTTAAGTTTAAAAAAAGGCTATTTGTTAACACTTATTGTAACGGACGGGAAACTACGGAACCCTACACTGAGCGTGGCCTGACACGCTCTTGGCCGGTTTTTTTTTATCATCCAAACACGTAACAAAATAAAACGTGCGGTCTGGCTGGAAACAAGCGGACATTACATAATGTAATCTTATCCAATACATTGATATAATCTTTTAAGAATTGAACAGTATTTTGCAGCTTCAGATTATTTCACATAAATCCTATAAAAAATCGATACGTCTGCAGTTATTGACTTAGATTTATCGATATCAATTGTAGGTAATGGTTTTGATAAGATGTTTTCAATCTAAAAATATTTTATGTCGATATTTATGCATACATACGTACGTAACATTATAACGTAATGCACCGCCGTGTTTGTCTGTCTGTCTGACCGCGATAAAGTCAAAAACTACTAAACAGATTTACATACTGTTTTCATCTATGGACGGAGTGATTCAAGGATTAGGTTTAGAAGGTTTGTTAAAAGAAAAGCGGGAAATCCAAGGTGATCCCGGGCGCGTGATTGGCGATATTTAATAATAATAGTTTAGGTTAATTGTAAAACCATTTTTATTGACCCTGGTCTGAAATAAAGATCAAATTTAATTTAGGTGTTTAAATTGATTAAAATGAGATGGCAACTCTGGAAGATGTCAAATAAAATCAAATCGAATATATTTAAAACTGGAGAAATACTTTCCAATTTACTGAAATCGTGTACTTCACATTATCTGTCAAAGCCTGGATCATGCTAAACGTTCGTGAAACAAAGATTTGGATGAATATGCTTATCGACAAAATGTGTAATATTAAATTAATAACGTCATACCCAGGCTATCTTCAATCTAAATAAAGACGTTATCTAAAAGGAAATGACTTGAAAGTAATGCGGACTTGACGACTAAGTTTTGCGTCAATATACGTATAAATAAATTCAACAGAAATTATCCATCGAATAGAAGTTAACGTTTTAAGGCAAAAAAATTAGACGAGCAGTATGCAACCAAACTCTACATGAAATGAACAAGTACTCATGAACAACTACCATACAAATGTAAATTCGAATTATTGAGCACTACTTTTACGTTAAGTACGTACTTGATAATGTGTCATGGTTATTATTTTGTTTTCAATGACCATACAAAGCGTAATGACGTATTACTGATAACGTCCGATTTTCATTTTGTTCATGTTTCGGTATTTCCCTGTAGAAGTTTGTTCATCACTTACATCACTATGAGAAAGAAAATTTACCTCTTTGGGAAATAAAATATTAATTACTGGAAAAGAAATGCTTCATTACTGCATAGATGTTTTGGCGTTTGAATGACATTGTCAGAACAGCGCTGCACGCTTTTAGTATTAAAAAAACAATCGTAAATCAGATGGCGGCTTTAGTTCCAATTAAGACCAAAAAATCATGCGGTACTGTAAGACATTTTTATCTGAGTAAAAAAAATGTTCCTTCGAATGAAAGTGATAATAATTTATTCGTTAGATTATAATACGGGTAGTTTTTCCGTCTTTTCGTCGATGTGACCTTGAGACGCTCAGACCAGATTACATCTTAATTGTTAAATCATCGGCACACTTCGTGGCCAGTAAAGTAAAGGTCAAGGCAAAGTTTTATCTGCCCACATGTAGAGATCGGGGCCAATGTCCTATCAAGGACGGGAAAGATTGCTTGTATTTTGTTATGATTGGTCTAAAAGACCACCGGGTTTAAATGGTGTCAGAGAATTCTCTGGCCATATTTAGGAATTGCGGCTCGGAGTTTCGAACATCTTAATCCAAAAAGAACGAAAAAAGCGCAATATCCCACTATTATCTGAAGGCGTATGGCCAATAAAAGAGATATGTATGCAGACAGTCAGTTTTAAATGATAATGTGTATGTAGCATACAGCCAAAGAGATTGGTACTCACTCGCAGACACATTGAAACTAACTCGTTGAAAAACCCTTTTATTGACAGTCATCACGTCAGGCAATAACCGTTAACTGCTGAACGTGCGCTTTAAAATAATAATGAAATGTTTTTATTTCACACTTCCGCCCGCGACTCCGTCCGCGCGGATGTCGGTCTTCGCGTGGATGGTAGATTTTTGTTTTCTACGTATTTTTCCAGGATAAAAAGTATCCCATTTTATGCCCAGGATAATAAGGTATAAATTTACCAAATTTCATCAAAATGGAACCGTTAGTTTTCACGTGATGCCTGCATATACAGATAGACAGACAGACAAAAAATTTTTTAATCACATATTTGGGTTTGGTATCGATCCAGCAACACCCACCGCTATTTATTTTTTCAATATTTTCAATGTACAGAATTGACCCTTCTACAGATTTATTATATGTATAGATAGGCCCATGAGGGCACTTATAAAATGTCGATAACAGGTGCTCAGTTCGGGTTGGTCGTTTGCATGGAGAAGAACCGGCAAGAAACTCCATAGTTACTCCGCCTCCCCTAAAGACCCAACTATCTCGATCTTGGGTATATCCCAAGATCGATATATCTTCAAATCATCGACCCATCGTGTCGTCAAGGGTGTCCCGTTTCTGTCGTTTCCCGTTTGTCGTATACGCGGTCTTCACTCTAATACAAATGTCTGTTCCATGGGCCGTCTGTCCGCATGCAGAGTCGGCCGGCGCTTTTCGGCCCCAAACTTCGAGACCCGCTAAGTTTGTCCTAAACCTAAGGCGTCGTGGGACTAATGGACAAGCGGCATGTCGGGCGGGGCAAGTTCGTTAATTTTTGCCGCTTCTCTCTATAGATATATGTTTGTGTTTCGGACGATCCGCTTCGCACACCGCGCCGCTTGACGCCTTGCGAGTCCTTGAACAAGGCCTAAGTTTGCAATAAACATCTCGAGTGTTAAACCTAGAACAACGTTATGCAGCGATGAGTTTCATTGCACATAGGTAATTGTATTCAGCTCTCGTTACCACATAAATGGCTCAGCGTGACTGAATGCACATTGTTTGCTAGTTAACTAAGCGAGCTGAACGAATTAAGGCTGTAGAGATATATTTTTTCTACGTAATGGTAATGTATGTATGTGTTGATATGGGGATGTTCAATAATGGACTTTATTATCAGCGTGTTTAATTACAAATTATACAATTCGTTTGAAGCTGTTTGGTTCGCGAAAATTTTTTTTTTTTTTTTTACTCGGACACGGTGGAGCATACGGTGCAGGACTGCCCCGCTTGGGCAGAGCACCGCCGTGTCCTTACGACGGCGATAGGCGGAGACCTCTCGCGCCCGGCATTGGTCGAGGCCATGCTGCGGGGCGAGACGGAGTGGGAGGCGGTCGCCTCCTTCTGCGAAGCAGTCATGCTCGTGAAGGAGGAGGCGGGCCGCCTGAGGGAGAGGACAGCGTCCTCCCTCCACCCCAGCCGCAGCGGTAGACGCCCACGGCGTCGGACGTCGCAAGACGATCTCCGGCCACCGTAGGCGCGGGCATGCGGGCAACGAGTAATGGGCGACTCGCTGTCCGACCATGGACCATGCCCGGGTCGACGGCGCGTTGTGTTCCACGCGCGCCTCAAAGAGTGTCAGCATAGTGACGGGGCCTGTAGAGGGCCAAAGCCTGCCGGGGTCGCGGGACCAAGGGATTACCGTGACCCCGGTACGTAAAGGGCTATTGAAGGACACCGTGGATTTTAGTCAGTACAAGTCTGACAGTCCCTCCCGCCCTGCCCTGGGTGGGAGGACTCATTTGATGATTTTACCACGATAAAAAAAAAAAAAAAAAAAAACCTTTTTTTACTCGGTGCTGAAGAACTAATACAGCCAGTAACTTTTTCGTGTAGCAGGGCTCAGTTCTTGTTAAACATTATCCGCCTTATTACAAAAAGGGGTTAAACTAAAAACCCAGGTTTAATCTTGTAAAACTACGGTTTACACAAACATTATTACAAATCGTGGTTTTGCTATAAACCATGGTCTAGCAGTAGTTGCTGTCAAAGGTATGTCAAAGTTTCTCAAAGCAAATTTTTCATTCTGTTGTAGTTTTTGTGTTATTTTCACCCAAAATGGATTGAAACAAGGTAGATTTAAGTGTTATTACTCATTGTGGTTTTAATTGTTTAGACAATCGTTCAAATGGCGGTACTAAAGTCGACGTTTTATCTTAGTTTTGTAATACGGTCAAATTTAAACCATGGCTCTGCAGATAAGCCTGGACTTGATAGACCAGGTTTAAACCAAGGTTTATTTAGTTTTTGTAATAAGGCCGTATGAATCTACGTTTTTTTCCGTTTCTACAGACAACTTGTGAAAATGCCTTAATTAAACGATTTGGAAAAGCTGGCCGGCTTGAGTGAATGAGCATACTTTTTACAGCCGAGTGGTCGGCCAAAGCCATAATCGACCATCTCAAATAAGAAAAATGCAAGACACAGACCACACGACAGACCTATACGCACTTGCACTGCTTTTAACAAACCAGTCGCGTCAGTACTAATAACTTAATATCGACGATGAAGAGTCAATAAATAATAACTGCAAAAACGCAACTTTACAGGAGGCGAAAAAAACGTCAAGTCCGTTTAATTATTTTTTTAGTATATTTGATTTTTTAAATGTTTTATGTAAACTGACTACAATATTATGCTTATGACTACAATATTAATATATTAATCAATGATTTTATTAGTTTTTAGATATATTTTAGATAGATTTTATTAGTATTTATTGCCATCGTAAATGACGTAAGACCACTTAGTATATATTGCAATAATTGTTTATCTTGCAAAATTAATAAGAAACAGACCTAAGATCTTTGTCAGCATGTGCATTACTCTATTCTACAATAAATAATGCAATAAAACAAAAATGGCCAAAATGTTAGATATTATATATTGACTCTTCATCGTCGATATGCTTTCCTTCCCCCCAGTTCGAAGATTTCGCCCTGCCCAACGCTGGTCGTCTCCTAAAGAAGTACCGTAACAAGTACTGTACCTTCAATGATGACATCCAAGGCACCGCTAGTGTGGCAGTCGCTGGTCTCATGGCCGCTGTCAGGATCACCAAGAGGAAGCTCAGTGAGAATATCTATCTGTTCCTTGGAGCTGGTTCCGTGAGTATAAAAAAGTTATTCTAAAACAAATATAATCTAGATAAGGCATTGTGCCGAACTTAAATAAGGCAGTTGACCCAGTGCCGGTGATTAGCGAGTTGCGAGCAACGAGTTAGCGAGTAGCAAGTGTGTAGTTCCGCTAGTTTTGTCGCTTGGGTATCAGCGAGTTTCCGAGTGCGACCGGTGATTCGCACTACTCGCTCTGCGCAATATTGTCCGTGTTTAGTCTCACGGCGTAAGTTCTGTCCGCCTAAAGAGCGTCGCTGAGCGAGTTTATCTTTAAAGCTCTTGTCGCTCAGTAATAAAGTAATGGAGCGAAACCTCGCTGGCAGTGTAAACAGTCAGCGACCAACTTTTAATATTATGCATCTCTTTTGTTTACACGGATTATATAATGTTATTGTTTCTACAAAGAAAAAAAAACGCTGATAGTTAGTCGATTCCTCGCCGTAGGTGGGACAACTGCTTTAGAAGACTAAATTTACCTCTTCAGCCAGTTTTTAGTTTGACCGGGCTATCTCGATTAGTACCCAAAAAAAGATTTTAAGATCCATTTTCAAAATATCTTACTTTAAAAACTGTTCGACTTATTATTTTTTTTGAATCCAGGCTTCTAACGGCATCGCAAGTCTGACTGTAGCCGCCATGGTTGCTGAAGGTCTGACGGAGAAGCAGGCTCAAGACCGAGTGTACATGTTCGATATTGATGGCTTACTGTCTACTCGCCGTGCGGGCGGAGTGCCGCCTCACGCGGCTGCTTTTGGAAAGGATATCGAGCCAGAAAAGGACTTTGAAGAGTGCGTTAGAAAGATTAAGCCGAGCTGTCTTATTGGTAAGTGTAGAAATAAATTATTTGCCCCAGTCTAGGAATTTCTCCTGTGAAATTCTAAACGCATATAGCGCATTCTTCGCATATAGCGAAACATAAAAATGCACGTACACAAACACCCGACCCGGTACTATTTGTACGTCATACAAATATTTGTTGCGTGCAGTGCGCAACAGTTGATGTCGTGCCGTCAAACTACAACTTTAGAGCGTGCGCGCCGCTCGACATTGCTAGAATGCGCTATACTCCTAGTCTGATAATCCCTTCCGATCCTCCAAATAAAAAGTTGTATAACTAATAAACCTATTTTTACAGGTTGCTCGACGGTTGGCGGTGCATTCACCACGAACATACTAAAACAGATGGCCAAGAACACTGAACGACCTGTCATCTTTGCACTCTCAAACCCGACCAGTAAAGCTGAGTGCACCGCTCAAGCTGCCTATGATAATACAGAGGTATGTGTTTTTTTTTTCAATGTAAAATTGACTCCCCTTAATGTAGCCAAGATGCCTAAAATAAAGCGAGCTCACCCAGAAGGAGCTCGAACACCTGCGCACCGACGAAACACTGTATCAATGTTTGGCGCTGACGAGCCTAGTTGTAAGACGTCATAATACGGCCACAGTACGGCCAATATTTTTATTCACTAGCTGTACTACCTAACTACTAAATAAATATTTAAAACGCATTAACGACCGACCATTCAACGACCTTGCTGCTGTGAGCGGCGACATAGCGCGGGGCTGCGAGCGGTTAGGTCAAATATATAGAAATGTTTGAAACACCCCACGAGGCGCTGCCAGTGATGAATTCGCATATTTACAAAGTAATTAATGTCTTACTCGCGCGTCGCCCGCTCCCCGCTTAGACCAAAACCTAAACGGTGTTTTTTTTTTTTGCGGAAAGTAAATCAATGGTCACCAGACTGTTATGAAAGGAAAGAAAAATTCGACCTTGCCCAGCATGATTGCGATGGTCTAATTGTTAAAGCGTCTGGTCAGAAGAATCAGAAGGTCCTCCTCGACGTCCTGCTCGTAATTGTTTTATTCCTTTAGCAAAATGTTTAATTACTATTTAATTCTACATTTCAGGGTCGCTGTATCTTCGCATCCGGCTCCCCATTCCCTCCCGTCAAGTACGGCAACAAGGAGTTCCACACCGGACAAGGCAACAACTCCTACATCTTCCCCGGAGTGGCTCTCGGCGTCATCGCCACCGCCACGCATCATATACCTGAGGGCATGTTTTTGATTGCCGCTAGGGTATGTAAAGCTTATCTATCTATATCGAGAGCAGTAGTGGCCCAGTAGTAAGGGCCCTGACTTACGAGTTGTAGCACGTGGGTTCGAACCCAGCCAGGTGTACGTGTATTTCATTACCACTGCTCTCAAAAAAGTGCAGGAAAATCATGAAGAAATCTGCATGTCTTAAACCATAAATTCGAAGACATGTGACATATATCTATTCGCACTTGGCCAACGTTGTGTATGGCCTACTCTCTCTAACACATAGGAGGCCTTTGTCCCAGCATATTAGGCTGATGATGATCTATCTATATATTAATACGAGAAGCAAAACTATGCTCCCTGTTTTACGAAAACTATGCTGACGTAGCGTGAAAAATGGCACAGTCAAAGTTAAAAATGGAGAAAGAATGGATAAATCAATTTATGATCGACATCTGGGTGAGACCACTAATTAATACAAATCCTCTAAAGCTTTCTTGGTATAATTTTGATAATTGCTATGGGTTGGACTTTGGCCCAGAACCAAATAAAGTGAGAATACCCAGATAAAACCGGATAAATTAAAAACACCTTAAAATGCATTGCTTTAAGGTAGCCAATTGATTAACAACTTAAACCTTATATTACTAGAAGAACCAGTAAATTGCATGTCCGCCTGTGTCTATATTAACGTTGTATTAATATTGTTACAGACTTTAGCCGAATACGTCAGCGAGAAGGATCTCGAGATTGGTCGCATTTATCCGTCGCTCTCAGAAATTAAAGATATTTCTGTCAATATCGCCTTGGAGGTCGCAAAGATGGCTTACGATGAAGGTACGTTTTACTTAACAACTTTAAAATTAATGTTTATTAAAAACGTGCAACACATTGCACCTTATCAGCATTTCTTTATTTGATTGTTGTGTGATAATTTTTTTCATTATTAGATTTTTTTATTATTCATTTGTTCTTATATTTTTTTGTTTCGATTTTTATTTTTTACACTTTTCTATATATTTTTTTACCATTTGAATTTCATTTACGTAATTGTTTTTTTCGTTTTAGTCATTTATTTTAATTTTATGTATAATTTTAGTAATTTTGACCTGTATTTAAAATTATTTGTTTTATTTTTCTTGTCAGGTGCATAGGTTTTACGATTATTAATAATGTGTAATGCATGTGATGTGGCTATGCTATTCAAATAAATAAATAAATCAGCATCGCATGAACAGGAGCCGCTGGGAGCGTCTATTAATTACGGATGGCAATAAAAGGGGGAAGGGTCGGGCGTCTGTGTTCAATGTTTACCGCGGCCCTGGAACACAAAAGGCAACTGAAGGAATAACGTATTTTTTCAAGTTTGACAGTCCCTTCTGCAACCAGAGCTAGACAACTTATTTGATGAATTTAAAAAAAAGTAATTGACGTTTTAGAAAGGTTATTTTATACGCACAGTACATTTTTGAGTGTACTTTAAAATATTCAAGATAATAACACTAGGTTTACTTGTGTACGGGTCGACGGCGCGTTGTGTTCCACGCGCGCCTCCAAGAGCTGTCAGCAATATCCTTAGAGAACCAAAGCCTGCCGGGGTCTCGGGACTACTTGGTAACCAGGCTTTGGAACGTGATATCGAAGGACACCGTAGATTTTAGACAGTACAAGTCTGCCAGTCCCTCCCGTCCTGTCCTGGGTGGGTGGACTCATTTGATGATTACACCACGCAAGAAAAAAAACTATACTCGTGTAAACAGAGAAAACCCTTTTTTGATAAATTTGGTTCAGAATGAACTAATGTGATATAAGAACGACGCATAGTTCTTTCCTTACTGACGTACAGTATTCCCAAATTAATAATGCGCATGCAAATCTTCGCTAATTATCGTATTCCCGGAAACACACGAATCATTGAATCGGAGAGAGCCCTAAACAATGCACTTGCATTTTGCACCTTGTGCGAAAGAAACAGGTGTCAATGTCATTATGTCAAATCATGTAAAACAATTGAAAACAATTCGGGCGGTCGGCGGCTGTCGCCGGTCAGTCAAAGGTCCGTCAGTCGTCTTTATATATTGGTGGTGATTGCACGTGTTCTCTCTGTGTGGAATTATATAGAGCTGCTATTACATAACCTTCTTGGTTTTGTTTTCAAAGGTGAATTTTCAATCGTGTCGTTTTCCTCGCTATTTACTTACATCGAATTATCGAATCAAGTTCGTTACTGATAAATCTATATTTATCTCTTTTAGCACAAAACACATAATTCTACTAAATTATGCATGAAGAAAATGCACTTAACCACTCTATATACATATCGTCTTCCGACGCTCGGGGAATACGACCGTTGCCGAACAGTGACGAAGATTTCTACGCGCATTATTAATTTGGGAGTACTGTAGTTTATTTGCTTTCGTCTTTCCTTAGGTATCGCATCATTATACCCGACCCCAAAAGATTTATGTGCTTACTTATTAAGATTTCAATATGATAACCGATACGTTATTCATTTACCGGAACAATACGATTGGCCGAAGAACGCAAGTTGATTTAAAAAGGTACAAAGGCCAGCTTCAATCGATTATAAACGTTGAAACATTGTTGTTAGAGTAGATTTCATTTTAGTTACAAAAGTGGGTAGTGTTCGAGTAAGTAAAGTAGTAGTATGGAAAGTATAGTTTCCATATTTTATCTGTATTATTTACTTTTGTATCAGTTGGTTCAGTATAAATATATTCAAATAACTATGGCCAATTTTCTAATAAAATTTTGGGCATGTGACAAATATAGTTAAAATGTGTATTTCAAATAGTAGTCCATAATTACAGTTTCTCTTCACATGAAAATACAAAATACCTAAATCACCGAAAAGCTGAAAAAGAGACATCTGAAATTTGTATTGCCCTGTTATCAAAAATCGGAGAAATCTAGCTGAAATCGTGAGAAACCTGGAACCTAGCTGGAACTCATGATGAGGTCCGGAATCTTCGCCACTGAATTTACTCTGTTAACAAATCTCTATATCTTGGATTACTCTTTCGACAAAATTAAGCCTTTGTCAAACTGACAGGCGATAGCGAACCGGACCGAGTCCGAAGCGATACGGGACGTCAAACTGGGTTCAGCGAACCGAGGCGTGACAGTTGTATTAGCTGACTGTTTATGAACGACGTCAAACAGAGCAAATACGCCTTCACCACGTCTTCGCATCGGTTCGGTCACGCTATCGGATCGCTTTCGCTTTTCTATGTGACTGGATTCAAACAATTCCATACATTACAAATATAACCGCCTCTCTTCGTATTCGCCACGTCTATCTGTTTGACAAAGGCTTTATTGTGTTGCATATTAACTTTGTTGGACTTATGTCTACTTTCATTCTTATTACTTTATTCTAAGATGTGTTTTCTTTCTTTCACAGGGCTAGCTTCGGTATACCCCGAGCCGAAAGATCTCATGAAGCATATACTAAACCAGATGTATAATTACCACTACGAATGCTCTATGCCCATCGTGTGGGACTGGAAACCTGAGGAAAAGTTCGATGTAAGACCCATTGAACCTGTCCCCAAAAATATCTAAATCAGTATTCGTTTTATTTCGGTTATGTGTCAAACTTAATAAGAGAATTCGTCAGTTAAAATCTATGTAGTTACTGCATGAAAAAATGAAATAATAGAAACAATTCTGTGTAGTTTTATGGAAAAGTCGATTTTTTAAATGGAAAGTATTCAATAAAACCCCGCCTGTATTCTCGAGAAAGTAAGAGGTGTACTATTGTATACCCACGTTTTACTAAACGATCGATTTTTAACGTATTTCGCGGGAAACAAAGACAAGGATGTTAACTTGAATAGTTTACTTTTATACTATTATAATTTTCGTACATTTTTACTTGTTCTTTTAAAATGAGACAATTTCATAATTAAACGTATTTAAACACATCCGACTTGAATTATTTAAATGCCAGGCAGTATACAGATAGATTTAATTTTGCTTATGTGCAGATGCCAGGCAAGTTATTTATAATTTTAAATATGGAACGTTCGTTTTGGAATGTTGGTAGTTAATGCAATAAAGACGCGTTCAGTGCACAACATCTTTTAATGGGAGTGTTCATGTTGTCCATGTATTAGTGTTACAATAATTAATTTACACAAAGTATTTTATACCTCCGTAATATAAATACATATTTAATGTTCAAATTAGAAACTATGTTATCGGCCGATCGTTGAATTAGGCATATCTTGAAATTTGATATACCGGCTGGTGTAAGATTATGACGTGCTGGTGTATCGCGATGTACCCAGGGATAACACGATGTGGCCAATTCAACGTAGACCCGATGACATAATTATTGTAATAACAGTTGGTCTAAAAGTCCAGTTACTCGAATCTCTTGTTGTGTAAACTCTCTAATGTTTGGTATGATGTTCTGTAGTTTTATCTTAGTATTTTTTTTCTCAAAAGGCTTTATCATTAAACCA
Organism: Agrotis puta; assembly: GCA_943136025.2. Taxonomy (NCBI): domain Eukaryota; kingdom Metazoa; phylum Arthropoda; class Insecta; order Lepidoptera; family Noctuidae; genus Agrotis; species Agrotis puta. Next base: position 12,469,414 of record OW964172.2, read on the forward strand.
GTATTTTAGAAACTATTCACAGACCATAGCACTATCTGTCACAACACTCAGAGTGACTGGACTAAATATATATTTAATGTAGTGTTTCGACTGTATTCATCGTGTGCAAGTAGTGAGTAGTTGAGCATTTTAACATAATAATATTATATCTTGTTATATAATAGTGTTCAATGTGAAAATAATAATCACAGTGGCCTTTTAACGTTGTTTTTAGCTTTGCTCACTAAATGTTACACAGTTGTTTTTCAGATTATTGGATTTTCGACTTTAACAGTGGTGTTAAACCGCTTAAAATATATTTTATTCTATTTTCCCATTTAGTTAAATGTAACATGATCATAATAATAGTAATTTATTGCATCTCATAGTTTTCATTTAAAATTGCGATGCGGCGAGCTATTTATTTAGTAACATATAATTCTAACATTATTTTTAAGTTGTAAATGAATTGTTTAGCAAAATGGGATGAACCTACTTATATGTTGTGAATATTTAAAATAATAACACTATACATTTTATGGGATGAAAGTTAAGAAGTCTAGTCACCGCAGCATCAAAATGCAGGTCATCTATTTAATTATGCATTTCACATCATTATAATTATGATAAGCATTAGAAAAAGAAAAACAAACTAAATCAAAATAAAGACAATTATGTAATCGAGAAAATCGAAGTATTTAATGAGGAAATGAAAGAGTTATAAAAAATATGTTTGTTCTTTTACAATAATAAATAAATACAAACTTAAAAATTACTACACTTCATTTGACACGCATTTGTTTTATATTTTACACTTTTTATGTTTTTTGGACAGTTTTCGCATGTGACATGATCTTCAGTCTGAGAAAATAATACTAAATGATTGTACAATAAGTAGCAAATCTCTATAATTATTACAGTATCCTATTCCTGTACCATATTTACTTGGACTGGCGGAAAATATATTTTTCTTCGTATGCCTCTGGCACTATGCAAATCTCTCACAAGCGCTCTATTCGTCAATTTTTTATAATAATTCATCAGCGCCTAAGTCGAATACTTTTTCCACACCAAGAAAAACGGTTCCCTTTAAATTAAAATTACGTATAAAGATATAACCCGTAACTCGGTAGTATTATCATTGTAAATTTGACCAAGTATTATTTTTGAGTTCAGTATTTTTAATGATAGTGAGACGAATTTTTCGCAGAGCGAAATAAATACAATGTTTTTCTTTTTATTTTAAGTTGTCAGTTATTTATGTTATGTTACGTATTAGGTGATATTGTGTGATTTACCTTGCTGTGACGATGTATAATAATCCCTCTTTACATGTTTGTTAAATTTTTGACTTAATGTTGCATAGGACGGAACATTGGTCGTGTTATGGAAGCATTTTTTTTTGTAATATGGTCAATTATCTGGCAATACTATTAAAATCAGGGTTTTATTTTATTTTTACACTGATTTTATTGCGTCAATTAATGTGTCACGCCGTTAATAATGCAGCTTTCGGTTTTTTTTAAAAGTGATCATTAGTTTTACTTACAAATAAAAATAACATTATTGTGTATTAGTTTATGCGATTGTTAAAATGAAAATTATAGATGTTACTCATTAAACATGTTCCAAAGATATTTATTTTTGTTTTATTTATACTTATGGTTGGATCGTTTCTCAAGTGTCAACAAAAACTATCCATTATGGTATAGTCAGCTTCAGAGAAAACTCACCAGTTTTTCTGAAGTTTACTTTTAAGTTTACTATTTGTGCATTGACCTATACAGCGTGTCCCGAAAAGTGTGGATCGAATTGAATAAGGGTATGGGAGAGGTTGTTTTCAATCTTTTTACCTCTGGGTTATGGTGCTATTTTTTACGGTTCAAAAGTTATGACCGCTTTTCTTGCTCATACAGGTAACAAATGTATGGTAATTATAATTTAATTTAATTCTCTCACTTTAAAATTAATGATGACATACGGCTCTGAAACGTAGTCGTTGACTGCTGGCCTTGTTAAGAGTCACTCAAAGAGCAATGGAAAGAGCTATGCTCGGAGTTTCTTTGCGGGACAAAATCAGGAATAAGGATATTCGGCGAAGAACCAGAGTTACCGACAGCTCGTAAAATTTGCTAGTTGAAGTGACAATGGGCAGGTCACATCGCTCGTAGAACTGAAAAACACTGGTGCGCATGTGCTCTTAGTGCCCATTCGGTGTTAAAAAGCGCGGAAACAGAAGAAATGCAAGGCCATGTATCTTTTAAAACGTCAGCGCTTTTAAAAAGTGGTGCATTTCATCAATTGTATTTGATTTTAAGCGCTGAGCAGCAGACATTTGAGTTCAATTTACCTTTTTGTTAAATAAAAGTCAGCGCTCTTTTAGCGCCTGAAAAAAAGCGGCCGTGCGAATGGGTATTTAAGCAGTTGTTCCATAAAAAAAACCTGGATTTTCAAGTAAAAAGTTACTTGATTTTCCAACCGATTTTCTTGACATGCGGTAAGTCATTGTTTCCTGAAGATGGGTAGGCCTTTAGTGTCGGGCGTAACCTGTGTCGATAGTCTTTCACCATCACATCTTCCAAGTTCATCGTGCTCTGCTGGCGCTGTTGCTGCCGTTGCTGAGAACCTCGAGTGGCGTAATTATAGTATAAGTAACCTTAGTGGTAACTAAGGTTACCATATTTACATTTTTGAACCGTTTGGGGTTGAAAATAATGTATCAAGGTAATAGTTATTTGTTATGCAAGGCTGCAAAGTTGTTATTTGGCGCGAGTACTTGCGAAGTTTTCAAAGGTACGAGACGCAGAATAACTGCTGCTGAGTGCAACACACAACTTTTCACCTCACTACAGCAAGGAAATGCAGTGGGCCGGCTCGCCTGTCAGTGTAGAAAATAATTTTTCCGAGCGTGTTAGGTGAAAAATAATTGAATTCAAGACGTGTTCGAATTTTGAAAACACTTTGTGCTCCAGAGCGCAAAATCGAGTTCTGCGCTCAGATTTTGAATGAGAAATGGAATATTTCCGAGCGTGTGCGGTGAAAAAATAATAAATGTGCACTTATTATTCATACTAAAAAAAAATGCATAACTTCCAATTTATAAATACAAAATAACTATCACATATTTTATACTTACTCAGGGTAGCTGAGACAGAATCGAATCTACAAAAAATGTTTTAATCAGTTTGTTTGCCTGGCAAAACGTTCGCTACTTATTCCATTTCGCGTATGCGTACGCGTCATTGACAAAGGGCTGACAGCTTAGTTATGGCACTGCCGTCGCACTAATAGCCGCCATGTTGCGAAAGTCTCTGTTACACTAGGGCGACACTAACGGAAAATGCCGTTGTTTAAAAAGCGCGGCGCTTTCTATTTCGGCGCCTTTTAAACGCCTGTAAAAAAGCGCTCGAGCGAATGAGGGCTAAGCCTGCTTTTCCACAAGAGATGTGGTATGCTACGTTGCTGCGGATGCGTCTGATATCCACCAATCATATTTATTGGCGTGCTATGGCTGCGTGCTATGGATGCGTGCTATGGTGCCGTGCTATGGATGCGTGCTATGGGTCGTCTTTCCTAGTATGATACATCGCATAGCTCGAGCTGCACATCTTCCTAGCGCAGCTACTTTGCGGCGGCGCATCTTCATAGCACATCTTACTCGCACCGCTACAGAGCGTAGCATCAGTGGAAACGGTCACACAGTTTCGTAGCTCAGCTTTTACATTCTCGCAGCACAGTTACATACGATTAGAAAATCTCTGGTGGAAAGGCACCGTAAGTCTTATGTCAAAAGTCAATCATCCATTTTCAAAAAAATAATATTGGGCAAAAGTATAAAGGTGCATTCACACATTTCAGTCACCGTCACGTCACGTCTCCGGACCGGTTAAAAAATTATCTATACTCCTAGAACGAGTTTGCTCCCACACGTCAGTCACCGGTAAGTCAAAGGCACGGGATCTATCAGTGACGTCACCGGTCAGGCACGTCAAATAATATTTCCATACAAGTTTCATACTTTTATACCCACACACCCGGGAACGTCACGTCTCAGTTCAGTCAGTGTATGTGTTCAATGATTCAGCCAAACCGGCGACGTTACTGACGAACGCCGTGACGGTGACTGGTGACTAGACAAAACGTCACCGATCCGTTGACGGTGACGTGACGTGACTGATGTGTGTAAATGCAGCTTTAGGCCTAGAATCAGAATACAATTACATACACAATACAATAGGTACAGAAATCAAAAGAGGTCAAGAGTATGACTAAACTTTTTCTTCTTTATGATTCAGGCTAGTACGGCACGATGGAAATATTTTTATCACAATGATTTTTTTGACGTCTATCTAAAAGATGATTGAACAGTTTTTTTAGCACCAGTTTTTTTTTATTTATTTTGTTTACACTTTGAGTATGTTTTTAGCCTTATCGTTTTACATAATAAACCAAAATGACCGCTGAAAATATGCTGATGCATTTGTTAGTACCAATATCTAATTTTGTTTATGAACCGGTTCGTGAGATGGTGTCCAATTGCCACGGTTGGCACTGTGACCGAGCGACTGCTACGACTGCTGCGTTGGGCCTCGCGGGTTCGATTCCCGTACGGAAGAAATACTTGTATTATCTTCAAGTCGTTGTTCGTGTTCATGTTCCGGGTCTGGTTAGTTAACACAATAATAACGATTATTGTGTTAACCAACCAGACCCGGAACAACGATTCACCCATTGTATTTGTTTCGTTAAACAAATAAATGTACACGCACTCACGTCACAGGGGAAATTATTATTTTGGTTTTGAAAGCTATAATTTGAAATATGAACATGATAGAATTATCATTAACGTAATGACATTTCTAAAATGTCCGCTTCTCATCATTCGTGCATGGAGCAATGCGGGAACAGTCGCTCGCTGTCCAGGAAATCGGCATATCCACAGAAATGTCTAGCTGATCAAGATAGAGCGAGGTATATTCCAGGGCGATGGTCTCAGTCTACTTTGGTTCTAATGAGGTCTGAATCCTCTTAGCAAACTAGAGGATTATTATTTCGTGTTTTTTTTTCTGTTACAGAAAGAACGTAAGAGGTGTAGCTTTCAATCGCCTAGCAAAACCAGTCTTCTTCAGAAGTATAAAAGAGCCCCTTATAAATAATTATCGGAGTTATGCCGATGATGGTCTCTGTCCAAATTTATTAAGAGGTGTTGACTATATAAGGTACCCACACCTAAATAAAGTAAGTAACAAAAAAAAAACGAATCATACAGTTATCATCATCTGCCCAGCCTTTTCCTTACTGTTTTGGGATTTACATGTCATCGGCTTGGTGTCATCGGCATTTATTAACATCGGCTTCCAGTCATACATCAGTATTTTGCATGGGGCTACAGCCTATTTGGCCTCCATAACGTAGTAACTGGGTAATACTCCATTGGCAAGACTGGTTGTCAGATTTTCGAGCTTCTGACTGCTCCTCAAACATGAAACGTACAGTGTAATCAGAGCTTAATTCTTTACATCATAATCGGATTGGTGTAAATGCCTGCGATAGCGAATAAACCAAGCCCGGCGAAATGACTGTCTGACCCGTGACTGAACAAAATTATTTATACACTAAGCTATATTCAAAAGCGATGTTCTGCTACCATATTGATTAAACTTTTGCCTTTTCATTAGACTTCTATTTTCGATGCCATACTATTACGAAATAGGTCTTATTTCAAAGTGGAAACCAGTATTTTACGAGTAAATTGCGATTGAATTTTGTTAAGTGTTTACATGTTATTGCTCGTGACTGTTCAACTGTTTTTTACTTATTTTTTTGTAATCCGTTTTATTTAAAACAAAACTTAACATACTGCCGGTTAGTTACAGATAAAGGGATAAGTGGTGTATCAAGAAAAAAAAACGATCTGCTTTCTACTATCGTGGTTTCTTTTTCCATACCGTCATTTTTTTTCGTATTTTTTTTAAACCTTAATAAAATTACTTATAACACTGTTTCTAGGGCCTCGCATTCACGATCGAAGAGCGACAGGCTCTTGGTATACATGGACTTTTAGCAGGAGCATACAAAACGCAACAGCAACAATTGGAAATATGCACTTACTCAGTGGACAGATTTAAAAATAATTTGAATAAACATCTTTATCTGGCCGAGTTACTGGTAAATATACTCTTTGTATAAAAGGCTTGTGTACTGAAAAAAAATTAGTTTAGTTTATCAAAAAATATTAAACCTTATTTTTTCTTTTGTTACGTTAACCAAAATTGTCGAAGAAACAACGGTTTTAAAATTCACAAGTCACGCCTTGGTGTCATTTTAGTGCGTTGTTACGTCACAAGCTCACACTCTCGAGTTTTAATGCGTTTATCTGTGTGTCTCTACCCTGTTCTCTTGGCGCCCATCCATGGCGAGAATCTCGTCTGGCAGGTAGCGCACGATTGACGAATGAATGCCACTTTTGTTTCTGACACCTGTCTGTATGCAAACGAAACGTACCAAAGTCTTCAGTTAAAATTGATATGGCGTGTGGGCTCGGTTTCTGCCTGTATTAGCATTTTACGGCCTTTATGTGGCAAAATCATCAAATGAGTCCTCCCACCCAGGGCACGACGGGAGGGGCTGTCAGACTTGTACTGACTAAAACCCACGATGTCCTTCAATAGCCCTTTACGTTCCGAGGCCACGGTTACCCGATAGTTCTGCGAACCCGGGAAATATTTTATGGCCTACCGATGGTATAGGTCTGAATTATTTGATTATTTGTGTAGGTATGTTAGTTTAAATGTTCCTTTATATACCTACGTACCTTTTCAATAACTGTCTGACCAGAAAAATGGGAGACCATCGCTGGAATATTCAAACCCGTTTGTTAGTTGTACTGAAAATATTACATTTATTTATAAGAAAACTTTGCCCCACACTAGAAATTTCTCCTGTCTCATTGGTGTTTTTACAAACAAAGAAACACACATGTTACACAAACACCCAACCCGGAACAACTACAACATTACATTCTTGATACAAAAGCTTTAACTAACGTTAAAATATATTTTTACAGGATACGAACGAAAAATTATTTTACAAACTATTAGGTTCCAATATTGAAAAATATTTACCGCTTGTTTACACCCCTACTGTGGGATTGGTGTGTCAAAGATTTGGCCTAGTTTATAGAAGACCTAGAGGCCTCTTCATTACAATACATGATAGAGGAAACATTTACAAAATGTTAAGAAATTGGTAAGGTTACAACCAGATCTTTTATTTTCGTTAGTATGCCTAGTTTAGAAGCGCCGCCGTTGAAGCTTAGAAGCGCATGCAGCGCGCGCAAGCTTCAACGGCGGCGCTTCTAAACTTCTTCATAAGAACTCCATTACACAGCAGCAGGTTGAGTTACACAAAGAGCAGGGCAGTAGATGGAATTTCGATTGTGAAAACCCGCGGTCACACTTACCGAACTGCTTTAACTATACCGAAATAATTACAGGATTTAATTAAGCAATGAAGTCTATTTACCAAGTCCAACCATGATTTGCGCACTGGTCTACAGCGGCGCTGCGTGTTACAAACTGCGTGGATCAAATATTTGTATGACCTACAAGTCGTTGTTCGGGGTCTGAATGTTTGTGTATTTCTATATTTGATAATGCACACACGATACAGGAGAAATTCCTAGTGTGGGGCAACGTTTTTTCAAAAAAAGAAACAAAGAAAAGAAGCTTGGGCAGAGCAAATACAGAATAAGTAGTTTCAACTAACACTCTACTGTCAACTATCAGCCCAATTAGTTGGATCAGTTTTATCGACTCTGCTGCTCTTGCCCCGTCAACGGAGTAGATGGGAAGAATTGTTTTATTGACCCACTAGAGTTGACGTCGGTATTTAACGGAGTGTTTGGCACATGCAAACAGATCAAACAAATATTAGTTCCACGCAGTCGTTCGCTTAACCACTGCGCGAACCGTGAAGTCAAAATCGTCGTTCGAAAGTGCTACCCGCAAACAGATTCGGTTGATTAATTGTTACACATTTTTAGGCCTGTAGCGAATGTGCGCGCTATCTGTGTTACTGACGGAGAAAGAATTCTGGGTTTGGGGGATCTTGGTGCTTATGGCATGGGGATACCCGTTGGCAAGCTGTGTTTGTACACCGCGTTAGCTGGCATTCCTCCTGGTTTATGCTTACCGATCACATTGGATTGTGGAACAAATAATCAGGTAAGCTTAAGGTTATATCTATATTAATATTACAAAGCTAAAGAGTTTGTTTGGTTCGAACGCGCTAATTTCGGGAACTAGTTTTTTTTTTGTTTACGTGGTAAAATCATTAAACGAGTCCTCCCACCCAAGGCAGAGCGGGAGGGACTGTCAGACTCGTATTGACTAAAATCCACGGTGTCCTTCAATAGCCCTTTACGTTCCGGGGTCACGGTAATTCTTACAGTCCCGCGACTCACACACTTAAGCCTTTGTCAAACAAACAGGGATGGCGAATGCGAAGCGAGGCGTTTTTATTTGTAATGTATGGATTTGTTTGAATCCAGTCAAATAGGAAAGCGAAAGCGATCCGATAGCGTGACCGAACCGATGCGAAGACGGTGCGTAGGCGTATTTGCTCGGGTTTACGTCGTTCATAAAAAGCCAGCTAATACAACTGCCATGCCTCGATTCGCTTTCACCTGTCTGTCAAAGGCTTTAGGCAAACTTAACACAATACTAACGTAGCGCAAGCGTCAACACGACGCCATTTGTTAATGACTGCTTGCAAATAACGTCCTAATGGCGCTTGCGTTACGTTAGTGTTGTGTTAAGTACGCCTAAAGAGGGCATGTCACCATTATATCTCGCGTCCCCGTCATGTACACCGTTTACCTACTGGTTCGAATTGAAAAATATTTTTGTGATGGTTAGTCTATTTATCGAAAAAGGCTACAGGTTATATTACATCTTGCTGAAACCAACAGAAGCCGCGGGGGTGAAATCACCTTTAACAGCTAGTAGGTACTTAATACGTTTGTGAGACCCGTGTAGGGACATAAACGAGGTTGGGATGAAGCAGTGTAATGTTCATGATTTTAAAACTAATATGCTAATGTATGTTCTTAGAGTTGATATTTGTTTAACGATTTAAAAATCTTTATTGATTTTATTTTCCGGTTACCTTTTCAGTTGCTGTTAGAAGATCCGATGTACATAGGTATACGAGAGAAACGTCTTCGTGGTCAGGCATTTGATGATTTTATCCAAGAGTTCATGGATGCATGTTGTGAGAGATATACCCACAAAGTCCTTATACAAGTAATTTTTACCTTCTTGTTTATAATAATTTACCATAATCTTGCAGAACATCGGTGGTAATACGAGGAATAAAACGTCTACATATTATATTCTATTATATTATCGTCTAACATAGAATCTAACAGATTCATGTTAGGACAGTATAGTGTATTACGCTTTCTACCTACTATGTCTCGCCTTTTTTATTTTTTTTTACCGTGGTAAAATCATCAAATGAGTCCTCCCACCCAGGGCAGGGCGGCAGGGACTGTCAGACTTGTACTGACTAAAATCCACGGTGTCCTTCACGAGTCCTTAGCAACATTTTACATGAAAATGTTTTTTGATGGGATCCTTCTGTCTGTTAATCTATCCTTTATGACGAACTGCATTTTCCAACCTTTTTTTACCCTTTTATTTTATTCTTTATTTTTTTAAACTCGCCTATTTCAATGCACTTATCTTTCTCTAGGTTACCTATAATAAAGGCAGGACTTTAATTCATTGCTCCGATACAAAAGGTTGAACATTATCATCAAAGCTCGCATTAACCTCTCGGGCGCGTTACGTACACCCGGGTGTACATAAGCGAAAACGCCCCAGCGCCTTACGTACACACGTCTGTACATAACAGACAGTCGCTCATTGGACGTTGATTTTTATCATTTTCAATTATAAATCGCCCGAGAGGTTAAGCCATAATATTTTCAGCAATGACAAGTACACTGCGTTGTTCACAGTTTGAAGATTTCGCCTTGGGTAATGCTGTCCGTCTTCTTGACAAATACAAGTCATTATATTGTACATTCAATGACGATATTCAAGGTACTGCGGGTGTCGTAGTCGCTGGTATGTTTTCTGCTGTAAGAATCACTAAGAAGAAACTCGCTGAACACGTCTATTTGTTTCTCGGAGCCGGTTCCGTAAGTTGTTTATAATTTATTTATTTAGATAAAAATATATACAACATGGCAAACGAAGTAAAAATATTAAACATATAAAAAAGATAGAGAAACAAAAAAATCGTCTCACATCCATCTTCTCACAAAAGCTCAAACATCCACGACATACTTATATCCATCTCGACGCAAATAAATCACACTCTGGTGTCGATGGCTCTGCTGACATCAAACATTTGTGTAATCTACAAGCAGTTGTTCCGGGTCTGAGTGCTTGACTATGTGACTTTAAATGTTTCTGAACGTACCCACGACACAGCAGTTTCAAGTGAGTGACAACCTCAAGAAATAAAAATAAGGAAGTAAACTGTACCTACATATTTTCAGGCTGGCGTTGGTATTGCCAATTTAATTTGCGATGCAATGGTTCAAGAGGGCACAACAATGGAAGAAGCTGTAAAGAAAATCTATTTATTTGATGTTGATGGCTTTTTGTCGACTAAACGCCCGAGTGGCGTACCACCCCATGCTACCAAGTACGGCAAAGATATGGAACCAACGAAGGATTTTGCTGGTTTCGTCAAGACTATCAAAGCTACCGTCCTTATTGGTAAGTATCTATATAGGTACCAGCGACAAATGTTGCACGCCGACCTTTGGAAGTATAGTATGATCGACTAGTTTAGGCTTTGTATAGTGGTATCTCTGTCGCACAAACCACATCACAACGAGCGAAGAACCAGCCACACCGAGCGAGGAACCAGCCACACCGAGCGACGAACCAGCCACACAGAATGAGGAACTAGCCACACCGAAGGGCCAAAAGCAGTGTGTGACAGAGAACAAGCAACAAAAAATCAAAACTAGTCCATAGCGTAAGGTCGATGTACAAAGTATATCGCTAGTTCATGTAACAGTTCGTATATTTTCCAAATGAAAAATTACCTGATATTCGTTTGAAACTCAGCCGCGATAATAAACTGCGCTAGTCTTACCGAATTCCAAATTGGAATTCTTCATTAGGAAAACGAATTCGGAATCTGTGCATGTGCGGCCAGCCTAAAGTTTCGAGTTATACGCTTAATTTGCAATTAGAATAAGTGTAAATCATGTAACCGAACCTCTACTCGTCCTCACTTTCTATATATTTTTTTTAGGTGTGTCGACAGTGGGTGGTGCTTTTACGCCTGAAATTTTGAAACAAATGGCCCAAAATTGTGAACGACCACAAATCTATGCACTTTCAAATCCGACGATTAAAGCAGAGTGCTCAGCTCAGGAGGCTTATGACAATACTGAGGTACGATATATTTTCCTAATTTTTATGCACTTCCCATGTTATCTCTCCACCACCCTTGGTTGACTGGTAGAAAATGTTTGGTCAGCTGGAGGACGTGGCGGAACGCTTGTCAGGTTCGTGGGACTTTTTTAAAAGGGCAAAAAACGCCGAGAGAATGTGACAGAACAGGGAGGATTTTTAGTCAGTAAAAGTATGACAATCTTTTCCGGATCACACGCTATTCGTTAGAAACGTTCTCCCTTCCGTTCTACCCCGGTTGCAGACACTCGTGATGATTTACTAACACAAAAAAAAAGAATAAGAGGATTAATTATTTCACTAAAACCTTATTTTTTAGGGTCGTTGCATATATGCGTCTGGTTCTCCTTTTCCTCCGGTCAAATATAATGGGAAGACATACGTGACAGGCCAAGGAAACAACTCGTACGTGTTTCCGGGGGCGGCGCTTGGAGTACTCGCTTGTTGGGCTCATCATGTGCCTGATAGCATGTTCTTAGCTGCTGCTAGGGTAAGTCACAAGTATGATTCTGCTTTATTTTGAATTTCGTCTGGTCACACGCAACGCACGCAACAAGTTGTTATGTGGAGTAGAAAAACCTTTTTATTTATTTTATGTGCGACTAACGGCACTTAAAACCCCATGGATTTTTCTGAAGACGATGATTTTTCCATAATCATATTTTTTATGATTTTATAATACCCCTTTTTTGGCGTGATTAATAATTACAAGTAATAAGAGTCTCTGACGTATTCAGCGGTAGAGCAGACAGCCGACAGATGGACATGGCTAAACTGCAAGGTCTTGACTACGGGACTCTAAAATTGAATAATGACTTTGTGGCTTCTGATATATCATTTTTCTAGTGCTGTGCAAAAAACGTCACCGAGAAAGATTTAAGCATCGGTCGAATCTATCCATCCCTTGCTGATATTCCATCTTTATCTGTTAAAATTGCTGTGGATGTGATTGAGGATGCCTATAAAAATAGTAAGTATATACCTTGTTTATCTGAAACAAGCTTTCTCCGAGTCATCTATCAAACTATGGTCGGAAATTTATCAAAAAGACAGCAATTTTTTTGGTTTGTGTTTAAACACCTGCCAGAAATGCACCAATTTCAACTAATAGGTTCGAAATACCTGCCAGAATGTATAAATGTTCACAGAATTATTTCATGGAGTATTGCAGAAATGAAGCTGTGTTATCGAAGCCCCGCTGTGCGGGTCTTCTATTTCGTGTCCTGGATTTGAAGGAATCTAACTTAACTATGTTAAACATTTTGCGATTAGTCTTAACTCACTTTTTTTTTTTTTGCGTGGTAAAATCATCAAATGAGTCCTCCCACCCAGGGCAGGGCGGGAGGGACTGTCAGACTTGTACTGACTAAAATCCACGGTGTCCTTCACGAGCCCTTTACGTACCGGGGTTACGGTGAAGGGTAAGTCCCGCGACCCCGGCAGGCTCTGGCCCTCTACAGGCCCCGTCAATTTGCTGACACTCTTTGAGGCGCGCGTGGAACACAACGCGCCGTCGACCCGGGCATGGTCCATGGTCGGACAGCAAGTCGCCCATTACTCGCTGCCCGCATGCCCGCGCCTACGGTGGCCGGAGATCGTCCTGTGACGTCCGACGCCGTGGGCGTCTACCACTGCGGCTGGGATGGAGGGAGGACGCTGTCCTCTCCCTCAGGCGGCCCGCCTCCTCCTTCACGAGCATGACTGCTTCGCAGAAGGAGGCGACCGCTTCCCACTCCGTCTCGCCCCGCAGCATGGCCTCGACCAATGCTGGGCGCGAGAGGTCTCCGCCTATCGCCGTCGTGAGGACACGGCGGTGCTCTGCCCAAGCGGGGCAGTCCTGCACCGTATGCTCCACCGTGTCCTCCGGACGATCCTCGCAGTGGTGACACCCAGGCGTTTCTTCCCTCCCTATCAGACACAGGAACCTCCCGAAACTTCCGTGTCCGGTGAGGACCTGCGTCATGCGGAAGGTAAGGACGCCGTGACGCCTATCCAGCCACTCCTCAAAGAGGGGTCTTACCGCCGCGATTGCGGCGTGCCCGGACCTCGGTTGCGACAGTCGCTCCCTCCATACTGCCCTGAGATCGCGCCGGAGCTCTTCCCGCCGCGCCTCGACCTGTCGAGGCAGCGGGGATTCGCCCCGGCGCTGCGCCTCCACGCGCCATTCGTAGACGCGCTGGAGGGCAGTCGCCTCCAGATCCCAGGGCAGCAATCCTGCTAGGAGGTTGACTGATTCGCCGGCGATCGTGCGGTATCCCCGGATCATCCGGATAGCCATGACCCTCTGGCATGCGACCAGCTTGAGTGGTCGCGTCCGGATGCTTAGGGCCCACACAGGGGCCCCGTAGAGGGCCATGGACCGCACGACACCGGCGTACAGCCTCCGGCAGGAGGCGTTTGGCCCGCCGAGATTGGGCAGGAGTCGCCTGAGGGCGCCTGCTGCCTGGTTCAGCTTTGGGGCCAAACGTAGGAAGTGCTCCCTAAAGTTCCACCGGCTGTCGAGGACGAGTCCCAGGTACTTCATCGTCCTCCCGACGCCGATGCGAACCCCCTCCACCGTAATGTGGGACTCTGAACGTGGCGCGTTCAGACGGCCATGAAAGCACATGGCCTCTGTTTTATGCAGCGCCACGTCGAGTCCCAACTGCCGGATTCTTTGAGCGACTGTCGCCACCGCTTGCGTCGCCAGGTCGGCCGCCGCCTGGTGCGACTCTCCCTCCGCCAGGACGAGCGTGTCGTCGGCGTAACATATTACGCCGACGCCGTCAGGGAGGTCGCCGCGCAGCACCCAGTCGTAGCCGATGTTCCACAGGAGCGGCCCCAAGACCGATCCCTGTGGAACACCGCACGACATCTCTCGCCGGTTCCACTCTCCCCGGTGACCGGGGTAGATGACGGCCCTGTCCGTCAGGTAGTCCTCGACTGTGCGACGGAGGTAGGTCGGCACCCGGTGATACCGGAGTGCCTCCCTGATGCAACTCCAGGGCAGGGTGTTGAAGGCATTGGAGATGTCTAAAGACACCCCCAAGACGACCCTGCCCCGGGAAACCGCATCCCCCGTCGTGAGGGCCCTCACGCGCGTGATGGCATCCACCGTCGAGCGCCCCCTGCGGAAGCCAAACTGGCTCTCCGCAAGGTCCGGGCCCACCCGATTCAGGTGCCCGACGAGGCGGTTTGCAATTACTCTTTCAAAGAGCTTGCCCACCTCGTCGAGCAGCACGATGGGCCGGAATGCGGACGGAGAGTCCGCAGGGCGCCCGGGCTTCTGGATCAGGACCAGTCTCCCCGTCTTCCAACGAAGCGGGAACTGGCCCCTCTCCAGGCATGCGCTAAAGAGCCCCCCCAGTCGAGGCCCGAGAGTCCCCGAGGCCAGGACCCAGGCTTTTCCTGGCAGGCCGTCGGGTCCCGGGGCGGTATTTTTGGCCTTGAGCCGTTGTACCGCCACTCTCAGGTCTACCTCGGTCACCTCTGGAGCGTCGTAGACATCGTCGTCGCTGTGGTCCGCGTTTGCGTCAGCTTCACCGTCGGATTCCGTCGGAGACGGAGCCATGGGCGGGGGAGTATGCTCTCCCCGCGATGGGAACAGGGCGCTCACCACGTCCTCCGCGAACTGAGGCTGGAGACTCTGCGTCAACGGGGGAGCCCAGGGGCGGAGCTTTTGTCTCGCCCACTTATAGGGCCGGCCCCATGGGTCCCCGTCCAGGGTCTCCAGCAACTCCTTGCGGGCCAATTCCTTGGCCCGCCAGATCTCGTCGCGGAGGGCGGTCTTCGCTGCCCTGTAGCCCTCGTACAGCTCCGCCTCTACGGTCGCCGCATCCGGAGGTCGGGTGCGGCGCCTGCGGAATCTGGTGTACCGGCGTCGCGCGGCCACGCACGCCTCGCGCAGCGATGTAAGCTCGCGCGACCACCAGTACAGCTGACGCCGGGCGCGTCCTTGCCGGACCCGGGGCATGGCCATGTCACAGATCTCCGACATGGCCTCCCGGAACCACTCCGCCTCGTCGTTTATGCCGGCAGGCCTGTCCGGTGGTGACACCCAGGCCTGCACGATCGAGGCTTCCAGGAATAGCTCCCGGTCCAGCTGCTTCAGCGCCCATCGCGGACCACTTGGGTTCCGTCGGACCGGCGCGTCTGAGGTCTGGGCGGAGACGTCGAACCGGATATACCGGTGATCGGAGTAGGTCTCCACCTCCTCTACAACGCGCCAGTCGGTGACGCGCGGCGACAGGGCGGCGCTGGCGAACGTAACGTCCACCACCGACTCGCCCCTCCACCGCACGCACGTGGGGACAGAACCCCGGTTCTCGATGACCAGGCCCTGCGCCAGGGCCCAGTACTCGAGCATCCTACCCCGCGTATAGTCCGTGGCGGGAACCCCAAGCCACATTTTTGGCGTTGAAGTCCCCGAGGACGAGCGCGGGGAGGGAACCGTATGCGACGACGATGTCTCCTAGCTCCGATAGGGAGTCGCGGAACTCGGCGATAGTTCGGTTCGGGGAGAAGTAAACGCCTATTACAGCGATCTCCCCGAACCGTGCTGCGGCGATCCCGTGCCCTCTCTCGACGCGATCGAGGGGCGGGGTACCGGCGGCGGCCGACGAAATTAGGGTCACCGAGCCGTCCAGGTCCGCCACCCAGTCATTTCTGGGCAGGACAAAGTACGGCTCGGCGACCACGGCGACATTAATCAACCACTGCGCCATGCTCTGGAGCAGGAGATCCTGAGCAGCGGCGCAGCGGTTGATGTTCGCCTGGAGGAAGCGCAATGGAGCCATTAATTGGAGTCCATTGCGGCCTCCTCCAAGGCCCTCTGTGAGGGCGCAGCCACGGCGGCAGCGGCAGAAGCGGCGGCGGCGGCGGCAGCGGCGGTGGCGGCGGCAGCGGGAGCTGCGGCGGCGGCGGGAACGGCGGCGGCAGAGGGCCTACCTCTGCTCCTGGTTTTGGCGGGGGGCGCGCAGGCCTTGCCCCCTGCCCGGTGATCGGCCGGCTTGCCAGCCGCCGCACATGCGAAGCAGTGCGGCGGGGCGGAACACGAGCCGGCCTTGTGACCGGGCTGACCGCAGCGGAAGCAATTGTCGCTGCGGTCGACCTCCGAGGTGCACACACATGCCGCGTGGTTACCCACTTGGCAGCGGAAGCACCTCAGAGGCCTGGGCTCCAGCAGTTTCACCTGCGCGGACACCCAGCCAACCAGGAGCCTTCGGCTCTCCTCTATCTTTTTGGCCGCCGGTACGGGGCAGCTGACTGTGATGGTCGGCAGCCCCCCGAAGCCAGGGCGTAGGATGCCTGCCTTGACCTGTTCGGCAGGGCATTCCCCAGCCCTGGCAACGGCGGCCACGACGTCCCCCTCCGAGACCGAGTCGTCCAGACCCATAACGCGCAAGTCAGCGCGCTTAATGGGCCTGGACACTCGGGCGTCCTCCGCGTCTAGGGACGCTCTGAGCCTTTCGGCCAGAGCGTCAGCGGTAGGGCCGCTGTCCGCGCCGGGGATCGACAGGAGTCTGGCCCCCGTCGCGGTGACGTGCACCCGGAGGCCCCCGTCGACTCCCAGCTCCCGGAGGTCCACCGCCTCCCTCGCCTTTGCGAACACGTCGCGGTACGTCACGCCCCTCTTGACCGCTTCCGGCTGTAGTGTGATGACTACAGCCGCGGTCTTAGGGGCGCGGAGTCTGGCCGCGACGGTTCGCCTCTTGCGCTGTCGCTGCCGCCGCCTTTGCCTTCTTTGGGCACTTCGCTCTCCGACCACCTGCCATTCGGCATCGGCTGGAGGGGGCTGAGAGTGCCCTGAAGGCTGTGAAGGCAGCCGGGACGCCGCCGCCGCCGGGGGGGCACCCTTCTTTGCCGCCGCCGCAGACTTTGGAGCTGCCGCTGCCGCCGGGACCTCCCTCACCGGGGCTGCCCTTGTCGGCGCCTTTTTTGCCGCCGCGGCTCTACCCGGGGGCTGTTTGGGCGGCGCCGGAGGCTTCGCCGCGGCCCGCTTCTCCGGGGCCGGCTTAGGCGGCGTGGAGGCCGCAGCAGCCGCGTACGAGGTCGCCGCGAGCGGGGGGCGCAGGATGCGGCCTTCTAGCACCGCGAAGCGCTGATTGAAGGCCGCCAACTCCTGCCGCACCAGATTTAGGACAGCACTGCTGTCCTCCGCTGGCTCGGGCAGGGCCTGCGGCTCCTTACCCCGCTTCTGCGGGACCTCCTCCCGGCGGCCTGCCTTCCGCAGTCCGGCCAGCTCCGTCTTTAGATGGAGGTTCTCCTTCTGGAGAACCTCCATCGCGGCCGTCAAGCGGGCGACCTCCGCCCGCATTTGGGACATATCGTCCTCTGCCGTTGATGCGGGCGGAGCCTGGCCGAGGCTAGCCGCCGCCACTGCCGCCATAATCTTGGCAGTGGCCACGCCTGCGGCCCGATCTTTTGTCGCCCGCTTTCCCGGGTTTGTGGAGGCCAGGCTGCGGACGGCCGCCTTCACCGCCTCCTCCAGGGTGGGCTCCTCCTGGCACCCTCTACCGCCGGTCCTGCCTCGGCCTTTACCCCGAACACTCGTCGGGATCTTCCGGCCCGAGGCAGGCTCGTCGTCCGAGGACAACGAATGGGGCCGCTTGAGGAAGAGTTTCCTCCTCTCGGCGGCCCCGTTTCCTCCTCCGCGCCCAGAGCCAAGGCTCTGGGCGCTGATGGCGTCTGACGCTGAGTCGGACTCCGACATCGAAGACGGCGTCAGCACCATCCTCTTCTTGAGAGCGGCACTCTGTGCCCGCTCGTTCGGTGCCGGTGAGGCGGACGTGCTGGACAAGTCCAGCGACTCCACCTCACGGGCACGTGAGCCTCCCTGGCTCTCTGCGGCGACTGCCGGTTGTTGGGGGGGATTTTTTCTTGGTTTTTCCATATGGTTCCCACGATTATGGGGGATAATGGTCCACCTGAGCAGAGACCCCTGTACTCAGGTAAGCCTACGTCTTTACGACATTTATTACTCGCCAGGGGGTCGGCCGGTCCCAGATGAAGTATCTGGGTCTGGTGCTGGACGAGAGGTGGCGCTTTGGCCCGCATTTCAGCGGGCTGTCGACGCGCCTCTTGAAAGCCGCGGACGCCCTCTCGTGGCTCCTCCCCAACCTTGGGGGGCCTAAGGCGAAATGCCGGCGCCTGTATGCCGGCATCCTCCGCAGCATGGCCCTGTACGGGGCACCCATCTGGGCGGACTCCCTCCACAGGAGGGAGAACGCGACCGCCATCCGCAGGCCCCAAAGGGCCATTGCACAGCGGGTGGCGAGGGCCTACCGCTCAGTGGGCTTTTCGGCGGCGTGCGCTCTGGCCGGCACCCCTCCTTGGGAGTTGGAGGCTTGGGTGCTGGCCAGAGTATATGAGTGGACGGCGCGCCGGAAGGCGCTCGGGGAGCGCCCCGCCGCCGAAGAGCGGGAGGCCGTGCGGCGGGAGGCGAAGGACGCCATCGTCCTCCACTGGACGGAGGACCTCGCCGCCGCCGCCTTTGGCCGCCGGACGTTGGACGCGCTCGGTCCGGTTCTGCAGAGCTGGCTCGAGCGTTCCCACGGTTTCGGCGCAGCACACCCTCGAGGTGTGCCCGGCTTGGTCCGAACCGCGCCGCGGTCTAACTGCGGCTATTGGGCAGGACCTCTCGCTTCCCGCTGTGGTCGAGGCCATGCTGGGGAGCGAGGAGGCCTGGACGGCGGTTGCCTCCTTTTGCGAGGACGTGATCTCGCAAAAGGAGGAGGCGGAGCGCGTGCGGGAGGACGATCCTCTCGCGGCGCCGCTCCGCAGACGTAGAGGCCGGAGAAGGCGCCGTCCTCTTGGTGGCGACGGGACTTTGCTCCCGCCACCACCTTCGTAAGTCATTCCCGGGCCCGCGTGAGGGCCCGGCCTGAGGGCAATCGTCGGCGGAGGACTGGAAGTGATGGCTGTGCCAAGATTCCCAGTCCCCGCCACTCAGACGAAGCGGGAATGCCGCTGGGTATTTTTAGTGGGTATACCGGGTCAGACCGGGGAGTCCCACATACCCCTCCGATTGGAGGGTATGCGTAATGCATTTTTTCCCAGCGCAAAAAAAAAAAAAAAAAAAAAGGGGGTCGGCCGGTACCCTGGCGAGGGTAGCACTAGCGACTGATTGTTCAAAAGAACTCCCGTCAGCCATACATCTCCTCGCGGTGCTCCGCCGCTTGAGATTCGGGGTGACTTTTTATAGAGGTTTTCTACCTCGCGGCCCGGCCGGTTAAGCCAAGGCCCTCGACCCCCGTCGAAAGTCAGAGACGTGATCCTGACAATCTTCGGGGCTACGAGATTATAGCGGTGGCAAGAGGAGGTGGGAGTGCAATACCTCCTCCTGCCTGCCCGGCGGCAGGGTAAGTGCACGCCGTGCCCGCTCTTGCTCCAACCACTGTGCCCTCTGCTGAGCAGAGGGACACGTGGTGGAGCGACGCGACAGGATATTAGCATACGGGCAAGGAGACCCCGTAGGGGAGTACTTGCCCGCATCCCAGGGCGCACCGTCCCGAGAATCTGGGCTTCCCCCCGGACGTATCCGGAAAGGAACTTCCAGCCTCGGGCACTCGAGGAGGTTTCCTGTCCTTAGCACCCCAGTCTTAACTCACTTGCCGAAAGATACTCCGTTGCGTTAATTAGAAATATGAACAGATTTTTTTTTATTACTTTACAGATCTTGCGAGCGTTTACCCTAAACCGAAGAACTTAGAAAAGTTTGTATTGGATTACATTTACAAAACGGATTATGAAAACAATATACCAAAAATGTATAAGTATCCCGAACCATCTGGGGTAAAGGTTAAATCGATTAAAGAGATGATGGAAGCATTGTAAGTATTTGTTTTTTCTTTTTGTAGTTCTATGTTACATCGCATTCTACATCATCGTCGCATTACCATTCGGGTTCGGAAATAGCGGGCTAGTCACGAGACGCATACTTGCGTACCCTGTGCGTTTGCTGTGCTTTTTATAAAATCATATCACTCAAGCCTCAAGAATTATCTTGCCCGTTGGTCGACTACTGAGCGTAGGTTCGATTTCCAGGTCGAGATGTAGTACTATTTTTTCCCATTTGTTTCTGAGTAGCAGTCCGGAGTTGCTCGATACGTAGCGGATAGTGGCCTAATTATTAGGAAAAATAATTTGTTAATTTCTTTTTCAGTAACAAGAAATATAAAAAATGAGAAATAAAAATCTGCGAATACTTCCTTTTTTATACTGTCAAATATACAGACAAATTGAATAAGGTTGGTGTTTTTGTAATATTTACTTTTTATGGATCCAAAAAATAATATCGTGAAGTGATTAGAAAGGGATACAAATAACTGTTAGGCATTTAGTCGCCCGCCGGCTTAGTACAGAATAAGGACTATTAACATCCGAAATTAAAATTTTATCTCAATTTATCTGTCTTCTTTTCCACTCGTATCTGTCAACAGTAACTTGAAAACTATGTTTAGCCGAAAAATACCTTGAGAACTTACGTTAAGCCGAAAATTACTTTGGGCAATTATTAGTTTTTAACAATAATTAATTTTAGTAGGATCGTTATAATCTTGTTAATGTTATTTTTTTTTAACATTTTAAATAAACTTGAAAATTATTCCACAGGAACATTATATCGGGATTAAAACTATCCTATGTGTTAATCCAGGTTATAAACTATCTGTATACCTTATTTCATCCGATTCAGTTCTGTAGTTTTTGCGTGAAAGAGGAACAAACATCCATCCATCCAATCAAATTTTCACGTTTATAATATTAGTAGGATAGTTTTTTTTTATCGTGGTAAAATCATCAAATGAGTTCTCCCACCCAGGGCAGAGCGGGAGGGACTGTCAGACTCGTACTGACTAAAATCCACGGTGTCCTTCAATAGCCCTTTACGTTCCGGGGTCACGGTAATTCGTACAGTCCCGCGACCCCGGCAGGCTTTGGCCCTCTAGAGGGCCCCGTCATTTTGCTGACACTGTTTCAGGCGCGCGTTGAACACAACGCACCGTCTCGACCCGGGCATGGTACATGGTCGGACAGCGAGTTGCCCATTACTCGCCGCCCGCATGCCCGCGATTAGTAGGATAGTAGGATAATATTAGTAGGAAGAAGTAGGAAGTAAGATTAGTAGAATAGTATTGATGTGGCCACCACAGGCCTCTGACATAGCATCGCATAGTATGTTACTCATAATCATCATATCAGCCCGGGATCACCCACTGCTGGGTATAGGCCTTCCCCTTTTTACGCCATGTCTCTTTAGTATGTTACTCACAAGCATTTTATTTTTTATGTTTATTGCACAGGTTAAATGATGCCAAGGTCATTTGTCTGCACCTCTGAGGAATCAAACTGCTGAGTGCGGGTACTTTCGTGTTTCGCATACGTGAAGTTTTAGCATGAAAAGAAAATTGACATCGATTTATGCCATGTATAGATTTATGTATTATTGTGGATAACTAGAGAAGATACTAAAACTGTACCGCATGTGTTATGTTGTGTTTTCACAATGAAAATATTGTAAAATCTGTCTTGATAAATTATTTTGTTTATTATATAAAAATAAAATCATGATTAAACTTTTTGGTTTTATTTCAAAATAACAAAATTGACTTAAACTACTAGGATACCGTGATTTTTTTTAGCAAGATGCTGTTTGAATTTGGGAAATAATTAACCGATCCACAAAATACTAACTCGGCCAAGAATATTACAACATTGTTTATTTTACTATAATAATATTTATCTACTATCATGCTATTAATCCTCTATAAAAGAACCTATAACAATTAGCTTATTGCCAATATTAAAACACTCAATGCTATAATGATCATTATATCATCCAAACGCGTGTTATAATGAATTTCAAAAAAGAACATTCTCATGCAATGACATTTTTACCACCAGATCGCTAACATTTTGAAAAAAGAACAATAAATTGTAGACTAATTCGTAATTTCGGATTCTCGTCTTATCGTGTTATTTCCCGCCATCTTGAATTCACATAGTTCTGTACAACACCCTATGGTATGAAAATCTTTTATAGAGAATTCACATCATGATTGTAGATAAAGTCTTGTATGCAACTGTTATAATTAGGTATTAAAACACTCATGTGATACTATTATCACACTCGGCTACGCCTCGTGTGATAAACCCACATTCGTGTTTTAATACCCCTGATTATACAACAGTTGCATAAATAACTATTATGTCACTTGATTGGTTCCACAATCACACAACATTACGTATTACGCCTGCAGGTTACCGTCGAAACACTGAAAAGACAAAAAAAAAACGACGGGTTGCACTCTGGGAGTGCCGGCAGAAGTGAAAACTTCAATAGTAATAAACACACACGAACATTCGCCGACTTACGAATTTTCGATCAGGTCACGTGTCCTGACGCGAGTTTAACATTTTTTACCCATTCCAAAAAGTGCACAATGCCGTTAAAGAAGTTTTCACTTCAAAAAAATTATTTTACAATAAAAAAAAAATAACAAGTGTCTAGGATTTTTTTGCAAAAATGTTTTCTTCTTTAGCTGTCCTTGTTCTACCACAGAGGATAATTGCCATTTTTTATTAACTGGGCATTTTGCTACTCTATTTTTTTGGTAGATTTATAATCAATCAGAGAGTTTTTAGTATTTTTTCTACATCACCACTTGTCAGTTATTACAAGAATTGTCGTAACTAAGATTTCGTCTTAGATTTTATTAATTTTATTTTGGAAATGTTTTCTATAATTTGGAGGAACATTTTGTTAGTAATTGTTGTATAATTTGTCCGGCGATAAATTCGTGCTTCCTGCGAAGGAGAAGCCAGAACTAGCCATTATCTTTTTACAAAGGTTGATGTTTGTTATATTTTAATAGGTTCAAAAAACGTACCAACACCGCAAGTATAACTCGCTGGGCATCACTCAAGAAGCCAAAACACCCGCCAAATGCACATTTTTCGAAAAGTGCATTAGAATTCGCTGTTCCTAGCGACACGGTTGTTACAAATATGAATAAGGGCTTCGAACGTCTAAGAAATCCGCGCTTTAACAAAGTACGTATTGAATATACCCTAAAATCACTTTATAGAAATCGATTGTTTAAGACAGCTTCGATATCTCCTACTTTTATTACAATCCATAAGGCACAGGACAAAGACAGGGTGCCTCATCAGGTAATACCCTGGAATGTTGAGGGGTATTGAAGAATCACAGTGGATTATAGTCATTACGAGTCTGACAGTATGACTTGGAGGACTATTTCATGATTATACCAAGATAAAAAAGGGTGTCTTTATGAAGAAGCAGGTTGGTACATACGTGTTTGTAAGTGTCTAACCCGACCAGCACCGACCCGTCTCGAACTGTCTGTAACAATCATAGAAATTTTCTTTTACGACTCGGCACAACATAACATGGTACCATATTTGCTGTGTCCAGTACAAGGCTAGACGCAGAGGTGGACACTAAGTGTATTTTATACATAATTCTTACGTAATTAACGCATATAATTCCAGCCACATAGGTTTGTCATTGTTGGCGAAAAATATACTGCACTACTTACCATTGTATAATAAAAGAATAACTATTTTCCACTAAAATGTTTATACTCGTAGTACTGGTAAATCGGCTATGTTCATGTTTCTAAATTAGCATGCACGTTGCGATATTACAGCCAGAAGTGCACTATTCTTGTGCATTGAACATTAATCTGACCTTTATTTTATATTATTAGAGTTTATATTTGCGTGTATTTTTCTAGGGTCTCGCATTTTCTTTATCAGAGCGTCAGACACTCGGAATCCATGGTCTTTTATCAAGCGAGTTTAGGACGCTTGAACAACAAATGGCTATTTGCAGACTATGTGTTGACAGATACAAAGGCTTATTGGACAAATATGTCTATTTGTCGGACTTACAGGTAAATTAGAAAAAAATCTATAAACTGTTTGTCACAGATACCGCATGTAAATGAGAAAGATCCTTTAAAGATGAAACTGTCTGAACGTCGAGCTTCAAAACAGTTTTTTCTATAATAGGTTTTCAATTTTATAGTAAATAAACCTGAAAATCGACCAAAAACAAACCGTAACTTCAACGCTATCGTGACGCTGAGCTTTATCTATACATATAATAAATCTGTAGAAGGGTCAATTCCGTACATTGAAAATATTGAAAAAATAAATAGCGGGGGGTGTTGCAGGGGGGGCTGGCTGGTGGTGTGGATGGATGGATACCAAACCCAAATATGTGATTAAAAATGTTTTGTCTGTCTGTCTGTCTGTCTGTCTGTCTGTCTGTCTGTATATGCAGGCATCACGTGAAAACTAACGGTTCGATTTCGATGAAACTTGGTATAATTATACCTTATTATCCTGGGCATAACATAGGATACTTTTTATCCTGGAAAAATACGTAGAAAAAAAATATATCTTATTTTTCAGTTTTATTCATAGACGTTGTTCTGTAAAACCGCGATCTCCTTAATTATTATAGGCTTAGCCGTATTTGGGTCCAATAGATATTTATAAGATGTCATTGTCAGAGTTACTCAAAATGGAGAAATAAACCATCCACGCGAAGACCGACATCCGCGCGGACAGAGTCGCGGGCGGAAGCAAGTGGGGAATAATTACTATAGTTGAACACCAATGTCAGGCACTAGCTGCTTGACATTCTGCTGAACTGAAACTATTTAGCGCAGCCATGGGGCACATAATTATCATTCCTTTTTATTTTAGTTTTATTTATTGTTACTGTTGTGTGCTCATGTAGCTTATTTAAAATAATTTATTTTTCTACTTTCAGGACACAAATGAAACTTTATTCTTTTCGTTACTGAAGCAAGATTTACGAAAATATATGCCGTTGATAAATTCTCCGACTGTAGGTTCAGCGTGCCAGAAGTTTGGTCTCATCTACAACAGATGTAAAGGGCTATTTGTAAATATACACGATAGAGGACACGTCATTGATGTTTTGAAGAACTGGTGAGATATTAAATTAGTTTATTCTCCCGTGATATGAGGTTTTCTTTGCAATCGTAGAAACTTGACATCTCGATGATGCTTAAGGGGCATTTACACTGGTCTATTTTTCGGTCGATTTGCCTAGTGATCGGGTGGCCTGAATGAATTAAATTGTTTAGTGTCGTTGAGCTCATGTCGAATCACCACGATTTGAAAAGCCGTTCATCATTTCAGGCCAGAAAGTGACATCCGGGCTGTTGTAGTGACAGATGGAGAAAGAGTACTGGGACTCGGTGACCTGGGAGCACATGGTATGGGTATATCCTTGGGAAAGACGACACTGCTCACAGCACTTGCTGGTATTAAACCACAGCAGTGTCTGCCTGTCTGCCTTGATACCGGGACCAATAATAAGGTGAGTATCTAATATTAGAATAAGGCCATCACGACCAGAATGATGATGATGTGATGGACAAGTGGTCGAAGCTTTACGCGTTTTTCAACTAATATGTACTTTCTGAGTTTATTTTACCCATCATTGACGCCAGTGATGGAAAAACATCTATCTATACATATAATAAATCTGTAGAAGGGTCAATTCTGTACATTGAAAATATTGAAAAAATAAATAGCGGGGGGTGTTGCTGGATCGATACCAAACCCAAATATATGATTAAAAAAATTTTTGTCTGTCTGTCTGTCTGTTTGTGCAGACATCACGTGAAAACTAACGGTTCGATTTCGATGAAACTTGGTATAATTATTCCTTATTATCCTGGGCATAACATAGGATACTTTTTATCCTGGAAAAATACGTAGAAAAAAAATCTTATTTTTCAGTTTTATTCATAGACGTTGTTCTGTAGAACCGCGAAAACACGTTGCATTACCCGCAGTGGATTCAGCGCCGTAATATTTATAAGATGTCATTGTCAGAGTTACTCAAAATGGGGAAATAAACCATCCACGCGAAGACCGACATCCGCGCGGACGGAGTCGCGGGCGGAAGCTAGTATGTAATAAATATAAGTCTCAAATCGCCGACCAAGCTATAGCAGGTATGGTGAATAATGCTCGTGTATAATGCTCTGGCATATTTCTGCCCTAACAGGCGTTGCACGGGGCTACGGTCAGGTCTTTTAGGAGGAAACGGGGACTCCACTCATGTGTTGATGGTGACCACCGGGGTGGTTTTAATGAGTTAAAAATCCCATACTCCCCGGTGTTATCCCCAAAGATCGAAAGCCTTTTGAAGGTTTCCCACGATAACAAAAAATAAAAAGGCGGGGTGATACGTTATTTATTTCACACAAACTTACATACTATGTACTAGCAGAATACATATATGGATGTAAAATACTATGTGAGGATGTTCTATTCCAGATGCTTATAGATGATCCTCTTTACATTGGACTTCGGGAACAGAGGTACCCCCGCCAACCATATGACGAACTTGTTGGAGAATTCTTGGGTGCAGTTAAGACATTATATGGACCGCAAACGTTAGTGATGGTTAGTGCTACAACAACATTTATTCTGCACATTGTTTTGATGACGTACTGTTTCTTCTACAAATCTGAAAGTAATAGTACAAGATCGAACACTTGTGCAAATAATACATTAAGCTAAGGTATAACTGCGACGTACCCTGTATCATCATCGTCAGCTGCTAGATTTCTATTGCTGAACATAGGCCTCCCCCTTAGACTCCCACGCCGAAAGACAGTTCACCACGTCTTGCATTCATTGGACGAACCCTGTATACGGTACGCCATTTGTAACGATTTGGAAGTCAAGCCACTTATCGTGCCAGTTTCGAGATCATCCATGAAAGCTAGGTGAAAATCGTTTTATGTATGTCTCATGCGTTATTGACGCTTCAGTTTAGCCAAAGCGCCATATTGCCATATATCTCCAGAAATATTTTGTTCCTTATTGAGTTTCAATAAACCTGGAGAAGAATTAGGCAAGTCACCTTGATACCAAAGTCTTATAAAAATTGTGTCGCACTGTGTTTGGATGGGGTAATTCACTGAAGATAAATTATAAGGTGTCAATAAGCCAGATTCTTCATAAAAGTTACCCTTACAGATGGAAGATTTCTCCACGAAAAATGCTCATCGCCTTCTGAATTTATTTCGCGATGATTATTGTTTATTTAATGATGATATTCAGGCCACAGCTGCCGCAGTAGTTGGTGGCCTTATGGTAGCGTGTCAGAAGATCACTCGACAAAAACTGAGGGATCACACTTACTTATTTGTTGGCGCTGGCGCTGTAAGACTTTTTTCGATTTTGTAATTTTAATATATTTGTATATACTCGTATGTAAATCAATGCCACTTTTCGTGTAATTTTATAACTCAAGAACGGGCTCATTTATCCAAATCAAATGTTTAGGCTTTGTTCGGACTATTTAGTAGATGGTTTATGTCAAGTTCGCACAGAATCGGTCGAGCGTAACAAATTATGTAGTAGTAGCAGTATTAGTAGTGTAGTAGTATTGATTCACAGAATAAATACTACTAAGAAGTTCACGGGGTCTGCTAGTTAAAGAATAAAACTAAAAAATAGGACAACGTCTGGTTTAAAATAATTTATTTTTTGTTTAGACGGGCGTTGGCATCGCCAATTTGCTGTCCGAAGCGATGATTGAAGAGGGAATCTCTAGCGCCTCTGCTAGAAACAAGTGCTTCATGTTTGATCTTAACGGTCTTCTGGCACTGAACTCAAATGTAGAAATACCTGCTCACTCTAGAAATTATTTCCGAGATTTGGACCCAGAGCCGAATTTAATTAAGTGCATTTCAAAGTTTAAAGCAACATGTTTAATTGGTGAGACTTTTGATCATTTGGCCATGACTTCGGTCGTGGAGATTGCGTAGGAGTGACATAATTACACTGGGTGTAATTTATCTATAATATGTATGTATTTAGAAATATATAAGTATGTTTATCAGTTGTCTAGTACCCATAACACCAGCTCTGCTTAGCTTGGGACTAGATGGCGTTGTGTGATAGTTGTGGAATATTTATTTATATTTTATTTATATGTGTCTCCCCCTTAAGAATATAAGACTTATCAATCGAGCAAATAATAAGACGAAATTCCATTTACTTTGCGTTTCAACTAAGAATAAGTTGACCTTTGCCGCCAAGGTCATCTTATTCACAATTGATGCCAAGCCATAATTTATTGTGACGACAATTATTATTTTTAACAAATAGGTAAATAGTTTGTGCAAATTAATTTTCAATAATATATTTATCGTTCATTTAAGATCGTGTCTGTATTAGAAAAGAGTTACTTTTTTTTAGTTGAAACGCATTTTTTAGTTGAAGCTATAAAGTTGTACCATTATGTACAACTTTTTTATGGTGAAACTTTTCATTTGCTTGTCAAAGAGAACTAAAAATCAGACAATATTCCACACATTCCTTTTTTTTCAGGTACAACGGCATCCCGAGGTGTGTTCACACCATCCGTGTTGATGGAAGTTGCCAAAAATACTGAGCGGCCCCTGATCTTTGCGTTGTCCAATCCAACTTATTTGTCTGAATGTACTGCTCAAGAGGCTTATAAAAATACGAATGTATATATCATAAATATGGATGATAACTGTTTTTTATTTAAAGAAAGAGATTTATAATAAAAACCGGTCAAGTGCGAGTCGGACTCGCACACGATGGGTTTCGTACCATTATTTGTATAAAGGAAAAGAAACATGTTTGTTGTATGGGAGCCTCCTTAAATATTTATATAATTATGTTTTTTACTATTTATTGTTATAGCAACAAGAGAAATACAACATAAGTAAAAATTTTATCTGTCGTAACTATTGTGGTTCATCAGTGACAGCCTGGTGGCAGACTAACAGATAGACAGACAGACGGACATCGAAGTCTCAGTAATAGGAACCCGTTTTACTTTTTGGGTACGGAACCCTAAAATTTATTATGTCATGTCTCTCCCCCTAGGGTCGTTGTATTTTCGCTTCGGGATCGCCGTTCCCTCCGGTATTGTTTAAAGGACAGCGGTTCTATACTGGACAAGCCAACAATTATTATATCTTCCCCGGAGTAGCATTGGGAGTGATCGCTGCACAAGCTAGCCGTGTTACTGACGCTATGTTTCTTGTTGCTGCTAAGGTCAGTGTTATGGTCCATACTTACATAAGGTTCTACTCGATCCAACACATTATTATACTCAAGTACAGTAAAAATAATTTAAATATGTAGTCTAGTATGTCTTTAGTGCATGTCCTGGTAACTAGATGGAACTTGATCATTTCAGTGTGGCCGTAAGCGGCGATTTCATATGTTTGATATTTCCGCACCAGCCGCCGCTACCGTGCTAGCCTCGCAGTGTATTTGAGCATAAATACGTCGGGTAAAAATCACGGCACGGGATTATTATCCATACATTCAACATTAATGTATCGAGTGGCTTATTTGGGCACGATGTATCTACATAATGCTCGAGTCAAGTTCGCCGACTTACTTCGAGTAGGAGCGAAGCAAGATAGTGTTGTATATTTGTATTTGTATTGGTGTAATTTGAGGTATCTTAAGTGGAATCTTACAAAAACACATACAAAACTATTTATAGGCACTGGAGCATACACAAAATAACTTCAACAATTATTATTTATGAGTACGAACTTCCATTTATCAACATAAAAGATACTACAGCCAGTCAGGCGGGACCCATGAGACACTGCCTGACATCTAGGCATATCTTTCATAGACGATTTCCTACGAAATGTTGGTTCTATCATGCAAAACCTCAGGGTTTCTATGCGTTTGTGGCGCCATCTACAACTTGTCATAGATGGCGTCACAATCACACAACATATCGTATGAAATTGTTTATAAAAAGTGCCTAGATGACGTTCAGTGTCCCGTGGGACAATGTCATTCATTGTGTAACTAGGGACCCCACCATTAAAGTATTCCTGCAGAAAATAGGTGGTACTACATTTTTTAAATGCAGTTTGATATAATGACGTAGAAACTTGCACCGCGTCAAAAAGACTTTAGTCGGCGCGAACTCTACGTAGTACACTGAAAGTTGTGTAGATGTCACTAGAAAATAATACACAGTAGAGCCCGCGCCACCACTTATGACCCGTGGGAAAATCAACGACATTTCATGAATGCAATTTAATGTAACGACCTCAGATTAAATAATGTCCAGATTCCGTTTTCGAAAAAAAAGGAAACGTTTTATGTGAAGCCACTTTTTATAAATGTGTGAGTGAGCGCCACGCCACGCACATATTTAAATGTTTTCTTTGGAGCACTTGTTTTACGTAGGAATCGACAGACGCGGGAAATGTTTACCCGGTGTTTTTGGCTTCAATTCTCAGTGGCCTACTATCAATCTGGTCATTTTTTAATCTAAGGTAACGATATAGACACTAGCACCGCGTGAAAAGGTAATGAGTGTGGGCGCGGACTCTAATCTAGGACTTTCATTTCTCTCATGTGAAACAACACCATTTAGGTATACGAGCTGCAACTTCGACTTTATTTTAATGGGTTAATATTTAAATTAACTTTTTATGATCGTTGCAGACTTTAGCCCGACATGTCAGTGACGAAGATGTCAAACTTGGCCGTATTTACCCCGACATCAATAATATCCTTTCTATATCACAGTCCATTGCTGCTGACATTGTTTCATATGCATGTACGGAAAGTAAGTGTTACATTTACATTTAATGTTTTTTTTGTGTATTCATGGGAACAACTTTTTACATAGTTGCCAATAAATTAATGTTTTTGTAATACCGCTTTGATATGAAGGTTTATTCCTAGAGTACTTAACACGTTAAGCGCCACGGGGGACAACATATGGGCCTCACTTTGTAGTCGAAAGGGCGAGGTGGCGTTTAACGTGTTAATTTTTTTTAAAACACATTCTGTCTTACTACAAAAAGTTAAACAGCTATTGAACACTTGTCTAAAATAACTGTCAACTGCAAAACGGCATTTGACGTTGATGTAAGGGTTATTTTGCAGTTACACTTTTTTAGATAAGTGTTCAACAGATGTTTATCTTTTTGTGGTAAGACGGTAACTGTCTTTTATTGTTTAACAGCTGTTAAACTTTTTGTAGTAAGGCTGCTTCTGTGCAGGTATATTATTTTTTCAATTACTAATTGCGTTGAAAAGGGTAAATCAAATTGATTGGTTGTTTAACTATTGTTTTACAGATCTATCAGATTTATATCCGAAGCCAAAAGATTTTAATAAATTTATACAAAAACAAGTATACGAATTTAAATATCGATCCAAAAATTTGGATGACAATCGTGTACCTGAGAGTAAAGATGAAAGTGAAATCAAGACAATCGAGAGTAAAGATGAAAGTAAAATAAAGAAAATCGAAGTTCTTCGCCAAAGTATACTGTAAGTACAGTTAAATCAAAACGTGCTTCGATAAGCTTCGTTTGGCTATCTCAACTGTGTAGGCTGTACAGGTTTACTAGTAATATAGTTGGTCAACTTAAAAAATGTAGAAAAAGTAGGTTCTCAGTTCGACCTATATGTTTGCTGATTTGAAATTTTCTCGCGTTTAGCTGAACCGATTTTAATAAGGTTTTCAGAGGTATTCTTTACATTCTGGAGAAGGTTTTAGTATTTAACAATAACGGATATCCCGTAACGTTGCCCGCATGGATCCGTTTTTGCTTATTTGGATTGTAGATTTTCGAATATTTATAAAATTTTACGAATATTTATAAAAAAAATATAAACGACTAAAACAAACATAAAAAAGTGTAAAATAAATTTCCTTTCGGAAGTCGGTAGCCCTAGTCAATGAAATAAAAAACAAAACCTCCAACTTCCGAAAGAAGTGTTATCTACACTTTTTTTTTCTGAAAGTGCAAAGTATTATTAGAAAAAATACATCATGGTGAAAAAAAAGGAAAGTTTTTATTTAACTTTAACAACAG
Organism: Agrotis puta; assembly: GCA_943136025.2. Lineage (NCBI taxonomy): Eukaryota > Metazoa > Arthropoda > Insecta > Lepidoptera > Noctuidae > Agrotis > Agrotis puta. The sequence continues at coordinate 12,501,800 of OW964172.2, forward strand.
TTTTACTTTACAGTCGCGATCGTACACAAAGTAAAAGACGGCGACCAAGAAGCAAGGAACCACCTACTTCAGTATAAACTTAACATGCTATTTATAAACTAGTTTATGATTTCGATACGATAACATTATTTTGCATTTGAAGTCTTATTAACACCGTAGGTGAGTATCGAATACTAACACATTTGATATCATAAGTGCGAAAGTTTGTGAGTATGAAATGAAATGATGTTTATTTATGCAAAGAGGTTATATAAACACTTTTACACGTATTTTTATAAAACTAGGAAGGGCCAGTGTTTTGTACCTGACTACTTTGAAAAGAAACAGCCGAAACAAAATCAGAGGTCAGTCTCCTTTAAAGTCCAGACATTATTTATTTAGGTCAGGTTATGCAAAGACCATGCAGATTAGTGTCTGGAATGGTATTTTGAGGAAAGAACTATACTAATTCGAGTGGACCTGTTCAGTCAAGCATTTGTCAGTTTACGTGTAGCTCGATTCATAACTCAAGAAGCTATGGGTGAATGGATGGATGGATGTTAGTTTCAAAAGTACCTGAATAAATACGTACTTATTTAAGTTGACATAATTATAATATTCTAGCGGCCCGGTACGTGCTTCGCTACGTATAAAATGAATTACAAAAATTGTGATAAATTAAGAACCGCTAGACCGATTTTGTTCAAACTTCACATAAACCATCTACTAAGTAGTCTGATCAAAGCCTAAATATTTGGTTTGGATATGTGAGCCCGTTCTTGAGTTATAAAATTATAATGAAAAGTGGCATTGATTTTTATGTATATTGATTATAATTCTATTTTTACAGATTTTTCTATAGCAGTGATAGCCGAGTGGTACGACCGTTGGACTGCCAAGTCAAAGGTTGCAGGTTCGAACCCCGGAACGCACCAATGTCTTTTAGAATTCATGTGCGTATTATAAATTAATTATCACTTGCTAAAAACGGTGAAGGAAAACATCGTGAGGAAACCAGCACACCTGAGAGATTTTTCAACGGTGTGTGAAGCCATGTCAGAGGCCTACGGGCGGTTTAAACTCTGACACCAGGTTGTTCATCAACCATACGATAAGAAGAAGAAGACAGATTTTTCTGCTGCAGTTTACAACATTTTAAAGTAGAAGACTGTATTTCATATGAGTAGATGACACAAACGTTTTTGAAACATTAGTAAACTGAAATCAATGCTAAATGAACTCCTGTGCATCAAAAATTCTGTTGACAAAATAATATGAGGAGACATACTGATGCCGTTGTGTTTTACCGATTTCGGTGCTTATAATATATAAAAACGTGATACGACTGTGAAATCAATCCAACACCTTCCACCGCGCTTCTCCTTCATAAAACTGAAAAAAAATATAACTTACGCGTTATTTATTAGTACCTATTATTATTTTACTTTGTATTGTTAAAGAATAATATACCTATTTATAATTTTATTTTTCGAGTTATTGTTTAAATTATTAAAAAATAATTGATTTTATGTTTTTCGATTTATTTTGAATCGTCAAATCATCGAGTATTGAATAAAATGGAATGCGTCGTCAAAATATAATAGTGATATTTGGAAGATCTAGTTTCATAATTAAGCTGTGATGTAGTTTATAGCGTTCTTTATTTTAATAGTTTTTCCTTTCTTTCACTTCTTCTTTACATTTTTAAATATAAAAGAAAATAAAAGTTTATTGAATATATTTGAAAATATAAAAATCCAACAGCATCGGAATCCATCCGCCAGTGATCAGTATGTAAATCTTGTAATTATTAGGTCAATTTTTATCCAAGAGCGAAGTTTTACTTCAAATTCTGAAAGGAAGTTTAACAAGTATCGATTAGGGCTGAATAAAATGAGAGCTATCTGACTTGCACGTCATGTATCGGACAGGCTCGAAGTCGGTCGTCTAACTGGCACAATATCCGGGGGTTATCACACGACACGCCAGCTGCTACAGTGTCGATTACACTGGACCGTTGCCACCAAAAATGTTTGCTATACACACACATGTTATAAAGCTGCGATTCCACTAGTGTACGGCAATGTGCGGCATAGTGTGCGGCACAAATATTCGCTCTGGTCGATTCACTCATGCAAACTCGAAAAAATTGTACACATCTGGATACCTTTGTGCGTACACAAATAGCATAAATTGAGAAAGTGAAAAGTTACTGTCAGTCTTGCCGGTAAATACAGAGTCTAAACGCGATAGTACGCGCACTGCTGAAGTTCTGCACAAAATAATATGCCACACACTATTTTAGTGGAATCGTTCTATAAATAATCGTGTCATAATGTAGGTGAGAGTGTTCAGTTGTTCATACAAATTGGCGCGCCAAAAGTTTTGGGTCGAGTTCGATTATGGAACTCGACCGTTGGAATTTGGAAGTTTTTTAATTGACAATTTTGAGCTTTTCGTGTATGATATAGCGAGATTTATTTTGTTTGATGATTAGATTTACATGTTTTGTTTGTCGACGGTTTGGAAAAGATTGAAAATTAAAAATGATGTTATGTAAAAGATTAACTAATATTTAATTTCCGAAATTTTGGATAGGTAATAAAGGGTTGGATGGGTGGATGTTTGTTTTTAAATCATCAAAATCAGCGTATAATGTCCTACATCTGGGACACAGGCCTCCTTTCTCTGCGCGCGTCGTAATCCATTACGCGGGGCCAGTGCTTGTTGGTGTATATCATTATGTCTTCAAAATGTTTGGTTCTGGGAAATGCTGGAACCCTCACGATGTATTCCTTTATCGTTTTGAAACTACAAGTCTGTATTATATTATACATGAAATATTTGCATTTAGACGTTCCTGTAAAGATATAAATGTGCACTAAGAACAGATTTAAGAAAATTCGGCCTCTAAGGGGTTAAAAATGGAATTAAAGTTTCGTAAAAATTAATTTAGTTTTTATCCGATTTACTGAAATTTTGAATGTAAAATTATCAACCTAATTGATAAAACACATTTCTCAAGACTTTTCGAAATTCCAATCCTCAAAGGGGTAAATGAAAAGTAAAGGGGGGAAAAGGGAAATCCTCGCTGAAGTAGTAGGCGTGTAGAGTGCTATTAGCATTCTACTCGCCTACTACCGATGTAGAAAAAGAATACATATTCCCAAGCCTCAATAACTCAGCCCTCGCCAAACAAAGCATGCAGTAATATTCTCCATGACAAGCGCCTGTAGAGCTAAGAATTTGTTATACAAAAATTGAATTTACAAATTCGCGAACGTAGAACAAAGAACATGTAATAGTGATACATCACTTCCCACCTGTCTTGGCTCGCTACATGTTAGCAACGTTTATTTTACTGCACGAATACAAAACCTCTTTTTGGACGGATATGCTGTGGGATTCAGTTGCATTGGAGCACAACTTTTGTTAAGTTACTTTTGACATTTTTGGTTCAGAAGCGGCAAATGTTTTGATGTTATCGGTTCCTATTTTGATGAATGGATACTTTATTTATTAGTGCTTAATAAACAAAGTGATAAGTGGTTTAATGCCACAACGTATTCTTTGGTGCAAACTTTGGGGCCAATTTTATTATTATAGCATTTTGATAAAGTAGGTAGGGGAACAGTGTATAAGACGGGGACGCGAGGTATAATGGGGACATACACTCTATAGGCATATTTAACACAACAATAACGTAGCGCAAGCGCCATCAGGACGTCAGTTGCAAGCGGCAATTAACAAATGGCGCCCTGTTAGCGCTTGCGCTACGTTAGTATTGTGTTAAGTGTGTAATTTCCCATCATACCTCACGTCCCCGTGTTATACACTGTTCCCCTACAAACTTAGTAGTTAAAAATTACCATTTTTCTGTCATAATTTTTCTTATTACTGAATCTTTGCAAGGCATGGGGCTCCTGGAGTTGGTATTTGGGGAACCGATTTTTTCGTTGTTCTGCTGATTGTGTCCATCACAGTATTCTTTTTTTTTAATTTCTAGTCGGGTAAGAATAAAAGACAAAGACGGCATGTTTAGCGCAGTGGCTGAGCGATTGGACTGCTGCGCTGCGTGTCGCGGGTTCGATTCCCGCACGGAGCACATATTTGTATGATCTACAAGTAGTTGTTCCGGGCGTTTGTGTATGTGAGTTTATATGTTTGTAAACGCAAACATGATACAGGAGAAATTCCAAATGTGAGGTGACGTTTAAAAAAAATGTTTTCCGCCTATAAAAATGAATTCTATTTCTACTCTTTGATTTCACGCCATAATCCCATCCATCAACATAAAGGCTACATTTCACCACCACAAAGGCTACATTTCCGCACCTTATTATCCTAAAGCGATGTAAATTATCAATCACATATCAAACGGGTATTTTAGATAGCGAGCTAAACGATAATTTATTAATTAATCAATTAGATTATAGCGGAAAACGCACTTTCTAATTATTGAATAATTTACATACGCACGCGTATTATTATTGACTAGCATAATTTTATGGATGGATCAAAACAGTTTATCGGACTATTTTTTACAATGTTCTATCAAAATGCAATAGGGTATTTGACAGAAAAAATCAAATAGATCCCATCAGATAGATTATCAAGAAATATTTGATACGTATTTTTTCTTTTGTTAATTAAACCAAAGTTGACAAAGACACGCCACTTACAATTGCCAATACGTTACAAGCAAGCACAGTTTTACTTGCTTTTGACGTCACGAACTCTCGCGTTATATCTTTGTAAAAATGCTTGATCTTACAAATGAAAAAATGAAAAAGACTTTGTTTTTCTGCATTGCGCATTATAACTGTCGATTTTCCTCTCTCACTGATGTTAACGTTAAAATTACATTACAAGCAAATGCACCTTTTTTATGGTGGTAAAATCATCAATGAGTCCTCCCACCCAAGACAGAGCGGGAGGGACTGTCAGACTCGTACTGACTAAAATCCACTGTGTCCTTCAATAGCCCTTTACGTACCGGGGTCACGGTAATTCGTGAGTCCCGTGACCAGATGACATGACTGGCTAAAAACGAGGCAGTTCCTTCCCTTGCCGTTGCCCTTTGAGTTCCGTGGTAATCTCTTACGATATTTCCGAGATCCCCTGTAACGGCCCCGACTTTGGAACTGACTTGGATCTAAAACAGATCCTCTTTACTTTGTGCGAGTAATTTTGTCAAGGTTTTGAATATAATCGCACTCAAAACAGCGAAGAAAACACCGTATAAGGATCTCCGGGCCTGTGTAAATGGAAATTAACAAATTCTACAACAAATCTAGAATTCACTTCCTGGGTGGGCAGGACTCATTTGATGCTTTTATCACGATAAAAAAAGGTACATTTGCTTGTAATGTTACTTTAACGTTACATCAGTGAGAGACGAAAATTGACAGTTACAATGCGCACCTTGTAATGATACAATGTGTAAATATTATAATACAACTTGTAACATCAATGCGCTTCACTTGTAACAAAACCCTTTCATTGTTCTTCATATAAAATGTCCATATTATACTCAATCAATTTTTCCCTAGAATTCGTTCCATTTATAGATAGGCAAAGTGCAACCACCTCAAGAGCAATCGATTCCAAGAAAAGCAAGCCTTTGATATTGTTACGAGGATACCGTATTTTTCAATCTCAGATTTCCACAGAGGAAATTTTATGTCTTGGGAAGTAACAATTGTTTGTATCGTTTAGAAATCAAGTGGACAGACGATCTTGTGGCAGTATAATAATAACCGCACAGTTTGATTTTCAAAGAAGCCGAGTATGCTCTATGGCTGCATGACCAACTTTCATAGCGAGTTTCCTCCATGCTTCGGAAAGTATGTAAACCCGTAGATCTCGGCAGAAGTCAGAAGCTCGAAAGTCTGTTAGTCGAAAGTCTGACAACCAGTCTTACCTTATTGGATTGACGAAGTCAGATAGGCAGTCGATTCATGTAAAATATTAATTTTCAGTTGTGTCCAGTTCAATTGGTAGCCGTTACCAACATAGTTGGGAATAGGCTAGGTAGATGATGATGATGAAGTTGGATAGACGATCACAGAAAATGGCTGCAAGAAACTGGATAGCCATGACTATTAGTATAGGGTGGTTAGGGGTTGAAAAATTATAGCGGCTTCAAATGTCACACAGGATGGGTCAATGCATCATTTTTTTAAATTCCCGAGCTTAAAAAGTTTGAACGTAAAACTAAAATATGTACACAGACTAGAAAACAAGCGTTATTTTTTTATAACTTTTCTCTGTCACGCACATGCCCTGTGGAATAATTAAAAGGTGCCTATGCCCTCGCACAGTCGTTGCGGTGCGCCCGTATTAAACTTTAAAATTAATGTTGTGGGCTCCCCTGAGGAATGTATCAACATAGGATCCCACTTAAACGGTCGAAATCCCGTCGTATCCTGTTGTTTTCGTCGTCCTGTTCAACCACAGAAGATAATTAATGGTAAATAATCTGCAATCACTTCCAAAAAAGATAACGGGTTATCCCAGTAAAGGTATTTTAATAAGGGCCGTATTATACATTTATTTTTATCTCTAATTTTAAATTTTATTATTGTTGCAAGTTGAACTCAATAATGTGTGAGCAAAAATATCATTCAGTGCACAATTTGGTGATCAAAATTTGTTCATATACTTATCGTACTGACTGATATCACCTGAATCATAAAATCATTAATAATGTTTTTTATCGGGATGACTAAGTAACAAGGCCAGACGAAAAATAACACAACTGTCATAATATTTATCGAATAATTTCAAATACCTACCAAGAACCGAATACAATAATTAAATCTTGTAAAAATGATCGCTAAAAATAAACTGCATTTTAAACACGTTTTCTAAAAACTAACATCCCATTTTGAACTCTCCTTCATACCAATATTCCCGTCTACTTGCATATAATAGTGTCCTATTTATTCAACAACATTTTTCCCAGATAGCGCGTTACACGGCTCGAAGTATGATATTTTGTAATAGAGACACTGCAGATGCGGCGATTTTCTAACACAAGAATATACTGAACGACTACATGAGATGCAGACAGCGTAAAATGGAACGTGCTTTTAAATATTCCCTTAAACGAAAATACACGAATGTAATTATTTTAAAGGTGAGCTGCAATGGTAAAAATTCTGTCTGAAGCTGGACTTACGTCAATGCTGCGTGAAGAATACGTCTTGTTCGAACGCTAGGAATTAAAATTTTGAAATGACTAGTAGCACAGTAAATTTTGTTTTTAAAGAAAAGTTTGTTTGTTCGAAGTGTCAACACTAGGATTTATTTGACTGTTGTTTATAATTTTTAAATCAACTGATTTAGTCTGAAGTATGCATTTTTATATGACTGGATTTTCAATTCGACTTTTAACCATTAGGGCTTACGATACACGATGCACGATGCCGACGCCGCATCGCCACTGCGCCGCCATTCACTAGTGCTTGATTTTGCAGCAGTTCACACAGTAAAGCGGCGCGGTGGCGGAGCGGTGACGGCAGCTGTGGCGTCGTGTACAGGAGCCACCAACTCTGGGCAACGGCACCTCTGGTTACTTTTAACCTGCGGTGACAGCTGAGCGATGTTTCTGGCGGTAGTACACCTGGATCGCGGCTACCATCCTATCGGAGTCCGGCACCAAAAAGTTTTTGTTGTGTTCCGTCCGTGTGCAGGCGTTTCGGTTTTTTCTTGATAAGCTCGCTCCATCTGATATCTCATTCTTTTTTATGGGCATGATTGGGCTCAATAGCAAAGCCTATAATAAACAAAAATAAAAAAAACAACTCCATATTTTCTGACATTCGTTAGTGTATAACCTAAGAAAGGAACAAATAGCCCATGTAAAACCATTTTGTCTAGATGTTTAGCCTTTTCACGTCAGTTTGGACATCTAGGTAGAAATAATGGCGAATGCATGCAAAACAACCTAAAAGGCGAAGCTCATGACTACGGGCATTGTAATTATTTCCCACTAACTTCGGTTTACAGGCCATCAAGTTGTTTTAGTATTTCGTTTTACATTTTTGTTCGTGGATAGTAAAATAATGTTGTATTTTCCCTTAACTCAACTCAGGTCGCTGTATTTATTTTTATTAATTTGTTATTTGTCTCATTTCTTTGATTTGTCGGCAACATTATACTCTAAATCCCTTACTCACCGCATGATTAAAACTATGTTCCGTATAAAATGTACTAAAAGGTTATTAAAAATTCTTTTAGGCACATGTTTGTTTAATTAAAATTTCAGTTCGCAGTTTCAAACTTTTAATCGTTTCAAATAGATAAGTCCCTTGTCAGGAACTGAAACTCAATTTTTTTGGTTTATTTAATCCTGAAACAGTTTTATAATCGGATTTAAGACACTGAATTTGCCTCATTATAGACTTCCAGGCAAACCGGACTTAGGTACGTCTGCAGAACCAGAGATTTATTAATCTCATAGGTAGCATACCTTCTAATATAAATGCGTTCCTTGTCAAACTGAAAGAATACGTATTATTGATCTCGAGATCTCGTATTGCACCAGATCTCGCATTGCTACAGTTCTCATATTGCAACAGATGTAGCATTGCAACAGATCGCACATTGAATCAGCTCTCTCAATTCATTAGATCTCGCATTGCAATAGATTGTATATTGCAACAGCTCTCGCATTACAAGAGCTCTCGCATGGCAACAGATCTCATACTGCAACAGCTCTCGCATAGCAACAGATCTCGCATAGAAACAGGACATTGCATACACGCACCATATTACGATAAAATAGGTATGAAAAAGCTTATACCGTAGTACCTATACTTTTATTCTTGTTAGTTCACGTAATTCTAAAAGTGCAAAGTTTCCTACATTATAGTGTTCCGTATAATTGTGTCGGCGTTTCCTCCGTGTTGTGGAAGTGTTCACTAGCTAAATGGCTGAGAACTGCCAGCTACAGTGCAGAAGTACACCCACAGGACATGCAGGTATCACGCCGTAGGTTTTACCACTACTACTAGTTCTCGAAAGAAATGGTAGAAGTTTTAAAATAGTATTTTGTCCTCTAATAGGTACTGAAGATACTCTCAGGTCTTAGTGAGAAAGATTGTTGTTATTGCTGCAATGTTTATGTTTAATACTAGCTTTTGCAAGCGGCTTTGCCCACTCATCCCCCCCCTTCCCCGTTTAGCTTATGTCATTAAAGACCAATGCAGCTTTCAACTTTTGAAAGAATTTTTAAAATTGATCTAGTAGTTCCAGAGATTACACCGACATCCAAACAAATGGATTACCTCTTTGTAATATTAGCACAGATTTCTTGTGGACAAGTATAGTTACTGCAGGACTTTCAATTATAGGAATGAATAAATAATTTTATAAGATTGCGTGATATACGGTTTTGTTCTCATTCCGTGAAAAAAAAAATCTGTCAGTTTACAAGTGAAAGATCAAATGAAAATGTTCAGCTCCAACAAGAATTTAAACAACATGATATTTTATTAAATAAATGGAACAAAGGGTCAAATTTTATACACAGAACGTAAACAAAAAAATGCTTTTAATTAAGAATTGTGAATCTAATTTGTTGAACAAGGTACGTAGTTCTTCTTGGAAAGGTTATTGAGTATCAAATTCAATTCGTAAACCCGTCGTGTATGCGTGGTAGAGTTACGTGACCATAAACTAGACTGACAATGTACGACTTTAAAAGTAGGTTCTAGTCTATAGGTCTTAAATGCCTACGCTGTCAAACAGTAACAAAATTAATGGAAAACGTATAATAAAAAGTGTTATGTTTATTTAATGAAATTATGTATTCAAATTCAAATTCAAATTCATTTATTTCAGGTAATTACCCATACAGAATGCACTAAATAACTCACGTCAACTCAAGTATTCAAGTTGATGTTTTCTGTTAGAGACTGTTGTTGTTTGTTTGTATGCTTTTGCTACTTTCTAGTTTAAGTCTGTTAAAAATGATAACTTTTTGAAATTGTAGTACCTAAACGAAAAACAAAAACATGATTTGTAATACTTGTTGCAACAATTCCATGTTGTTTAGCTTTGCTTTGGCAATATTCTTGCATATTTCGAGTATTTATGTTGCATATTGTGCATTTAATCCGTTTTTTTTTATCACACCACTGTAAGTTCGAAAAATAATTTCCCTCGTTTTTTTTTTCCAATTGATTCCACGAATTCACAGGCTGGTTATTAGGCATTATACAAATGAAACTATCCAATTAGGCCTTTTATAAGTGTTCAGTTATTTGTCACGAATAGTCAGAACGAACATGAGTTCTATGGCAGCAATTATGGTAAAGTATTCGTGACTGTATCACATAATGTGAAGCTAGGGAGTACATAACGTTATGGTAATTTAGTGCTTGAAGTTTTAAGAAGTGATTATTTTTTGGTTTTCAAGTTTTAATAGCTTATTGTAATCAGTTTGTAATGTTCCTGTGGGAATTAGACAATCTCTTTTATAAGAGAGAATGGGGTGTAATTCACCGCGCAGGCCCAGTGGGGTTAGTACTGGATATGTGGGTGGATTATCATAATATTTCCGACAACTTTTTGTTTCTAGAAAATACTGAGGTTCTAGAAATTATCAAGGGTTATCACGTTTTTGTAACGTAAAGTAAACTGGAACTTTAAGGTTAATTTGATGGGTAATATTAGTTCCTTGTTCAAAAACTAGAGCCGTTTTTTTATTTTCCATACAATTTACTTTGTAATACTGTAAAGTAAAAATTCATACTAGGGCCTCTGGTTGGTCGCGGGACTAACGAATTACCAAGACCCCGGTACGTAAAGGGCTATTGAAGGACATCGTGGATTTTAGTCAGTACGAGTCTGACAGTTCCTCCCGCTCTGCCTTGTGTGGGAGGATTCATTTGATGATTTTACCACGATTAAAAAAGGGCCTCTGGTTGCTTTGGCTTTATGTTTTGAATCGATACTTCTTAAAACACATACACATTTTTTTTTTTTTTTTTTTTTATCGTGGTAAAATCATCAAATGAGTCCTCCCACCCAGGGCAGGGCGGGAGGGACTGTCAGACTTGTACTGACTAAAATCCACGGTGTCCTTCAATAGCCCTTTACGTACCGGGGTCACGGTAATCCCATGGTCCCGCGACCCCAGCAGGCTTTGGCCCTCTACAGGCCCCGTCACTATGCTGACACTCTTTGAGGCGCGCGTGGAACACAACGCGCCGTCGACCCGGGCATGGTCCATGGTCGGACAGCGAGTCGCCCATTACTCGCTGCCCGCATGCCCGCGCCTACGGTGGCCGGAGATCGTCTTGCGACGTCCGACGCCGTGGGCGTCTACCACTGCGGCTGGGGTGGAGGGAGGACGCTGTCCTCTCCCTCAGGCGGCCCGCCTCCTCCTTCACGAGCATGACTGCTTCGCAGAAGGAGGCGACCGCCTCCCACTCCGTCTCGCTCCGCAGCATGGCCTCGACCAATGCCGGGCGCGAGAGGTCTCCGCCTATCGCCGTCGTAAGGACACGGCGGTGCTCTGCCCAAGCGGGGCAGTCCTGCACCGTAAACACATACACATAGGGCGCTTTTAAATGCTGGTTTTGAAAATTAAGAGGTGATATTTAAAGTGTACACGCGCAGTGTGTACGGTGGAAATGTGCGCGACTGAAACAGGCCTTATATTTCATTGAATTCAAAATGTTAGTTTTCTTAAGTAATTATACAGTTTAATAATTTTCTTAAACTATCTCCAGTTGTTTATATTAAGACGTGCATACATTAATGTAATTAAACTTTTGATAAAACAATTGGATATTCTATACTTTGTTTTAATACGCTGTGTATCAAGTAAATACTCAGTAATTAATTTCAGAACGTTTGCATACTTTCTAAACATTTTTGTTTATTCAATGAATAGTTCGTGCTAGATTAGTCCTGGTAAATAAATTATAATTTTAACCTTCAAATGCTAAAATTTAATATTTTAAATTTATTTAAATGATTATTGTTTGAAATTGAGTTAGTTATTTAATAACATAAAGTTAATGTAAATTTTGCTTCATTCTATTTGCTTTGAATTTTAACAAAACCTGCGATGTTGTTTGCGTATAAACTGAGCATTCGAAAGATCTTTTCAAGGGCTTTGTTAATCCCTGAAAAGAAAATGGGATTATATATTTTCTACAACTATAAGGACAATGCATAGATTTTACGTCTTTTTACATGGGATTGGAATGGGGTTACATTCCCACGCCAGGTCATACTAGAACGCCGCATAGTGGGTTGAAAATACTATTATTACAACAAGTGAAAACTTCTTTAGCGGCGTTGTGCACTTTTTTGAAATGGGTAAAAATTTTTAAACTCGCGTCAGGACATGTGACCTGATCGAAAATTCGTTAGACGGCACAGGGCGCTTGCTCGAATGTTCGTGTGTGTTTATTACTATTCAAGTTTTCACTTCTGCTGGCACTCCCAGAGTGCAATCCGTCGTTTTTTTTTTCCAAATACCTGTCGAAATATCTTGTTATTCTGATGAAAAAAATGTCAGGAAACGTTTTTCAATAAAACTGATAGTTTTGATCAGATCGGACGACTGCGTTGTGAACAGTTGTGTTGCTTGGACGAAGCGATATCACCATGGGTAAGTATAATGTGATGGTTCATTGCCAATTAGGGTAGAATTTTATCTTCTGACCAGTAATGTTCAAAATATCATTAGTATTGTTTGTTAGGTCGCGGGACTTACGAATTACCGTGACCCCGGTACGTAAAGGGCTATTGAAGGACAACGTGGATTTTAGTCAGTCAAGTGTGACAGTCCCTCCCACCCCTCCCCTGGGTGGGAGGACTCGTTTGATGATTTTACCACGAGAAAAAAAAGTATAGTTTGTTAAGAGCATTTTAACTAATATCATCAAAGCCATCAGGCAATCATAAAATTAAAATGTTATCGTTCAGATGTACGTTTTAAACTACGCCATTTTGTTCGTGAATTATCTGGGAAAGAGCATCATGCAAAGACATACATTGAGTTTGAGCACCAAGTATTTATCTTCTTTGATCGATTGTGAATACCGCGGGACGGTCTGTTAAGGTGACCGTGACCCTGGAACGATAAGGGACAAGATTGATTTTTTAGTCAGTAAGAGGTTGACATTGATGATTGTTTCGCTCCACCCGGGGCTCCCAGGATTCATTTGATGAAGTTGAAACTGTCTTATCGGGTAACCGTGTCCCTGAAACGTAAAGGGCTATAGGGTGTATTTAAGAACACCGTGGATTTTAGTCAGTAAGAGTCTGAAAGTCCCTCCCGTCCCGGCCTGGGAGCACTAATTTGATAAATTTACCACATTAAAAAATAAATGTGATAACCACATTTAAGCAAGATATACTTTACCACAAAGACTGATATGTTTAAGTTAAAATTAAATTCAAGTTTAACCACTCTGGTAACCTAATATAACATTAATTAGAGTTCGCGGTCATTGGCCATGCATGGCCAGTGCGTGACAAACATGGGCCACGCTGCCCCACGTAAACAAGTCGTAGTTTAAAATATAATACAGCGAACACGCAATCCTGGAACTACTGTATTGTAGGTAATAATACTGTATAAATGTAGACCTTTGTGTGTTCGAACATCAATATTGGCTCGGAATAAATACTGTTTGATTTATGAGCTGTAAACCTATTTTTTTTTGTGTCTAATAAAATTAAATCATGTTTGATAGATTCATCAGGACATTTAAGAATACTGATAAATAAATATTTTCTAAATACAAATAACATTAACGCACTAATGGTTACCACGTGTTTTGTGCATCGTGTCAAAACTCTCTATACACACTCTTTAATAGATCATTAAAAAAAAAGTACCTCCTGCTGTCGGCGTCTGGTGCTAAAAAGTTTTTACTGTGTTCTGTCGATGCGAGGAGTTCTAGTTCTTTCTGGGTGAGCTCGGTCTCATCTTCACCTCTGGGGTAAATTCATTTTTAGTTGAAAAAAAAAGAACTAACGAGTTACCGTGACACCGGAATCTGAAGGGTTATTGAGGGATACCGTGAATTTTAGTCACTACAAGTTTGATGATCCCTCCTGCCCTGCCCTGGGTGGCCCGGACTCATTTAATGATATTACCACGATAAAAAATACCAACACGATGCCGTTGTATGGAATAGCAGATTATTTTCTTAGAAATATTTTTTTTGGAAAAATAAACCGTACTTATACGAAACAAAGGTCCGGTCAACGACAAACTACCACAGAGAAACTAGGGTTCCAATTCATGTATACGTAAAGTTAAAGTTTCTTTCAAAATAGGAGATCAGATGCGCGTAAAACCACGGGTAAAAACTAGCTTTGTCAATTAAAAATCGTGTAAATGTACTGTGGGTAATCTTTTTAGTGGGTTTTAAAGCGAATAGCCTTGGAGTGTAATAAGTTAGGTAAGTGCCTTATGATTTTATTTTACTATTTTTGGTGATGACATTATAATAGGCCCCTTGTGTTGTGCTACGAGTATTGATTTGTTTTTCACTTTAGGTTTACTATTTGTATTTTTTGTTTTTATTTGAGGACTACATATTTAAAGACATTCATGATAAGATAGTCGGACAGTGTCCCAACAGTCAGCATTATCAGCTGGAAGACAACCACTGTTGAGCCATGTTGCCTGGTTAATTAACGTGACCCCGGAACGTAAAGGGGTGTTAAAGGACACCGTGGATTTTAGTCAGTACGAGTCTGACAGTCCTTCCCGCTCTGCACTGGGTGGGAGGACTCATATGATGATTTTACCACGTTAAAAAAATAAATGTTGCCTGGTCAATAAATAAATAATAAATGATTTATTGTTTCTAATTACATTTTCATGCAACACAAAACTTGAGGCATTCCCGTTAATTTAAAGAATACTAATAATTTCCCGTCCATTAATAAATAATTATCTCAACAGTGGAAAAGTGTAATAGTGCAACTTTGACGGACGGACGGACACCAACAATTGAGTAAAAAAAATCACAGACGAAAAAAAAAACTACAAATACCTGTTTTGCAAACTTTCTCAAATTAGCATTTAATTAGTAAGTACTTTTGTGCCCTAACCTAGAAACTTTGTAGACACGCAATTCTAGCCTACATTTTCGCCTTTCCATCGCTTAATAAACTAAATTACAGTTGATGATAGATGATTACAGTTTTAGCACTAAACCGCATGTGAGCGTTAGGGCATAGACTTTAGTTTTAGTCTATAATTTCATGTTAATTTTCCAAATAGGTGACTTACTTTTTACTTACGAAATGTTTTATTCATTTTTACCGTAATTGTACATTGAATAAACTGTTATTTTTTTGTGATTGAATGTTTTTTGGTGTTCTAAGAAATCCAAACTAATATTATAAATGCGAAAGTAACTCTGTCTGTCTGTCTTTCTGTCTGTCTGTCTTATCTTCACGCCTAAACTACTGAACCGATTTGTGTGAAATTTGGTACAGAGATAGTTTGGAACTTGAGAAAGGACATAGGATAGTTTTTATTACATAAAATAAAAAAAAAAACAAAAATCTGCCGGCAGTCACTATTCCACGCGAACGAAGTCGCGGGCAAAAGCTAGTCCAAACTAATATTATAAATGCGAAAGTAACTCTGTCTGTCTGTCTTTCTGTCTGTCTGTCTTATCTTCACGCCTAAACTACTGAACCGATTTGTGTGAAATTTGGTACAGAGATAGTTTGGAACTTGAGAAAGGACATAGGATAGTTTTTATTACATAAAATAAAAAAAAAAAACAAAAATCTGCCGGCAGTCACTATTCCACGCGAACGAAGTCGCGGGCAAAAGCTAGTAAGCAAATAAAAATAAAAACTCCATTTTTAGCTAACTTCCTGCCCTAGTTTTGATAAACTACAAAATTTTAAAGACTTTGAAAGTTATTAAAAATAAACAAAATAGTGAACTTTTATAAATCTAATTTTCCAGTGAGTAAACTGTATAATATCATGCATGTCATTTGCTTACAAGATTACTGTAATAAATTGCAGTTCTAAACCGCAAATACTAAGGCTCAAATTCCCGCACTGACTTTAGGGATATCAGGCCTATTTGAAAATTGATCACGTATCCTCACCGTTTACTAAAGTCCTGTTCGAGTAGACCCAACTTTCACATTCAAAAGAAGACCTCAAACATTTTCAGATCAAAATTCATCAACTGAAAAAGTTTCGAGAATAAATATTGAAAACGTATTCCCCAGTTTTCAACTTTCTACATAATATATTTGAATCCCAAAAGTTACCAGATCCAATGTTTGTTTCCTCGATCTGTCAAACGCAGATTAGTCATTTACGAATTTTCCATTAGTAACCTTCATTACTCGACTCAAAAAATGAGTACTTAAATGCCTACTAAAAGGAACGCTTGTGGAAACTCATTCAGTTCGACGCGATCGTTGTAAGCGCACGGACGCCTACGCCGTAGCAGTGCTACGCCGTAGCTCGGACTACGAGTCGCGTGATAACTTAGTTCGATTGTTAAAATTAGTATAGTTTATGGTTATAGTTTTGAACAGGTCTCTAGTGTAATGAAAATGTAAATTAATAATTTAAAAGTGTTATTTTAATGAAACAATGTTCAGTGACATTATAGGAGGGCAGTGACTGAATAGTGCACACGGTAACCTACTTAAATGCTTCGTCAGAAAGGGGAGGTAAGTAATGACTTCTATATTTAGTTGCGAAGTTATATTATTAATGTTTGAAAATGTGTAAAGTTGGAGCCAGACTAGAGTTTAATTAGGGGCTAACTTTATAGCTTCGGCCTGAACGTGTGGCTGTTTCCACATGAATTTAGATTATGAAGCAAATATTTTAGCTTAGTAATTATATTCTTGAATAAATAAATATGGAACTTTATATTATTTGAACTTTTCAAACAATAGAGTTTGTATGATAACTTCGGTACTGATTGAATAATAAAATATAGACTGCGGATAAATTAAAATCTTCGGTCGGGGAATAGCTGACGGTTTATTTTATGGCTTCTAAGTATCAATTAAAAGAACACACATATCTCGTATATAACTTAGCTACAAACATGGATCAGTGATTGATAATGTTAGATTTCCAGTTAATCTAAACACCATTTATTTAAAAATCAATGATGAATCATAAACATAATTATGTTTTATTACTATTTTTTATTTATCAATTAAAATTTATTATTTTGTTTTACACTAAGAAAAAAAAACACTTACTTATGTTTTCATGTTTTAAATTTCAATACGTCTTCAACGATTGACAAAATGCAAATTATATTAGGACATGTCGTACGTGATACCGGTTTAGTTAGTCTGCATTACAGATTAGTTTTTCAACCGTTTGGCATGCCAGTATCGCGTTAACACGGGTCGAATAATATGTCAGCGTTGTATAAATTAAAGGCCATTAACATTGTGGATTTCTATGTTACTATAATGTTGCCTGCGGCTTCGTCCACCTATTATTCGAAAAATTTTCCTACGGGTACTTAATGGTCGCGGGACTGTACGAATTACCGTGACCCCGGAACGTAAAGGGCTATTGAAGGACACCGTGGATTTTAGTCAGTACGAGTCTGACAGTCCCTCGCGCTCTGCCGTCTCTGAGCGGGAGGACTCATTTGATGATTTTACCACGCTTAAAACAAAATGGGGACTTGATACCGGACCAAGAAGGTTAATATATAAATATCGATTTATCTATGTACCAAACGAGATTGTTTTTTTTTCTGTGGAACCTGAGTATTCTCCTTTCATCCAAATCTGTATAGTAGTTTTTGGTGGGAAAGAGTAACAAACATCCATCCGTCCATCTATCCCGACAAATTTTCACTATTTATAATATTAGTTAGATTCGATTTAAAACTAACTACTCATCATCATCATCATCATATTAGCCGTAGGACGTCCACTGCTGAACATAGGCCTCCCCATAGATTTCCAATAGGACCTTTTTTTTTGAGGCAAAACCACCACACTATTCCCAAACCACTGCAACTCCTGAAAGCCAGAATCAACAGTGGCAACCACCAGAAAAGCGCCGAGACAATGAAGCTCGACGTGTCCCGGAGAATGAATTTACCTGTCTTGGATCCTGCAACGAAATTAATGAGAAATGAATAGTGGAAGAGTTTTTTTTTATCGTGGTAAAATCATCAAATGAGTCCTCCCACCCAGGACAAGGCGGGAGGGACCGCCAGACCCGCATTTACATACCGGGAAAAAAAATAAGGAGTAGGAAAAACTAGGACCAATAGGACCTGTTGGCAGTGACTTGCATGCAGGGCGATCCTGTGGTCATCATCAGATCGTCTGTCCACCTTGTGGGTGAACGTCGCACGCTAACGACGAGTACAACTAGCGACTCATAAAGATAACATGTTGTTTGTGCCAACTGTGTCTTTACATGTACAGAGTGCAAAGTTTCCGCGCGCCAATGGTCACTTTATGCGTTAGGTTATTGCCCCTTAAATATTATCAAGGGTCACCGTAAAACGATCAGGGTGCTATTTTCTAGCCTTATGTTAGTTTGGCTTTATGCTCTTGAGCATAGAGTTCGAATTCTGTTAAAGACACACTGTTGTTTCTTCGAAGAGACGACTTAAAGAATAGTGTACTATTCTTTAAGTCGCGTAATTAACTAATCTCCTTGTTTCCTTATTTTATTGTATGTCCCTTTCTATTTTGTCATGTTTTGATATTTAAAGCATATTGAAACTTACTTTATTGTTGAAAGGTTGAAATAAATTGCATATGAATTACTATTATTTTTACAAAATATTAGCTGACTATCTTATCTATTTTGGCAGTGGTTTCGCCTACTTGCGATTCGAAAATTAATCCACGTGAACGTAATACCAATAAAATCGGTTTCCTATGATATTTTATACTTTTTCCTATTTGTGAGTGTAATGTGAGTGAATTTCAAGAATCCATCCATCAATCCAAACATCTAAACTTTAACATTTATTTTAATATTTGTTAGATAAGTTCAGATAAAAATACTTCAAAATTAAATTAAATACCAAACATTTTTTTACGAAGTTGAGAAGAGCTTCTTATTAACGATATCTTATCAAAGTCAAAGTTGATAATTATGTCTCAAGCTTTCATAATACTTTCAGTTGTTTTTGGTGACCTTGATACCTGAGAAAATATTTCCGGGATCATATCATGTCTTAAATGGGTACCTTGGCCTTGGAACGCAAAAGGAAACTAAAGAAAACGTACGATTTGCAAACTTTTTAGGTGAAAAGAAAAATCAATTACAAAAAATCCTGCTGATTTTAACCTGCAACCTTCTGATTAATCCCGTTGAGCACGACTACGGTAGCTTGGTTGGTATAAGCGTCTAGTGTACTGAAGGTCGAAGGTTGAAAACCTGCTAACAGTCGAATATTTCTTTCGAAAAAAAGCGTCTATATTATGTAGTAAAATCACGCCATTTAACACTTTCAACGCTCATTAACAATAATTATTACTGTCAGAAATATTTCAAGGTCAATTCAATGTATCATACCTACTTAATCACTATGTTGTCTTTGAAAGGTCACAGTAAAATGACAAATAGTTTTAGAGTATCAAACAATGTAGTAGAAACTTACCAAATGTCTGTGGTATCACTTTGTCCTTGAATTCGTAGATCCAAGGTCAAAGTCATTACTCATGGTAACTTAATACGAGTTTCTATCGAAGATAAAGCAAGATTTGTTTTAAAAAATTAACTATTTAAAAGAAACTCAAAAGTCTGAAACAGTTTCACGAGAATAGACTTTGAAGAAAAAGATAAAAGAGAATTTGTAGAAAGATCTTGGAAAATTAAAGTTTTAAAGGTAAATAGTTTAAAAAGTCTTACGAAAAGCATTTATTTCTTTAAAAATAAATAATAGTAAAACTTCAACTCGCGTTTATCACTACGCTAGCTAAACTTGAAAGTCTTCAAGAATATTGGTTTTGTTACCAGTGATGTGCCTTCTATCACACTCATGTGACTAAAAGAGTGATGAGTATGAATGTTGATGGATGGAGAGGAAGAGGAAGGCCAAAGAAAAGATGGATGGATTGTCTAAGGAATGATATGGAAGAAAAAGGAGTAAATGATACTGTGACGTTTGATAGAGGAGAATGGAAGAAAAAAACGTGTTGCGCCGACCCCAAGTAAAATGGGATAAGGGCAGGAATATGATGAAGTGCCGTCTATCGTACAGTGTGTTTTTTTTATTTGTTTTATCGTGGTAAAATCATCAAATGAGTCCTCCCACCCAGGGCTGGGCGGGAGGGACTGTCAGACTTGTACTGACTAAAATCCACGGTGTCCTTCAATAGGCCTTTACGTACTGGGGTCACGGTAATTCGTTAGTCCCGCGACCAGATGACATGACTGGCTAAAAACGAGGCAGTTCCTTCAGTTGCCTTTTGAGTTCCGTGGTAATAGTGTATGTTGTCCAGTGTATGTTGTTGAGTAATAGTTATTTTCCTCCGGTTTTATTATTGTGCCACTATAATCATCATCATTATAAGCCTATAATCTTCCCACTGCTGGGACACAAACCTACTCGAGGTGAGAAGGAGTGGGCCATAATGTACCACGTGTGTGGGCCCATTGCGGGTTGGTAGATGTCACATGTCTTTAAATTTCTGGTTCCTGTTTATGTCGGCTTCTTCAAGATCTTTTCCTTCACCGTTTTGAGAGCAATAGTTATGGCACGGTTGGCGCAGTGGCCGAGCGATTCAATTGCTGCGCTGCGTGTCGCGGGTTCGATTCCCGCAGGGAGCAAATATTTGTATGATCTACAAGTAGTTGTTCCGGCTCTGGGCGTTTGTGTATGTTAGTTTATATGTTTGTAAACGTACACACGACACAGGAGAAATTCCTAGTGTGGTGCAACGTTTAAAGAAAAACAAAAAAATACACAAAGTACCGAGCGCCTGGCTGGGTTCGAACCCTCGATTTACAACTCGTAAGTTGGGGCCGATACCACTGGGTCTCCATTGCTCTACTGGGTCACTTTAATCACACGCTATTTATTTAGAGACTTTAGATAACTCGTCTTCAAGCCGCCCTTGGTAAGACTAGGTGTCAGACTTTCAAGCTTCAGACTAGACAGTAACGACTGTCAAACGGCTTTACGTGCTCTCTGGAGGAAACTTGCTATGCTAATCGGTCGCCCATCCACAGACCAACCTCGGAAAGTGCAGCTTAACCTTGAAGATAACCTGTATGGCTGTTGTTATTCAGCTACGAGCTCATAATGCTATCAAAATAAATTACTTTAAATTTTAATGCTTCCATACATTTTGATGTCAATAAGGCACTATCTAACTAATTATATCAGCTGTGCGGTAACGCCCACTGCTTTAACATGTACCTTATTAACATCAGACCGCTTCAATTAATTGTTGCGGTAAGGGAACAACGCTTGGCTTGCCAATTTTGGATTGGCGATTGTAACATATTGTTGTTAGTATATAGTGGAGTTAATATGCTCTAGGTCTTGTTTGTCTAATACAAAACATGAAAAGTGGAAAAAACTCATGCGGTCTTATAATACGAGTTGTCCTTCTTACGTGTAAACTTTGAATACTGAAGAATGGTTTTTCGCATTATTATAACGATTTCAGTTACTATATTTCACTAAAATAAAAGTTGAGGAACTTTAACTAATATGTGTTAATTTTACTTTGTCAATAATTAATCATCATTCATGCCATTTGTATTTGTCTTTCATATATTTTTTCTTGCTTCCTACAATTGATTCATATAAATCTTTTTCTTTACCTACTTGGTCCCCAAAGAAGGACAGCAAGCGGCCATGCATCTGGGGACTGCATTTAGACGTTGCGTACATTCATAAAAAATACTTCTAAAATAAAAGTTTCGTTGAAATACCGTTAGAAATGCCATAATTAAATAAATTAAAACTGATGCCGCACGCCGACGATCTAATTTTACAAAATATTTCAAAAATATTTTGTCGACGTCCAGCCCTACAATTAAATCAACAACCAAAGTGCATTTAAAACATCACGACACAACATTGTAACGTCGATAAGTGTTCGAACAAGCGTGCCACATTCACCGTTCATTCACAGTAAGTGCATGCTGCGACACACTTTTATCACAAATCAAGTGAGACGTCGCGACAATGTTGTGTGCTGTGGAACATAACCGGTGAACACAATGGAGTTATGAACAACGTGTGTCTGTTACACCCAGGTGATACTTGAATCCGGAAGGTGATGCTATTGTGATACTGGGTTTATAATGTCGCAAGTTCCGGTTTTACAATAAAATAATGTCGTTTTAAAGTATATTTCTCCCTTTACTGCATTCAGGGGGAGTCATTTCGTGCAATAGTACGGAAGTGGGTTGACATAAAGCTAGGACAGCGCGCGCTTTTTAATCCGACTAATGAGCGCGCGCAGAGGTAGAATTGGCCATCACACAGAGATTAAGCAACTCTGGAACGCGATGATGACCGTATCGTATAACGCGTGTCTATATCTTTGACGACTACTGAGAGGCTTGCTCTTTTTTATAATTAGATTTGGGATAATCGACCACTTTTGAAAGGTGTTTTTTTTTCTAGGGTTTGCTTCTTGCCATAAATATTCAACAGACCGTTTTTTTTAATGGATGATGCAAAACATTGCTGGGATACATGCCACTTCTCCGGAAGAGAATTTGTTCGAAATCGAATTAACGGGCCTAGTGCCAGTTGCTGATGGTGACAAACATAATGTATTGAATTGATAGTTGCTATCCTGCTTATATAAACTATAGGTGCCGGCATCAAAACAACCATGGTTACGTGTTAAACGTCATTATTTTTCATTGTCGGGAAGACTGGCTGAATTCGGGGTCGTTTGTCGATTGTCATTACACTTTGGTGTAACAGGCATCCATCTCTCACTGCACTTCAGGTTCTCTTGTAACATTCATCCCAATGCCTTCGCAACATTGTTCATGAAACTGAAGTATCGAAGTTTAACAACTTGTTGAATAACATTAATTTCCTACAAATTAACAATGTTTGTGAACATTTACTATACAATGTTGAAGATAATTAATTCAGATTCTATTTTAAGGTTTATGAGAATGCCTCTGAGTGTTTCATTTGGTTTAGTTCGAATAATTCTAGATTCATAAACTTGTCTTTACAGTGATAACAAATTATGTGAGCTTTTCCTAAGGAGAAGAGTTTACTGCGATAGGCAGTGACCAAGAACTTTGACTTGTCAGCTTCAGAGAAAATTAACCCCATCTGGTAGTGACGTCATTACCAACGTGTCATGGGATAACTTTGGACCTATACGGTTAGAACAAAATAATAACCCTAAAAGTGACTCACATAACCATTTCCTTCCAGACATACATAATAAACATTACTACTGCAACTACCAACTCACACCCAAGTTAAATAAAATTAAAAAGGTAATAAAACAAAATCTGCAATGAAAAAGACCTTGCATATAATAGAAATAAGGTTCAAAATACAGTTATTCGAAATTTTAACTGGTTAGTGCACATTGCATAGTTTCTTTCAAAATAGTTGAGCATATTGGCGTAACATACACGACTCGCGAACTGTATACTTTGAAACTCACTGGCTTATTATGTAACTTTGAAAACTTCGTAAAAGGCGTACCGCGTCTGTTACCTGCCAATTATTGTATGTTGCAATATAAAGAGAGAAACAACTAGCAATGTAGTGTTCGATAAAGCTTGATAAAGAATGATAGTGTATCGGGTAGGTAACCTTTGCCTTTGTATATTTAGGAGTACTGCACTGTGTGTTTTGTAGTGATTTTTTTTAACGTTAAGTCGATTTCAAATCTCGAACGAACTCATTTGTTTTTAGGTTGGCGCAGATTCTATCTTCTAAACCCTACCACGATCGAAATTCGAACGGTCGCGGTGTCTCGTTGAAAATTCGAGATTCTAAATCAAGTGAAAGTTACAAATTAGCATTACAAGAACCAAGTATGACAGAATAATTGTACACTATTATAATTTCCAACTGCCATTAAACTTTTAAAGAAAAAAAACCTTTCTCGGCCATTAGATAATTACTGAAACTCGTCCCCACATTTGTTTATTCACAAGAAAGTCAGTGGCAGCTAAATGGCGTGTTTCCGACGGTAAAATTATGTCCCTGCCTATTTAGTGGTCGGAAAGAATCCCGCGGACACAGCTAACAATGAAAACTTTTAATATCATCGGAGAAAGCAATGATAATAAAAGTTTTTATTGGTTTGTGGAATGGAGTAATGTAGTCTGTCCGTTTATTGTCTATCTATTTTTGGACAGTTTATAAACTTACTTATTTTTTTTTTCTTACAGTCTTAATGATTTTGGAAATATTATTTAACAAAATAGTTTTTTTAATAAACCATTATGGCGAGTGACAAGCACACGCTTCACCGGTCACCGTAGCCAATGGACGCTTGCAATACCAGAGGTATCGCCAGCGCGTTGCCGACCTTGCATTATTTCATGTCCTTTTTGAAGAGCCCTATATTGTAGCTCATTCGTAAAACCTCGAAGGGGAGTTCATTCCAAACCCTGGTGGTTTTCGTTAGTCCTTTTTTTTATCGTGGTAAAATCATCAAATGAGTCCTCCCACCCAGGGCAGAGCGGGAGGGTCTGTCAGACTCGTTCTGATTAAATCCACGGTGTCCTTCAATAGCCCTTTACTTTCCGGGGACACGGTAACTCGTGAGTCCCGCGACCTTTCGTAGGTCCTAATGGATATATATTTCTTAATGAGAAGTAATTACATTGGTCAGCAATTATAAAATTTGGCAAGCCACCCAAAAGCAGCATTTAAATAATTTGGTCAGCATACAAAGATTTTGTTTGCAATAAAAAAAATCAGGCAGCAATTCTTGTTCCGCAACTAATTTTGATAATGGTC
Organism: Agrotis puta; assembly: GCA_943136025.2. Lineage (NCBI taxonomy): Eukaryota > Metazoa > Arthropoda > Insecta > Lepidoptera > Noctuidae > Agrotis > Agrotis puta. The sequence continues at coordinate 12,526,722 of OW964172.2, forward strand.
AAAAATTAAATCATACATAGGCAGCCAACAATAACATGAGTCTGCATAATAAACATTCAGTCTGCAAAATAACTACTTGAGCAGCAAGATTTCATGATTGAGCGGCAGAAAAACATGTCTATAAGCAGTATATTTGATTGGTAGGTATGCATATTTAAAACATGGTGAGCAAAATAACTACTTGGATTGCGTTTTTGTTGAAAAAGCGGCAATGTACGTTAAAAGTGGGCGGAGCAAGAGCAGGCGCGTGACACGACTTGCTGGCACCCCGACTCGGACAATTTAGGTTAGAAGAGGATGGCGGCTTCGTGGTTATTTTTTTTTTAAACCACCCAGAAGTAGGAGCCCCGCGAAGCGGGGCTCCGTCGACATACTGGGTGTCAATTAAATGGTTAGCATAGTATTGTTATTTCTGTGAGCAGAAAAATATAATCGGTGAACAAGTGAAGTATTTTTGCTACTTTTATATGCAGCACAAAATGCATTTTTTTGCTTACACTCTGAGTGCTTACCAAAATTTTATTAAACATGAGCAGCTGATTGCAGCTTATATAATTAATATGCTGTACAAAAATAATTACAGCCATCCAGAATGACATAAATTGCTGATTGATTTTGAAATGTTTGCTGACCATGAGTTGCTCACCAATTAGCTATTTCTGCTCACCGATTATATTTTTCTGCTCACAGAAATAACAATACTATGCTAACCATTTAATTGACACCCTTTCTTAATTGTTGCCCCACACTAGGAATTTTTCCTGAGTCGTAAGTGTGTGCTCACAATTCATTGTAGATTACACAAATATTTGCTCCGTGTGCGTGAATCAACCCCCCGACACGCAGCTCAGCAGTCATGACGCACAGTCACTTTTTTTTATCGCATTAAAATCATCAAATGAGTCCTCCAACCCAGGGCAGAGCGGGAGGGACTGTCAGACTCGTACTGACTAAAATCGCTCAGTCACTAGAGAGATATTTTATTATGTCTTCATTCAGCTAAAATTTCCAGTCTTTCTTGACCATTATAACAAATAACATGTTACTTAAAATGATTCAACAAAGATGCAAACATGACTAATCTAACCTTGGTTGAAAACCTTTTTATATAGTTTTCAACCAAGTTTATTCCCATGGGAGTAGTTCCATTAATATAATAGGCACTATGTCATTAAAGTTATGGTTTATTTTACTATTCCTAGTATTTATTTCGCTTCAGTATAAATCAGCCTCTTGAGACTGTTGGCATAGTTCTTTTGTTGGTATTACCTGTTCAATATTCCAAGTTTTTGTATTTGTTAATTGTTGGCAGTTTTGAAATATTTTCTTCGTTTTTAGTTTGGTTACTTACCTTAGTAGTTTGGGGAAGTGTTTGATTTCTTTATCCGTTTTGGTTATGATTTCTTCACAATTTTAGCATCTGTGTTAAATTTTGTTAGACAACATTTTTGGTTAGTAGTAATTTTCGCAAGCAATGCGACTCTTGACTTGCCGTACGCTGCTAGGCCTACGCAAGTCGGGTCGGGTGGTTTAGACCACCCTCAATAACCGTCTTACTACCGGGCAACAAAAGCCTACCCCAAATCTTCTACGTACCTACTTAAACTTTTCATGAGACACTACGTAGACAAAGTAAAAAAACAAAACTTTCGTATTACCTACGTCAACACAACTATAACTGCCCTTGAACTATCGACTACATCGATTTACTCGACTGCCATACACTATCCTTAAGATAACCGACAGATAACCCACAGATAAACGAATGTTATGTACTAACCTTGTCGTGTAGCACCGTAATCTGAAGCAGTTGGTCCAACTTCGCAGTCACTTCGCGCCTTATCGGAGGTAGGGAACAGTTTGCGTCCCGGATTGGGAACAAACAGCCCAGTTTGCGAAATGTGGGACTTCAGGTGTGTCGTATGAATTGTTGAACAACTGTTTGTTTATATGGACTGTGTATTTTATGTAACAGATACTTTATATTTATGGAAGACTAGTAGACTTTTAATATTTTTTTTTTTTAATTACGTATAAAATCATCGAATGAGTCCTACCACCCAGGGCAGGGCAGTAGGGACTGTCAGACTTATACTGACTAAAATCCACGGTGACCTTCAATAGCCCTTTACGTTCCGGTATCACGGTAATTCGTTAGTCCCGCAACCGACTAGCTATAGCTTACGGGTTCGTCAACAAATTATGTCATGAGAACAGTAATTATTATCGGAATAAAAAGTTCTCTTGGTTGTGTGTTACTCTAGGTTATGAGCCATCTGTAGGTGTGCTAATTTTCGTCAAAATCTCTTCAGGTGCAATTTTGTGAAAGAATACCGAACCATATATTTATCCATCCATACAATCATACATCCTCACAAACTTTTGCATTCATAAAACTCAGTAGTAAATTAAAATAGACTTTTCCATCAAAAATGTAAGCAGTGAGTGTTTTTTACTTTATACGTTCAGAATCTTCTAATGAAAGCCGATTAGGATGAAAAACCACTCTTTGAAAGAGACAGAGTGAATTTAAAAACGCAGACCCAGAGCTAGGTGGTGAATGTTGTCGATCGTTTTTCCTCAGAATTTTTGTTATCTGGCCATGGGAGAAAACTCTACCCTCTGAATACTTAGTTGTGTTAAGACGAGTAAGGGCCGTGTTCCCGAAATTCTGATGAGAGGATATAATTTTTAGTAAAAGTTCCTCACAATATACACCTCTGGAACACACTATAGTGGAGAACAAAACCATATAAAAAGGCTATTTGGCATTTTTTGAAGGAATCTATCTTAATTTAAAAAGTGGCTTTCTAATGTATAGAAAATGTTTTTTTTTTTAAACGTTGTATTACGTTAGAAAATTCAGTATTATAGTATAGTATACAGTATATTATGGGTGCGTTTACAAACATATAAACCAACATAAGTAAACATCCAGACCCACTAACAACAACAACTAATTGTAGGTCATAAAAATACTTATTCCCTGCAGGAAACGAACCTACAATTTACATTTAAAATATCGTCATGAACTCATCGTACATTACAGGTTTCATTTAATTAATTAGTATACTTATAAAAAAATCGTCTCACAATTTATTCCACGAATGAATTCGGCAAGCGCTGAGCATAAAACCACTGCAAAAAATAAAAATGACTTCATGAATTTCCGAATACCCCGAAGTGCTCATAACGAAATACTTAAAAAAAAATTGAAATCACCCGGGATGTTATTGATCTTCACCCTTGCGGTGTAGCGTGTCTACGAATATTATTAATGGATTCTAAATTGCCTTTAAAGCATACTTCCGCGACGAACCGTACGTGTCAACGAGGTTACTTTCGCAAATGGATTAAATTAATATTTGTGTACAAGCGCTCGACTGCGACGTTGCTTGGTTTTGTGAGATAGGAAAACTCAGATGGTGCTTCAAATTTGAATGTGACCTAATTTAATTATTCTGTTTTTAATTACAATGATAATGATACTTTTTAATGTAATTTAATATTAATCTTTTTTTTACAAGATTTTGATTCTCTTGCAATGTTTGTATCACTATTTGATATTAACTTTCGAACTGCTACAATAATAATAATTAAGTTCCATAGAAAAATAGCAATTCCATAAAAATCTGCTATTTCCTTAAGTTTGCCGTATATGACTACTTTCCAGAATTTGATTATTATTAGCAACACTATCGAATGGTGTAATAATAAAGGGTGTGTTATTTTTTGAAGTGAAAACTTCTTTAGCGGCGTTGAGCACTTTTCTGTAATGGGTATAAAATCTTAAACTCGCGTCAGGACACGTGACCCTGACCGAAAAAGCGTAGGACGGCGCAGGGCGCTTGCGTGAATGTTCGTGTGACTTTATTACTTTTAAAGAAGTTTGTATGCTGGATACATTCGTTGCTAGGTAACATTGTTTATAAAAGATGTACGTCACATTGGAAAATTATTGAAATAAAAAGTCAACCATTTTTGCGAGTTTTACTAAAATCTGTTCACAAGATATTTCCAACAATTACTATTCAAGTTTTCACTTCTGCCGGCACTCCCAGAGTGCAACCCGTCGTTTTTTTTTTTTAAATAACGGATTTGATTCCTGGGCAAGGATTATAGATTTTTCTAAAATCCAATGATGCTATTTTAGTTTTCGGCAAAATCGGACTGGAGACTCTTTTCAACGTGTTTTGACGTTTTCCTATAGGACCAGTTGAAAAATTCACCCTGTAAATCCAAAATTAGTTATTTTGTATTGATTTGAGCCAGGATATTTAAAAAAATCATTTGGACGCCTGGAGTTATCGAAAAGTTACGGATGTGGACAGTTAACGTGATGAGTTATATCTAACTATTTAAATCTTTACAGACAGACAGACGGATGTCTTCCAGAAATACAACACATATTAACTAAATGTGTATATTACGAGTGACAGTAATTGACGCAATCACATATCGTATATCATGCACATAACATAATAATGGCGGCTCGTGTAAAGTAATTACACAGTTTGATTTAGCTGATGAGGGTATAAATAAATCTCGAAGTTCATGTGGCGAGCACGTTTCGGTGAAATGTGTTACAATTATGGCACAAGTCTTAAGTATAGTGGAATTAGCACATAATCTAACTAGCGGTCCGAACGAATTCAACTTTTCGACCTTCCTGGTTTTCAAAATCATAAGAACCTTGTACTGAATATAACGAACACAAAAAATAATTATAAGAAAAGATTTATCTAATTTGGTGCAGTCGTTTGGAAGTTATGATACAGACAGACTGACAGACATGCATACTGTGTAAAGATACAAGTACTAATATATTATACAAAGATCATCAAGGAACAATTGGTTCAAATTGTCACGAATTGTTACCTTGTACATAAGAAAGAAAACATGAATAGGAAGGCCATCCAAAGGACGAAGTGATGACATAGTTGCCACTGTTGGAATAAACTTTTTTTTTACATAAAGTCCTCCTACCCAGAGTGGAGGGGAAGGGACTGTCAGACTCGTACTGACTAAAATCCACGTTATTCCTTCAATAGCCCTTTACGTTCCATAGTCACGGCTGGAATAACCGGGATCAGACTGGCAAGAGATAGAACGAAATGGAGCGAAATGAAGGAGGCATTAATCGCTAGGGAGCGATCCTAACAGCAAACACGCATTAATCAATTAATAGTTAATTAAATTAAGAGTTATACTAACAAACTAGGATAGGTAAAAATACTAAAACGACCAATAATGTATAATTTATGTTTTCGAATATAAACAATAAAAAATAATTAAGCTATAATATTATTAAGACTGGCCTGTTGGTCTAGTGGTTAGTGACCCTGACTGCTATGCCGGAGGTCGTGGGTTCGATTCCCACCCAGGACAAATGATTGTGTGATGAGCACGATCATTTGTTCTGTGTCTGGGTGTAATTTATCAATAATATGTATGTATTTAGAAATATATAAGTATGTTTATCAGTTGTCTAGTACCCATAACACAAGTTCTGCTTAGCTTGGGACTAGATGGCGTTGTGTGATAGTTGTGGAATATTTATTTATTTATTTATTTAATGTGAAAAGATATACCAGCTGATGGTTTACTATCATGGCCAATTTAAGCGGAGATTGGTCACAGATTCAAGGAAATATATAATATAGTGATCATATATATGAGAACAACCAATCTTCCCTGTCTGTCCTCACCACCACGCATAGTCCGATGATAATACTAATGGTTCTAGTACAAACACAAATAAATCTCAAAATTCATGTGGCAAGCACGTTTGTTCATAATCCTAATGTGTTAGAGGCTTTATAATTTATAGTCGCATATCGCATGAATGGTATTATGGGGCTAATGATAAAGTTTTGGTGAAATGTGTTACGAGTATGGCTAATTTGCATAGGTCTGAAGTATGCTGGAATCAGCGCATAATGTAATAGGCTTTCTGTTCGGCATCGGTCATGGCGGCCGATCACACTGTATTGATGCATAGTGTACAAGTGTGTATAGTGTACAAACTGCAGGTGACTATAGACTATGAGAGAGAAAGAAAACAGAGTATGTTTTCTTTCTCTCTCATAGTCTTATAGGACAGCATTCTGACATCACTAGATGTCAGAAAGCTCAGGACCAACAGTTTAATGTACTTGCTGAGGCGAGAGGTGATATACCTTCAAGCTGAATGCTTCGAGTTGTTAGTAAAGTAATATAAGTAAGTTTATTATGGAGAAGGAGTGCAGACAGCCAACATTTGTATGCAATAATGCCTTAGAATTACACTAAATTCATTAAAAAAACTTTGCACACTTTTTATGTACCTTTACGTTGCTGAATGACTGAATGTCAAGTGTCCTACTGAAGTCAAACAATCAATTAAAGAGGTCTTTAACAATAGAACTTGAATAAATTTACAATTTAAAATTTAATTGAATTAGAGTCTAACTTGGATCACCAGATGGCTACAAGTATATGTATAAAATACATACCACCCTAAAACAGAAATTGCAAATGAATTCTAGAATCCAAAACCAGTTTTCACAAACAATCAAATGTGAAATTCAATTGAATTTTAACCCCAAATTCGATTTAGTTTCAAGTATTGACGCGACAATACGTTATAAAGTTTCGAATAAGCAATTAAAATCAAAATTCGGGTAGATTTTGATTGAATAAACTTCCAAACAAATTTTCATTTACTCTGCTAACTAAACTTGGATTATAAATTATTGGATATTTAAATGTTCGAATAAATTAAGGAAGTTCGTAACTAGATTATCTAAGTATTTATCTACTGATGGAATGTTAAGTGTTATTACGAAGTTAATCTTCATTGTTCTGTCTGATTTATAATCTTCTCTGAAATGAATTAACTTTTAATACTATGCGTAATTGTTTTTATGAATCAACTTGCTGTTGCTGTCGGTTTCGCCCTGGTAACTAAAAATATCCCACGGAGACATTATATCGGTTTAAAAACTATTCTATATGTTATAGTTATGCCCTAGCCGTGTAACTAATATCATCTAAATCATTATTATGTCAGTAGTTTTTATATGAAAGAGAAATAAATAAATACATCCATCCATCTCACAAACTTCGACAGGCCTGTTGGTCTTTTTTTTTTTTATCGTGGTAATATCATCGAATGAGTCCTCCCACCCAGGGCAGGGCGGGAGGGACTGTCAGACTTGTACTGACTAAAATCCACGGTGTCCTTCAATAGCCCTTTACGTACCGGGGTAACGGTAATCCCTTGGTCCCGCGACCCCGGCAGGCTTTGGCCCTCTACAGGCCCCGTCACTATGCTGACACTCTTTGAGGCGCGCGTGGAACACAACGCGCCGTCGACCCGGGCATGGTCCATGGTCGGACAGCGAGTCGCCCATTACTCGCTGCCCGCATGCCCGCGCCTACGGTGGCCGGAGATTGTCTTGCGACGTCCGACGCCGTGGGCGTCTATCACTGCGGCTGGGGACGCTGTCCTCTCCCTCAGGCGGCCCGCCTCCTCCTTCACGAGCATGACTGCTTCGCAGAAGGAGGCGATCGCTTCCCACTCCGTCTCGCCCCACAGCATGGCCACGACCAATGCCGGGCGCGAGAGGTCTCCGCCTATCGCCGTCGTGAGGACACGGCGGTGAGGCCTGTTGGTCTAGTGGTTAGTGACCCTGATTGGTATGCCGGAGGTTGTGGGTTCGATTCCCACCCAGGACAAATGTTTGTGTGATGAGCACGATCATTGGTTCTGTGTCTGGGTGTAATTTATCTATAAAACGTATGTTTTTAGAAATATATAAGTATGTTTATCAGTTGTCTAGTACCCATAACACAAGCTCTGCTGAGCTTGGCACTAGATGGCGTTGTGTGATAGTTGTGGAATATTTATTATTTATTTATCTATAAACTTTTGCATTTATAATATTATTAAAAAGGGCATAGAGTTGCTGGATGGAAGAGTAGCTACTCAAACTTTATTAGACTAAATTGTAGTAACTCTACCTTAGGGCTTTGTCTGCCTTGTACCTTCAAATTAAACTGAAGCAATAGTTTGATTTGACACCTATGTAAACTTGTCAGGAGTAATAGTGTTGTCTAAACAAAGTACCTATACTTTGTTTAGACAACACTATTACTCCAGACACGTTTATATTGTTTTATCTACTATCATGCTATTAATCCTCTATAAAAGAACCTATAACAATTAGCTTATTGCCAACATTAAAACACTCAATGCTATAATGATCATTATATCATCCAAACGCGTGTTATAATGAATTTCAAAAAAAGAACATTCTCATGCAATGACATTTTTACCACCAGATCGCTAACATTTTGAAAAAAGAACAATAAATTATAGACTAATTCGTAATTTCGGATTCTCGTCTTATCGTGTTATTTCCCGCCATCTTGAATTCACATAGTTCTGTACAACACCCTATGGTATGAAAATCTTTTATAGAGAATTCACATCATGATTGTAGATAAAGTCTTGTATGCAACTGTTATAATTAGGTATTAAAACACTCATGTGATACTATTATCACACTCGGCTACGCCTCGTGTGATAAACCCACATTCGTGTTTTAATACCCCTGATTATACAACAGTTGCATAAATAACTATTACGAATGTTAAAGCTAACATATTATGTATTAAATTATGAACAAAGGCGTATTGTATTGGCGTTGTATTCGATTTCTATTTTTTTATTCGTTGGGCCAAAGCCTGCCGGGGTCGTGGGACTGTTTTATCAGGTAACCGTGGCCCCGAAACGTAAAGCGGCTATTGAAGGACACTGTGGATTTTAGTCAGTATAAGTCTGACAGTCCCTCCCGTCCCGCCCTGAGACGACTCATTTGATGACTTTACCACGTAAAAAAATACTGTTGTTTTGTTGGAAAAGTCAGTCCTTATCTTAATCTCGAGATGGAGACAGGCTTATGGGAGACGCGACTGTGAAGAACACTAACAAAATAATATTTTTGAATCTTGCCTGTCGGAAGAGGCCTTCAAAGAAAAATGGACCAGGATAAGGAGTGAGAAGAAATAATAACTTCGGGCATTAGACGGTGCTTTCCACGGTAGATTTTCTGAAGAGACTGGAGTCTTCACCGCAGTAATAGACAAGGCAAGTAATCATAACGTAAGAATATAAAACATTAAAAGTTGAAATATACTTTAAAACAAAGGTACTAAGACCGTTAAAGCACTTGAAAGACCAGCGCAGAGAAATATTTCACATCTTTCATCTGCCATTTTCCGAGGACATAACCCTATGCCCTCGCAGGCAGCCTGCCAACTGCAGTAAAGACTGTGCGGATTCTGTTCTGTCTAAATAAATTATTGTTATGCTTTATTGTAGGGTTGTCACTAGTTTCTTCTTTTGAATGATTTTTAACAGAATGAATTATTAAAAAAAAAATGAAATACCATTACGTACCCCCATGGGAAGAAGGCGTGAGTTTAATGTAAGTATGTAAAAAAAAAGAAGGAGGTTTTCAATTCGATATGTATTTTATTTTGTATGACCACTCTTTATTTTAAATAGAGCGGTTTATTTAAAAAAATACTGGGATTATCTCAAAGTTATTCTCGTTTAAATTCGATAAATAAAATCTGCCTCTAAGGGTAGAAATAAAAAGGAATTTATTAACTTCGATGACCGATGGTTGCGGGTATCTTCTGGAAGTTGGCTGGTAGTGAGATAAGCTTATAACCAACCGGTGTGATGATGTTTGGGGAGGCCTGCATCCAGTCGTATTTAAGCTGTATGGTGAATTCCATTAAAAGTTGTAACTGCAGTAGATAGGTAACCGCTACTTTATTTGAAACAACTAGATGGAGTGTCAAAATCATAGACTCAATCATTCTTTTAGAAGAGAGAAAATCTATTTTGAGACGGAAAATGTCCTTATTAGTGAAAAGGAAAGGGAAAGCTGGTCCTACACTTGTTTTTGTCTTTTTCTAGAGACAAAGAAAATTGTATATTTACTCAGTCCATGCTCGATGTCCACGGTCACAATGCACTTGTCTCGTAAATTAGAAGGAACTATCTTCCACAAACCCAAATGCTCTTGAAATTTGACAAGCACTACAAACATCTGTAATTATAAACAACGCTAGTACAAAATACAACATAATGATGTAAATAAAGTCTAACGTACACGAAGGTATTGATTTTACTTTCATCCACTTTTCTAAAAATAAAAATCGTATCCGTATAAAGCACCTGTATATACCCACGGCATTTTTTAAAATAATTATATTCAATTGCCTCAATGGAAATGGTAATATAGGGCCATTATGCACTTTACTGATTTCGAAATTACATATAAGGTATTATCTAAAGTAGCCTTTATAATTTAGTAAACAAGGTTACGTTTTATTCAAACTACTACATTACCGTGAAGATTTTTTTTTTGCGTGGTATAATCATCAAATGAGTCCTCCCACCCAGGGCAAAGCCGGAGGGACTGTCAGACTTTTACTGACTAAAATCCACGGTGTCCTTCAATAGCCCTTTACGCTCCGGGGTCACGGTAATTCGTACAGTCCCGCGACCATTACCGTGAAGATGGACAACAGGAATTTATACTATTTTTATAAATCTGAAAAGGTATTGCCTCAAATTAAAAAAAAAAAATTGTCTATCTATTGAGAAAGGCTATAATTACAATATAGACTATAAAATATAACTTCACGTTGCAATCAATAGAAGCCGAACAGCGGATGAAACCGCGCGGAATAGCTTTTTTTTTTTTTTTTTTTTTTTTTAGGGTGGCAAAATCATCAAATGAGTCCTCCCGCCCTGGGCGGGGCGGAAGGGACTGTCAGACTCTTACTGACTAAAATCCACCCGTGTTTCTTCGGATGCCCTTTACGTTCCGGGGCCGCGGTATCCTGGATTAAGAAAAAAGCCGCGACCCCAGCAGGCATTTGGCCCCGTAAGGGGCCCCGTCGGTGACGCGTGAAACACGACGCGCCACCTACCCGGGCTTGGTCCTTGGTCGGACGGCGAGCCTACCCACCACTCACCGTCCGCAAGCCCGCTCCGCCGCTGTGCCCTCTGCTGTTCAGAGGGACACGCGTTGGAGCATCCACCCGACAGGCTATTCGCATACGGGCAAAGAGACCCCTTAGGCACACAGTGCCCAAAAGAGCCCTTGCCCGCATCCCAGGGTGCACCGGCCCGAAAAACTGGTCCTCCCCCCGGACGTATCCGAAGGGAAACTCCAGTCCACGGGCGCACGTGGAGGTTTCCTGTCTTAGCACCCCGCGCGGAATAGCTAGTATGGACTAAAATTCTTCGCCTTTTTTTTCAAACAATCAACTGCCCCATACATTACTTATTTTCATGTAAATCGTCACATTGTGGATAATATATTTTTTTTGAGTTGTTTCTTTGTAATTTTAGGTTGTTCTCAAACTAAAACTTATTCACAGTGATGAGTACCTGTCCTTTACGAAGATAACCAGTAAAAAAAAAACTATTTTCGGAGATACAGATACGAAAATAGTTTCTTTTTTTCAGATAAGACTTGCTGCAGCGTATTTCTCGGAGTAATCTAATTACGCCTTTTCCAATCTCAAAACAGAAGCTAACACTATACGCTTTTCGTGTAATAACTCGTTTGTACAATTAATTTAACGTTAGTGCCTTTAGCAGAAAAAGACTAGACAGAAACCAGTAACATTGCAGTTTTCAGGATTTCGTTACGTAAACACAAACAGAAAATGCAGATCCTAATCCGTGCAAACCAAATCCGAATCCGTGCCCGTTCGCAGGTACTATTCCCACATTAATGAACACGAAAATCTTTCTATCCTTTGTGTAATGATCGCGGGACTGTAACCGTGACTCCGGAACGTAAAGTTCCGGAGTCACGGGGCTATGAAGGACACCGTGGATTTTAGTCAGTACGAGTCTGACAGTCCCTCCCGCTTTAGCCTGGGAGGACATTTGATGATTTTACCACGTAAAACAAAAATCCTTTGTGTAATGCTATCGTATCCTTGTGTTTTCATGTTATGCAAATTATTTTTATCCTGCAAAACAGAATGAAGTGATCAAAGTTATCAAGCTTTCGTTTGTGTGTGTCATTAATCAAACACGAAATTCGATGGAATTGGATTTCAGAACGAGTATTTCTTTATTTTACGGCTCTCCTTTCATGGTAGCAACTCGTAATTACGGGATATGTGTACCCAAAATAATAGATCTCGCGTCGAGTTTCGCGTTCTTTGAAGACGAATATGTTTTAAAGATATAACGATATGTTTGAAGCTTTTATTTGGCGTCGATGTGATGGATTATGAAAACACTCCGTCTTGATTTGACTGTCGATTCCTTTTATCATTTGAATTTTTATGTAAATTGGTATCGATTACTTGTTTATTTTACAGAAAACAGAGATCAAGTCCTATCGTCTACGAATACAGTTTCACTAGAGGGTACGTTTCGAAAAGAGTGTGTAATTAAATACTATGTTCCTAAAGAGAAGGGGAAGAAGCTAGGTACGTACAAACTGGAATGTAAACTTAGTTTCTTCTGACTAGAAACTAACTTTTGACCATAAAACCAACCATAAATAGTATAAATTAAATCAGCTGCCATAAACGTACATATTTTGTGCTCTTGTATATTGTTGAGATGTAGGAAACAGCTGATATTTTGACCCAATAATTACGAGGTTTTTAAAGAAAACCTAAGGTTCTATTTGTAAAGATATCATTTATAGTACTGGCATTCATACGAAAACAGTAGTTAAAAACACTGCAAAAATTCAAGACTTCCCTCGATTGCGCAACGTACATACATATTTCGTCTACATCTGCGTTCAATATTGATTCCTCTTTGTCTTCCATTGAAAACTTTTTTCTACCACAGTTGTATGAATTGAACGGCAGAACCACAAAGCAAATGAATGCGAAGCTCGTGAAACAAATTGAAAGAAAAAAAAAGAATTCGATATTGAAACAGGGAACGAAAGTATGCGCGATCGCCGGTTAGGAACGGTGAGACTATACAGAAAAGATTTTTGACAATTTTTCGCGTAGGTCTTACAATGGGTCTGTCATTATTCTTTTTCTTTTTAAAAGGCATGAATGCCAAAACAATTTAAAACCATACCTTTTAGTGAAAGACAGAGCGCCAATGAAAAAACTAGATTTTATTTAAGACTGAATTTGAGCTAGCATCATTTTTGTAGGTTATTTTTTTGTTTACTTGACTAGTAGTCTTTATTATATTAGTATGTCTTTAGTGGGTGGGTGTCGAGTCAGTGATAGATAAAAATATTCTGATAATATCATAACGGATCTAACATTCAATTATGAAGTTTGTTCTTACTACATCAAAACAATTATCCCTATGGTCCACTTTATCTGAATTCCTTATAAAAATCGTACCAATTTTATTCACCAAATTGAATTAATAAAATCTACGCAGGAAGGGAACCCATTTCCTTTTGACTTTAAAATAGATTTGAGCCATCTTAAAATTTACTTGGCTTACGCATAGAAATATTACCATAACAATGTGAAAGCGCCTACATTTGCCGAACGTAATGAACGTTTTCCCTTTGATACTTATCCGAAGACTACGAGTACAGAGTGCATTTTGCCCCTCAAGTCGACGCAAATAAATTTTCAAAGCGGCGCACTTGACATCGAAGGAGATATGCGGAATGTTGCCAGTTGCTTTAATTAAATAAAAATGGATGACTCAGTTTGGACGAGGACGTGTTTTTGTAATATGGCAAGAAAAATTATGAGCCATGTTTCTGCGTTTATTATTTTTGTTTTAAGATACGTTTTAAACATAGGGTCAGATGTCCAACAATGAAACAGAGGTACACAATAAAACACTGTAATATTTCTAAAATACTGCATTGCCAAATCGTGCATTATGTCGCGTTAGGACAGTCACGTGAACCCCCCGCCCTACCCCAGTTTGCACCGGCGCACTATGGGCCAGATCCGTGTGTACCGTCTCAAAAATCTGTAACTTTTATGTTAATTGAAATAAATAGTTCAAATTTGGCACGTAGTATCTTGAATATATATACAATCCAATTATGAAACATGTTTTGTCAAATGTTGAATTTATAATGTTTAAAAAATTAAACAAAAACAGAAATGTATTTTTTACATATTAAACCATCGTTTGTTCAGCTTATTCAATTACAATTTTATGATATTATTTCTGTAAATATTTTTTTAAATTATATATAAATCTATAATTTAATTAAATAACAAATGTAATATAATAATTAATTCCTAAAATACATTTTTAAATTAAGGTAACACCTACTTCCACTTAAATATCTAAGAGGTTCTTGACTTCGTAAAACAATTTAATGGAAATAGTCACGGATGGTTTTCTGATACTTGATACATAAGGATCTGATGTAAATAGGAGACCATGAAATACGTTTTGATTCGTTGTTGATTTAGATCATTTTCTTGCGTGATGCAATCTGAATTTTTTGTAATATGTTTCGAGATTCTTGGGCATCTTCAGATAAATTACCAATAGGCAGAACAGCAAAATATCTAATTATACTTTCCCCATGTATTCGTATTTAGATTTTATGTACTGAAGAAGGCATACACGTACAGTAGTGCGGTTGTGCGAGTATATTTACCAAATGTTTCTGGATTTACAGCAATATGGATGCCAAACTCTGGAGAATAACAGAAACCTTTTAATAAGTTCCTCGTGAACTCCTGTATTTTCTGAAATGCAGGAGTATTTCACAAAAAAAGGCTGAACTGTATTGCCATCATTGCTGTTTCCACTTCCTTGTCGGGGCTTATCAACGTGCAATCCCATTCGACTTCTAAATAAACGTTGTACAAGCTTTTTCTTGTCTTCTTTGCTTTTTTTATCTTCCGGAGTTCTCGCAGCAACAAAGGTTGTTTGAAATATGACAAATTAACTCCACATACCTGATGCAACGTAGACAAACCGTATTCGTATGCATTTATATTATCTGGCTTTGATTCAATCTCCTACAAATTATTCATTTCGCTTTTTTTAGCCCCACACACTGTACACACAGATCCAGAATTTGTGTCAGTTAAAACTTGTGTAACTTTTCCATCCACCATAATTAGGAATAGCTCGTGCCTTATTTCAATGACCTGCTCATCCTTGTGTATCTTTGAAGTTAGCAAATTTTCAATTTGAACCCTAATATCACCAACCACTGATCAGGTTTTCTCGTTTCTTTTGCAAATTATGAATAGAAGAAAAAGCCGGATTTTTTCAAATAACTTCATTCGTTTCTATGTCAGTTAGCTTTATCGGTATCAAAGATTCTTTAAATAAATTTACATGTGAGACAAAGTCACTCTCATCTGTTAAAACTTGTTTATACCCACTTTGTCCCGATGAACCATCACATCCCACTTGGTAAACAGTGTAAGAGACATTCTTGCAGATAATATTATAGAAGAATTATAAGTGAAAAATAATCTAACTGTCCAAAAATCTCATCAATCACAACATAAAATATTTTTTGTTTTTTTTTTGTATTTTTCCCCCAACTGGGATTTTTCGATTTATTTCAAGGGGGGCAGATTCGGGCAGAACTTTTTTTTTGCCCTCTCTTCTATATAAGTTGCTCTATGTAACAGTACCAAAATTACGTCATGGGCAGACACGGCTAACTGTCAAAAGTCTATTTGAAGTTTCTACTAAGGTTAAAATATGAAGTCCCGAAATAAAAATTCTATACCTTTCCAGTTTTTACAAAAAGCTTCACTTAAATTATTTTTAATTAGAGTACTTCTTAACGATTTTAACCATATATCACACTTATACATTTGCTGTGAAATTAATGAAAATATGATCATGTGAACTGGAGGAATTGTGTTCTACATTATTCTCATATTTTTAACGGTCAACTTGCAAGCCTTAGTCTAATAGTAAAAATCAATAAATAATGGATTTTAACTACTACATAATATGCATTGGACATTTAGTTAGACATGTGCATTAACGAAATGTTCAATATCGAACATTACCAAAACCTATTTTTGAGACGGTATGCACGGTACTGGCCCATAGTGCGGCGTCGCGTGGAAGAAGACGTGTCTGCGGCGATTTTTTTAATTTTTCGACAATAAAGTAAGTATTTTCAACATTCTTTATTGATTTTTCGTTAAATTATGGTTAGAAACATCATATTTTTCATTATTACCTAGCATTGAATATACTTCGTAGATTAATGTGGAATATATCTTATTTTACAAGTGTTATAATTTAGTGGTTTTTTTTTGCGGTTAATAAAATAAACCTGAGGTAGTTAACAATGAAACAGTTGCATAATGTACACAATGAAACACTGTTTTATTAATTTGAAGTGCAATGTATATTATCCTACACTGTTTCAATACATAAACAAATATAAGAATGTAGATGATGCATCTTTACCAGGTCAAAGATTTACTCCCAACTACGATAAGTTACTTTTTAATATTTTTTTTATTGTGTGTCGTTATTACCTATTATAGGTAATCTGAAGAGTCTGGTTAAAGAGAAAATTAAGAATAAAACCGTTTTTGATTGAACTCAAGTATTTTTTGTCATTCACCTACTCCCTATGTTACACAAAACATGAGACAACTTTTATTCAGTATGATGTTTCATTGTTGAATTTGTGGTGTTTCAATGTGTACCCGACAGTGGACACATTGACACATTACCCATTTTTAAGTTTTTATTTTTTGCTGATTGATTACACTTAATTTTTTTTTTAATATAAACGATATCAAGTACCTAATAAAATTTCCTACATACCTGTAAAAAATTAGAGTTATATCTGTAGAAACAAAAGGTGTATGAGCCTATGAATTTTTAGTGTTTCATTGTTGGACACATGACCATATCCTTTATTATTTGAAAATTATGCACGGGAATGTAATAACGGAATAAAAGGTATCCTTTGTTATTCTAGGCCTTGAATCCTAGATATGTTATACATATCTAGGATTCAAGGCCCATTCAATCGTTCTGACGTGATTCAGTAACAACATAAATCTATCCATTCAAACTCTAACATTTTTTATATTTATTAACTTTAGTAAGGATTGTCTGCGTTTGAGTTTTAAAAGGGTGACAGGGAATGACATGGGCGTATCTAGGGATATTTTCCAAGGGGCCTTGCTTCCACTAGTCTCTTAGAAGCAATGATCATACATCCTTCATTTCGAAGTTGCGTTAACGCAAAAGATCTGGGGTGGGTACCAGACTATTTTTGGGTGGGTACGGGCAACGGCTGTTTTTGGCATAATAATATGATATTTTCACCAACTGTGTATGCAAATATTCCATATTTGTAATTAGCATTGGCAAGGTTTACCAATTTCATCTAACTTAATATAACAATATTAAAATATTAATTTGTCAGTTCATCTATAAGGTCACACTAATTAAACTCGGGATTAACATGAATGCGGTCGTTTGGGTGGTTAGTTAAAATAAATTGATAATTATATTGTTTGATATTCAGAAACGGACTCATTGTAGTGCTTTATTGCACACCAAAATAGTTACATAGCTATTTAAGAGTATTGCTTATTCTACATTTACAATGGTAGACAAATGGCTAATCTTTTGAAACATACACTAGGAGTTTCAGAATAAGTATTTTTTTAAAACATAGAATCAAAAGCGATAATTTGAAATACCTTTTCCTGAACAAATCCCACAAAATTAATTGCCTTGTGCCATAAAAAATAAACATAAAGCTGATGCACTGTCTGACAGCCTTTTACCATTAAAGTTGCTGAGTAAATATTATTTTTTATTTTTTTCTTGATTCACTCTCGAATAAAAGTCGGTATCCCGTTTACGTCGCCTTTACCAGCTACTGACAATAAAGTGTTTCACTAGGAGCTAACGTGGGTATTTATGTTGCAGACACCCCTTTGATGGATTTTTTAAACATAAAAGTAAGATTTAACAAGATTATTCATTTTGAAAATGTTATTTAAATTAAGAAAGACGAAATTGAAAACACGATGCGTATTTATCGGCTTTAAATCCATGCATAAATGAACCGTTATTTCAATCGAGTGGAGTGATTCTTAAATCAAAATGAAAGCTCCAACTCGATGCGTTCGAAAACAAAACATTCGTTGTAGTTTTGTCGATGGTTTTTCTCGTAGAAATTAAAATGTTATATTGTTGTGAGGGCCTCTTTCAAACAAGATTAGAGTTGGAACGTGCCTTAGGCCATCGGTAAATCTAATTGTGACTCGTGCCGAATGACAATCGACGTGACGACGGCTGAATCCACGAATGGACGCCGGTTATTATTTAGATTTTAGTTTTGATTGGAGCCCGTTCTACGCATCGATTTGTTAGCCGACAAGGTCGTATACTATCGATATTGTAATGCCCTTTGAATTTCGCCGAAGCGTTCACATTTAGGGTCATTGTTTCCCTTCATATTACTTTCTGTAAATGTTATTAATATGTATTATCAGTAAATCTTGTACTTTAATAGAAGAGAAGAATCGAAGCGCTTACTTCAAATATTCAACATAATGGATTTGTTTTCGAACTAATATATAAATTCCAGAAAATATCTAAATCTACAAAATCTCGAGTTAGCTTTTCTTGACCTTCCTATTCCCAGCAACTCTTACGCGATTCAATAGATTCAAAATGAACAAAGAAATAAATGACTAACGTTGACTAAAAGTCTTAAGACACAGCAATCCTAAGTAAACATACTTGTGGTTCTGTATGACATATGGGTTTCCTTGGCGCTGAACATTTGAACAACTTTCGTGGACAATCCGAAGGTCAGACGTGACAGGGGTCTGAACGAAAAACCCGACGCTTCGCGATGTTCCTCGATACTTCCCTCGCTTCGTGCCAAAACAGTGGAATAAGCCCTTAGGTACCGTGTGGAGCTAAGACGCGTACTAAATGGATTAGAACTTGGACAGAATAAGGGTAAATGTGTACGGGGATCTTGATTGAGTGTGTGTTAGTGTTGATACTTACGAGTTTGCGAGCTTTAAACTTTGTTTAGCGTTTTCGTTATGTTGGAGGAATACAATGTAGGTGTGGTAGCGTATGTAGAGTAGGTAGTGTATGTTAATAAAGTCTAAATACGCGCAGCAGATTGAAAGTTCCTTTTTTTTCTAATATTGTCCAATGGACCAGTAAAAGACAATCACATTCGGCTGGAAAGTTAGAAAATAAACCTAAAACATACAAAAAACACGAAATTCTAGTTTACAAAGCTTATTAATGCAATAGAAACAAAAGAAAAAACTTGTTAACTTGTTATTTTCTGTCTGACATAACATGTTTAAGAACTTATTTAATATCTGAGAGCGGAATCTGAAAAACTTCGATGTCTGAGTTCTGAATGGATGATAACAAGAAAAAATATCCTTTTGTGGTTATCCCCCGGGCAACGGTCTACAGGGTAGGTCCTAAAAGAAAAAGTCTCAAGGGGAATGTTCAAATGAGCGTTAGTATTTCCCAAGGCAGAATTAAGAGGGGAGGAATATTTAAAATATAATAAAAATAATCCTGGAAAGTAACAAGGTCGGAAGGGATAAATTTATGGCTTCCAATTGACTGCGCTGCCGCTTACCCCAGTTTTTCACTTGTTTAATCTTTTGTAGGTCACTTAGGGCCTTGCACGGCTTTGTTTCACTGATCCCGGGTACTTTGGAATAGATACGGTTCGGAAATTAACGGTATTTTCTGAATGGTATCGTCCATCTAATGGGTAAAAGAGTAGCTGTAATGCGGCTTATCATAATGTTTTGTTCTTCAATTACGTACGAATGACTGTGATGATGACGTTAGAGAGAGAGGTTATAATGACTGACTGACTGACTAGACTATACTGAAATTGAGATCTAGACTGAGTGACTAAATCACAGTGTAAATTAAACAAATAATATACCAATTGCACCTGATGCTGACCTGCTGTTCATTTTTTTCTTCAAAAACATGTAGCTTCAAATTGGCAAGTGTTACATTCAAACATTGATGTTGAGGAAAGCTTTTATACAAAAATTATCCCACAGGAACGTAGTACCAGGATAAAATTTAACATTTGTATTAATCCAGGTTATGAACTATATTATTATCTATGCCAAATATCAATTCACAAAACCACTCAACTGTTCTGGATTGAGTAACTAACAAACATCCATCCATACATAAAAAGTAAGATTTAAAGGGAGAAGCCAGAAACAGTAGAACGACGACTCTGTTGAGCGACTTGTTGTCCAGGGGAAGCGCGCGGCAGGTCACCCATGCGAATGACTGACCAGATCAAGTCTGCAGTAGGTGGTCCGCTGCATGAGTGCACACGAACTACAGCCGACCGAGAGGGATGGCGTTGCATTGTGAGGCGAATTATGGCAGCACGATTTCTCCCTGCAACATGCTGACCACGACCACTCTGTCAAGAGTGAACGGACGAAGAAGAATAACAGTAGATCATAATAGATAGGTACTTACGCAGTTTGACAATACCTTACTAAGAAGTAGTATATTCTTTTGTTCCTCTATTCTTTTGTTTTGCTAGTTCTTTTGAGTCATTGAGACCTCATTAGTGATTCTTTATGATTGTTAATGTTCAGTTCCACTGAAGATGCTACTAGGGTGGGCGATATGGATTCAGCCTTAAGTTTATAATGCCTCAGAGTTGAAGTATACTTATTGAGGTCAACCATAGTTTGTTGATCTGTGACAATTATATTCTGACTACAGGGACAGAGGTCTTGTCTCTGTAAGAAGAACTGGACTTGCAGTAAAAAGTATAGTCTTCATCTACTGAACTATAAGTGACATCCACCAACCTGCACTGGGCCCACGTGGTGGACTACGGCCCGCTCCCTCTCACAGAGCCTAATCTTAATTTATACATTCAATAAGACCACACATTGGTCTTACTGAATGTATAAATTAGTTCATTCACATGCACTTGAGAAAATCATGAATATCGCTCAAACAGCAAGGGCTTTTATTCACTTCTAGTTAAATTTTTAACAAATTGAGTTCCATAAAATTAAACTTTTACCATCAATGTTGGGGTCGGCTTCAAGTTTAAGATGCAGCTGAATACTAGTATTTTACATGAGGGAACTACAATGTTCATTAGGCAGTGCGACGCAAATAAAAGACGTGCATTCGGTGAGATAATATATTTGGACTGAGTCCTGCGGCCGGCGCCTGGCCTACCTACTATATACAAATATTAATATCGATTTACCTACATTACAGGAACTGCTTAGGTACCCGATTCCACAATCCAGTCAGTACTGGATAACACAATAGCAGTTGGTAAATACGGTAACAGTATATAATTCAATTACAAAAAACTAAAATATAACGAACTTAAACTAGTTTTCTTTGTTCCTAAGTTCCTAACGAAGAGACAATGCCTGCAGACATAAACTGTGGGAACGTGTTAAGAAAAACGGAAGAACATTCTCTTATGAACATGATTAATATAAAGAGTTACCACTAGAACTGACTTACTTAGGTGCAGTAAGAAACTTAGCAGTCAAGTTCTTGGACTTAAGAATACATCTATACTAATATTATAAAGCTATAGAGCTTGTTTGGTTGAACGTGCTAATCTCAGAAACTACTGATTCGAATTGAAAAAATGCTTAGCCTAGCTATAGGAGCCGGAGCAGCGGGGTTGAAACCACGGGAAACACCTAGTTTGTAATATGACTTAAATTAAAAAGAATTTGTAGTGCAATTTTTTTTTATATCGTGTTAAAATCATCAAATGAGTCCTCCCACCCCGGGCAGGGCGGAAGGGAATGTCAGACTCTTACTTACGTTCCAAAATTTGAAAAACACCAATCCCATACGTGTGGGGTATCTATGGATAGGTCTTTAAAAATGATATTGAAGTTACTAATATAATTTTTTTCTAAACTGAACAGTTTGCGCGAGAGACTTCTGTAACTTCTAAAATAAGAGGATGATAAAACTAAAAAAAATACATACGATGTACATTATCATGCACACTATCAGCGAAAATTGGTTTGAACGAGATCAAGTAATTCGTTTTTTTTTAATATCGTAATCGTAAACCGCAATTTACCTTTAAAAACTGCAACCACCTACAAACTTTTATATCATGTTACTTGCTGCTACAGAACCCTTTATGGGCGAGTTCGACTCGCACTCAGCCGTTTTTTAAATTCTGGAAAGTAGTGATATATGGTAAACTTCGCCTTTTTCCAGTGAATTTTGAATATTTTTGAAACCACAGATGACCTGCTACGATCCTTACAAAATACACTTCTTTTGCCTCGTTCACTTTCAAATAACTAGTCACACAGAAAAGTAATGTTTCTAAAGTACAAAATAATGTTGAGCGATACTCAGAGTGGTTTGAAAAATAGGAAAATTATTTTGAAATTCTGCTTTTTAAATATTATTACCTATTTTTCTTAGAAACTAATAAGCATCAGAGTTTGATATTATTTTTTGTCTCAAAACATTTTCAGTAGCCGCTTATAATTTATTTTCGGCACTTTCATCAAATAATCACGAAGAGTCTATGAGAAAAATAAGTGACACATAATTATATTACTGTGTATTCGTGAATTAATAATTTATTTATTACATTATCTTGCTGTAAGAACTAAAACAGACGGTGTACCTACACACAAATAATCATTCTATAACTGAGAAGGCATAAAAGACTAAAATTCTAATGGATTGGCCACGGGTTAAAGCGACATGCGTGTAGCAAACGCTACTTTTCACATGACAATGACACATGACAAAAGACATTGGTTTAGAGTACGTCACAAATAAATCTATACAGGATTATAGAAGGACCAACTTGGATTTTAGTCAGTACTAGTCTGACAATCCCTTCTGTCCCTTCCTTAGTGGGAGAATTCATGTATATGATGATTTAGAGACCCTGACTGCTATGCCGGACGTCGTGTGTTGTGGGTTCGATTCCCACCCAGGACAAATGTTTCAGTGATGAGCACGATCATTTGTTCTGTGTCTGGGTGTAATTTATCTATAATATGTATGTATTTAGAAATATATAAGTATGTTTATCAGTTGTCTAGTACCCATAACACAAGCTCTGCTTAGCTTGAGACTAGATGGCGTTGTGTGATAGTTGTGGAATATTTATTTATTTTACCACGATAAAAAAAAGAGTACGTCACGAGTCACCGCGCCGACGAGGCTGTACAGACACGAAACATAATTAAATAACGAACATCAAAACGCGCGCGTTCCATCGTCCGAGGTCCTGAACGGGGCGTAACGCCCCAAGGTATCTATATGTCAATCAGCCGTGAAACCTCACGTAAGAAGGATAATCTTGTCATTTTGTCCGTGCTGGCTCTGTTCGGACAGGTATTATTATATTTACTTACGTCTCAAGCCAGTCTTACTTATATGATGATTTGACAGGAAAGGTACGGTCACGGTCATAGAATAAGGCTGCCTTTTTATTTATCAGACATGTACTGCGATATGTACTTCGAGGATGTTTAACGATTTTTCTTTGTTACGTGGTAAAATCATCGCATAAATCCTCCCACCCAGGGCAGAGCGGGAGGGACTGTCAGACTCGCGCTGACTAAAATCCACGGTGTCTTTCAATAGCCTTTTACGTACCGGGGTCACGATGATTCGTGAGTCCCGCGACCAGTATATTTAACGTTTTGTGAAAATATTTGCGAGAATGTTTTTGAAGGACTCGACCGTTTGCAATGAAGTCATTGTTTTTAAACGCGCTGATTAGCAATGCTGTTGTTACTTGGCTCTATCAGAAAGAGACACATTGTAGGTAGCTATTTCGAGTACCAGGTGGAAAAATTGCCTCAGAAACATTTCGTAGGCACAAGATTCAGCCTTTTATTAATCTCTGTTTTCTGAAATTACAGTTAATATACCAATCTTGTGTGCAGTTTTTTGTTTGCTGAATGTACAGACGCCAGTACATCAACCTACCTCAATCTGTCAAATTTCTAGATTTTTAACCTTATCACAATAGTGGAAGGTTAATGTTCGATTGGTAAAATTTGACAGATTAGTAGGTTGACCTGCTGGTATATGTATCTTTGTCGAGAATTAAAGAAAAATGCGATTAAAGAAGTGGACATACTGCTCTGACATTTTGTAACACTTCACTCGTAAAAAAAAGTGAAAAGTGTTTTCCTACGTGCAAAAACAAGGCTAAAATTATCATAAACAACCCAATTTTCCCTAAAGTAAATCTGTTTTCAAATAATTTACATTTCAATGGCTTTCAGTTTTAAAATACTTATATTTTCCTGTTTCGTGTGACGAAGTTGTCCCGTGTTCGATGTTTACTTCTCATTGACTGCTCGTGGGGCCGTGTGACATAAAAATGATAGCTTCGCTTTTCCTCTTCATGGTAAATGATAATGTTTGATGTCCTATTTTCCTTTTTTGTTTAGTACAGGTGTCTCGTTTAATCCTGTGTGACTTTTTACCGGCTCGTAAAATCATCAAATGAATCCTCTGTCTTAAAGGTACGGAATTTACGATCATATGACTAGGCTTTTGGGGAACAGTGTATAAGACGGGGACGTGATGTATGATGAGAAATCACACACTTAAGGCAAACTTAATATAATACTAAAGTAGCGCAAACGCCAACAGGACGCCATTTGTTAATTGCCGCTTGCAAATGACGTCCTGATGGCGCTTGCGCTACGTTAGTGTTATATTAAGTATGCCTAAGGAGTGTATGTCCCCATTATACCTCGCGTCCCCGTCTTATACACTTTTCCCCTACCAATTATATTGGAGTCAGCTTCCAGTCTTAACAGGTTTAGCTGGATACCAGTATTTTTCATGGAGTGACTATTTGATCTCCATAACTAAGTTAGTATTGGGTAATACGATACTCCTTGGTAATACTTGTCAGAGATCTCTTAATTACAGACGAGACCAAGGACTTATTCGTGCATTCCGAATAACACATAAAGACGGAGGAAACTCAGTATGAATTCAAAGTGGGTTAGCGCTGCAAGTGAGGTCGCGGGACTCAGGAATTACCGTAACCCCGGTACGCAAAGGGCTATTGAAGGACTCCGTGGAGTTTAGTCAGTACGAGTCTGACAGTCCCTCCCGCTCTGCTCTGGTTGTGAGTACTCATGTAATGATTTTACCACGTTAACAAAAAAGCGGTGCAAGTACGGCTTAATTTTGTGTAGCTGTTATTACTTACAGGTTTTTAATATACCAAAGACAATTTTTTACGATCACCAATTCCTAGATCATTTTAACCATGTATCATAGTCTACATCTCTATTACGTGACTACACTAGGAAACTTACTTCAGACACCGGGTGTGTATGAAACGGGAAAGTTTCTGTTGACTATGACCTGAGGCTGTATGTTTGTATGATAAACTACTAAGGATACACTGCAGCCGTCATTTCTCCAGGGGGCTGTGTGGGGCAACATATTGCTGTGTTTCTGTAGTGAGACGTGAAGTACGATATCACAGAACTAATAATAGTTATGTAACTGGTCACTGAAGCTCTAAATAGTGCTAATATGAAATTGTGCATAATGGGTTAATGGGTCAACTAAACAATTGCGGTTTGGACCACATCCCTATGGTGGTCACGAAGGAAAACGATGGCGTAAAGATTATTTTTTTGTTGTTATCGTGGTAAAATCATCAAATGACTCCTCCCACCCAGGGCAGAGCGGGAGGGACTGTCAGACTCGTACTGACTAAAATCCACGATGTCCTTCAAAAGCCTTTTAAGTTCCGGGGTCACGGTAATTCGTACCCGCGACCTGGCGTAACGATTAGGATCCGTTCGAGGAAAGTGTGCATTGTTTATAATGGTTATATGGCCATACCATAGTTCAGTAGAAGGACAGTATAAATACGTAAAAAATATAATTGAATGCTCACTTCTGCTTGCAAGAAAATAATTTAGAGCATAAATGAATACGAAGAATCACTGAATACGTATAAGGCCTTACCTATAAGCCTATTATGTACATTGTACAGGCATATTCAGTATCTACCTACAGTCTACAGTCGTGCTGTCTAAGAGCGGATATGCCTCAAGAAGGGTGACTTTTGTAAATCAAGACCACATATGCAAATACCAAAAAGACGTTAAAAAGTTTAAAACCAACCAACAACATGTAATTCAAAGTAATTTACCTCTTTTCTGCATTTTAATTCTCTCTTTCTGGAAATACATTGGACCACGTGAATCGTCGGACTTATTTATATAGCAATACATGTCAGGCAGGCCTGAATACCCAATAACCTACTGTTAGCGCTGTAGTTAATCTTCTTAATGAATTTTCATAGACAATTCCAGTTCATGGACAATCCATTCGTGACTGCCGTTCAGTGTCGCTGCACAATGGGGACGCGTATTTCAACGATGTGGCGTGGCAACCATATTCTGGATATGTGGATTAAAATGTTCAGTAGTAAAAATAGGTGGTGATATGATAAATTTTATAATTTTAATTTTTGTTAATAATGATGAGGATTGTTTAAGATGTTTATTTCGTGATATTCTTTCTTTCGTTGAAAACCGGACCACGCCAGAAAAAGTTAAAAAGTTAAAAAACAAAGGACAATGTCCGAAATGGCCCTATGCCACAAAATGTTTTGAAATACACGATAATTAACTGTCTATTTTATTATATTAGTTGCAAATACTTTTGTAACACGGACTAGCTGTATGCAAAAATGAACAATAAAAAGTATTTAACGCGACTAATAACATTAATGGCCGCCATCTTCATCAAACGTCATGTCGTGTCGATAAATAATAGGGATGCCCAATTGATTGTAATTGATGCGAATCGTAAGCCGATGTATCGATTTACAAAAAAATCGTGGTCTAAAAGATCGATTTCTAAAAAATCGATTTTATTTTTCAAGTTTACATTATAATGTAAATATTATCCATTCTATGAAAAATAAGAAAGATAATAAATGATCCCTTATCAGTAAAATCAGAGTTTCTTCGATCAAAAAATCGATCTATTAGACCTGAAAAATCGATTCTTTGATTAATCGATCTCAGATCGTCATCCCTAGTCACTTGTCACTTTCAGTCTACTGATGATTACAAAAGCGTAGCTTGCTGTTTGTAATACTTTGTATCGGTGTGTTTTGGTGATTTTTGTGATATTGCATATTACGACTTGGCTATTTTAACGGACTCTGATCGCTTTAAAAAACGACTTACTTGGCTGTGATTTTCGGAACTGTGTACCGCTCAAACGACAACCTAGGCATAGGTACCTACCTAATTATCTAGGTAGGTGCTTAAAATAGCTAAATATATTATGATATTTCTTTTCAGTTTCTTAAAAATCACTTTAAGCTATGAAAAACTACACCTAAAATTCATTGTTATGGTTCGATTATAACCTCAAAATCTGAGTCTTTTCTTGGAATATATCTATTCTGCAGCTTGTCCGCTATAAAAATAAGATCTTATAGGTGTTTATTAATGATCGACAACACAAAATAGAATTTTCCGATGCTTTTGGTTCCAGGGCGAACAATGTATGGGCGCAGAGCAATCTCCTTTACATGGCGAATTGAAAACCTCCTTCTTTTTTTTCGTCTATTTAAAATAACAAAGTACAAAATGAAACTTAAATTTCGAGAGGGCACGTCTTTTTTTAGTTTAATTTACTGTTTTTAGAACTGATTCCCGAAATTCCCTAATTTCCAGAAAGGCTGAAACAAAATAATTTTTTATTTCTCAAAATTCGGTGGGGAACAACAACAAAATTGTTTTCATGGGGCTCCGATTTATTAAACAATCTGTTATTGAAAAGGAGGTTAAAATCGTGACCTAAACGAAAACAACAAGAATAGTACAACTCACTGCACTAACAGATTTAAATAGATTTCTATTGTTTTGGCAGCGGAAAGAGTTATTTAGAAACGTTATTTTGTTGGCTATCTCAGTAAGAAACAATGATTATATCGTAATATATACGTAATAATAATAACGTTTTTTTTCCTTTCATTAAACCGTTGATAAATTCTTAAAAGAATATTTTATATTCTTAGTCAAAACTTAGACTAACTTTGAACTTTTCATTTTTTTCCGTCTCAAAAAGATTTTTACCTTTGAGAGGGACAAAGAAATTCGTATGTGATGTTTTGATATAGTACCTTTAAGGATTCACTTAGGCGGTCCGCATTGAAAAACTCCGCAAGAGTTTCCGAACGGAACCCTAATCTTTTATAAGACTCGGAAGCGATTTATCGTACAGAGAATTTCCTCTAAATATTCCCCTTTCAACATTCCACTAGCGAGTAAGGTCTAATATAAATACTGGATACACATTCAATTTACGTTCATTTATAATCCATTGCTGTATTTCTGTGACATTTCAAGGAATGATTGCTGTAAAAATAAAATTGGAAAGAGAACAATGTGAGATTTATGTTTTTCTTATTTTTATGAAGCTCAGAATAATCTGTCACATTGATGTTTGCGTTTCTATGTAGATACTCGTACAACTTGACATTTATCGATAAAAAAATGTCGTCGAGCGAAATTAAATCTTAGGAAGAATGTATAAAGTTGTTTTAGAATTTAGATATAATTACTGTGAAAAGCAAGATATGTAGATTCTGAAGTGTAAATCTTTTGTTGGTGCGTAGTTATTTCACTGGGTTACAAGTTACAGTGTTAGGATTGATTTAAGTTACGTTTACATTTGGTGAAGTAATAAAAAAAAAATAACAGAGGCATACACCAGTTCAGGTACTATACGTTAAATATTCTTATTATCTACAACATCATCATTTCGGCCAATTGTCAACTAATGCTAGACGTAAGCCTCCCCAAAGATCGCCAGCCATACCAGTCATGGGTAACCCGCATTCATACGCTGCTAGCTGCTTTCTTTAAATCTTTATATCATCGCTCCATCGTGCTGCTCGGCACTCATACTACATTTGCCCATACGTGACCTCCACTCTAACATTATGTCCGCTGCATCGATCGTCTGTTCGTTTTCAGACATGCCTGGTGTTCTTCAACTTCAACATTCTGATTCTCAGCGTTCATCAGAAATTCCGAAATTTACAAAGTAGAAATTTTTCATTGGATACATACATAGCATCACACCTGTGATCTACTTGGAGTTAGGTATAGGTGTACCTCATAGTATATTTCGGGGCGAGGATATTAACTATTAACCAAACTCCGTGGCTGCTAATGAGAAATTTATAATGAAAAACCCTATAACACTACTCTACCCGACCTAGGAACTGAAGTCGGGATCTCTTGCTCCGCGGCTCAGCTTAAAACCACTAGATTAACGAAGCAGTCGTAATAACAAAACGAGCTTTTTCGTATAAAATTGTTTATCCCAAAACTTTTATATTAAAAGGCCGAGAGACAGATGCGCATCTGTCTCTTGCAGGCTCAGTATAATCTATTCCCTTCAGCTCTATCTATGTTTGCGAACGGAAAACATGCGTCGACAGTGAACTGTGAACTGACTGTTATGTTTGTGACAAGAGAATGTATGCGAAACTGATAAATGAATGATGTATGGAGCATATTGTTTGTGTTGTCGTACTGTGGAGCATATGTCTTCTATTGTGATGCATTTTTATCAATATATAAATTGATTTTAGATTATTTAGAACTTTTAATACTGTTAGAGCGATAGTGAATATCATCATCATCATCAGTCGGGAGGCGTCCACTGCTGAACAAAGACCTTTAGACCACCACGGTGAACGCTTGTCGGTTGCCCGCTAGTCTCATGATTTCGTAGAACCTAGTGAGAGGCCACACAAGATTTCTGTATTTTATTTACAGCGTACTTGAAGTTTGGTCGCGGGACTGTACGAATTACCGTGACCCCGGAACGTAAAGGGCTATTGAAGGACACCGTGGATTTTAGTCAGTGCGAGTCTGACAGTCCCTCCCGCTCTGCCCTGGGTGGGAGGACTCATTTGATGATTTTAACACGATAAAAAAACGTACTTGAAATATTTACTGCGTTTATTGTATGGAAAAGGGAAAAAGCGCCTGTAGTTTACGAACTAGGAACTATTCTTTTCCTTTAAATTAACATCAAAGTACACAACGTCACAAAAACGGGAAGACGTCATGATAGGATCATAGATTAGTAGTCGCTACTCGAGTTCAATTATCAGTAACGAAGTGAATGTGAATCAGTTTATAATGATGCCAAAAAGACAAATTTGCGGGTAAAAACACCGCGCGTTATTTGTATTTGATTGTCTTCAAAGCTCATAAGACTTTTTTCACTTCCATATCTTATTAAAAAACTCGATATCGTTTATTTAGTACAGTTTCTGAACGAATAATATTTTTAATGATGACTCTCTGCGCTATTCAGATTGTTAAGTGCATAGATGAAAGGACATAAAACTAGTATAGTGGGACATAAGAGTCAGGTTTTTTTTTTTGGGCCAATGCTGTCCCACAACTGGGCAAAGGCCTTACACAATATCCTAAGAGCTCTTATCCTGTGGATCCTCGAACCGCAGTAAAGAAATTAGAATCCTAACTAATATTATAAATGCGAAAGTAACTCTGTCTGTCTGTCTGCCTGTCTGTCTGTCTTTTCTTCACGCCTAAACTACTGAACCGATTAGTGTTAAATTTGGTACAGACATAGTTTGGAACTTGAGAAAGGACATAGGATAGTTTTTAACCGACTTCAAAAAAAGGAGGACTGTATTTTTTTTTAATGTTTGTTACCGCATTACGACCGACTGGGTGAACCGATTTTCATGATTCTTTTTTTGTTTGAAGGCCGGTGCTTCCCGTGTGGTCCCATTGTAACCAAATCAGGATCTGATGATTGGATCTTGGAGAAATCGAGGGCAACCCTCAAATTTAATAGGCTCACCCATCGTTTTTCGTAAATCTTACGAAGTAATTTAAGTACTTGCGTATGGTAATCATCATCTTAAGTAGCTGAGCTGATGATGGAAGGTACAACTCCTTAACAGTAAGGAGTAGGTAGTAGTACTGATTCATTGTTCGCATATCTCCGGAACTTCACGTCCGATTTAAATAATTCTTTTTTTTGTGCTAGGTATCGTTCAACTTAGGGAATACTGCAAGTTTCATCAAAATCGGTTCAGTAGTTATTGAGATCGGGAATTTTATTAGCTTATTGTGTACATGAGGGATGTTATTACCAGTGCTACGGATTATATTATATGTATTTGGCAAGAATTTGGGTTGAATATTTTAACTAAAAAAGGAAAAATAAATAACTTTTTCAAAAAAAAAATGTAACCGCCTTCAAAAAGAACCACAAAAAAGGGTAAAATAATCTACAAAATAACTTTTATTTCGGAAGTCGATGGCTTTGTTTTTTTTTTTTTTGAAAAAGAGTTTTATTATATATATTTTTACGGGTTAAGCTGCGCTTGCCGAGGTTGGTCTGTGGATGGGTAAAAAGCACTCGGAAAGCACGTAAAGCATTTGGTCCCGGCTATCATTTGAAGATCTTTGACAGTCGTTACTATCAGAAGCTCTAAAGTCTGACAGCCAATCTTACCATGGGGTATCGTATTACCCAGTTACTGGGTTGTGGAGGTCCGACAGGCAGTCGCTCCATGTAAAATACTGATATCCAGCTGCATCTGGTTTGACTGGAAGCCGACCTCCATATAGTTGGGAAAACACTAGGCCGATGATGAACGGAGTATAGATAATTCTATTAGTACTATATGTCGAGTGGTCCATATGCTCGATAGATGGCGGTGATCGCGCAATGATGTCGATCGTTACACGAGTTCGATCGTTACATGGGACAAAGAAAGCTACTTTGTTTTATACTATGTAGTGATTAAATGCAAGTAACATTGGTCCGACCTGTTTATTAGTCAGTGTATAGTAATCCGTTTGTGCTGGATAGGATAATCTCAAGCCCGGGGAAGGACATAGGGCTACTTTTTATAAACATACCATACAGGTAAAGATTGATGAAGAAACCACTGGTAGAATTTTGAAATTTGCAGGGTTCTATTATTATTATTTTTTTATCGTGGTAAAATCATCAAATGAGTCCTCCCACCCAGGGCAGGGCGGGAGGGACTGTCAGACTTGACTGACTAAATTCTACGGTGTCCTTCAATAGCCCTTTACGTACCGGGGTCACGGTAATTCGTAAGTCCTGCGACCCCGGCAGGCTTTGGCCCTCTAAAATAATGAGCACTTAGAAAGGAATTCAGATAATTCCACCCTCAAGAGATTCCATTTACGAGGACTGACAATTAAATTCCGGGAATTTTGTAATAGATTAAGAATAAATTAAAAATTGTCAAAACCAACCTTAGACACCTTCGCAGTAGTCCCCTCCTAATTCTATGCACCGGCGCCAACGGCGCTCCCATGCCTGGAAACAATTTTCGTAGCGCGCTTGTGGAATCTGTTTCAGAACTCGCGTCGTGGCTTCTTTCACCTTCTCTAACCCCCCGTGATGAATTCCCTTCAGGTGATTTTTTATTTCTGGGAATAGAAAAAAGTCACAGGGGGCTAGATCAGGGCTGTATGGGGGGTGCGGCAGCGTTGGAATGGAATGTTTGGCTAAAAAGAGATCGAAAAACGAAGGTGTTTTTGTTCGGCGGTGAGCACTTTTGGAACCATTTTGGCACACACTTTGCGCATCCCTAAATCTTCATGCAACATGCGTCGAATTGTTTCTCGATTGATGCCTAGTTCCTCCTCTAACATTCGAAGGCTAACACGCCGGTCTTCGTTCAGTTTCGCGCGCAAACGGGCAACATTTTCGTCGGTGCGAGACGTGGAAGGAGCACCTTCCCGCGGATCGTCATCGAGCGACTCTCTTCCCTCCTTAAACCGCTTGGCCCACTCGTAAACGCGTGTTTTCGAATAACAATCATCCTTGTACACTGTCTGAAGTTTTTGTAAAATTTCCGCCGGTTTTGTCCCAAGTTTCACCAAAAATTTGATCGCACATCTTTGTTCGAAATTTACATCCGACATTTTCGCGACACGGGTATAAAAAGTAGCTTTGTTTAAAATTCTATAAAAACACAACCACGGCACCAATTAAGCTGAAATTTCGTATACTACTATAGAAACGTGTTAGCTTTCGAATGCGACCGGAGCGAACGCACCAGTGTTACCCGGAGAGACTGCAGAGCGAAATTCCCGGAACTTAATTGTCAGTCCTCGTAAATATTAGGTATAGGTGTTCAAAGATTGTATGGAAACTAATTTTGAAGTTAGAAATCTGGGATGTGAAGTTACATAAAAAAATATAAGTATTAAAAAAAATGTCACGTAACTTAATGAGGCAGACCAAATTCTACGCGAGCGAAGCCGCGGGCAAAAGCTAGTATTTCAATATTCTGCAAAGGATTTCAATGAAAAATCTCGATAAACAATACGTAGAATCAATAACGTGTGAACGAAACATAGAAATCAATTAAGTTTTAAATTGAAACAGCGAATATTTTGGGCAGCGAACTACCGCGGTTGAACTATTCATGAACATTGGTTTGTTTAGAATTGAAATATTGGATTTATGCTGTTGCATTTGATACATAGTCGATGCCTACTTATTGATTGGGATCGTAGTGTTACAATATTTATTTTTTTAAGGATTTTACAGGATTTGTTTGTATTTGCTTATTTTATTACTTGATAGATAAATGAAATAAATATTCCACAACTATCACACAACGCCATCTAGTCCCAAGCTAAGCAGAGCTTGTGTTATGGGTACTAGACAACTGATAAACATACTTATATATTTCTAAATACATACATATTATAGATAAATAACACCCAGACACAGAACAAAAGATCGTGCTCATCACACAAACATTTGTCCTGGGTGGGAATCGAACCCACGACCTCTCACGATATAGCCCCTGTGTAATTAATAATAGTAATACACACATCAAAAGTGTCTAGGGATCAAGCATTTTTATGCGGATTTCTTGAGATTGAGATGTGGCTTTGTAATAAATTTATGATTTTATAAATTTATATGGATCCTTTTTGGTGCATTTCATAATTTGAATCAGGAACTGTGAATCAAATTCGAGTAAAAGATGAAAATCAGCTGTCAATATTTTCCCTATAAAAACATACAACGCACTGAAGACATTATTAGTGCTACTGTTTCCCTACTACTGATTAAAACCAACGTTATTATGGAGCGGCGACGTCATTTAAGCAGGGAAGAAATGCTCAGAGCCGTGGGAATGATAGAAGCTGGTTCCCGGCAACGTACTGTGGCTTTAGCTCTGAATACAAGTCAGAGTATTATCAGTCGACTTTGGACACGTTACCGAAGCACTGGTGCCGTGGCTGAGCGCCATGGAGGACGGTATCGCTGCACCACACGGAGACAAGACCGATACATTCAAATCTTAACTCGAAGAGCTCCAACAATAACCGCCATGATGTTAGCCGTGAGGCTTCATCACTCTTCAGGGAACTTAATTAGCGACCAAACAGTCAGAAACCGCTTGCATGAAGTGAACCTTCATTCCCGAAGACCGCTACGGGTACCACCTATAGCAATGCACAATCGTAGGATTCGATATCAATGGGCTCTTGAACACAGAAATTGGGCAGAAGAACAATGGCGTTTCGTGTGCTTTTCTGATGAGTCTCGTTTTGGTATGAGACCGGATACAAGACGTATACGACACTGGAGAAGCCCTGGACGCCAACAGCGATTAAAATCCTGCCAGGAAGTCCATCCTTATAGTGGTGGAACCATCATGGTATGGGCGGGTATTTGGATCGGCGGAAGAACTGAGTTGATTTGGATCAGAGGCAACCTCAACGCTCAAATTGATGCTGAGACGATTGTATCAGACGTCATCGTTCTTCTACAAGTGCAAATCGGTCCCTTATTTCAGTTAATGCATGATAATGCACGACCGCACACCGCAAGAGTTGTAAGACAGACTCTCGCCGCAGCTAACATCAATGTCCTGCCCTGGCCTGCTCAGTCGCCAGACTTGAATCCGATTGAGCATGCATGGGATATGCTACAAAGAAGAGCTCTGCCGAATATGGAGGGTATCCAGTCGCAAGAAGACCTTTTTTTGTTGTTGCAACGAACATGGGCGGCCATTCCACAGCGTGATTTGGATGAACTCATTTTGAGTATGCCAAACCGATGTTCTTGTGTTGTTAGTGTTCGCGGTAGAAACACGGATTATTAATTGTTTAAGTTACCCAATAAAATTTTAAAGAAAACTGTTATTTCAGTCTTTTTTTCGAACTTTTGTGTTAGTGGTTCAAATGTCAAAAATCCCTTTATTATGAAAATGGCAAATTTCTTTATTAATGCAAAGGTGACTTGGTTTATCGTTACTGTGACAAACGAAAACACTTTATTTGATGAATCCTTAAAAAAAATTTAATTAATATCAATCAGGAGAAAAGTTATTGCAAAAATATATGTTGATCCCTAGACACTTTTGATGTGTGTATATTCAAAATAACTATCAACTGATTTCCGAACGTAATCAGTTGATGTTCAAATAGTTATCGAATAAGGTTGCAAACAAATCCTGTACAGTATAACCATTGTAAAACTTGATTAGATAATTTAGAAATTCAGTAAGTATTCAACCTTAACTTAATTTGATAAACATTTAAACACAACTGATTTCGTTCGGAAATCAGTAAATAGATGTTTTGAATATATTACGATTATTAATTACATAGGGGCTATATACCATATCAATAACGTTCAACGAAAAACATTCTTCAGCTTTATAATATTAGTATAGATTATACATGAATTATCCAAACTTTTTTCGTACATCAACGGATTCGATTCCTGGGCAGTAATATTAAAGATTCGGATTTAGTCACCCACGCCCAGATAAAAAATTCACATTATATATCTATAGCAACGTCTCCTTCCAAAATCTAGTTTCTGGTTATTAAATTCAAACCACGAAAACCAAATGATGCTCTAAAACACGACGAAAACAATAATTATGTTTTCTCTAACTATCCAGCATACAAGACTACGTACTTAAAATGTCTGCATCGAAACTTTCTTAGCATATACAGCAAGAGCATTTTCTTCTTAATTAGCCTGGGCGAGTCCATTGTTTTAACGTTCGAGCCACTTTCCATTCTTATTCGCTTCTGTTCCCTGCCAAATGGTTTAAATTTTTTGTTTTTATTGCTGTTCAGCTAATTTCTCGTTCTCAAGTTTTATGATATAATATTTTACTCTATTAAAATTATGGAGTATTACTGCTTTGAATGTTTACACTTATTTTCTTTTATGAGCTTTAAAATTGAACGTTGGTGCAACGATATAACGATGGTTATCCAATTTGTTCACGTTTGTTCCATAAACTCATCCCTACGTAATTTCATTTGCCATCACGTGAAATGGAATTTTCTTTTTCAATATTCTAGCTGAATTTTGTATGAAAACTGAATAAGAGTCTCCTATTTTACTAAACAATAATATAACACACCCTCTTAAACACATTCTTCGAGCCCTCGTTACAATTCTTCCAGAAAAACTTGGTGATACAAATAGTACATTCCAAGTTCGTTTCTAGGTCGCAGGCGCATAGTATGTCAACAATAGGGAATGGCTGGAGATTAAGAACGGAGGCAACTGTGGCAAGAAATGCACGGAGTGGGCTATGCACGGCAAGTACTTCGCGTTAAACTTGTGTGATATCCGCTGCCGTGCCGTCAGTCTTAATGAAAGGAGCTTTTTATGTTTTCTTCGAAGCGCTACGGGAAAATCTTTTGGAAGATTACTGTTAATCGCGGGAGACGATACGTTTTATATAGAAGTGCTCTCAAGTTTTTTATGATGTCCGTATTGAGAGAGTTTTACGCTCTTTTTAATGCACTGCCTTTTAAAAGTTCTTTGAAAGACTGTGAGTTAGATAAGGATGTCGAAATACGAAATATACGAACCTGAAAAGTGAGTTTTATTGTCTTTTTACATTACTCATTCTTTTTTAACAAATATTAAACGTACTAACTGCCAGCTGCTATAAATCCTTAAACACTCCCTACACCTCGTCCACGTTTATACTACACTAGTACTACGCAACTGACGTTTCTGAAAAACCTTGCCAATAAGGTTAGTGTATGTTTTTTGAGGGTACTTGTATTCTATGATATGGCTTTTTTGTTCGTAACGAAATTCCTATGTATCTACCGTACGTTAAGGCAGTGCCTACGTACGTACCTATATAAGAAACGTAGGTACCTGTACTCCCCTCACGAACGTTTAACGTAGCGATATAGAAGGCTTTTGTTTAGCATTGAACGTATACAACCGAATATAATGAAGATGACGTATGTAAAGTCGGTTTTTAGGGTTCCGTATCCAAAGAAATAAACGGTACCCTATTACTAAGACTCCGTCTGCCCGTCTGTCTATTCGGCTGTATCTCATGAACTGTGATAAGTAGACAGTTGAAAGTTTCACAGATGATGTAATTCCGTTGCCGCTTTAACAAAAAATATAAAAAAAAACAGAATAAATAAGTATTATGTAAGGGGCTCTCATAGATAATGGTACAGAACCCTTCATGCGCGAGTCCCACTAGGCTGGTATTTGTATTCTAGTACAATTTTGTATTCCTACCTACATTTTACAACAGTGAATTATTTTCGCTTTTGTGCCACAAATTATTTAGGTGCGTGCACGTTACTATGTACATATATCCTTGTTAATTAGCTAATTGGGAGATTAATGAGCCAGTAAGGCTGTGTTGAAGGTCACAACATCTATCTTTGCTGAAAGGTCAGCATTATGTATTCAAGGCGAGGCCTACTATCGACTGTAATGTGGAAAGTATTGACAATTGGGTTGGCAATACCGGAATATATTGTTCAGCAACTTGTGATAAATGTTTAGTTTAAACATTACACGTAGAAAAATATATTATGAAAATAGAAGGGGATTTCGAAGCGGGTACCTTTTTCTGCACAGCAGTAATGAAAGTAAAGGAAGAGGCGGAATGTGTGTGGGAGAGGACATCCTCCACTTCACACCGTTGTTTTTGTGGACGGTGTGGTCACTCATTCCGTAACAAACTCGGTTCTTTAAAGACCAAACATATTAGAACTTAAAACAGGATATAAACCATGTTTGTTATCATTGCCAGTTATCAGGGAAAGAATCGTGTGATTCTAAAGCCACGCTAACAGGAAAAGCCGTTAGTTATCGCGATGACGTTTATATGAACATTTAAAGACTATTAACGGGAAAACTGCATTTCCCGTCAGTGTGACCCCGCATAATGAGAGACACAAGTGACAGCGGTAGGGATGTCGAACGAAAAAAATGAACAAGAATGAGGGTAGACCGTTTTGTCTACTCACAAACATCTACCCGCAATAACTTCAGTTCATCCGCGATCATGGCGCTTGCAACAGTGCCGAAATATCGGAAATTCGAAATTCGGAAAAATTGTGATAGTGTTCTAGTGGTAGTGGCCATATCAGTTCAAAAACTTAGGTAAGTACTAATAATTTACTTCAAATCTGTTCGATCGTGAGTGAAGCTTCTTCAACACATTTAAGGCACTGTGCATGATATAAATCAAGTAACCCGCTTTAAAATAAAAAGAACCAGTAATGGCCGAGCGATAGAGTGTTGCTGAAGCGTGTCGCGGACTCGATCCTCGCACGGAACAAATATTTAATGACCTAAAATTAGTTGTTCCGAGTCTAGGAGTTTGTGTGAATTTCAATGTTTGTAAACGCATTCACGATGCAAGAGAAGTTCCTAGTGTGGGGTAGTCATTTTTGATAATAAAAATATGAAACACACCCATCGAACACTGTCCGCGACTAATACCACTACCACAGAGTGACTAATACCACTTCCACGTCAAAATTATTAAAAGTCGCACCAATTTAAAATTCTCCACACCAACATTAGTACGAGAAGGAATATCAAACTTGTTTACTTAATTCGAAACACAAACGACACAAAATAAATAAAGGAAACAAATAAAGTGGTTTGGCAACTCTGGTAAGCTCACAGTGGATGGAGTAATAAAATGTAAATAGCTACAGAAGTGTTAAAAGGAGTCGCGGTAAAAGTTTAGCTCACGCGAACTTAGCACTTGATGGCGTCCCTCGGAGTTAGACGGTGGGCTAAAGAAATAAAGCTAGCGGTAGGAACAGTCTTAAGAAAGCGATTAGTAACAAAATCGCTTACCAAGTATCATTGCTTGCTCGTGGACTCTAGTTGGTGCTGCTTTTTGAATCTTACTATAATTTGACTGTTTGAAGTATTTTACGGTTAGAAAGACGGCTAGGTTATGAAATTATTATGGCAGAAGAAGACGTGTATACATTATAATAAGGACAGGAAAACAATGACAATTGAGTTTGAATTTAGATATGTTTTTTCATTCTGAGTGTTTAGATATGTTACGCTTTCCATTCTTGGGAGTGGTTGTACCGTTGAAGTTAGTACTTTGCAACCGAAAATACTTTCCTTAAGCTTCATTTTCGCGTAAAATGCATAGACCGCAGCGTTGTATAAAATATGCATAGCATCATAACCACTGCAGAGATAGTAAACGCTCTTAATTATAACTTGAACCAAGACGTAAACGGTTCCCCCTAGATGGTGAAATCCGCCACAAATGGTTTCAGAGAGAAATATAAGTATTGGAGTTATATTGAGTCTGAAATTATGGCTATTGTAATAGTAAAATCTCATTACGTTTTTCGTGTTTATGTCGCGATGATAAAGTTTTATTGTTAAGACTAGGATTAAATAAACCCTTAGAAACGTGGACAAATCGATTATCACAAACGACTGACAAATACGACCAACAATATGACAAATATGATTTTGTCTTATTCATATTTTTCACTTTTTATTGTCGTAAAACCGCATTTTTTTTTCATCGTGATAAATTCATCAAATGAGTCCTCCCACCCAGGGCAGAGCGGGAGGGACTGTCAGACTCGTACTGACTAAAATCCACGGTGTCCTTCAATAGCCCTTTACACGTTCAGGTCACTCTTACTTTTCCCTTCTTACTTTTTTTTTTTTTTATCGTGGTAAAATCATCAAATGAGTCCTCCCACCCAGGGCAGGGCGGGAGTGCCCGTTACGTTCCGGGGTCACGTTAATTCGTACAGTCCCGTGACCCCAGCAGGCTTTGGCCCTCTAGAGGGGGGCCCCGTCATTATGCTGACAGTCTTTGAGGCGCGCGTGGAACACAACGCGCCGTCGACCCGGGCATGGTCCATGGTCGGATAGCGAGTTGCCTAATTAGTCGTAAAACCGCATGGGGCAAATAATACCAAACGGGGCACTATCGACGGAATCTCACTACGGAACTCCTACTCTTGGTGATTTAAAAATATAACCATGAGAGAGATGGCTGGGTCGTTCAGATTTGGACATCCCCTTCTTACCTAAACTGTCCTAGTAGGAGTGCGGCTAGCGGATAAGAACACAATCGGCAACAAGTCGTGGTTCTCGTCGATCAGATCATTTTTTTGAGAAAAAAGACGTTAAATATTGATCTCGACGATCTGCTTCACTTTCACTGGGCACATCATGGAGTTCTGGCATCTCACTAAGTCACGATGTAGGGGAACAGTGTATAAGACGGGGACGCGAGGTATGATGGAAAATCATACACTTAATGCAAACTTAATACAATACTAATGTAGCGCAAGAGCCAGATACATCAGGATGCCATTTATTAATGGCCGCTTGCAAATGACGTCCTGATGGCGCTTGCGCTACGTTAGTGTTGTGTTAAGTATGCCTAAAGAGTGTATGTCCCCATTATACCTCGCGTCCCAGTCTTATACACTGTTCTCCTATGTAGCCATAAAAGGATTGTCTATTTCAACGAGCAGCCTACGAGATCTATACTTTCTATACTAATTTTATCAAGCTGAATTGGTTGAACGCGCTAACCTCAGGAACTATTGGTTGGAATTGAAAATAGTTCTCTTTTGGATAGTCCATTTATCGAGGAAGCCTATAGGTTATATAACACCACGGTGCGACCAAATGGAGACGGGCAGCGTAGATGAAACCGCGATGAACAGCTAATACATTATTTAAAAAGACTATTATTTTCTATCCATTTGGGTTTGTGATACAATCTCGCCCAAGGCCACCAGTTTATTTCAGCACTTTATTAAAGAATATTTTCTGTTATCAAATCCATTATGAATCTGTAATGGAATAGATTGAAATAAATGGCGTTCATTGTCTAAAACAATGCGCTGAATTATTTTTCTGACGGAGAGAAATCTGTTCAATTATGGCGGATTAAAAATACATTTGACTAATGGAGAGTAATTTTGATGTTACAATGATAATATTTTCGGATAGATTGTTGTTTTTTAGGGTTGATTGTTGTTGCTTTTACTCATTAGGTCACTTCATTATATAGTATAAAACATTCTCATTCTCACATTCTCTTCTGTCCGTCTGTCTGTCCCTATGTATGCTTAGATCTTTAAAACTACGCAACGGATTTTGATGCATGCTTTTTTAATAGATAGAGTGTTTCAAAAGGAAGGTTTATATATATGCAACATGCATAATATAATAGAGATGGATGTTTGATAAAATCGTATCCCCAGTTGTTGGTATTGTAAGAATTTGAAAGAGTAGTCCTTATGGTAGTAACCATGTGCTTAGGATCACGGGCTTGTTGACGGCGGATTTAGAGCTCACCGACGGATCTAGAATACTGTGGAAAATCATCATACCAGTTCTCCCGCTGTAGGTGGAGGGAAAAGCACTGACAAACTGCTTAGTTTGTCAGTCCTTTTCAATCCCAGAACAGGGTATGTTTTTTTTTAAGCTGACTGCAGAAATACTATCCTGTTTCTTCAATAATTGCTCTTTCCATCCCAGGCTACGGTAACCTCTCTTTTCTTGTAAGAAATTCCCACGGCACTCACTTTGCCCATCCTGAGACTGTACACTGCCGCTTAATACTGTCGGAATCTACTAAATCAACAAACAGTCTTATTACTAGTTCTTCATTATTTGTGTTTGCTTCATTTATGCATACTCAAAGTCTTTACAATTTGATTGTATTTGTCATGTCAACCATTATGAAGTGAACTGTGCAAAACAACTACTAACTAATGCATTAAAACCGGACGTTTATATTAAATGCACATTAATACAAACAACAGATTGTAAATTGCTCTACATAATGACGTCACTGAATAAATATGACGTCGTAAATTGTATGCGGGTCTAAAACGGCCACTTTAAGCAATTCTTTCTTCAGCGGTTTACTCCGTGAATTCCTAGCAACGTCATTAGCAATTAATTTAATATGTGTAAAATGGGTACAAGCATAAGCAGAATTGCATTTTGATTTCTGAATATAAACGTGTATATAGCATAGACTGAGCATTAGCTGCTCAAAATTGCCATACTTTCTAGATAGAAAAAAATCCTTTGTATAAATCCATGTATTTTGTGATAGATTTGCTATTCTTCATAGAAAACTGAAAAACATAATTATGAATTGTGTGAATTGAATCTATACTAATATTATAAAAATCAAGCGTTTGTTTGGTTGAACACGCTTATCTCAGGAACTGCTGGTACGAATTGAAAAACGACGTATCGGAGCTGAGCGGGTTGAAACCACTGGAATCATCTAGTATTTGATATTTTGTGTGATTCATATTCCGATACTGTTATGATATTGCTTATGTGGCCGCTTTTGACCCACTGGGGTTCATTGCGAATCACGGAAATAGAACTAACAGTATGTTCCCACACTAGCTTCGTAGTTTTACTTCGCGAATGAGATTCTCTTTGGGAATTGTAAGAACTACAACATAAGAGTTTAGAATCTGGAGTCTTAAGGGAAGGAAAGTTTTGTACGTATGGATTTCTTAGTCTATTTTCTTGCACTGAGGAGGCAGTTCTGTTTAGGTAAACTTGTACTTATTTATTCTCTCGTTCTCGTTTACTCGTTTTGGAACAAAATAAGGCAAACAAAATTTGGATGCAGAGGGACAATCTTTGGAACTACTAATCTGAAAATCTTTCCACCTATAGAACGCTGTACAATTCCCAAGAGTCATCGAAATTATATAAAAAAAAATTAAATTCCTATTGGATAGATTTCAAAATCTTCTTTCTATTTATATTTGTTAAAGTATAAATTTATTAATATGTGTGTTTATTATAGTAATTATATATATTTTTATGTATGTATTTAAATTATGTAATTTGTTTGTCCCCTCTGTCATTCGATATTTAAATTTTATATTTTTGTGCACCTGCCATGTTATCTCTCCACTACCCTTGGTTGACTAGTAGAGAATGTCTCAGGCATTACGTCCGCCTTTGTACCTTTTGTGTTGCATGAAGTGTCAAATAAATAAATAATTTTCGACAAGTTCGAATAAGGTACCAAGATGTAAAACAAGAAATATTTGAAGAATATCTAAGACATAGGTACTCGTAGAATAGATAGACAGTATATTCTTTATTATGCACACAAAAAAAATTACGAAAATTTACAAATGTATTT
This sequence comes from Agrotis puta, assembly GCA_943136025.2. Lineage (NCBI taxonomy): Eukaryota > Metazoa > Arthropoda > Insecta > Lepidoptera > Noctuidae > Agrotis > Agrotis puta. The sequence goes on from OW964172.2 coordinate 12,570,296, forward strand.
TGTAAAAGCGATCTTGTCAAGACCTTTTCTTTATACGTGGTAAAATCATCTTATGAGTCCTCCCACCGGGGCAGAGCGGGAGGGACTGTCAGACTCGTACTGACTAAAATCCACGGTGTCCTTCAATAGCCCTTTACGTTCCGGGGTCACGGTGATTCACGTTATACAGTCAGATAACCGTCAAGATAACCTTTTTTTTTATCGTGGTAAAATCATCACATGAGTCCTCCCACCCAGGGCAGAGCGGGAGGGACTGTCAGACTCGTACTGATTAAAATCCACGGTGTCCTTCACTAGCCCTTTACGTGCCGGGGTCACGGTAATCCCTTGGTCCCGCGACCCCGGCAGGCTTTGCCCTTCTACAGGTCCCGTCACTACGCTGACACTCTTTGAGGCGCGCGTAGAACACAACGCGCTGTCGACCCAGGCATGGTCCATGGTCGGACAGCGAGTTGCCCATTACTCGCTGCCCGCATGCCCGCGCCTACGGTGGCCGGAGATCGTCTTGCGACGTCCGTCACCGTGGGCGTCTACCACTGTGGCTGGGGTGGAGGGTGGATGCTGTCCTCTCCTTCCCGCGGCCCGCCTCCTCCTTCGCGAGCATGACTGCTTCGTAGAAGGAGGCGAGTCAAGACAACCTTGGGATGGATTTGAGAAAGAACAGAGACTACTGCAGGTAATCTGTCGTACCTATAAGAAAATACCAACAAAACAATATCTTGCCTTTTCCAGTAATTTAAAGTTCTCAGCACAATATAGTAATGAAAATGCAAACTAAGTGAAATGTCAAGCGCATGATATATAAACGTTCAATCGTTGTCCGTCGAAGCTTACCATTGTTCCCAATTTACAACATAACCGCGTTAAAACTTCCAACAAAATGCCTCTACAATATTTTCCTCTTTCAATTTTCTAGCGGATAAAAATCGGTTTCATTGATTTCGATTCATGAAACGAACCGTATTTACGGTTATGTTTTTCATATGAAAATTCTATTGGAATATCAACACGAGGATATTTTGTTAATCGACTATAAGCCGAGCTAATTGCCACATTTACGTTTGGTATTTATTGTATGGACGAAATAGATAATATTCATATGAATTACCCGTTTTTGGGTTTAATGCGCTTAGATATGTCGTCATTCGTGAACATTAGCGAACTGATGACATGGAACATTAGAACTTAAAATGTCATATTTACTATGTGTGTTATTCGTTTTGAGATTCTGTCATTTGAACCCTTTTAAAAGTTCCGAAACATGGGAAGCTCGAAACAAATAATAGGCAAGATGATTGAAAATATCTAACTAGTCCGTAAGTTTAGCAAAAAATATTTGACCCGTATTTTTTCTTTTGTTACGTAAGCCAAAATTAACGGAGATACGACACTTGTGAAATTCGCAATACGTCACTACTAGGTATAATATTCTAACTAGAGGGCCAAAGCCTGCCGGGGTCGCGGGACCAAGGGATTACCGTGACCCCGGTACGTAAAGGGCTATTGAAGGACACCGTGGATTTTAGTCAGTACAAGTCTGACAGTCCCTCCCGCCCTGCCCTGGGTGGGAGGACTCATTTGATGATTTTACGCAAAAAAAAAAGTGCTTCACAAGCCTCCACGCTCCAATTTTGGTGCGTTTTATATTTGACGGACTAATCACAGGTCTTTTCAAAAAATGTCCTTATTTTACTTACAGCGTACTTGAAGTACTTACGGCGTTTAATGTACGGAAATCTGAAAAAGCGGTACTAATTTTTTCCATCAAATTGACGTCAAAGTTTCCGCTTACCTTACGTCACAAAAACGTGAAAAGTTATACTAGGGGCCTCCAGATTTCCAATTTTTTGATGCTCTAATGATAATATCCCGTATTAAATTATATATGTGCAAAAGAGCATCAAAGTGACAACGTAAAAAAATAAACAGTGTAGACGTGATTAATTTTTTCTCGCTTTATTTCTTCGGTAAAGTCTTTGTTTTTTAGACGAAGTTGCCCTTTGTTTCATCATGTTTCGGCAATTGGTAGGTGTTAGTATTCATTCTGTACCTACTCCATAAGAATTTGTACGTGAACAGACTTCTTAAAGAAAGACTATGTTCCCGAAAACTATTTTGTCTGGTTTCAATTGTGCAAGCATGTAAATGAGCATGAATGTAGATTTTTCATCATAACGTGTCGTCAACTGCCAAAGCCTTTTCCCAACTATGTTCAACGCAGTTTCCAGTCTAACCAGATGCAGCTGAATACCAGTATTAAACATAGAACGATTTACTATCTAACCTATACAACCAGAATTTTCTTAGTAAAACTGTCAAAGATCTATAATTAACAGGCGGGATCAACTTTCCGAGGAGGAGGAGCTCGTGGCTAAATAAATACAGCCGCACATGCCGATCTTCCGGATTAAACCGCGCATTCGGTTGGTCTGTGGATGGGTGATAATCTGTCATAGCGAGTTTCCTCCGTGCCTCAGAAAGCACATAAAGCCGTTGGTGCCGGCTGGTTTTTGTAGATCTTTGACAGTCGTTACTGTTAGTCAGAAGCTCTAAAGTCTGGCAATCAGTCTTACCATGGGGTATCGCATTACCCAGTTACTGGGTTGTGGAGGTCCGACAGGCAGTTGCTCTATGTAAAACACTGATATCCAGCTGCATCTGGTTTGACTGGAAGCCGACCCCATTATAGTTGGCAAAAGGCTAGGCAGATGATGATGATCAACTTTCCGAGACATGGAGGTTTCCGGTTGGCGCAGTGGCTGAAAGATCCACTGCTGCGCAGAGTGTCCCTCCCCCCGCACGCAACAAATATTTGTGTATGTGAGTTTCTATGTTTGTAAACGGGCCCACGACACAGGAGAAATGAATAGTGCGGGGCAATAATAATATAGATATGCTAATCATCATCAACCGACCTATGCAAGCGCAACTTATCCTTGGAGATAAACTCTTCTTGCTGTTGTCACTTAACCTCGAGCTTTTATGTGTTACATCACAAAATATGAATTCTATAAAAAATCTTCTTCATTTTATCAAGAATACTTCGTAATTCTTATGTAATCTAGATTACACAGTCAAATAGAGCGAAATACCTAGATTTCGAAATTACCTACTGAATTCATAAACGGAGAGTTTTCCCATTTCCCGTGGATAACTAAATTACACGTCGAAAATTGCGTTGGCTCTGTTCTCAATAATGATAATCAGATAAAACTGAATTCGTTTGTTTGTAACAATAATTTTCAGCTGATTATACACGTGCCTACACCACGTAGGGAGCACTTATCTTACCAAAAGTATCTTTAAATTAATCCGAAAAAGTAATTTTGTAATTAAGAGGAGAAGTTTCGAAATCTCTCCGAGTTAATCAAAATTCTGCGCATTATAACTTTAACTCAGTTAAAAAGAGAATAAATAAAACATTTTGTGATTTAAAATGTATGAGTTTTCACACTATCGATATCGCTTCGGAAAATGCGCATTGAAGTGAAAACGTATCAAGAGCAGAGTGGTATTTACAACTGTGTGAATTTGCCATCAGCGACGAGTACCTACTAGGTGGAAAAAGTATTTTGGTTAGTTGGCACTAGTATATACGAGTTGTATGTAATTGTAAAGTTATCCAACGGGAACGTAATACTGGATAAAAGGTATCCTTTGTATTATTTCGGGAACACAAATTATCGATTTACCAAATCTTATCTAAATACGTTTAGTATTCGTAGTATTTGTGTTACAAATATCCATCCATCTTCACAAACATTCGCAAACTTTGTTTTCTTTTTTTTCAATATGTTGAAAATATAAGTACTTCTGGGATCTCGACTCTACAAAGCAAGTAAATCTTCCAAACATAACCTTAATAATATTCATGAAATTAACAAAAAGTGGAACCTTCCACCCTTGCAGCCTATCTTTAAACACAGTAAGCGTTTTCACAGCGAAAACAAATGAAAGCTTAATAAATATTTCACAACAACTTTCATCTGATAATGAAATATTAACGCCCCAACATTTGTCTTAGAAATTAACCCTCGCTTAAGCCCACAAAGGTGTTCTATTTGAATTTACAACTGGAATGTAGGTCGCTTTAGTGCGAGAGCTATGAGCTACTCTGGCCGTTATTAATAACGGCATAAACGTACACCTGAGCTGTTTTAGAACTATAAATAAGTCGTTTAGTTAGTCCGTTTATAGGCTGACGGTCAAATGAACTTTGGTTGTGTCGATAGCGTCTTTTATCGGCTAAAGTTGGTCGATGCGGTATTTCATGTAAGCTTTTACATTTTTAGCTTTTGCACGAAGTGGTGTCCTCCTTTTCTGTTCTGTTTATACCTATTTTTAGTTTAGACCAAGTAATTAAAGTAAAAAAATGGAGGCTTGATTTTGTTGAATCTTCTGATGTGATCTTTATGGATATTTATGCTGAGCTCTCAAAATTATCATTAATTGTTATGCTGAATGACTGACTTGTAAGTGATCACAGAAGTAAAGGTGATGGATTTAATGTTGGCAGGTGTAATATTGACTAGACCAGGGGGTTAACAAGGACCACGTCAGTAGGATGATTACAAGAATCGCTATAATGCATAAGCATTAAGATTCTGCGTTAAAGTAGTTTTTTATTCCCTAGACCTCAAACTCAGTTCGTTGAAAAGTTAAAGGGCAGCCAGAAAAAAAAAAACAGATTTAATGATTATTATTATATTAATGATTAGAGATCATTAAAAAAGTGAATGTTTTTGTGGTCCGGCCTAAAATACACGGTGTTATGCTGTAGTATCCAAAATAGAAAAACCGAGTACTTCCTTCTTTCTATTTTCTCTCGACCAATATCCCATTAATTGACTACGTAGAAAACAAACCTGCTCCGGAATCTATGTGGGCGTTAATTACTATTGGTGAGCGCGAACACCTGAGGTGTTCCAGAACTATAAATATCTACTATGTCCATTTCTGTGGAAGCGTGGCGGTGAAACGGCTAGGCCGCAATCGGAAGGTCGCAATTATATCCACTCGTTGACTATAACGCCCTGAGCGTTACTATGGGTTCGAATTTTTTTATTCTGACTTTCATTTCACTATTAAAGTTGCGAAAGTTTGTAAAGATAGATTTTTGTTACTCTTTCACACAAAAAATAATGGATTTGGTAAGAAAATGGTGCACAGAGATCTTGCAACCCGGAATAACACGTAGGATATACTATTATTCCCGTAATATGATCCTATTGGAAAATTTACCAAAACTTCATACGGTTAAAGCTATAGGCAGAAGCTAGTAGCTAGGTATTTTTGCACTCTTACGCAAATTAACGCAATCCCCAGTGACTCAATTCCCGATAGCGTTGACGAATCTGTCACATATTCTTGCAATAAAAATGTTTACAAAGAAAAGCCGAGGTAACTTTAAACGAGTTAATTTCCCTTAAATGTGCACCTAAAAGTTACGAGTGCTCATTTTTCCTTTAGGAAATATTTTGGTATTGCCGAAACGAAAACTTTATTCGAAGTTTGAAAAGTTCCAAGAACTCGTGTTGACATTACAGGATGTTTAAAAATTCAAGATACACATGTATTATTCTATTGAACTTTACACAAACCTTCTCGGAGTTTCACGCCAAAGTAAGCAATTCAAATATACGAGTGTTCCTTATCCAATTCTCGCTTCCTTTTCACGTAAACAAATTCGTATCGAAAACTTTAAATGGCTTCCATAGTAGGGGTATTGTTATGCCTGAATGAACTTTCGCACCCTCAGTATAGACCGACCGAAATAACTATGCACATGAAAAATAGGCAGTTGGATTTTGTTCTTTACACCATTGACTTAGAATTCTGTTTCACTGGCTGTATAGAAATATACTTGTATCTAAGGATAAAACGGACTGGCTGACCGTAATGGTTTCACATTATAGTAGTAGTTCTTTTGATTCGGAATACTTGTTCGGCTTTGTTTGTGTTAATTATTTCTTTATTTCATTTTGTATTGCTTTATTTTGGGCGGTGTTATTAATTTTAATGAAAAACGACATCTCAAATATTATCATAATTTATGGAAATCTCAATTTTTTTTCAAAATGAGCAGCGTGTTGTTTAGAAATTACGAATTCGAAGTACTTACTATTTTAATTTGGATCGTAAAGTGAATTTATGGAAAAAAAATACGTGAAAATATTTTGATTTAGGAATAATGTGTTTTATGACATGTTGTTTAAGATACTGATTTATTTAACAAGTAATCACATCAGAAGCAAAATGTGTATTTGAAAAACCTTAAATGACTTGAGTAACAGCTGAACATTTTATATGCTAATTGAAAACACTTTAAGACGGAAAAGGCCAATAAAAAAGGTTGTAAAGCTTGTCAGAAATTATTTTTGAAGAAGCTATAAGATGCTACGGATATGTATGTTATTGTATGTTATGGTTTGCAGTTTTTAAACTTGGATATATGACGGGAAAGAATTAAAGGATATTTTGTTGCTTCATGAATATTATTATCTATATGCAGAAAAGCGATACAGTGCTCGTAGACGCAATCTAACTGTACCAGTTTGATCGAACCTTGTACAGGTACGTTTTGACCTTATGACAAGTGATTTTGACGCTGAAAAAATATCCAACTCCAATAATACCCAAAATTCTTTGTAACAAACAATTTGTGAGGTCGGAGCACCAATTACAAGAGTTATATTAATTTACACTTCTGTTTTTGTAAGTTTGAACATAGGACAGGTCCGAAAAAGTGAATTAAATACTTACCTACCATTTTTTTTTATCGTGGTAAAATCGTCAAAGAGTCCTTCCACCCAGGGCAGAGCGGGAGGGACTGTCAGACTCGTACTGACTAATAGCTCTTTACGTTCCGGGGTCACGGTAATTCCTACAGTCCCGCGATCATACTTACCTACCATAGCGTTGAATTAGATTAAATGTTATTCAGTTTATAACACAAAAACTGCCTAATAATACACCAAATCAACAAAGACTCATAAAAAAGTACAATAATTTTGCAGTCAGACAACCAAGCTATAATGCACTAGACTTACAAAAAACGACTATTATTACACGAACGAAACGCCGTTTATTCCTTTCTTAATGAACGAACTCTAGTTAATTAGTTTCAAGATATAAAAAGGGTCATATAAAAGCTTTATATAATAACATAGTTTCATTTACTGGCACGCGATGACGCCCAATACTTTGGCCAAAGTGCGTGCTCATTATACCAAAATGGGTGCGGACGACCGAAGTGAATTTCCACGTATACCGTTATAATGAAACTTCTCACGCAACATCATCGACATTAGTGAACCTAGCCTTTAGAACATGGTGGAAATTATGCTTTAAATTGCTCTATTCTAAACCTAATGCCAAGAATCATAAAGGCCTTTGATTGATGATAGATGTTCTTCAAACGTTCTTCGCAGTCACGAACAATTTCGGAATTTCGTCGGTTTTTTATTTTATTTTTCACATTAATTTTCTTTTAATTATATTTCATTTCTTCGTCTGAAACTGTGTGAACCTTTGTTGTGTATTCTTTCGTAATAAATTTAATTTATTTCTTCTCTCATCTCGTCAACATTTCTGTTCTAGAGCGGACATCAGGTACTCAGCTGCCACGTCTAAACAAAATAATAAATTAGAATATTCAAACCTTAATTTGTACGTAAAGTGAAAAATAAACGAAATTAGCTTTACCGTTAACTTAGCGCAAAGTCGACCCTGTTAGTGTTGACTGAAAGGACGGGGTTTATAAAGACTGTTTCACACTGCACACAAGTATCGACATGATGACGTCGACGTTGTGTCGCTTCGGTAAGGATTTTGAATGGCATACGATACGCCCGACTCGTTTTGCATAGGTTTAAACCAGCAGAATACGAGAAAAGCATGTAAATTAAATCTACCGCGTTGTACGTGAATATTTTTGCTTTTTGACGCCATTATTGGCGTTACTTCGACATTTGCATGCCCATTTTGCTTCCTAATATTTCTTTAGCTTCGTATTTTCACGTAGGTATGTTCCAGAATCAAGCAGATATGTCATATTTCTGACATGTTTAACGGTTTTATTCAGTATTTCCGTGTTCCTTAAAGTACATTGTTGCAGTTCACTAAACGTTTACGTTCGTTGACGTCATTTGACGTAAGTTCAGTGTGCAACACGCCTTAGTTGTAAAGGAAAATCTACTAGCAACACACTAATTGGGTGCTAAAGTAAATATTTAAAAAGGTGAGCGGGAAAACGTGAGGTTTTAACTTTTCAATTACGTCAATTAAGAGTGCTGTGCGCAGCTGTGAACAGAATTATTAGGTGTAGCCATTTTTGTGAAAACACAATTCATTCGATATAACGAACTACGGCTTGCGAGCTTTTAATTAAGTGACTTTTCTTAAATGAACTAATAATTCAGGAAAAATGGCTCCATTTTATTGCTATGTTAAAATTTATTGTATTTTATTGGCGACGTGACTTTGCAAGTTTGGAATAAAAATCTAGCTTTGAGTCCATTAATTGCTTGGTATGACTCGGCGGAAAATTGAAATCAATTTTAAAACATTTTGAAAGGATTTCATCTGTATTCGGTCGTAGTTTAAAATTGGATGAAAATAAAACACATTTTACAGAATAAACGCTTCACGAACAAGTTTCACTGGCCAAAGTTTGGCACGCTTGTTGAAAACCTATGCTTTTGTTTTCTCATTGTTTTGGGTATATTTCAAAAACTTTAAGCTTTCTCTCTGTAAAGAAAATCCTCCGCAATACGAAATACCTACATACGAACATTTAACAAAATAAACTGTTGTCATGCATTTGAACATTTAAGTAGGTAGCATTTAAAATTGTGTAAATACTGGCGTATTTGACATCCGACTACCATAACAAGTTATAGAAATGAATAAAGAAACGTTTGTTAAAAAGAAGTTTTATTTAATTGTCAAGGAATGACGCAAAGAGCAAAACCTCCAATACCTACTATCAGAATTAAAGTAATACGACACCTTTCTTTTCATAATTCATAATTTATACGGTACCTACCAGCTTTTTTGTGATCCATGTAAAAAAAAACGAAACACATTAAATTCCTTAAAACTTTACAAAATCTTGTAAACATCGTCAGTGCTACATAGTACCACGGGACGTGACAAGCGAAAATGTTCTTTAACACCAAACAATACATTAAACTTATCACTCATTGTCGGTCACGTGAACCACCCAATTGATTTCCATTTACATACAAAACGTTTTACCGCGATTACTTTGTATACCTTTTTATTACTTTCCCAATGAACTGTGAAGAGAACTCTTATTTAAATTACGTTTTTTTTATTCGTTTTTTTTGGAAGATTGAATTTTCACTCGTAAATGTGTACGAATCGGGTGTAAACTTTGATTTAAGTGACGATTATGGTTAAAAATTGCTGAAACTCATATAAATATTATGGTTTGAAATCATCACCACTCTGTTGCTTCAGTGGCAGGGTTCAAGTCTGACAGCTTCACCCAGTGGCCAGAACGGGAGGCATTTTACATCCAAAAAATAATAGTATTAAATATGTTTAGTGATTTTGGTGTAAGTGGACCTAAGCACCTAAGACCTGGTCGCGGGACTTATGATTTACTGTGACCCCGGTACGTAAAGGGCTATTGAAGGACACCGTGGATTTTAGTAAGTACGAGTCTGACAGTCCCTCCTGCTCTGCCCTGGGTGGGAGGACTCACTTGATGATTTACCACGTAAAGAAAAAAATGCACGTAATTGTATACTCAAATTATTCTCGCTAGACCAACACTGCCGTCGTAAATGAAAACACAGTAAATTACGAGTAAATAACTGTGGAACTTTAGTTACTGTGTTGTCATTTACGACGGCAGAATAGATGATAGAACATTTCTATTTATTCAGCAGAAAAAAGTATCTATTTTTTTTTACCAGCCAGTGATATCAGTATTTCCCACTATGTACGAAACTGATAGGAACAAATCCTACACATTCGTCTGGTATCAATACGTGATAGAATTGCTGTGCGCTCGTCAACCTGTCAACGTTGGTTACGCAAGCAATTTGTCAGATTTACAGTCGCACGGGAATACAGTGCTTTCTAACACATTTTTTTTTATATCTGCACGGCAGTGCTATTCTGAAAGAACTACACTGTCGAGCTCAAGTTAGCTCTGACTGACAATTTCAGGCAGATGTTTGTATCTGCAATGTCAGTTTCGAAATTGTGTTTTCCACTGAGAATACATAAGTATAACAGGGTGTTGTTACTCTGGAAATTCTCAGTAGCACCTTGGAGTTGGGATAGTGACTGATTGAAGAGAATAAGCTCTATGTTCGTCACCTTATCATATGGGATTTCAAGACAGTTGGCTAGATGTGGGTAAAATAGTAATAATAATATTTAAAACTTATATTACTACTACTATTCTTGACCTCAATCAATCGCACAAGCATATACGAAACCCAAAATGAAGCGAGCTCATTCATAAGAAACTGGAACTGCTGTGCACTGACGTGAAAGTAAAAAGCGTTTGACGCCAGATTCTGACGGGATGATGGTAGCAAACCAGGTGGCTCTGATGAGTCTTACTACTGCCAGTGGAATCAGCTCACTATAGGTTACAGGCAGCCTGCGGTGCCACGGTGCTATTGCCCGGCGTAGTCCGCTAGGAGGTGGATCCCACTTTTCGGGGAAAATCGGTCTTGAATGATGATCAACTTTTTGGATAAAGTTATACACAGATAGTTATGTTAGTTGAAAGGATTTTATAGATTCTTACCGGTGGTTTAGTTGAAGCCTCGTTTGACAAATGACAGTGTCTCGAAATTCTGTCCCATTAATCCGGGCGATTCAAACAAAACTTTGGGAATTTATTTCAGAGAAGACATCGACCAAGGTCGTCATCATCTCATAACTTAATACTACATGTTCTTGTACTCCATAACCATGGAAGGAAGGATTGATGCAATCATCATCAAGGGATTAAGCCCTGGTCGTAAACGTTGACAAAGGGGGTCCGCCTTTTACGATCACCCCATGAAAAGCGGCCGGTCCTAAAAGAAACCACAGGCGTTGTTGTCGCTGATCTTAGATTTTAACTAAACCTTTATACCAACACTATTTTCTTAGATATTACCTTATAAAGTTCGTATTTCTAGCAGAATTGAACAAGACGCTTTAAACTAACTCTTTCGTAGCACAGTGTGTCCATTTAATATTTTTTTACGGTTCCATCATTAATTTATCTAACATTGTTCAAAAGGTCGCGGGACTGTACGAATTACCGTGACCCCGGAACGTAACGGGCTATTGAAGGACACCGTGGATTTTAGTCAGTACGAGTCTGACAGTCCCTCCCGCTCTGCCCTGGGTGGGAGGGCTTATGTGATGATTTTACCACGATAAAAAAAAAACATTGTTCAAAAACATGAAAGTAAAGTGATAAAGAGAAAGCAATATTGCACAATTGTATGAAATCTTTAGGAAAATCGATCTGCTTGAACGACGTTCGTTGTGGTCAAGTCACGAACGTGAAAAATGCTTGAAAAATTCAAAGTTTAACAAGACTTTTAATAAGTTACATGGAAATTACTAGGGAAATAGCCTATTATAACAGTTATAATAAATGAACCATTTTTATGTCCTTCTTGGAAGGAAACCTGTTATTTGTATATGTTAATAGTATGGTTTAACAAAGAGAATAATATATTATACATCTTCACTCTAAGAGGTAAAAATTGTAGAGCATAGTTTTTCCGGATCTTATGATGCAATCTTAACTTATTTTTGTTTTGGTAAGAAGCTATAAATTATCTATTTATGAAATATTTATTTATTTCGTGCATTTTAGTTGAATCATCACAATTTCTGTCTAGTAAGTAGGGAAAAGTAAAAGAGTGACCCCTGAACGTAAAGGGCCATTGAAGGACACCGTGGATTTTAGTCAGTATGAGTCTGACAGTCCCTCCCGCTCTGCCCTGTGTGGTAGGACTCATTTGATTAATTTACCACGATAAAAAATACCCACATTCCACACTTATAATTAGTTACAATAAGAACAACATAGCACTTGCCACGCTACGTTTTTGTAAGCCAATTATAGCACTGCAACATTGTGTTTGGTAAAATAATAACGTAATTAGTACAGTAAAATACAAGTTTGCTTGGCGTATCATTATCCAACGGAGCTAGGAGCGGTACTAACCACTATTCTAGCATCGTTTCTATGTATGACAACGAAGACTAGACCAAATAAAAGATGAACGAAAGTTCAAACATCTATTTTTGAAATAGATTTTACAAAGAGACGCTTTTGAGGCAATAACGTGAATAACCCTTTAGCCGAGTTTGGCGCGAATTCCAGTTTCACGTTTATGTAAACCTGTGAACGAGTATGGCGACCTGAATGACACCTATTCGTGAACTTTAACATGCAGAACATTAGACTACACACTACTTGCGCCCACGTATACATCTTATTTGTTTTTTATTTTTTGTTGTACACGTTTTTTATTTAGTTATGCTTTTCTTTTATGTTAGGCTGAGTCATGCTTGTACCAAGAGCATGTTAAAAAAATGTTAAGAATGATTCGCCAAAGGCTAGTAGCAATTTTTCTTTTCAAGAATACAAAAGGAACCAAGTTTTATCTGAACGATTCCATATAAAAAAAATAAACGAGAAATTAATTATTAAAACTTTTTTAAGAATATCGATAGACGACACAATTGGAATACTTTTCCGACAAATTAAAACCAATGACTTGATAATTTGTCGTCTATTGTCGCTCAAAACAAGTGATTAGCGGAAGAAAGGGGCGTAAAGACCTTTGACATTTTTCCGAATTCCTTTCTGATTAAACAGTTCCATTGAGTAAACCGCAACATTGTTCGTTTATATGAAGTGATTTACCAAATTTCCTCAATCGTTAAGGCTTTCATGTTGATCGCAATTTGTGTATTGTTGGAGTCGGCACGCGATGCAAAACTGAGTTTTATTATTTTTTAAGTATTTCTTTCATTGTGATTCATCGTGGACCGTGGACTAGTTTTTCTACAAGTTCAAGTGTGTTGTTTTAGGTCTGTGGGATAATAATAATGGATTTATCAAGGCTACTGTGGAATAAGAAAATGATTGATTGTGAAATAGTGACGCAACATTTTTCTTAATGTACTATGTAATATTCGATACAACGTATATCTGTGTTGTTAAAACCTACACTTAGTTCTTTACAAGTACTTGTGATATTTTAATAGTTATACTCAGCAAAATCTGCAAATGCACCTGCATAGGTAGACTTTACAGGTCACAATTATACTGCTAACACTCTTCGAAGAGCTTCGGCTATGACCTGGCAAACACACGAGTCATGGTTTTGAATTTTTCTTGTTCTCAACCGATACTTTCAGAGGAAATTGACTGTTATTTACAACGCTCTATAATCTATTCTACACAGTGTTGCCTGGCTTTAAGAATAATACCGACATTGCATTTTTGTTTGCCACGATAATTGCGTGTAGCCTTTTATTATCGTCTATGCATAAAAAGAATATTGCTTGCATTCTTCGAAAATAGCGCTGGAAAATAATCCTGCTAATGGATGTTAGAAAAAGTTAACAGCAAGCCAAGCAAATTAGATATCAGAATAGAAACAAACAAAAGAGAAAACATTATACTTTTTTTTTTCGATATTATAAACCGCGTATCGCAAATCCCGTTTTTTTTTAATTTTAAAAGAGAATAACAAGGATATTTCCTTAAACGTAACTAGACTCACTGAAAAGATAATCTGATAAGTGAAATCAAAGTCTTTCGCTAAAATATGACCGAAAAATAAGTACTTAGAGCTGCAAACTCTTTTCACAAAATTACTCAGTGAGAAAAAATAATTCACGATTTTGTATAAATCACTAGTCTTGTTAAATGTCAGCTATAATTATAAAACGAAGTTTCAAAAACACTTATACTTACTCATTCAAAGCCTTTCGATATTTACGTTTTGATTGAATGATTGAAAGAATAATTGTTGCAGAAACATAAAAATAAAGACAAAAATTTCGTTTAAAATGTGAAGTCCGTATAAAAAGCATCGATATAATAATTATATTGATACGTATGGTACACAACACAAAGTAACTGTTACGTATCTGTTCGGATGATCGCAAATAATGTCGCTCGTTTGTCATTTTTCCATTAAAATAAACGCTTTACGGTTATAAACTCTGAAGTAGAGATGGGCCATATAAAATAATATAAAATTCGAACACGAGAAAGCGATTATTCGATGGTAAAAGAGATGGTAAGAGAGAGTGTTAGAATAATGTAATTGATCTTTTGTTTTCATAAATAATCTTTCAAATATTTGGTGATTTGGACCAGTTACGTATTAACATAATTATTTTTATGCAAATCATTATAAGGCTGCTGCTGTGGGTTTGTTATTTAATTATTTTTATTATAAGTAATTGAATAAATATTATGGTTCTTTACAAGTATGCTAGGCACAACACAAATGTTAGAAACAATATTTCATAAATTAATGATCATTGCAACAGTTATTCGAATTTTAAATGCTTAACCGAGTCCTACAAAACAATCGCATTATCTAATTGATACTTTGCCTATTCTATTCTGAACATTTATCATCAATATGGAATAAGTTTAAAGCCATTTAAGTCACTGATAAAAATATGCCACGACCTGCTTTAATACTAAACTTAATAAAATAGTAAAAAAACGATTTCGTCAAAAAATCCCAACAATTTGATGATTTGATACCATTCCGGCCTTGTTCTACCACACAATCGAATAATTTAAGTGACGTTTCATCAGACCATCTCTATTCTGAACATTTATTACCAAAAATATGTATTGTATGTTCCATAAATAATTGATAGCCGAACATCATTGATAAATATATGCTACCTGCTGGTGTTTACCTCAATTATATTGTCGCATTCCTGATGATAACTCACTTGTAGTATCGCATTTACCGATCATTGGTTACCTACACGTGTTGATGATTCGATTATCGGCTAAGAATTTAGCAGTTGACTGACTGTGATAGTGTTGTGATTATTTACGTATCTATAGTATTATATGGAATTATGTGAATTCTTCGCAAATAAGAAACGATAGGTTTAAGTATCGAATATTTTGAATCGATATTTTGAGCCTTAGAATACTAAGGCCCTATACGAAGTGGCACTCTAATAAGCGGATAGACAATAATGAAAAAATCCAAAAATGTATTGGATTTTAAAAAGGTGGATTTATGAATGTGCAAATGTGAATAAAGCTATTGACACGTTTCATGAAGCCGTTGTCAATAAATAAAAGACAGAATAAAGATCCAATGACATGGTTTTTTTTTTTTTAATTTAAGTAAAGTTGCTATAATGCTGTGTAAACGTCAGTTCTACCCTATTTTTCTTCTATAAAGATTAAATCGCAATGCCTACTACGAAACACCTAATATACTACAAAATGCATTTCGCAGACTAAAGTTTAAAACGAACCTCGCCATAATTTCGAGTATATAGTTGCATATCTAAGTTAGATCTATACTAAATCGGATCGCGAGCGGCGGGCGTGACTACGAACTCGCACTGCACCGCATTTGTTGGGGAGCTTTCCTAAACATTTTTAATTGTTAGGTCGTTAACTTGGGGATTATATTCTTTCGAATATTGTTTAACAAAAGGTTGTTAACATTTTGAGGCTAAAGAAACTTATGAAGACTGTTAAATTCATTAAGAATTCAGTTTTAAAATCAACACAGCCCAAAACAGCAGGTAGTAAAGGTCTAAGACATCAACGTCATTTTTTTTTTCATCATGTTTGGTATACAGTGGCTTTTTTGTTTTCGTGGTAAAATCATCACATGAGTCCTCCCACCAGGGCAGAGCGGGAGGGACTGTCAGATTCGTACTGACTAAAATCCACGGTGTACTTCAATAGCCCTTTACGTACCGGGGTCACGGTAATTCGGGAGTCCCGCGACCGGTACAGTGGTTATTGACTGCTGCGCTGCATGTTCCGAGTTCCATTATCGCAGGGAACAATTTATTGTTTGTATGATCTACGAGTCTGGATGTTTGTGTTTTAATGTTTGGAAAAAAGCAACATCGATACAGGAGAAATTACTATAACGTGGGGGTTAATATTTAATAAAAAGTAGAGAAAGATATATGTTTCTGCGAAAGTGGCCTTTTTGATCTCTAGTCCATCTCATTCAAAACTAAGATCAACCCTAAGCGGTACCGCAGCACCTTATTCTAAGAATTGTGCTAAAATATTTTTTTCTGTTTGTTTCAGGATTGGACAGTTTGAGGCGATGTCGGGTCGCCATGGGGCGAAGTGGTAGTGCAATGGAGGTATGTACTAGTTTTTACTAAAAAACTGTGTGAACTATGATTTTTAAGCACTAACTGGTAGATCAAACTTTTTTTTTTAATTTAAAACTAAACTAAACTTAGTAAAAGAAATATTTTAAACACGGACATTTTATTAAGAACTGTTGCAAAAACAATGTAATGTAATGTAACAATGCAACCTTTTCAAAGTCACATAACAGTACGCGGCACTTTGAAATCGATAACCAATTCTTTGTTAAAGCTACATGCCTCGGTAATTGGTCGCATCAAACTCCACTTCATATCCGATACTCAATTACATGCCAAAGTACACACAGATGCGAACTTTGGCAACTGTCATACGTTCACATACAAATTAGGCATCGTAAAGTACCCGTTAGAGCTGTAGCGAAGGAGTCGTCTCGATTATATCGATATTCCTTTGTGCATGGAGGTATCGATTAATCGGTCGTCATTTGAAGTGATACTGAGGTAATAATTTCGTGTAATTACAATTTGAGATGCTTGAATTTGCTTGTGTTTGTTTGATTAAGTTATAGGTTACATGGCTTTTGCATTTTTTTGCGTTGAACTGAAAAATAGGAAATGTGCGAAGTAGTTTTTTTTGTATTACCTGTTTTGTTGTTGACATTGGACGAGGGGATATATTTCCATAGAACACCATGGCCATGCAGCTAGGTCGACGCCACCATTAAAATGTATACATACTTTTTAGAGAGTATCTCACCTGGTGCCATGTCCACTTCGTTGCGCAACATTAGGTACATACATTTTGTTGGCAGCACGATCTAGTTCCCTTATTGTAACTGAAGAAGTGTAGGTGTATTATAAGTTAGTACACCACTGATTTAATCTTTAGGGATTAAAGGCGTGATGTAATACTTTGATTAACATTGATTCTCTTAAAAGGTACACTATTAAACTACACGACACTACACATAACCTACCATGTTATTATTGTTTCTCATTTGCCACCAAAACTTTTGCCTATCCATAAACAATATTTTATCGCTATAATGACTCGTTAACGACAAAGCAGTTTAATATTATAGCCTTCCCTATTGTTAATTTTCTTCCCAAGCTCTCATTTTCCCTACATCACTATTATTTTGCGACGAATACGACTGACATAAAAGTGGTCGTTACAAGAACATTAAATGGCAACATTGTCCGGCGTACGATTTTCATAGAGGCGAGAATAACATCCTACTTTTATGAAGCAAACACCTATTTGAATAAGGAAGTGATTTGAATTTGGAATGGTTGAGTTTTATTTTCTTTGAGAGCGTTGAGACAAAAAAATGTTTCTTAGCGGTCAAACTCAATTAGGTCAATGTAACACGTAATGAATCTTAGTTGTCTGAAAGCGAATGTAATAATTATACTTCAGTAACTCAGTTTCTTTTTCTGTAAACTATCACAATTTTAGTTTACATAACAATAAAATAGTTGACATAGAGTAAAAGCTACTGCTTTCATAGAGAAAAGCGATATATTCAAAACAACCTTTAGATGAATTTGAGGAAGAGTGAGAAGCAAAACCGTTGGTAGTCTGTGGTGTAGATAGCGATAACCGTTTGTGATAAATATTCAGTATTATGTTTCAGCATGAAAAATCATTTGAACGAGATTGAATATCTCTACGTAGTATGTACGAATATCACCTTAACCAAAAAACAACAACCATTTAAAGAATATCAAAACATTGTCTCACAGAATAAAACATTCACGGAATAAACGGACCGTTCCAAGTTCCAACGTTTTATTTCACAGGGAAATATGGTTGATTACCGTGACCCCGGTACGTAAAGGGCTAGTGAAGGACACCGTGGATTTTAGTCAGTACAAGTCTGACAGTCCCTCCCGCCCTGCCCTGGGTGGGAGGACTCATTTGATGATTTTACCACGATAAAAAAAAAAAAAAAAAAAAAAAAAAAAGGGAAATATGGTTGAAAATAATGTATCATTATTAAAATGTTTCTGCACATTGAAATGAAAAAATAACACAACTGAACGTATTCCAACTGTTTATTGGAGTAGCGCCAGTTACTTATAACCGGTTTAAATGCAGTCCTTATGGGTTCCCGAAACGGGAACGGGAACGGGTTCGCGAACTTGGATGGCCCTCGCTTTTTCCTTCCGAAGTGAGCGGAATTCTAAAGTCTGAATTAACTTGGTACTTTAGGCTGTAAACAGAAAGAAAGCTGGAAACTTATAAGCGCTTACTGTCGCTTGACAGTGCTGGTCCGTTCTACACAAAGGAAGCAGGTTGAAGCAGACCAAGTAAGTTGTTTATTAATTTTAAATGGCAGCGCCCAGCGCTGATCAGCGCGTGTTGAAGCTTGTCGGAACTTGTCGGCACCGTTCAGTGCTTATCGGCGCGCGTTCATATATTTTCCTGCGCAGGTTACCAGCGCTGTCACGCCGAGTAAGCGCTTATAAGTTTCCAGCTTTCTTTTTGTATACAGCCTAAAGCCCGGTCAAAGCTAGTGGGGTGTTGATTTGATGAGCACTATTAAGGAAGGTCTTTGACAAAATTATTTGAGTGTTTTAAGAGAACATTCGATTTGTTCATGTATTTAAAGTAATAGGACAAAACACAAATTAAATTATAGATAAATACGACAGACGAAAATAAAAGTGTTTTTAACATAAATGACGAGTGTCAATGCAACAGAATTCAGTTACAATTTGAGCTTTGTAGATGAATCAATTCACAACGTAATTATTATTATTTTAGAACATTTACGTTTGGAACTATTGAAACCTGTGATACAACAAAATTAATAAAAATAAAAACAAGTAAAACATAACCTTGAAAGCTGCGGTGCTGAAAGAACCTATATAAAAATGGCATTAAAAATTCCAGGCTTAGAACTGTCATCCGATTGTTCCTAGATGTGATGTTTAGTCTTTATAAGCCCGTTCCGCTCCGCCCAGGGCCGAAAAACTCATTTGATGAATTTCCCACCACCAAAAAATATATTCTAAGATGACTGTTCATTATATTCCTCAAAATAACTCAAATTTATAAAGCACAAGTGTACCGAGCACCCACAGTCCACACACAAAAAAGAAAAAGATAAATAGGAAGTAAAATAAAGTTCACAGAATAAAAAATGTTCAGGGTACATTCCAGAGATAAAATTACTCCTTGAGAACTTTCGATTGGGCCAAAAACTTTTTTAATATTAACTTTAATGATCTCGATTTTCGTACAGTTTTAACGAGAATTTATTTCAGTTTATTCAATATCGATTTGTATGTTTAATGAAAATTGAAAGTATTTAATCTTTATTGAATTTGTTTATTGAAAGGGTTTTTAACATATTTGTTTGTGTTATCATGGAGATTGTTTTTGGTGTTAAAACAGTGAAAAGAAATGTAATAACCAGTAACCCAAAAATGATGCTAAATTAAATGATGCTAGATTTAAAAACTATATGTTGAATGTGCATAAATGAACAAAACTTGGTACACATCACTAGTTAATCTCTAACCGGCTCATTTCCTTGTGTTCATATATGCTTATTTGCTCATATTCATGAAAAAAAACCTCATTTAGATTGCGATCAATGAACAGCTTTGATTTTTAACAGAT
The DNA here is from genome assembly GCA_943136025.2 of Agrotis puta. Lineage (NCBI taxonomy): Eukaryota > Metazoa > Arthropoda > Insecta > Lepidoptera > Noctuidae > Agrotis > Agrotis puta. Next base: position 12,590,283 of record OW964172.2, read on the forward strand.
GGGCCAATATATGTATATTATCTCCCAAACTACTAATTAGTACATCAGGACCCAGTATCCCTATAGTTTATTTTTCTTTTAATAGTAATAATTAGGCCTATAATTTTGGCCCCCATACAACAGCCATACAAACATCAGACACCAATAAACTCTAAAATTTCACAACAATTTCACGTGTAGCTTAATTGCAGGATTAATTGAGGAAGGGATTTGGTTGCAAATAAACGTGTGAATTTGGTGTGTAGTCGTAATTCAAGGCATAACTGTAGTGACACAGAGTAGACGGATACAGAAGGACACTTCCGTATAAAGAACGAACACGTATGCATGCACACTATGCAAACGCGACTGCGTACAGCGAGAGTTCAAAAAATCATAGTATTTATTTCACATAATCTAATGGAATATTAGAAGCTTGGTGAATTGCTCGAATTGATGGTTTCTCATCGAGAAAATCTGGCAATATACTCAATTTGCCTTGCCTTAGATAGGTGTACACTCACACATACGTTGAAGTTTTACAGTGATTGTTATTAAAGTGCCATGTAAAAGAAAGTACAGGCCTGATGACAAGAACACTCACAACAGTTATTGGGTTGTAGTAGTTTCAGAGACCTTATCACAACATTTATGTATTTTATATACAGCGTACTTGAAGTACAGAAGTATTTACTGAGTTTATTGCATGGAAAATTGAAAAAGCGAGTTTAGTGTATAAACGAGGAAGTATTTGTCCCATCAAATTAACGGCTAGTCCCCGTTTACTTTACGTGACAAGTACGTACAGTGACAGTATTCGGCTAAATGTGTAAATGCCTGTTTTCACTCTTTGTATGAAATTATCTCTCTGCACTTATATATTCTGTGGCAGTGAGCTGTGCAAATTACATTGTTTGTCAAAAGACGTATTCAGGTCACGGCAGTTTTGTTTGGTTTCGCATCAGTTTGATGTGTTGTGTTGAAACCACGTAAATAAAGGTGTCTCTGCGTGTTTTCGGGTTGGTCAGAGCCTTTTTTCATACTTAGGTACGACTGGGCAGGAATAATACGATGGATACGTTTTTGACATGAATTTTCATGCAGGAGGAATATTCTACATCACTTTAAGTAATAGGCATGACGATAGCATTAAATAATTGCATTTATCTAATTAGAACTATTGTTTGTATTTCTGCGCACCAATTTATTGGTCCGTCAAAATTAAAATAATGAACACCTATAATTACAAAACTCGGGAGTCGGGGCTCGTGACGTCAGAACTATAAAATTATACCTAGAAGTGTCGTATTGTGAATTTTAAAAGCGTCGTTTCTTGGTCAACTTTGACTTAAGTTACGTAACAAAAGAAAAAATACGGGTCAGACATTTTTTGATTATCTAATGGACGGACTAATTAAATTTTTCAGTCATCTTGCCTATAATTCTGACCTCTCCATCTCGCATACCAGTCTACTTGTAATTTATTAATTATTGCCACTGCCACTTACTAATTTGATTGCTGTTTTGGAGGAATTTTGCTTCGAATAGGTTTAGCATATATAAATAAACTACAGAGTAATTCATAACCTCTGCTTAAAGCACAACAACATTTATCACATTAAACTCTTTCAAACGTTAAATCACCAGACCACAAATTGGAGATACAAAACACTAAATAGGATCATCATCATTCTTCTGCCTTCACAAATCATTAAGGGTCTCGTCATTTCAACACTGAATAATTTACCTAATAAAAAGTCCAACAGAGTTCATAATCAAATTTTCCATTATTTGGTAAAAACAAAACGCTCACGAACGCTGTAAGCGTGAACATGACGCTTTGGTATTCAGAAGTTTTTTGAAAAAGTGCTATAAAATAATGGCGTAGAGCGGCGCTTGTCAGCAGACTATCCTCGGGTTCTAGTTATGAAACTGTACCCAGACAAGGAACATAGATACTATGAGGTTTATGGGATAAGTCCATAAGAGATAGCGGGTGAAGAAGGTGACAATGCAACCATTACATAGAGAAAGAAAAGAAGTTTGTAATGAATGACAGAAAAGGCTTGAATTCTTTTTACTCTGATGTCGGTCGCGTATGTCGATTGCACATATTCATATAAATTGGCATTGTGTTCAATATAGCACCATACTGCGATGCTGACGTAAACGAGCCGTTCTATGTTGCTTTTTCTCACCTTTGTCAGCGTAAAAGAAATTCAAGCTTTGTCCAAAATTGTGCACAGTCACGAACCAAAACCGCTACCTCTCATGACTTGTCCCGTAATCCCGAAGCTCAGCAACGCAGTTCAACGTTCGACAAACGATACTCCAAGTTCCAAACTCGGCCCCGCTTCGTTTTGTTTGTCGTTAAAAACACTGGACCAGATGAAATTGTTACAAAAAAAAACGACTAAGTATTTTAATATTTTTCTCCAGTACAAACTCCGCTTGTTAATGTTTCTTTTTATTATGTTTGTTTTTTTTCTTTGCTTAGTTACTTCTAGAACTGTATAAGTATTAGCGTTATTTCGCAAGTCATAAGGGGCTCGGGCACGCCGCAATCGCGGCGGTAAGACCCCTCTTTGAGGAGTGGTTGGATAGGCGTCACGGCGTCCTTACCTTCCGCATGACGCAGGTCCTCACCGGACACGGAAGTTTCGGGAGGTTCCTGTGTCTGATAGGGAGGGAAGAAACGCCTGGGTGTCACCACTGCAAGGATCGTCCGGAGGACACGGTGGAGCATACGGTGCAGGACTGCCCCGCTTGGGCAGAGCACCGCCGTGTCCTCACGATGGCGATAGGCGGAGACCTCTCGCGCCCGGCATTGGTCGAGGCCATGCTGCGGGGCGAGACGGAGTGGGAAGCGGTCGCCTCCTTCTGCGAAGCAGTCATGCTCGTGAAGGAGGAGGCGGGCCGCCTGAGGGAGAGGACAGCGTCCTCCCTCCATCCCAGCCGCAGTGGTAGACGCCCACGGCGTCGGACGTCACAGGACGATCTCCGGCCACCGTAGGCGCGGGCATGCGGGCAGCGAGTAATGGGCGACTTGCTGTCCGACCATGGACCATGCCCGGGTCGACGGCGCGTTGTGTTCCACGCGCGCCTCAAAGAGTGTCAGCATATTGACGGGGCCTGTAGAGGGCCAAAGCCTGCCGGGGTCGCGGGACTTACCCATTACCGTGACCCCGGTACGTAAAGGGCTTGTGAAGGACACCGTGGATTTTAGTCAGTACAAGTCTGACAGTCCCTCCCGCCCTGCCCTGGGTGGGAGGACTCATTTGATGATTTTACCACGCAAAAAAAAAAAAGACATAAGGGGCTGAACGAGCCTTGGAGTTAGGAGTATACTATAACCTTGGGGTCTTCAAGTCAAGAGTGAACAGGTAACTTCTAGGCAAGCGTGCTTCACCGTCGACCACATCTTCGCTTATCATCAAGCGAGATAGTGGTCAAATGCAAACCTGTCATTAAATTAAAACAAAACCCTTTTTAGGCCGATGAGCGTGGGATCAGATTCCAGCGACAAAATCGTTTCTTTTTTTTTGTTTTCTTTTAGTCATTTTAACGGGTTTCTCCAACTTCTTTTAAGGGATTTTTTCTATTTTCTTCAGAATAGAGCTCGATCGACCAGCTCGTTTATGTAAATTGACAACGCTTAGTTGAAAACTCCATGCTTTTGTTTCGGGGTCGACGCACTATTTCATTTTTATTTTATCGGAAATATCGGATTATCGAAAAAATGGAATGACTGAAAGATGATATGGCTTAAAACTGCCCTCTAGTTTCTGAAAAATGAAAATACGGGAGTAAATAGATGGCAGAGGAATACTTGCTCTAAATAAGTTGGAATAAGGGAAGAAAAATGACGATGATGTTTCATGTTTATTGGAAAATTATCAATTTGTACCCGGATCTCATGAATTTTTTTTATGACCATCTAACATTACTATTTTCATAATTTTATAAGGGTGTAAAAGTATGTTTGTTTGTATACGTCAAAACAGCTGACCAATTTTGACGGGATTCTGGGCGACTAGATTTTTATAATTGACACATATTTTTATAATTAAGAACTGATTAAGATGTAAAAAACACAAAATTTTAAGTGAAGCACTCGGTTAAGTCGTTTTTAACAGAACGCACTGAAATTATTTTTCACATTGAATTAAAAAAAAAATCTAACAATGTGATTAAGTTTCTACTACTATATTAATCTTGTACAGACAGAGATTACAACGAAGCCTTTCGGCCAAAAGAGGATAAGCGACATTTTTTTGCGAAATCGACTTATATGAATGGTCAGAATCGGAAAAAAACTTTTGGCCGTAAGGCATCGACAATTCGACATGTTGTTATTATGTTATGCACAACTTTCACATCAGCCGTTTCAATACTTCAGTTTCATAGTCTAGAACCAAAATAATGCCTGAAATACGAGTAGTTTCACCTGTTTTTATATTCAATTCCTTTGTTAACTGCAATGATTGATCAAAGCGCATTCTGTGTTCCGCCTAATTGATTTCACTATGTTTGTTGTTCAACGGGTTAGGATTTAAATGTAAGTATGTTAAAATTTATTGTGAATCGTGTTGATAAAATAAAATGTTGATTTTGTTGCCAATACCAACATTTACCTTTGTAGTTTGTTTGTAAGTTTATAAGTAATGATAAAACATGCCTACCTTACTTTAGTAAACACGAACTTTTAAGTTGTTAAACTTGAAAAATATTTTTTTTTCTGATCTTTTTTCTCAATCAATAAGTTAATTAATAAGTTAAACTTATTGATGTCTATCACAGAATATCTGGTCGCGGGACTGTACGAATTTCCGTGACCTCGGAACGTAAAGGGCTATTGAAGGACACCATGGATTTTAGTCAGTACGAGTCTGTCAGTCCCTCCCGCTCTGCCCTGGGTGGGAGGACTACGGAAAAGTAAAAGCATAGATCGATAAACAACCTACATGAGGGAATACAAACTTTTTCAAAGTAACCTACATCATTTTCTTCTGTTGTAATAAAATTTTCTTCAGGGAATACCCCACGCAGTTTAACAAAAAGGTTTTATTATTTAGCAGTCAAGGGTTGTTTAAGGATGTTGGAAGTGACAGGTTGTAAGCCCTTTGTTTGTCTAAATAGGAACAGATATAATTAATTTTGTTAATTATAAGGGAAATGTTTTTGTACATAAGAATGATTAGAAGTCAGAAAATTGCCTATTAAGTCGGCGTCAAAAGGTTTCGTAATAACTGTACCTATAGGTAATTTTCTTAGTAATTAAATACCCACGTAGATAGCTATCAGAAAATTTTACATTCCATACATTTGAATCTAATTACCAATCTAACTAATATTTTACATGCGAAAGTAAGTTTGTTTGTTTCTTTTTATGCCTTTTTTTACGTGGTAATATCATCATATGAGTCCTCCTACCCTGCCTTGGGTGCGGGAGCGGGAGGGACTGTCAGAGTCGTACTGACTAAAATCCACGGTGTCCTTTAATAGCCCTTTACGTACCGGGGTCACGGTAATTCGTGAGTCCCGCGACTCCAACAGGCTTTGGCCCTCTAGAGGGGAGCCCCGTCATTATACTGACTCTTTGAGGCGCGCGTGGAAAACAACACGCCGTCGACCCGGGCACGGTCCATGGTCGGACAGCGAGTTGCCCATTACTCGCTGCCCGCATGCCCGTTCCTTTTTATGCCTAGACCACTGAACTGATCGATAGTTTTTAATCGCACAGTTCCTGCAGTGGTGTGTAACCTCGCGTGTCGCTGATCCGATTTCTGCACGGGACTAATATTTGTAATACATACAGATAGTTGCTGCGGATCTGACTGTGTATGCGAGTTTAAATGTTTAAAAACGACATAGTAAGAAATTTCTAGTGTTTGTAAAATCATCAAATGAGTTCATACTGTCAGACTTGCACTGACTAAAATTCACGGTGATCCTTAAATAGCTCTTTACGTTTCAGTGTCGAGGTTACCTGATGAGGCAGTTCCACGACCCCGACAGTCCCGTGATCCCAAATAATTTCTAGTGTAGGGTCGCGGGACTTACGAATTCCCGTGACCCCGGAACGTAAAGGGCTATTGAAGGTCACCGTGGATTTAAGTCAGTACGAGTCTGACAGTCCCTCCTGCTTTGCCCTGGGTAGGAGGACTAATTTGATGATTATACCACGGTAAAAAAAAAGTGTAGTGTAAACTTTTTTGTAGTAACAAAATAATAATAACCATCGACTATAGTACAGTAAAACCATTTTTGAGGAAACTTTTAGTTCAACAAACTTCAGCTAATAATGAAAAAAATATTGCCAACAAAATTACTCAAATCCCTGTCGAAATTAACATAAGTGGGTTCTCATTCAAACCGTAACTTCCAAAATTGTCGCAACAAATGAAAAAGTTGGCCCGCCAAGGGATTTCCAGATGAGACAATTCATCCCAATTTAGAATTCAACAAAATTACCACACTTATGTAGAGTTTATCACGAAGTTCTGTGTGTAGACGCTTTAAGTGCTCCGGTATGGCAATGAAGGCGGAACATTCAAAACTTTATGTAGGTTATTAGTTAAGAAACTAAGTAAATTTTCATGTTTCGTTTATTGCGATGTTTTAAAATCAAAGTAATTATATAATTGATATATAAGTACCAACCGTGGGAACATTTATAGACTGATGATGAGTTGATGAATCAGTGAGCATTTTTTTGTTGGCTTCCGTTCGCCATTGTTTCGAATATACCTAAATTTTGGAAAATCATAGTGGGTTATACAGGGTGAAGTGATGAGTATATTAACACAGTTTTATGTTAACAATTTCCTTTGATAAGGCGTGGTTTATACAAAAGAAGACATGGCAAAGGCGTGTGGCGATGGCGGTGGTGGATTATTTATCAGAACTCTCGATTGACACAGAGTTACTTTCGTCTTACATTCTTAAGAATCTTAACTGGTTTTATCCTGAGAATGTTAGCTAGATTTAATTTTCGATTGTATATTCCAATCCTAATCCTACCTTTCTTACTAATGTTATAATGCGAAAGTAAGTTTACTTGTAACCTATTCACGCCTAAATCACTGTACGACCGATCATCTTATCAAATGAATAGAAACCGCGGGCAAAATTTAGTCATACATACAATTTAAAGCTAGTCAGTAGTGTCTCATACTAAAGTTCGGTAAACTTGCAGCCATTCTAAAGCTTGATCGTATCTTAACGGTCAATAGTACACGCCCTATTAGCCTCCGCTTAACAAGCATCTCAACGTAAGAGCGGATTAGGCGTCTCATCGTATCGGAGGCCGTACCATCTACAGTTGGTAATGTCATGGCTTCATAATGTATAGATGTGACATCTAATCATAAACATAAATGCTTTATTCTATAAAAACACTAATATAAGTAGTGTCTTTGAATATTATGGGTGTTTGCTGTTTGCTAAAACAGGAGCCGGCGTGTATTTTTCCAAAATCAAAAAAAAAAATATTACAGTGCTCGCACTCGTAGCAATTTTACTGTATACAACTTTCAATTATGTCAATTAACGAGTATAGGTCTCTTAAAATGTGCCGAAAACTGTTATCAGAAGTCTACCGTTTGGCATATTTCACTTAAACTGAAACGTTAGAACATAAAATGAATCAGAAGTCAAAAATTTATTTATTAATGAATCGACATAGCGATGCTGGATTTTAACTGTAGAAAAACCTATAATGTGTCGGTGAGACACCGATATGCTGATGCGAACTTAAGATGAAGCAAAAATAAACAGTCTCCCAAGTGAACCATTTAGTTGAGTAAAGCGTCTGATAACGGTTAAAGCCTTTCTACCCCGTAGTAGTTTGGAATTTCTTTTCTATACATTTTAAGTCTATGGTTACACTAAGCTTGAACTCTGTTGTTAATAGGTCAAGCTGTATCCACATTTGTAATGTTCCTTGAATACAAACAAATACGAAACTTCACAGTAACTGTGAATATTACAAATGTTGACTGTTCATGAAGTTGTTTATGAGCTTGATGCTTGATGTTGTATTCTAAAAATTCCCTATCCAAACTCAAAGCATTCATATTACATTACATTATATTAATAACTACTAGATGCACTTTTGAAGAGTCTAAAAAAAGGTTATCTGTGAACCTTGAGTTTCAGTCACAAGGCAAAAGGCACAATAACTAGTAAAAGTACCTTAGTTGCCTATTCTAAAGCGTAGAGATCTACGAAAAAAATGGGCAAGCAACTCCACGGACATTAAGTACATACAAAAACGATTAATAAAATTAACTAACTCCTCATGTGAGACTGGCTTTTTATTGGCTTTTTTTGAAATCGGTTTTGTCATCCAACGTTGCTGCCACCTCCTGGACACTTTTATCCTTGACAGTGATGAGTATAATTTTAATGCATTAAATTAAGTAAATTAACCGTATTTTTGCTCGATAAAGTAGTTAACTACAACAGCAAAAACTAAAGTAAGTATAAAAGTCGGTACTGACAAGAAATCTACTTAACAAAGTAATAAACAGATTGCCATAAACTTCTCCAGCAGAAATATGAGCTAAGTTTAAATCGTGGCGCAAGCAATACTGCATTTAACAAATTAATTGCCGTTGGATTTGCCGCACTAGGACGTCGCCATCTTGAATCTGGAGATCTGATCTGAGAGTTTGAATTGCGGTATTTAGTTCGATCTATGAAGCTGATATATAATTTTTTGACGACCAGAGTTTGTTAGTGTCGTGAAGGAACAATAGGTATTGATGAGGAAGCAAACTTCTTTAGAATAGTGTGGCGTCGAAGTGATTCAAAAGTATGTGACTATAATTTACCAAACACTTAGTACTAGTTCATATGCACAGTTCTGACGCGAACTCCGTTAATTAGTGTTGAGTTTCTGATTTTGATCATCTACTTTTGTTGTTGACTGTACCTATTGGTTAATTTCAAGAGTTATTTTGCAATATGAAATTAACCAATAGGTACAGTCAATGTACCTATTGGTTAATTTCAAGAGTTATTTTGCAATATTAAAATACTACTTTTTGCTCGCTACTTCACTTGCATTATCGTAAAATTTGACAATCAATTCGGAACATAAATGTGAAATCGTGTGTATCATATGAATATTATCGTTGTTTTTGACGGGAACAGTATATTTTTCAGGATGATCAGTTCAGTGGTTTGGGCGTGATAGCAAACAAATAAACTTACTTTCATATTAGTTACGATTTCATAATATTTTATATATAAAATGTATTTCATAAAGATGTGGTCATATTTAAAATAATTATACAAGATCGAATTGCTTAAAGGGGTCTATAGGCATAAGCCGATCACCAATCCAAAAATGCAGCTGCATACCAATATTTCACATTTAGCATCGACGTTTGGAGAGCAGTGGTGGCCCACTGGTATCGGCCTCGACTTACGAGATGTAGGTCGTGGGTTCGAACCCAGCCGGGCGCATTACTTTATGTGATTTATTTCATCATCGCTGCTCTCAAAACGGTGAAGAAAAACATTGTGAGGAAACTGGCATGTCCTAGAACCAAAAATTTAAAGACGTGACATCCGAAACACTTTGGGCCAGCGTGGTTCAGTATGGCCCACTCCCTCTCACTGAGAGGAGGCCTGTGTCCCAGCAATGGGAACATTTATAGGCTGATGATGATGATGATACATGGAGCACCGCCTACCTGACCTCCACAACCCAGAGAAAGTATCCATCGATTGCCTACATATAAATAACCAAGAGCATTAGTTCAAGTTCAAGTTTTTTTTTTTAAAACGTTGCCCCACACTAGAAATTTCTCCTGTGTCGCGGGTGCGTTTACAAACATACAAACTCACATACACAAACGCCCAGACCCGGAACAACTACTTGTAGATCATACAAATATTTGCTCCGTGCGGGAATCGAACCCGCGGCACGCAGCGTAGCAGTCCAATCGCTCAGCCACTGCGCTAACCGCGTTGTCAACAAATCTTGTCAACAAACTTGTTCTTACGAAACAAGATAAAGTAGTTTGTGAATTAGCACCGGAGCAGGATGCCGCCAAACATTTTCACCCATAGATTTTCCTCCTCATTTAACTTTCTCCGTTTCGTCACGATGTCCGAGATAAGTTGGTGGAAGGATACGCTAAGTTTTGTATCTAGACTTATGATTTATTTATAAATCTTTAATATTTTACGGATATTTTTGTATGTTATGTAATGTGATATATTTATATATATATATCACATTACATAACATACAAAAATATCCGTAATCCTATCCGTAATCCTTTAATAATAAGTTTTCGTCTTAATTACTTTAGTATGCATTATTTTTGTATCGGAAAAAGTGATGCTTTTTGGAAATGATTAATCTATTTGTTGTATTCAACAATGTGCGTGTAATTCTTATGTGTACTTAACTAATTCATTTATATTTTATTAATATTTATATATTATACCTTTAAACTTGTACCTTAACCAATGTATCCCCCTTTATAGGTTGGAAAAACATCAAATGAGTCTTCCTGCTCCGGTTGGACCGAAAGACTGTCAGACTTGACTCAAAACTAACTTGTTCCTCACTGCATTTCAACGCCGAGGATTTAAAGACAGTCTCTAGACCCACCATTATATTCCCTTACATTTTTATTTTGCTTTTGCAATAATATTTTATACATGTTAGATATAAATAAATACAACAAAAATTGACCAGCAAAAATGTAGGAACGTGAAAAAAAGTCCCTCTGGCAAAAACTCTTAAATAACAGCTGAACAGTCAATTCCCTGTCTATTTACTATTAAATATTCATCCGCACGAGGGAAACATAAAACGTGTGACTATTAACTTGTTTCAACTGTACTGACCAACACAAACAACGAGCTTTCAGTATATTTTCATTATGTTTACGTTTGCTAAAAACAATTCTGTGATATATTTATTTTATAGGTATTTGCAAGGTTGATGTGAGTGGCAAATCTGGGACGCCCTAGAAGGATATACCTACACTGACCTTATATCACGCAACTGACCTTTCTAAAGAACCTCACCAGGTTCAAAAAGGTCACGTGCGTAATATTCGTTTACGGCGTGCTTGTATGGCCAGATGTATGAAAGTGGACTAGGCGAAAAGATTATGATAGGCTGCTTGGTGAATCGCGGCACAACTCGTCTCCACCTCAGTGGAACCGCAGCCTTGCAGTGATGGGTAACTCGCCGTCTGATCAAGGTCCCAGTTCAAGATGACGGCGTGTCGTGTTCCACGTGCGTATTAAGGAACTGTCGCGGTACTGTCTTAAAAGGGTTACCGAAGGAACAAAGTTTAAAAAAAAAAAATACTCTTAGCAGGTGGTGTTCGGCAGGATTTGGCTATCCTTTTTTTTTGGTTGATCAAATCATCCAATGAGTCCTCTCTCGCTCTGGCTGGAGCGGAAGGGACTGCCAGACTTCTACGCCTCAAATCCACCCTGTTCTTTAAGTTGCCCTTTGTTTTCTAGGGTCTATCTATATTTTTCAACATGCAGTTTTACTTTAAAACTACCTTTTACAACGAAAGTTTGAAACAAAAGGTCAAAAACAAGAAGTTGAACGTGTAATACTAAGTTGAGAATAAAGGATGGTCCTCAAGCAAGTAAAGTTTTTCGTACATGGATCCTTTTACGCGACCAAAAACCATCTCCGGATTTTCAAGACATTTCATAATATATCTCTCTTTTGTGTAATACTACGCTGTTGTAAATTGCGTCGGGAAGTTTTGTACTACAGAAAGATATTTATACAAACGTAGTAAGAGCGTATATTTTTTGGCTTCCGTTTTTTACTTGATTCAAGGAGAAGCGGAGAGGTTTTCTTTCAACATTTTAGTCGAGGAAAATGTCCATGTATGTCCTGGAACCAAAGAAGTTTGAGGACATGTGCCATTAAATGACCCGCCTGGTGGATCAGAGCCCGCTATCTTTTACCAAAAGGAGGCCTGTCTGATAGGACGATTCTAACTTTAAATATGATATATTTATTAATCATTAGCTTAGTCATTATTCTTTAAACGTTCGTATAAACACCCATAAACGCGATACTCAACGGCATTTCCCGTTACTTACTTACTACTTACTAGTAATTTTTTTATGGAACTTTAATGTAAACAAAAAATTTTCTTAATAACATTTTTCTTGTTTGAGTGAAAAATCAAGTTCCCACACCAAAATCTCCTAGGACCAAAATACAGACAGTATCGAATGCACAAAGCAAGTTATTTACGGACAAAACTGAATGTTTTAACGGCTCGAGGCGTCCCCAACTTTCCGACGATGGTGTTGCTATCCGAAACTTGTGTCTCGTTTTCTGAATACGTTCGAGAATAGTGCAGATTGCCAGTGTTTTGTTTTCCTACTTCTTTAGATACTTACATGAATATTATTTCAGTTTTTTTTCCTTTTTTGGAGAAATGAGTTTGTTGTTATCGGTGCATGAGATATTACGAGGTATTTTTGAAGAAGGAAGAATTTTTCAGATAAGGCTAAGGTGTAGAAACAGACAATCAACAGATCAACAGTTTGTTGAATTAATATTAATTTAAAGCTACGGATTCTGAAATAAATGCCTGACTACAGTTGGCAAGAAAAACTCAATGTCAATACTCACTAAATCTATTCTGACGATAACTCATTTTTTCTTAACATAAGGTGGCTAGCTGTCCTGTTGGACTAGTGGTCATAGGTGCAATTGCTTACCATGAAGTCCTGGGTTAAGTTTCCAGATCGGGCAAAGTGCTATCTGGTTTTTTCGTCAGAAATTAACTAGTCTAGATTTGGTTAATGGTTATTTTTTCGTTGCCTGTTATATGGGATTTCGGGAAGTGTGATTTCTGCGTGAGAATTCGGTTGATGTTGTATTATTTACTACTGGAATAAACTTCTAGAGACTTACCATCTACAGTACAATTCACGACAAAATTAGGTATTTAGTAGTTTTAGTCTGAACGTCGAATAAATCGCGGGCCATTCGATTATCCTCATTCCTATTTTAGAAAAGGTATTATCCTCGCTAGTTTAATTTCTAAACAACTAAATTAAATGTCCTTTCTAACACCCAACATTGTGAACATCCTTTGTTAATAACGATTGTCAATTTTGGGGTCCTAATGTATAGTATTTGCATTACCATCCGGTACCAACGGGTCGCAGGAAGTTGGTCAGCCTTTGTGTGTGTTTCGGGCTCTTTGTTCAACTAAATTTAGATTGGAATTAGGTGTTTTGTGATTTGATAACGTGTTTGATGGACCGAACTGGATTTGGTCAGTTTTGGCAGCTATGTTGCTGGTTTTCTCTATGTTAATTTTATCAGCTAGAGTTGTCGAGTGAAACATTGGCACGATCTATAATCTCCGATCTATCAATGTGGAGCGGAAAGGAGAGTGAAATTGTAACTTCTGCGTACCGACAAAAACAGTAAACAGCGTTTACTGTGTTCCGTCAACACAGCAAACACCGGTTACTGTGTTTCGTTAGTGCCATCAGCCGTTCTGACGTGATTGAGTAACAGACAGACAGTCATCAAAACTTTCGCATTAATGACATTGTATTAGATAAAAAAATCTAGCTACACTTTTCCCAACTATATTCGGCTTCCAGTCGAACCAGATGTAGCAGAATATCAGTATTTTATATGAAGCGACTGTCTATCTGACCTCCATAACCCAGAAATTTCTAATACGATACCCCATGGTAAGACAGAAAAATAACGTTTGCGAAATGCATTATTTTGCTTACAGTGTCACCACGTCACGTTTTCTTTTTCAAGCTACATATTTTCCAATAAGCCCCGTCCTAGTTACCACGAAGACACACAAAACAGCTTAATTCCAGCCTTTATTTCTTTCAACAGAATAGAATGGCACAAATAAAAGAAAAACGAGTATTTAATGACCCAAATAAAAGTCAGCAGGAAAAAAAGTTTAAGTTAATTATACTCCCGTACCAATTATTCTCTTCTGTGACAGCCGATCACTCTTCAAATTAGAACCGGCGTTGAGTTACGACGCTACTTAAGTAAATTGTTTAAGATCCATTTAATTGTTATGAAATTCCATTGAGTTGATTTTATGTAAAATTCTTATTACACATCGTGAAGAATTTTATGTTTAATCTAATTTATCAATCAAATTGTTATTTAACGGTCCTCGTTATTCTTGATAATGTTTAAACGAAACTTCATCTTTTAATCGGTGTTTAGGTCTTTGTTCTTTAGTGGACACATACTTTTTTTACCATTAATTAATGAGGTGGCAATCTGAAAACTACCGCATTGTACCTTTATATCGATAATATCTTGATTTACAAAAAAAAAACAAGATCTTATCATTTACAAAAAAAAATAATGACGAAACAGGATTATTTAATAGTTTCATCACTTTATTATATCAAAAAGATTGGTGTGTAATCAAAATCAAACGCATCAAGGCGAAATTAGTAATGATAGGAAATAGACAAAGAAGTTATCACTTCAAAAATCAATTTTACTAATGTCTTAGTACATACATGATTATAGTAAACGTGTACGCAACGTAAAGTTACAAATAGTCATCTGCAGAAAATAAATTGCGTATTATACCGAAATGTCCCCATTTTTATTACCATATTCTATTCTCCCCTACTTCAGAACATCTCAATCTCAAACATAAGGCACACAAGTCAAAAGATATTTGAACAAAAACTTCAAATAAAGCCCAGATGCCAGACATGTTTAATTTAGTCCAAAAAAACTAATCCTCGCCATAAAAACTACGTTTGAACTTTGAAATTGCTTGAAATTACCGTTCCTACCTACTAGAAAAATTGATAGCGTCACTAACTCACATTTTTGTTCGTGAAAATCTCATATTTTATAGGTTACACAGATTCAGCTGGTAGTGAATCAACCTACATGAATATTCATCGGAATAAATTCCAGGTAGTTGTATGTCGGACAGTAAATTACATTTAATTTATTTTTGTGAGAAATCTTTTAGCGGTAACAGCTTCTTTTCGCATGTCTCGCTAAAGGATTGGCTGTTAAAAAGTAGATGTATTGCTTCAAGGATCACGTCCAAAGGCGTATGAAATTCTCTTAGGTCAACCACTCACTGGCGACATTTTGTTGCGGAGACTTTTTATTTTACCATCGTGTGTTGTGACGCTAGTGAAGAACACCGTGGATTTTAGTCAGTACAAGTCTGACAGTCCATCCCGTCCTGCCCTGGGTGGGAGGACTCATTTGATGATTTTACCACGATAAAAAAAAAACATCGTGTGCTATGACGACATATGGGAGTGCGCTATGGTGACAAATAGTTTTTAGCGGACATTCGACGGGGTGACAAAAAGTCTTCAGTAAGCGACAGCTCTTATATAATCTTATTACTACGAAAGTTATCCGTGTGTTAGTCCTTTTATGAAAGGAGACAAACCATTTCCATGAATAGTTAGTGTATTTTTCTCGACCTAAAATATAATTTACAGCACGGTTAGCGTTGTGGTTGAGCAATTGACTGCTGCGCAGCGTATTCGATCTGCAAGTGGTTGCCCAGAAACGCTTACACGACACAGAAGAAATTCTAAATAAGGGGTACATCCAACGTAAAAAAAAAAACGACGGGTTGCACTCTGGGAGTGCCGGCAGAAGTGAAAACTTGAATAGTAATAAACACACACGAACATTCGCGCAAGCGCCCTGCGCCGTCTTACGAATTTTCGATCAGGTGACGTGTCCTGATGCGAGTTTGACATTTTTTACCCATTCCAAAAACTGTGCACAAGGCCGCTAAAGAAGTTTTCACTTAAAAAAATCCAACCAAATATATAGGTAGCATTTAAATAGTTCCTTTCATCTTTCAGTCTCTTTAACGACGTGGATAAAACTTGGTATTTCAATAACCCTAAACACTATTATGGTGCAATAAATACGTGTACGTGGCTACGTTCATACGGGGCGATATTTTGCCATGCGGAGCGCGCTTTGTTGGTACAACGTATACCACTTTGGCTTCAATGATGTATGTTATTTACATGCTTGCTTCCGCCCGTCACTTTGCTCACGTATTACTTTCAGTTTATTTTACTATTCTTATAACCTGTTGTAACATTTTAACCATGTTAGAATTCTGTCTTTTTGCGATTGTTTATTCCGGAAGAATAATTTGAACGAACTAAGCGTGAGAATGAACTAAGCGTTTTACTATTTTTATTTGTAATGGATTTGCTCTTGGCCGTTCAGAAGTAAAAATGACATCTAAAATGGAGCCTAAAAGGAACTGGATCAAATTTCGCACCTACGTATTTTTTTTTTTATCGTGGTAAAATCATCAAAAGAGTTCTCCCACCCAGGGCAGAGCGGGAGGGGCTGTCAGACTCGTACTGACTAAAATCCACGGTGTCCTTCAATAGCCCTTTACGTTCCGGGGTCACGGCAATTCGTACAGTCCCGCGACCACCTACGTAACATAGTAAAACTGTTTGGACTCTGATAGGACGGTGGTGTGGCCTACCACCGCCAGTGAACTCGCTAAATCGCTCAGCCATCACCGCATGTTACGTGGCGTAATCCAGAGTTGATCGCTACGAGGTGGATCCCATCCAGCCAAAGTATTAAAATTAGTAGTTATTTTTCGACAAAACTGTATTAACATAAATATTCCTTTGTCTAGCAATAACAGTAAACTGTAATTACTTCTAAAGTAGTGTATTATGTAGTCTTCCTCTGACGTATGACATGAAAGCAACGGTTCATTATCAATGGCAGCTCATTAGATAATGATAGGAGTCTAGCGTTAATAATTAAATAAATAATTGTAGGGATGTAGGTCCTATATACACGAGTAGTTCACGCCTTTTGACACTGTGGCAGCACCAGTCGTTCTCATGTAAGTATATTTATTATTTACATGTTGGTTTTGTCACGTTGAATTTTAATACTGTTTCGTGTAGTTTGTTTTATGTTTCGGGCCTAAAATGTAAGTTAGTTGACAGCATTTTTAACTTTTGTTTTCGTAATGAACGACATTTTTCATTCATGACTGCCAGGCAAAGGTAGGTTCTGGGAGGTGAATAATTCCCTTGTCTCTGCGTTAGAGAATTCTAAATGCTCATTTGTCGGATAATTTAATTCATATTGTTGCAACATGGTATGAGGCCACCCTCTGCTGTCAAAGTGCTGCCTAACACGAGAAAGAAAGAAGAAATATTCCTTTTTGCTTTTGCTTTTTGTCATGCCATGCCAGTCGCACGAGAGAGAAGAATGCCTGTCAGAAGAACATAACCCTTTTTTGGATTTGAAAATCATGAAATATGTGAAACTTTAAGACAGTCCTGCGACCCCACAAGCAGAAAATAGCCCGCAAAACTTATATTTATGGCTTCATCTTCCCGTTAATGTATTTTAAGTTCCATTAGTCTGAAAGTTCGAAGAATATCGAAGTTGGTTCGTGAATTAATAGTGTCTACACAGTTATTGTTACTGATAAATTCATTGTCTGTTTTGATGAGTGTTCCCTTATTCTCTGCCAAGTCTACAAGTTCATTGAACTAAATTTAAAATACAGAATATTATTGTGAATGAACTTTATATTGCTAGTCATCTCTAGATGGTTAATTGCAAATTATTATGTAGAATCTTTAAAGCATTCAAGTTTTCTCAACTGTAATTATGTTGAGGTCGGAATTCAAACTAAACTGATGCAGTCGTATTTTACCATTGTTTTGTGTGACCTTGACAACCCAGTTAGGGTAAGTAATACGGTAAAGGACATGGTAAGACTGGTTGTCGATCTTTCGGGCCAACGGCTGCCAGGAATGATTGTCAAAAATCGATAAATTGCAGACAAGAATAATGGCTTAATGGGTAATTTCCGAGGCAGGGCGATACCATGATGGCCATGGATGGTTACCCATTCGTAGACAGACCTAAACAAGCGCGGCTTAACCTAAAATATCAACATGTGCAGCTGTTATTATTTAGCTACAAGCAACAACCACTAAGAATTTGTTGGCAACCAAAATGTAGTACAATATTGAAATGGTTCTAAAGTATCGTTTTAGATTTATTTCGGATTCAACTATCCAAAGTTAAACACTATACTCGGTTCAACGACCCACAAAACTCAAAACGGTCTCTAAACAACGATCAGCCAGCCAAAACCGGAGCCAAAACATACAAACTGTACTAAAATCAGGCTCGGTATATTCTTGACGCGTCTGTAGCAAGTTTAAAGCCGACATGATGGCCAACATTAGCCGCGAGGAGACATTATCGTGTTGTAAACCGGAGATTTAACGGCGTCAGGTAACATACTGGTACTATTGTACTAACCACTGGGGATTCCACCAAGGAGGATAGGTGAAGCAAATTTTACAATGTAGGTTTTAATCACGGGACCGTGTGAAAACAGCGGCTGTGTTATAGTAGTAGATAGTGTTTTGTTTCTGGCTGGATATAGGGAAAAGGAATTCGATCTTTTTTCAAATTCAAAATCTTTTGGAAATGTTTTATTTTATGCTGGGGCCACACCGCCGGGAAATGCCATTGATTATCGCGATAATCAATGCGAACATTAAAAGTTATTTTTTCTTTAGTGTGACCCCCGTCCACTGCGAGGATCGTCCGGAGGACACGGTGGAGCATACGGTGCAGGACTGCCCCGCTTGGGCAGAGCACCGCCGTGTCCTCACGACGGCGATAGGCGGAGACCTCTCGCGCCCGGCATTGGTCGAGACCATGCTGCGGGGCGAGACGGAGTGGGAAGCGGTCGCCTCCTTCTGCGAAGCAGTCATGCTCGTGAAGGAGGAGGCGGGCCGCCTGAGGGAGAGGACAGCGTCCTCCCTCCACCCCAGCCGCAGTGGTAGACGCCCACGGCGTCGGACGTCGCAAGACGATCTCCGGCTACCGTAGGCGCGGGCATGCGGGCAGCGAGTAATGGGCGACTTGCTGTCCGACCATGGACCATGCCCGGGTCGACGGCGCGTTGTGTTCCACGCGCGCCTCAAAGAGTGTCAGCATAGTGACGGGGCCTGTAGAAGGCCAAAGCCTGCCGGGGTCGCGGGACCAAGGGATTACCGTGACCCCGGTACGTAAAGGGATATTGAAGGACACCGTGGATTTTAGTCAGTACAAGTCTGACAGTGGGTGGGTGGGAGGACTCATTTGATGATTTTACCACGATAAAAAAAAAAAAAAAAGTGTGACCCCCGTTTTATAATTATTTTGATAATATGAAGGCAATTGTAATAGAGTACTTGAATACTCAAGCTCATAGAATTAGTAGGCAGTAATTATAGTAGTTGGTTCAAAATATTTAAAGTGAAAATTGCACTGTACAATTTCGGTGAATGTAATAGAAACCTCGACTAATAACTAGTCGGAAACAGCCAATATTCTGCGAACAAGAGTAGTGATCGTTGATTATTCCTTCTCTGCATGACAAAAGGGACTTTGTATTGGAACAGTAACTGGCCGGAAATATTGTTAGTTAATGAGCTTCGATCAATAATAGTACTAGATTCCCGATGAGCGCTTCAAAAACGGCCCGAAAAATAACGCCACAAACGGTTTTGTGACGGTATTTCGAATCCTTGTTGCTGAGACCTTAAGTATTATTTTAGAATGAGTACTTTTGTACTGATGACATTTTATCTTCAAGAAACATTTTTAAATTGTTTACGTTAAACCTTTTGCAATGGTAATCAAACTGTATGTTTGAGTGTTAAAGTTTATAATAAAGTGAAGTTGTTAATACTATTGAACATTTTTTTATGAAGTGTAGATGTTTACGTGTGTATAAATGTGGCCGCTTATGCGACTCCTTTTTGTTCCTGATCCTTAAACTAGAGCTATTATTGATCAAAGTTAATGCGTAATGGGTGAAAGACGAAATAGGAACACATTTACCTCATCGTTTGAAAGATAATCCCACTAATTTTATAAATGTGAAAGTTTGTTTGGATGCATGGATGGATCTTTGTTACTCTTTCCCGCAAAAACCACTGAACACATAGGATTTTCGAGGTGTAGCGGATGAAACCGTTGGAAACAGCTAGTTTGTGCATAAAATGCAAGGTGGTGCAAACTTGACTCGCTACACAGAATATATCGTAAAATGAAATGTCCCTTCAAGAAATATACTAACTCAAAATCTTTTCCTAAATATAAAATATTTCAGTAAAATGCCTCAATCAAATAAATCGGTTCGTCCATTTCGAGAGCCTCTCTACGGTTTCCTGTTATGAAAAACGTAATAAATTTTGGTCCACTTTATGCTTTGTTGTTGCTGAAGATTTTTACAAAGACGGTAGTATGGGGAAAACCTATAAGAATATTTTTTATCTTAAATATTGAAATTATTCTGTAAATTTTTTCTTGGCCTGTTTTTAAAATCAGTCGTGTATTATTTGTGTTATCAGGAAATTATAATAATCGTTTACCATACTTTTTCAAATGATGTTTATCATCAAATGAGTCCTCCCACCGTGGGAGGGACTGTCAGACTTGTACTGACTAAAATCCACGGTGTCCTTCAATAGCCATTTACGTTGCGGGGTCACGGTATTCATTAGTCCCGCGACCCCGGGAGGCTCTGGCCCTCTAAAGGGGGTCATCGTGCTGAGAAAAAAACTCTGAGGCGCGCGTGGAACACAACGCGCCGTTGACCCGGGCATGGTCAATGGTTGTAAAGCGAGTCGCCCATTACCCTACGCCCGCATGCTCGATCGTTTACCATACTAAAACGTTTGTACAACCCTTTTTTCACAAGAACATGTTGTGGTTCGCTCTTGACTTCCAAACTGAAACAAAAATGAGGGCTATTTTCAAAAAGGATTACAAGATCAACTTAAATAAATAGGCTGAAAAATGAAAAATATTGGTAACAAGATACAGGAATCATCAAAGCTAGATGGCCCAAAATAAATTGAAAACTGGACTACGTAGGTAACTCTATTTCTATTTTGTTTTAAATAAATTTTCAAGCGTCGATCGATGCTCATTTATTTAAACCAATAAAAAGAGACTTGGATCAATATGGATTATTCGGACGTAGTTATGCAAACTAGAACCATCCCACACTTTGAGTGAAATTGAGTTACGTATGTAGATAGACTGTGTATGGTGTATTACATCTCCTCAGAAAAAATCCTGGCTGTGATAGTACGCCACAAAGCAAAAAAAAGGAGCCGTTTAAGGTACTAACCCGAGTTTGAGTCACTTTTTGTAAGCAAAACGGACTCATGTATCATGGTACTTATCATACTTTAGAGTTTTTATTACGCAAAATAGAACCAAGCTACATGATTCCCAGAAGAAAATAAAAATAAAAATTATATTTATCTTTTGTGGCTTGGTTCTATTTTGTGATGCAATGTTGGGGTTTTTGTGACTGCACAAAGTAGCCGTATCATCAGCAAAAGTGGCAGAGAGAACTTCTTCTGACGTGGGTAAGTCTGCTGTGTATATCAGGTAGAGGGTTGGACCCAATACAGAGCCTTGGGGTACTCCAGCTTGTATGTCGTAGAATTTCGAGTATGAGTAATTAATTTTTACTCGGAAAATCCTGTCTTCTAAGTATGACTTCAATAATACATACAGGTTGTGTGGCAGTTGTTTTTTTTATTTTAAACAGCAAGACCTGGTGCCAGACCTTGTCGAACGCTTGCTGTACGTCCAGGAACACAGCCGAACAGTACTGTTTTCGCTCCAGACCTTCCCTTATCTTATTTACCACTCTATGCACCTGCTCCACGGTAGAATGGCCCGTTTTGAATCCGAACTGATGTTGTAGGATGATATTGCCCTCTTTAAGATATTCATTAAGCCTACGTGCAGTGACTTTCTCAAATAATTTTGACATAACATGTAAGAGACTTATTGGCCTGTAAGAAGACACAAGGTGTGGTGGTTTTCCTAGCTTTGTGTCTAAATCCAACCCAATCTGTTTTCTTGCTATAGAGCTTTTCTTTAGCCTGTCTTTCTATTAAGGATGTGCTTATAATGTCAATCAGAGGGGTGTGATCAGAACTGCTATCCGACCAACTTTCAGCGCTTAGGTAAACATTTGAAAGTCCTTTATAAACAAAGAAGTCCAATAGGTCAGGGATTTTATTGAGGTCTGTAGGCCAATATGAAGGTTCACCCGTACTAAAGGCGCGTAGCTTATTTTTGTCGAGGCTTTTTTAAATTCTCTACCTCTAGGTAATGTCAGGCGGGAGCCCCAGTAGAAATTTTTAGCGTTCCAGTCTCCGCCACATATAAATCTTTGTCCAAGAGTTCTGAAAAACGCTGTAAAGCTGTCTTCTTTTAAGATGCTTCTGAAACCAGAAGTACATCTCTGTCATGATGAGCAAGGAGTATTCCTACATCTTGTTTGTGTTTGACTGAAGATTTAGACTTTGAAGATGCTGCTTAAGTAACTTTATGATGATGAATAATAGTGATTTTTGACTGTTATAATTGTGTAATTATTAACCATTTCTGTGTGTAAAAGTAGTATAAATGGTTCGTACGTACAAGTTGCAATAAACAAATATGAATAAACCATTTATCTAATATTTATTTCTCCTAAAAAAAAAAACAACAAAGAACCAAACTACAATATAATAATTTTGCTATAAGGAACCATCAGGTTTTTTATCATAAATAAACACTAAACTGTCATAAAATTGAATTATGTAGTTTTCCTATATTCTTGCTAACATAGTCCTTTAACGTTGTTAAGTTATTTATCTGTTAAAACTTACCTATTTTTTTCTTCACACCTTTAAAACAAAAACCTAATTATCTCAAAACTGATATGTTGTGGGTTAGTTCTAGTTTGCATAACTACGTCCATCGTAGTTTTTCATTATTGAATCACAGTTTGGCCGGCTAAGCGTTATTACTTTGCGAAAATGAAATCTTTTTCAGTAAATTCTTAAAGAAAATCCACTCATCTAAATTAAATTTTAATCTAGCTTATAGTCTAAGATAGATTGTTGTAAAAAAATAACAGTTTCGTGAAATCATTTTCGATGGGTCCTTTCATTGATTAAATACTTTTGAAAATAGGTACTAAGCCATGTTCTTTTGCTTATATATATTTATTTTAACATTTTAAATAAACCCTTGAAAACATTGGTTATTTTTTCACATACTCAACGTATTCCACATTAAACTCTACAGGAATCTGTTAACAGTAGTCGTAAATCAATAATAATATTAGAATATAATAATAATATTAAAATATCTTGGTAGGAATACTTTAATGATAATTTACTGTTCGTACAACTTTGTAAAATGTTATTTAAAATGAGGGGCAATCAACATTTTTGAGGTTGCACATCTAGTACTTTAATGCATTCGGCCAGGGCACGGATAGTCGTGCTACCTGGGTGCGCAATTATGGCCGCATGTAGGCGTGCTATGTTCCTGTTAATCTTATGGTCGCCTAATGCGCACACTTACGTATATTATAGAACAACTAGATGACCGTGGTGACCTGGTCACAGTAGATCTGAAGATTCAATCCCTTTAGAAATAGATTAACTACTGCTAAAACAAAAAGTTTTAAGCCAAACAACATACAGTGAACAAGTCACATTACCAATACGCGTACCCTTCTATATAGAAACAGGCTTTTGCCCTGCAGCGGCACAATTACAGGCCAGCATTATTAATCCTTTGTTATAAAGCGCGCGCCTCCCCGTTCCATAACGCGTGTTTAAAAATTCATACTCTCGGTGCCTAATCCATCATAGCAGATTACTTTATGAAAGAACGCCGAATGATTGAAACTTAACATATTTTTTTCTATTAATCTCACATATTAGATACATTTTGTGTACAAATATAAAGGATTATGAGAACGGAATGGGTTCGAAATGAAAGGCATGTTTTGGATAGATATCAAGTATTAATATTTGGTAGTAGGAGGTTTTTGTGTTATCAAAGAAACTTACATCGTTTAGAGTCGGTTTTTGCTTGTATTTTTTTTTTTGTTAAATTATGTTATTTGCTGTGATTGAGTTGTTGTTTTTTTCACAACTGAGCATTACTATGTGATATTATTTCTTTCTGTAAATAGAAACAAACCAACAAAAAAAAAACCGGCCAAGAGCGTGTCAGGCCACGCTCAGTGTAGGGTTCCGTAGTTTCCCGTCCGTTACAATAAGTGTTAATAAATATAACTTTGGAATGCGCGAACCGATTTCAATAATTCTTTTTTTGTTTGAAAGAAGATACGTTCAGAATAATGAAATACGTAAACGAAGTTAAAAAAAATGCTTGTATATATGATTAAATAATTGATTATACTACAAACTTAGTCCAGGAATTTTGTACCACCTTCTTGTTTTTTTTGCACAAAAACTGTTATTTCCATCAAGTTCAAAATAATTTTCCTAGAAAGTCCTTATAAAGTTCTACTTTCCAGATTTTTTTCATATTTTCTAAACTTATGGTTCAAAAGTTAGAGGGGGGGGGGACACATTGTTTTTGACTTTAGGAGCGATTATTTCCGAAACTATTGACATCATCAAAAAATGATCTTAGTAAACCCCTATTCATTTTTAAATACCTATCCAACGATATATCACACGTTAGGGTTGAAATAAAAAAAAAAATCACTTTCTATTTTACATATAGGGGGGCTACCCTAAAAAAACATTTTTTTCCAATTTTTATTTTTGCACTTTGTCGGCGTGATTGATATACATATTGGTACCAAATTTCAGCTTTCTAGTGCTAACGGTCACAGAGATTAAGCGAGGACGGACAGACAGACAGACAGACAGACATGGCGAAACTATAAGGGTTCCTAGTTAACTACGGAACCCTAAAAACAGCGATTTTCGACACTCGTTACTCAAAAGAACATAGGCAAAGTTTAAAAAAATTATCAAAACGAAAAAATATTGCCAAAGTGTTATTATTTATCGTCAAAATATTTATGTATTCAGTGAACATCAAACATCTTGTATGTACCTGTTTGTTTGCCTATTCAGCTAGGCGTGCCGTTTTGGGCCAGCCTACATATTACATTTAGGAAACGGTTGTACATTATTTAGTACTAGACTATGCCTGTAAGCTAAGAATGAGTTATGAATATTAGTTTTTTTTTATACCCTATTCTTAGGTTGTGGTCTTTTGACTTGACTTGCAACTTTTGTACAGTGAAAACAACTTTCAACAAAAATCGTGAATAACATTATTTCATTAGCGTTCATTTTGCATTTCTCAATTTATATATTCCTTAAATTTTTCAAGTTTCACATTTATCGGCAGACGATCTCCGGTCACCGTAGGCGCGGGCATGCGGGGGGCGAGTAATGGGCGACTCGCGTTCCGACCATGGACCATGCCCGGGTCGACGGCGCGTTGTGTTCCACGCGCGCCTTAAGGAGTGTCAGCATAGTGACGGGGCCCCCTGTAGAGGACCAAAGCTTGCCGGGGTCGCGGGACTCACGAATTACCGTGACCCCGGTACGTAAAGGGCTATTGAAGGACACCGTGGATTTTAGTCAGTACGAGTCTGACAGTCCCTCCCGCTCTGCCCATGGTTGGGAGGACTCATGTGATGATTTTACCACGTAAAAAAAAAAGTTTCTCATTTATGACGAAAATGATATTCATGAAAACTGAAAAAGCATAATTTTTAGGAACATAATTATTTTGTTCACAGTTGCTCCAAAAAACTTTTATTTATCAAACTAGTTTCGTTTGTTTGTAACTCATACGTGTCAACAACGAACTGCAATATTTTATAAAAGGCTTATTTCAGTAACATATATTTTCTATGAAATAATTCTTTTAAGCAAATAACTTGTTTTAACAATGTTTTTGAATGAAAAACAATTACCCCTCAATATAAAGTACGAAACTTGCCTCAACGTCTCTAAATACTGATTTAAATTACTTCAAAAGCTCACAGCATGGTCCAATCTACTTGAACAAAACCCAGGCAATTTAAATACGTCACTGTATGAATGCAGGGCTCAAGGAAAGCGCGGCTCCTTAACTCTGCATGCTAACAAAGAGTACAATATAGACTTTAGCCAGATTATCTACATTTAACAAAAGGTCAGGGTAATGAACTAGCTCAGATTCTGTATTGTGTCATCGATTTTCTTTTGTTATTAAAGTGTAGTACAATGTTGCTGTGAATTAACAATGGTTGTTCTGTTGCATTTTTAAATGAAGATGATTGAATCTGGCCATGTTCAATCGCAGAATAGGCCTAAAAAAGAAAACAAAATATCATATCAATTGATGATGAATACATAATAATTGGTCATATTATTATCTAAATTCAAGTCATAATTTTCTTGCGCCTAAAAAATTCTAAACACATACTTGAGTATTAATGCAAATGGCTATAAGAACGGGTTATGAATTATTTCTGTATTTATTTTTTTCACTTATTTGTTTATTTTTAGGAAGTTTGAATGCTAAAATGACGGTGCGTTTTGTAAACTAGGGCATATTACCTAGTTTTATCCTGCACTATTTACGGTTAGGTTAATTTTTTTTTAATTCTTCCGTTAGTGTCAATGTAATATCAATGTGTAATGAGAGGAGGCCTGTGTCCCATTGCTGAGAAACAGACGACATCTCGATGAGCGGGGAGGGCTGTTCAATTCACCACTCGGGCCCAGATTCACACGTCTTCAATTTTTCGAATTTTTGGTAACATGTCTCCAAATTTTAACCATTATTTTTTACGATGTTTTGAGAGCTGTGGTGATTAAATTAATTAATCATTTATTTTCAAACAGCCTAGAATCACGTGATAGTTTAAATTAAAAGAGAACATCAATTTAAAATCTATCAATTACAAGAGGTATTCAAACAACGTTACGTTACAAAATCTTCCATCCATATAAATCAGCAAGCGTCATTATTAAGTGAGACGCAGAATGTATGTAACACTGAAGGTACTCAGAGGCCCTGTAACTGGGGTAAGTGTGGACTCATTAACTCATGCCTAATGATGTGCCGCTGTCTTAACTTACCCTCTCGCTTTAGTATTCTATTAAATCAAGTCTGCGCCGGTTTTAAGCGAAAAATGTGACCCCTTTTTGTTTATCATTTCAATGGAAGCGGAGAATTACAATTTTATTCATTTTTGGAGTTGTTTTTCGGGGTATCGATACTGTCACATTTTAGGTTGAATTTCCATGCGTCAGGCACTTTGAATGGCTTATAAAGTATTGGATTTTGAGGTCACGTAGAGAGTTAAATGATAAAAATAGTATTTTGATGAGTGGAATTTTGGAAAAGCTGTAATAAAGCATGATTTACGTTAGTACTTTGACGCAAAACTGTTTCTGTTTTTTTAATTTCAAGTATGCATAAAATAAATAATTATTTCGTCGGTGCGCAGAAATTTTAGGTTCTTTTGGGTGTGCTCAATCCGTTTCTCATCTTTGCCTCTTAAACTCATTTTAATTAAAAAAATAATATCTACATACTAAATAAGTACAATTTTATTCCAGAATTAAGTATTTAAAAATATCTAAGGAGGTAAAATGTTATCCTAAGTCTAATGTAGCGACCTGCCTGATTTAGGTTAATAAAAACCTGTGTTTCAGAGATAAAAAGAAAGGTTGATTGGCTCAAAATAGATCATAGTGACATGAATTTATTTTTATTTTTGTTCAAATTTGCCCGGAGTGGAGCGAAAAGGATTGTCAGACGTTTTCCAAATAAAGTTCACCCTGTTCTTTGGTTGCCCTTTGCCTTCTAATGCCACGGTATCCTGCTTAATCAGCCCCACTGGCGTTATACTGGGGTTATAAAATACATACGTATATTATTGCAGTCAAATAGCTCAAAATATATAATCTACCCTTATCAGAAAATACAAAATATCTGAAATTCTATTGCTCTGACATCAAAAATACAGTTATATTTTATTTCCCCGCATTTATGTCTATGTGTCAACCGCCAAGGGACCGAGATACATGGAGTCTACATGAGTGAGAAAGTTGCCGAGTAATGTAACGATGCGGTACGTGAGTTGAGTTATTAAAGTTTGAGATATTTCTATAGGAAATGGAATGAACGAAAGAGTTTGAGTGTGCTTTTTTTAGCGTGTGTTGGTCGCTGGTTTTTATTTGAAGACATTAAATAGGTAAACAGTTCGTGTAGGAAACACAATGGCTTCGAAAGCATACTAAGCTATTGGTCCTGGGTCGCGGGACTCACGAATTACCGTGACCCTGTTATGTTCTATATGTGTGGCTATTAAAGGACACCGTGTATTTTAGTCAGAATGGGTCTGAGAGTCCCTCCCGCTCTGCCCTGGGTGGGAGGACTCATATGATGATTTTACCACGAAAAAAAAGCTGTTGGTGCTAAGTAATTTCTAGATTTGTTAAATTCTTTTCGCGAAATCAGACGTATGGAATTATGACAAGCAATTTTAACAAAGTGCAGTATTGCCTGGTGACTTGACTTGGTTGCGTAAAATAATGTAAATAAATAGTTAATCTAATTCAACATTTATTTATTTACGTTGTTTTATTTTATTTAGGCCAGTGAAAAAGACATAATAAATAAGCCACAATAAAAAGTCATTATAAAAAGATATAAGAACTTAGTAAAAACGAATTTAGCGAAAAAATATTTTAATGATTTAAGTACAAGTACATACGCCAGCCCATAAGATGTTTATTCCCAATCGAATATGCACCTTGGTTGACTTATAGAGTAAGCAGGCCTCCGGCATTAAGTCCACCTATCTACCATTTGTGTAGCACGAAGTGACAAATGACTAAACCTTCTCCTTAAAATCTCCGTTAAAGATTTCTTTTTTATTACATTGGGCTAAGTTGATGTGCTGGTTTCTAAACCCTAACATATTCCAAATAAGGCAGTAAAACATTTACGACGATACAAGCTAATAAAACAAGATACAATCAAAACTTACTGAAACTGTCTTCATTCCCGCGAACAAAACGATCATTCGTAACACAGAACTTAACATTACAATACGCGATGATACCCTGGATCACAGTTAACGTTCACTATCCGAAATGATCCGTTTATTATACCCATTAACATTCGTATCTCGGAGACTGGAAGTGACTGTAGTTGCCATCACGTGTATTTATGGACGCGACTGTACCGTAGAGGCAAGTGAATGAAGATTTAATTTTGGAATTCCCTTTGTATTGAATGAACGATTCAATGATCTGGGAATTGAATGAAAATATGGCAGTCATTTGACTTTTATGACTGCGGAATTAATGTTTGTGTTCCATCGTTGTCCTGGACTTTTCCCAAAATTGGGATTGGATTCAACTCTACCTGGATGCAGACCACTATTTTTTGAACGACTACCTATCTGACCTCCATAACACAGTGGGTCCCTAATACTGTCGAAGTCTTTACTATTTCCGTCAATCATTATTATATTGGCAGGTTTTATGATAATGGTTGTCTTCGCCACTCTAATGACTTTAAGGCAAAGTTTTTTATTAATTTGTCTAGTGGACATTTCTAAAGCATTTTGTTAATTATTGATGAAGTGATTTCGAGCTAAGTTATCAATATAAAAATATACCATGTTTTCAATATTTTCTGGTGAAATTAATTTTAGAACACAAAATAAAAGTGCAAACATAAATAAATAAAATATGCAAAAACTGTGTTTAAAATTTTCATTGCGTGTTTAAAAAAGAAAAGCTGGTTTTCCGAGCAACTGGTGAAATAAGCAATTGGTTAAAACAATACTTCTTTTGCAGGACGTAATTTAATTTTAAATTGAGTTAAATGGTGTACATCGTGAAACAGGAATGTTCAGATTTTTAGACCTTAATTTTATGCTTTTAAGATTGTAATTGTGTTGTAGGTGGACATGACATTACAAACATTTTGGTTATGTAAAAGTAAAGAAATTCTAAAACTTGTGTGGTGCTTTTGTTGCAAAGCAGAAGCGTGTATAATAGCGCTTATAATGGATGTTCCTTGCGGTTTCAACTACTGCTCAGCTCCTATTGGTCGTGGCGCAAAGTTATAGAGCCTATAGCCCTTCCTCGATAAATGTACTATCTAACACGAAAATATTTTTTCAATTTGAACACGAAACAAAAGACGGTAGCAAAATAAAATACATGTTTCGAAGGATAAAAACAGTTAGTGTAACGAGGTGGAAGATTCCGTAGTTAGTCAAAACGTACGTGCAATGATGCATGTCGAAATTCGTCATCGGTATAATGTACTTAGTGTCGCCTAGAATTCGTCACTTCGGCCGAGAGCTTAGTAGAATGTTTCATATTCGGAAAATTAATTCTATTCTTCAAAATTATTATGATCGGCTTTCATATAATAATTCTTGCAAGTTTTTTGGGACCTTTTCAATCATTTTTTTTCTCGTTCAAAGCAAAGCTATGTCACACAAAAACCCGGAAATAGAATCAACACCTCGTAAAAGAACACTAGTTAAATAAAATGAAAGTATAGCCATAAAGTCCTGACCTCCATAAGACTGACCCATATGCATTACTCAACTTGACGACTGTAGATGGCCTATACAAGTATACACTCTACATGGTACAGCATCAGCCTATAATTTTCTACTGAAGGGAACCTGGCCACGTGAAGGGTTATATAATCTACCATGTGGCCTCAGTGCTGGTTGGTAGATATAACACGTCTTCAACTTTGGCTTTAGTACATGTTCAGTTTCAGACCTGATTCGACGGCGCGTCGAGTTCTACGTGTTTCTGAAGGAGCTGTCTGTATACTGACGGGACCCCACAAGGTCAAATGCCTGCCAGAGTCGCAGAATTATTTTACAAGGGCATCGCTGCCCTGGAAAAATAAGTGCAAGAGATGGAACAGAGTGGATTGGAAGCTGTGATTAATAAATAAATTATACAAAGTAATACGACGAGGTTGTGTCAGGCCACGTATGAGATAGCGGGACGAACTGGACGGGTTTCGTCCGAACTGGAAAAAGGACGCCCAGTATCGTGAAAGGTAGAAGGAGTGGAGGGAGGCCTTTGCCCAGGAGTGGCACTGAGCAGGCTCTTAAAAAAAATGTTGCGTTGGTTTTAACCCTATGACCTAAATCAAATCTCGTAAATCGGGGCCGTTACCACTGGGGCAATACTGCTCATACATGGTCGGATTCAAACAAATCCTCGTTCAAGGAAACATAGCTTAAGCCGAGATTCTACGTCCAATACGCGAACATTACGGACGCTTAATACTCCCAAAGTATTTGCTAGTGTTTGGGCCAGTTTACTTACTGCAAGTTGTCTCATTAAGTTGGATTTAGTTACTTGGAACACAATTAACTTCACTAAGAACACTGAACAGTTCTTGGTTCTCGTTTTGGGTGAATAGTTGGGTTTATTATATTGTTTTACGAGAAAAGTTTTTGTTTTTCGTGATGTCCAGGGAAGGCAGAAGTAGTTTAAAGACAAAGAAAAGCAATAGAGACGCATAGATTGGTAGATTGATATAAAAATTAGTGATTGCTGCATTGCTGAAGGAATCATAAAATACAGTGATTTTAATTTCAATTTCGAATTCATGAGCAACTTAAAACACAACAAAAATGGTACGTAATCA
The DNA here is from genome assembly GCA_943136025.2 of Agrotis puta. NCBI lineage: Eukaryota > Metazoa > Arthropoda > Insecta > Lepidoptera > Noctuidae > Agrotis > Agrotis puta. The sequence goes on from OW964172.2 coordinate 12,621,841, forward strand.
AAAATAATTATTATGAGATGCATTGAAATAGAATGTGTATACAAAGACTCAATTCCGTGCTATTAATCGATATGTCATGTTTGTGTCAAAAAACACTTTTATGTGTAAAGCAAAATGAAAAGAAAAAGAAAACTTTTTCGTTACACATATTAATCGAGTTAAATGAAATCATAAATGGAAATGGAATTAATTTTAATTTGCAGATATGCCAATTCTTGTATTTTTAATTTGCATTATGTCCAGGTTTGCATAAAACAACAAACTTTTATATTCCTAGGAAAATTTGAGATTTCCCAATTGCCACGTAGCGCAAGAACACCAGAGCTACTTAGCAAGAAAAACATGAATTTAATTTTCTAGAAGATAGTGCTCCGCCCACAATGAGGTGGGTAAGCGACCGAGTTGTGGAGACAACTATACCACAGACAGTATATATAAGCAAGCTAGTACAGACTGGTTCAAAAGTGTTTGTAAAAGTTTAAGTAACCCTGGTAAGATCTACAACATAATAATATGGAATCACTAAATGCTATAAATAGCACAGTCAGTTTGATTTAGAAATTTGAAAGTTTATTACACTAACCTTTTGTAATAAAGTGTCAATTAAAAACTATTATGTATTTCAGTTGACACTCGTCGACGAAAAGTTAAGAAAATAAATGACAAAGCTATTTAAGTTCCTTTAAACTGAAACTACAGATTTAAAATAAATAAATAACGAAATTAGAGCGTGGGTTTTCTGAAAATAATTTGTTAAAAATAATTTCACTCATATTTTTTTACGTGGTAAAAAAATATGAGTGGGGCAATCATCGATATGATCTACAAGTAGTTGTTTCGGGTCTGGGCGTTTGCGTATGCGAGTTTATATGTTTGTAAACAAACCCACGACACAGAAGAAATTCCTAGTGTTATAAAAAATCCAACTTTGCCCAGTTTAAACAAAAAGAACCCACACACACAATTTTATACACCTGTTGTAATAAAACATCAGACATGCACGAAACAATATAGGAAAATACATATAATGTCTATTACGTTTCCTCTCTTTTCCAATAAAACCCTGACTTTCAAATTTTATGATGGATTATACCGCAACCTCTGACATAGATCAAGTAATCACTTAAGTCGTACATTCAATACGAGGTTTTAAGTCGGTATTATTGGACTTGTGAAAACTCCTAACAAAGAGCTGGAAAATTCGCGAAGAAAAAGTTTTTCTTTTGTATATTGAAAAGTAGAAGTTTTGGAACTGTGATTCATTGCTTAATTATTACATTTTTGTGAGGGCTTTTGAATTGAGCAATAAGTGGACAATCTGTTTTTTTTTATAAGATGTTATATCATTTTATAAACATGGTATAAAGTGCGAATAAAGTTGCTTCCAACAATGCCTTCGTAACTCGAAAAAATGTAAATAGCAAAATAGGTGAGTAATTTTTACAAAAAGGTTGAGTCTTTAAAAAATCATAGACTTTAAATGCCAGTTATTACTCATACAAACTTTCTTTTCCAAGGACCAAAAGTAAAACATAATAAAAAGTAATCTGTATTCTTCAAAACATTACGCATTCATGAATTTCATTACTCCACGTTTGCACCTCCGCGCTCGTTTAAAAAATACTCTTTTAAAAACGCCGCAAAATCACAAACGATGCCGCCCATTTCCGTGCTCTTAGGTACACCGGCCGCATTAAGAAGCATTAGTTCTGTAACAAAGGGTGGTATGACAAAGTGCCTTCCTTTCTTGGTGGGGTGACAATAGAGGTGTCGCTTGTTGTGCCCCGAGTTGTCGCACGCGACCGAGGACGACATTGAACAAGTCTAACGACTTAATGCATCGTCTCGTTATTTCTAGAAATGAAAATATTTTTACTCTGTGCTTGAGTTTTCTTAGCTCGTTTTTGCGCTGTGTGGTTTTATGCTTCTGGTATCTTTAGTAGGTGAGAAGTTACTGGAACTGTTTGATTACATCATTTTTGTACGTTGAATTTTTAGCGCTCGTTTATTTCAGCTCTTCACTAGCTCTTGAAATATTAACTCTACCTGTTCTTTTTGGTTTGGGGTAAAATTCTAGCAAGAATCTCAAACGTCATGGCAGACTCACAGCATTATTTTAGTGACTACAGGCCACATAACCAAAACTATACGATGCTGTAAAAAGGGTGAAATATTTATTCTATATTATTTTCGGGTTTAAAATTCTTTTCCCTACAAAATCAGCTTACAACAAGTGCTCGCTCAAAATTATTCCGATCACTATAAAAACAAGTTCGGAAACCCTACTTACACAACGAACACGATTTTTTACATTCCAATAACATTGGTGCGGCAAAAACGTTCATTTTCCGTTGAATAGGATGGACAGGGAATACTAATCTGTTCCGTTGTACGGTAACGGAAAGGGCGAGCCACTACAGGTACCTTTCGATCAGGTCTAGGTGGGGTCAACCTCACAGTGGGAAAACTTGAACTACGAAAATCTACCTATGTGGCACGATATAAAGGTAGTTTTTTTAGGGTTCCGTAGTTAACTAGGAACCCTTATAGTTTCGCCATGTCTGTCTGTCTGTCTGTCTGTCCGTCCTCGCTTAATCTCTGTGACCGTTAGCACTAGAAAGCTGAAATTTGGTACCAATATGTATATCAATCACGCCGACAAAGTGCAAAAATAAAAATTGGAAAAAAATGTTTTTTTAGGGTAGCCCCCCTATATGTAAAATAGAAAGTGATTTTTTTTTTAATTTCAACCCTAACGTGTGATATATCGTTGGATAGGTATTTAAAAATGAATAGGGGTTTACTAAGATCATTTTTTGATGATGTCAATAGTTTCGGAAATAATCGCTCCTAAAGTCAAAAACAATGTGTCCCCCCCCCTCTAACTTTTGAACCATAAGTTTAGAAAATATGAAAAAAATCTGGAAAGTAGAACTTTATAAGGACTTTCTAGGAAAATTATTTTGAACTTGATGGAAAGAACAGTTTTTGTGCAAAAAAAACAAGAAGGTGGTACAAAATTCCTGGACTAAGTTTGTAGTATAATCAATTATTTAATCATATATACAAGCATTTTTTTTAACTTCGTTTACGTATTTCATTATTTAAGACGGGAAACTACGGAACCCTACACTGAGCGTGGCCTGACACGCTCTTGGCCGGTTTTTTTTTACCATGGTTATGTTGACTAGGGATTTGATTTGGATTTTTATTTTATTACAATATTCGAGTTGTGTGGATTCTGTCTGATGCGTGTTTATTTTGAAGAGGTAACTATTTAAAATGCAGTATATTATTGCGATATATATAAAACTAGCGACCCGCCCCGGCTCCGCACGGGTTTAAACTCAACTAAATTATGCATGATATACATTACATATAGACCTACCTCTTGAATCATTCTATCTATTAAAAAAACCGCATCAAAATCCGTAGTGTAGTTTAAAAAAAATAAGCATTCATAGGGACAGACAGACAACGGGAAGACACTTTGTTTTATATTATGTAGTGATGATTGAATTAAGAAATGATGGTAAAGTTTATAAAAACACACATTCGGGAATACTATTAAACGTATTTAATCTTGTATGAATGGAAGGATAGATTTTTGTTACTAAATCATGCCACACAAAGATTGAACAAATCTTTATGAAATTTGGCTCAGTGACAGCACAGCACAGTCTAAAACACATAAGATTTATCCCGCAATCACGTTCCCATTCATGGAAAATATATGAAATAAAATTTACCGTTCACGCATAACTAACAGAGTTACAAAACTGAAAACAAGCGCCGAACATAACAATACAAAAAAATAGCTGATTCCTAGCTGCAGGCAGCAGCAGCAGACGTCTTGTCATTGTGAAACTATATTTCTTCGAAGTTTTACAACAATAAAAATGGCCTAATTGGTAAGGCGTCTGGAGAACCTATCCAGAACACGCAGGTTCGAACCTTGCTCGCAGCTGAATTTTTCGTTCCTCAAAAATAACACTACAATTTAAATCCTATTTATTCTAGTCACAGGCAGTTTGAGTGTGTTGTGTTTATCTTCTATATGGACGCCTGTTACTCTTCTGAATAAGGAACAGATTTATCACAACTGCTTTCGAAGGATAACGTTTCGAGTGATAAAAATAACAATGATAGAAAACAAAGCATCCGCGCAGGTTTGAACACACTAAATGCATACTATGTAAGGAAGTAAGCCAATTATAAACGCCATTAACATAAAACTAATTTGTGTGACCTCAGCAGCTAATTTGTTACTCTCAACAAATAGTCACACAAGTTCCACTATTCCATTCAGCTGAACTCTTGGAGTGAAGTAGAATTATTCAGAAAGTTAGCTCGTTAAACCCCGTGAGACAGGGATAACTTTCTAAAAGTGAAACACGAGGAAACGACGTCGAATGTACCCAGGTACTTGTACTTGTATTGTTCGGGACTTTAAATAGATTTCGTTGTTTTAATAGTTTTCTGAATAAGATGAAACGCTTACCAGCACGTGTTGCGGTGTATGGTGAACTTTGTAAGTTGTACAGGAATGTGTTAACTTAATGCAGCCGCATAGTAGACATAACTTATAGAGGCCGATGTACACATCCGTATGTAAGTAAAAACCACGTGTGAACATCGCTCAAAAATATGGATATAAGTAATACGGAAAGAAATTCGAAACTTTTACCCTTATCCCTAAACCCTTATCCCTATTCATTCTGAGTTCCGTGTTTTGACAACAAAACGCGAGTCGGGATTTCGTACCACTAACTAATCTTGTGTCCGTTAATGGAAAAGAATATGAAACGCCCAAAACTACAGCCCTAGCCACGGGTTTCTTGTTTAGATAGTATGTACCCCTAATCTTTGATCGGCGGGTAAGTTATGAGCACACTTACAGCTGTGGTTTTTGCATTTCGAACATTCCGGTTTCCTCAAGATGTTTATATAGTTGCATAACCATCATCATATTCATTCAGACCATACCAACTATTGTTTGTTCAAAAACATCGGCGCTATGCGTTTTCACAAGCATCAAAAGCTTTATTTTTAAGCTACAACCTGTCATTCACTGTCGAAATACTTTCAAAAGATTTCCAACAATTCTTTTACACATTTAAATGCGCAAAACCAAATGGATTACAAAGGCAATAACGAAATTGATTTTTGTATTATGACAGGCCATAATCAAAGTTAAGCCGAGTGGAAAAGCGCGCTCTTTTTATTTAGGAAAAGAACTTTCAGGGCCATTTAACAAGCATTTAAGATACCCTTTCATTTGTAAAAGATGAATAAAAAAACTGGCCTAGTTGGACCATGCACAATAAAGGGTTCCGTAGTTGAAAATAATATCAATAGCTTTTTGAAAGAAAAACTAACTTAACGCTGTAGTTAAAGAACCTACAATTTTATATAAAATATTTTTTTTATTTTTTACTTAAACTTGTGCTGTGAGACCTTGTTTCATGCCAAATTTCATGATACTACTCGTAGGTCAACGGAAAGTTCTCTATAGGTTTCGATTTACTCATGATTATCAAAATACTCCTAAGATGCTTAAATACTCGTGTTTTTTAATGGGTTGACTTCGATGCCTGAAATTTTTAGATTTAGAAAGAAAGAAAATAGACTCAGTTGATACCTCCACGCGTTCCTGATAAAAAGGGTTTTGATAGATAGACAGACATACAAACGGACAACGAAGTGATCTTTATAAGGTTTCCACTTTATCCTTTTGAGTTACAGAATCCTAAAATAACAGTTACCTCAGAATCTGAAGTTATAAAATACAATAATAAATCTAGACGAAGTTGGTGACAATACAACACAATTATTATCCTTTTTTAAGGTCGGTGAAATATTTGCCGTAATATATTTTCATCTGAAGTGAAAATGTTATATTTGTTCATTGTAAAGATATGATATAAAGGCCTTTTGTTGCTTCGGACAATGTAAAAAGAATGGTGTCAGTAGGACGTGAAATAAATTAAACTGTCGCCATAAAAATCTTGTCTAAATAAAAAACCTTAATTATTTCATACAAGACTGCACGTTGCTTTGTTGTACGCAATTTTATTGTAAACAAAATGTGTGCAGGGTGGCCGTACTTTCATAATTACTCACCTGAAGTGTTGAATGTGATCCCTATGTGGCCCTAAATTCTTCGTATTTTGCCGTACAGCATACTAGAAAAATTACGACGTAAGTTGTATGAAAAATGAATAAAAATATCAAGTGTAAATGAGGAACTAATTTTAGCCATTAAATTAACGTCAAAATCGCCGTTTATTTTATGTAAAATACTTTAACCGGACCTCTTATCACGACTTTTAAAACATTAAAAGTCGTGATAAGAGGTCCGGTTAAAGTATCCGTTTATTTTTCCAATTCATTACATTAGTGCATTGGTGGCCCAATAGCATCGACCTCAACTAACAGTTTGTAAGCGAGTACAGTGCGTTCAAACCCAGCCATAACTTTAACCGTAGATATGACAACGACCAACAGGCCTGGGCCTTGGTGGATTACTGCCCTCAGTCTCTCTCTCTCGAGAGAGAGAGAGGAGAGAGGGAGGAGAAAGGCCTGTTTCCTAGCAGTTGGAAAATTATAGGCTGTTTATACTCAGCGGACAGGCCAACCGATTTAATTGCGCTCACGATAACTGGGTCCATCCTTTGTGTACTGTACCGTTTACCCCTTTTCATCCTCTCTCGACTTTGATTTTGATCTCTACAACTCACAAAAGAAAGATGAACTGGAGATTATTTACCCATATTTATTTTTAGAAGCAGTCTTTTTTACGCTTTAATTGAGCTCGACTAAGGCTTTTCAGTTCCTTTTAAGACCAAATTGACGACGCTTTATTCATGGATTTGTAATCTTCTCTAAACATCTCTGTGTGTTTATAACAAATGTGGATCTTTGTGTATTATTCACTACTAGTTTTTGCCTGCGGTTGCGTTTCCGTTATTTTAGAATTCATATTTGTTTTTATCGGGAACAATACAGTTTTTCGACATTTAAGGTACCCTTTGTCCGTCTCTGTACACCTGAAAATGTATATGCATTAGGATGATCGGTTGTGTTCGAGTCAATCGAACACTCAGCGAAAATACAAAATTGCATCGATCGCAAGTACGCACTTTCGCTCGGATTCTACAATATCGAACCAGTTCGCGGTCAGCGGCCGTATTATGACGTCTTAAAACCAGGCTTGTTCCAGTGAGTGAAAGAGACAGAGCTATACATGTCGTCTAGCGCCACCTCGTTCACTCACTATAGTTATAGTTTTAAGACTATTTGGGAAACACAAAAATAGATGTACCGTATGGAGAGTGTTAAAAAAAAATAGCAAGCAGATTTTTTTTTTTGGGTATTAATTATAATATTTTGAGTTTCCCTTTGCTTTTTTTTTTTTTTTTTTTTTTTTTTAGGGTGGCAAAATCATCAAATGAGTCCTCCCGCCCTGGGCGGGGCGGAAGGGACTGTCAGACTCTTACTGACTAAAATCCACCCGTGTTTCTTCGGATGCCCTTTACGTTCCGGGGCCGCGGTATCCTGGATTAAGAAAAAAGCCGCGACCCCAGCAGGCATTTGGCCCCGTAAGGGGCCCCGTCGGTGACGCGTGAAACACGACGCGCCACCTACCCGGGCTTGGTCCTTGGTCGGACGGCGAGCCTACCCACCACTCACCGTCCGCAAGCCCGCTCCGCCGCTGTGCCCTCTGCTGTTCAGAGGGACACCTCCCTTTCCTCCACTTCCCTTTGCTATGATAATTATAGCTTTTCTTTATGGTTTTTGTACTAAAATCCGTGATTATTTTATATGAATTTTTAAATACTATCATTTAAACTTATTAAAATAATATTAGAATTACAAGAGAGCAGAAAATGGCTCTCATTCAAAAACTACGTAACAATTGATTACAATCACATCAGCACTTTCCATAAAAAATAAATCAGTTAAGTATATAAGAGGTTACTTCAGACAACACAGACTGAATCCACGTTGACCAACATTAAAGCGAAAAACCTTGTACTGTCCAAAGAGCTCTTAGCTTAGAAATATTACCCGAAAAAAGATTCTACGGGTTAAGGATTAGATTGGAATTGGGACGTGGATGTGCGGGCCTCCTAAACTAGTGATGATTGAATAAATAATAAATAAATATTCCACAACTATCACACAATGCCATCTAGTCCCAAGCTAAGCAGAGCTTGTGTTATGGGTACTAGACAACGGATAAACATACTTATATATTTCTAAATACATACATATTATAGATAAATATAAATAAACAAGCTTTTGTCTCGACTACGCCCCTCCCCTACTCTACGTCTCTACTCCTTATTTTTTACCCGACTGCGTTAAAAAAAATAAAAGTAGTCTTTAACCATTACCAAAAACTCATCTATCTCTTTTCCAAAAATTATCAAAATTATTACAATAATGTAGGCGTGGAAGCGTAACATACAAACAAAACATATCCGGTTAGAATTTATAGCAGTAAGTTAGGATATAATAGTAGTTGGGATAGTATTAGCCCGCGGCTTCTCCCACACTGTGATCAGAAAATATCTAAACATTTTCTACGTCCTAAAACAAATAAATAAATAAATAGATAAATATTCCACAACTATCACACAACGCCATCTAGTCCCAAGCTAAGCAGAGCTTGTGTTATGGGTACTCGACAGCTGATTAACATACTTATATATTTCTAAATACATATGTATTATAGATAAATTACACCCAGACACAGAACAAATGATCGTGCTCATCACTCAAACATTTGTCCTGGGTGGGAATCAAACCCATAACCTCCGGCATAGCAGTCAGGGTCACTAACCACTAGACCAACAGATCATGTTCTGTCTCTGCGCCAATTTACGTCCATATCCAATCGGTCAAAATGTAACAACCAGAAAATCGAACGAATGGACAGAGATACTTCCGCATTTATTATATTATCCGAGTTAGTATAGAAACAATACTTTGTCGAGGAAACAATGTTACCAAAAATATTTCATTATCTTGATGAAACAGACCTATTTCTTGCTCGTTCAGAAACTATGTTGTAGTAATAGAGTAGAATGAATTTAGTCTATAAACTATGTACTTAATTATGTGCTAAATTGACTTTGAACGTTCAAGAGTTTAGGGTCGACAAAATAACTGAATGTATCTACTTTTTGATTTCACTGTTTCTTAAGGTACAGGTTATTTTAGTTTGGAAGGCAGGACTCAACCGATTCATGAATATACATTATGGTTGTAGCATAAAACCTGTCTTTATTCTTATTCTAATCAGTTGTAATCAATATTTTACCGAATTGTAACCTTAATAACAAACTGTAACGTATCGTTACTGTAATTTTATCGTATGTCCTACCAAGAACTAAAAAAGTGCTTTTATGAATAGTCATAAAAGCACAGAACAGCATAGAACTATAAGATATATTTTTAGCACTGCTAAATAATATCATTTCATTCCGTTAACTTCACAAACCGCTTCATATTCATTTTATACTTCTGTTTCAAGTTCACGTTTTTATATTGCTTAAAAACACACACCGCTTACGTGTACTCTATTCATCAGACCCCCATGAAGAACGTCACAGGTCGGAGGCCTTATGTATCTATACTTATTACTAAGCGTATTTTATTTACCTGTCTTTAATTTTAGATACATCGTATATTCTCCGTATTTCGAACAACTTTCACTCACCACAATCACGCCAAGGGTGGTTTCGATGGGTCAGAGCCCATTCGTACCCTAAGATTCGCACCCTGTGCCCACTCGTACCCTGGAACTTTTGAGGGGCCCATTCGTCCCCTGAAGAATATTTATTTTTATTCATTCTTCTAATATAAGTACATGTATATGTGTATACTGCAGCTTGGTAGTCCTGGTACAGTCGCGCAGAAAAGGGTAAAATAAAAAAATATAGTAATTCGGTAGATATCATGTTTATTTCAAATAAGATTAAGTTTAATAAAATGCCTCTAGGCTTTCTCAATTAAGCCAATCTTCAAAATAATTAATGAACTTTTGGTGTCTTGTGCATTTGTAAATATTTAGCAAAATATATGATAACTATAATATGTTTATGCAGTAAAATAAAACTGTCTAACTGTTTAATGCGCGCACATCTTCGATTCAATTATGTTAAAATTTTTATTATTACAGTATTAAGGGATTAAATATAATGACCACCATAAAATACTTTGATACCCTTAATTCTTTTATCAAATATATATACTTAACACCAGAAAAATAAAGTCCATAATTACAATAGCACTAGCTATTTTAGTCACGACTGCACTTCAAATTGTAATCGAACACCAAATGTAGTAAATGATCACCAAATCTAAACGAGCAAATTAATTGCGCTGTTGAGCGACTGGAAATACAGCTCGGGACTTGCTGGCACCCCGACTCGTCCAACTTAGGTTAGAAGATGGCATGATGGATGGCGGGGTCTTTCAGACCCCGCCATCCTCTTCGTGGTTATTTTTTTTTTAAACCACCCAGAAGTAGGCTCCGTCGACATGCTACTGCCAATTTGATTTGTTATGATTTATTAAATTAATTCCGTTAATAAACTGTTCACAAGTGTACTATGTTAACCGTTTCTTATGTAAAATATAGCTAATTTTATCTCAGGGGACCGCTAGGCACCTGAACAGGTGCCGAATCTTTAACTTATATTGTATGTATATTAGAGGGTACGAATGGGTACCTTAATAATAATATTTTTTATTCAAATATTAACTGGTCCCCTACCAGGAGACCAATGGGCACCTATATAGGGGCCGAATCCACAATTTTTATGCTGGGGGACGAATTTTAGGGTACGAATGGGCTCTGACCCGTTTCGATCAGTGCTTTGAGCTAGTTCGAAGTTTCGAAAATCGTTTTATTCGTCGAAGATTACAAGTGAGATTTACATCTATTATCATAAACTTTGTATAGAATGTCTGTGTATAATATCATTTTTATATAAGCCTGTCTAGACATATCGGATTAGGGTGAGTATTTTAAATGATACATAATAAATTATGTTCAGAGTATGACTTGGTTACCATCCAGGTGAGATGTTAAATTCTCAACATGCATGGTTATTAATGAAATTGTCTAAGTAAAAAAAAAAAAAATTGTTTTTTTAAACGTTGCCCCACACTAGGATTTTCTCCTGTGTCGTGGGTGCGTTTACAAACATACAAACTCACATACGCAAACACCCAGACCCGGAACAACTACTTGCAGGTCGTACGTAAGTGGACACTCTCATGGTCGCGGGACTGTACGTATTACCGTGACCCCGGAACGTAAAGGGCTATTGAAGGACACCGTGGATATTAGTCATTACGAGTCTGACAGTCCCTCCCGCTCTGCCCTGAGTGGGAGGACCCATTCGATGATTTTACCACGATAAAAAAAAGTGAACACTCATTATAATAAAAGTCTCATTATAAGAGAAGTCTCTACTACTCGTATAATTTTATTACAATGAGAAAAAGAAAGAGAAAGCGCAAATCAGAAGTAAATTTCTATGGTATTTCTATTAAATGCTATCTTTTGCACGTGTCCTTTCCCACTATTTCTGCCCTTCAAGTGTTATGAAAAAATCTAAATCTCCGAGTCCCATAAATTCCTGTATCGAAATTTATCAAAATCCGTTCTGTGGTTTAAGCGTGAGAGCGTGATAACCATACTCACATTTGTAATTATAACAATTTGTAAGTCACGATATCCCCCTACCGTATATTGATATATAGATTTGTCTACTTTGATTGTTTTGTTACACAAATAATAAAATTTCACTATGATTATTTGTGTGAATTACCGTGACCCCAGAACGTAAAGAGCTGTTGAAGGACACCGTGGATTTTAGTCAGTACGAGTCTGACAGTCCCTCCCGCTCTGCCCTGGGTAGGAGTGCTCATTTGATGATTTCACCACGTAAAAAAAAAGATTATTTGTGTCCAAATCAAAGAAAGGCTACTTCGATTTCAAATCCAAGAATAACTCATCAGTTCAACGAACTTCCTTTTACAGTGAGTTCAATGCTCCTTCTGCTAACCTTGAAAGAACACACGAGATAAGTTGAAGTTTTATTAAAACTGTCACGTACTTTAATTCAATATAACGTCGTCCACATATATTATATTAGTGTGCGGTTTACTTGGGTTCGTACCATCTGTCGTCCCTCGCTTAACGAAGATTTAGTGATCTAACACGCGGTACAGAGCTCGGCGCGTTTTTACACAAGTTGCTGTAAGTCAAAAGGTTAGGATATTATTAGAACCTTTCTTTGTGGTTTAAGGTCTACATTTTGTGGGAAATTGAGATAAAATGCTGGTTTAATAAAAATAGATGATTGTGATTTGTTTTCCGGACGAGTTTGAAATAATAAAAGAGAAGATGTCAATTATATCCTATTTATATTTTAACTTTGTTTGCATAGTAGCCCTGCTAATATAATATTAATCAACAGCAATATCAAAAGAATAAGATGGTTTGATTAAAAATAATATTTAGTTATGAGAATATCGTAAAAACTCAGAATAAACGAATATCGGTTCACAACGATCCTCGCTTTATACTCGAATCATAACACAAATGTTTACATTCATTCGAAACCAATTAAATGCACACACATCTCATGATCACTGTTTATATTAAATTATTTCATACAGTGAAATTCATTTGTAGCTAAATGGAGCTACAAACTAGCGAAATGGATAGGGTTACCAAAATGTAAAAAGAGAAAAACTGTGTATTTTCTATTTAAATATTAAAAAAATGCGTTTATAAAAACATGACACATTGAAAAAAAAAATATTTATAGGTAGGTATTTCATTACTATGATATTTCCACGTTTTGACGTAATATAAAGGATATCCTAATTAATATTATAAATGACGCCTAAACCACTGAACCGATTTACCTGTAATTTCTTTCCGGATAAAAAAACAGAAACAACAGTCCAAAAATAATGTTTTTCATGATAATAATAGATTACGCCACATGGCATTCGACTTATGATTGAATTACAAGCAGAATATAACCCGTTCATATTGTCAAAATCTAAATAACGTAAGCGAAGCTGTGGGCAAAAGATAGTTATCCATATTTTGCAATCTTATGACATTTAATTCATATCCGTACTAAATCTACTTGAAGCGCGATATGAATCAGAATCAGAAGCATTTATAAAATGAAATAATCTTAAAAATAATCTATATCTATACTATATAATAAATCTGTAGAAGGGTCAATTCTGTACATTGAAAATATTGAAAAAATAAATAGCGGGGGGTGTTGCTGGATCGATACCAAACCCAAATATATGATTAAAAAAATTTTTGTCTGTCTGTCTGTCTGTCTGTCTGTCTGTCTGTCTGTCTGTTTGTGCAGGCATCACGTGAAAACTAACGGTTCGATTTCGATGAAACTTGGTATAATTATTCCTTATTATCCTGGGCATAACATAGGATACTTTTTAACCGACTTCAAAAAAGGAGGAGGTTATCTTTTTTTTAATTTTGTTACCGCATAACGACCGACTGGGTGAACCGATTTTCATGATTCTTTTTTTGTTTGAAAGCTGGTGCTTCCCGTGTGGTCCCATTGTCACCAAATCAGGATCTGATGATTGGATCTTGGAGAAATCGAGGGCAACCCTCAAATGTTATAGGCTCACCCATCGTTTTTCGTAAATCTTATGAAGAAATTTAAGTACTTGCGTATGGGAATCATGATCTTATGTAGCTGAGCTGATGATGGAAGGTACAACTCCTTAACAGTAGTTTGTTACCGCATAACGACCGACTTCGTGAACCGATTTTCATGATTCTTTTTTGTTTGAAAGCTGGTGCTTCCCGTGTGGTCCCATTGTCACCAAATCAGGATCTGATGATTGGTTCTTGGAGAAATCGAGGGCAACCCTCAAATTTTATCGGCCCACGCATCGTTTTTCGTAAATCTTATGAAGTAATTCAAGTACTTGCGTATGGTAATCATCATCCTTCTGTAGCTGAGCTGATGATGGAAGGTACAACTCCTTAACAGTAAGGAGTAGGCATCGACTGATTCATTGTTCGCGAATCTCCGGAACTACACATCCGATTTAAATAATTCTTTTTTTTTGTGCTAGGTATCGTTCCACTTAGGGAATACTGAAAGTTTCATCAAAATCGGTTCAGTAGTTTTTGAGATAGGGAATTTTATTAGCTTATTGTGTACATGAGGGATGTTATTACCAGTGCTACGGATTATATTATATGTATTTGGCAAGAATTTGGGTTGAATATTTAAACTAAAAAGAGAAAAATAAAAAACTTTTTCAAAAAAAAATGTAACCGCCTTCAAAGTCGTCGGCAAAAAATAAACAATGAAATAAAAAATAACAAAGCCATCGACTTCCGAAATAAAAGTTATTTTGTAGATTATTTTACCCTTTTTTGTGGTTCTTTTTGAAGGCGGTTACATATTTTTTTGAAAAAGTTTTTTATTATCCTGGAAAAATACGTAGAAAAAAAAATCTTATTTTTCAGTTTTATTCATAGACGTCGTTCTGTACAACTGCGAACACACGTTGCATTACCCGCAGTGGATTCAGCGCCGTAATATTTATAAGATTTCATTGTCAGAGTTACTCAAAATGGAGAAATAAACCATCCACGCGAAGACCGACATCCGCGCGGACGGAGTCGCGGGCGGAAGCTAGTAAATAATAATATAGTCTTAAAATCAAATCACGCTTCAGCCGAACACGCACAGCGAGAGTGGCAGCCCTAATTAATATATTACGGGTGCAAACTGCGTGTAACGTAATTGAACTCTATATTAATGATTAAAGGGGTGTTGCACATAATTTGTGGGTTGTATTATATCGCAGTTAAGTGTTCTTCGAACCGGTCTTACAATACCATTATTATATTGCTCTGTTCTTATTATTAAATTTTGTATTTTAATTATTTGCCACGTAACACGCTGGTATGTGTTGTTCAGATCTAGGAATATCATCAGGTTTAGTAATTATTTTTTTTTTGGATTAATTGGGTTCCTTGTTCCAGAAAGAGATGGTGAAATTAAAATTATTGCTATTCGAAATATATCGTCATCGTAGACCCTACATAGCAGCCTACGTCGTAGCAAGCTACAAGTATGTCGTTGTGCGCTACGCCGTAGCACGCATCGCAATACTTTTAGTCTGTAGATCATAAACATATTTTTGTGATTACCGACTTTGTTTTCATTTGCATATGATCGCATATCCATGATCAATCTAAGTACTAGTACCTATACAATGCAATACATTCATGCCGATCGCATAAATTGTTGTTTGACCTAGTTGAACGTCTGAAGTTCAGCTGAGCCTTTAGCTACATTGTTACTAGGATGCTTGGGTACGCAAATCTTCACTTTGAAGACGGTATAGCGGTGCGCTTATCAAAAAGCTGTGGATAGCGGTTCGAGGCAAGGCGAGGCGAGACGAGATGAGGCGAGGCAAGCCAAGGCGAACCTCGTGTTTGGCGTAGCATTCTCTTTGTCGCTGGCTGAAGATAAGCTGCAAAGTTTATACAATTTCTGTATAAACGTTGTAGTTTGTAGTTTTCCACACTTTGTAGGCAATATTTTGTGTTCGAGAGTTTTAGAATGTATTGTTGGTGTAATATAGATACAAATTAGCTTTGTCGACTCAAATGCTGATAAAGGAAAATTCCATCGATAGTTCAGTTTTTTTATGAAGCATTTTGCCGTCAATTTCTGGAATAAAACATCAATTCGAAAGCACCCACGAAATTGTACATAATGGCTCGTAATTTCGTCGTAAATCCGCACTTTATTTCAGAGAGAAGTAACGTTAATGCTTCTAAAAAATGTTACAGCTCAACATGTTCACGGGGTCCATAAATTCCATTTTGTGTTTAAGTACACTCTTCGTTTATGACCTGTGGCTGGTCACTAGATTCGGGTCTTAAGAATCTTCAATAAATCTTGGTTAGGAGCATCGGTTTTTTTCGTAAAATGTTTCGTTTGTGACAAATAACTAAGCATATACATTCGTGAAAAATGTAAGCGAGAAAAGGGCGAGAGTGTGTTATAATGAACTTTTACTCAATTGCTTATTCTTCTTATTTAAAACCAGCTTTTTCCTACGACTTCGCTCGCGTTAGTTTTGAATTTGACAAGCAATTCGAATATTACATTTAGCGCCATCTATTATCAAAATATCCTTATTATTGTTTTTCTCGTCGGTTACACAGATCGGGCACGCGATAGCGGCGTGCCCGATCTGCGTAACCCTTTGGGAAAATATAATGTACTTTTCAGATTTATTCAAAAACACTGCTTAGTTTCTTAACGAAAGTTTTAAAACAATTCAGACTCAATAATACACAGACATTTTATATAATATTATCAAGGCTGATTACCCCAAAGATTAATGTTAAAAGTAAATAAAGTGAATAAATATATTTTCAACAAGAACTTGTTTAAACTTGATATCATAAACAGTTTATAACTTACACTTGAGGTTTCACTTACTTAATACAATTTGTAAGTTTAGATTTCTCTAGTGTCTATGCGAATAGTTTTATAAGTGTCTGTGTTCATTCTTTTGAAATGATTTTTAGGGTTCTGTACCTCGGAAGAAAAAACGGATATTATGGGACTTATAGGATCACTTTTTGTCTGTCTGTACGTCTGTTTGGTTGTCCATCTGTAAAGACCCCTTATTCTCTGAAACGCGTGGAGGTATCAAAGTGAAATTAATATCAAATACTCAGGTTTACAATTCCTTGGAATGGAGAAAAAAATCAAACGTCTAAGTCAACGCAGTCAAAGAATATGGCCGTTTATGCTCTGTTTAGACGCTCGCGGTATAATCAAAACCTATAGAGTACTTCCCGTTGACCTAAAACGATGAAATTTGGCCAGAAGCAAGAACTTACAGTACAACAACAACCAGTTTAACTAAAATGTTAAGTTTGCGTTTGGGATGTATCATTTTTAACTACGGAACCTTGCATTGCTCGTGGTCCGACACGTACTTGGCCAGTCTTCCTCTAAAAGTTATTCTTTTTAGTTTTTGAAAAAGCTAACCAGTTTACGCTTCAAGAAGAATATATAAATTGTCTCTAGATAATTTATATTACACTGTCCCAAGTTGATATTCAGCTTGAATGTTAATATGACAGTTATTAATGGCGTCTGAATGCATTGTTCTTTAATATTTAACGTGACTGATATTAAGTGATGCATTATGAAAATAAAATGAATCCACACTCGAGATATATTACAGGTTTTCACGAATTGGAATTTTTAAAGAAGTCATATATTACTAGTGTAAATAATGTAAGTATTTAAGGTTTATTATTAACACCAAAAGCAAGTAAAAGCTAACGAATTTAAAATTTATTTTATTGTAGAGAAAAGTATTTACAGAAAGCTTCCAAGCGGTCCTATTGGAAACCTATGGGGGAGACCTATGTTGAGCAATAGACGTCCTGCTGCTGAAATGTTGATGATGAAGTGTTACATTACAGTAACATTTCTTAATTGCAATCCAGAGTCTGGATTTGGGCCCAGTTGGTGTCAATAGACTTGCTTTAAGATTAAACTTGATCATAAGTATCACAAATACAGTTCATAATTATTTTGCTGTGTAGGGAAGTAGGTGGGCCAAAGCCTGCCGGGGTCGCGGGACTCACGAATTACTGTGACCCAGGAACCTCAAGGGCTATTGAAGGACTTCAGTCAGTACGAGTCTGACAGTCCCTCCCGCTCCGTCCTGGGTGGGAGGAGGACTCATAATTTGATGATTTTACCACGTTAAAAAAAAAGTGTAGGGAAGTAGGTACTAGGTACTTTAAGTATATATGTTTTTTTTATTAAACTCCTGTTTTAAAATATATAAGTTATTTTTTTTTGGTAACTTTATTGTCTCACTGTTGGGCAAAGGGTGTGTTACAACTGTGGCCTATCATATAGGTTATTTTTCGCTTTTCTCCTTACACCTTTACTAACACCACTTAAAAATATAGTCACATATAAAATACCCCATTTGTCTTACCTCGAAACCCACGTTACGTTTTCTATAAATGGGCTCATTTGTACCGGTCTACCGGATCCGGCCCTTATTTAATCACCATTACGACTTCCCGTGTTGACGGGTATTAGTCCTAGCCACTCCTGGATTCAGTGTGTGGGCACAGGACGGTAACGAAGATAAACAGCCGTCGTACGCGACCCATTCCTTTCCTTGAAGCTGATAATAAAGGGTGATGGAAAGAAATATGAAGATCGTGTTTTTTTTTTTTTTTCTAAACTATATTACTATGTCTATATTGTTATGCTTAATGTTACAAAGCTGTATCGTTTGTTTGATTGGTTTAACGGGTTAATCTCAGGAAGGACTGGCTTGAATTGAAAATACAAGTTTTTGTGTTGAGTAGTTTATTTGTCGGGGGATGCTATTTAACATTACGCTTCGAACAATAGGAACAAAGCAGTGGGGATAAAAAACGGGGAACAGCTAGTGATAGATTTTTTAGTGACAGGTTTGGTGGATAGAGAAGGAGAAGAAGATCAAGTGAACGATGGAGGGATTGTGTGAGAAATTGTTTGAAAAAGAAAGAATATTATTAGTGATGCAGACGCGTGACGAGTGACAGAAGAGAATGAAAGAAAAATCTGGACCCACAGTATAAATATAAAAAGGAATAACGTGGGACAAATAATAAAAATATGAAAATTCAGAAAACTGTTGTAGGAATAAGATACGCTTTGATAACGAATACCAGAAAAACATTTCCATCGTAGTGGCTAGTAAAAAGGTTTGACTATACAATATAATTGTTGCTTATAGATTCAGATTTTATAAAAACTCATGCAACAATTTGTACAACAAAGCAGCATTTGTGTTCACTACTTAACAAAACTTAACCATGACATAGGCATTACGGTTTGCGTAACTCGCGCCTAAGTTAATCCAACTTAGTTATTAAGTTAAGTTCGCACTTACTTCGCGCTCGGGTGTTAGTTCTTTAGTGACTGTACGAGTAATGTTATTGAGTATATGTTTGATTATTTGCTCACATTTCAGTATAAATATTACCTAGTGCTATTGTATTCCGGGGTCGCGGGACTTTCTCATTACCGTGACCCCGGTACGTAAAGGGCTAGTGAAGGACACCGTGGATTTTAGTCAGTACAAGTCTGACAGTAGTGGGTGGGAGGACTCATTTGATGATTTTACCTCGATAAAAAAAAAGTTCTAATGTATTGCAGGCATGCGGGCAGCGAGTAAAGATCCGACCATGAACCATGCCCGGGTCGTCGGCGCGTTGTGTTCCACGCGCGCCTCAAAGAGTGTCCGCAAAGTGACGGGGCCCCTCTAGAGGGCCAAAGCCTACCGTGGTCACGGGACTTACGAATTACCGTGACTCCGGAACGTAAAGGGCTATTGAAGGACACCGTGGACTTTAGTCAGTACGAGTCTGACAGCCTCTCCCGCTCTGTCCTGGGTGGTATGACTCATTTGATGATTTTACCACGATAAAAAAAGTGCTATTGTATTGGATTTTTCGAAAGGAATTTTGCAATAGGGGCAGGATAATTATATGAAAAAGGTTAGCCTAAATGAGACTCGAACATAACTAACTAAATGCACACACTGAACAACTTTAACTGTTTCGTGGTTGCAGACGTGTTGGATATGTCACGCTATGTTATCTAATATCATAAAGCAAGTGTTAATGTTAAACGAGAAGTTAAACAGATACATGAAAGTACAAATAAAGATAATAATTCGAGTTACTCCCAACAAATTTTATATTAGGTAATATATTGTAATTGGCGTTATTTGTAGAATAATTTATAGTTTACTTAATATCAAAAGAGAATATAAATGAAAAAAGTATGAGGCTTCTACACAATCCCAAACAATGATTGACGTCAATTTCTTTCTTGTTACGAAATAAATTCTCAATCTTGATCTGAGCCCAGAAATATAAAAGTATGTAACCACAGAGGCATCACATAAGAAAGCCGTTATTACCCGAGACGAGTTCTTCTCAGCTAGAGACACAACAATATTAGATTTGTCTCCGATTCAAAGAGAGTTACATCGGCAGACAAGGCAACAATAAATCGCTATACCTATGTATGAAGAAATGACGCCGCGGAATCTTCGTACAAACGGCCTTCAATGTCTGAATGTCAAAGAAGTAATAAAGCTACTGAATCAGCATTTTTATTTTCCTTTTTTTTGGTTCTAATATTTTCATTCATAAAGGACAAGCCTACATTTTTTTTAAGTGGTTAATCTCGGTGTCTTATTAAAAGTCTTCAGGTGACAGTTGCAGACACTTAATAATAATAAAGGCTTTCAGAATGTTATAATAAGTGACGGCTAGAATAAAGTATTTAAAGAATCATGAGCACTAAATTTTTAAGAGACTCTTATTCGACACGACAAAAAAGGTTAAATATATATAGATAATACCTCGTCTCTAATGTGCGAGGTTGAGTCGAGTCGAGTTCAAAACAGGGTAGCGATGATTTTTAAAAGAGTATATGTATTTTCTAATTTTATTTGGGATATCACTGCCTCTAGTGAAGGAAAACAACTTGAAGTTACATATAACTTGGCAAGAGCTAGTAATAATTATCCTACTTCCTATTAATATTTTAAACGTGAAAGTTTGGATGGATGGATGGATGTTTGTTCTTCTTTCACGCAAAAACCACTGAACGGATTCGGTTGAAATTCGGTACACAGATAGTTTATAACCTGGATTAACACGTAGGATATTTACATCCTGATTTTATGTTCTCACGGGATGATTTTCGTGTTGTAGCGGGTGGAACCACTGATAACAGCTAGTATATAAATATAAGGCCATGTAAGAGGCCTATGAGTTTCCGATAGGTGGCTTAATTAACTTTGTCACCAAAGGTTGTCCATCAGTGGTAGACGACTACGGCGACGGACGTCGGCAGACGATATCCGGCCACCGTAAGGGCGGGCATGCGGGCAGCGAGTAATGGACAACTTTCTGTCCGTCCATGGACCATGCCCGGGTCGACGGCGCGTTGTGTTTCACGCGCGCCTCAAAGAGTGTCAGCAAAATGACGGGCTCTAGATAGAGGGCCAAAGCCTGTCAGAGTCGCGAGACTCACGAATTACCGTGCTCACGGAATGTAAAGGGCTGTTGAAGGACACCGTGGAATTTAGTCAGTACGAGTCTGACAGTCCCTCCCGCTCTGCCCTGGGTGGGAGGACTCATTTGATGATTTTACTACGTTAACAAAAAAGGAGGGTGTCCATATGTATACGTAAAAGAAAGAAGATGAAGTGGTGGACAGTTTTACATAGCAGTAGGTGCATGCATTAATATCTCGCTAAAGTTTTAGAGGTCACGCAAACTAATCTGTTCATACGTTATCGTCATTCGGCCATTTGCACTGCGCCATATTGTGCCCCTTTTATTGCCTAACTTGGCTCCTTTAGCGCTCCCATGATTTGTGTGAGTTCACCATATAATACCATAATTTGTATATCGTGGCCCGTTTAGTTCGAAGCGTATTCGGCATGTTTTCGTCTAGACCATAAATAAACCGCGGGACTGAATTTATTGAGGAAGTGGAATTATATCTGTGATTTATAAAAGCGATTTTTATTTTCGAGGTGGTTTGGTGGGAAACTTTTTAAGGAATTAAATATGTTGTATGTTTTTTGTTGAGCTTTATGATTTTTCGTGTAACAAACAGTTACAAACCCTTTTTTACGTGGTAAAATCATCTTATGAGTCCTCCCACCCAGGGCAGAGCGGGTCGTTCGGAGGACACGGTGGAGCATACGGTGCAGGACTGCCCCGCTTGGGCAGAGCACCGCCGTGTCCTCACGACGGCGATAGGCGGAGACCTCTCGCGCCCGGCATTGGTCGAGGCCATGCTGCGGGGCGAGACGGAGTGGGAAGCGGTCGCCTCCTTCTGCGAAGCAGTGATGCTCGTGAAGGAGGAGGCGGGCCGCCTGAGGGAGAGGACAGCGTCCTCCCTCCATCCCAGCCGCAGTGGTAGACGCCCACGGCGTCGGACGTCGCAGGACGACCTCCGGCCACCGTAGGCGCGGGCATGCGGGCAGCGAGTAATGGGCGACTCGCTGTCCGACCATGGACCATGCCCGGGTCGACGGCGCGTTGTGTTCCACGCGCGCCTCAAAGAGTGTCAGCATAATGACGGGGCCTGTAGAGGGCCAAAGCCTGCTGGGGTCGCGGGACCAAGGGATTACCGTGACCCTAGTACGTAAAGGGCTATTGAAGGACACCGTGGATTTTAGTCAGTACAAGTCTGACAGTCCCTTCCGCCCTGCCCTGGGTGGGAGGACTCATTTGATGATTTTACCACGAAAAAAAAAAAAAAAAAAAAAAAAAGGGCAGAGCGGGAGGGACTGTCAGACTCGTACTGATTAAAATCCACGGTGTCCTTCAATAGCCCTTAACGTTCCGGAGTCACGGTAATTCGTACAGTCTCGCGACCAGTTACAAAACCCTTAGAAAAACCAATAGAAGCTAACAGTTACAAAAATGCCTTTTGCTCGTTTTGGTTTGTATTTAATTAGTCGCACACATAAATATTGAAAATGTTAATTTCGTAGAAAAAACGGAATATTTTAACATTACTTTTGTACATTCAATATTATATTTAAAAAAAATGGTCTGCATCCTAGACAAAGTTGTGTTTAATGATCACAGAATTACTACGTTATTTGATCACACGTAGAAAGCTTCTGGATTTCCGAACAAATGCGTGACGTATATATACCACGGCGATCGCCTTTTTTTTAACCAACTTCATTTTATCGTTGTGAAATCATCAAATGAGTCCTCCCACCCAGGTTAGGACGAGAGGGACTGTCAGACTTGTACTGACTAAAATCCACGGTGTCCTTCAATAGCCCTTTACGTACCGGGGTTACGGTAATTCGTTAGTCCTTCATTCCAGACAAAAAGAAAATCCATTTAAAAATTTTCTAACACTACTACCACGTCGCGGGACCAAGGGATTACCGTGTCCCCGGCACGTAAAGGGCTAGTGAAGGACACCGTGGATTTTAGTCAGTACAAGTCTGACAGTCCCTCCCGCCCTGCCCTGGGTGGGAGGACTCATTTGATGATTTTACCACGCAAAAAAAAAAAAAAAAAAAAAACACTACTACCACATCGACCTGATTTAGACTTATAGCCACTTACCATATTGAAACAGATGGACCAAGTAAACGTATGAGCTCCGAGCAAGGCGCTGATCTGCTGAATTTAACAAATGCCCGCCATCTTTCTATGTTGCCGCCAATTTACTAAGATGGCGCCCTGTACAGTTGTTTAGATAAAGGAGGGAGCAAGTGATGCGTTCACATCATGAGGGTTTGTCTTGTTACTTACTCATGAACTGGTTTTGATGCATGATGTTTTGGTGCTTAGAATATTAAGGATGTTTTTGAAGTGAAAACTTCTTTAGCGGCGTTGAGCACTTTTCTGTAATGGGTATAAAATCTTAAACTCGCGTCAGGACACGTGACCCTGACCGAAAAAGCGTAGGACGGCGCAGGGCGCTTGCGTGAATGTTCGTGTGACTTTATTACTTTTAAAGAAGTTTGTATGCTGGATACATTCGTTGCTAGGTAACATTGTTTATAAAAGATGTACGTCACATTGGAAAATTATTAAAATAAAAAGTCAACCATTTTTGCGAGTTTTACTAAAATCTGTTCACAAGATATTTCCAACAATTACTATTCAAGTTTTCACTTCTGCCGGCACTCCCAGAGTGCAACGCGTCGTTTTTTTTTTTTCTTTACATTATTGAAGGGACAATTTTTAGTTTATTATAGAAATAATAATAATCAGCTTATAAAGATTTTACTGCACACAGACCACTTCTCTGAGAGAGGGAGTGGGCTGTAAGCAGTAATCCCTCACGCGGATCCAGTACTAGTTGATGTTACACATGTCTAAAATTTCGAAGTCCCAGCCTGACCCTTGCTGCCCCCCCCTCAATGACGCACTAAGCCTAGGCCCGAACCCCGCAGGGGGTGCCCTTAGTGACGTTCATTTAATTGAACTTTAGTTGTAAGCCCTGGCTGGGGGCCTTAAAGTAATTTTTGGCCACCGCAGGATTGTCCGGCTAAGTAGCATCAACCTTCTAGAGTTGTTGTGCTACGAGAGGCCATATCAAAAAAAAAAAAAAAATTCTAAAATTTCGAACACATGTGAGTTTTGGGCATACATTTTGAGAGCAGTAGTGACGGAATAGATTACATATAGTAAAAAGCAGGCTAGGTACGAACCAACCACCTACAACTCGTGAGTCGGGGAACTAATTAAAACCTAAATCGGAATATTCATTTAGCTCGACATAATTCAAATCATAACCCTCTTATTTTAACATACAATCTGTCTGTTTAGTTTTTGGTCAATTATTATTTCAAAAACATATTTTTTTTTACTATTTCGTACACAATACGAATATTCTTTGCAAAACTTATAACAAATGGGTCGTCAAGGGTTGAAGAAAATTGCTCCCTTGAACGACATGTTTCAAAAACCAACCTTCGTGTCCTTCACTAATGCCCAGGAGACGTCCTACTTTCGCACCAATTGTTGGAGTAAAAATTCTTTTGAAAAGTTGTTTTGCTAAAAAATAAGTTTTATTCTTTAATATCGTGGACCTGTAACTATGAGCATTGGTCAATGCAAAGTCAAGAGTATGAGTCGTCTTATGACAGAAATACACCTGTTTTACCAAAAGTTTGGAATAAGTATGTCTTAGAAATCACGGGACTGGCGTAACAGGGTACCGGAACCCTGAAATGAAAAGGGCGATCGAAGGAACAGGGAGCTTTTTAGTCAGAATGAGCCTGACAGTCCTTTCCTCTCATGGGCTAGGGGACTCATTTGATAAAATTCTATACGAAAAAAGGTGTTTTGGTAGCTATAACTCATTTCACCAGTATCATTTTAGAGGAAATGAGCCTTTTGGCGCATACGAAACCAGAATCCGTGAAAATTCCAGATAAAAGCACACTTTTCTCCACCTGGGTATGCACTTGTTAGCGCTTGCAAAGATTTTATGCGGTAATATTTTAGTGATTGACTTTAAGTTCATTTTTACAATGACTAAAGCTCTCTTATGAAATAAAACTACAATAGCGAGTATGATAAGAGTGATTACCAATATCTGATTCTGTTCACGTCAGAGTCAGCTGGTCAGATCAAATCTTGGCGTTTAATTAAAATCTACTTTTGTAACTGACTTATTACTGATATCTTTCAAAGGTCCCGATTATTTTAGAGATTGAATTAGTTAGAATATTGAGTAGATAAGGAGTTGATTTAAAAGAGAATAGGGTCCATAGACAAGTAGAAATAAAGACTATTAGATTTGAAATAAAGTTACTGAATAAAATCTCTCAAAAACTGTCGAATACAGATTCAATTAAGGGTTTGTTTTTCGTTTAAAGTTACTTTGTCTATTCATATTATGAAAGTTTTTTTACGCTACTTACTTAAAAATCTCATTTGTCGCCGCTCCATGTCTATGCCAAGGCAATTTAGCTCTTAAACAAAAAACTTGAAAATATATTCAGTCAAATCGCGTTAAAACTTCGCCGGCTTGTAGCCAGTGAGTAGGTGTAGTACAAAAGCTTTTGATGCAATTTTAACATGAACACGCTTTAGCAAATTATTTATACTGGCGTAACCCAGTTTGTGTCTAGTTTGTTTAAAAAAACTTTACTTACTCGCACTGTGATGAAAATAAGCAAATTGGCTTTGTGAACATTGTTACTGGAAATAAAATATTTTAAGGATGTACTTGCATACGCTACTTTCATTCTATACTTGGGTATATTAAGTAACTAGCTTCTGCCCGCGGCTATAGAGTCCCCATTAGCTTCGTTAGGGAACGCGTGGACAGCGTCCTCCCTCCACCCCAGCCGCAGTGGTAGCCGCCCACTGCGTCGGACGTCGCAAGACGATCTCCGGCCACCGTAGGCGCGGGCATGCGGGCAGCGAGTAATGGGCGACTCGCTGTCCGACCATGGACCATGCCCGGGTCGACGGCGCGTTGTGTTCCACGCGCGCCACAAAGAGTGTCAGCATATTGACGGGGCCTGTAGAGGGCCAAAGCCTGCCGGGGTCGCGGGACCAAGGGATTACCGTGACCCCGGTACGTAAAGGGCTAGTGAAGGACACCGTGGATTTTAGTCAGTACAAGTCTGACAGTCCCTCCTGCCCTGCCCTGGGTGGGAGGACTCATTTGATGATTTTACCACGATAAAAAAAAAGGGTAGTATTTAAACGCAAATCAAAAAATATCCTTTTTCTATGCAATAAGATTCCGAATTCCCATCAAAATTACTGATTGCACAGCAAAATATTCAACTCAAAATATCACTAAACACACTACAATTTATTTTTGCAGCGTACAGCGATTTTTCCTAAAGCAAAAGCTTTTTCATCAATGCACAGCTAATAATCTTAATGCACATTATACATGTTAACTCTTTTTCTTTTAAATATAGCTTCTATTTTTATATTATTTACAGCAGTTTTTCTAAATAAAACAGCATTTTATTAGTCACAGTCGTCTTATTAAGTATTTATTAATTACCACATACCAGTAATTTATTGAACTATTAAAGCGGGTCTTGCTTTCGCGGGGCGTCCACGCTTCCCAGCATGTCGACGGAGCCCCGCTTCGCGGGGCTCCTACTTCTGGGTGGTTTAAAAAAAAAATAACCACGAAGAGGATGGCGGGGTCTTTCAGACCCCGCCATCCTCTTCTAACCTAAATTGTCCGAGTCGGGGTGCCAGCGTGTACTTACTGGTTAATATGCGACTGGGATAGTTATTTTGCTATGAAATATGGAAAATTTGCTGTGCAGTCAGTATTTATGCTATGTATGTAGTATTTTTGTACAAAAATAAATTTAACTGTATTGCATTATGAGAAAAAAAGTAATGTCATATTGATGTATAATTTCGAATTATCTGCAGTTTGAGTTTTGTAAAACATTTAGTTTATTTGTGGTGAAGTAAGTTATTTGATGTAAAAAAGAATATAAATGATGAGTATGTATTGATAGGCGATTATTTATTTGATATGCAATTTATAATATCCCAAAAAAAAAAGGGAACGCGTGGAAGTCGACTCGGGCCTTGTCCTTGCCGGCGAGCTACCCATTACTCGCCGTGCACAAGTTTATGCCTACGGTAGCCGGAATAAGCCCTACGATGTCCGATGCCCTGGACGTCTTCTGCGGTGGCTGGACCGTGAGGTACAACTGCACTTCATGAGAAAAAAGTCAGACGGATTCACTTCACACACATCAATTAGGAGGTACATGCACGCACACAAGCGAATCAATATACATTTTCAATTTTCATTTGAAATATTACTTAAAATACACTTTCGGTTAGATGTTTAGATCTTATTTTAAATTTTGTCTGATTATTCAAAATTAGCCCTGTATAGTCGGGCAGCGAGTAATGGGCGACTCGCTGTCCGACCATGGACCATGCCCGGGTCGACGGCGTGTTGTGATCCATGCGCGCCTCAAGGAGTGTCAGCATAGTGACGGGGCCTGTAGAGGGCCAAAGCCTGCCGGGGTCGCGGGACTAACGAATTACCGTGACCCCGGTACGTATAGGGCTATTGAAGGACACCGTGGATTTTAGTCAGTCAAGTCCGACAGTCCCTTCTGCCCTGCCCTGGGTGGGAGGATTCATTTGATGACTTTACAACGATAAAAAAAGGTCTGTAGATCTTATTTAAAATTTTGTCTGATTATTGAAAACTAGCCCTGTATAGTAAAATATAGGAGTGTATGTAATCATAAGAAATGTGACGAAAAATTTAACGATAAATTAAAACTTCTCTCACATAATTAAGAGGAAACTATCACAAATCACACGACGACATCAGATCATCACCAGAGGGCATCATATAAATTCTAGAGCTTGATTCTGTTTTATCTCAATTAAGTCAAAGATTGACACGCCTGTCTCCAGCGTGTCGTGACCATTATTCATCAAGCTGGATACATTCATTTCCTCAGAGACGTATGCTAATATGGCCATGATTAATTAATCTCGCCAACCTTGCACTGAATTGAATATTTATTATTTAGAAGCCGTTCAGTTTGTGAGTAACGTACCTAGGTTAATGTGGTTATGTCTTGATTTCTGAATACAACTGATGAGTTGAAAAACTTAAAAGTACTTTTTATTAAAGTACACGAAAAATAAAAAAAAAAATGAAGTGTCCTCAAAAGAGATAAAAAATGCTGCTTATAAAAATTCTTGCTGCTATCCACTTGCCATCTAAATAATTGAAAAGTTTAATTTTAGATTTTTCATAAAATGGTATAACTGTATAACTGATATTTCGACACTGATACAAATAGAAGAACCTATTCAAAATACTCGACTTAATGCCTTTGTCAAACAGACGCGCGAGAACAAAGTTCCTTATATTCATGTGGTTTGTACTTATGCCTTTGGTAAGACGATATTACGTAGGTATGCAAGTGAATCGTGCTTCACCGTCGACTATTCCTAAATAAAAAAGTTTTGAAAAATCTAAAATATCGTATTTTCAAAAACTATTTCGATTATATACTCCCATTATAAACACAAATTCGGCCCCAATGTCTAATAATATACCCAGAGCCAAAGTTTCTATAATTATATACCAGCTAAAAGGGTTCGATAAGCTTCGGTTCATAAATAATTACAAGTTAGTGTTAGGTACATTCTTAAGCCTGGCTTTGCCGCAGCCAATATGTACTGGAATTCAAGTTACCCTGATCTTAATTAAATATTAGCCAACTTGAATTCGACGTCTCGGGAAAGCTCTACATTGAAGATATGTCTTGGGTTTCGTAAGATAATTATTTGGCAATTAAGGTTAATTTCACGCTTCTGTCGGGATTATTGGTGGATTGGGAGAAATATTAACATTTGGAGGAATATTTCGATGATATTGTTCTGGAGTGGGAAATTTTCCTTGATGTTGGTTTTCCTATTTCAACATAGTACCTATCATCATCAAACTTTAAAGAAAATTTTAATTTAGTTGGCAGTATGCAGTAGATAAGTTATAGTCCAAATTCTATTAAAGGTTTATTTTTAAAGAAAAAGCTATATGTGTCCGCACTAAATAATAATTATATTTACAAATACGGAATTATATTTATTTGTCGGCCTTTCAAAACTTTTCACTACTTGGATATTAAGATATTGTTTGGCATTGTGGGTCAGGATTATTGTTTTGTTCCCGTGGAATAATTTTAATACACACGAAGGCAAAGCTACAAGTAAAAGTTATAATGCAATGTTAAAAAAAAAACAAATCGGTTAATGTGAATACTAAGTACACAAGTGAAAAAGCTTTTAGTTTTAATTATTATCATTAAAATAGGTACAATGCAAACTGCCCTTAAGATATCAGCGGGTACCGTCTCAAAACTTTAATAAGCTTCTTTGTATTTAAATCCTCCATTTAACTTTGTCTCGACATAAGTCCTAGGATTAATGGCAAGACATTGTAAGTACTAGTAATAGTCTTGGCGTTTTTAATCACCCTTGGGCTAAGTTCACATCAAGGAGTATAGTCGGCTACTAACTGTGAGCATTCAGTATAGAAGGTCAAGAAACGGCTCATCCCCACGGTCGTGCGGAGGCTGTGAAGCAAATGTATTTAGCCAGTATGTTGTATGATCAACTGATCATACAACATACATACTGATCTGACTGATGGCCTACCGTGACATCTTACCAGTGTGGGAACGAGATGGCGCTAGACGACTTGTATAGTTCTGTCTCTTTCCCACACTGGAATTAATTTCGCGTTAAGACGTCATGGTAGGCCACTTTCAATTGTTTGGACGAGCAATAGCGTTTAAGAATAAATGAATCGCCTAAAATGTATGACAAAAAAGACATTCAGTTGAAGAATGATCATGTAGTTGGTTTTTCTTCATATAAACTATCGACACTAATCGTTCTTTTTTTTCAACGTTTTATAAGTGCTCTAATGGGCCTATGTAATGTAAAATATTTTGGCTGAAGTTGTAAATTGTATGGATTCCCACAGTCAGTTGGCAGCTGATTATACGTACGAGTATTATACGTATTTCGTGGACGCAGCTTTACCGTTTATCAGCCGTTAATTAAAATAAGACTAGTATCCTTCTTATCTGTGAGTACATTTTATTGTCTGGCTGACTAAGATTGTTTAGGGATAATGAACACTTTTAATTACTGGTGTAGTAAAATATAACCAATTAAGCAGTTAATTAGCCTAAAAAAAGCAATAAAAGGTGAACAATGTTTATTTTTCATGTAATAAGAACCTGTAATTTAACTCTTTCTCTTCAAGTAGCAGACCAATTGAGTATTTTAAATGGGAAGCAGCATCCAACTGTAAATTGATAAGGGTTGCCTAGATCAGACGGCAGTCGTCCCCAGAAATTAGATACGTCAGCAATTTCAGCTGTTCTACTCAGGTCAAAATATAGTTTTCTTCCAGAAAATAACAAAAATGTAATCTTTAGAATTCTGGAAGCGTTTCTTAGAGAACAGCGTTGACATATAATTGAAAAAGGGCGTCCTATTGCTGTGACATAGGTACGTTACGTTAGCATTGTCAGTCGGGTTAGCTTACAAATTCAAGGTCGCTCAACTTAAAGCGGACTATGACCACGACACGCAATCGACTAACTATAGCTATTTTCTTGCTCAAGAAACGTACATTACATATAAATGCTGTGTAAATAAAAGGGATGCATTTATTAATAGTTGTTCATACTACCTGCGAGGAATTGCTCCATTAGTTTATCGCTGAGCGATAACAGCTACTTAAGGTACTACTCGCTTAACGATGCCACGCTATGAGCATGCTGAGAGACCAGCTAGCGTTCATTTCTACCTGGAGAGCGGATCTGAGTGTAAATAAATGAATTCAAAACAATTACTAGATCTATAGGTGTCGTCTAGTTCAGACCACGAAGGTGTTGTATAATGATGATGACAAACAGTCCTGAGCGATTTGTGCGAGTAATCCGGTCGCATTAGGACATTTGCTATTGCAATAAAAACATAATAACAAACCCGTTGAGTTCTACTCGCTACTTGTTAATCGCCTCAAAGGCTTTGTCAAACAGACAGGCGTGGCGAATGCGAAGACGTGGCGAAGGCGTATTTGCTTTGTTTGACATCGTTCATAAAAAGCCAGCTAATACAACTGCCACGCCTCGATTCGCTGCAACCAGTTTGACGTCTCGTATCGGTTCGCTATCGCTTTGAACTCGGTCCGGTTCGCTATCGCCTGTCTGTTTGACAAAGGGTTAAGAACAAGATCTGAAATTGAATTATATATAAAAGATCCGCTACCGACATAACTCGCAGTGCAAGCAAGATAAAGTGGTCGTGTACCGGCAATGTTTCTCCAGAGTCTGCATAAAAAATAAAACATTAAGAAAAAAAAGGACTCACAGAATATTCTTCAAGGCTAATATTAGAAGCTAAATGGCCAAAGTTTCATCTTCGCTAATGATTCATTATATTATTAATTAAAACTTAAAACAATACGAGAAGTTTCCATAAACTTTTGCAGCAAAAATTAAAGTTCTATACAAGAATTTAATGAGCAACTAATTTGATTACGTTCGAAACTCGGCTTCTTAAAGGGTGTGTAAACACATTCCGACATGTTAATTTCTGTTTTTGTTATATTAAGTTTAACCGTTATCTGAACATGTTTGACTCGAGGCTTTTAATTACCATTTACTTCACAGAACTTTTTGCTTATACAACTTTATTATTTCTGGTTCTTGTTGAAAAAAACAAAATTGATTCTTTAACAATAAAATTACTGAAATTGTTATCTTTGAGCAATCATTTTACATAATATTCTTTAATATATGTAGCCGAGTTTTAGAAGACTAGGATAGTACTAATCATTGATCCTGCTCGAAGGACCAATGGTTTAGGCTTGATTGGGACTTTAGAATAAAAAAGTAGACTGTGACTATAAGATAAGTCAAATAAGTTGCCTTTTTGGTATCAGGGCGTAACCTGAAACGTATTTCAGGGACAGTTTTTTTTTGTCTTCGAGACCTTAGTTTATGATCAAAAGATCTATAAATAAATTCAATCATTTCCTTAAATAATTTACGTTAATGCCATAATGATATTATCTTATTATCTATCTAAAGTTTGTATTTACAAAGGTTTAATGATACAAAGTTAATTAGATCGTGTTTAAATGTAAACAATATTAAACTCAGTCCTCCTTGTATTACGGTTTTAATAACAATCATACCATGAAGCCTTTACGACTTTCGTTGGAACTCATTAATTTACGGTATGATAAACTTATTCTGTTATAAAAACCTTCTGGTAGGACCGCGGCGTATGAAAAACTGGAGTGATGAAATGGACTTAAAAATCGTAACAATTGAATGTTGACAGAAACGGAAAAAAGGCAATAGGTATAGAGATTAAAACACTTTGAGATTTTAAAAACTATTTGGGAAATCGATATTGATTGAAATGTATTTAATGAAATAATAATGCACAGGTGTTCTTCAATTATACGAGTAACATTTCCAAACTGTCACAGACTGAACTATCAGAGAAGCGCTCTATTACATAATAATGAAACACTTTATGCTACTTATATTATGTTATGGATTTATTTAAAACAGTTACTATACAAGCCGATGACAACAAAACCCAGTTCGACAATATATCAATCACGTCATCAAATGGGGGAATAATCATTCAGTTCAGTGTAGTCTAGATGTGTTTGTCAACACTAATCTCGTGTACTCGAAGATTATTCCCATAAAGAACATAAAATGGTAAACATAATGTCAGTGTTAGCCCTCCACTGTTAATACTTATTCCGTGGTTTAGTTTTGACGGTTATGTATTTTATCATTGCCGTCGAAAATGGTCGGTTCTACGAAACTGGATCCGCCGATTTTGAGTTGTAGGATTAAGTTTTGGCAACATCATTCGTCGTAGTTTATAAATTAGTGGTGAAACAAAGAATTTAACTTCCCGGTCTGCCAGCCAGGTATATCTTTTATGTTTATTTTTCAATTTACGCAGAGCTCATGTCGTTGTCACCAAAATTATTACATTGCATTTTTATTTCGTCACAGCTAGGCAAAGACCTTCCAAAGATTGATAGGCTCAGACGCCAAGAAGTTGACTAGGCTGCATTCCGTACATGAGTGAAAATATCCATGGAGATTCTTGACCGTTCTTCTCCATATGATAGAGATCTACGCTTCGAATGGGCAACTACAGTACTTTCACAGTTATCTTGTTACTGGAACTGTAGCTCGATTATAGCATGATAATTTATTTAATTAAATATTTTTAGTATTGGAAAGTGCCTGTACGTAGCCTACTCGAAATAAAGGCTTTGATTTTGATTTTAAATTTTAAAAATCCACACATGATACAGAAATGACTAGCGACGGCGCATGCTATAAAAATCCTAACCAAGTATTATTTTCGTGTGTCATCTTGAATCCCATATAACAATTAGTTAGATCCTAGTTGATAAAACCAATATTAATTTAATATACATATAATATATATTTTATATTTATTCTTTTAAATTAAAATTACATTCACAAAGGAAAGCTTATCTCTTTAAAGAGATCTCTTCCAGCTAACCTGTAAAACTGATTTGTTACAATGTTGCGTAGAAAAAATCAAAAACCATGAATATGGAAAGATCTAAAAGGGTAATGCTCCAGAATCTTACTTCACAAACAAGCGGAAATAAACCAAAAATTCGCTACATATCAAGTAACAACATAAGGAAAACTCTTCTCGAGCTTTCGTATTAATACGAGAAGTGTCTATACCCAACTGTTACCCGAAACTTCGTATTTTGTTCTCCGATTTACGAAATTGAAATCCATTTAAGTCATCGGCGTACGTTCGTTGTGTGGCAGTTGTTTGGATCAGTTAGACTTTTTCTTTTAGCTGAAATATTCGAGTGGAAATTTTGGCAATTCCCATACGTTTTATGGGAGCTGTATAATCCAATATTGGTTGTGTCGAAGACAAATGTGTCTGTCTTTTTTTTATTGCAGTAGGATATGGATGTTTGTGAGTCAATCAGTAAAGATTGATAGGTTTTTCCGTTTTTTTTTTAAACATCGGCACAAACATACATGCCTACTAACTACGAGTAGATAATTCAAATATTTGTTCCGAGCGAGAATCAATCCGTGAGGCTCAGCACAACAGTCTATCGCTCAGGCACTAAGCTAAAGTTCATGTTAGACTAAGGAAGAGTTTTTTGTTCAATGGTTAGACTATTTGTTAAATCCTGGACATTATTATACAACCATTCGTATATGATTTTGACCATAGTTGGTAACAACTGGGTCTTACTTAGGTGAGTTAGTTCGTTTATTAATTACTACAATTATTTTGTAAGAAAAACTTAATGATAGTTAAGTGTCCGTTTACCAAATTGATCAAATTATATTTTAATTTATTTATTATATTATAACTCACAATCCTTTTTCTTGACCCTTAATTTATGACCCAGTTTTTTTTTTCAAATCCAACATGAAATTTTAAAGATCAGTGCGTTAAAAAAATACAATCTCTTCAGCTATGTTATACGCTTTATAAATATAGGTATTTAAAAACATCTCGGTATTACAACAAAAAAAGAAAAGAAAAACAAACATTTCATTCAAATTTTGGTAGACAAATTAATTAAACGCATGGAATAACGAAAAAATCAAACCGATGTTTTGGAACGAAAATTCCGTTTTTCTTCTTACGTACGAAATTCAACCTGAATTTTATTCCGATTGAATTTATCCAGAATAATTCTTATTCCCACATTTATTCGCACTTAACTGTAATTGTTTTTTTTTGTAGAAAAACTACGAGTTAGATGTTTACCTCAGGGAAAGGAACTAGATTGTGCTAAGTATTACGTAGGAAAGTACTTTTTGCTTGCTTTTACAAGGAATACGTGTGAAAAATATATGAATGCTTAAACGATGTGATATGTTCTAGTATAAACGCACATATCACATCGTTTTACTTATAAGATTTATTCAGATTCAGAAGCAACGAGGAATCGAGAACTAGACCTGATTGATGGCAATTAACTAATTTTTTGTTACATAGAACTTAAAGCTAGGTCACAGGACTAGGCATGCGGGCGGTGAGTAATGGGCGACTCGCTGTTCGACCATGGACCATGCCCGGGTCGACGGCGCGTTGTGTTCCACGCGCGCCTCAAGGAGTGTCAGCATAGTGACGGGGCCTGTAGAGGGCCAAAGCCTGCTGGGGTTGCGTGACTCACAAATTACCGTGACCCCGGTACGTAAAGGGCTATTGAAGGACACCGTGGATTTTAGTCAGTCAAGTCTGACAGTCCCTCCCTGCTCTGGGTGGGAGGACTCATCTCATGATTATACCACGTTAAAAAAATATATACCACTAGATCACCACTGTTTTGTATCATATTCATCAAGTTCTAAATTGTAGTTACAAGTTTTTTACCATGGACGGTCCTCTAAGATAATCATTTTCGAGACCCATTTAAAGTGAAGGTAGGTTTCATAGCGTTGAAAAGTTAGATGAGTATTTGAAAAGCGCGGATATGATAAGTTAGATTAAAAAAAGTACTACAGAAACCCTGCAACGTCATTCGCCTTCGCGTTATGATTAATGGTATTTCAAAATAAATTAAAAATAATTATGCGGTTGATGTTCAAGAGAAGAATAGGTTAATATGAACCTTAGGTACTCAAAAAGCAATTTTGAACCACTCTTGTATGCGTTCAGTAGACCTGTCCTGGGACAGTCCATTATAATAACAAAATCAACATACAAGAAAAACTATTAAAAAGTCCAAAGTAAAACATGAAGTTCTCATCCACCTATCCCATAAACAAATTCAACCCAAAATTTATACAACGCTCCTAAAAAGCGTAAACTTTAAACCGAATTTTAGTTTTAAAAATAAAATAAAACTAAAATTTTAGACGGCATCTGTTCCGTGCTGAATTTTAAGCGCACAACCACATATCCTGGAAGTTTGTTTAGAACTAAATCGTTGCAGTAAAAACGAACAAGATAAAATATCTCCACAAGAGAATGTTTTATGCGTTTTACGGGAAGTGCATGGCGCATGTTTTGTTTCTTTCAATAGGAACACATCTGACCACTGTGTGTACTGAGGGTCTAAAATGGCCACTTTAAGCAATATGCCTAAAAGTGATTCACTGCGTGAATTAGCAATTTTTGTACCATTCTTTAAATGGTCACAGGACAAGCAGAATAGCTTGTCATATGACAAGCAATTCTTCAAATATCTGAGCATAGAGCAATAACATAAACTAAACATTACCTGGTTAAATAGCCATACTCTCTAGAAAGAGCGAAAAAAGAATAGTAATCGTAGGACCGTCTATCTCTTTCTTGTACGCCATTGAGTCTATGGTAATGTAAAGGATTAAACAATTTTAATTGACCTTTGGCTAGGGAAGGTTCAATCCATGCTGTAAATCTAAGTTTAGATATGACAAGAAATACAGCTTGAGCTATTTTATGAATGTTAAAAGAATTGCAAATAAAATTGGTGGAAATTCACGAAATGAGTTATTAGGAATATTACTTAAAGTAGCCGTTTTAGACCAGCTGTTCCCCGTTCTGTACGACGAACCTCGCAACGTGTAACATAATATTATGTGCCTTTTTGTTGCATGTATCGGATTAGCCTTGTTTGTTGCTGTTCGCAGGTTTAATACTGTACTTTGTGGCTTTCGAATTCTTTATTTATATTCGGGATTTGTTGCAGCGCTGACCTACGGGTTTATCTGAATTGGAAATTATTTAAAGCTTTTTGGAATGAAAATTAAGGAAAAAAATGGCTTTCCACTTTTCAATGATTGTATGTCATTATCTGTTTTTGTTTTTATCAGACGTATCCCATTTATACAGGAAATAATCTTCCCTGTACATTTCATTCTTCTTCAAGTTATGGTTCCTCTATTTGATTTATCTTAGGCGTCTTATGAACACTGACTGCAGTCAGTAGGATTGCAGTCAGTTTTCATGTGAAAGCGTGAATTTATGTCTTCAATTGATTTCTATTTCAAAGATTAGGTATATATCATAATGAGCTATAGAGGTTAAATTCCAATGCAAACATGACGTTTATTCTTACTCTTTCCATAGTAAATAATTAAAAATGGGCATGTGCCATTTGTTAATCTAATAGATGATACCTTTTACCATCCATGCCCGAATTATTGGAAAATTAATGCAGAAATTTGCGGTGGCCGGTTATTGCAATATATAATAAATGAATATTTAATTTATTATATTTTGCTAAATATAATAATGTGGTTTTGTGGTTCCGATAGTTT
Organism: Agrotis puta; assembly: GCA_943136025.2. Lineage (NCBI taxonomy): Eukaryota > Metazoa > Arthropoda > Insecta > Lepidoptera > Noctuidae > Agrotis > Agrotis puta. The sequence continues at coordinate 12,659,347 of OW964172.2, forward strand.
ATTGCCTTAACATAACTTTTAAAACCGTGAATTTAATAGAAATTGATTACAATTTCTGTAAACTTCACGGTTTTAAAAGTTATGTTAACTGTAATGTAAAAAATATGATTTATTTTCTTTTATAAAAGAACATAAAAATATTTTCTAAATAGTATGAGAAAAGGTTCTAACGTAGGACAAGTCATGGTTACTAGCAGCAAACTCGATGGCAAGTATCCGAAGGTTTGTAGTCTTCTTATACCAAATTCAGTCATCACTGAGTTGAGCACAGCAGTACCTACTCCACGACGTTAACAATACCAAGGACAGACACACGACGAAACAACGTCAAGCAGAAAATGACTTTACGTCATGTTATTACGACCTTCAAGCCTTTGTCAAACAGACTGGCGTGGCGAATGCGAAGCGTGACGTTTTTGTTTGTAATGTATGGAATTGTTTAAATCCAGTCACATAGAATAGCGAAAGCGATCCGATAGCGTGACAGAACTATCGGACTGACGTTCGCTTCGGTTCGGGTCGCTTCGGAAACGCTTCGCTTTCGACAGTCTGTTTGACAAAGGCATCACGGAACCGTGTTAAAAAGATATCGTGACCTCGGCTCGAAAGGAACAACCGAAGGAACTTACTGCAAAAAAGTTAAACATCTGTTGAACACTTTTCTAAAAAACTGTCAAATGCAAAACGGTATTTGACGTTGATGTAAGGTCGTTTTGTAGTTAAACTTTTTTTAGACAAGTGTTCAACAGATGTTAAACTTTTTGTGGTGTGTGGAGTATGACAGTTCCCTCCAACCAGGGCGAGAGGACTCATTAAAATTTGATGTTTTTCTACCAAATAAAGGGGACCCTAAGCAATGAAGAAAACACTAGATAGAGAAAGAGATCCTCTGATGTCAGTTGACGATGAAAACTAATCTACTCTTGCTTAGAGAGTAGATTAGTTTTTGCGTCATTTCCCTGCGACTGTTTATTGTATGCAGCGAGTCAGCATACATGACCTATTGTCGCATAGTTTTAGCTGACACTGATGATGGCATGCAATCTGAAGCGCTGTATACTAGTTGTATGAAATGAGGCTTTATTCATACTTTATTAGGCTGTCATTTATTTAATAAATGTTCAGCTTTGTTACAAACGCAGAAGATTTATATTCGTTTGGAAAATCTATATATATAAAAGGAGAACTGACTGACTGACATATCAACGTACAGCCGAAACTACTAGGGCTAGGAATGTGAAATTTTGCACACGGCTTCCTATTATAATGTAGGGGAGCACTAAGAAGGGGTTTTTGGAAATTTAACCTTTAAGGGGGTGAAAAGGGGGAATTAGGAAAGTACGTAACCCACGCGGACGAAGTCGCGGGAAAAGTGCTAGTTTTTACATATTGGGGTACGTTGATGGGCTGGCATCCTACTTAACGCTTCTGCTGAGGTCATCCTTTTGATACCCAGTCTTCAGAAATCTAGCCTGATGGCATTAAGGATTGACCCTATTACATGGAATATTAATAGAAACAAATTCTTAAGACTAAGCTCCGAAGCTGTTTCATCTCAATTTACTATAATAACGGACATTAAAGGTTTGACGGCACGACGACAAGCGTCCATCAATAACCCCCTCCCTCCCCCTTCTTCACCCCTCCCACCTGGCAATATAAATGAGAAAAAGATTAATGTGAACTGTTGGTACCAATAAATCATGAGATCTTATACCCCTACCTTATAAACGGTGCTTAGTAAAGGCTCAATGTACAGGATGTTTTTTTAACGAGGGATTTATTGGGAGGGATTCAGTCGATTTGGGATAGAATGATCAGGTAGATAACTTTCATAGATAAGTTTTGCGAGCTTAAAAGTTTAGCTCCCAACTTTTTAGTTTTCGATAGAAAAAGTAGAGAATGAAAAACGGAGATCCGAATGTGGTTGAATATATTTCATATTATTTTCGAACTGCTACAACTTAGTTGTTTTCAAGAGATCATTCAAGATATTTTTATTCGTCAATCAATCACGCGGACGGGTCAGAGAATGCGGGAAATTAGAGTAAGGTTAGCCGTTTATCCCACGATAACGGGATCTGTCCCGTGTTGTACTTTCGAGGAAACTTACGTTGATTATCGTTGAGCATCAATCACCTATAACATAATAGTGATTGATTTTGTTGAGTTGATTTCTTTCGACGTAATATCATCATCGCTGTCATCACTATCCCGCTCTATTCCCTTTCATTTGGGGTTAGCGCAGCATATCTTCTCCATCGATACTTCTCTATTTTTAATTTCAACAGTCATCTATTTTTTATTATCCTTCACATATTTTATTATTTCGGAAAACATCATCATCATTAGGTATTATCATCTGTCGATTTTTTTTTCCAGCAGTATTTTACATGGAGCGAAGGCCTATCGAACCACAACCCAGTAACTGGGAATTCTTTCGACAAACAATGACACCTGAAATACCTGAATCTGAAATACTACTTCCATAATAACTCATCCTGTACACTCGGTCTAATAAATCTTGATTTTGCGCACAGTCCATAATTCTGGGACTGGCCAGTATTTTTTTGTTCTACGTAGCGTAGGCACAATCTATTCACAATTGTGAAAGGCGATAAACTGGGTTAGGGGTCCTAGTATTGCTTAAGGGAGGATTTAGGTCTAGATTTAGGGATAGACATAAGTTTCAGTCTACGGCTTACTAAAATACGACTAAAGGGATCGTTTGAATGAAAACTCTCAAGCTCAAGTATTTCATTTAAAGTTTAGATGTTATAGAAATATAAGTGATTAAGAGGGCCTGATCTATGATCTGAAAATAACTTAAGTGCTTGAGGCTTAATATAACAGCCGCACAGGTCGATCTTCAATATTAAGCCACACTTGCCCGGGCACATCACAGACCAATCCGGATTGGTCTGTGATGGCTTCGAAAAGGTCAAAAATCCGTCCGGCCGTTGGTCCCGGCTATTCTTCTTAGATCTGTGACAATCGTTACCAAAGGGTAGTACCCAGTTATTGGGTTGTTTAAAACAGATTTATCCTTATCACAAGATTTCAAAATGATTATTTGCGATAATAATTACTGAATATTACGCGGGTAACGTTGCGGGCAAAACTTTACTACTTTGGTAGTTTATGAGAGACTTTATTCGTGTGTCAAAATGTTAAACTGAGTCCTCGAGCCCTGCAGGATACTGTAAAAGGGACAATCACACTATAAAAGACTAAAAAACACCCTAATCCGCCCTAAGCCCTTTGGGATCTAGGGTTGTGATGCTATTATTAGTTGTCAAACCCACAGCAAGTGATAAGTTATACTGTTTTAAAGGACATCATCATCTGCCTAGCCTTTTCCCAACTATATTGGGGTCGGCTTCCAGTCAAACCAAATGCAGCTGGATATCAGGTTTTTTACATGGAGCGACTGCCTGTCGGACCTCCGCAAACCAGTAACTGGGTAATGGGATACCCCATGCTAAGACTGGTTGTCAGACTTTAGAGCTTCTGACTAACAGTAACGACTGTCAAAGATGTACAAATGACAGCCGGGGCCACCGGCTTTACGTGCTTTCCGAGGCACGGAGGGAACTCGCTATGACAGGTGACCATCTGTCATAGTGAGTCGCGCTTGCCGAGGTTGGTCTGTGGATACCACTCATGCACAAACCAACCTCGGCAAGCGCGGCTTAACCCGGAAGATCTACTTGTGCGGCTGTATTTATTTAGCCACGAGCTCCTCCTACTGTTTTAAAGGATAAAATCTGAAATGATGACTTTTGGTATCGATCGAACTTGAAATATAGTGAGGTCAAAAATACTTCCCATCGCATACAAAGCAACGTTTTACCCAAAGGGTCTCGCCGGGTTTCCATATGAAATCTGCACTGGCGTCTTTTTTGACATTGGTGCCTTTAATATGTTGCTAGTAGTTTAAAATAATTTTTGGCCAATCATCAAACCCCTAACTCCATTCGTTTTTGGAAAATGAGGGTTGCAACCCCTAACTTCAAAATTATTTTTCTACGAAACTATGATAGATATTCGCATGAAACCAACGCGACATAAAAGCTCTTAATTAGCTTTACATTCCATATTTTTTTTATAATTTTTTAAATAACTTTAGGGCTGCAAAAAAAATATTAAAAAAAGTAGGGGTGGTTTTTAGTAGCTATTTCTTGAGGTACCACGACCAAAAAAAAACCGTATAATCAGTACGTATCCAACTATAATATGTAATAATTACATAGATGTGAGATAGGTGGAACATATTCAAAAAAATAAAAAATGTATGTAAGTGGACACATATTGAATTCTAGCTAATTCAATAAAAGTCACTTAAATTAAAATTAAAACAGCATTTTCCATGAAATATTAATCTTTTATTTTCCATATAAATTATTGAAATAATTTAATCTTTGTCACTATTTTCTTCTATAGTTGTAGTGATATTTGTAACATCAAATATACTAGTCAAAACAAAATAAGGGCCACCATGTATTTTTCGTATTCTAAAAAAATTGTAAGTTTTGGGGGTTAATAAATGATCAAATTAATTCCTCCCCACACCATCACATTGGGACCCCCAAATCTGTCACTTTCGTGGATACAAGCATCCGAAAATCGCTCACCTTCACGTCTCCATACCCTAATGCGGCGTTCGTCACTAAAAAATTTGACTTTGCACTCATCTGTAAACAATACTGTGCTCCAATCACTGATGTCCCAGTCCAGATGCAGCCTTGCGAATGATAATCGGTTTGCACGATGAGCGCTTGTCAATGGAATCCGAACTACGTATCGTCTAGAGAACTGCTGGTCCTCATGCAATCGGTTTCTAAACGTTTGGTCACTAACCCGCGTACCCGTCGCCTGGCGCAAGCGGTTTTGTAAGGAGCGGGCGGTAACAAATCGCTCTCTGCGCGCAGTCAAGCGCAAGTAGCGGTCTTCCTGTGAGATGGTTGCTCGAATTCTGCCAGATCCCCGTCTCCTGGTTACACTTCCAGTCTCTTGAAATCGATTCCAAGCATTTTGGATCGCTCGCCGTGAAAATCCTAGCTGTAGCGCCACAGAGCGCTGCGAGTGTCCCTCCTGTATCAATGTTATTGCTCTAGTTGCGGTTGGCAGGTCCATATGTCTTCGAATCCTCGGCATAGCTCTACCAAAATGTTTATTTACGCTTTAATTTAACAAAAGTCCAACTGTTCACGAAAGAATCCAATCTTTGAATGACTTTTAAGGTCGTCTCGAAACGGGATAAAATTAAGTTGTTACAAAAAAATTATGAAAGACTACCCACTGTAAAAAAAATCAATTGGTATGCTCACACAGTGTTTGTAAACACTTAAGGTAATACCACACAGAAGAATTAGTCATTTGAGAACGCTTTAAAGTTAATAAATCTGTCCAGATGTCAAAATAAACAAGTGGCCCTTATTTTGTTTTGACTAGTATATATGTGTTAATATTTCAGCGGGCTTGATGATCTTCGATTTGTAACGGCCATGTGACAAATAATAAATTATTGATGCTACATGTGAGCAACAACCTACATTTGATATGTTAAACATATCAAATGTCACAAGCGGTATGTTACCTCGCTGAGCTGCTGGATAGTGACAACAATATTAATATTGAATACTTAAAAGAAAATGATTATATAATAAGGATGAAAGTTCGTTCTCGACACATCAATAGCAAAACATATCAATGTTTTATTGAATACGAACCAAATATGAACAACTATAAGGGCATAAAGAGATACACCTGTGATTGTGCTAATGGAAATAGGACTATAGGTTGTTGCTCACATGTAGCATCAATAATTTATTATTTGTCACATGGCCGTTACAAATCGAAGATCATCAAGCCCGCTGAAATATTAACACATATATTTGATGTTACAAATATCACTACAACTATAGAAGAAAATAGTGACAAAGATTAAATTATTTCAATATTTTTATATGGAAAATAAAAGATTAATATTTCATGGAAAATGCTGTTTTAATTTTAATTTAAGTGACTTTTATTGAATTAGCTAGAATTCAATATGTGTCCACTTACATAAAATTTATATTTTTTTGAATATGTTCCACCTATCTCACATCTATGTAATTATTACATATTATAGTTGGATACGTACTGATTATACGGTTTTTTTTTGGTCGTGGTACCTCAAGAAATAGCTACTAAAAACCACCCCTACTTTTTTCAATATTTTTTTTGCAGCCCTATAGTTATTTAAAAAATTATAAAAAAAATATGGAATGTAAAGCTAATTAAGAGCTTTTATGTCGCGTTGGTTTCATGCGAATATCTATCATAGTTTCGTAGAAAAATAATTTTGAAGTTAGGGGTTGCAACCCTCATTTTCCAAAAACGAATGGAGTTAGGGGTTTGATGATTGGCCAAAAATTATTTTAAACTACTAGCAACATATTAAAGGCACCAATGTCAAAAAAGACGCCAGTGCAGATTTCATATGGAAACCCGGCGAGACCCTTTACATACAACTGTCAAAGAAAACTGAAAAACCGCGCCCAGCTTTAATGTGGTTCAACCAACAAAACGTTCTCAATGAAGCTACTCTCAACCATTTCCTCAAAACATTAACTTAAACTGTTCAGCGACCGAAAGGGAATTATGAAAGTGCTAGATAGTAATTAAGAGCAAATAATTTCTACGTGAGGCAACTCAAAGGCTGGCGTTGCCAATTACAGCAATTAGCGTTTGTTTGCGAATTGTTCTAAATTGATAACTGACTTACGAAGAGTTTTGACGTTTGTTGCTATTTTATTCTCCGTTTCATTAGAAACTTTTGGCCATGACTTTGCCCGTATGTATCGTAGAGGAACGACGGCATCTAATTATGTAAATGACAAGTTTGCGAGGATGTCTGTTTGTGTGTTTCTTACTCTTTCATGTAAAAACTACTGAATGGATATAGACGAAATTCGGTACACGGATAGTTTATAAACTGGATAGTTTTTATTGCGTTTTTATATTTCTTTGAGATATTCTTCCGAGTTTTAACGAGTCAAGCCGCTGGCAACAGCTAGTTGTAAATATTTTATGCGTATTAACGTCAGCATCGCGAATATTATAGCTTTACTGTGGAATGTAAAATTCGATTGTGCGCAAAAAGCTTTAGCTAGGCATAGTTACTTGTGTGCCAGACAAAAAATAAATAACAGATGCAATAAAACAGTAAATAGTAATTTAAATAACAGTTAAATGGAAAATTTTATATTAATATAGTAATAGAAGCATTGACGACGAAGTAATACCAATATAAAGGTTTCTGAAATCTAATGTAGTATCATTAAATTAGAAAAATAAATAAATACATATTTCTTTTCTCAGAAGTCTAATTTCACCGAATAAAGTTACAGTTTTAAGTTTTTAGCAAGCATTAATTTTAGCACCGACATCATCCATCTACTTAATTTCAAATAGTAGTCTGGCATTCCACACATACCAACGTGTTCCAGGCTAAATACTCCAGAGGTGATAAAATTGCATTACGAATGCCAAAAACAACGGTGCAGCACAGCAGTTATACTTCAAAATAATACTATGCTACTGCACCGCATAAATCTCTGTACACACTACGCTACTGTGATATTATCGGTTTACAAGCACGTAAGGCAAAGCAGGATTGTTTTTTGTTCAAACCAAGAACAACGTAGATTTTTGGATACATAAAATAATTTCTACGTTGGTTGCTTTTAGTTAAGTACGTTAATAGTGTGATCTATGCTTAAATTTAAAAAGTCAAATAACTGTCTGTGTACAAAGTGTAAACTCAGCATAATTTAAATTTATATTTAAACAAAGAGTGAATTTTGGAAGTCGACAACATCACGTTCACATTTTTTTTTACGTAGTAAAATCATCAAATGAGTCCTTCCACCCAGGGCAAAGCGGAAGGGACTGTCAGACTCGTACTGACTAAAATCCACGGTGACCTTCAATAGCCCTTTACGTTCCGGGGTTACCGTAATTCGTACAGTCCCGCGACCATCACGTTCACATAGCTCCTATTTAGTTCAGTAACATTTCTAGCTTTTTCATCTAGTACGTCAGTCTGTCTACAATATCGTGATTGAAGTGAAACACACGAATACTAATCCGACATCACGTGACCATTGATATTATAACAAGCTTGTCGTGTCCATTATAATTACATAAATGTTAAAAAAAAATACAACTCAGACTGGCGTTAACGCAGCACCATAAATTTATAAAAAAATAAGTGATTTTACGTTAATTATAAAAGTAATTAAAAGTATTTTTGACTCTTCATTTATTTAATTATGATTTTTGACTAAAAGTGGATTATTAATTAACACTTTAAAATTGTCTATGTTGCATAAAAAAATAACAATGAAAAACAACAAAATTAATAATGTACATTTCAAATTTAATACACAGTTACTCAGTGAAATTAAATAATAAATAGCCGAGGTAGCTAATAAAATGCTTGCAGCATTATTTACAAAAAACTCCGAGGTGTATCCAAGACCGGGTTTGTGGGTACGAACTACGAACACAATTTTTCATTTTGCTCCGGCGTCAGGACAAAGAGGAATTTTAATGCAATTTAGTAGTCGCATTGTAACCAAGAGCTGTTGGCATTTTTACAGCACACGGCTTACGAAAGGTGTCATGAAGAGAATGGACCTAAAAAAATAATTACTCACTCGTGTCGGTGATATTATAAGTAAGGCTTGCATTTTTAAAAAGGGTTAAGAGAGTTCGTGTATGAGGAGGGCTAAAAATTTTCGCCATCATGAAATATTTTGTATCGAAATGTTGAGTGAAGTGCGCTGGTTTAAATATAAAATGGTAGCTGTTTTTCAAAGGAGAAGGTATATTTTTGTGTACCTAAAATTAAGGTTTGGAATAATTTTAACATGTCAGTCAAAAATTACTCGGGAAAATTGGCTTTGATGATTGAATGAAAAAGCTAAACTTAGAAGTGTCATGGAAATAAAGAAATAAGAACGTTTAGGTATTTGACATGTTGAAATTGGAAAAAGGACGACTTTTAAGCCTTTGTCAAACAGGCAGGCGTGGCGAATGCGAAGCGTGACTTTTTTATTTGTAATGTATGGAATTGTTTGAATCCAGTCACATAGAAAAGCGAAAGCGATCCGATAGTGTGACAGAATTATCAGACTGACGTCTCGTATCTGTTCGGTATCGCTTCGTACTCGCCTGTCTGTTTGACAAAGGCATTAATGTTTTTGTGACGTAAAGTAAACGAGAACATTTACGTTACTTTGATGGAAGAAATTAGTTCCTCGTTCGAACTTCGTTTAGGAAAATGAAAAAGCAACTGTAATTGCTTTTTCATTTGCCTAAATGTAAACACCGCACGTCATACGTTAAAATACATAAAACGTGTGCTAATTGTTGTTGATATTTAGCGATATCTGAGAATATAATTTTTGGTGTTGAGAAAACGAGACAGCTAAAATAAAACTCACACGTACAATTGACCATTTTTGTAATCTTTTCGTTCTACAACGTTATTAATATTCTTCGTTTTTTTGTTACAGTTGTCAGCAACATTGCTGGTGTTTCTCCACCTTACGATGAACGTCGTCGACGAAGGACATGCTGTCAATCCTAGTGAGTATTTAATTTGATGTTATTTTTTAATTTCTGCATACTGATATCAAAACTGATTTAAGTTTTAAGTACTTCGTACTACGAGAGGTCAGCTTGAAACCGAAATGTTAGCACGTCAGTACGATATTCTTTAAAAAACTTCAAAATAACAATGCTCTCATAAAAAGCGTGTCGTATTTATAATGGTTAATCACTCTGACCTTGTGAAATGTACATTATTAGGGTCAGCTCACACCAAGAAGCGTCGCGGCGCGATGAGACGGAACGATACTGGAAATATGTATCTTTTCGTGTAGTAAATACTCGTGAAGTTAGATTTTGAGTCGCTCTATTGAATGTGCGCGCAGCGTCACGTCTCGGTGTGAATTGACCCTGAAATTTTGACTTAACAATCTTAATTCATATATTTAATTGTTATTTATAAGAAAAACGCAAACTTTAAACGGACAATTAGCTGAAATAAAAACACCACAACATTGGCTTCACAAAACACGGCGAAAATAGCTGAATTACCTTCCGTTTAATCCAATTATCCCGTCTTTGTAAGCCATTAAAAAGGGAAGTTAGGAAACTCTTTCCCTCCTCTGCATTTTATCGTCTGATTAATTTCATTGCGGTTAGTGCGAACAGTAACTTTGCGAGGGACACTTTACAACGGACACTTGTTTTTAATGATCTTCTCGCGCTTGGACATGTTTCACTAACTTTTTATATCGGAATTTTGCATAAAAATGCCTGTAGCTCTTTAGAAAAATTGCTGAGGTTTTCGACTTTTGTAAGATTACTGAATTTCCTATGTCCGCTGTGTAGTTTTAAGTTGTGATTAGCTACTGCCCGCGACGTTGTCGCGTGAATGCGTTGAAGAAATCAAGGTTCACTGCTCGTTCCTCCTAGGTGGTAGCGTGGTAATATGTAGCGTATATGAGTAGTCCACTTGCAAAAACCGCTAAGTTAAAAAAAAAGAAAAACAGATAGTGCGATTAAATAGATTACCTAAAGCAAAGATAATAATCGACCTAATCGATTTCCTTTTTTTTGTAACTTAGCAGTGTCTACAAGTGGACTACTCGTATATGTTGACCCGACTTCTTAATAATATTCGTGCCAAAGAAGTAAATCCATATAGTAAGTGTAGAAATAAAACCATCCAGTACTTTTTGAGTTTATCCCGGACATACATACTGTCAAACAGACAAATTCTGGCTTCGGTATCGATTGTAGATCACACCCCAGGTATTTAAAAAACAATATTCAATGTACAGTTTTGACTTTCCTACCATTTTATACGTATCTATATCTATAGATATTAAATACAGCCTTCACGAGACTGTCTTCAAGGTTAAGCCGTGCTTGCCTTAGTTGGTCTGTGGATGGTTGACTAACCATTAGATACGGGGGGAACGTGCTCTCGTGTCTCGAGCACTCTCAGACTCTGCTCTATGCGATTGATCTTGACTGCCATTTGTAGATTTTAGTCATTGACATGATATTTGCCACTATAGGTGGTAAGCTCCTCTATTATACGAGAGCTCCTTTAATAAAAAGTTAGTTAAATTAAATGATTAAATAGTAAATTTCCAAAGAATTGATTGAATTATTCAAGTTTAACTCCAATTTCAGGGGCCGTTCACCTTTTTATAACTTCAAACCCATCCTGAAAGTAGTTTCTCCACAGTCATACATTATACGTGGTCTCTAAATCGGGTTGCTTTTGTTGTTTGATACTTAAATCCGGGCTGAACCGTGCATTTGACACAGAAACCCGGACTTACCGCGATCCAAACGCAATCATCCAGCTTAACTTCACCGGGTAATTCTGGCTGTACAAGTTAAAGCGTAAATAACGAGCGACAGAGGAACCAGTAAAGGTTTTTTAAGAGCACGGTTCATATAAATTTTCTAGTCCCCATTTTTCTAAATGAATGAACCGATTTTAAGGAAATTTCTCACATTTAAGCGGAATATATTAGGTCTAAAAATTTATCGGAGAACATTTTCAAAAAATTGCCAATCAACGCAGCATATTGCTCTCCTCTGGACATAGGCCTCTACCAGGATGCGCCACATCACCCTGTTCTCTGCCTTCCGCATCCAGTCTGCCCCAGCCAATTTCTGAATGTCAACAGTCCTAAATGGGATGCGTCCCACACTACACGGCATTAGACGGCAAGGTTGGCGGAGTGGCTTAGCGATCGACTGCTACTCTACTCCTAGAAAAAATATCCTCGGAAAATTACTCGAGGAGAATTAAAAAAAAAAACACTCCACTTATAGATACGCAGCAAAAATATGGTTACAGGTAAAGGCCTTTTTTCTATAGAAATAGATTTTTACAAGTATCTCGTAAATCATATCTTTTTAGACCTTTGCATCCTGTACAAAGGTCAAAAAAGTTATGAGTTAGTTCAAGCGTTTGAAGTTTCAGTAATATCGGCTCGGTTTTTTAGAAAAATAAGGTCTAAAAAGTTTGTATGAAATGCCTTTTTTCCGTAGGTACACGCTCTTCACTCGTTTGAGTATTATAAGCTGTTGGTTAACTTGGCTATTAATATTTTAATGTTAGATAAAGTTATCCTTTGATCAATCACGTGAGAAAGTTTCGAGAAGCGATCGACGTTGTCAGAAGCAAACATGAGCGGTTGTTTAAGAATTTATTTTATTAATCCCTACTATAATTATCTGAAGTTATTATTCTGCGCTGCTTGATACCAATATAATGATACTTAGGTACTTTTTTAAAAATTTAAATTGATTTTGCAGTTTCGACTATTAGTCCCGTAACCCTGTCGACTATAGTCGGCAGTTGTAATATATATATTAGGCGGGGGCTAAGCGAAGCCACGCGCAAAAGTTGGTTTAAAGTGTTAATCAATGTCAAAAAGAGATGATTAATTGGTCATGAAGACAAAAAAAAAAAAAAGTTTAGTGAGACTATTTCACTGTGGTTAAAAAAGTCTCATAAAATCTAGCTAAAGGTATTTCATTGAATACATAATATAAACATCGTGAAATGCTTAGAAATAATGATACATGCACTTCATAATGTGCCCAGTAAAAATCAGACTAATCGTTATGAAGATCCGCCGACGAAACGCACAATTCGTAGACTAACACGAAGTAAATTCACTAATTAAATTTACAGTGACCGTGCGAATAACATTCACAAACACTTTGAATAACAACAATATCTAAATTTAACTTAAATACCAGAATACCCAAACTCAAGTACTTGGGATTATAATAATAAATATCTAAACTTACCCTGTATCCGTTTTGAAGTTGGCCCAAAGGATTTATAACCATGTTCTTTTATTAGTAAAACTAGTAATAATTTATTATTAAATGAAATGACCGGAATTATGTATAACTGTATATATCCCATGGAAAGTAAAGATAATATAATATAAATAGGATTACAGAATAGGTATATAATTATAACTATTGTAATTAATTATATATGACTTTAATATCGAGCTAAAAATATTTGGAATTTTTTAATCGAAATTTCGATTTGGAAATTGCAAAGCGTTTCATACAGAATAGAAAGTAGATATGGTTATTCTCTTCTAATTGTTTCTTTTCTAGCATTTTTGGTTCCGTATGCTACACCCGGAATCATAATAACATGTGTAGATGTAGCCGACGTGATGACAATAGTGTATGCCGACGATTAGTACACTCACCCTACGTGCGTGCCATTGCAATGCGGAAAAACAGTCAATATACCCGAGTGGACGATGAAGCGAACAGCTACCCTAATAGCTTCGTGTTGTTGTTATATTTTTTGCTGTAAAAACAATTTTGAATTTCAGTTTTATGTAAAAAGCTTTGTTTTAATTGCAGCTTTTATAGGGTGAAATATCGTCAAAATGGTTTAAAAAAGTAATATTTAAAATCCTGGTTTTGAATTTTAACTATTTTTAATACACATTAACGGCGTTGCGGCCAAGTCTTACCAAGGCGTCTTTAGTACTGATTCAGAAAGTCTCAGATCCAAGTCCTGCTCGTAACCGTATTTATATATCCACAAAAAAATCATTTTTGAATTTTAAGTTGTCCAATTTTAAACCGACCTCTTACTTCGTTTAAGATGGGCTTAAATTGTCAAAATTGGTTGTAGGCATTAAGTTTAAAATTTAAATCCCACTTCTAAAACTACTTACCGCTTGGCAGCTTTAACTTAATGTCAAAACCTTGAGATAAATGACGAAGCTTTATCCATTTTTCAACTTCTATTCCATTTTATCACAATAAACTAGGGGCCCAAGTCAAGTCAAACCCAGATTTCTGCCTACTAGAACCGATAACTGTACAGTTTTAATACATACACGCTAGGGCTTGCCTGTCGGTTATGCATGCAAGGTTAAAACCATAATGCATACCCTAAAGTGTATAGCCTCCATATGTCAGTTACTCGTTATTTTGTCATTATGTGCGATTACCATTTTATGCCATTTCTTTCAATGTAGTATCCGTGGTTGATCATTGGAAAGTCAGAATAAGGCCATTAGTAGAATGCCAAACTTATCAAAATCAACAATTTTAAAATCAATGGTTGACCATTCTGCCACTATTGTAATAACAGACTAGACCCCCTGGGTGTTTTATATTACTGGATATTATTTATAGACTTGAAAGCATTAAGTCTTTATCGTATTACAAGGTTTTCATTCGCCGTTGCGCTAAACCTCATCACTCATTCTTGCTCGGCTGCAATCGAGTAATGAATTAACTTCCGTTCTGTTGTGCTAATTAGCTAATAATAAACCAGCTGAATATGTAGTGAATGCGTTATTCAGTGTGTCCGGTTTCGGTCTGTGCAAACTTAAAGGGGAGGTAGCTTTCTCAATTCTGTCAATAAATGCATGTGAGGTCGGAAACCAACTCCCTACTGAACTCGTGGCACTTTGTCTCTCCCACATTTATTCGTTTTTATTACTTTACAGATGAATAGAGTCCCCAGTCCAATATTTATGACTATATGTCTATGATCCTTTCTAGTAATAGGTTGCTTTGAATATGTGCGTATTCTGGAGATTTTTTTACGCAGCACGAGCTTTTTTATTACTTTTCGTTATTAAACAGCTTATGTTAAGAAAAAGTAACAAAATTTCTTTAAATTTTAATATCAAATGAAACCCTACGGCCAGTTACTTTGGAGGCCCATTCCTAATAGACGCTACTCCATAAGGTTGAAATTCGAGTAACACAATTATGTAGCATTCAAGCTTATTCATAATGTGAGTAAATAAAGAGCGAAACCAGTAGAAGATAACACGCTAAGTGCTTTTGTCTGTCGGTTTTCTGACATGTGAACAAATATTAGTAGTGAGTTTCCTTATTCAACCAGGAAAATTCGCATTTGTGACAATCACCACCGCTTTTGGCGAGTGGTCTCGCTTTGATAATAATTTCCTACTGTTCTATTAGTAGCGCAATATCTTGATCTAATGTTTGGTTGCGATAAATTGACATAATATACGGAGTTTACTTGGGAGATTCTTCAGAAAAGTCAAATAACAGATGCATATGCATCTGTATCTAAAAAGGTCAATTTTGCAGAATTGTAATTAAAATCGTGATTTCACGCCCACTCCTCGGCTCGTATTGGTCATAGCGTAATACTTATTGCTTGTTGCGTTCCTCTACAAATGGATCAAATATTCGAACCAGTGGATCCTGAGATAAGCGCGTTCAACTAAACAAACAATCTCTTGAGCTTTATAATATTAATATGGATAAAATTCTAAAACAGTCAAGCAATAGAATTTAATATACCATTTTAGTCTGTGAATAGATAATATAGTTTTGTTGATGTTTTATTATTTGTTGGTCCTTTCAAAATATTTGTTAAATTTTACAACTACATGACGTGCAAAAAATATTTGGTGAACACAAATATTGCAAAACTAATAGCACAGCATAGTAGAGATAGAACGTGCATTTTTTTTACAACAGTACGATTTCGTTTTTCATGCTATAAAATAAAATTGTATAAACCGTAACAATGTCTATATTTTGCTCTAAAATTTTATGTTCATAATAGGTAGAATAAAAATTGACGATAGGTTTGTATGTTATTTTTTTTTTTAATATTTTGTTTTATATTCCTTTTTAACCACCCACCGCGCCGTCGCAAACAAAGGGGTTATGATCTTGAAACGGCTTAATCGACTTTGAAGACTTAGCTTACACATTTGATCACATATTGTTGTACCTGCCAGAAATGTGTTCAAAGATTTGATCACTCTTTTGAGCTCACAGTTTTCAAATAAACTTCACAAAAGGTGGACGTCGATTTTGTCAACGCTGTTTATTTATATTATTCATATGCGTACTCCACACCATCATTAGTTTGTTCAGCCACAAATTATACAGGTTCATGCACGACAACTCTCAATGGCGACCCTCGCGTAACTGGGCTTCGCGGGAGTGTGCCAGGTACTTAAACATTTGAACTTTGATCCATTTGATGTGCGAAAAAAAAGGACATGGAATGGCAAAGCGCACTTGTGTGTTCAAACATGTGACAGTAGTATCAAATGCCCGTGCCACACATTTGAACTCTTATTTAATCAGATATTGGTAGAAAACTTTCAAATAAAAAGCCGCAATTTAAATTCATTCACCCGTTGAAGACATACGAAGAGTTACGAAGAGAAATCTCTTCTAGCTCTTCATGTAGTTTAATTCGCCAACAAGACACACATTATAAATTAATCTAAGTAAACATCTACACAGTAACAATACCACAACACAACCGTTTTCGCTTCCTCATCAACAACCAATCACAGTTCATAGGATTACGATAAATGGCTATACAGTATCCGACACGAAATTTGACGCTATCGTAGCTATATCAACTGGTATTGTGAATTAATCAGTGCTTAGACACCGTCGCAATCAATCCCTATTATAACTCAGTAAGCAATGGACTGAGGCTAGGAGTATTAATAAGCAGTAACTAGCCTTTTATGTGCTCAGTGCGAGCTTCTTTAACTGCACCCTGGTCTGGGCAATTGCGGTCCTGGTCTAACCATTTCTGCGCTTGGGCACGTTTGGTACACCCCTATTTCGGTACTGTAAATAAATCAACCTACCTTTAATACTTGGTAGATACTGTAAGGACTCATATATGTACAATACAATTAGATATTGGACAATAGCTCGAAAGGCTGTCTTCTATTATTTATTTTGTAAAAAAATGCTTCTCATGTTTTTTATTGGCAAAATTTTACATTATTTAATAAGTCATGCAGAGGTTGCATCGTTAAGTTGATATATACACAAATGCTTTATACGAATAGTTCTGTATATGTATTTCTGCAAATTTATATACCTAAGTGATTGCCAGTCAATTAAAATTATTTATAATCTGGGGGCACGGCAGTGCCCCAGCCAAGTCTCGAGCAAAACGGGCACGGCCGTACCACCTTTTCTCGATGCGATTCGCGGCTGTTTCGCCCCCCCTATATCTTCGACGTGGACAAAGCTAGGAGTTTAGGTTTTCGGTGAATAATAGTAGGCATTAGAACAAGCTTAAGTTCGAAATTACATGCCAATTGAATTAATAGTTTAGGAGTTACGGTCGATCAAAGTTACACCATTTTGTCACTCACTGACTCACTGACTAGTAGAAATAAAAAACTAGTAAAAATCTAAGGTACTTCTAGCAGACTTAGAAACTTCAAATTTTGCACCATTACCCACATATAAAGGAAAAATTATAAAAACATTAAAAAATAATATACCATAGAAAACAATTTTATATTTGCGGTTTGGCAAGAACATTATGTATGGATTTTGACTGCATTGTTAACTTTGTTCGTTGTTTAAGTATTCAATTGGATGAATAAATACATAGAATAGAAAAGAATAATATAAATGTAATACATAGACTATAATTAATTAATACATAAAGTTCATAATTCATTAAATTAATAAAGCTAAAACTCCATTGTATGGCGATAAATTTCGATTGTATGCGCGCTCGATAGATGGCGTTGTACCTGTTTGAATCGCGCTATGGTTTCGTTACCGAGCGCAGTATAAGTAGTACTTTAAAATAATTCGATAATTTTCATTTGATAGCGCCATCTACCTATGAAAAACCATTTCGAAACTAAAAAAATATTGTAGCTATATTCGGAGAACTTAAGTTAGCCGGATTAGATAGTAGATTTATTATTGTTATTGAAACAGTTATTTAGGCAAAAAGTTTATTAAACACACAAAAAATAAATGAGATCCCACCAAAAACATTAAAAGTAAAAAAATGCCAAGTCTCTCGATGCAGTCTTTCCATCGTAAAAAGTTTTGAGATCTCATAGAAGCCAAGTCCTATTCAAATTATTTTGTAGTTATAAATCAACATTTAGTAATTGTATCAATAGTTTTCTTTATATTATAATTATAGTGACTTGGCAATGAGCACAAGAAGAAACAAAACGGCATATTTGGAGTTGAAAGTCACACACCGCATGCGTAAACATTAATATCACAAAATTAATTTTCTTTTGGTTTATCCGTGTCGTCCCAACCGAATTTCGGCAACGGCAGTCAGTCTCATCCAAGTCTATTAAACTGCGCAGGACATAAATTATAATGCACAAGTGTGTACGCAAACACTAGTGTTAGTGTACTCTCGGTACATTTACTTTCATAAAGCGATGGCCCGTAAGGTATTTTTTATTATTGTATTGGAGCATGTAGTCGGTAGTGGCCATCATGATCCACACGTAACAAATAATCTGATCACAGGTCTCGTCAGTAACATTTGCACATAATTCCAGGCAGCAAGCAGCTTTTAATTGGTGCTCATTGCCAAGTCACTATAATTATAATATAAAGAAAACTATTGATACAATTACTAAATGTTGATTTATAACTACAAAATAATTTGAATAGGACTTGGCTTCTATGAGATCTCAAAACTTTTTACGATGGAAAGACTGCATCGAGAGACTTGGCATTTTTTTACATTTAATGTTTTTGGTGGGATCAAGTATTCTATATTAGGTTTTCGTCGAAGTGCTCATTTTATAACCATTTAAAATACTATTTGTGTATCTTACGATCACATCAGCTAAAAGTTTGTATAACTCATATTTTAAACTAAATCCCACATTTCCATTAAGATTAATCTTAAACACATCTCTGTTTGACTACCATACACTTAAACGATTTTAGCGCCAAAACACACAAGTTAATGGATAAATTCGATAAACCTTTATCGATACGCACCACCACTACTCTATGTTTGCTTTCTCGATGGCAGTGTTGGGTGCGTAAACATAGCGTGAGACGACCCTCAACTGCTTATACGAAATTCTACTCTGTAGTTTCAACGTTAAGGTTGATAATTGTGTGTAGCTTAGCCATAATTCGCCGACCATTGGTTATTGCGATGCTTCGTTTAGAGTAAAGAAACCCTTTGCAACGTCGCATTTGGTCTGCGGTTCGGGGACTAGGTTTTGTGGATTGTCATGTCGGCATGACCGCGTGTGAATTATGATCTGGGAAATTAGAGGCTGTAGTTTTACAACTACAGCCAGCAACTACAGCAGTAAGGTCTGCATGCAAATTAGCATCCGATATATGACTTCGTGTTATATTATGTGAAGCTATGTTCGGTGTGAGAATTTTATTGCTATTGTAGAAGCAATGCAGTGGTAGACGACCACGGCGTCGGACGTCGCGAGACGATGTCCGGCCACCGTAGGCGCGGGCATGCGGGCGGCGAGTAATGGGCGACTTGCTGTCCGACCATGGACCATGCCCGGGTCGACGGCGCGTTGTGTTCCACGCGCGCCTCAAAGAGTGTCAGCATAGTGACGGGGCCTGTAGAGGGCCAAAGCCTGCCGGGGTCGCGGGACCAAGGGATTACCGTGACCCCGGTACGTAAAGGGCTAGTGAAGTACACCGTGGATTTTAGTCAGTACAAGTCTGACAGTCCCTCCCGCCCTGCCCTGGGTGGGAGGACTCATTTGATGATTTTACCAGGAAAAAAAAAAAATATTGTAGAAGTAATAATACTCGTATAATGTAAAGTTTTATATATTTATACACAATAACGTCTGCGTCGCATTTTTGTTAAGATTTTAGAGGAAAGAAAGTAAAACATGTACTCGTAAAACAAGGGAATAAAAGATTCAGCTTCAAAACGAGTGTGTTGCGATGGCCTAATTGGAAAGGCGTATGGAGCTCTTATTCAGATGACGCGGGTTCGAGTTCATTCGCAGTTGAATTTTTCTTTCCTTAAAACTCTTTAAAATATAATTTACAGTTTAAAGTGCTCCATTTCTGTTTTCTGCTTAAAAACCTAAGATATTCGAGATTTTTGTATCATACTACTAAAATGTCTGAAGTATTTTCATCTCAGAGGAAATAGTTGTTTGTGGAAAACGTAGAACTTTGTAAAAAAGCTTTTTTTGATAAACAAGTAACTCCTATTAAAATACCAAGAAGATTTTTCTTTCTAAAGTTTCTTGATACCTTAAAGAAATGTCGTGGAAGAAGGTTCCAAAACCTAAATTTAAAATCAGATCTTCAATAAAAGCTACTTTTTAACATCAACAAGGTTTTTTCACAACAATAATGAACTCGCTAATATAAATATCCAATCCAAAATGAAATAGGAACCAACCTAATTGCAGCCGTTGCGCCGAAATGGGTCGTGCGCATTTTTGGTGGGCGAAAAACAAAAGTTTTATTGGAGTGGAGCATTCAACACAGGAGAGCCGTTTCAGCTTTTGAGCAGGTTAATGTTCATCACAGGAAACAAGGGAGCCGGGCGAAAATTCACTGCACTTTGTACATATACCCGGGGATTTCGCGCAACTCGGCCGCAGTTTAGGGCGTTTTTTGTATGGCCATTATACGAATCTGCGAACTGGCCAGTAATAATTGACTTTTTTAATCTACTTGGCTTGCTTTGCATTTTTGAAAAGAGAATATGACCTCTTTGCCTACCCTCTTTCGCCAACCTTTGTTGTCCTTTAACTGTTTATTCTGCTTACAGCTCCAATCAAAAACTATTCTTATTTCAATAGAAATAACATTTTATTTTGTTTTCATAGATTTGTCGGTGGCAGTAACACAACGACAACCATATTTTTTATTTATTTAGCCGTCTTATGACTTTCTGGGGCAGTCAGTGGTAAAATAACTGATTGCGAGAAGCCTAAGGCCTGAAATGCAAAAGGGTAAGTTTTTATTCAGTATGAGTCTAACACTTCCTTCTGCTGCACACGGAGCGGACGAAATCAATTGATGATTTTCTATCCCATAAAAAAGGAATGATACCTCCGAAGGCTGGTAGTCCAAAAAAAGGCAGGTCCCCTTTATGTCCTACTTCTATCATTTCGACACTGGTAGCTTCGTATTCTGCTGCCCGTTTTGCACAACTGTTCGGCGGTTTTTTGTGAATCTATTGTGAACTTTCGTGACTGCAAACTGACCGGTATTGCTCGATAGTTATGGCTTTTATTGGTTGCGTTCTAAGCGGGGCAAATGGATTGTCTGCAGTACTGTAGTTACCATTTTTGGAATGGAAATGTGAACTATTAAGCGAATTCTCTTTGACTGTGTTGGATTTTGGAAGGGTGTGAGTTTGAATGTTGTTGTGGTTTGATACTCATCGGAGTTTCGATTACAGCAGAATTACCAATACCAGATTCATCATGACTTTTTGTGGCATAAAGTAAACCGTAACTCTCACGTTAATTTGATGGAGAAAAATTTTTCCTCGTTCGTACACTAGACACGCTTTTTAATTTTCTCGTACAATAAACGCATTAAATAATTCAAGTTAGCTGTAAATTAAATATAGAAATCTTGTAATAAGGCCTCAGCAGGCAAAAAAGGTTTTTTGGGTTTTTGGTCGTATTGGTCAACGTAGCCTATACTTAGATGCCTTAAACATTAGGGGTATCCCTCACGCGTTAACGACAAGACCGTTGCAGCAATTTTTGAAAACCCGTTTTGAAGAACTCGGGCTGTTGTGGCTCATTCGGAAAACTTCGGAAGGGAGCTTATTCTAAAACCTAATCATTTAATTTAATGAGAGAGACTATCATACAGTTAATCACTATCTTCAAAATGAAATAACACATTTCTCTTATTCACACAGACAATTCAACAAACAGCCTTCAAAGTTAAGGAACAGAAAGCATCATTATATAATATTTAGAGAAGAAAAATAAGCAATAAAGTGTGGGCCACATTCGACCCGATATGGGCGTATGATGAGCGGGCATCGCTGAATAATGTATGAAGGGCCGGAACTACCCGACGGCGGATAACTTCGTGGCCAATAAACAGGGCCCTAGTAAAAGTTAGAGGGGAATAATGGATATTTATTTATCATAACTGTTTTATTTTCTGGGAGAAACTAGGAAAAGCACTGACTTTTCAATAACAATTAATGGCATATATTATTCTGTATGAGTGTTAGAGAAGACATCCTGTGACGTCCCCAAATCCATTGTGATAACAATTGGAGAATGATGATGATCTGTCAGGGACTGTTACTCAGTTTTTGAGGTACTTATTGCTTGCACTTGCTCAAAAACTATAGATAGAGTACGTACTCTACGTTCCTCGGTCACGGAGTAAGTAAAGAAAGTACAATGTAAAGCCTTTGTCAAACAGACAGGCAAGTCCGAAGCGATACCGAACCGATACGAGACGTCAGTCCGATAGTTCGGTCACGCTATCGGATCGTTTTCGCTTTACCATGTTACTGGATCCAAACAGTTCCAAACATTACAAATAAAAAACGTGTAAAACCTGTCTGTTTGACAAAGGCTTAGCAGTGACCCTTATTGATATACAAATCAATTGAAGGATCTTTTTAGATTTTAGTCAGCACGAGTCTGACAGTCCCTTCCGTTCCATAAAGGACGGGAAATTCATCAAAGGAGTCTTCTAGGATGATTTGGCCACAAAAAAAACAGCACGATTAATATGACACCATTTTTTCTGGGCACTCGTTTTAATATACAGATGCAAACCTGCAGACCATAGTTAGTTGGTAATAAGAGGCAAGTACGTGCTTAAAGACTGTAGTGAAGTCAAGCAAGATGCTTGTACAGATACTATATTTTTGAGTTCATTTTCCCTCGTAAGCAAGCGACCATCTTAAGTAGTGGCTATAATGCTCGACCAAATATTACCCTCAGTTCTAAGAAAAGTAGTAACACACTGTTTGTTATCTAGTTATTTTGGCAATATGGCCAGCGGCTTCGAGCGTCTATCTATCGAAAATTATTCCACGGAAACGTTGTACCAGGATAAATAATATCCTATTATTCAGGTTATAAACCATCTGCTGACCACATCCAAATTAATCATGTAGTTTCTGCGTGAAAGAGTAACAAACATCCATCCATCCACACACAGTTTCACATTTAAAATAGTAATAAGAAGTATGATAAGATTATGATAGTTTAAACAAAAGTTTTGAAAGAAACATGAACAAAGTGATAACATATCTTTTGATGTTTTCCAAAAGCACTAAAAATGTTTTACAAAACTTTTGATGTTCCAGAAAATCTCATTTCTACTTATCTGTTACTTTAATGTTGACTCATTTCATTACACTTTTACATACAATTGTGGTACATAAAGCGGACTTAATGCCGCAAGGCATTATCTACCAGTCAACCTCATCATCATCATCAGCGTATAAATGTTTCCATTTCTAGGCCTTCTCTTTATGAGGTTGAGCTTCTGAGAAGCTTTTAAAGCCAACAGATTTCAAAGATAAAATCCTCTTAGCTAACTCATGAAAAATTATGCTCTCAAATATATTATGGTTTAGCTTTAAAATTCTAGACTAATTAAAGTGACACCGTATGTCACACCACGTGATTTATTTTTCATACAAAACTCGAGTTATAAGGCTGTGACATATTAGTTTATTTTGTAGTATAGTATGTTTTAGAACGAAGATCACTGTGTCAGCGGATCGTTAGAAAAAAAACATAATTATATTTGGAAACCATTTCCCAAATATGTTTATAAGTCAGTCACATAAAGTACTTATAAATTATGGAAGATAGCAGTATAATGAGCGATTCTATTTGAAGGGTTATTGCAGGAATACATAAAACTGCGGTTAGAGGTCTCAAGCTAAATCCTACCGTTCGTTCTCGTCTGTGCTGAACTGAATGAATGAATGAAAGATGAATGATTGAGTTACTAATCTGAAATATTACTCGTCAGAATTGCCACACAAACCTATCTTAAGACGAAGAGGATTTGTGTGAAACTTGACACTTATGATGTTAATCCAAGTTATAAAACCTGGAAAATATTGTATAAAGAAAGAAAGAAAAGAGATTTATTGACACACACAGGACAAATAAAAAAAAAAATACATGAGTAAAAACAACAAAGGAAACAAAATATATAAAAGAAAAACGACAAAAGGTAAAACTAATAAAAAAACAATTTAGTCCTGTGCGAGGCCAAAAGGCTTCTATCTCAGCATGTGCTGCGACATTTTTAAAATTGTCACAGCGCTGGTATTCTGATAGGGCCTAAAACCTACTGTATTGAAAAACGAAACCTATAACCCAACATAAATGCCATATAATCCTGAATTAGAACGGACCTATCATTTTAACGCCGTATTCATGCATTATTGCGTAAATTGACATGAATTTATGCTTAAAGTGCTATTCGACAATTCGTAATAGTTATCGGAATGCAATGCGTTGAATATGATGAAATGTTATTAGTAACGTTGTTACCTATTAATTGTCTGTTGAGTTTGTGTGATATATCCAAGTAGGATCAATTGTCTTTGAAGCTTCTAAGTTTGTGATGATTGTCGCGGAACTGCCTCAGGTAACCGTGACCCTGGAACGTAAAGAGCTATCCTTTAACAATACGGTTTATGGGTCCCGATGCTGTGTAAACAGGTTATATCCGTGACTCTGAAATGCAAAAGAAAAATAATGAGAATTATCGTAGTGAATTTTAATCGGGACTCATCTGATGGTTTTAACACGATGAAAAAAAGTTTGGGATGTTTAATGAAACGTTTGTTACTCTTTTACACAAATACCACTGTCAGCGTGTTTGGGCCCCTTGTAAGCATCTTTGTTTTTCAGTGGGAGTAACCACATCGTGACGCTGACTGTACAGATAGTTTATAACTTTTTTTTTTACCTGGAAAATCATCTCATGAGTCCTCCCATCCAGGGCAGAGGGGGGAGGGAGGGGCTGTCAGACTCGTACTGACTAAAATCCACGGTGCCCTTCAATAACCCTTTACGTACCGGGGTCACGGTAATTCGTGAGTCCCGCGACCCTGGAGAACTTGGATATTTTTTATCCTAATATGTCATTCCCATTACCGAACTTCACGTAGGCAACGCCACGGACATAAGCTAGTCATACAAATAAAATATACGAACATAATCAGCGTTACGTGCCTCAACATGAAGAGGAATGGATCATAATCCACCACGCGGGCTTAAGGTAGTTTCCTCATTATGTTTTCATTCGATATTTTAGTTTCAGCAGCGATAAAATCCATTGGACAAAGCGTGTGTAATTAGAGTAAGTCTGCTTGGGTTAAAAAACTGCTGAATTGATAGTTTGTATGCACTTTTGGCGATGTTCAGATTGTTGATCGCCATCATTCTCCAATTCATCCTATTTTATTTGGATTCCAAAGTCAAGGGACTGACACTTTAAAGGACACGGTGGCTTTTTCTTTGTTTTTTTTTTTAGGTGGTAAAATCATCAAATGAATCCTGACTAAAATCCACTATGATATTCTCATTATTCTTCCTTTGCGTTTCAAAGTCACGGTTATCACCTGTTTACACAGCCTCGGGACCCATAAACCATATTGCTAAAGGATACTTGATTTTTCTATAAAAATATTGGTTATATGTATTCACTTGACGTTAATGACAGTCATGCCCCGGGGTCGCGGGACCGTCTAATCAGGTAATGTGTTTAATCGTGGCCCCGAAACGTAAAGTGGTATTGAAGGCCACCGTGGATTTTAGTCAGTACAAGTCTGACAATCACTCATGTCCTGCCCTGGGCGGCAGGACTCATTGGTTGATTTTACTACGTAAAAAAAAAGACAGTCGTGCTAGCGCCTTTGAGCTGGAATCATCTAAATTCATAACCTCGAACCTCCAAATGTCCTCCAAACACTGATAACGAAAAGATACAACTTTGTCCCTAAATTATCTCGCTCATTTCCCTTGCAGAGTAAACAGGGACACTCAATCAAGTGCCCGTGATCGTGGTAAGCGCTTAGACCTCGATGTATCAGCGTCGGTTGAGTCTTTAGTTAACGAGTAGCTGCGTCTTCCCCTCTTAGGGAATTACATTCGCTGTTAAATGAGATAGGATAAGAATTTGATGGATATTTTTACTAGCTTTTACCAGCTTCAACCGTAGTTGAAAATTTTCCCACAGAAACATATTATGGAGATAAAAGATCAAAATCTAGAATAACACATGAGCTACAATGTGTTTCTATAGATTTTGATCTATCTCTGTGCCTTTAATTTAGATCTGTTAAGCCGTTCTGGTGTGATTGAGAAACATATTTCCATTCGGCGAGTTTCTCACCGACCGACCAAGGACCGAGCCCGGGACGACGGCGCATGGTGTTTCAGGCGCATATTCAGTAGCTGTCAGAAATCTGACGGGACGCCCATAAATGGCCTTGACCTTGCCGGGGTTGCAGGACTGTCTAGTGTCTAAGCTGGTTACCATGACCCTGGAACTTTAAAGGCAAATTAAAGAACATAGCGTTTCATTTTACAGTCCCTTTCGACGAACACTCATTTGATAATCTTACCATATTCAAAAAAAAAAAAAACAAAACCAAGCTTAAGTACAGTAAAAAGAAGGCATTGATTATAAATTCTACGTACATGCAATCAGAAACTGAAACAAGAAAAAATGTAACGGGAGATAGTAGAAAACTTAATCATCTGTTCAGAAACAGACTTACATTCCTATTACGAAACAAAGCAACAAAGTAAAAGAAATTTAATATTTAAAAACATTGCCGACGAATTTCTTTTCTCGGTCTCTAACGGGCTTAATAATTCCAAAAGGGCTTATCTGCATCAAGATTATAATTACTTGGTCCTTTAGGCCGCTCATACACGAAATGCTTGAGCATGAGCAGTCACGGCACGGTTGGAACAATCTGCAAGGTACAAGTTGTTGTTCTACGTCTAGTTGTTTGTGTATGTGAGCTTGTACGTAATGATTGTAAACGCATCCATCCGATACAGAAGAAGTTCCCAGTAAGGGGCAGCGGGGTCGCGGGACTCACGAATTACCGTGACCCCGGTACGTAAAGGATTATTGAAGGACACCAGGGGTTTTTAGACAGTACGAGTCTGACAGTCCCTCCCGCTCTGCCCTGGGTGGGAGGACTCATGTGATGATTTTGCAACGTTAAAACAAAACTTCTTATCTTTTTTTAACAAAAAAGATAACTTTCGAGCGCCGTTAAATTCAACTAACTACTTAGCAGTAAGCATCAACTGATCCTGAAGCAGTGCAACTGCTCGAACGGTTCCGTGTTTATGCCCTGGAGGTACTATGACTGTAGTTTGCAATGTACCACACCGACTGCGTCGAGCAGTTCGACTGCTTGAACAGTGATGGTGACTGCTTCTATCAGTCCGTGTATGACCGGCCTTACACCGCCTAGATGTCTTAAGGCGACGCGGCATTGTGAGCTCAACAATAATTAATCAAGCCAGTAGGAAGTAATGTTATTGTTATGCGCTCAATTTATTATCGTTTTAAAGTATCTCCGGAGTAATTCAAATTCCCTTTGTTAGAAATTACAAAAGAGCTGTACAATTTTTCCTCGTGGTTTAACCCCTTTTTTTTTCTTTTATGTTTTTTTTTTCAGTGACGATGTGCCTCATTCTGCAATAATTAGCATTCATGTATTTTTTTAAATCATTGCTTATCTATTTTATTGCCTTACCAACCTAGCATATTACAAATTGTAGAAAATTTAAAAAAAGGATATAGTCTGTCAACTTTATCAGCACTTACCATCAAGCGAGGCAGAGCGAAACGCGAGCGAACGTAAAAAAAAGCTTTTCATATTTGAATAACCCTTACAATAAACCCCCCAAATTCATAAAAGAGAAAGCTACAATCCAAATCCACTCTGTAAATAAAAATCTAATCAAAACAACAACCAAAAATAACGCGGCAACCCTAAAAACACTTTCAAACAAAATAAAATTATCCAAATCCGTTTTTAAACGGCACTGAAATCAAACAAGGGGTGTGAATGGCCTGCATAATTAGAAATCTGGGCTATATTCCTGGTATTAATAACTCGCTAACATTTAGCTCGGCATTGAGCCGAAGGCGTAGCGATAACCATTACGCTAAAAGCCTGCGGTACTTCGCCTAATGTGTCTTCAATTTAAAATAAAGTAATCCTTATCACATCGTTAGGTTGTATTTTATGCTTCAACTTTGAAAGAGCCTATGTGCGGTCTTTTATGGACAATATCGCGTAAGCGTTCTAAAAATGCCACTTTAGCAGAATCAAAATACCAATTGTGGTATAATTCAAAAAATTTCTATACAATTTTAATGTTTGCCCTGGTAGAAAAATTAATAGAATAGACCAGTGTACGAATTTGATTGCAATTCATGTTATGATACAGCTAAAGAGGATTTTATTTCATGATGGCAGCCTTGATTGACCTCTCATAGAAAGGAGACCTTTATAACAAAGTAGAATTTTAAGTGGTTTTTTTTTCTTTTGGTTTATACTTTACATTGACAAGAGAATAAACAGAAAGAAATGTAATACCCATATTTCCTTTAGATTTCCTAGTAACATCCGGGGACATAACTTATTCGAGAAATCCTCTTTGAGGGAATTTTATTACGGAAACCATCTACAATAAGCTAACATTTTTGTCATATGAAACTCATTTCCTTGATTATTAGAAGAAATAAATATTAAAATTCAATTAAAATATACAGAATTTGTCAATCTTTGCAGCACTATGTTTCATTTTCAGTTTTGTTTATTGCAAAATTTGAAGTGTTTAATTCCAAGTCTCAATCGCATCTTTTTTTTTAAATACTTTCATGTTCCTGCAACAGTTTCATCTTGCTTGAATACACTGAAAGTCTTACATTGTTTATTCTTTCAAAAATAGTTTCCCCGCACTAAAAACTATGTTTACAAACATCAAAACTCATACACAGACATCCAGATCTGGAACAACTACTGCGCCAGTGTATTCTTGCGTACACTGAAATTCAAGCATTTATTTTCCACAGGGCCAAGCGCCTGCCGGGATAGCGGGATTGTCTAAACAGGTGACCGTGACCATGGAACGTAAAAGGCTATTGAAATAACATCGTGAATGTTAGTCAGTATGAGTCTTACAGTACCTTTCGCTCCACTCTGGGGATTTTTTGTTGTTTTTATAGTGGTAAAATCATCAATTAAGTCCTCCCACCCAGGGCAGAGCGGGAGGGTCTGTCAGACTCATACTAACTAAAATCCACGGTGTCCTTCAATATCCCTTTACGTTCCGGGGTCACGGTAATTCGAGAGTCCCGCGACCCCGGCAGGCTTTGGCCCTCTAGAGGGCCCCGTCATTTTGCTGACACTCTTTGCCCCCGTCGACCCGGGTATGGTCCATGCTCGGACAACGAGTTGCCCATTACTCCTGCTCATAGACGCGCCGGAGGGCAGTCGCCTCCAGATCCCAGGGCACTCTGGGCTAGCTCATAAAAATTTGATGATTTTACCGCGTGAAAATAAGCATTTATCGTTGATGAAGCAAGAAATAATCTCGAAATCCCCATCAACTGACAATTTCCTATTCGTACAACATTTTTACGCATCATTTCCGAAAATCTCAGTTAAAATCACAAAACTGCCATCTTCAACGAAGTATAGTTACGCACAGTTTGGCACAAACGTGATCAAAATATTTGACAATACTCAGAACAATGTTAACTGACTCCAATTTCCTCAATCTGAATCGAACTGTTAATTGGATTACCAGTTTCAAGGCGAGACCTGATGAATTCTTGTTATTGGTGAATTGTTATTCATTGGCTCGTGGCCAGTATTACGTGTTATTCAAAATTATAATTTGTTTGTAATTGTGTTTCTGACTGTATTTTGGTATGTTATTCGATACTTATTTCTGTCAGCAGATCCATATTTTTTCACATTAGATATTATTATGAAATGCGAAAGTTGGGGTTATATGGGATCCACCTCGTAATAGTCCACTCTGTGCAACGACATTACAGATTTCATGTGACCTACGGTATCGGATGAGCGATCCTATTGGCAATAGTAGACTTCGCCAGGGCCGCCTGCCTTGCGACCACAATCTTTTCGAAGCGTTGGGCTCGGTTGGCGATTTGACTGCCTCCCGTCGGCGTCGGTGCGCAGGAGTACCAATTCCTTCTAAGTGTGATCATTAAATCATAGGTCTCATCTTTGCATCTTATCTCCACAATCTCACCCCGCCAGCCCCCTTCTGTCATCGCACATCTAGATGCACGGCAAATTATCATACTTACCCTATTGCCATTTCACCAATTCGCACTAAAGCCTTTGTCAAAAAGACTGGCGTGGCGAATGCGAAGCGTGACGTTTTTATTTGTAATGTATGGAATTGTTTGAATCCAGTCATATAGAATAGCGAAAGCGATCCGATAGCATGACAGAACTATCGGACTGGCGTCTGGCTTCGATTCGGTATCGCCTCGGACTCGCTTCGCTTTCGCCTGTCTGTTTGACAAAGGCATAAGCGTTTCCAAACGTCTTTTATAATGCGGACAGCGAAGGAGTGGAACTCTCCTGCATCTGGGTTTCTGGACGCATACAACCCTAATCTCTTCAAAGTTAGAGTGAACAGGCTTCTTCTGTGTCAGCTCGTTCCATCGTCGACCTTGTTTTAGTCGCTCCTGAAGCAGACTAAAGCCAAAAGCAAACCCATTATAAAAAAAGCTAGATTGAAGTCAATAGCAAACACATTTTATAAAGAAAAGTAATTATGTGTTTTTCTGTCACTTTTTCACAGTCGAACATTATTACGAGTATACTCAATTTGGTATACCAATAGACCAAGGTTAGAACATAGCAAATTCCCAGTCGGGTTTACAGCTAAGCTGCAGATGAAAGCCAGTCATTTTACAAAGCCTCTATCAGCTTTCACTCACAAAAATAAAAATAGTTGTCATATCTTTTTTTATTCATCACTTTTGTTTTTACCTTTTTAAAATTGTTTGAAAAATTTAACCTTAAACAACTACACATAAAATTACGTATCGGCTCAATTGCTATGCAATAAATACCATTTCTATTGATCCGAAACGTAATTTTATGTTGTATCGCATCTTCTTATTTTAAATATTTTTCCACAAGAAATCATAATTATAATTGGCAGAACAAAAGAAATTGGCTATTTAGATAATCTGAACCCATTTTGGAATAATTATTAGTTATTTCATTTAAAACCAGTATTCATCACACTCAGTTTTCTATTACTATTTGATGATTTCAGACATTGCCTTCATGCAAATCCTGTTTTATTTTACTTAATGAACTTTTAAGCCACATCAGATACAATTTCCAAAAAGAAATCTTTATCTTTCCCGAGCTGAGATTTTGTGTTATATGAGTACCTAGGCCTTTTTTACGAAAATTACGCCGACTGAGAAATATGAAATTTGGCACAGTTGAAGTTTAAATACTTAAAACTCAAACGAAGTACGGTCTAATTTCCACCACTGGGCGACTATCAAAAATCTATCCACAGCGTATTACCACTTCTCTATAGGTAGTCGGTCAATAAAAAAGATACAACTCCCATTTTCCGACCATTTTCAGACATAAATTCGTATTGAACTGATATTTATTTTTGCCCTTATCGCTTCATCTCTTCACGAAGGATATTCACACTAGATTACCTTAATGTTATTATCTACCTTAATAGCACACTGTTTGTTGATCGGGAGATTAAATAAGATTATGGATTAGCCTTATAAGCAATCATGGTTCAGTACATTATGGGTTTAATTCAACTAACTGAAAATTACCGTGGGTTTAGTTTCGAAACTGGAAGGTAACTTATAAAGTAAGTAGATACTTAAAATATAAAAATAATACTTTAAAGCGTTGTTTTGTGAAAGCGACGTTTTAATTTATGCTAAAAAGGTGCTAAACACCATAGGATTATTTTTTGATACTACAAAAGTAATCTGTAAGACTCATTTTTCACCACCATTGCAACTTTTTTTATCTAAATTTTAGATACTACAACTTAAAGATAAATAGTTCAAGTCCCTGAATTTTTTAATATAATATTAAATAAGCACTTTTAACTCTTTATGTTAATACGAAGAATTTATTTTTATACTGACTTAATACAAAATAAGAGTTTTTCGTACGTGATTTTTTGTCTGGGTTTATTACTTGTTGATTTTTGAGATGGTTTACTGTTTTCTTGGGTGTTAGAAGGTAAAGGTGAGGTGGAGTTTATCACACACAAAGAGAGTCAGGCTGTGACTTTACCCATGTGTTTTCTTTTTACTTAGTAGAATCATCAAATGAGTCCTCTCACCTAGAGCGGGGCGGAAGGGACTGTCTGTTACACTTGTACTGACTAAAATCTACGGCGTTCCTTCAATAACACTTTACGCTTCAAGATCACGAAAAACTCCGCGATCCTGACTTCACCCATCGATGATGAATTTATGCAAGTGCAGATGCAACTTGAAAGGATCTTATGTACTATTATAATAATAATTGTTTTTTTTATAAAAAAGGACATACGTATCATCAAAATATATAAAAATCAATGCCACTTTTCGTTGTAATTTTATAACTCAAGAACAGGCTCATCTATACTAATGATGTAGTAGTATTAGTAGTGTAAAAGTGTAGAGATAAATAAAATAAAATAAAATAAAACCGTAAACTCGTTTAGTACGTTAAGTCCACTACCACATACTCGTATTTGTTAATCAATAGCCTGAACTTTGACCTGCTGATGAAGTTATTTGGAAGTACCTTTTAAATGTCTTGTTAATAGCTCATGATTAAGGAATATTCGTTGGAGTTTGAAACTATTTGGAAACTACAAACATTTCATACACTTTAACATCTGCGTCGCGAACCACGAAGAGTTATGTATTTTGAAGTGAAAACTTCTTTAGCGGCGTTGTGCACTTTTTTTGGAATGGGTAAAAAATGTTAAAATCGCGTCAGGATATGTGACCTGATCGAAAATTCTTAAGACGGCGCAGGGCGCTTGCGCGAATGATCGTGTGTTTTTATTACTATTGAAGTTTTCACTTTTGCCGGCACTCCCAGAGTGCAAACCGTCGTTTTTTTTGTTTAAACGTCACCATAAGACTTTATGAGTGGAATGAAAAATTCGACCTTGTTGAGCATGACTGAGATGGCCTAGTTGGACACGCGTCTGGTGTACTGAATCTGAATTAGAAGGTCGCAGGTTCAATCTTGCTCGCAACCCCATTTTCCTTTTCAGTTGTTGAATACTTTTCATCAATATAATTAGAACTATAAAATTAGAAATAACTCAACTTTCAAACGAAAAAGGCATTTTAAGTCTCTCAGGAACGTTATAATTTTTTATATTCTTCCTGTTATTTATACGCTGGAAATTATTTAATGTAGCGACTTTTTTTCTGAAGTTATGTGCTACCAACTTTGGTACTTAGCTTGTTGAAAAGTTACGATACTCACTCAAGGAGAAAAAGTTTATTTGAGATGTCCCGAATATTGTCAAAGAACTTCGAAAATAAATTACTTCTGGGACAAGATAGTAAAGACCCTAAACAGACATTTCACGACCAAAGTGACAGATGGACGACACTTAAAACTCGTTACTTTCTTCAATTTAGCGCCTGTTCAACTTTTTGGTCAAACGCTAGCCTGGTGACAAATAGCCATTGAGTGAGGCTCGACTAAACTGTCCATTTTAAAAGTAACTTGATTAAATGGTCGGTTCATTTGTATGTGACAGTTGAACAACTACCATTTTAATGAAAATAGTTTTATTGTCTGACCCATTAACTACCTTTAGTCGACCCATAATATTAAGTCCGCAAATCCAAAATGTAGTTAGGGTTTTAGTTGTTATTTGGTCCAAAATTACAGAAAGGTGAAAATTATCCACCAAGCCTCTAAATTATTTTACTCTCAGTTGTAACTCAACTAAAGAGTTGGTTTATTTATAAGTGTAAATGTACAGATACAGTTCATTTGACTTGTTGCTAGGGTTGGAGAAGAAAGAGTGAGCTAATTCTGCGAAGACAGGAAAAAAGTAGTAACCGTTTTAGTCGACTAAGCTCCAATAACAAATAAGCAGCAGATGAAATACTTTTCATCTTCTGCTATATCTGTGGAAAGGAGTAAGATATTGTAGGTTACTAGCTGTCGATCATGGACCATGCCCGGTTCGACGGCGCGGTGTGTACCACGCGCGCCTCAAAGAGTGTCAGTACAATGCCCTTAGAGGGCCAAAGCCTGCCGGGTTGTGGGAATAACGCATACCCTGACCGCGGAACGTAAAGGGCCACTGAAGGACACCGTGGATTTTAGTCAATACGAGTCTGACAGTCTCTCCTGCCCTGCTCTGGGTGGGAGGACTCATTTGATGATTTTACCACGCTAAAAAAACTTACTAGATGTTCCAAGTGGTTTCACCCCCGCTGCTTGGCTCCTGTTGATCGTAGCGAGATGTTCCAAGCCTGATATATCGTGATAACCTTCGTCGATCAATGGACTATCAAACACAAAAGTAATGTTTGAATTTGAAACAGTCGTTCCTGATATTAGCGCGTTCAGCTAAATAAACTTTTCATCTTTAAAATATTAGTACAGATTTAATATTGTAGGTATTTCAAGACCCAACCGTTTATTTAATTTGAGTAGTAACAACATTTTTCTGGTACTAACGGATCCATCGCCGAGAAAGCTTTTCTATAGAGAATAATTCTAAGGTCAAATCCTCCAAATATACGACCAAGTTTTAGTCTAAAGACTGTCAAATCCACATCCTCATATCACTAATTATATCCCGCTCAACTTAAGTAATCCATTGGCATATAATAACGTCCCTATGTAAGTCGCGACCCTTATATTTTACGCCTCGCTGGTTCAAAGGATGTAATATCGACTCCATAAGTTTCTAATTGGGTTCATTGCCTCTAAACGTCAGAAGTTTTTACAGTAACCCTGAAAATACTTTTATTGTGATATCTTTTATGTTTGCGACGTCTGGCGTTTTATTCTTAGTTCTAAAAAGTGTTGAAGTTTTTGTGGGAAGTATTTTGACGGAAGAAACATTTTGGCTGTTTTAATAACGACCGTCACTTTTTTAATATTATTCAAAATGGAACTGTTGCTATGCTTGACATTTTACTTTATATTTTAACCCTCGCAGATGTTTTTCTCTCTTTTTATTTTTATGTAGACTATTATGTAGAGCTAATCTATTTTACCTGACAAGTATTTCTGAGAATCAACATTATAAGTATCTGAAACACAGAACCTCCATTGGAGAAGCGGGGCTCCTAGCCGCCTTGGCAGGTGGTATGGAGGAGACGACTGGGATTAAAATAGCAGATATAAAAAAGTATCTCTGTCTACATTATGCCTATACAATTATGCTTTAATATCACTATGCATAAACATTAGTATGACTAGATAAATTATGCTTAAAAAGTTATGCGTAAATATTGTTATGTGTAAGCATACATCATGTTTACACATAATATTATTTACGCACAAAGGATTTACAGGATAAAAAAGTATGCCATGTTATATTAAGTTTGAAAATTTTATAAAATATCTAATTGGATAGGATCCAACCCTATCTAATTGCATATTGCATAAAATTTTAAAAACAAAAATTGCATCATCATCATCATCATCATCTTCCTGCCCTTATCCCATTTTACGTGGGACAAAAATTGCATTTTGCATAAAATTGTAAAAACCCCTCCATCGAGTTCAACATAACCATCACAAATATTTTCCTGAACTAAACTTTATAAAATAATACTGTTTTATCATAAACACAAAATCAGTTCTTTGAATGGATCGTCTCTAGCAACAATCTTGAAAGATTAAGGTAAGTAATAACTTTGTCAACAGTCTTTAACAGAAACTTCTTCTTAATAAAACTTGAAGGTATCTTTCACATCTTTAATACAACTGAAGCACAAACAAAAGTTTGTACACAATTTTGGCACTAAATAATATTGTTAACAGATCTAACGAAAATTATTATCTTGTTTTGACCAACTACTTTAATCAGGATGAAGTCAGATACAATCAGCTCCATAGACAAGTAGCAAACGATAATTGAAAACGCTCTATGTAGTCTTTAAAATATTTTCAACTTTATTATTTAGAACTAGCTTCCGCCCGCGACACCGTCCGCGCGGATGTCGGTCTTCGCGTGGATAATTTATTTCTCCATTTTGAGTAACTCTGACATCTTATAAATATCTATTGGACCCAAATACGGCTAAGCCACACATTAAGGAGATCCTTCTATTGAGCTACTGCTGTTGAGCTCGCGTTCTGTACTGAAAAATAAGATTTTTTTTTCTACGTATTTTTCCAGGATAAAAAGTATCCCATTTTTCATCGAAATCGAACCGTTAGTTTTCACGTGATGCCTGCACATACAGACAGACAGACAGACAGACAATATTTTTTTTAATCACATATTTGGGTTTGGTATCGATCCAGCAACACCCCCCCGCTATTTATTTTTTCAATATTTTCAATGTACAGAATTGACCCTTCTACAGATTTATTATATGTATAGATTTAAAGTTTATAATCTACTAAAGGCTACAATACGAATGAATTTTTTTTTCAATTTTAAGACCGAGATCATAAAGCTGATATTAAATACTAAAGAGCATTTTCGTTTCTCATTAGAACATGTCTAGGCCTTCAGTTTAGAGGAGTTAGCAAGAGTGGCGACGTAAACTTAACTAAATACTACGACACTTGGTCGCGGGACTAACGAATTACCGTGACTCCGGAACGTAAAGGGCAGTATGGGTGGGAGGACTCATTTGATGATTTTACCACGATAAAAGAAATACCACGACACTTAAAAAAATACCCTTTAAATATTATATTTAGTGGATATTAATTATTTATTGACAACTACGAGGGATAAAGTGGTACCAAACAATAAAAATGTCTTCAAAATAATTTTAGTACTAAAAATTCGTTCGTTCGTTTAAAAATATCTTGGTGTATTTACGTGATTTTTACATCACGGCTGTAAATCCATTCGTTCCAAACAACAACACAACCAGTACTTACTTTTATCTCCGTTTTATTACTCTTAAAGACATGAAGTACCTAATTAAAAAAAGTTGAGCCCGTAGTCCAACTCTTCATGTTTCGAAATTGTTACAACTCGTTTTTTTTTCAGCGGTTTTTCTGCTATCCTCGGGGAAATTGGCGTATTCAATTGCCACAGTAATTCATTACTGGGAAATGTTATTAGGATTAAATAATTCACAAAGATGGTTGTTGTGAACTATACCTAAAATTGTAATGATGATTTTGTTTGTCTGTTTGGTTGAACGCGCTTATCTCCGGAACAGCTGGTTCAAATTGAAAAATCCATTTGTATATAACATACACACACAAGCTACGAATATAAGGAGCTGAGCAGCGGGGGTAACACCACGGGAAACAGATAGTAACATTATAATAATACTACCCGCCCCGGCTTCGCACGGGTACAATCTCTATTATATTATGCATGTTATACGCATATAATAAACCTTCCTCTTGAATCAGTCTATCTGTGAAAAAACCGCATCAAAATCCGTTGCGTAGTTTTAAAAATCTAAGCATACATAGGGAGAGACAGACAGACAGCGGGAAGCAACTTTGCTTTATACTATGTAGTGATTATAAAGCTGAAGAGTTCCTTTGTTTGTTTGATTGAACGCAAGGTTCGAATTGAAAAATATTTGTGTGTTGGATGACTATCCAATTAGTCTAAATATACTTATTTATCTATTAAGGCTATAAGCTATACAAAATCACGATATGACCAATAGGAGCCGAGCAACGGGAGTAAGAACAGCTAGTCAACAATAAAATAAAGGGAACTAATTATATTTTATTCTACGAATACATAAATATTAATTAAACTATAGAAATGTCATCATCTGCCTAGCCTTTTCCCAACTA
Source organism: Agrotis puta (assembly GCA_943136025.2). NCBI lineage: Eukaryota > Metazoa > Arthropoda > Insecta > Lepidoptera > Noctuidae > Agrotis > Agrotis puta. The sequence goes on from OW964172.2 coordinate 12,697,262, forward strand.
TATTGGGGTCGGCTTCCAGTCAAACCGGATGCAGCTGGATATCAGTATTTTATATTGAGCCACTGCCTATCGGACCTCCGCAACCCCAATTACTGGGTAATACGATACCTTATGGTAAGACGTATGGTAAGGTTGTCAGACTTTAGAGCTTCTGACTAACAGTAACTACTGTCAAAGATCTAGAAAGTTTTCCGAAGCACGGAGGAATCTCGCTATGATAGATGGTCACCTATTCACAGACCAACCTCGGCAAGCGCGGCTTACCCCGGAAGATCGGCCTGTGCGGCTGTAGTTATTTAGCCACGAGCCAAGCTGGCCAAGGTAAAGCCAGCTCTAAATAAAGGATGTAATTAAAATCAGTTCTAAATACCCAAATCGTGTCTGACGTTTACTTACCCCTTTGAAGCGTTCTATTTTTCTAGTAACAATTAATCTTAGTTTCTTTTATATTATCTTTAGGGAACAGAGGGAAAACAATGACAGTTTTCTTTGAGAAAGTGCCGAAGTTTAAGCCGTGCCGACAGGTATAGTATCAAAGTGCTTTCAGGGTTCTAATTCTTACACAATTTGAAGGAAACACTAGACTTCTATAAAATACAAAGTGTGAAATTACAGTTTTCTAAAAGATTCTAAAAGATCTTTCTTTGAGTGGAAAACAAAATAAGAGTTTCATGTTTCAGAATTGTTTTACTGCAGTATTGTTACTTATACTCGTAAAGTAGATAACGGTCATAAATATTTTTTAATTATTATAAGCATTAAAGCATGCGTCGCGAATTTCAAAAATATTTTATGGAAAGAAAAATTCGACGTCCGGATTCAGTAGATCCGATGCTCTAACTAACCGAGCCACCGAGGTTTTTACTTATAAGCGGCAAATTCTTTAATCAATTCACAAATTCTTTAATCAATTTAATCAAAATCAATGCGCGCACATTTCAATAGCGCTACTCAAAATCTAACTCTATTTACTACAGGAAAAAATACACATTCACAGTCGTCACATCGCGCCGCGTCGCGTTTCGGTGTACGCTGACCTTAACGTCTTACAGTGACGTTCAGTGCCATCTATTGCAGAGCAATTACGCGATTTGAAGTTTCATTAATAGTTAGCGTAACTTCAAAGATATCTAGAGTACTCCTAATCTATCTTTTCAACCCAAATCACCTACTTCCGAGTACAGGCATCCTATTGTACGATAATTTAGGTATTTGGTTTTGATCTAACTCTTATTTGTTCGTGTGTAACGAACAATCCCAGTGACGTTAGACTAAGATTATCTAAATCATTAACAAAAGTCAAGTGTATCCTGTTGTCCCCCAAAGAAGCTCATAGCGAAAGTGAAGCGAGGCGTTTTTATTTCTAATGTATGGAATTGTTTGAATCCAGTCACATAGAAAAGCGAAAGCGATCCGATAGCGTGGCTGAACCGATGCTCTGTTTGACGTCGTTCATAAAAAGCCAGCTAATACAATTGTAATACTACTCGGTTCGCTGTACCCAGTTTTACGTCTCGTATCGGGTCGTTATCGCCCCGGATTCGGTCCGGTTTGCTTTCGCCTGTCTGTTTGACAAGGGCTTTATTTCGTCCACATTCATAAATGCACAATTGCACACATCGGTTGCAAGTACAAAGTTAACTGTCGTAATATGGTTGTACCCGTCTAGGGGTCACACCTCCAGGGCCAAAAGGCGGAGGGAGAGACGGCGGCGGCAGCGCAAGGAGCGCGGCGTCGCGGCGCGACTGCGCGCCCCTAAGACCGCGGCTGTAGTGATTACGCTGCAGCCGGACGCGGTCAAGAGGGGCGTGTCGTACCGCGACGTGCTCGCGAAAGCGCGGGAGGCGGTGGACCTCACCGAGCTCGGGATCGTCGGGGGCCTCCGTTACCGGGTCACCGCAACGGGGGCTCGGATGCTGGAGGTCCCCGGCGCGACCAGCGGCCCAACCGCTGACGCTCTGGCCGAACGGCTCAGAGCGTCCTTAAATGCGGAGGAGGCCCGAGTCTCCAGACCCACCAAGCGCGCAGACGTGCGCATATTGGGTCTGGATGATTCCGTGACGGTGGAAGACGTGGTGGCCGCCGTTGCCAGGACTGGGGAGTGCCCTCCCGAGCAGGTGAGGGCGGGCGCCCTGCGTCCTGACTTCGCGGGGCTGCAGACCATCACGGTCAGCTGCCCCGTGTCGGCGGCCAAAAAAGTTGAGGGGGGCCGAAGGCTCTTGGTTGGGTGGGTATCTGCGCAGGTGAAACTGCTGGAACCCAGACCTCTGAGGTGCTACAGATGCCAAGTGGGCAACCACGCGGCATGTAACTGCACTTCGGAGGTGGACCGCAGCGACAGGTGTTTCCGCTGCGGTCAGCCCGGTCACAAGGCCGGCTCGTGCACTGCCCCGCCGCACTGCTTCGCATGCGCGGCGGCTGGCAAGCCGGCCGATCACCGGGCTGGGGGCAAGTCCTGCGCCCCTCCCACCAGAGCCAAGGGCAGAGGTAGGCCCTCTGCCACCGTCGTCGCTGCCACACCCGCCGCCGCCGCCGCCACTGCCGCCGCCGCCGCCGTGGCTGTACCCCCGCGAGGGGCCCTGGAGGAGGCTGCAATGGACTCCGATTAATGGCTCCATTGCGCTTCCTCCAGGCGAACATCAACCACTGCGCCGCTGCTCAGGATCTTTTGCTCCAGAGCATGGCGCAGTGGTTGATTAACGTCGCCGTGGTCGCCGAGCCGTACTTTGTCCCGCCCAGGAATGACTGGGTGGCGGACCTGAACGGCTCGGTGACCCTCATCTCGGCGGCCGCCGCCGGTACCCCGCCCCTCGATCGCGTCGAGAGAGGGCGCGGGATCGTCGCAGCACGGTTCGGGGAGATCGCCGTTGTAGGCGTATATTTCTCCCCGAATCGAACTATCGCCGAGTTCCAAGACTCCCTATCGGAGCTGGGAGACGTCGTCGTCGCCTTCGGATCCCTCCCCACGCTCGTCCTCGGGGACTTCAACGCCAAAAATGTGGCTTGGGGTTCCCGGTTTACGGACAATACGCGGGGCAGGAGTCTCGAACACTGGGCCCTGGCGCAGGGCCTGGTTATCGAGAACCGGGGTTCTGTTCCCACGTGCGTGCGGTGGACGGGGGAGTCGGTGGTGGACGTTACGTTCGCCACCTCCAACCTGTCGCCGCGCGTCACCGACTGGCGCGTTGTAGAGGAGGTGGAGACCTATTCCGACCACCGGTATATCCGGTTTGACGTCTCCGCCCAGACCTCAGACGCGCCGGTCAGACGGAACCCAAGTGGTCCGCGATGGGCGCTGAAGCAGCTGGACCGGGAGCTATTCCTGGAAGCCTCGATCGTGCAGGCCTGGGTGTCACCACCGGACAGGCCTGCCGACATCAACGATGAGGCGGAGTGGTTCCGGGAGGCCATGTCAGAAATCTGCGACGTGGCCATGCCCCGGGTCCGGCAAGGACGCGCCCGGCGTCAGCTGTACTGGTGGTCGCGCGAGCTAGCAGCGCTACGCGAGGCGTGCGTTGCCGCGCGACGCCGGTACACCAGGTTCCGCAGGCGCCGTACCCGACCTCCGGATGCGGCGACTGTAGAGACGGAGCTGCAGGATGGCTACAGGGCAGCGAAGACCGCCCTCCGCGACGAGATCTGGCGGGCCAAGGAATTGGCCCGCAAGGAGATGCTGGAGGCTCTGGACGGGGACCCATGGGGCCGGCCCTACAAGTGGGTGAGAGAAAAGCTCCGCCCCTGGGCTCCCCCGTTGACACAGAGTCTCCAGCCTCAGTTCGTGGAGGACGTGGTGAGCGCCCTGTTCCCGTCGCGGGCGGAGCACACTCCCCCGCCCATGGCTCCGTCTCCGACGGTGCCTGACGCTGTCGCAAACGCGGACTACAGCGACGACGACTTCTACGACGCTCCGGAGGTGACCGAGGTAGACCTGAGAGTGGCGGTACAACGGCTCAAAGCCAAAAATACCGCCCCAGGACCCGACGGCTTGCCAGGAAAAGCCTGGGTCCTGGCCTCGGGGACTCTCGGGCCTCGACTGGGGGGGCTCTTTAGCGCGTGCCTGGAGAGGGGCCAGTTCCCGCTTCGTTGGAAGACGGGGAAACTGGTCCTGATCCAGAAGCCCGGGCGCCCTGCGGACTCTCCGTCCGCATTCCGGCCCATCGTGCTGCTCGACGAGGTGGGCAAGCTCTTTGAAAGAGTAATTGCAAACCGCCTCGTCGGGCACCTGAATCGGGTGGGCCCGGACCTTGCGGAGAGCCAGTTTGGCTTCCGCAGGGGGCGCTCGACGGTGGATGCCATCACGCGCGTGAGGGCCCTCACGACGGGGGATGCGGTTTCCCGGGGCAGGGTCGTCTTGGGGGTGTCTTTAGACATCTCCAATGCCTTCAACACCCTGCCCTGGAGTTGCATCAGGGAGGCACTCCGGTATCACCGGGTGCCGACCTACCTCCGTCGTATAGTCGAGGACTACCTGACGGACAGAGCCGTCATCTACCCCGGTCACCGGGGAGAGTGGAACCGGCGAGAGATGTCGTGCGGTGTTCCACAGGGATCGGTGTTGGGGCCGCTCCTGTGGAACATCGGTTACGACTGGGTGCTGCGCGGCGACCTCCCTGACGGCGTCGGCGTAATTTGTTACGCCGACGACACGCTCGTCCTGGCGAAGGGAGAGTCGCACCAGGCGGCGGCCGACGTGGCGACGCAGGCGGTAGCGACAGTCGCTAATAGGATCCGGCAGTTGGGACTCGACGTGGCGCTGCACAAAACAGAGGCCATGTGTTTTCATGGCCGTCTGAACGCGCCACGTTCAGAGTCCCACATTACGGTGGAGGGGGTTCGCATCGGCGTCGGGAGGACGATGAAGTACCTGGGACTCGTCCTCGACAGCCGGTGGAACTTCAGGGAGCATTTCCTGCATTTGGCCCCAAGGCTGAACCGGGCAGCAGCCGCTCTCAAGCGACTCCTGCCCAATCTCGGCGGGCCAAATGCCTCCTGCCGGAGGCTGTACGCCGGTGTCGTGCGGTCCATGGCCCTCTACGGGGCCCCCGTGTGGGCCCTAAGCATCCGGACGCGACCACTCAAGCTGGTCGCATGCCAGAGGGTCATGGCTATCCGGATGATCCGGGGATACCGCACGATCGCCGGCGAATCGGCCAACCTCCTAGCCGGATTGCTGCCCTGGGATCTGGAGGCGACTGCCCTCCAGCGCGTCTATGAATGGCGCGTGGAGGCGCAGCGTCGGGGCGAATCCCCGCTGCCTCGACAAGTCGAGGCGCGGCGGGAAGAGCTCCGGCGTGATCTCAGGGCAGTATGGAGGGAGCGACTGTCGCAACCGAGGTCCGGGCACGCCGCAATCGCGGCGGTAAGACCCCTCTTTGAGGAGTGGCTGGATAGGCGTCACGGCGTCCTGACCTACCGCATGACGCAGGTCCTCACCGGACACGGAAGTTTCGGGAGGTTCCTGTGTCTGATAGGGAGGGAAGAAACGCCTGGGTGTCACCACTGCGAGGATCGTCCGGAGGACACGGTGGAGCATACGGTGAGGACTGCCCCGCTTGGGCAGAGCACCGCCGTGTCCTCACGACGGCGATAGGCGGAGACCTCTCGCGCCCGGCATTGGTCGAGGCCATGCTGCGGGGCGAGACGGAGTGGGAAGCGGTCGCCTCCTTCTGCGAAGCAGTCATGCTCGTGAAGGAGGAGGCGGGCCGCCTGAGGGAGAGGACAGCGTCCTCCCTCCACCCCAGCCGCAGTGGTAGACGCCTACGGCGTCGGACGTCGCCAGACGATCTCCGGCCACCGTAGGCGCGGGCATGCGGGCAGCGAGTAATGGGCGACTCGCTGTCCGACCATGGACCATGCCCGGGTCGACGGCGCGTTGTGTTCCACGCGCGCCTCAAAGAGTGTCAGCATAGTGACGGGGCCTGTTGAGGGCCAAAGCCTGCCGGGATCGCGGGACCAAGGGATTACCGTGACCCCGGTACGTAGAGGGCTATTGAAGGACACCGTGGATTTTAGTCAGTACAAGTCTGACAGTCCCTCCCGCCCTGCCCTGGGTGGGAGGACTCATTTGATGATTTTACCACGATAAAAAAAAAAAAAAAAAAAAAAAAAAAGGGGTCACACCTATTACGGTCTATGTTTGCCTGGTAGTCTATACGACGTGTTTTATTGATGCAACCTGCAAATTATATTTACTGGCCGTTCCAACTTGAAGCGCTCTAAGGGGATTCAATTATTCATCTTCTTACTGCTCGTATGAGCTATATGGGTCAATTTAGAGAAGTGGCTACATTGGATTATAGTGCTAAGTTAAACCTCTATACGTAATAAGTTCGCGTAGGTATTTTTGACACGGTTGGCGCAGTGGCTGAGCGATCGGCTGCTGCGCAGCGTGTCGCGGGTTCGATCCCCGCACGGAACAAATATTTGTATGATAAACAAGTAGTTATTCCGGGTCTGGGTGTTTGTGTATGTGAGTTTCTATGTTTGTACAAAGAAATTCCAAGTGCGGGGCACGTTTCTATTTTTAAAAAAAGTGATTTTTTTTAAGACGGTTTAGTGTTGCAATAACATCATTTCAGCAATTTTTTGTCTCATCAAACTAGATCAAAAAAGGCTAAGCATAAACCGAGAAAGAATGAAAAACCTAATTTAAAAAGGAAAAACACATAGCTTGAAACGAAAACGAACTCATAAATACTTTATCTAAAACAAAGCGTACAAAAATCCTAAAACAAAACGTTTCGTTATACTTGGCCGCAAAATTAACTGTGTGGCCGCCACATTTTTTTCATTCCGGCCACAAAACATTCTCAACAAAAAAAAAAAATGACCGAAATACTTCGTGAAAACAGCGACAGAGAAATCCTGGGTCTACAGGTAATAAGTGAAAGTGCCTCGGTACCGCCAAATTAAATATGAATGCCGTTGTTACAGCACTCCTTCGTAGTTGAAATATAATCCTGTACCTTTTTCAGTTCATGTTGTTTTTATTGTAGTTTTTACGATCGACGCGGCGGTGATGGTGACGCAGTCTCAGGGTTAAATGTATAAATATTGCATTAGGATGTATTGGTTTGTCGGCATTTTGTCGTATACGATGACAATGTTTTCTGTTTTGCTGCACAATATCAGATATGACCTCGTTAGAATTGATATCGGAAAAGCAGTATTGATACAGTGTATTTGAAACCAATGTATTGCACTTTGTTTGTGTTCTTTTATTAGTGTGGATAATTAATGAATTTTGACTTTACTTTTACTACTTTGAATTGAAAAATACAAGATTAAACATTGGCTTACTTTAAGATTTATTTAGTGTTTAAGACCGATTTAATAAAAACGAGCCTATTGCCATTAACTGCGTTCAAACAGTGACTAACAAATTTCTAATGATAAAACCCAATAACACTTTGTCCCACTCTCGGATCGAACCCAGGTCCCCCTCATGTTCAGCAGTCGCGCTTGGTAGCACTTAGAGTATTAGCAATGAGGTAGTCAATAGGGTATACCAATATAACTATAATATTTCGTGGATTAACCCTTTAAGCGCTTGGCTAAATATCAATTGCCGTGCCCCTAGCGCCCGGCTACGAATCGTGCTTTCCTCTTCTCATCTCTTTCTGCACCTTTTAAGCTCCGATTTGTAAAATATCATGGTGTACAATAAAAAGTATTCTATCTGTCTATCTACATAAATAGAGAGATATAGAATAGATGCAATAAAATCGAACAAAACAACAAAAATCGTGAATATTCTCTGTCGGATAAATACGACACAGGCGATAGGGGCACGGAAATGTTTGTCGGATATATACGACTCTGGCGGTTAATGGGTTAAAGACGAATTTGGAAATGTTGATTACGTCCTTGGAAAGTCTGAAACTCCGGGTTTACTCTATTTAGAGAACTCGAACTTAGAACTAATTCTTTAGTAATTTTCAAATATTTTAAATGCATTAATGCCAACAACACCATAAAATCTTCGAGGTTGTTTCAATACGCTTGAATGGAATTAAAGTTTCGATATTGTGATTATGACTTTCGATAGCTTGGTTGGTAAAAGCCACTGCGGTACTGAATCAGAAGATCGCAGCAAATCCTGCGTGCAGTCGTATTTTCTTTAAGATTCTGTAGTAGTTACGTGTTACTATTCAAAGAAGGAATCCATACAATTTGTAACTGTTCCAAAATAACGGAAGAGAATCGATCTTCATCGCCACGAACTGTAATCTCTCCAGTTTCCTTCACTTCCATATTTCATTCACATAACGTTCATTCACTTGAACTCGATTCGAAGCGCTCATTTTTCATAGCTGTGACTGGTACTTGCAATTCATGCTCTGAACGTGCAATAAGTACTGAAACCTCTACTTATAGAACAAGCTCTCAAGTAGATTATCGTGTTCCGTGTTGAAATGCAGCTCTAATACTGCAAGGTTCTTTTGGAAGGGGGGGGGGGGGGGGCATAATCGGCCCTTAATAAACGCCTACATTTTTTTTCTGCTCTCAAAACGGTGAAGGAATACATCGTGAGGAAACCGGCTATGTCCTAGAATCTTCAAATTCGAAGACATGTGACATCTGCCAACCCGTACTGTGCCCGTGTGGTGGATTATGGCCCAAACTCTATCACAGAGATGGGGCCTGTGTCCCAGCAGTGAAGTGAACATTGTTGGCTAATGATGATTATAACTTATTTTTCAGTACGATTCCCACAGACGATTTCAGGATTTCTCTCTGGCACATAACCCGGAACATCATCTGCCTAGCCTTTTCCCAACTATATTGGGGTCGGCTTCCAGTCAAACCAGATGCAGCTGGATATCAGTATTTTGATGGCAAATGACCCGGAATAAATTTAACAAATGGAGTAATTCTTTGTATTCATTATGTAGATAGGTTCTGGCTATCATTGTCAATACAGCCAAGAGACGTGAATTTCTGAGCATGTGCTTCTTGAAACCTTACCACGTTGACCAGTTCAAAATACTTTTTTTATTATTACAAAACTCGATAAGCTTTTTCTTTTTCATAAATTATAATATTACCAAAAGAATATGAACAACAAAGCAGATATCAAAATAAAGCTCCTGCGGTCTTCATTAAATCTCTCATTAGTAGAAGACAGTAACCAAAACATATGCAGTATTAAATAACTACCGAATATACAGTTCTGGGCCATTACATAACACAATTATACGCCGCCCCTTGTATGTGGAGCCGTCTTAACCACGCTTTGTGTTCCATCTTGTACAAAATAGCTACGCTTCATCTCGTATATGTTTATTCGAATTTTTGTCTTAGTGCCATTTAGGTACAAATTTTAAAGTATTTATGCCAATATTCTAATAAACCAAGAAAATACACACCTCTTTGATCAACACGTATGGGCAGAAGTTGACATTGTTATTTATGACACGATACTGCAGAATTCTAATTTCCCCAGGGGTTCTCGAATGTCCGACAGCAATCACTCAGCAGAACCGGGAACGGGTACTTTTTTTTTTTTTTTTTTTTTTTATCGTGGTAAAATCATCAAATGAGTCCTCCCACCCAGGGCAGGGCGGGAGGGACTGTCAGACTTGTACTGACTAAAATCCACGGTGTCCTTCACTAGCCCTTTACGTACCGGGGTCACGGTAATCCCTTGGTCCCGCGACCCCGGCAGGGGGAACGGGTACTGGCAGAATTTGGAAGAAAACAGATGCCTGTAGTGGACACAATTCGAAAGCGAAGGCGCTCTCTTGATTGAGGTGAACTAGTGAAAGTTACTACTGATACTGCTACTACTGCTACTACTGATATACAAATATCAGATCATAAAAGAAATAAAATTGTTACGGTCGACTGGAAAGTCTCAGGACTGACTCCATAGAGTGAACTAAATGTAAGCTCAAACTTAGCCGAGTTACGTTTTTTCCGAAAATAAAACTTACTAGTATGAAATTGAGGTGCATATTACTACAGAGGGCTGTGATTAAGCCTATCATAGGAATAAGAGCATTGATTGTGTGCAAATAATGCTAATTTTCGGATAAAACACGATTGGGGTAAGGTTAAGCTAAGATTTAATTCGCTCTTTCTAAAGAGCCTCCTTCAGCCTCTTGTAAAAATAGAGGAGCAACTAAATAATACGAGTACTTTGAAGCTATTATATTAGTATAGCTACAAAGTATTATTTAGTTGCTTCGTTGCTCTATTAGTATTAGTATTTTTTTCACGAAACATAACAGTTAAATTCGTCGCTAAAGCGTAGCTCTGTTCCCGCACCCTTTCAAAAAATGAATGCAAAACGTCGCTACCCTCTCCCAAACACCATAAATTATGCACACCGTGTCCATTACATACTTTATCTCTTAGACATATTAACAGATATAAAGAAGCTAGATATGAGTCTGTATCCATAACATTACGCCTGCAAATTTTGATTCAGTACACCAGACGCTCAAGGGTTACAGCACATACTATATATCAACTCGAAAACGGATTGTAACTGTATCAATTCGAGCCGTTTAGAATTCTTTGTATGAAACTCGCTACTATAAAAGCACACTAATCGGAATTGCAACGCAAACGATTCGCTTCGCGGATTGAGACCTTCTAGCCTGAGTGGAGTGAAAGGCGCTGTCAGACTGTTACGTACTAAGAATCGGTAGCCTGTACCTTTTATTGCCTCTTTAAGACAGTTCTGCAACCCCAGCTGTTGTTAGGTAAAATAAAATAAAAAAACAATATTATCTTCTGTATACTTTTGTACGATTACTCTGCAAAAAGAACTTCAAACCTTTCTGAAACAAGAAATTTACGCCCACACGTGTGTTCTAAAATTATCTGTCCGCAGCTGCGCTCCCAGGCTCATCCAGCAAAACATATTTGGCTGTCCGTCCAACCTGATGAATGGGAAAATGGTCCCTAATTGAATATTAAATGTGGCTGCGTACGGGCCGTATGACAGCCGGCTAAGGTCGCAAATAAGGTCAACGTCACCCCACGCTTGGATTACGACAGGCGTACCCGAAAATCATTGGTTTTCACGGGATCGTTGCAAATGCTTCGGGTTTCGTCTAAAGCCTTAAATTCTCTGATCAGTCGACAATGTGTTGGGAGGTGTTTTCGGTAAAACTTTTTAGGTACCTACTGTTAAGTACCGTTTTATGGTGTTTGGTGGGTTGTGAGAGATTTTCGAAAGAGTCTAACCGTTGGTTGTGGCGTGTATACTTAGGTACTGATATTTGTGGATATACTCTGGTACTAATATTTCTAGGTTACTGATTTGGAATGTTTTGATTCTCGATCGTTGAGCCCTATACTCTTAAGAAAAATCCACTACCGCTACTTGTGAGTGCGTTGTTTGAAAACAGTGAGAGCATGACCTGGTGGCCAGGTGGTTTCTACCTAATCAAATCACCCTGATAAAAGTTTAAATACGCATGTATTCAAAACATCATCCTGTATAAACTACATTGCTGACCAGTCAAGATCACCAGCCTTCACATCCAAGCGTAAAATTGCTCGTTGAAAAACATTAGCCATATTATGTCCAACTAAGTTACGGGCCAACAGAGACATAGAGCAAAACCAATATTGACTTTACCGAATACTTGATATACGGAACTACTTTTGTTTACCTTGTCTCTGCCACAGGTGCTCTGTATTTATATCTTATGAAAACCTCTTTATGTACAGATGTTGAGCGTCTTTATGAAAAATAAAATGGCGTCGTATACTTTCAGTATTATCCAAACTAATATTATAAATGCGAAAGTAACTCTGTCTGTCTGTCTGTCTGTCTGTCTGTCTGTCTGTCTGTCTGTCTGTCTGTCTTTTCTTCACGCCTAAACTACTGAACCGATTAGTTTGAAATTTGGTACAGACATAGTTTGGAACTTGAGAAAGGACATAGGATAGTTTTTAACCGACTTCAAAAAAAGGAGGTCGTAATGCGGTAACAAACATAAAATTGATGAGGTTATCAATTTTATGTTTGTTACCGCATTACGACCGACTGGGTGAACTGATTTTCATGATTCTTTTTTTGTTTGATAGCTGGTGCTTGCCGTGTGGTCCCATTGTTACCAAATCAGGATCTGATGATTGGATCTTGGAGAAATCGAGGGCAACCCTCAAATTTATAGGCTCACCCATCGTTTTTCGTAAATCTTATGAAGTAATTTAAGTACTTGCGTATGGTAATCATCATTTCATGTAGCTGAGCTGATGATGGAAGGTACAACTCCTTAACAGTAGTTTGTTACCGAATAACGACTGGGCAACTCGCTGTCCGACCATGGACCATGCCCGGGTCGACGGCGCGTTGTGTTCCACGCGCGCCTCAAGGAGTGTCAGCATAATGACGGGGCCTGTAGAGGGCCAAAGCCTGCCGGGGTCGCGGGACCAAGGGATTACCGTGACCCCGGTACGTAAAGGGCTATTGAAGGACACCGTGGATTTTAGTCAGTACAAGTCTAACAGTCCCTACCGCCCTGCCCTGGGTGGGAGGACTCATTTGATGATTTTACCACGAAAAAAAAAAACAAAACCGAATAACGACCGACTGGGTGAACCGATTTTCATGATTCTTTTTTGGTTTGAAAGCTGGTGCTTCCTGTGTCCCATTGTCACCACATCAGGATCTGATGATTGGATCTTCATCATCATCTTATGTAGCTGAGCTGATGATGAAAGGTACAACTCCCTAACAGTATGGAGTAGGCATCGACTGATTCATTGTTCGCATATCTCCGGAACTTCACGTCCAGTTTAAATATTTTTTTTTTTGTGCTAGGTATCGTTCAACTTAGGGAATACTGCAAGTTTCATCAAAATCGGTTCAGTAGTTTTTGAGATGGGGAATTTTATTAGCTTATTGTGTATATGAGGGATGTTATTACCAGTGCTACGGTTAACGTACCGGGTTCACGGTAATTCGTAAGTCCCGCGACCCCGGCAGGCTTTGGCCCTCTAAAATAATGAGCACTTAGAAAGGAATTCATATAATTCCACCTTCAAGAGATTCCCTCTAAATATTAGGTATAGGTGTTCAAAGATTGTATGGAAACTAATTTTGACGTTAGAAATCTGGGATGTACGATGTGAAGTTACATAAAAAAATATAATTATTAAAAAAAATGTCACGTAACTTAATGAGGCAGACCAAATTCTACGCGAGCGAAGCCGCGGGCAAAAGCTAGTTAACTTATAATAAGGATAGTGGGTCTGGTCTTTTATGAGTTCGTTGTCAACTTTTGATGGGACTTGGTTTGGGTTTGTGTGATTTGAAAGTGGACCTTATGGACAGTGAAGTGAATAATTAGGAGATTTGAGGTCACGTTTCTTTCTTCAAGATATAACAGCTTTTCTTGGTATGGGTATTTTGCAAATCCCTTATCCCTTTTTTATTATGTACCAAAGCAAATGGCTATGTCTAAATGTTTTACACTATTTATGATTAAATCAAATTGTCGTCTAGTTTCAAACTTTTTAGTAGGTATAGATTTCCACGTAATCATAAATAATATCGTCACTGGAAAGGCAAAAAGACTAAAGCGCCAAAATACCTAAAATGCGTTTTTGAAGTGAAAACTTCTTTAGCGGCGTTGTGCACTTTTTTTGGAATGGGTAAAAAATGTTAAACTTGCGTCAGGACACATGACCTGATCGAAAATTCGTAAGACGGCGCAGGGCGCTTGCGCGAATGTTCGTGTGTGTTTATTACTATTCAAGTTTTCACTTCTGCCGGCACTCCCAGAGTGCAACCCGTCGTTTTTTTATATATTATATTCTTGTTGTAAATTATGAACAGTAAAATAGATTTATTACCGAAATAAATCTGCAAAATGTTAAACGTTATTGCGAACATACAAATTCAATATTTACAACGAGTTAATTACAACACAAGTCTAAGCATTTTAACTCCAGTGGAAATTCATTTCTGGGTTTTGATTAAATTAATATCGCCTGCTGTTTACAAAATCGTTCCACCATACAAATTTTGCTTTATTTATCATCTTATTAATATTAAGTAACATCAAAATTCTTAACTCATTCGAATTTATCTGTAGGGTTAATGACTGCCACAGTGGTAGACGCCCAGGCGCCGCAGTGGTAAACCGCCAGGCGGCGAGTAACGGGCGACTCGCTGTCCGACCATGGACCATGCCCGGGTCGACGGCGCATTGTGTTCCACGCGCGCCTCAAGGAGTGTCAGCATAGTGACGGGGCCTGTAGAGAGCTAAAATCTGCTGGGGTCGCGGGACTTACGAATAACCGTGACCCCGGTACGTAAAGGGCTTGTGAAGGACACCGTGGATTTTAGTCAGTCAAGTCTGACAGTCTTTCCCGCCCTGCCAAGGGTGGGAGGACTCATTTGATGATTTTAACACGATAAAAAAAAAGTAATGTAACTGGCAAGGTTTCACCAAGCTCCCAAGCTCGTAAATTAGGTACCAATACTAAGTATCACTGAGCCACCACTGCTCATGATAAACTTAGCTTACCATAACATTCTACTCGTATATAGCTTCGCGTTGAACTTGCCAACTGAAGTAACTGTAAAACGATACTCCAAACTTATCAGAAATAGTTGCGACCATCTTTTCCACAGTAATGTGACATCATGAAATTTTACGTCCAGCAAACGACTTGCATCAATGTTGAAAACTGAACGTTATGCTCTAAACTTTCAAATTGATATTGGACAGTAATGTGATATTACAGGATCGATAACTCTTAAATCAAATTAAAATGAGAAAATATTCAGGATTTTTCTTTTGTAAAGGCAACTGTCCACAGCTACGTAGAACGTACACGAAGAGATTTGCCACGTTAACTGCGCGATTCATTTGTTTTTTCCAGCCCAGTATCTTGTTCTGTCCTCTTGCTTGTGAATGATCATACTGTTTTAAATTAGGATTGGGTGTAAAGAGAGGCGAATCCATCACCAAGTATTGTCTGAAGGGCTACAATCCGACCATAAAATTAGTTTTGGTTGGGTTTTTCAACTTTTTCGTGTAATTTTAGTTCTTCACATGTATCATAGGTGTCGCTAGCGTTCTTTTTATTTCAAAATCACAAGTCATTTATTTAAAATAGGCTGATCATCACTTTTTGAAGATCAATTTAACATAGAACAGTTCCCTAAAACGTCCACCATTTTACTACAAATTCAAAGTGAAGCTAAGTGTACTTGCGAAGCTTAGCTGTCAACTGCAGTGGAGCACCGTCTTAAGGCATATCGGAGTCAAGTTAGCAGATTCATCATGTTCAAGTTCTAATCTCGAAGTCCGAAATCAGAATCACGGTCCCCGTTTATGACTTAAGTTCAAGCGTTTGCCAAAGACAATGTTACCTTAAAGACAAAATAACTTTGCCCTAGACGATTAAAGCAAGGGCCTCGTGTTATGGTAATTGATTACGTGACAGCTCAAAGAATATAGTAATTAACGTTTTTTTTAATTAGCTGATGTGGTAATTACCGACTGTTTATTTAATGTGTGTCAGATTATATGATCTATAGTGGTTAGTACTTTTTTTTTTACGTGATAAAAGCATCAAATGAGTCCTCCCACCGAGGGCAGAGCAGGAGGGACTGTCAGACTCGTACTGACTAAAATTCACGGTATCCTTCAATAGCCCTTTGCGTTCCGGGGTCACGGTAATTCGTACAGTCCCGCGACCCCGGCAGGCTTTGGCCCTCTAGAGGGGGGCCCCGTTATTTTGCTGACACTTTTTGAGGCGCGCGTGGAAAGTGGTTAGTACTACAGAAGATTAAAATTTATGTTAAATTTATGGTACATAAATTAAATACAAATGACAATTACATTATAGAATTAGAATCAATTAAATAATGTTAATGTTAAATAAATATTTATTTAGTAATTTGATTGTTTGTTAAGGTAATTAGGGGTAAAGAATACAGAGTACAGCTAGTCTAAAACGGCCACTTTGAGCAATATTTCTAATGATTAGTAAATTTCCAGAAACGTCATTGGCTATTCTCCACTATTCATCCTCGAACTGAATCATTAGAAATATTGCTGCAAGTATCAGTTTTAGACCCACAGAATAAATATTCGATCGTTCTCTTCAGTACGAAAGGTTACATCCAGGTTTGAAAGTTCATAGTTGACCAAAAACATTTATTTTTATTTATATTTATTTTTTCATTATTTTTTATTTAAACTGAGCTGTCAAAACACGATTCTACCACAGATTTTGTATGGCAGTAGCAATCTGTGACTTCACTAACTATTTAACTGAATAATCCTTTTTTTTTTCTGATCTACTACAAATCTTTAACAGTTTTTTTAAAGCTTATCCGATTTTCGGTCCTAAAACAAAGTGTATTATTGAATTGAATATAGATTAACAGCGACAAAAACCCAATTTAAGTACTAACCTGATGATAAAAACGACTTTTCTAAAGAAAATAATAACATTGAATATATCTATAGATATTTTAAAGGGTATGAAATGCATTTACAAAATGTTTTAATTTAGGAATTACTGACCCAATTCCAAAAAAAAGCTTCATATCCCAAAAGGCAATATTTAGATAATTCTTGAAAGAAAATTCCGATTAAAACACAAGAGAAGCCGCAGGCAAAACCTTGTGTCAAAATCTACTCAACACATTTTCTCGTTCAAAAATATTCGTTCTCAGTCTAATATTGTAATGACGTCACGTATATCACATTGGCTTCCGTGCTCCGGATCGCAGCTCCAATGTCCGCACGGAACAAATATTTGTCTGGCCTATGGATAGTTTAGTATTCGGAGACGGACTTGCTTGTTTGTGCTTGTAAGATTGTTTGTGAATGCATTTAAGATAACATAGAATACCTAGAAATGGTGAAAATAATTGATTTGAAGATTTTTTTGTTGTTGTGAGCGGCGAATTCGCGTACCTTCAAGTAATTTTTATTCAATTAATCAAGAGCACCTACACTAACCCTAGATCGAGAGGTCTTTGTCCTATAAAGGAATAAAATAAGCTTGATATAAAGGTGGTTGTAAATATTTGACTACGACTGCACGAAAACATTATTTACATCGACACTGTTATTTATTATGACAAATAGCGCAAATACTCAATTCAGTCACCGAGGCTTTAATTAAAATTCGTGTCAATTAAAATTCATGCACAGTTTATTGATACATTTCAGTTAAATATTCAGTCAAACAAATATTTGATTGGTGAATTCAAGTAACTATATACTAGAACTTTATATCATAAGTATTATTTATGATTAAAGTATCTTCATATTTGATAAGTGGAAATGTACCACCTGAACCCAATTTTTCATGCCTAGCCTGGACGTCTTTAAACTCTATTCAGTCTAGAGACTCCCAAACAGCTGAGGACTGAAAGAGAAAACCCGCTTATATGGAGAATCACGGATGACTACCCTTTTTTGGAGTAAAAATCATCACTGAAGTCTTTCCTGAGCTCTGGGTCTACCCTATGTGAACGTGGTTCTGTTTTATAAACAATAGGACACTATGAATAAAACATAGAGGACATTTTCTAAAAAATACTAAACTTGTAACACGCAATTACTCTACTTGCAAATAAAAAAAAATACACGGCTCTAACAAAATCTTCCCATCGTTTCGTCTAGACTGTCAATGCGGTCTTAATAACATATTAGGCAATATTATTTACTCGTGCCACACGTAAATCTCAAGGTTCGGGAAAATTGAAACGAGAATCTATAAATAGTAATTCTGTTTTACTTATTAAGAATTATTGAAGCGCTTTTATTACAGGTCCCACTAAAACAAATTTCTGTTTCAGTAAATCGAGTTGTATATTCAAAACACGGAACGTTTTAACAATCTGAATAGCCTTAATTATTTTAGTTGGCACGTTTTCTTCAAAATGCCGTTTTATTGATTAATGTAGCAGTATGTGTAGATTAATAATAAACTAGAAGTTAGCTCCGAACTGAATTTGTGTTTAGAAACTACCTAAAATATAGAGATTCGGGGCAGCGTTATTCTATTCCCAAAGTGGTTGTATACGAAGATTAGTGTGATAACTTAGTTTTAAACAGTTCATTTGTATTGAATAACGGCCGTTTTATCTGGTAATTGTTTGTTAATAGTAAAGGTTACTAGATTCAGATGATACGTGCGAGGTAAGTAAGTTAAGACCGCGCAGATTTTTTCTGTTTCTATGCTACGCTCGGGTTTCATTTTATGGTGAAACCTACAGTAGTTCGTTACTATGCTAAATGTGGAAAAAAAGAACGAAACAAAACTGACTTCTGGATAAGTGTAATAAAACAAAACATAACCAAGATAAAGACACTGTATTTATCACTCTTGCATTAGATTATTCAATAAGGTCGAACACAATTACGGTTAAACGACGCAGAGATATCTTCAAGTACATAATTCTCTGGGATGACCGGCGCATCAGGGAAAGGATCCGTAGGTGCAGCCGACGAGCCTCCCGAAAGACCATCAGAAGAAGGGTAGACGTGGAAAGCAGCTGGGTATACGTAGTTCTCTTCAATTATGGTGGTACCACTAGGTCCCCATGACATCCGTACAATCTGCCCATGCCAACGCACCACAATCGAAGGATATGCATCTCCACTTTGTAACGTACGGTACTTGCACTCAAATGTCAAAGGCGCACGTTCTTTCACGTCAGTTTGCTCTGGAGCAACAATAGTCTCCGTATCAGCTGGCACCACCCTCCCCGCACATAACTCAAACGTGAATAATAAAAACAGAGGAAGGAAATATTTCATCTTGTCAGTCCAAAACGACTCCCGGGAATGAAGTAAATTTAATGTAGACGGTTCCATTTCACCACGCGTAAACATCATTAGATAAGGAGGGTAAGAGTCAACTTAATGTGTTTGTGTAAGATAAAACTATCGCTTTTTATCTCTGCCAAATGTCGAGTTTAATGTTTTTTGTTTAAGATATTGAAACTGGTGGAACCTAAACTTGCAGTGTTCTTTATTGTAGGTAAACGGGTAGAAGGCAATGTTCTTTTTATGAGTGACCTCTCCTCCTCTCTATCTCCGCAATTTAGTTGCCGAGTGAAGTTTCCTTTTATTTTTGTAGTATTTTGTTGTTGGTGATTAACAGTAAATTGAAAAAAAAAAGGCAAAGGTTTGAGGAAACCAAATATTTTATACTGATTGTTACAAAACAAAGCATAATTATAGTCAGCGTTAATGTTCTAATGATACTGTTTTGTCTTTGAGAGGGAATCATAATTATTATTTACCACACGAACCTAGTGCGTGGTACTGTTAGTAGATGAGACGTATATTTCATTATTTTTTGTTTTCAAAGCTTCAGAACACCACTGAGACGCTACATCTATCTTAAACAATCAAGCATTTATTTGTATTAAAACATAATTATTTTGTGGAGCTTTTGTTACAAAGCCCTACTTCAAAATACAATTAAAGTTTTATGAACCAGCGAACAGAATCTTCATCTATACTCAGGAGATTAACGCAGCGAGCCTGCTCCAATACCGGGCGAGATCCGAGGAAAGTTTAGATCGTGACTTACTGTAGTTCGGTCCATAAAGCATCGCGGAACCGCGGGCAAGTTCACCGGCGAGAGATCAAAAGGAAGCCCTGAATGTCCGGGAAATAGTTTCAATTTGTAGTTTGTGGTTGGGGTTAAAATGTAAGATTAGTTACTCACTGGTTCTTATGCGTGCTTGAATGTTTGCTTGTGTTTTGACATTATCAACAAATTAATTAGAAATTATTCATAATAAATGATTAATTAATTGGAAGGCAAAGCTGATTGACTGCTGCGCTGTACGTCGCGTTTTCGATTCCCGCACGGAACAAATATTTGAATGTTACGTAGATGTTAAGTAGACTTACAGGTCTGGTCAATTTAAATGTTTGTAAAAAACGAGCCCACGAAACATGAGAATTTCCTAACATAGGGAAAAGTTCAAAAGAAAAACAATGATCATACCCCTTTTGACTTCAACAGAACAAATGATTCCTAATCGTCCTAGTCATATTTATAAAAAATGTTGGCAATTATTTTTGTCAATTACAGGAATGTCAACACAATAACGACAATCGAAAGAATAGCAATAGAAATATTACAACGATTTTCGGCTAAACGTGAAATATTACTTGCCTTAAATAAACTAGTAGGCAAGTTAGCACTATGTGACATTACAATTACTAGAAATATTAACCGTATTACGTCTGTAACAGGTCGACCTTAGCGTTTACTCGTTATCGACCAAACAAATCTGGCATAGTAAGGTTACTGAATCGAAAAGCCTGTTACGAGTTATAATGTCTAGATTTCTAGAACACCGGCGCAATGTGGATAACTTTGTAGCGAGAATAATTGTGTTAACGCTACCATATAAAAGATAGGTACAGAAGAACAACTTCATGTATTGAGTGTGGTCGCACACACACATAGACACATTACACATTTAGTACATGACCAGACTGGTGTCTAGATGGTCATTCAATTTGTTTAAAAGTGGTTTCGTGAGGTGAATGCAACCACAGTGGTAACATTACCGAATTGCAATTATAGACCACAATGATACGACATTTTCTGTGGGAACACTTCCGTGGATGGCAAAATTGCTGTCACTGTTTTTATAGAGTTTAT
Source organism: Agrotis puta (assembly GCA_943136025.2). Classification (NCBI taxonomy): domain Eukaryota; kingdom Metazoa; phylum Arthropoda; class Insecta; order Lepidoptera; family Noctuidae; genus Agrotis; species Agrotis puta. The sequence goes on from OW964172.2 coordinate 12,717,890, forward strand.
TTTTGCCTGATCAAAGTAGAAACTCGTATTTTTGCTACAGTATTGCGATGATATGGTTTTGCAGCTAAGGTTTGCCCTTATAGTCGCCTTCGAAGCGTCCCTTTAAATCGCTATAGCAATGTTCGCTTCTCCAAGCCGTAAGAAGGCAATGGCTGGCAATGGCACGTCCGATTCGTAGAGAACGGAACACGCTCGTTGAGGTCAGAGCTTGGCGCGGCTCGCGATGTCACTAGCCTGGAGAAGCCAGCATATTAACACAATATGTGCGAGTGTCATTTTTTAAATTGTTTTTAGTTGAACTTCTGCAAGTAAGTTTCTGTTTTATGAATCTACCGTCGCATGTTACATAGTTACGTGAACATGATATAATTGTAGACAACTGAGAAATGTCGCCAGAAGGGTCTAATGACGTCAACTTAATTTACTCTTACTTTGAAAATGTTATTCAACTTTGTAAGGTGTAGCTTTATGTTACACTAAATTTTTTACTGACGTAGATAGCTTGGCAATCTGTAGGAGATGGGCTGACTGTGTTACCGACTAGTCGGTGCAAAAGGGCCTTCTATTTTTAGTTGTAAATTTCATGGATTATCGAAAATGACAGTGGCGTTTCATGTCCCAAGTAAAATGTCCATATTATCACCCCAGCCGACTAGTCGAGACCTTTGGCCGACTAGTTGCCAACCGGATGGCGACTACAAATATGGAATTCGGTAAAGCCGACTAGTTGGCACAACTCTAGTAATCGGCGGTAGGTAGGCACGGTAAATTAAGGTTTTGTGTTGCTAAGGCAAATTAGTAATAAAGCGCGGGCCTTCTCGACCGTACCTGGATCATAAAAAAACCGCTGACCAAGCTATTGTACCTTCATAATGAAGTCTATAAAACATTTTATTTCAAATAAACCTTAACTCAATTTACAACCAGTATTTAGTCTACACGAACAGATTATATAAACCGTCATAAAAAAAACCTGTATGTAGACTATATAAAGGCTTTCGTCTGTCTCTGTTCTGGTCAAGTCGACAATAAAAATAAAGACACCATCACATCCCCAATCGGACTACGATAGGGCAATTTATATCCGAACCAAATCCCTATGGACTAAGAATTCAGAAAGCAAATAATATTTTATCTTATTTTCTCAACATTTTCTCGCTTTATACGTCATTCATTTATCGGAAAAGTTTTCTGGATAACGCTTTAGGTTATATGGACCAGATTTTCTTTTGTTTGTCCCGATGTCCTTCGTATTTAATTGGTACAATTCGATCTTGATTAAACACTCAAGTTTGTTTGTATTTGTAACACTTTTTTTTTTTTTTTTGCGTGGTAAAATCATCTAATGAGTCCTCCCACCCAGGGCAGGGCGGTAGTGACTGTCAGACTTGTACTGACTAAAATCCACGGTGTCCTTCACAAGCCCTTTACGTACCGGGGTTACGGTGATGGGTAAGTCCCGCGACCCCGGCAGGCTCTGGCCCTCTACAGGCCCCGTCAATATGCTGACACTCTTTGAGGCGCGCGTGGAACACAACGCGCCGTCGACCCGGGCATGGTCCATGGTCGGACAGCAAGTCGCCCATTACTCGCTGCCCGCATGCCCGCGCCTACGGTGGCCGGAGGTCGTCCTGTGACGTCCGACGCCGTGGGCGTCTACCACTGCGGCTGGGATGGAGGGAGGACGCTGTCCTCTCCCTCAGGCGGCCCGCCTCCTCCTTCACGAGCATGACTGCTTCGCAGAAGGAGGCGACCGCTTCCCACTCCGTCTCGCCCCGCAGCATGGCCTCGACCAATGCCGGGCGCGAGAGGTCTCCGGTATTTGAAGCACAAGTAGCTAAATAGTACTTCAAATTAGAACCTACTTTGTCACTCTTCGAAATTGTTTTACACTTCGCAGATTGAAATGTTTTAAGTTGGCTAGAATTAGTTTTTAATTGCTATACTTAATGAATGCTGATGGTTATTGTATTTTATAGGCATTCGTTGGAAAATTGATTTTAATTAGTGTTGGTCTAGTTAGTGAATATAATTGTGATATTTCCATATTTAAATTATTAAAATTTCAAACTAATTATTTGTTAATTTTAATTGTATTTCAAATGGGCAAAATTCAATTAATTATTTCACTAAGTACAAGTTAATAGGCTTAATTATCATTAATAACCATGTAACATCTATTTGCTTTCATAAATTATTAGTATTGGTTAAATAATGAACCTAGTGTTAATGCATGAATAGACTATTATTGGTTAAACCAGCGTACCTAATTTGTTTTACGCATCAATACAGCTATTTAAAGATTCCATGAATATTTATCGCTCTTGTCAGGTGAATTAAATTGAATAACAAAGCAGTGGAAAAAAGTGACTCTAGAATGCAAAGATCAGATTATAATAAGAAACTCTTAAATATCGATTACCAATTAATCGTTGTTGATCTTTGCAATAACAAAAAAAAAGTGGAGCTGGTGACTAAATAATTACAGCCGCATGGCTCGATTATCCGGATTAAGCCGCGTTTGCCGAGGTTGGTCTGTGGATGGGTGACCATCTCTCATAGCGGGTTTACTCTGTGCCTCGGAAAGCACGTAAAGCCGTTGGTCCCGGCTGTCATTTGTAGATCTTCGACAGTCGTAACTATTAGTCAGAAGCTCTAAAGTCTGACAGCCAGCTCCACTTTGGATGGGGCATAAGGGTTTGGCAGACACTAATTGGCTAAAACTTGCCACTTCCTTCAACTGCTCCTTACACGATAACTCTATCGAACAATCCCGCAACCCTGTTAGAAATTGGCTCATCAGCCCCAGTATATCGGGCTAATATACCCCTTATGTACAAACAAATACCGGCCACAACTTTACCAATATTGGTTTCATTACAGAAGCAGCTTATAAACAAGCTGCACTACGGACAAAACATATTAACTACATTCCCAATTCTACAACTTGGGGCATCCTTCTGTACTGCACTTAGTGTAACCTAAAGGCGCGCATAGACGGACAACTTAAGTTGTCCAATTTTATGCCATGCCATGCAGCAACAATGGCTGGGGAGCCCGCCGGAGTATTCGTATATTGTATGATATGGATTTAAAAGTGAAGTTAAAACTTATGCATTCAAGTTTATGGATAAATATAGCTTACAAATGAACCGAGTCCGTAAAGTGTTTAAATTGTTGTGAAGTTTTTGTTCTGCATTTGAACTTAGGACCTCTGAACAGCAAAGTAACGCTGCCACACATCTTGGCAGGATAGCCTGCCAAGATGTGTATAAACGAAAGTGATGCATTTGTAATGTTAAGTGTATAGACACTTAACATTACAAACGCATCACTTTTGTTTATCATATAGATAACATTGGTTAGTAAAGGCACTTGCTATTGGAATACAAAGTGCTACTGACTGACGTATGGCAACGTCGCTCTAATTTGCATTCTACTGAGGCATATTTTATGTTTTTTTTTCAATAAAGTTTTCTTATTAGTAATGCGAACAATCTATTCAGTGTTTGGACTGCTCTCACCGGAAATGCGTCCCGGCAAAAATTGCTAGAAAAATCGACCATGTGAGCTCAGCTTAACGCAGGTAAGGTACGAGTAAATGCTCGCTTGCGCACCACAATCAGGCTGAGATAGGGTTATTGTGCAAGACAGCCAAAACACAACGACGTGCACAACTACAGACCTAAGAACGCTTAGGTGTAATTAAGTTACAGGATATCTGCATACATGTTTTGTTCATTGTACAAAGACTGGGTTAAGCTACCTGCTTTTGCTTACAAATTCTTGAGACAGAGGAAATCTTAGGTAGAATTTTAACTGTTAAATTCTTCTTATCTTTTTTCATAATGGTGACGATGTGGGTACTATATTTGAAGAGACATGCAAAAGCAACTCGTTACTGTTTCTCGTAGCTTTGATGTCTCTTAATTCATATTCATTAAGATACACTCCCTGAAGTCAATCATTATAGACCTTTCTCTCTCATAGAGAGGAGGCGTGTATCTCAACATGCACTGGGAACAATATAGGCTGATATAGCTTATGCTTCTCATTTTTTGTGCTAATCTCCAATCTTTAGGATTATAAGTCCCTCGCGGGGCTGTCTAACCAGGAGACCGCTGCCCTGGCGTGTATTTTAACTGAAGGAACATTGTGGTTTTAAGTCTGTAAGTTCTGACATTCTCTACCAATCCACTTAGGGAGGGAGGACTCATTTTATAATACTCCAACAAAAAAAAAAAACCGAAACTCAAAGGAATTCCACAACTATCACACAACGCCATCTAGTCCCAAGCTAAGCAGAGCTTGTGTTATGGGTACTAGACATCCTACTACATACTACATCCAGACACAAAACAAATGATCGTGCTCATCACACAAACATTTAGAAATAGTATTTTTGTGATAAAAAAGACTAGTAGATAGTTATTAATCTCAAACATATTATCTAGCTTTTACTACGTTATAATTTAGTCAACTCACACACCCAAGTCCAGTTGTCTTGTCAATATTGTTACACTTGATAAAGCACTGTCCATAATTCATTCCTTGCTTATGACGTCATCCGCGGCTGCTACAGTGACCTATTAACCACCAGGGACCGACAATAGATCAAGATGACATTACAACGCAACACAAGATAGGAAAACGCTAAATCCATAGATTTATCTCACTAAAACCAGCCAGCAAGAAATTGCCACAATTCAGTAGATGGATGGAAATTCTTAATTGAACTGGTTAACTAATTGAACTAATTATGACGAGACATTCGGATAAATAATGGATAAGGCCACTTCAATCTTCTGGAGGCCAGGCCCGCCTCTATTATGGAATTATAGTAGACTGTTTGCGGTAATTATGCTTTAGGAAAATGAGGAAATTTTAACTCTATTCTGTTCCGTTGTATTTGAAGCCACTGTTTATTTTCGTTTCACTACAAAGCTCACTAATTATGTTAGTTTATTTCTCTTTCGCAGAATATCACCAATTTATGCGTTCCACGCACTTCAGAATATTAATTTAGTTTTGCAATGATACCTAAACCCTTAATGACGTAAAACAATAAGAAGGGCGAGTTTCCCGTAGCAACTATCTCTTAGTATATCAACAATATATACCCGCTCTACTACACACGGAAGAGTGCGTGCGAGTCAGAACTGCGATAAAGATGATTAATATACGCTGTCATTAGTCCACAACGGCTCCAGTAGATTACTCACTCATCGACTGAAATCCGGAACAAATCATTTCTCTTAGTTGACATACAATATTAATTAATTGATGCCTTCGGCTGCTTCCTAAACAATGCGATAGTCGCTCAAACACGCCGGAGACGCATTTTTGTTCGGCGAACGTTGTCCTGCCTACAGCTGAGAGGGGAGCTTTAAAGGACATCGTGACCCTGAACTGCAGGTATAGGGTAAATCTTCAGTCAGTAAGCGTCTGACAGAAGACTTTAAATTATTTATATTAGTCATACTCTGAAATTAGGTCATAATCAGGCATAGTGATGAGCGGGTTGAAAGTTATGCTTTCCAGCCCTATTGAGAATTGATTTCAACTGACAGCTGCGATATAAAATTGAAATAACAAAGTTAACTACTAAGAATATACTATAATCTTGTTATTACTCTAATAAAATTTAGTTTCAACCATTTCTTTAAAATAACATAGATTTGTTCAAAATCTTTGCTATTTTCTTTTAGATGAAAATTAAAAATAATGGCTGTATAGCTGGATGACCACAGGACAAAAAAAGCGGCAATCTGATCTACACTAATTTTTTCTTTAGCTAATAAAAATGATGTTCTTTTTACATTGTGTTCTTTTCATTCGTAATGAAAAGCACAGTGTTTACCTGTCTCAGGACTAAATAAGTCACTTTCGTCCCTTAAATAACAATGTACTATTATAACCATAGCCCGGAGATTGATTTGGTGTCAATAACCTGAAACGTATGTGTTAAAATAGATATTCCCCTGAGATTCGATTGAGGGATTACGTTATTTTATAGGGATTTTTCCACAATTTTAAAATTGTTAGGAACGTAGGATGAGGACATATAGTGTATAAGTCATCTTTATTTCAGCCAAATAGGTCTAAATCCCGTAAGTACGGATACGTCCGGGGGGAAGCCCAGTTTCTCGGGACGGTGCACCCTGGGGTACGGGCAAGAACTCCCCTATGGGGTCTCCTTGCTCGTATGCTAATGTCCTGTCGCGTCGCCCCACCGCGTATCCCTCTGTTTAGCAGAGGGCACAGTGGTGGGAGTAAGAGCGGGCACGGCGTGCACTTACCCTGCCGCCGGGCAGACAGGAGGAGGTCTTGCACTTCCACCTCCTCCTGCCACCGCTATTCTCGTAGCCCCGAAGATTGTCAGGATCACGTCTCTGACTTTCGACGGGGGTCGAGGGCCTTGGCTTAACCGCCCGGGCCGCGAGGTAGAAAACCTCTATAAAAAATTACCCCAAACCTCCAAGCGGCGGCGCACCGTGAGGGAGGTTGACAGCTTGATTGATGGGTAGCTGTGGGAAGAATCAATCGCTAGTGCGAACCAGTTATATTGGTTGGTTGGTTGGAACACTTTAATACTCGTGGGAACAAAATGAAGAAAAATTTGAAAAACCCCAAAACACCGGCAGTCGCCGCAGCGAGCCAGGGTGGCTCACGTGCCCGTGAGGAGGAGTCACTGGACCTGTCCAGTACATCCACCTCACCGGCACCGAATTTCGAGCGGGCACAGAGTGCCGCTCCAAGTGAGGAGATAGCGCTGATGCTCGGGTCGGAGTCCGACTCGGCATCAGACGCCGTGAGCTTCCAGAGTGTTACCTCTGGAAGCGTAGTGAGGAGAGATGAGAGGGGCGCAGAAAGGAGGAACGAGTTCCTGAAGCGCCCCCGGGACGTCTCGTCGTCGGAGGAAGGGCTTGCTTCGGCCCGTAAGATCCCCACAAGCGTGCGGGGTAAAGGCCGAGGCAAGACCTCGGGGAGGGGGCCCTCCTCTGGAGAGCCTAACACCAGTCTGGTGTCGAACGAGGCCAGACTGGCAGAGGTCGTGGCAGCCGCCATCCGCTCCGTCACCCAAAAGCGGAAGAAAAACACGCGTGACGGAGCGATCGTCGAAGCCACGACCTCCATTGTGGCGGCAGCGCGCACATATGGCGGGTCCCCGTCTGCAAGGGACGAAATGTCCGAACTGCGGACGGAGGTCACCCGCCTGACTGCCGCCATGGAGGCTCTCCGGAAGGAGAACGCCGCCCTCAAGACGGACCTGGCCGGCCTTCAAGCGGCTGGCCGTCGGGAAGCGCCACCGGGGGGCGAAAAGGAAAAAGGCCAGCCCACATCGGGGGAGAACCCAATTCTCACACTGGTGCGGCAGGAGCTGGCCGCCTTTCAGCAGCGGTTCTCCGTATTGGAGAGCCGCGTGCTGCGACCCCCGCTGGCGTCTTCGTACGCGGCCGCGGCCGCGTCGAAGACTCCCACGACGGCGAGGCCGCCTCAGATGGGGACAGCCCTGGTGCGGACGGCTCCGGTTCTTACGGCCCCCGCGAAGGCGAAGACGGCTCCGGCCGGGCCAAGCCGGGCGAAACCGGGCCCGTCAAAGCCGCCCCCGGCCTCGACATCTGCGGGGCCAGCACAAGCGGCACAAAAGAAAGCCCAGGCCGATAACCGGCCGCAGCAGCAGCAGCCTCCCCCAAGAACTCCTCCGGCCAGCGCCGATTGGCAAGTGGCCGGGGAGAAGAGAAAGGCCGAAAAGGTGGCCAGGTCCTCGAGGCGGAGGGAGAGACGGTGGCGGCGCAAGGAGCGCGACGTCGCGGCCCGATTACGTGCCCCCAAGACCGCGGCTGTAGTGATCACACTGCAGCCGGACGCGGTCAAGAGGGGCGTGTCGTACCGCGACGTGCTCGCGAAGGCGCGGGAGGCGGTAGACCTCACGGAGCTCGGCATCGCCGGGGGCCTCCGCTACCGGGTCACTGCAACGGGGGCTCGGATGCTGGAGATCCCCGGTGCGGCCAGTGGCCCTACCGCTGACGTTCTGGCCAATCGGCTCAGAGCGTCCTTAAACGCGGAGGAGGCCCGAGTATCCAGACCCACCAAGCGCGCAGATGTGCGCATATTGGGTCTGGATGACTCCGTGACGGTGGAGGACGTGGTGGCCGCCGTTACCAGGACTGGGGGGTGCCCTCCCGATCAGGTGAGGGCGGGCGCCCTGCGTCCTGACTTCGCGGGGCTGCAAACCATAACGGTTAGCTGCCCCGTGTCGGCGGCCAAAAAGCTACAGGAGGGCCGAAGGCTCCTGGTTGGGTGGGTGTCTGCGCAGGTGAAAGTTCTGGAGCCCAGACCCCTGAGGTGCTTCCGCTGCCAAGTGGGCAACCACGCGGCATGCAATTGCACCTCGGAGGTGGACCGCAGCGATAGGTGCTTCCGCTGCGGTCAGCCCGGTCACAAGGCCGGCTCATGCACTGCCCCGCCGCACTGCTTCGCATGTGCGGCGGCTGGCAAGCCGGCCGATCACCGGGCCGGGGGCAAGTCCTGCGCCCCACCTGCCAAAGCCAGGCGCAGAGGTAGGCCCTCTGCTGCCGCCGTCACCACCACCGCCGCCGCCGCCGTCTCTGCTGTCGCCGCCGCCGCCGCCGTGGCTTTACCCTCGGAGAGGGTCCTGGAGGAGGCTGCAATGGACTCCAATTAATGGCCCCATTGCGCTTCCTCCAGGCGAATATCAACCACTGCGCCGCTGCTCAGGATCTTTTGCTCCAGAGCATGGCGCAGTGGTTGATTAACGTCGCCGTGGTCGCCGAGCCGTACTTTGTCGTGCCCAGGAGTGACTGGGTGGCGGACCTGGACGGTTCGGTGACCCTCATCTCGTCGGCCGCCGCCGGTACCCCGCCCCTCGATCACGTCATGAGAGGGCGCGGGATCGTCGCAGCACGGTTCGGGGAGATCGCCGTGGTAGGCGTATATCTCTCCCCGAACCGAACTCTCGCCGAGTTCCAAGACTCCCTATCGGAGCTAGGAGATGTCGTCGTCGCCCTCGGTTCCCTCCCCGCACTCGTCCTCGGGGACTTCAACGCCAAAAATGTGGCTTGGGGTTCCCGGTTTACGGATAATACGCGGGGCAGGAGGCTCGAACACTGGGCCCTGGCGCAGGGCTTGGTTATCGAGAACCGGGGTTCTGTTCCCACGTGCGTGCGGTGGACGGGCGAGTCGGTGGTGGACGTTACGTTCGCCACCTCCGACCTGTCGCCGCGCGTCACTGACTGGCGCGTTGTGGAGGAGGTGGAGACCTATTCCGACCACCGGTATATCCGGTTCGACGTCTCCGCCCAGACCTCAGACGCGCCGGTTCGACGGAACCCAAGTGGTCCGCGATGGGCGCTGAAGCAGCTGGACCGGGAGCTATTCCTGGAAGCCTCGATCGTGCAGGCCTGGGTGTCACCACCGGACAGGCCTGCTGACGTAAACGACGAGGCGGAGTGGTTCCGGGAGGCCATGTCGGAGATCTGCGACATGGCCATGCCCCGGGTCCGGCAAGGACGCGCCCGACGTCAGCTGTACTGGTGGTCGCGCGAGCTTACATCGCTGCGCGAGGCATGCGTGGCCGCGCGACGCCGGTACACCAGATTCCGCAGGCGCCGCACCCGACCTCCGGATGCGGCAACCGTAGAGGCGGAGCTGTATGAGGGCTACAGGGCAGCGAAGACCGCCCTCCGCGACGAGATCTGGCGGGCCAAGGAATTGGCCCGCAAGGAGATGCTGGAGACTCTGGACGGGGACCCATGGGGCCGACCCTACAAGTGGGTGAGAGAAAAGCTCCGCCCCTGGGCTCCCCCTTTGACGCAGAGTCTCCAGCCTCAGTTCGTGGAGGACGTGGTGAGCGCCCTGTTCCCATCGCGGGAGGAGCACACTCCCCCGCCCATGGCTCCGTCTCCGGCGGTGCCTGACGGTGAAGCTGACGTAAACGCGGACCACAGCGACGACGACGTCTACGAAGCTCCAGAGGTGACCGAGGTAGACCTGAGAGTGGCGGTACAACGGCTCAAGGCCAAAAATACCGCCCCAGGACCCGACGGCCTGCCAGGAAAAGCCTGGGTCCTGGCCTCGGGGACTCTCGGGCCTCGACTGGGGGGGCTCTTTAGCGCATGTCTGGAGAGGGGCCAGTTCCCGCTTCGTTGGAAGACGGGGAAACTGGTCCTGATCCAGAAGCCCGGGCGCCCTGCGGACTCTCCGTCCGCATTCCGGCCCATCGTGCTGCTCGACGAGGTGGGCAAGCTCTTTGAAAGAGTAATTGCAAACCGCCTCGTCGGGCACCTGAATCGGGTGGGCCCGGACCTTGCGGAGAGCCAGTTTGGCTTCCGCAGGGGGCGCTCTACGGTAGACGCCATCATGCGCGTGAGAGCCCTCACGACGGGGGATGCGGTATCCCGGGGCAGGGTTGTCTTGGCGGTGTCATTGGACATCACCAATGCCTTCAACACCCTGCCCTGGAGTTGCATCAGGGAGGCACTCCGGTATCACCGGGTGCCGACCTACCTCCGTCGTGTGGTCGAGGACTACCTGACGGACAGAGCCGTCATCTACCCCGGTCACCGGGGAGAATGGAAACGGCGAGAGATGTCGTGCGGTGTTCCACAGGGATCGGTACTGGGGCCGCTCCTGTGGAACATCGGTTACGACTGGGTGCTGCGCGGCGACCTCCCTGACGGCGTCGGCGTAATATGTTACGCCGACGACACGCTCGTCCTTGCGGAGGGAGAGTCGCACCAGGCGGCGGCCGACCTGGCGACGCAGGCGGTAGCGACAGTCGCTTGTAGGATCCGGCAGTTGGGACTCGACGTGGCGCTGCACAAGACAGAGGCCATGTGTTTTCATGGCCGTCTGAATGCGCCACGGTCAGAGTCCCACATAACGGTGGAGGGGGTTCGCATCGGCGTCGGGAAGACGATGAAGTACCTGGGACTCGTCCTCGACAGCCGGTGGAACTTTAGGGAGCATTTCCTACGTTTGGCCCCAAAGCTGAACCGGGCAGCAGCCGCTCTCAGGCGACTCCTGCCCAATCTCAGCGGGCCAAACGCCTCCTGCCGGAGGCTATACGCCGGTGTCGTGCGGTCCATGGCCCTCTACGGGGCCCCCGTGTGGGCCCTGAGCATTCGGACGCGACCACTAAAGCTGGTCGCATGCCAGAGGGTCATGGCTATCCGTATGGTCCGAGGATACCGCACGATCGCCGGCGAATCGGCCAACCTCCTTGCCGGATTGCTGCCCTGGGATCTGGAGGCGACTGCCCTCCAGCGCGTCTATGAGTGGCGCGTGGAGGCGCAGCGCCGGGGCGAATCCCCGCTGCCTCGACAAGTCGAGGCGCGGCGGGAAGAGCTCCGGCGCGATCTCAGGGCAGTATGGAGGGAGCGACTGTCGCAACCGAGGTCCGGGCACGCCGCAATCGCGGCGGTAAGACCCCTCTTTGAGGAGTGGCTGGATAGGCGTCACGGCGTCCTGACCTACCGCATGACGCAGGTCCTCACCGGACACGGAAGTTTCGGGAGGTTCCTGTGTCTGATAAGGAGGGAAGAAACGCCTGGGTGTCACCACTGCGAGGATCGTCCGGAGGACACGGTGGAGCATACGGTGCAGGACTGCCCCGCTTGGGCAGAGCACCGCCGTGTCCTCACGACGGCGATAGGTGGAGACCTCTCGCGCCCGGCATTGGTCGAGGCCATGCTGCGGGGCGAGATGGAGTGGGAAGCGGTCGCCTCCTTCTGCGAAGCAGTCATGCTCGCGAAGGAGGAGGCGGGCCGCGTGAGGGAGAGGACAGCGTCCTCCCTCCACCCCAGCCGCAGTGGTAGACGCCCACGGCGACGGACGTCGCAAGACGATCTCCGGCCACCGTAGGCGCGGGCATGCGGGCAGCGAGTAATGGGCGACTCGCTGTCCGACCATGGACCATGCCCGGGTCGACGGCGCGTTGTGTTCCACGCGCGCCTCAAGGAGTGTCAGCATAGAGACGGGGCCTGTAGAGGGCCAAAGCCTGCCGGGGTCGCGGGACTCACAGATTACCGTGACCCCGGTACGTAAAGGGCTACTGAAGGACACCGTGGATTTTAGTCAGTACAAGTCTGACAGTCCCTCCCGCCCTGCCCTGGGTGGGAGGACTCATTTGATGATTTTACCACGATAAAAAAAAAAAAAAAAAAAAAAAAAAAAAAACCCGTAAGTACTGGAGTGAAATCCCGGAAAAAGGCTTATCCATGTTATGATTTCTATGAAAGTTCGTGATACAAGTACATAAAATCAATCATCCTACTCCGGGCTATGATTATAACGCAAAAAAGGGAGTGTATTTGCCAATTTCCGAAAATAGCATGGCAATTGCTTGGATCAGGACGCATTGTCTGTGTATTTTGGGTCAATATTGGACTAAGATATCCACAATTATACCATGATGGACCAAAGATTTGACTAATGGGCAACTTTTGCTCACAAAAGCTAAAATTTAATATGCATGGAATGTTCAGGTTTCGCTGTTGTTATAATTAAAGTCAACAGTGAACTGTAATAACTTTTGAGTAATTGTGGTTGGCAACTCAGTTCCTATCCACACACTATCACACAATCAAAATCAATGAGATTAGTTTGTTTAGATGTACTAATCAAATAGTCAATCACACTTATTATATCAGTTATTAAACCAACCTCTCGAAACAATAATATTAGCAAAGGTAATGTTTTTAGAAACTAGGTGCCACCTTGGTTAAGTAAGATCTCTCTTTTTTTTTCTTTTTAGGGTGGTAAAATCATCGAATGAGTCCTCCCACCCAGGGCAGAGCGGTATGGACTGTCAGACTCGTACTGACTAAAATTCACGATGTCCTTCAATAGCCCTTTACGTTCGTTCGAGGTCTCATTTGGTGGTTTTTACACATAAAAAATATAGCCTTTTCTTCCTCTATAACTATATAGATTATTTATCCAATACAGAAGATTATTTTGTATTCGAAGCAGAGCCTCCTGAGATTTGCGCTTTCAACCGCACAAAATATTCAGCTTCATAATATTGGTATAGATATAGATTCCAGGATACCAAAAGGTCATTGCGTTTCAAAAAGAAGTCGCCTGTATTTTGTTCTATGTAACGTAATATTGTTTGTAAAGCGCGGCAAAAAGGAAATTGTTTCACCTTTCGACGAAGCCGAGTGAGGCTTTATAAAAGATAGGGATTTGCAGGTCAAGGACATGTTTTATTATTTAGAGGTTAATGTTGAAATGAATTTTTTAAGGCGTCACGAGTATTGATTAAGCGTTTACTCTATACAGTGTTGGTACCAAGCACGAAGCCACTTTCCTTAATGATGGTACGTAATCAACTAAAATTGGGCACTTCATTCAAATTGTTAAGTAGTTTTGTTTTTAGGAAAGGGGTTGTATATTTTGTAGAAGAACAGGGTTTGAAATATACCAGAGAGCCTATCAATGGTATTAGTTTTCAAAGCATTTCGTATTTTTGTTACGATTTACAACGGAATTGATACAAGACTTTCGTAGATCAATTAGAATTTTTTGTCCTGAAATAAGCAAGTCGTCGCAAGTGCTGAAGTTTTTATCCATTTTCTTTGATCAGACATTTGAAAGACTTTTGTCTTGAAAAATTTGATCACGTGTAAAGCCAGGGCATGTATTTTATAAAATCACGATGCCCACAGTGTTATCTTTTAGCTCACTCGACAACCCGCATTACCTAACCACGCCAAATATGATCAAAGCTAGATCCACTATTAATTTCTAACCAAATTATGGCTACCGCTATCTTCCCAGCATGAGCAACTTCGTCCGGGCGGACAGTCCGGCGTCCAGCCAAGCGGTGCCAATTTCCGGACACTCTCACACCAATGATTGCGGACACCCCGATCCGAATCACATAGAAATAGATCGCTGCCGTAATAGCTAAGTTTATGCATTTTATTTCTTGAGAATTTTATTTAGTTGCAATTTTTATTCGAGGTTGTTTGATTTTTTATTTGGAAAGAGTAGGTAGATGCCGTTTTCTATAGTATTAATAATTAAAATTTATAGTTAAAACTATACTAGGTTATTATTTTTGTAAAGCGCCGCGACGGTTCCATTCCTCATGCAGCTTTCTTTGAAAATGAAGAAATTGTTTTTTTTTTTTTTAACTTTTTAAAAATATTGATAACAAATACCCAAATTGGAAAACGCGCTTTTCCTTCTTTGGTGGAAGTGCAGAAGTCGCTTTGGCTGCATGTTTTTGCTTGTCCGTGGAATCAATGGCGATATTGTCGCACCCAAATTAATTCTCCTATTTATTCATTCAAAATAATATTATAAACTTACAGTTGAAATTGATAAGCAATAAAAAAACCCATTGGCTATCAGAATTTTTTTATTATATCCCCTGTAAAAATAACTAATAACAGTATACCCTCCTTTTAAATATAAATATCGTAAAGTAAAAGCAAAGAGAATCGAGGAGTTCTTCGAAATTTCAAACAATGAAAGAAATCAGAAAACTTTACCAATAGGTCTCGTTTGAAAAACTTTTATGTTCTTTAATGAATAAAATATTAGTTGAAAAAGAAATAGTTTTTCGTTAGTTACTTTGTATTGACTTTTGATCCCTTGAGTATATGTACAATAGGGTACTAAGGTCAATATTCCTTTTCTGTTGATTTTTTATGTACTGAAGTACTCAAAAATAAAGGTCCTGTTTTGTGACGAGGGAGGGCTTGGACTTTGGGCTTGCTTGTATAAGTAATAGTAAAACCTTTATGGGCTATGTACTTAGACATAGCTTGTGGATCTTAATGTAGTTTATTTATAGTTTATAGATTTATTGATGAAATCTTACAGTTTAAGAATAATTTTACTCAATGCTTTGAGTGGTTAATATTTACAATATCAAAAATTATATAAAGAAAAAGAAATTCTTGAAAAGTTTATGAATCAAAAATGTTCTCAGCTCTGAAAATACTAAAAATTTGTAACTTCACGCTTATAATCTCCAAAGGGTAAGTAACAAAGAGGTATATCAAGTACATCTACATTTTCACCAGTTTACCTATTGCCATTAACTGAACACAAAGATAAACTCCATGGCTGCTGCCGAGAAATTCCTTATTGTAAAATCCAATAAAACTAGCTTCGAATCGAACACGAGACCTCATGCCCGCTGTCGCACTTGCAAGCAACGAATCAGATTGTATTATTCTACAAAATACTTAACTAAATAACTGACACTTCTGTTCTGACAGCAACTGTTCATTAAATTAATACTAAGCCTTTGTGAAACAGACAGGCGTGACGAATGCGAAGCGTGACGTTTTTATTTGTAATGTATAGAATTGTTTGAATCCAGTCACATAGAAAACGAAAGCGATCCGATATCGTGACCGAACCGATGCGAAGACGTGGCGAAGGCGTGTTTACTCTGTTTGACGTCGTTCATAAAAAGACAGCTAATACAACTTTCACGCCTCGGTTCGCTGCACCTAGTTTGACGTCTCGTTTCGCTTCGGACTCGGTCCGGTTCGCTATCGCCTGTCAGTTTGACAAAGGCTTTAATACAGAGGGTCATCAATCAGCCAAAATTACCATCAAAGACGACTTTGTTCATTGAATTTGAAACAACGTCACTATTACCAATAATGAGCGAACTTCGTCCAGTCCACGCACAATAATATCCCATCAATTCTAAACCACTCTGTAATCAAGAAAGGAAACATTCAAACTAAATTGGAATAGTTGACTGAAGCCGTTTGAGGGGTTAGTAATTTACTAACTGAAGGAGTTAACCATGTTAATGAAAATTGCTTTCGATAAGATCTGATGCCTGAGTTATTGAATATGAGGCCTGATGAGGACTGGAGATAGGAAGTCGAAGGGATAAATTATGAGAACCTTTTATGTAAGGTATTAAATTTTATGGGCACTTGTGTGGGGAGCGAGGTATTGTGTACCTACTGTTTAATGGCTTTGGTAGTCTATGAGAGGTTTATCATCATTTACGTAGCCTTTTCGTAATTATGTTTGGGTTAGCTTCCAGTATTACTAGAAGCAGTTGAATTGGAAGTAACTGGAGTGAACGCATTTGATCTGAACACCACATTTCAATAAGCATAGGTGAACCCAGGCAGGCGCATTATTTTTGTGTAATTCATTTCGATACCACTCTTCTCAAAACGGAGAAGGAATACATCGTGAGGAAACCGGCATGTCCTAGAAGCAAAAAATCCAAGGCATGTGACATCGACCAATCCGTACTCGGCCCGCGTTGTGGATTACAGTCCGCTTCCTTACAGAGAATAGGCCTGTGTTTCAGCAACGGGATTATTATAAGCTGATTATGCATACTATGCCACATCGCAGCTTCTAAGTATCATACACCAAGTTCTGGACTGACATAGTCACAAACACTAGCATTAGAACTCGAAACGAGATATTTACTATTGATTTTTATTAATTATTTGTTTTGAGTTTCCGATATTCTGATTAGGTAATCCAAGATCATTTGCAACAGTCTATTGGAAATTGACAACAAATAAAAAGCGTAGTAAATATCACGTTTTATGTTTTGATAACCAGGATGATGTTTTAGTTACATTTTAAACAACTAGTGTTGTGTTAAGTATGCCTAAAGAGTGTCCCCATTATACCTCGTGTCCCCGTCTTACACACTGTTCCTCTACGAGATATTGAAGCTCTATAGGTTTTTTTTACATCTTCGTATGTAAATTTTATGAAAACAAAGGCAGGATAAATCATATGAAGAATTTAAACAGGTCATATTTCGACATGTAGGTAATAATTGAAGTACGTTATAGGGTTTCGCTTTGTGTTTTTGAATATTAAATATAATTCTTCATAAAACTTAACAAAAGATAAGTACGTAATTGTTAAGAAACTCTCTTTGTTCATAAAATAAATAGTTATTTCATGAAATGTTCAGAATACACGTAGAAAATTTAGTTTCTTATCATATTATTAAAAACATTATTTTACATTGCCCAGAAAGGTCATTTTACAGGTTTTAATTTTCCTTTTATTATTTCTCAAGCTGCCTTCCCACATCATGGACGCGAATGGCGCGATACAGCATGACTTGAGATATCACGCGCCGTGAGAAGTAATCTTTATGAAACGGCTGGGGTCAACATTTGGGTTCAGTTCAGAGCTCGGATAAGACAATACTAATATTAAAATGTATTAGATAAACTTTTTTATCATTCGCAACTAGTTTATAGAGTCATAATTATATGATCGCTCATAAACTAAAAACAAAACATACCTATAACTTTTTTTTTAAACGTTGCCACACACTAGTCTCCTGTGTCGTGGATGCATTTACAAACATAGAAACTCACATACACAAACACCCAGCCCCGGAACAACTACTTGCAGATCATACAAATATTTGTTCCGTGCGGGGATCGAACTGTCTGAATAAGGGGGATAATAACACTGCCTAATTTTTCAGGGATTAATTTGTTATATTATAATTTGTGAAAATATTTGCCATCCTTCATTGAGTATCTAATCAACAATAAACAACAACCAACGAAAAATAAATTAACAAAAAAGGTAGGTAATCTTTTCGCAAGCCTAAGCCTATATTGAGTGCGAGGATTTAACGCAATCCACTTCACGCCTGTAGCTGTGGGTACCTCACGTACTATAAAGCTAATAAAACCAACTGGAGCCTCGTTTAGACGAAGAGAGTCTCTCGACCGTGAAAAGGCGAGTATGTCTAAACTTGTGGTCTAAACTGCACTCGCTAGGTAATATCACGCACGCTTTACGCTGCCTAGAGGATTTTTAACACGTAGACTCACCCCTTTTTTTTTATCGTGGTAAAATCATCATATGAGTCCTCCCAACCAGGGCAGGGCGGGAGGGACTGCCAGACTTGTACTGACTAAAATCCACGGTGTCCTTCACTAGCCCTTTACGTACCGGGGTCACGGTAATTCATACAGTCCCGCGACCGCGCTTTCCGCTGCCTAGAGGATTTTTTAACATGTAGACTCACCTCTTGGCGCATGGATTGTCTTAATAAGTACTAGTACATAAACTCAAGCCATTTCTCTTTAGGGTTTTCCCTTTCACACAAAAATTACTGAACGGATTTAGATCAAGGCATTTCACGGTTTTGGCCATATCGGTCGCCCGCTATATTTTTTTCAGAATTGCGGTGCACTACGAAGGTTATATATTTAAAGAGAGGACGTTTAGAAAAACCAAAAATAAACAGGACATTTTGTCATATAGCGTCAGGTTTCACAGTTATTCGCCGAAATATAAGTCGAAAACTAAACCGTAGAAAATATATTTTTTGGATTTTTATCTTTGCAGGGAGTCATATGGAATTATGACAGTAAGTATGAAATTATGTCGACACAATTTAATAAACATGGCATGATGTTTCCGTGGGATAATTTTAGACATACTCTCGGACGAACCAAATGGCAACAGCTAGTTTGTATAGTGACCTTTTGCAGTCTCAGGAGTAATCGAATGTGTGCGAATAATTTACTACTAACCTTTGTGAATTAGTGGCACGATATACTAAAGGGGTAATATGCGGTATGCGGTGACCTACTCAGTACCTGGGGCTTAAGAGAAAACAAGGGATCTTAATTAATTATCTGGCACGTACAAGTTCTACAAGTATTTAATCAGGGTTTCAGGATTTTTGTGTGTACAGTTCTACCATTTTCTCAAGAATATTTTCCCAAAATAGTTTGTTGAGTTTACAGAAGTATTAAAAAAATGCTGTAGGTTATCCTAACTAACAACATATTAAAAATGACAAAGTTACGAACACAAAGTTTTTTGTATTGTCATTTATATTTTTATTCTCCTTTTTTTACTAATTTGTACCTACGTAATGGAAAAATCGTAAATACGAAGTATCGTACAAGTAGTAAATTACAGTCCAGTGAAGTTAAGGGGGCGCTAGTTAGGCCGCGTTTTTTATCATTAGTTAAACTAACTATTATTAATATCCCACATTTTTTTTACAAATGGTTTAAGAATTGAACAAATAGTTAAACTAGTCTTAAAACAACTCGCCCTTAATCATATAAACGAGACATTAGTCGAATGTTAAGTCCGAAATTCATTAATATTTAAACACTTTCAAAATCGGTTACTTAAACAACAGGCTGGCAAGCGAGGGATCCGATTAATTCACAACTAAAATTCCCCTTGGTCCGTTTACAACAATATTCGTTTAAATAAACCAATTCAGTTTGACTGTTACATTTAGTTATATTTAACGCCACAGTAATTATTTGTGAGTAAAATGAATATTTAGCAGGAAACGCCCAGTCGTTTAATGTTTTAGATACTTCTGCCATGAAATAGAAAAAAAAATTTTTTTTTGATCTCTCACGGTATTTTGTTTTGCCCCTTCACAAGTGAACCAAAAAGTCAAATGTCTGCTTTGTTGTATTTAGTTGTGGGGCATTTACTACTGAACCCGTCACAGCTTTACAATTGGGAGAATAGTGTTATGGACAAGAAAGTAGTATTTAAATTAGATAATGGTCCATAATCCCACTTGTAAGGGAGTATTTTTCAAACTAATAGGTGTCGTGTATTGTGAGCTGTTGCTCGAAAATTATTATCATATCTCACATAATCAGCACAAATGAGGAGCTCGTGGCTAAATAAATACAGCCGCACAGGCCGATCTTCCGGGTTAAGCCGCGCTTGCCGAGGTTGGTCTGTGAATGGGTGACCATCTGTCATTGCGAGTTTCCTCCGTGCCTCGGAAAGCACGTAAAGCCGTTGGTCCCGGCTGTCATTTGTAGATCTTTGACAGTCGTTACTGTTAGTCAGAAGCTCTAAAGTCTAACAACCAGTCTTACCATGATGGGGTATCGTATTACCCAGTTACTGGGTTGTGGAGGTCTGACAGGCAGTCGCTCCATGTTAAATACTGATATCCAGCTGCATCTGATGAAATTTTCTTACTGCTGGGACACAGGCCTCCTCTCTGTGAAGAGAGCGAGCTGTAACCGACTTCGCGGGGCTCGTGCGGATTGGTAGATGTCACTTGGATTCGATTTTTTAAATCAATGGTCTGCTGGTTTTCTCACGATGTTTTCTTTGACTGTTTTGAGCCCAGTGGATTCAAACCCTCAATCTACAACTCGTTATTCGTGGCCATTATCATAGGGTCACCGCTGCTTTGCCAAAAGTACTCACAGAATTTATTACACGTACTCAAATACCATTCTTTTGTTGCAGGTTGTTCATGCATACGCTATTCGTCGACGTACGGCAAAGAGCGCGGCACGTTCAGCAGCCCCGACTACCCGCGCCCTTACCCGCCGCGGATCGACTGCCTCCTCTATACCTTCATGGCGGCACCCCACGAGATCGTGGAACTGGTCTTCACTGACTTCGACATACATAAAGAACATCTTGAGTGAGTTTTTATTTATATTTTTTTTATATGATGAATCTTTTGTCACGTGTTCTTTTTTTGAATTTGGATTGACGACGCTATTTTGTTTTTTATAAATTCTACACATTATCTCACATTTTTCCATCATATAAATAGACGTCGATATTTTTAGAGAGCAATTCGAATATGTTGTCGTACATCTTTTTATGCGTAACCATAGTGAAAACTAAAACCTTCATATCATTTCTTTCTTACTAATTCCACCACTAATATCACTTTTTTAAAATAATAAACTTCGACATTCAGAAGCATAACGACCTACGAGTGCGGTGATAGATATAGTTGCACATTGATATTTGGCATGTGGCCTTATTCAGAAAACTGCCGTTCGTATCTTGTTTTTACAACTCGTCAAATGTTTACCACTAGCATGCAGCACTCTACTGCCACTGTCATTCAAGCGGCAAAAGAATCACTCGGGTTTGTATTTGAATTTAGAATTCCAACTGACGTATTTTTTTTCTTTTCTTTAAAATCGGGCAGAGGAAATTGTTCAAAGTTTCCATCGTCTTTTGTTTCGTTTCAATTCGATGCTGTAAAATTCTTCCCAAGATCTTTTAGTGGCTTACAAAGCTGAGAAGGTTGAAAAGCTATTTAATGCATTTTAATTTAAAATTGAATTGGATTTGCCAAGAAATCTCTTCTACTGCAGCTTATACTACTGTTGTAACAGAAGAGCATTCTAAAGAAGACTAGTTTAAGTATAACTTTATGCTTCGTAGTCACCTTAAATCAATTATAGTTAAGCAAGCATCAAGTAATTGATAGGCGGGATCAAAACTATGTTTGAGTAATTTAATTTAAGACATCTTAATGAAGATCAATTTGGACCTATTGTAGATATTTATCATGTTATCATAACTTTATTAGTTGTTATTATCCAAATAATAACTTTCCAACACCATTAAAACTTTAGACTGCCTGATTAAGGCCGCATTGTTTGATCATTAGTTAAACTTACTGTTTGTTAAATCCTGTACATTTTTAACCATCTAGCATCTGTTAAAAGTGTTGTGATTTTAACAATAGTTGCATTAACTATTGATTACACTAATGTTATAAAGAGAAAATAAATGTTTTTTTTTGTTTGTCTATACTAGAATTACAAAGAGGAAGGATGTTATTGTTTATTTGTATTGAATAGACTCCGAAAGATTTAGAAAATTCTTTCACTAGTTTAAAGTTGGTCCTGATAATTAATAAACTCACAAAAAAATCAACCGATTTAAAAAAACGAGGAAATAATATGAGTTAGAAGAATTAAACAGCTCTTTTTTGTTTTGTTTAACTCAGGGTGGAAAGACTCATTTGATGAGGTGTTAGTGTAACAAAATACTAGTAGAAAGCTCGTCAGTAGTTCTACATTATAATAAAAATAAGTTCTTGACAATTATGAAACTAAAGACCAGTTAATCGATCAATAGTTAAACTCAATATTGTACAAAATCCCACACACATTTTAAACAATTGGTTAACAATTTATAGGATTTAACAAATTGTCAGTATAACTAATGGTTAAACAACTCGGGCATAGCTTGGCTATAGTTCCAAAGCACAATATTCATGTATGATCATTAATTGGATTGGAAGTCAAATAATGAGAACCTATTTATAGAAAATAGCTATTAAATTACAGGACTTTTACAACTGCAATACTTTTACAAGTTTGTGATGCTCTTTTTCATGTTTTTATTTTTTCTTTTCGACAATTCAAAAGTCAAATCAAAGCATTTATTTGATTGTCAAAGACGTAAAAAATATAGTTAAAAACTGCAAAATTATAGTGCTACAGTCCCAGTCACAAGTAAGTGCCTGTTAAGGTTAAATTGAATGCTTTTAAATAAAGAAATAAAAAAAACTTTGCATAATACTGTATCCTCCATAATCATAAATGTTGAGCAGGTAAACTGAAAACGAATTCAAAAATCACACGATTCCTATTCTGAAATAATTTGGACAACATTTTTCACAACACACAATAATCATTCTGTCAACAGTCATTAACGGGGGTTGAATTAGAATATAATTATGTGTACCTAAAATATTTTCAAGATTTAAAAATAATTAATCAAACTACAAATATTATAACAAAACCTTTATTTCTCACATCATAATAAATGCTGACATGAAAATAAAAATTTTCACTTCACCTCAATTTTGATTGGTTTCCTCAAACCTGCAAGTTTTCTGCAGAACTTCACGTAGTCGATCATAGTGGATCCGTCGCTCTGCACGATCATCGGTGCTTCGTCTAAGGCGTAGTCTGCTTCTTTCGCGGTGAACTTGTCTCCGAAGGTCATGAGGTCGTGTCTGATCCTGGAATTATTAATAGAGAGGAGTTTTAAAGTTTAGAGCGTTTTATGGTTTGGACTTCATCGTCTAATCGTCGCAAGAGTTTATTGTGTACTATGCGACTACTATTAGAACGAAAGCGTGATGGCACCATATTGTGATTTCATGCATGCTTCTCTAACCCTTTTTTTTTAATACTTCTATCTCCAACATTGTCGGAGTTCTCTTTCATACCAGTTCTCGCTTTTATTCCTCTCGCACTTGCATTCTTCATACTTTATCTTTCTTTCATTCATTCATCTTGCTTCCTTCTCTAACCCTTGCACACTGCTATATAAAATGTAATCATATAAAAATAACATTTAATAAAATATTAATAAAAAATTAATGAAAATTAATTAGGGCTAAGTATTTTTTTACGAAACTTTTGATGGAGGCCATTGACGTTTTCCTTCTTATTTATAGTTCTACTCGTGGTTGCACATTGAAGCTGTTTTTAACACTTCGGCGAATACAAAGGCGAAGCAAATAAAAAAAAAAAGAATTGTCTCATTTTTTTGTTTTCTTTTTGATTCGAAATGCTTATTTTATTTTATTATTAGTTGACAATTTCATTGATTTCAATTAAACAATATAATAGAATACAAGTAAGTAACATTTAGAAACGTCAAAATAAAATTAATTTTACGTTAGATCCTATTGTCTAGACAACTGACAAAGAAAGAACAACAAAGACAGATTTGAATAAGAGAAGCCGAATATAAAATATTTCAGCTTGAGATAAACAATTTTGTAAACACACGAGAGAAGTATTACTGACAGTATATAAATTAGATGAAACAATGTATGTTTTCTTTATAAACACTCTTGTTTATCATCCCAAATTGATAAAAGGGAAAGTTTTACTCGTTTGTTTTTCTCGCAGCTTATTCAATTGGCGCTGTCATTTGTTTTCATCTGTGTTATTGATCAAATTTGGGTAGACAGCTGATAAAAACTGTTATTTTGGGACTACAGATAAAATGTCTGATTTTTTTGCGAAAATACTGTATTAAACAATTTTATTCTTGAACCAATTAATATAAGAGACTCGATTTAATGTATTTTAAAGGTATACAAAAACCATTTTACCGTTACTTAAAGATGAGGCAATGTCCTAAATAATAAAAAGAACTTTACACTTTTACAAGAACTTTACGTGCTCCGCTTAGTAACATGGGTGTAACATAGTGGAAGTTTTACTGTAAGAATGTGTAAGACCATAGCAACCGAATAAAATATTACTCCACGCTTAGACGTGACTGAGCAATAAACCTTTTTTCCAAGTCTCGAAGGTCGCGAGAAAGAAGCCGTGGGAAACAGCTAGTATGTAATAAATTTTATTTTAGCGTTCACATTATCTCCTACAGTTTGGAATAAAAGAAAAGCGTAGTGTATCGGAAACTTACTATCACGTGATAGTTGGGATAGAAAAAGGTTGTTTTGTAACCCCTAGGCTTTACCAAAGCGATCTTTCGCAAGAACAACTGCCGCGTTTATATTTGACTGATTTGTTCGGTAAACGCGCGTTCTTGTTATGTGATTGATTGATTCTTAAATGACAGACTGTCATAATATGAGCTTGTATTATTCGTAGGCGTAGCTGTACCGTATCGCCTTCATGTCCTCATGCCTCAAACGCGATCACACATTCTGTTACTCAATGAAATTAATGCATAGGTTTCATGTTCAAGAGACGATTGCTTTGGTTAGAACCTGACCTACAAACATACACCTGTCTCAAACTATAATAGTTTGTCATAATAACATGGCTACTACTGTCATAAGATTTATGATGACTTTTATGTTTATTATCCGACTAACCTATAATACTTTCTTTAGTATCTATAAAATTATATTAGACTACGCATAAACTGAAATTATGACTTTATTCTAACTAGGTTTTATAACTATATTTCTATAAAAATTAGGTGCACACTTAATTTAAAAATCTTGTTGAAGATTTTCAAACAATCTTTTAAGTTTTAAACTTGATAAATTGGATAAAGTTAAATTACGTTTTAACATTAAGCATTACTGTTAAAAACATTTCTAATAAAATTAAACTTTTAAAAGTATTTGTATATTCACAATATAATTTAAGTGTTTCACAAATGACTGTGTTTAAAAAAATATGTATTTATTAGAAAACTTTACCAAACTCATAGCGAAAATATAGGTACATGATTTATAAGACGTTGGAAAAGCTTGCTCATTTTTTTTAAATAAAATTACTAATAAATAAACAGTTATTAATTATTTGTAACACTTTTTTTGTTAAATTACATATTTCAGAAAATGTTTCTCGTAAGTACAGCCAAATACAAAATATAACAATACATAATTATATTTTATGATGTACAAATGTTTTCTTATACGTTTTCTAGTCATAATTCGCCCTTAGAATTAAACAAAAGCGTATCCGGGGGCTGTCGTAAAACACAGATTGCACTGAGAATTTTAATAAACCTTCATGGTGTTCCTGCCTAAGTAAAAACACTTTTGAATAGAAGCAGCTTTCAAAGCTTGGGAACGTATCTAATTTAATTTTGAATTTTAAAAGTGAATATAATTTTGTTCCTTTTACTGAAGGTTGATTTGATAACGCTGTTTTTTTCAATCACAATTTATTTCGTGCAAGTTTTGATTATATTACATTAAGAATTTTCCCAGAATTTCAAAAATTATCTAATTAGAAACGGTAAAATCGTAGTGAAGATCTTTCACGATAACGTGTATTGAAATTTTGTAGCATCGAATTCGCATTTATCGGCGTTTTGGCCATCGAGATTCCGTATTGTACCCACTCTAAAATATCGTTAAAACAAAAGCCTACCCAGATAATCAGAAACAAACGTCATTCGTAGTGCCCAAAGACCGCTCTAAATCACACCATGACAGTTACCCGAGAAAATATATCATCCGAATATCTGAAAATGTAATTTAAATCTTGATCCGCAATATTTACAGGCCCCTTGAGTAATGTAAAATTTAAATTGCACCCTTTTTATGGCTATTAAGATATAATTTTGTTATTCATTTGGGTTTCATAATAATTATATAAATTATTTCGATGCTGATAGGAGAGTTGTTTGCTTCAGGGATTAATTATAATTTTATGAACGGTATCTGTTGTATTATGACAAGCATTCCTGAGAATTTAAATTGTTTACGCGGTTTTCGACATTGATTTTGGTCGACTGAATCGGAAAATCTGTAATACTCGTAAATACTAGATAGTTTTCCTGAAAACATTTCAATGAACAATTTTAGTTTCCGTGAACTGGAGGGTGTCAGCAAAATGACGGGGCCCTAGAGGGCCGAAGGAAGCCAGAGTCGCGGTACTTACGAATTACCGTGACCCCGGAATGTAAAGGGCTATGGAAGGACAGCGTGGATTTTAGTAAGTACGAGTCTGACCAGTTCTCCCCGCTCTGCCCTGTGTGGGAGGACTCGTTTGATGATTTTACCACGCAGAAAAAAAGGGTGCCTTTCCACCAGAGATGTGCTATGTAGCTGTGCTGCGACTGTTGTGACTGTTGTTTGAAAAAAGTAGGTACTCAATCATAAGTTAATTATAATTTTATAAAGTTACGGAGTTAATAATTCCACTTATTTTGCAAGCATACCTGGGATTAAGATTCAGTCGTATTCATACGGACTCATAATCTAATATTTTATCATGGAAGAAGCTTTGTGCCAAACTTTGGGGGCCGGAAAACTCGCAAGCAATTCTTTGTTTTTGTAAGTTATCATAGGCTTCATTAACTTTAATAAAAGTAATGAAATATCAAAAAACGTTGATATAAGGCTGCGTGGAAATAGATTTTATTAATAAACTAGTTTCTATCCGCGACTTCGTTGTGAAATTCGGTCTTAGTGTGCCTACGTCCTAAGAAGAAACAAAATTTTAAAGTCAGCACCTTTAGTTTCTGAGAATTCAGGATTAGAATAAAAAAACATATTACTCAGCACTGACAATAAGCTATAAAAATAAGATTTATGTGCCTTTTCTGTAGTAAAAAATATAGTTTATGGGAGCCCCATGATCGTAATTATTATTTTTTCCAAAAAACATGACCTAACAGTCCTCAAATAAAGTCATACACTTAGTAACTATTTTACTGCCGTACTTTTATTACCGAATTACCAAACTTTAGAGGTTCAAAGAACTCACGCAAGCAATTGCTTTTGCACGTATTCCCATTAGTTTACCAAGGTCGGTACTATCGAACACAAAGTTGTTTCAACAAGATGGAGTTTCTCTCATAAGTGATCGGTCAGTCTTGTTTTTGATGTTTTTTCCTCAAAGCTACCTCTAGATACGGGTTTGCCTTATTTACGTAATCCTGTGTATACAGAAAGAAACGTCAATACTCAATGTACTTGCTGAAACAAACATTAAAAAATGTTTTGAAAAAAAATGGGACACATTATTGTTTTTAAAAGCGTTTGACATATATCAAATGCAGAAACAAATGGAATAATAATACGTTGGTAGTTCGGAACCCTAACAATAAACAAGCATTTTGTGATTGTTATTCAACTAACTGTTGAAATAACAAAAAAAAGTACTGAAAACACAGTCGTTTTTCACAACATCCCACAAAAGTTTTAATTTGGATCGTATCCTCCATAATATTAAGTTCATTCTAGCTCATAACTTATTTTAATAAGTTTGAGTCAAAAAAGAAATTGACACCCTAAACTACTGTGTTGCTCGGATGTAAGCAATTTGATATTTTTTTGTGTATTACCTCTCTGAACATCTACTTAAATGAAAAGAAGTGTACCTATATGAAGTGTGTTTATATAATTTTTGGTTTAGATGTAAATGATTCTAGAATCCAAATTATTGATAAAAAATTAGCTGCTGTCTAAACATGCTGAACATCAATTGAAATAATGTACTCGTAGGTACTCTGAGGAAATTAGGTTTGCGTCAAAATTTCCAGGAACTGACACCTTTATCTCATCGTGATATAAATACGGGACCTACGTAGGTATATTTACATAAAATATCTAATTTCGAGAAGCGTGTAGGAGGCAATTTTACTATTGTAACTGAATCTGATCAGCACACGTAAATCGAGTTCATGAGCTGTCAGTGTCAAATTCACCGCGTAATGCAGGGGCCACACTTTTTATTTTCGCGATAATAGACTTTAAATTTATTTATTTATTATTAAGACACTTACAGCTATCATTACAGTTTCCCAATTCGATAGTTAAAATTTTCGTGTTCGTGTAAACGCCCATCATCGCTATAATTAACGGCATTTCCTATAAGTGTGGCCTCCGGTTAATAAAATAGTGTCACTGACAGCTCTTGAACTGACTGTGGCCTTCAAAGCCAGAGTAATTCCAGTGAGGGAAAGAGACAGAGTTACACAAGTTATCTAGCACCACCTCGTTCCCTCACTGGAACTACTCTGGCTTAGTTTTCAATAAAGTCGTGTGAAACGTCCTGACTTCGTAAGATTGGGTGTATGCAAAAAGGCTATATGTAAAATGTCACTGGATAAGATAAAATAAAAATAGAATTCAATGAAAAAAAAAATGTTTTTGTTTTGTTCTCTGCTGCCGTCGATGTGTTCTGGTTTAGTTTCGTCGGTGAAATTCGCCTTAGTTTTGCGAAGCCTGTCAGTGCGATGGCTAAATTAGATCTACACTCAAGTTCAAGTATATACGAGTAGATCTGGATACATGTTATACTTGAAGTTTCAAGTCGAAGTTTATTACCGTCCTCAATACACTGCGGATTACACAAGTTAGCCCTTTCTCATAGTTTCCTAACTTTAGATATGAGATGATGGAAATTCATTATCGGTTGGATCATATAAATATTCTGGATTGTCAATAATTTTAAGATTTATGAGTGTTGTAAATATTTAATAAGATAGCTTAGATTTAATATATGTTAATTTTATGCGTCATGCGTCGTTAAATTATGAAGCAATAAATTAACTATTGAAAATCTTTATGTTTTTCTGAAGAAACAAGCTGACATAGGATTATATTTTAAAGCTTTGAAACCAGATTCATATCATCGCTAGCGTATCAAATTTCGGTCGCGGGACCAAGGGATTACCGTGACCCCGGTACGTAAAGGGCTATTGAAGGACACCTTGGATTTTAGTCAGTACAAGTCTGACAGTCCCTCCCGCCGTGCCCTGGGTGGGAGGACTCATTTGATGATTTTACCACGATAAAAAAAAGCGTATCTAATTTCGGCGCGTTGTGTTCCACGCGCACCTCAAAGAGTGTCAGCAAAATGACGGGGCCCCCCTCTAGAGGGCCAAATCCTGCCGGGGTCGCGGGACTCACGAATTACCGTGACCCCGGAACGTAAAGGGCTATTGAAGGACACCGTGGATTTTAGTCAGCACGAGTCACAATTGATGAGTTTACAACGTTAAAAAAAAAGCGTACCTATTTTTGCTATTTTTTCTATCCAGGCAACTAAAAATATCTCTTCTACCTGGAACCGTTTATCTTTACATCCTCACATTCAAGAACATATCAACCTCAACAATTCATAGACCTAAAATAAATTCAGATTATTACCATGCATACCATCTCTGTCAGACCATCGCAAAATAAACCCAGATTTCATGTATTTTCAAGGCTAAAAGTTTCTTTGACATAGAAACATACCTGTCCTCAGAGATCAGTCCGCTATTGTTCTTGTCCCAGCGAGACAGAGCTGACATAAGAGTTTCTTCGGAATCCAGCTCCAAGGTTCTATGTCCAAGAAGATTGACAAAACCATCGAAATCTAATGGGTTGGGCGCCTGAAATCAAGGAGAAATTATTACATTAGAGTTCAGTTCCGTTAGTTGGTACATTTTGGATATCTGATAAATTAGTAAAAGGTACTGATTATCAGATTTCCCAAAAATCCTGTCGCCGACTGCACCTTGCAAGTTTAAGGTCTTATTCAAGATTTCTCTGGTAGATAGAATTCTCAACGAAGTCACCGACATTGTGCGTAGAATCAGCATGTTCAAATGGAAGAAAACATGGTGCTGGAGCGGAGACCGCGAATGGGCAAACGTAGTGTGGGATGTCTTACGGTAAGATGGATTGATGATTTGAGGTTTGTGGCCGGCAGCAGTTGGATACGTACTGCCCAGGACCAGGAGGGATATCTTTGGGGGAGGCAACATCCAGCTGTGGACAGCAATTGGCTGAATTGGGTAAACAGCTTTTTTAAGCTTTCTAAGCTGTTTGTATCTAAATTTAAAATATCATTTACGGGATTTCTTCCGTGATAAAATATATTGCGCGCGCCATGATCTTGGGTCGACCCGCGATCATGGCGCTTGCAACAGCGTCGAAATATCGACAACTCAAAGAAATATTTAATCACGCCAGATATCCCGTAAGTGACATTTTAAATTTGGTTGAACAGCACCTCACATTATGCAGTCAGCGACGAGGAGAGCACTGCTTGTATAAACGAGCATTTGATTCAACAAATTGAAGTTCGAATTAGAAATAAATTATTCTAAATGCACGCTTTGGTTTTGATCTCGTCTGTAAAAGCGGAATCATTCGTAAAGGCACTAATTAGTCCATCGGTAGGTACTGATTGAATGCGGTTTACGTTCAACAGATAGGGACGTGTCGGGGTTAAAGATCGCAATACTACTAATTGCTGAACCATTGAAACATGATACTAAATAGGTTATTTTCTCTTTTGCAGCTACTTTGACGTTAAATGCCGTCTTCATTTTGACATTTAGTTTATAAACATTCACATGATTACTATTTATTGGGTCATAGGTGTACTTGCAGAATGTATGTAGCCTTTAAACTCTACATTTTTCATTGTTTCTTTATTACTTTTTTTTTAAATTAAGTTTAAATTAAATACCGAAGTTGTTAAGTTACTTTACACTCTATTGTGTATATTATTTTCTACTACTCTATTATTATATCTCTATTTAGAAACAAATATTTGGGACTAGTAACAAAGACCAATT
Organism: Agrotis puta; assembly: GCA_943136025.2. Classification (NCBI taxonomy): domain Eukaryota; kingdom Metazoa; phylum Arthropoda; class Insecta; order Lepidoptera; family Noctuidae; genus Agrotis; species Agrotis puta. The sequence continues at coordinate 12,748,688 of OW964172.2, forward strand.
ACAACCAAAATTATGAAACCAGACCCACAAAATTAAACTCTATGTCTGGATTCTGTAACTTGATAAGCCTTTATTAAACCGGACCCCAGTAAAAATAAATTGGTTTTAAATATGAAAAAAAAACAAAAGGGTGTTTCAAACTGGAAAAATAAAAAAGCAAAAGGGATTTTAAGCTGAAACAATAAACACCTTCGGAAAAATGTGACAGAAAAGAAAAATGTTAATTTGTACGGGAAGTATTGGATTAGGATACCCTTGCATGCTGGGTGAAATGAACAAATTAACACGACGGAGGGGATAAATAATGATGTCGTGGAAAACACAATGCAATTTCTCAAATCTTTCTCTCTCTTGTAAATTATGTAATCTAATTTGAGGAGAGAATTATGGAATACAACATGGCTGTTATATTGCAATTCTCTAAATGTTAAGTGCAAAGAAGTAAGACGTGGAAACGAGATAAGGGATGCTTTTAGTATATATAAATCAATAGTATTGTCAGTTCAGATGGTACATGTCATGATCAGCACTATTTAAGTATTCGAACTGCAATATTTCCTCGCAAAAATTAAAAACTAATCCTAATAAATAATCAGGTACTCGTATCTCAAGAATTCTCAGAATATATATTCCTATTCCGTCACTTTCTATAAAACACATTAAGTGGATTACGATGTTATTTCCAGATGATAATATAAATTTAATTTTAATCTTCGTGCAAGAAAAAATGGGAAGGAGAATAACTCCCCTTAATCTTTGGGATACAGGAAAAATATACGGTTAATACCGAAGAGTCTTGAGACTGTGTCCTAGACAAGGGAATTTAAATTTGATCCCGTAGAGCAATGAGGTTAAATCCCTATGACCTCGTCAGCGCCGTGGATTGACATGAGCTTAAGGGTCTCTCTCGTCAGGACTCAGAAACTTCCCCAACAATACTTAAGCAGAATTAAAAGAAAAGCAAAGTTTCGTATCTGTTTTAAGACCGCCTTAAGCGAATACAGTCTGTTGTTTTATTCTCATTGGATGAATTATTCTGGTGTTTGTGTCTCGGGGTTTGTTGTTTTGGTAATTTGTGTTATTGTTGTTTGAATGTAATCAGTTTGTATTTTCTGTTTGTTGTTACAGGATCTAAGAGAGAAATGTCAATAGTCCATTGTCCACACGAACAATATTTTCGTCTGTTCACACATTTTTCTCTTCATACAGACTTTTACAATTAACTCATTTCGGTGCTTGGCTTTGCCTTCGTCGTGCTTGCATAAAACGAAAAGGTGAACGCTCAAGTCTATCAGTACCTTAACTTATGTCCATCCAGAATAATATACTTTAGTAACGAAATAGTGTAATGATTCTAATAGGTACGGCGGTTCCAAAGATCACGCTCCGTTATACATAAAAAACTCTTTTTTAACATATCCTGTAAAAAGACTGAGAATTTCATAAGTAAAAATAAATTATGTTATAGTTTTCAAACCAGAGAGCACTAACTATGTAAATCATAGTTCCACATGAACGCACTATAAACTTTAATCTTTAACTCTACTCCAGTCCAGCCAGCTACGTACAACTTTCAGCCGGAGTTTGGTCACCTGGCTTAGTTATACACACACAAGTCCAGCCAACAATTGTCAACTGACGCAGATGCCAGCTGGCTAATTGGCTATGCGCTTACAATTTATGGCTGGTTTGTGCATATCCGAACTACTGGTAGCTACTTATGAGCCCAGATGTTGATATTACTTACTACACTATACTGTGTAATAGACGCTTCTCTAGTACGATGGGTTAATTTCGTTGCACTGAAATTAGTACAGGTTATTGCTGTATGCGGTTACTGGGTACAGTAATGAAACTGGTGTGATATTGCTTTAGGTTTTGCTAATGTCTTAAAATGGTAGTAAAATTTTGAAATTAAGGAGTACCTACGAGTATGTAAGGATCCCAACGAGTGGCGTTCTGTAGTTCTTGTTTGTTGGGTTTACTTATAAAATCAGCATCAATTTAAATATGTTTACGTAAGTGGAAATGATAAACAGGATAATACGTTACAAAGGTAAAAGATCCCTAAGTGATGTGCAGTTATGACAATAAAGTTTCGAGAATTTAGAATAATATGTAGATTTTATCATTCGTAAAGCAGATATATAAACTCCATGACGTTTTTAATATTCATAAACAACTATATTTACCTCAGAAAGCATGTTACGAATGAGATTTTCGTCAATCTTGTCCCCAAGGCTGACCAGGGTAGCACGAAGATCACTAAAGTCGATACAGCCATCCCCATCCATGTCAAATAGGAGGAACGCCTGAAAATAAATAAAGGTTAAGAAGACTTACAGATAAATATATAGAATGAAATGTTGCAATTACTGTGAGTGAGATTGAAGAAAAACATCGTATATAAGACGTCTAATGAATTGGCCATAGCCTGCCGGGGTCGCGGGACTCACGAATTACCGTGATCCCGAATCACGTAAAGGGCTATTGAAGGACACCGTGGATTTTAGACAGTCAAGTCTGACAATCCCTCCCGCCCTGCCCTGGGTGGGAGGACTCATTTGATGATTTTACCACGATAAAAAAATAAAAAAGGGTAACTATTTTGGGTCGCGGGACTGTACGAATTACCGTGACCTCGGAACGTAAAGGGCTATTGAAGGACACCGTGGATTTTAGTCAGTACGAGTCTGACAATCCCTCCCGCTTTGCCCTGCGTGGGAGGACTGATATGATGATTTAACCGCGTAAAAAAAAAGGGTAACTATTGCCCATGTAAAAAATTAACATTTGTTGAGTTAAATTTTTGGCGCTGATTTGCATGTTTTACGAATTTCACCACTGTGGGGTATTGCTGGTTCAAATAATCTCATAACCGACTAAATCAGAAAACAATACAAAAATTTCATACAAGAGTCTCAAATTCCCAGGATTGCATGCAATAAACACAATTCCTACCTCTTTAAGTTCAAAAATTTTCTGATCGTCGAGTTCGGACGCGACATTCGCTGGTATACAAAGAGCTTCTCTTGCTTTAGAAGCTGAACGGGATCTCGGTTGCGGTGGGACAGTTAAGTCGTTTCCATTCTCCGATATAATAGAGCTGTAAGAAAACAAAATGTTATCTCCGACAAAGTTTGTTTCGTCCGATTCGGTTTCTGAACAATAAAAGCAGTGTGATCTGGAATTGGTTTGAAGTTTGAATCATTTTTGATGAGTTTTGACTTTTGAGACACTAGAACCAACGTAAGACTTTAAAGTATAGAAAAAATTGAATAATTTTCGTGGTCTAATACAAAATTTATCCTTTAGCATTATAGTTTGAATTCTGGCGACAAGGTCAATTGAAAATGATATTGTGAAAATACTCATGAATCATTATAATTAAGGTCCGACCGAAACTGGTTTTTCGGCCGTAACCGAATCCGAAACCGAATATTCGGCAGTGGCTTCAGTTTCGGCCGAAACCGAAACCGAAACCGAAACTCACGTGGACAAGTAAAGAATTCCTTAAAATACTGAAATTTGGTGCATTGTACGGTAAAACTTGAAATAAGTTTACCCATACAACGTAATTTAACAAATTAAACACTTCACATTTTTCATTTAAACAATCTCTTTTTAATATGTAACTTGATTTGTTAATAACAACAAAACAACTGACTCAATATTTATTTCATTTAATTAACTACATAAATCATTCAAGTACAGAAACGAATCTCGATCGATCTGCGTCTCTTTAATACGAATCGTGTTAAAGAGACCATACAGCGAAACCAAGGCTCCAAAGTGTTCGCAAAGGACAAGTCTATTGGGCAAAGCCAGATGACAAAGCTGAAACGGGAGGATGGCAGCATAGCGTCGACCAAAGCAGAGGTTTTAGGCGAGATCGAGAGGTTCTATGGACAGTTATACACTTCGGTCGCAAGCCTGTTGACAGCTTGGTAGGAGATCCAAGAGCCAAGCTGTCCCGACATTATACCGAAGATATCCCGGACATCAGTCTGTACGAGATTAGGATGGCCCTGAAGCAGCTTAAGAACAACAAGGCGCCAGGCGAGGACGGAATCACTTCAGAGCTTCTGAGAGCGGGTGGAACACCGGTACTTAAAGTTCTCCAGAAACTCTTTAATTCCGTCCTGTCCGAGGGCAAAACGCCTGAAACGTGGAGCAGGGATGAGGTGCTGCTGTTCTTCAAAAAAGGTGATAACAGCCTATTGAAGAACTACAGACCCATCACGCTTCTGAGTCATGTTTATAAGCTGTTTTCAAGGGTTATCACGAACCATCTCGAACACAGACTTGATGACTTCCAGCCTCCCGAACAAGCCGGTTTCCGAAGAGGCTATAGTACCATAGACCACATCCATACGCTGCGGCAAGTTAATATAACTTGCCATTATGCTTAGCGTTTGTGGACTATGAGAAAGCCTTCGATTCGGTGGATACATGGGCGGTGCTTGAGTCACTCCCGCGATGCCGTATTGACTATCGGTACATCGAGGTATTGAAGTGTTTGTATAATAACGCCACCATATCGGTCCGAGTACAGGAGCATAGCACGAAGGCGATTCCATTGAGAAGAGGCGTAAGACAGGGGGACGTTATCTCCCCGAAACTGTTTACTGCCGCAATGGAAGACGCCTTCAAGCTCCTGGAATGGCAAGGACTTGGCATCAACATCAACGGCGAATACATCACTCACCTTCGGTTTGTCGACGACATCGTAGTCATGGCAAAGTCGATGGAGGAACTCAGCATGATGCTCGATGGCCTCGACCGAGTTTCACAACGGGTGGGCTTGAAAATGAACATGGACAAGACGAAAATTATGTCAAATGCCAATGTTGTGCCCACCCCAGTCTCTGTTGGAAACTCGGTACTCGAAGTTGTTGACTCATATATCTACTTAGGACAAGTAGTCCAATTAGGTAGGTCCAACTTCGAGAAAGAGGTCAACCGCCGAATCCAACTCGCTTGGGCACCGTTCGGGAAACTACGCAATGGCCATATTGCTCGCAGAGCAGATGGCCGATGGGGTCGAAAAGTACTAGAGTGGAGACCACGGACTAGCAAGCGCAGCGTAGGACGTCCACCAACAAGGTGGACAGACGACCTTATAAAGGTCGCCGGAAGACGCTGGATGCAGGTCGCTTCCAACCGGTATATGTGGAGATCTAAAGGGGAGGCCTATGTTCAGCAGTGGACGTCCTATGGCTGAGATGATGATGACAGAAACGAAACAAAAACTTTCATTTAATAATCACTTCCATCAAAACAACCTCTAAAGAATGTTTGAGTCGGGTGAAAAAGTTTTGTTGCTACGGAGCTATCCGAACGGCGCACGACAATTCCCGAACAGGGCCGCGAGCGCGATCGTCCGCCAAAGCGTTAGTGAAGTTAGACGAGCGTGCACGACAACTTCCGAAATCAGTTTCGGTTTCGGCAAAAGTTTCGGCCAATTTTGGCCGAATCCGAAACTGCCGCCGAAACTTGATTTTTGGCCGAAACTCGGCCGAAACCGAAACCGAAACCGAACCTTCGGTCGGACACTAATTATAATATAAATCCTTAAGCTGAGTAAACGTGCGGTTCTAGTTTTATTTATAGTTACATCGATCAATTTAAATTACATTAAGTCGTGTGTTATGCTTAGGGCCTCAATTGGTTTATATTCAAAGGAGATTGCCCGTTTTGTAAAGGAAGTTCGGTCCCAGTGGAAAATGCTTGTGCCCTGAAAATTTTTATTTTACCTAATAGTAAAAACAAAGCATTTTCACAATCAGAAACCTTTTTTCAAATATTCACCCTGGTTCAGGAGATATCATTATTTACAAGTTTTAAAAATCTAGGTTATAATTACTAATTGACTTAGACTATACATCACTATGAGCATGGCATTATATCTCACTAAACATAAAGTACTCGAGGAACTTATTAGCTCAACTCGGTGATAGCAGAAAAGGCACATATCGTAAATAATAACTATGTAAATACGGAATTCAAAACTCAACGTATACACAAAGCGATCACGAACGTCACGAATCTCTGAAGTCCGAACAGTGCCGTGACATGTGCAAGTAAATGTTGCCAGATCAATTATTTTTAATCATTAAATCGTAAATCGATTTCAGTTTTTTATCGATTTATCGATTAAAACTGTTTAGTTAATACGGCGTTGCCAAAATACGTAAGGCTTTTCTGTTTATTTAAATCGCTTTAATAAACATCTAATCAACAATATAGAATTATTATGTAAATAAAGAAAAACCTATTGTTGTCATCGTTCTTTCGCTAGTGTATATCCACTAGTTTGCGTAATTTAGAATATTTTACATAATATTAAACCCATACTTTCCCTACACCTATATTTGTGCATTTCACATATAATATGCTACAATAATACGTACCTATGAAAAAGACAGGCTTTAACACCATTCTAAACTCATCGTCGAGACTCGAGAAAACATAATGCTAAAAAAGTAGCTTTAAAATTGTCAAATGTTAAAACCTACATTTCAATGTTGAGACATAAAGAACTGTTATAATAATTAAAAACATTTTTATAGTCATTTAAAGTTTTGTTATGATATCGATTACTCCATTGATTATTGTACGTCATCTTCGATAGTTATTTGATTTCTGGCAACTTTTTCTTGTATACTTACTGTCATATTTATCAAACGGATGTCGAGGTAATATTTAACTATTATTTAATTCTAACTTTATTCTCAGGGTGAAAGAAATTGTATAAAAAATAATATGCACACAAAAAAATGAATAATATTTTTAGGTTATTATTCCAATCAGGCACACGATACATCACAAAGGGACCTGCCCCGTGGCAATGTCCTTTGTCGTTTTTCAATTATTTTTGAAAAACGACACATTTATGTTCCATATTACAATTCAATAATTAAATGTTTATAAATCAAACAAAACCATGATGTTAAAAACATCAAGTTTTCTCTCAAAATAGAACACCACGTTAGGAAAAGTGTAATATTTTACAGATTTAATATTCAAGGTAGCACCTTTTCTATCATTTCTCAATGAAGACATTTTACAACGCTGAAATAGCTTTTGTTAAACGCTGTGCACGTAAACGGAAATTAAAAATTACAAATAATAAGATTTTTTATGGAGGCAATGTCCAAAAGAAATTTACCTAAATAATAAATTAAAGTATTGTAATTTTTATGTGAGTTACTATTTTTGTAACAAATTAACACATCTATATTTTATATTAAAATTGATCACTTCGGTAAAATGCCAATGTCATTGATGTATAGGAGATATAAAATTAAATATTATAAAATATAGCTACCACTATATTTAAATCCGCTTTGCTGCTTATTTATTTTTATTCATTAATACTATTACGCACTAAAAGCAATGTTTTACAAATTCAATGAGTTCCACCAAATATTGGCTGATAAACGTGCCCATTATAAAAATGGTCAAATCAGTTTCATCACGCATACTTGTAACATAATATAATATTTATATTGCATGAAATAAACACTGTAAAAAAACAATGAAACTGAATAAAATCGACGATGCTAAAGTCCACTATTGAAATGAAATAACTTAGCATATTTAACACTTACTCTCCAGTATCTAGCGATTGTAGAAGATTTTCTTTAAATTTCTTTATTTCGTCCTTAGCATCTTCAGGCTTGCTCCGGCGGCGCTCCCCTTTTGATCCCCGCTGCAAAAATACAATACACTTTGTAAAGCCGCAATTTTAATAGGAAAAATACTTTTATCCTATTACAGCATTTTCAAAGTTCCTTCTTTTTACAAACAGATCGAGTGAGAAATTAATTTTACGCGCGAAATAAATTCTTGAAAGAAATAAATGAAGGGCTTCGTTTGATAAAATCAACTGTTTGCAATTGAGAGTAAAATATTAATACTCTGTTTGAAGTGACCGGAAAAGATAACACTGCCACTGGTGACTTTTCAAACTCAAAAGTCAAGTCACTTTGAGAACAGAAATTACTTATTTGTCAAAACTTTGTTCACAGTTTAATTTACAAAGGCCTTCAAACCTTGTGTTCACTTTATTTATTTCACATTTAAACCTTTATACTTTAGCAGCTTTGAGAGAGATTACTTTTAAATCTTTGAATAAACTTACTCTTTTCGCGGAACCGTTCGTATCTTGCTCCGCCATGGCTTAAAACTCTCCTGAACTATTTTTCTTGGCTAGCAGTGGCCTATGCGAGTAAGCGCGTTTCCACGACCGTACTGACTAAAGCAAGAATTGTAACTACACGTCAAGAATATCAAATTTACATCAGCCGAGATAATTATTTATTTCGGACGGATGCACGCAGATTTCGAGATTAGCCGTGATGTTTGCCTCAACTAATTAATCTTTGGGGCAAAACTGCTTTAAGATTTCCAGGTCAACGAATTGTTTGTGCTGCGTTTACATGTTTCCACTTGTTTGGAATTGAGAAGGGTTGAACGCTTAGTATTGTTTGTGTTTATTTTGGTGAAACGGCGGCCGAATATTCCGGATTTAACACCATTAGCGCGAATCCTGCAATTCAACGGATATTTACCCGATTCACTGATGTAATTCGCTGTTTGATTTCTCTACGGATTACTAGCACACCGCAATTTACATTATTAACAGCAATATTGTTATTAGCAAATAACGTATTCCACTCAACATTAATATTAAATTTTGTGGCGTCTTCGGTTTAATCTAATCTCATCTAATCTTCTATGGATACACATGTTGGCAGGAGATCAAAAAATGAATAACGACTATTAATCTCTGCGATATGACCAGGATAGTAAATTTAATAATATTTTACGAACCAAAAGGAACCTTAATGATGTCAAAAATAAACAAAATAATATGTATCAACATATTAAACCTTCTTAAAAGTAATAAACTAAGAAGATTTTAAACTTCACGGTAAATAACTTGTTGAAAATGAGCAGTTTCAAAGAAAACGGGACTTTGGGTGACACAAATGTTATGAATGTTATGTTTTATTGCAATGATCCGTAAATAGTGTACATGAAGAAAATCTAAAGAACTAAACTGTTTAATTAATAAAATGTTTAGCTTGACGTCTTCGCAGGAAAATAATGGCGTATGACGTACTTTTATATAATGTTAAAAAAAAATAAAAAAAAGACGGGTTGCACTCTGGGAGTGCCGGCAGAAGTGAAAACTTCAATAGTAATAAACACACACGAACATTCGCGCAAGCGCCCTGCGCTGTCTTACGAATTTTCGATCAGGTCACGTTTCTTGACGCGAGTTTAAAATTTTTTACCCATTCCAAAAAAAGTGCACAACGCCGCTAAAGAAGTTTTCACTTCAACAACTTGCGGGCTGTATGGGCTTTTGTGTGGAATAATCTCACTAGACCAATATTAAGTACCGATGACTGAACGGAAATAATAAAATAAAATAGAACAACATTTGAAACAGTTTGCGAAACGTGATCTATTGTTTTCCAATGACGAGTACAAATAGTGACGAGTCAGAAGTAACTCATAACCTATTTGAATATCCATATCTCAGAAACGATGATTCGTAGGAAAAAAAATGTCCTCAATTTTTGCAGATAATTTTGCATGCTCTACGGTTTTTTCGCCTGTTGTATTTTATGATAAAGCTTACATACCGTTTGTCTGAAACGTGCAAAGATCCTTTTCTGTGAACTTTGACCATGAATAAGATTTTTTGAGCAAGCTAGATCGATGGAGACTAAATTGACTAAATTGTCACAATTATGATGATTTCAATCAAACATTCCTTTAAATTCAGTTAGAGCTTGACCTGGCTGTCATTCCAAATTACAATAGGGTATTTTACTGCATAAACAAAATGAAAATTCTTTTTAGTCCGTCAGTTGAAAAATAATGGACACGTATTTTTTGTTTTTTAATTCGATGAAAATCGACAACAATAAGACGCTTCCAAATTCGGGAGCGGGGTCTTGGGACGTGATGTTTTTTGATTTTTAGAAGCGTTGTATCTCCATCAATTTTGGTTTAAGTAATAAAAGAAAAAATACGGGTAATAAATCTGTATTTCGGATTAATATTTTTTTTCAGTAAAACCTAAATGTAACTTATTTCATAAAAAGTCTTTCTATAAAAAACATTTCTAAAATCTAATCTCACAAACACATTGATGAATATAAAGTCCTCCCACAAAAATACGCAAGAAAATCTTGTTTAAGAAAAGTATGTGCAGAAAATACGAACAGTTTCCATAAAAGTAAATGGCTTGAACAAAATGTAACTACCTATAATCTTGTGACATATTCCGCCTTGTATGGTGAGAGATGAGATTTCTCAACATTTACGATTTGGTTATTGTTTATATCAATACAACCTCATATAAAGTTTTATGTGAATACTGTTCCAGTAAAAGTTAATCGTACAAAATATTGCGTATGTTCAATTTTATTTAATCACGCTTTTCTTGTCTTTATGATACTGAAAACACGCTTTATTTTAATGAACTATTTAATTTATGAGTCTCTGATGCCCTAGAACGAGTGTGTGCTGTAAACATAAACGAAATACGCATTTTTTTAAATCGAAAATACAAGTTTCCTTTATCATAAAAGTCGAATTGCAAATAATCGTTATTATGAAAGAAAATAGAATTTTCAATTTTATATTCAACTTGCGACCCGCCCCGGCTCTACACGGGTGCAATCTCTGCTATATTATGCATATTATATACATATTATAAACCTTCCTCTTGAATCACTCTATCTATTAAAAAAACCGCATCAAAATCCGTTGCGTAGTTTTAAAGGTCTAACCATACATAGGGACAGATAGACAGACAGCGGGAAGCGACTTTGTTTTAGACTATGTAGTGAAGTATTTACTTGACATCACACGCTTGTACTAGCAGCTCTTGTGTTATTAATATAACAATAATTTTGACAGCTTTTGTAAACTTTTCATACAGAAAACTCTTGAATTTTATTCAGTAAACTGGCTGACTTCTTTCTTCTTTGCTGGTGTTTTTAAACTATCATAGATCAAGCCTATGATATTTTACTTAAATCTAAACGTACACCTCGTTTCATATGCTCCTTGTAAGTGATATCATTTGGACTTACGTATTACCGTGACTCCGGAACATAAAGGACTATTGAAAGACACCGTGAAGATTTTACCACGACAAAAAAGTGATATCACTTAATTCCTAAGATTCTATAATAACGCCATCAACGTAACGGGCAATTTCATAAAAAGAAGACTGCTAGTAGGCCAGTAAGCTATTATAATTAGATTCTAGAGGAGACCCCATTTTATACACTTGATAATCTAATCAGTACCTACTACGTACCATCCATATAGCAGACTTCACACATACATATGTTCTAAACACACATATTGAAACTTTTTACCGAGGATATACATAAAAGAAGATGTACTACTACATTCCTTCAACTGATCAGCTCAGATCAGAAGTAAACGCAATCATGCAAATACGACAGTCTAAAATAAATCAACTGCGGTGAGGTAATCCGCACCACGAACAGGTGTAAGTGGGTTTTTAATCAACAACAAATGCAACGGTTTAGGAGAGTCCAAATGAGATTCTTGTAGGGCTGCCACAGATCCAATTTCCAAGAAATTACTGCTGAATTTATTTACACTGAGTATATTTTACTCAACGGATTTCGGACTATGCTTTAATTTTTTGAGGATTTAAAAACGGTTCTTTAGCAACGTTGCTTATAGATTAGATACTTGTTCTTTATCAATTATCTACTCTATCGCTTGATTTGCATAGAATAGAATAGAATTTACTTGATTATATTGCATAATCAAGTTTCATAATATTGTGATTTTGCAAAAGTGATCTTTTTAGACTCGTTGATATTCTTAGTTACTGGATAAGCTCAAGTCAATCTCAATAAACTCATATAGAATCTTTGTATTCAACAGCATTAACTTCCACGGCTCGAGAGTTGTCATTAGAAATTTGTACATAATTTAAAGATCCATCAATTGCGGTTAATAATATGATTTGGTAGAGATTTTGATCTGTTGTCATAATGTTTCCCTTCAAGGCAATTGCTCAGGTAGATTTATACACCTGAAGAACTGCAGACATTACAAGAAGAAATATGAGTATACTTTAAGTCGGCTGAGGAACAGCAGATGTTACAAAAAACTATATATAACGTTAATCTATTAGTTGGACTTTGTTTAACTTTATTTCAATCAACATCTCATTAAATCCTCAAACGATTGACAGTTATAGAACGATGTTTAAACAGACTTCGTTGAATGTTAAACGCGTTTAGTGTTCGGTTCTGCAAATGGACTTTAGATGTTATTTCGAAGATGTTATTTTTAACTGTTATTTTTTGTATTTAGTTACTTTTCATTTCATTTAGGGTCATCACATTTTGTTTTTTTTCATCCATTCTTCTCTTTTACTCATCTTCTCACCCCTTTTTTGGGTTTTTTTATTCGTTTTGTTTTCCACTATCGGAGAAATCAAAAACTCTTATTCATCATCATCATCATCAATCGAAAGACTTTCACTGCTGAACAAAGACCTTGACCACCATGCCGAACGACAATACACTAATTGCATCCATCGGTTAACAAAACTGTTGCAACGCTAGCACGTTAGCTCAGTGCGGGTTGGTGTGATGTCATATATTCTCGAATTTTTGGTTTTAGATTCGGTTTCATTACGATATTTTCATTCACCGTTTTGAAAGCAGTGTTGATGAAATAAAATTACACAAAGTTGTGCACCTGACTGAGTTAGAAGCCACGACCACGACTCGTATGTCGGGACCTATACCGCTAGACCACTACTGCTCTATAATTTATACCCTGCTTGAGTACTCATACCTTACCAAAAATTTCATATCATAATTTTTCCATCCCTAGCTTTAATTATAAAGTACATGCGAACAAAGAGAAAAATGTATGCCACGACTGATGAATTGATTTAAATACATAAAAGAAGCTTTAAAAGAATTCCATACGCTTTCAATTGTACAACATACGCACGGCGGTTAATTAACCATTTTACAATATGTGGAATTTAAAATTATAATTTATGTATTGAAAGGTCTTTTGGTTATGAAAATGCAGTGAATTTACAGGGACAGGGAGAAATTGCACTGTAGTGACCTTGTTACTTTTGATTAAAAGTATTAATTATAAGATAGAGCAGTAGTGGCCCCGTAATAGGTCCCGACTTACGAGTTGTAGGTCGTGGGTTCGAACCCCGGCAGGCGCATTACTTTGTGTAATTTATTTCATCAGCACTGCTCTCAAAACCGTGAAGGAAAACATCGTGAAGAAACCGGCATGTCCTAGAACCAAAAATTCGAAGACAAGTGACAGCTACCAACCCGCACTGGGCCCGCGTGGTGGATAATGGCCCATTCCCTCTCACAGAGAGGAGGCCTGTGTCCCAGCAGTGGGGGATGATGAATTATAATATACTGATGAAGCAAGTTTCTAGATCTTGGCCCGTGCGAAGGTAGGAAATTATGTCAGGGGAGCGCACTATTGGGTTTAAAAAAATCCCATGTCCTTACGTAGATTGACGTTGATACGGATAGACCATGACCTAGGTTAGGATAAATAGTGCGCTCCCTTGAAATAAATAGTGGAACTCTCTACTTGCGTCTGTGTTTCCGTATGCATACAACCCTAATATCTTCAAAGTTTGAGTGAACAGGATTCTTCTGGGTGGGTTCGCTCCATTGTCTCCGTTGTCCTTGACCTAGACTTGATCCAAGAGAAAACCCACCATACTGATACTGCCAGCCTACAATATCTCACTGCTTATAATTATTATTCTTTTTATATATAAAAAAAAACCGTCACCTACCGCAAATATGTAAAGAGAATATCATCCCCAACGATGGGATGATATTACATATATACTATATGGGAAGTTACTCTACTAATTAGGCTACGGTCAGCCACGTCAATCAAGTGAAACGTCAAAAAAAAAATCATTCATTCAATTTATTCATTCACGTTGACATGACAGAATCAGACGTGACAGTGAAAGTGTTAGTTTATTTTCGTTACGGAATTTCTTGATTCGGTCGCCACGCTCAGAGCCCTCGATAAAAGCTATGCAAGAGCTTAAAAATTTTTCCTTAATAAATTGAACTTACTTTTGAAAAGGACAGCCCTGAACGTGAAGGTGATCTGGAACGGAGGCAAGGATTTGGGATTGCACTTAAGTTTCTTTGGCATTCGAACACCGCAATTTATTTTTGTACGTCGGTTAGGGATCTCGGTGTTTGCTCTTATTAGTATCGAGACGGATGATTGCTTTGAGAACTGTTACTTTTGCTGAACATTTATTTCAGGACGTAATAAGGTGTTTGAAATATTATTTAATGATGAATGAAAACGTGATGGCATTTTTTTTACTTTCATAATGACGTTAGTTTACAACGAAGCTGAGCCCTGGAAACGGGTATAGATTACCAATGCATAAAACATTACGAGGCGAAAGCTAGTATTTTTATTTATTTATCTATAGCCTCGCGTTTGGCTATTATCTTGCTTGATGGTAAGCAGTTCACCCTGGTCAAACATTAACCAGTCAACAATGTGGTTTTTGCTCGCTGTGCAATCTTTTTTCAGCCTTTGTCAAACAGACAGGCGAGTCCAAAGCGATAACGAACCGATACGAGATGTCAGTCCGATAGTTCGGTCACGCTATCGGATCGCTTTCGCTTTTCTATGTGATTGGATTCAAACAATTCCATACATTACAAATACGTCACGCTTCGCATTCGCCACGACTGTCTGTTTGACAAAGGCTTTAAAGAATTGTTTCCCCACTATAGTGTCTTAACGAGTTGACTAATTATAACTATGAAAGTTTGTGAGGATGGAGGGTTGATTTTTACTTTTTCACTGAGCAGATATTAATATTAAAATGTACAGAACATGGTAAGATAAATGTATAATAGGGTATTTTACTGCATAAATAAATTGAAAATCTGTTTAGTCCTGTGGTTTAGTCCGTCAGTTACAATATTGAAAAACTAGCACGCGTGGTTTACGTACTTTCCTAAATCCCCCTATTCACCCCCTTAAAGCTTAAATTTCCAAAAACCCCTTCTTAGTGCTCCCCTACATTATAATAGGAAGCCGTGTGCAAAATTTCACATTCCTAGCCCTAGTAGTTTCGGCTGTACGTTGATATGTCAGTCAGTCAGTTCTCCTTTTATATATATAGATAGATAAAAGACACTTGTTTTTTTTTCTACAATGAATATTGACAAAGATAAAACGGTTCCAATTTCGGGAGTAGGTGTTTATGACGTCATATTGCTTGTAAAATTGTACCGACCGAGTGTCGTTTTGTGATTTTTAATAGCGTTGTATCTTCGTTAATTTTGGTTTACGTAACTAAAGAAAAAATACGAGTCAAATACTTTTAAATAATCTATATTTCAGAATAATATTGTTTTTTTTTTGTAAAATAGCCTATTATTTATAAAGATACATACATTTTTAAATGAAATCAATATACGCAAACAAAGCCGCGGGCGGAATTTAGTTGTAGTGTACATTAGATACCAAACACCACTTAACAGAAATAGAATCTATAATTAGGATTGTGCTAATTCTGCATCACTAGAAATATAAACTGATTCATTTTAATTACTCGTACTACTGATGACTAACGATGTTAGTGATTAGCTGTTTATTTGTCGCCACACACTAGATCAATTTTCATTAGGAGTAAGATTTACTACAGTTGAGGAAATTACTCTTCTTGTTATAATATTTTTAGTTTTAATTTATTATATTGTTTATTTAGTCAGAAAAAAATGTAAACTTTTAGTTTTAGGTTATGAAAAACATTTTACATTCATAACTTACGTATATAAGTATTATTAACTTAATACAAATTATTAACTACTAGATATACATATACACACTTTAATACTATTCTGAATACTTATAATTCTCAAAAGTTGTGAATTTGAACTATTTGGAATTTACAAAATAAAAACTGAAACTTGAATTTACGCAAGCAGTTTGTCTTTAACCAAAATTATTTTAATAATTGGGCACACTTACTTTTTTTATAGTTTATAAAAAAATAAGTACATTAATAAAAAATACTCTGTTGAAATTTTTATACGATCTGTAGGTTGTATTTCCAACATTTTTCCTTTCCTCCCAATTAAATTATCTCGTTACTCGAAACACCCCTGTTTTGTTTAATCTCTCAGAAAACATTTTGTGTAACGTAAATGCTTTTAACTAGATATCTTAAGCCTTACATTTCAAAACAATGTGCAGTACTAAGTGCTATTGATTCCATGTAATCTCTGTGATTCTATGTACTTTACGGATTATTTTGTACAACGTGTGCAAAGACTTTGGTTGTAAGCATATACTTATGTAAGTGGGTGACAAATAAAAAGCTTAAGTTTACGTACATTTTGAATCGTGGTTAAATTCAAAAAAATCATAGAAGACCATGATTACATTAAGGACTAACATTCATTCATTCATTATGATGATTCACCCGTACTAAAAAGAACGGGTACATAATCTCGGAATGAAAGTTATCCTATGAATATTATCCAAATCGGTTGAGCCGTTATTGTGTGGCAGAATAACAGACATACAGGTAGCTTGTGGTGCCATAACCAGGGGTGACCGGCTGGGGGATGAATTCCACCCACCTGACAACACTCATAATAATTTATTTACCAAATCTCGGATTTATCATCACGTCCTTCTGCATAAAGCTGATCCCAACTTGGTAGGAAAAATGATAAAGATGCGACCATTGTTCAACATTTTTCGCTACTCAAACAATAAACCCAACTTCATATAAAACACAGGAACATCTGTTGTTCTGCAAACAGTAACAAATATTCAGCAACTGGACGTCTATTTGGCTTAGTAGCTAAGTCGTCAAACAATTTGCGAGGTGGCTCTGAGCTCCTTATCTGACCTAAGTATTACAATATGTTACAGTTTGTTAACTTGTTGTGTCCCAGACAATAGAATATGAGAACACTTGGTTGTAATACGGAGCATATTTGTGGAGAAGAATATTGATTTTTTTGACGTTCTGGTTTTCGGTTTAAAGAGGTTTAAGTTTATTGTGTTTTAGCCGCGTATATGTTTGTTTTTGGAAGCGTGGAAGTGTTGACGTGCTTATACGTGTAAGGTTATGAGGTGCCACAAAGTAATTAATAATTGAACGAACGGATTGCAATACACGCAAGTCGATACAAATCTGTGCACGCGTTAAAAATTGCTAGACTAGAACTTCTTTAATATTTTATCATCTCAATCTCTTAGCAATAATATCTGAAGATACGCAATACAAGTAAGGAGGTAGGCATAAGCTCTTTCTTTCACGAAATCAATAGTCTTGACCTGCGTATTCAGTATTTATATTGAAGCCACGGTAGCAACTGTCATTGATATTTGATTTTTTGTCCCTTTTTGTACGCTTCAGTTTAATCAAATATTCTTACAATTCACTCAAGGGCTAGGTGCGCGTGGTGGTTACAAAGGTGACCAGGTATCTACCTATTCCAACTGACCGTCGAACGCACATCGTACCCTATTGGGCAGACAATTTTGCATTAAATATTCAAAACATTCGTAAAAGGACCCTACACAGTACCTCATGTAAAAGGCACCGAAGCGGTTTTGTAAATAAGTGAAAATCGTTTTATGAAAACACAGTCGGCTTTTAGGATAGCGTAGTGTTTGTTTTCCGAAAACGTGGGGACGTCACATATTCCAGATGGCTTATTGGAGAAAGCGTTGACGTAACCTTTATAAAGGGATTTTTTTTCTGTAAATGCCTGTACAATTTTATTTGATTCGTGTATAACAGCAAAATAGAATGGTAACTTTTATTAAAATTGCTGTTCCAATAAACGAATTGAAACCGTGCACAAAAAGAGTAGCGTCGATTGGTGGTTTGATTACACAGAAAGCGCCGACTGGAATCACCAACAGTTAAATACAATTACAAATGCTAACAGCCGCCGTAAACTGCAGAGATGTATGACACAGACGAAATTGTCCCATTTGCACTTTAGTACCGCTTAAACTTTTGTTAAAGTACTCGCTCGCTCCAAACTAAATGTGTTTTCCAATATTCGTTCGTGGTGTTTGGAAAGGCGCTGCCGTGTCATTTGCCGTAATTGTACTGGTAACAGGCGTTTGGAGGCCTAGCATTTCGCTTGCAACTGCCGCCCATAAATGTTAGACCCACAACATCGGGACAAATATTTTCCTAGACAAACTCATTTGCTTTAACACCGACAATAGTATGGAGATCTTCTAACGCTGGTGCAATGACATACCGTTCCGGTAGGGAGCCGTTTCCCTACTCATTATCGTTAACAAAAGGATTGTACCCAATTTACATTTCATCGCAGTATTTTCCTGACCATTATATGGTGTTGATTACCGTGGATTACGAGTATAAGCTAAATTATATGATTATATCCTCTACTTCTCTTTGTATTAGAGTGCATTTCAATATAACTTGCGTGCGTGTATGCCAGAAATAGTATATTCCAAACGAGTTCTCATGAGACAAACAACCAACCATATTGAGAATCAATGTTTTATTCTACCGCATGCAATATCTGAGGGCTTACACGTATTGACAGCGAAGATGTATTACATTTCTCCAATTATGCGGAAGGTCGTTCAGACAAGAAAGGAACCAATCGCACGATGATATTTCGACGTCTCCGTGATCTTGAATAAGGAATACTATTTTTCATTCTCATCGGACCGGAGTACGGCAACCCGTCTTCGCTATTTTAATAAAGCACTTCTTACTTGACAAGACTATTATAATTCAATGCGAAGTGAAAACATTTCGTATTGCTTTTGTCGTCATTGATTTATTTTGTCGTAACATTCAGATTTTCACATGAATCATTCAGAGAGTTGTTATTGTGAGCGTCCGTCTCTTCTGCTAAAGGTAATTTCAGTTTCTGTTTTTACTTTTTGAAATACCTTTCGGCTGTTTGTTTTTCGACGACCTAGGTTTATTTTGTTTAATCGACAAAAGACTTCCTCTCCGGTAATTCACCTGCCCTATCTACTGCAGTTCCAGGAGATATATCACGGCATTTAACGCCAACGTTCCCCCGTGTGTCCTCCATAAACGCTCACACAGCTATATGCGGTAGTGTACAGCAGGCTGCATAAAGCTTACCTGCGCCTTTGCACCCGGTGTAAAATATTTGACGCTGTGAGCTCCAAATTTCATAAAATAAAATAGAAAAATGTTCTGGTACTTGAGAGTCAAATTGTTTTGCTACCAAATGCGAAAGCGGCTTTGATGTGTTCAGAAATTGAGTTTCATAGAAAAGTCTCAATTTGCATTGTGTTGGGGATATTTTATATTCTTTTGTCAGAAATTAAGCGTGTTGAATGACCCGATATGAATACAATTGTCAGAGTTATGAGAACGACTACTGTTGTACGAAAAATTTAACTCCATATTAACAACACTGACCCTAACCATTGTTTAGATGTAACGGACATTATTTATTTTAGCAACGTTGGACATAATTTTAACGTTCCTCCTATTCAGCAGCACAGTTTACAACAAACAAAAGGTTTTAATGTTGACTGTCCGTAGTCAGCCTCTTGGGCGCAATTTTTCCTGACCCGCCAACACGAGCCTGCGATTACTTGACTTTAGTAATCCCTAAACACGAATTTAATCTTTGTTCTTCCCACTTTAACCCCGTTCACAGTTCATTAATTTAATCTACTGCTACAACACATCATTTCGTTCTACTTAAATACACATGAAACTTACTTTAATTAGTTACTTTGATCCGTAAATTCTCTGTAGAAAAATTTACTGTGATAGCTTAAGTATAAATTTCCTCCGCTCCATGGTCTATCGTAGCTGAGCTAAGAGAAATAATATAAAAAATCCGCCCCGGCAGCGCCATTTTTCTTTAGACCGGCGCTTATTTAGCTTTAATATGTTCCTTTCTTGCTGAACCTAAAAGTTTATGAGGCTTTGCGTTTGATTCTTAAACGGCATCATGATGAAAAGTTTTGAAATAGCCTTACAGTGCATATTTTCTTAAACATTTTCGCGTAGATTTTGTCACAGCTTAAGGCACGTACTATCATTTTCACTTTTTGTGTTGAAACACCTGTGTTTACAACATTAGCTAAGGAAACTTTATACGGTATTTTAATTAAGTTTCTCTTTTGCCTGCTTTTTCATGTCCCCTTTTTAGCTACGTTTACTGAATAATCTAAATTCCTAGTAGCATCCAGTTTTTCTTTGTACTACAAATATTTTCTAAAACCATCCAATTATCGCCCGGAAGACACGGTGGAGCATACGGTGCAGGGCTGCCCCGCTTGTGCAGAGCACCGCTGTGTCCTTATGACGGCTATAGGCGGATACTTCCGCGCCCGGCATTGGTCGAGGCCGTGCTGCGGGGCGAGACGGAATGGGAAGCGGTCGCCTCCTACTGCGAAGCATTCATGCTCGCGAAGGAGGAGGCGGGCCGCATGAGGGAGAGGACAGCGTCCTCTCTCCACCCGTTGTGTTCCACGCGCACCTCGGAGTGTCAGCAAACTGACGGGGCCCCCCTCTAGAGAGCCAAAGCCTGCCGGGGTCGCGGGACTCACGAATTACCGTGACCCCGGAATGTTAAGGGCTAGTGAAGGACACCGTGGATTTCAGTCAGTACGAGTCTGACAGTCCCTCCCGCTCTGCCCTGGGTGGGAGGACTCATTTAATGATTTTACCATGCTAAAAAAAAGCCATCCAACTAAACTGGATGTGCTTGTCCTAGCCATTCTTCGAACGTAATAGCTCAACTGGGTCGCATTATGTGAACTTCTTATCTCCGAGAACAAACGATCCGATCCAAAATGGGGTCAATAAACTAAGTCAAAAAAATGAATCCAACTTTACGTAGTCAATATGACGCGCAAACTCACATTGGACAACAATAGAAGGTTCATTTATATTGTGACGATGCCCCCCGTCCGCCTCCTCGTACCTCGTTAATCAAAACTAATGCCATAGATTAAAATATTTCCAACGTTTGCTGGTACGGGGAAATTATTTGTGATAGTTTTTCTGCGATGTTGATAGCTGAATTAGGTGCTTGTGAATGCGATCGGTTTGATTAATTTCCAATAGGTAATTGGGGCTTTGATCCAAAGAGCAAATACTTAGCTAAAGCGTAATTAGTCCAGTCGCGTTTCATCCGAAAATAAATCTTAAAATTATAGGAAATTAATGGTCAAGCCTATCATACGTCCGATAAGATCATTAATTTTATGCCTTATTAGCTTATAAAGCCAATAAAGTTCATTTTCGGATGAAGCATGGCTGAACTAAGTCGAAATTCTTTCTAGAGTCTGTGTTCTTAAAATTACAACGTATTGCCTGACATATGTATTTACCTTAAAGAAGAACGTCGTCGTTACATATTCTACGATGTCCATTGTAGCAAAGAAGACATTCCTACAAGTATTTACCAAAGGATATACTTCGTTACAGGACAGCCAGTCCTCCACTCCACACAGGCAGCGAAGCTTGTGTGTAGTTTTTCTTATCTAAAGTCGGTTAGCTAGAGCCAACTAATTAGAGACTTTGAAAGCTAACGAGCCAGCGATCTTAGCTACTTTTTTATCGTTGAAAATAGTATTCCTACTTTGACATTTTACTTTGTGCTGTTTTAAAAGCGAGATAAGGCTGTGTAGACCTTAGGTGGAGAGACTCGGTTAACAGGTTCGGTTTTCAAAACCGGCTCGGCACGGTGGCAGTGGCAGAGCCATTAAGTGCTGTGCTGCGGTTTGATTACAGAACGGAAAAAAATATTTATATGATCTACGAGATCTACATCGATCTACAAGTAGTTGTTTAGTCTAGGGTCTTTGTGTATATGTGTTTAAATGTTTGTAAACGCACCCACGATACAGGTGAAATTCCTAGTGTAGGGCAACTTTACAAAATACGGAGACCAACCACATAAAAAAACAATACTCTGCCAAGTTCACTTTGGTGTGCACTCAGTCTAAGTTATCTCTGGCGGTTTTATACAGGGTTGCTTGTAAAACATTAAAAACCTTTCATGGGCTAAAAGTACTTATGGTTATAAACAACTTTTACTATGAATGCAAAAATGGAATATTTTTCAGTTGACAATGTATGAAACTATTTTTTTTTGTTTGATATTTCTGGGTTAGTTACACAAATAACCTTGTATAAAGTGGTAGCCATAAATCTAGATGTAGAGACAGATTATTGCAAGATTTAGCTTCAATCTACCCTCGAAACCCTCGCGTAGAGGAAGGATGTGATAAAGGTTTGACCCTTCCTTTCGCTTTTTTTGCAAGATTTTGCAAAAAAAAGCTTTTGCGCTAAAAAAACCTACTGGTCTCCTACTTTTCTTGACAAAAAGCGTTAATCGAATGTCTTGGCATGATAGAAACGTATGAATGCAATTTTCAAACGAATAAAATGTAAAATAAAAAATAACCTGTAAAATCGAAATCAGATTATTTCATGATATAGACAATAAATCGAGCGAGTCCTACATAAAAAATGTAAAAGGTATTTTCACAACGTTAATAATTGACAATATCTAACAAAAGTATTCAGACAAAGTTAATTACATTTGTAATTAGACATAAATTATATCTGGTCTGGTAAATGTATAAGAGAATCGCAAATATAAGAGAATTTCACATGTGGAACATATTAATAACTTTTTCGAGGCACAAATAATGTTTTTGAGTTGGCGTTAACGAAATCTCTAAATCTAATTAATTTCTACAACAATAAATGTCTAAATGAAGGGAAAATTATAATTTTATTTGACAGAGTGAAATAAGATGGAGAACATCATATATATAAAAAAATTATGTTGGTTTGTGTACGTTTCAAAAACTCAAAAAGTTCTGCACTGATTGAGCTGAATTTTTACCATGATATATAATCCGCATCAAGGATTGTTTTTATCTATTTTTTGCATCAGTCACATATCCGCGACCGCGAAAAAACAGTTTTTTGTGCCACAGCGAAGCGTGGCAGGGTACAGCTAGTATTTTATAAAAATAAAGTAATTGCCTCCTTGGTTTCATCGACCATTGTAAGGTTTAATCGCGGGCACGCCCTGATCGCGGCGGAAAGACCCTTTTTGAGGTGAGGACGCCGTGACGCCTGAAAGAGCGCCTCAAAGAGCTGTCAGCAATCTGACGGGGCCCCCTTAGAGGGTCAAAGCCTGCCTGAGTCGCGGGACTGTCTCATTAGGTAACCGTGGCCCTGGAACGTAAAGGGCTATTGAAGGATCACCGTGGATTTTAGTCAGTACGAGTCTGACAGTCCCTCCCGTCCCCAAGCCATAGGCCATCACGCTACGAGCAATAGGAGTCGAGCAGCGGGTAAAATCGTATGATATAAGTACGTAGTAGTATAAGTATGATAAATAAATATAAATAATAAATAAATAAATATTCCACAACTATCACACAACGCCATCACTAGATGGCGTTGTGTGATAGTTGTGGAATATTTATTTATTTATCCCATAACATACCCATAACACAAGCTCTGCTTAGCTTGGGACTACCCAAGCTAAGCAGAGCTTGTGTTATGGGTACTAGACAACTGATAAACATACTTATATATTTCTAAATACATGCATATTATATATAAATTACACCCAGACTCAGAACAAATGATCGTGCTCATCACACAAACATGTGTCCTGGGTGGGAATCGAACCCACGACCTCCGGCATTGTAGTCAGGGTCACTAACCACTAGACCAACAGGCCTGTCTATTGATGATAAATAATAAAATTGATAGTAGATAATAGCTCTTCATTTAATTTTGAAATAAATTCAGAGTACATTAGCAGTGTGCTCACTGATCACTGACAATAACAACCAGATATTAATTAATGAGTGTCGAGCGCTAATCATAATGAACTGAACCAGACGCGCTGGTTTTGATTGAAGTGGTCGGATTCAATTTGAACTGTAATATTTTGAATTAGGTCGAATAATACTTTATTAAAAGACTAACTTTTACCCGTAGTTTTCGTCACGCTGTGATCAGAAATTATACTAAGGGATCGTTTTACGAGTATAATAGAGTAAGGGTGCTTTTCCCCCAGATATGTGCTATGCAGCTATATGAGAATGTAAAAGCTGAGCCACGAAACTGTGTGACTGTTTCAACTGATGCTACGCTATGTAGCGGTGCGAGTAAGATGTGCTATGAAGATGCGCCGCCGCAAAGTAGCTGCGCTAGGAAGATGCGCAGCTTGAGCTATGCGATGAATCCATAATAGGGAAGACGACCAATAGCACGCCTCTATAGCACGCAGCCACAGCACGCATCCGTCCATATAAAAAGCACATCTTAGTTGAATTCGTTTCCACCAGTGCTGTGCTATGTAAAACAATGAATATGATTGGTGGATATCAAACGCATCCGCAGCAACGTAGCATAGCACATCTCTGGTGGAAAAACCGCCTAAGTGTTTTTTTCATGAACACGTGAGCTGTGAAAAGTCAGAATTTTTCATCTGGTGCGGTAACGGTCAAAAGAAGTCTGATAATGTGAAAGTGTTTTCCACCGTCAGTGCGATGGTGGTCAGAAAGGACCCGCCACTATGTTTATTGCCAAATGTATGTATATTTGGAACCGCGAACCGAAATCTATATCTGTCTCTGTCAAACTCCCACAAATATCGACGAAATTAATCTATTCGAGCGTTGGGAAAGTTGCGGTTTTCATCGTGCGCACCAGAGCGTTAAGCAATGTGCCGTTGTTCAATGAAAGAATTTCAGGGTTACAGCAGTATTTTCAGAGATTGTCCCCACACCCAAACTTTTATCTCTATTCATAATATTAGTGTACATAATAAAGATTCAATTTGTTTACTTTAACTTCATAATTTTCTAAAATTCTTCATAATGATTAAAGATTACAAATAATCGTGGTAAAATTCTACATATTTTCAGCTCTAGCAACCTCAAAAACAATTTCCGAATATAAATAACAACGGAAACAATCGTAGTTATCCAGATCAAAACAATATTCTGTCATCCATAACATTTCGTTTAAAAATAAACGTACATCATACAAACACAGATTACAAATCCGGCCACAAAAAATTGATCGTATTTTTTGTACGCAGGTACAGATTATTCGAAAAACAAACATTAAAGTGGTTATAAATATCAATCAAAGTGTTACCCAATAAACAATGTGTACGTCGAATCAATATTTCACAGACTTTCGCACAATCTTCTAAAATTACGCCATTCCGAGAAAAGGATTTGTGGGAACCGCTGGCACATTATTTATTCCCCGGATATTAGCAGTCTCTCGCTCAGTGATTTACATAAACTGAATGTTATTGTTGCCATGAAAATACTAGCCCTGTTTTTGTTACAAAAGGAAATTGTTGCACAGATTTGTTTTTAGTCTGTGGTTCGTGATGAATGGTGGAAAAGATAGATTGTTTTATGATAAAATATTGTGGGGCTGTTCTGAATAGATAGATAGATAAGTTTAGTATTTAATCGTTTATATTGTTAAGGTGGTTTCTAAATTTAACCTTGTCTAGTAATTTTATACCTATTTTTTCACTCGTTCTAGCTCTATTCTACTAAGAATTGACAAAGTATTTGTATACAATTCGACTTTTTCTGATGATATAAATAATTCTGCATCCTGCCATTTTGTCGATCTTTCCCTTTAAAAATCTCTTTCTATGGTGTGAGTTCGTTGAAGAATTCACAATGTTATACTACCTACATGTAAGTTAAATCCTCTCTTCGGAATTATTCCAAGATTGATCAACTGAAAAAATCTAGATTCTCGATCCAAATTCTCATTGTATTTCTCTCATGTATCCTCAAAGCAAAACATCCAATAACATTCTATCCGAAAGCGTTCTAAATCACACAAACATTTTCATAAGGACTACAACGAATACTTTCATGTGCCTCTTTACTACATTTACTTTGTCCCAAAGAGCTACCTCGCAAGTAAATACACGAAATATTTGTTCAAATTCATATTCCCGTACCTACAGAGCCGGGAATGTCGCAGTTCTCAACAAGAATCAGTCAGCCGTCACAGCGTCCCCACGTGAGCCTTGTAAAGTTGGGACACCAGTGACAGCGAGGAGGAATGTGCAGCTACAAAGTATTTACGAGTACGTTGACGGATTGGTTGAGAACTGTGTTTTTTTTTAATTTTTAGAGTATACATGCGGTCTAAAAGGATTGGAAGTCACATCGTATTTAACCCTATTTAGGTTTTGTAAAAGTAATTGTTCCTTTTTTTACCTACACACATAGGTCCCAATGCTGGGCAAGTGTTCCCCAAATCTGTCCGTTCTTTTGTTGGGCAGTTTTCTCCCGACAAACTCTCATTAAGCGTCTGAAGTCTTCAAGACAGCATTTTCTGGGCCTCGGCAACTATGCATTGCCTTCAAATACCCGACGACACGACAACGGACTTTAGTGTTTAATATTATTTGGAAACGATTATTGAGCAGTTTTATGAGTGAGCGGATTAAAATATCTTCAAAGAAAAATACACGCTTCTGGAAGCTGTTCTACAAACATGTTAAATTAAAAGCTCTTTACATGTTTAGCGGAGTGTAAACCTTTACTGGATTGTTTTTATTTATTCGTATTGTGTTTATTTTAGTTCTGTTTATAGTCTATTAAGGCGTGTATGAATTTCCTCTTTAATATTAAGTATTAACATAGATTAACACTACTACTACGATCCCATATCTACACTCCCTATATAACCTACTAGCAACAGCTAGTAAGCCTCTGGTAACAGTCAGAGGCTTGCCACCCTACAACTAGAAAATAAGCCCACCCGAACATAAAATCGAGATAAAAACTCTTATACTCTCATTATTATATTATGTGTTTATCCAGCCTGGGCATGCCACAATCGCGGCGGTAAGACCCCTCTTTGAGGAGTGGCTGGATAGGCGTCACGGCATCCTGACCTACCGCCTGACGCAGGTCCTCATCGAATAGAATATTTCGGGAGGTACCTGTGTCGGATGAGGAAAGAAGAAACGCCTGGGTGTCACCACTGCGGGGACCGCCCGGAGGAGACGGTGGAGCATACAGTGCAGGACTGCCCCGCTTGGCTCTGCCATATCCTCACGACGGCGATAGGCGGGGGACCTCTCTCGCCCGGCATTGGTCGAGGCCATGCTGCGGGGCGAGACGGAGTGGGAAAAGGTCGGCTCCTTCTGCGAAGCAGTCATGCTAGTGAAGGAGGAGGCGGGCCGCCTGAGGGAGAGGACAGTGTCCTCCCTCCACCCCAGCCGCAGTGGTAGACGCCCACGGCGACGGACGTCACTAGACGATCTCCAGCCACTGTAGGCACGGGCAAGTGGGCACGTGCGCCTCAAGAGTGTCAGCATTATGACGGAGCCCTCCTCTAGAGGGCCACGGCCTGCCGGGGTCGCGGGACTCACGAATTACCGTGACCCCGGAACGTAAAGGGCTATTGAAGGACACCGTGGATTTTAATCAATACGAGTCTGACAGTCCCTCCCGCTCTGCCCTGGGTGGGAGGACTCAATGGATGAGTTTACGACGCTAAAAAAAAAGTGGTTATCCAGCCTATAATCTACCTATCTATGAACCAAATTTAATCAAAATCAATTTAGTAGTTTTTTGGTTGAAAGATTAACAAACATACATACTCACCAACTTCCGCATTTATAATATGAGTAAGATTAAAGTGCATATATTTCCTATTGCTATTTAATATTAAGTGTTAGCCCTGACTATGGTCAATTGGTGATATTTACTCTCCCTAGGGGTATAACTCATGAGTGGCATGCCTTATAGCGATAAATCCCGCATACATGAAAAAGGCAACCAGCCCCCCAGTGATTACTTGGTTTACGCAGCAGGACGTAATATGGAGTAGTGGGGTCTCATGATGAAACATAAACTAAAAAATATTCCTTGAGTGTGGGCTAGGAAATATTTGCGGCGCAAAAGAGGGTTAATTAAAGGATATAAAGTAAACCTTAGTACTTGGAGTTGGAGTTGTAATTAGTGGAAAAGTGAGGCTTGAACAGAATACCAAAGAGAAATGTTTTGTTTTTATTTTTGTTTATTTCTGTTGACATTAAAATCTTATTCTAGTTTTCTTTTAACGAGGATCCACCTTAAAATATATTCCTGTGCCGTGGGCGGGAGCGTTTACAACATTTTAAACTTACGTACAAAAATATTCCAACCTGGAAGAACGATCTATCTGTAAAACTTGTTCCGTGCAGTAATCGAACTCGAGACATACATCGCTGCAGTCAATTGCTGCACCAACTGATGTTTTATATTAGAACTAGCACTTTTCCCGCGACTTCGTCCGCGTGGGTTACGTACTTTCCTAATTCCCCCTTTTCACCCCCTTAAAGGTTAAATTTTCAAAAACCCCTTCTTAGTGCTCCCCTACATTATAATAGGAAGCCGTGTGCAAAATTTCACATTCCTAGCCCTAGTAGTTTCGGCTGTACGTTGATATGTCAGTCAGTCAGTTCTCCTTTTATATATATAGATTTACGATGGACCAAAAAAATTTGGGAAGAATTCTTCGCGTTGTCACAACAGCTAAGTGGATTTAGATAAAACTTAGCACTTAGATACCCTATTATCTGGATTAACACATAGGATACCTTTTATAGAACACAGCAATTTTACAAAACAGTTGTTTAACGATTTTGGTGTACAATGCCGTACAATAAAGTATATTATTTTATTTTCTTTTATCCCAATAAAACGTTCCGTTGGGATAATTTTCGACGTACACATGAGCCGCTGGCAAAACCTTGTTGTTTATATGTATATCTTTGATAAAAACCGCCTTATCGTGCCCAACCCAGCCGTCAGTTTGACTTATAGACATCACTATAAGAAAGGGTAGTCTATACTTTCCTTGGAACAATAAATCAGTCTACTGTAGATAAAACATCATTCATATATCACAAACATTATAATAACATACACCATTCTTCAAGTAAGTGGAAATAAATGATATATTATAGTCGAACATTATCCCTGCTTGTACACGAAAAATGAAAATGCTTTTACTGAGTGAAGACATGATAAATTTTACGGCACACTAGCGGCTTTGCATACATAAAATTAAAACATGAAAACCTTTTTACAAAAACCTTTCTTAATGGCTGTAGAATCCGCAACAAAATCCGTTTTATAATCTTTTAAGTAACTCAGGTTGTTGATCCCTGTTGTAGGTCTTTGACATTTAGTAAAGTTGGTTACCAACCGAAACTGGGACCGTATGGTGGATTATGGCCCACTCTCTCAGAGAGAGGAGGCCTGTGTCCCAGCAATGGGAACATCATAGGCTGATGATGATGTCTGTTGGTTAGAAACCTAAAAGTCTGACAACCAGTCTTACCAAGAGATATCGTTTAAGCCTTTGTCAAACAGACAGGCGTGGCGAATACGAAGCGAGGCGTTTTTATTTGTAATGTATGGAATTGTTTCAATCCAGTCACATAGAAAAGCGAAAGCGATCCGATAGCGTGACCGAACCGATGCGAAGACGTAGCGAAGGCGTATTTGCTCTGTTTGACGTCGTTCATAAAAAGGCAGCTAATACACCTACCACGCCTTGGTTCGCTGCACCCAGTTTGACGTATCGTAATGGTTCGTAATGGCTTCGGGCTCGGTCCGGTTCACTATCGCCTGTCTGTTTGACAATGGCTTTACACAGTGGGTTTTAATCGTCAGATAGTCAGACGCTTCTTGTTAAATACTGGTTTTCAGGTGCATTCAGTTATTCTGCAAGCCGAATTCAACTCCAAGATAGTTTGAAAAAAGATGTGGCTTATGTTTTCGCCATATACTCGTAGAGGACAATTTAATTGTATTTTTTTGAAGTGAAAACTTCTTTAGCTGCGTTGAGCACTTTTCTGTAATGGGTATAAAATCTTAAACTCGCGTCAGGACACTCGCGTCAGGACACGTGACCCTGACCGAAAAAGCGTAGGACGGCGCAGGGCGCTTGCGTGAATGTTCGTGTGACTTTATTACTTTTAAAGAAGTTTGTATGCTGGATACATTCGTTGCTAGGTAACATTGTTTATAAAAGATGTACGTCACATTGGAAAATTATTGAAATAAAAAGTCAACCATTTTTGCGAGTTTTACTAAAATCTGTTCACAAGATATTTCCAACAATTACTATTCAAGTTTTCACTTCTGCCGGCACTCCCAGAGTGCAACCCGTCGTTTTTTTTAATTAATAATGCACTAATAATTTTTAATTACTTCTTTCTGTTTGATGAATCTTAAAAATAACGGCTACAATTCAAATACTCATCAATAATTATTATTATATACCAAAAAGGATGAATGGTCACCTAATCTAAAACTCGCTTAAGCAAGATTTCAGGGACACCCCGAAGTTCGGTTTGGTTAGGTTCCTTTAAATCAAAGAGATTAAATATATAGTACAATTTAATATCTTTGCTTTAAACCCTGCAAACAAAAATAGAATCCACTCGAAGGCGGGTTTTTTTTTCCTTTTTTATTTTATTTTACGTGGTTATATCATCAAATGAGTCCTCCCACCCAGGGCAGAGCGGGAGGCACTGTCAGACTCGTAAAAAAAAAATCCACGGTGTCCTTTAATAGTCCTTTACGTTCCGGGGTCACGGTAATTCGTACAGTCCCGCGACCTTGTCGACCTTGCTTAGGTCGATTTTATTATTACAGAAAATGAGTTAAATTTGGTGCACATCTTTCCATTCTGGCAGGTATTTAGATTTTTAGGTTTTGAAATAGGTTATTTTATTGTAGTCGTTAAACACAAGCCAAATATACGTATATCCTGTTCATTTGATTCCAAAACAACAGTTTAGTCTATGTCTAGGTTTCATTACGTTCTAGGAGTTCTTGGAAGAAGGTTTGTCTTCAACAGACAGTACCCGGAATATATTAAGGCTCGAGGCAAACCAATATTAACGGGGCTTGTGAAGCTAACAGATCCGATGAATAGTTGTTACGAAACACGAAATACTGTACATGAAGAACTTCGTGAATAAGATATGTTGTCGAAAAACTAAAGAACTACAAGTTAGTTTATACCTTAGTTTTATAACTTACAGACCGTTGCATGTGTGGTAAGCTTTCAAACTTGCACTTGTAAAAGCACAATTCAGTGTCCCTTATCAGGTTACCGTGACTCTGGAATGTAAATGGCTATTGAAGCAACACTGTGAAACATTGATAGTCCCTCAAGTCACGCCCTGTGCGGAACGACTCATTTGATGATTTAACCACGTATAAAAAAACAATAACAATCCGCCAGTCGCATCCATCGATTGCCCGCAACTCTCACGATATCGTCGGTCCACTTAGTGTCAGGCCTACCTACACCCCCCATCCCCGTCCCCCATTATGATTGACAAATCCATAATACTAAGTAAATATTAATGTAAACCAAGTATTTCCAATTTTATAACGGACGAATTTACGTCGCTCAGTGCTAGCGATAGCGCCTCTTAGTTCAATGTTCTATATTTATTCTAGAAATATCTTCGCTTTCTTCTTCAAGTACATAATATGTATCAAGCCAGGTAATATTTCGCGATGTCTATCCCGGGGGTCTCATAAACAATGACGGTAAAAATGAACTCAATTTTCACTTGATGTTACTCGCAACGTAAGTCAAGTAGGTAGCAATTACTTTCCTATGTGTGCATTGTTTATTTTTCGCATCGATCTTGGGTGAGTCGAGGTTCTGTGTTTATGGCTAAAGCGTGGTTTCTATCTTAACCCGAATATTTGATTATATTTGAAAGTAATTTGGTGGGTGATTATTATTTATTATATTTTTAAGAAAGTACGCTAGTCACATGTGGAATACGCTTAAATACGTATCCATAAAAATAATAGATATCGCAAGATGAATCTTATGACCAGGGTGACACTATGATTGGTCTTCTCGCTAACAGTGATATAATATTCAAGACAAAAAAATAGGAGGAGACTCTTATTTACCTGTTTTTGTATTTATTTTTTATATTCTTACCTTGTGTTTGTAGTCGCATGTGTTACTGTCGAGATATAAACAAAGTAGTACGTGGGTATACTAATAATACAACACTGTTTAAAGTTCGAAGAAAAAGGCACTTAAATTATGTGTTTTTTATGAAGAAAAAAACATCAAAATTGAGGAAATATTACAATAGCACGAATATCGACAGGTCGTATTATCCTTTGGAACCTTCTCACCCGTAGAACAATAGCTATTCCACCTTCTTTACTACAGTTTACCTACAAAGTATCGACATAAGAAAGGGTCGCTCGATTTAACCCTTCATTTGCCTTGTAAGATGGTGCCACATTTATTTGGCCGACACTGTATTTTGTCGCCTCGTAACGTAGATCATGCTAAAATAAGGACTGATGATTTTGGACAACGAAAGACAGTGTAATCTTAATGCTATTAGGAAAAAATGTACTTGGAAGCCATTTTTCACTTTCATGTGGAAAATGACGAGTATTGTATCGTTCTTTAAGGATGGAAACAAACAAAATATCATATACGGAAACTTGATATTGTGGTCGAATACGAGGTTAAAGAATGATACGAATGTAAACCGTATTTTTATGGCTTCAAGTTAGGTATTTAGTTTTCAGCGTACACTTAGTGAAAAGTATACCAGCGAGCAAAATTATGGAATCACCTATTCCGATTCCAAGCGATCTTGAGTGCTTAATAACTAGTTAAGAATAATAAAATGGTACCTTTATAAAGGTTTAAAGCCTTTGTCAAACAGACAGGCGTAGCGAATGCCAAGCGAGGCGTTTTTAATGTATGGAATTGTCTGAATCCAGTCACATAGAAAAGCGAAAGCGATCCGATAGCGTGACCGAACCGATGCGAAGACGTGGCGAAGGCGTATCTGCTCTGTTTGACGTCGTTCGCCAGAAAGCCAGCTAATACAACTGCCACGCTTCGGTTCGCTGCACCCAGTTTGACGTCTCGTATCGATTCGTTATCGCTTCGGACTCGGTCCGGTTTGCTATCGCCTGTCTGTTTGACAAAGGCTTAAGTGTTAACTTTAAATTGATACCAATTTCATTCAAATCACCCAATATCCCGGATCAATTACAAGTAAGTGACCGCTCGCGAATGTAGAATATGAACATTGAACATACAAACGGCACGCAAGTTGAGGAACGTAACGCGATGGATGCTATATAATAGATAAATTAAAGAAACACTGTTGCCTGTAGTGTTACAGAAGAATGTGTGCTTGGTAGCAATAAATTCAAAACGGCACAGTTGGCGATTCCTGCACGAAACAAACATTTGTATGACCTAAAAGTAATTGCTCCGAGTCTGATTGTTTGTGGGGATTTTTGAACGCACTCACAATACAGGAGTAATATGGTAGTTTACTGCATAAATAAATCTGTTAAGTCCGTCAATTAATCTATTGAAAAATAATGAATACGTATTTTGTTGTTTATTTTTTTTTATCAATGGATATTGACGAATATAAAACGCATCGAAATTTGGGAGTGGGGGGGCTTGTGACGTCATAACGCCTGTTAAATTATACCAACCGAGTGACGTTTAGTGATTTTCGAGAAGTCAATCGAGAAGCGTTGTATCTTCGTCGATTTAGGTTTACGTAACCAAACGAAAAAATAAGAATAAATATTTTTCCGAACTAATTATTTTTTTTTAGTTGAATAGCCAATTCTTCCTGTGGAGCAAAGTTTTTATTAAACACAAAAATATAATGAGAGCACTACCCTACGGGCGCGAGACTTGCAATACACAGGCGATGCGGAGACTTGGTCCCGCTATTTCTTCAGGCCCGACTAGATATACAATTCTCACGCCTACCCTTCCAGTTATCTAAAAACTAGAGTAAAGTAGGACTCCCATTAACCGTAAATTTATTCAATAATCCATCTTGACCTATAAAAGGAAAACATTAAATAATTCCAACAAAAGAATTTTAATCAAGTTTCAATAAACCGACGCACAAAGTCAGAACAGATATAAAAGGGTATAATATTAGTTGGACTGCGTTCAACTGGGCCAGTATCTGAACGGATTAAATATCCGTAAGTACGTAACATCTGTTTACGTAAATTACGAAGAGGGTTCCTATTGCTTTGTAGTTTTAAATCAGATACTGGTATACTGGTAGATGTATTAGTTATGTTTACAGAAAATTGTATTCGATTTTCTGATTGTAAACGTTATTGAAGTAAATCTAATTGAGATCTGGATCTTAAATACAAGTAGATGGAGGTTTAAGATTGAGCATTACTACTATATGGAGATGAGGGGACATTCAGATTCTTACTGATTAAAAATCGACGCTGTTCCTTCAATTGCCATTTGCTTTCCAGGGCCACAGTCCTGTTTTCCCATGAATATAATATCTAGAAATATTTGGGTCATAAGTAACTACTTACTGGCAAGAGTCCTGGGCGTATAAATTTAATTTTATAATTGCCTTTCAAAGTGTCTTGAAAAGTGTAATTATTAATGTTTTTGTTACACTTTAAAGGGTACAAGTTTTTATTGTAGTTACAACTTACAATGTAATAAAAAGTTCACCGTTCATGAATAAGTTATAGTAATTTCGATACTTTGCCTAATTTATGGTAATTAACATTAAAGTTTCAGACTTCATTTGCAATTATGAAGGACTCGATATGCTTCATTATGTAAACGCAAATAAAACGTGAATGTTGAAAAGGGTTTTATTATTTTCACTCATTCATTCATTTTTTTCCTTTTTTTTTGTTACTGTTATTTTGCCACAATCTTTTTTTTTTTGTAAATGTCTTGCCTTATGATACACGAAAGTTCCGAGAGCCTAGAAGACCCCCAAGGTTGTAACAAATTGTAATAATTGTTGTATTCACATTTCCATCTACAAACCTCGGATTTCGACCGCATTTTTCTATAAATCTCTTAAATTGGAACAGGATTCGAAACTATGTCCTTCTGAATAAGAACTCTAGACGCTTTATCAAGTAGGCTATTGCAGTTCTGCTCGGCGTGGTCGAAACTTTTATTTCATTGTCAAACGTTTGACATTGCTGCTATAGATGGCGCAACGTCACTGAAATATGTTTTACGGATGTTTTTGAGAATAGAATCGTAATTTAAATAGATATAATTACACTTACAATTCCTAGTCGGTTGGCATTTGATTAATGCTTCATTAGTGTTTGCATTAACACTGGCTCTATAAACGGCAGCGGGTAAGGCGGTTTACACATAGGCAGCTTTGTTGCCAGTTACACGTCATGACGTGTCGGTTTTTTTTCGTCACCCAGGGCAGGGCGGGAGGGACTGTCAGACATGTACTGACTAAAATCCACGGTGTCCTTCAATAGCCCTTTACGTACCGGGGTCACGGTAATCCGTTGGTTCCGCGACCCCGGCAGGCTTTGGCCCTCTACAGGCCCCGTCACTATGCTGACACTCTTTGAGGCGCGCGTGGAACGCGCCGTCGACCCGGGCATGGTCCATGGTCGGACAGCGAGTCGCCCATTACTCGCCGCCCGAATGCCCGCGATGACGTGTTGGTAACAAAATTATGGTATGCAAAACAGACTTTGAAATTCCATATTAGATTTTTTGATTCCTACTCTGTTGATAGGATAATATTGTGTTATAATAACCTCGCCCTTTTTTTGGCAATAAACCTAGCAGCAGGTTTGTCGGGACTGTCTTAAAGGGCACTACGGCTGTGGAACCCAAAGGGTTTGTAAAGAAACAGGGTGTATTTTCTTCAATAATCTGACAGTCTCTTCCTTTCCACCTGGGTTTCAGGACGACTCATACGATGATTTTTACACACAAGGATTGTCGATGTCGAGGTCAGATAAGAAGTCATTTTCTGTACATTTTGGTAATCTGCTTCATCCAGCGTATCAGTTACACTTGAGAATTTAATATAGTTCATCATTTCAGCCTCTTGGTGTCCACTACTGGACATAGGCCTCTCCCAGGAAGCACCACAACGCGCGATCTCCGGCTATTTTCATCCAGCCACTGACAGCTACCTCCTTTAGGTCGGTCCATCTTGCCGGGAGGCGTCCTACGTTTACCTACGCGCGGTCTCCATTTAAGAACCTTCATACTCCGTGTTAAAACTGAAAGTAAAGAAAATATATTTCCATTATTTGTCAATACACTGATGGACGGCAGTTTTACAATCTATTACTGCAGGAAGCTAGCCTAGTGCATGAAATTAACCCCCCCATATTGTGTTCTCAGTATTCTCTAAACCCAAAATTTTCAGTTCGAACTAACCCTACGTGAATTTTGCATGCGACGCGATATTTTGTGTTGATTTGTGTTCAGTTCGGTTGCACACTAAATTAAGTACGTCTATCGGGAAACTTGTGTGTTTTTGACTTTGTGTGTGTGTGTTTATGCGAATGTATGTGTACTATTCGTGTTTGATAGTGGAGTGAAACGTTTTATCGCTGGCATTTCTCCTACTGTGTAAGATTGTGCGATTACGTTTAATTTCGAGTGAAATAGCTTTATTGCATTTGAAGTTGAATGGAACAAAAGGGAGAAATACGTAAACTCGGCGTAGATGTTGAGGTATTTCAAAAGAGTTAAGCAATTTTCATTTGTGTTCCAGCGTAGAGTGTTAAAAATTGTGAAATTTATATGACAAGCCTTCAAGAGAGTAAAAAAATGCACTGCTTTACAATCAAAAGAAAGATTTTGTTACAAAAAATGTTTAAAATTCATCATAGTAAATTAAACGTTCTTCTTTGTCACCTTGCACTCGTCTACGAAATTAGCAGAATGACAAATGCTCAAGATTGTTGACGTCAATTTAACTTAACTCAAAAATTTCCTCGATTGCCATAAACGAATCTGTTGACACCGTCCAAGGTATCCGGCTAATATCCATTGACAATAATAAATGAAAGCATTTCGGTACCAAACCAACCGAGACGACTTTCAAACACAATATAATAATGCCGTACAATTCAAACGACGAACGAAGCACAGTTAGCGCCATCTAACAGATTTGTAACGCAGTAAGGATGGACGAGAAATATGTATAAAAATGACAATGTCTCGTTTTGTGCAAATTTTATTGAAATTACGTGATAAGAAGATGTTTTTGTAGTATATTTTTATTTACTTACAAAGCCTGTTTTGCAATGGTCAGAGTGTATAGTATTTTCTCTTTATTTTACTTTTCTGTCTCTTCTATAACGATTGAATGTGGATGATGGAATATGAAGAAATTTCTCCTTAAAACCGCTATACATAGTTTTATTATGAAATTCGTAGGTTTCTTTACTAGAAAATTAAATGAGGACTAAAAAGCAAAAGTGTTATCAAAAATAATCCTGTATTTCTCTATCCCTTATTAAGTCCTATCTCGGTACCTCTGGTACACGAGCTCTGTAACAATAAAAATAATTGAGGTAACCCAAAATAGACACCTAGCTATTGTGAAGCTAACGTAAAGCATAAAATTAAATTAAACCTAGGCTACCTTGTGGCTATGTGAAAGATAAAAACATGTACGTAGTTCGTATTATTACAATTTTTGCCGAA
The DNA here is from genome assembly GCA_943136025.2 of Agrotis puta. NCBI lineage: Eukaryota > Metazoa > Arthropoda > Insecta > Lepidoptera > Noctuidae > Agrotis > Agrotis puta. The sequence continues at coordinate 12,786,366 of OW964172.2, forward strand.
AATATGAAATATAAATTGATGATAATACCTGCGGGTCTAAAATCCCCACTTTATCAACGTGGCTAAGAACAATGTTGCTGAAATCGTGCTTTATCAATTATACTCTTTTACTGGAGCAATAGAAAAGAATTTTCTATGATGCAATTTTATCAAAGTTGAAAAAGTGGCGATCTTAGACCGCTGGATCTATCCACTATGAGGCTGCGTTTCCGAGCGGAATCGCTCTCCGCTCTGCTCCGGTCCGCCTCAGTGACACCGCAGCCTGAAAGGTAGGCGTGATAATCCGTTGGAAGCCGTACAAAAGTAGCACGTTAGGTACGAAACTAAGTGGCTACAGGCTTCCTAGTAACAGATTATACTGTACAATATCAATTACAACTAGGTCATGTATAGGAGAATTAGAGGGTACTATTATCTTACCTGACAACGTTTATCACCTCTGAACTTTGTGATATTATATCCGTTAGGAACTTGTTAATCGATTACACATTATTTTTGATGACGTCATTTATAAAATGAAAATTTCCTTAAGTAAGAAAGACGGTCCCAAGACCGTCTCCCGTGAGGGAGACGGTCTTGGGACTTACGAATTAGTGTGACCTTGGAACGTAAATAGCTTTTGAAGAACACCGTGGATTTTAGTCAGTACGAGTCTGACAGTCCCTCCCGCTCTGCCCTGGACGGGAGGACTGATTTGATGATTTAACGACGATAAAAAAAAACTGTCATGCCCTGGCGTCGGGGATTGCGGGGTAGTTTCCAGTGGTGAGTAATGGGTACCTCGCCGTCCGATGAAAGACTAAGCCCGAGTTGACGGCGCGTTGTGTAACACTTATGGTCGGGCCCTTAAGCGGGACAGTCTTCTCCACATGATGCATATTATCCTAAAAATAATCGTCGGTCAGTAGCACTCATAACAATGTGGTATAATGTTTACGAACTATACATTTATCGAAGAATACACTTCGACCCAATTTACATATTAATTAATTATATATAAAACAACTACTAACCGAATTGAGAAACTACTCCTTTCTGAAATCTGTTAAAAACCGATAAAATTCGTAGATACATTTAATATTTATTACGAACTAGCCGACCCGGCAAATTTCGTACCGCTTCAGAATCTTTAACTTTCCTTGGACTTCCAAAAATAATTTAAAACCAAAATTAGCCAAATCGGTCCAGCATTTTCAATTTTAGCGAGACTGCCGAACAGCAATTGATTTTTGTATATAAATTTTCAATCTATGATAATTTAAAGTATTTTGTCGCAATTCATATTATATAAGATCCTATGATTCTGCTAAAGTGACCTTTTTATGTATCCATATTCTTTTACCAAACATTTCATTTTGTGATTAAGCTTAGTCATAATAACATGGTACATTTCTCCAGGGACCGCCTCGGTTTCCTTCAACCGCCGAGGTTGAGTTTGTACATGAATTGAATTTCAGATGCAGCTCTGAAGAAAGTATTATGTTCGTCATGAATTTTATAAAATCAATCAAGGAATTCTTTCTTTGTAAGAGTTTTGTAAGAAAAGAATTTAGAGCTAGAGCAAAGACTGAACAAATTGTTGGGTTTACCTAAAAACTGGTGAAATTACATATCTTTAAGATTATATTTTTCACAGTCATGAGGTGTAGAATCAATCCCATCCCTTCCCATTTCCTTTAATTTTAATAATCGACGTTCAAAAGTGCCTCTTTGATGGCCTAATTGAAATAAACGATTTGACTTTGAGACGTAAAATTATTTTTATGTATTTATTTATGTACACACAGAATAACAATAAAATGCTTTTTATTGTAGGGTACGTTTATGTTTGTTGAACAACAGTATTTTTTTACATTGATTTACATAGCACGTTTTAGAGAATGAAATATGTAATGCACTGCTAAATCAGAGGAAAATAATGATTATAATAAAAAAATACAGTGATATCCTGTTTGCGGACACATCCAAGGTAATGCTATTTAAGGGATAAATTACCAAATAAAGAGAAAAACAATTAGACAAGAAGGAATTAATTTAAAGAGAAATCAATGTTTCAATCCCCCACACAAACAAAGCTATTTAATTACCAACCTTATTATAGAACATAGTGTACGTTATAACATCCCAAGGTTCAGCTGCCTTTGTCCACTAATTAAGCAGATTATTTTCTTAAATGTCTAGACAGGATGACAGGTATTGCCACATTGTAAACCAGTAATATTCATAAAGCTGAAGGGCAGTTTGTTCTCTATTAGCTTCAGGTATCGGCGTCAAATAATGCACATCGACCTTTATAAAGACATAGGGTATCATCAGATCCAGCCTGTCCCTTGCTGTCCTCCCTCAGTGACGCCCTAAGCTGAGGTTCGTACTTCACAGGGTGTGGTCAATTAGTTTGTAGTATTTTAGTTGTAAACCCCTGGCTGGAGGCCTTAGAGTAATTTAAGGCATCCACAGAAAAGTCCTCTTCCAGGTTGACCTGCCAGATGTCACTAAAAAAGAAAAAAAAGCTTCATCTCTTTCGCATGAAGCTCTAGCCTACCACAACGATTGACTAACAAACGCTAAACGTCACATAAGTAGTGTGTGACAGAGATAACGGGATACAACCATGAATGTAGGCTATCCTTCCAAAGGTCGATAAGCATTATTTATTGCCAGTACCTGCAATTGGACTTACAGCATAACTGGGCTGGCGACGTGGATGTATTTGCTGTCTGACCCTTCTTGAATATTATGTTATGTCGTAGTATGTTTACATATTTATATTTTGTTCAATGTAAATATCTTTACTGAAAGTAACAAATAGATTTTACTAAAATAAAAATCGATTTCGGATAAAACATAATTTAGGACGTCATTTTAATAAGTAAAACGTTTTTGTAAAATGTATTAAAGAATGAAAAGTTTGAATCATGATAACACATCGACATGTCAATATTCATCAAGTAGATAAAAGTTTTTACGACTTGTGATTAAATTCTTCAATTTTATTTCAGTAGAGACTATCAAATATATAAATCAAGACTTATCCATTATGTTAATATCATCTATTACGAATTCAATTGCATTGAAACGATAAATCTTTTTCCAAAACCGAATTTTCCTAAAGTCATTCTGTGTTATTTGCTTCAGTAAACTTTCATTTAATCGTTTCGCTGCCGCAGCATCATGTAGGAAGAAATAATGTTTCATTCAATCTTTTATGTGTACGATGTGGAGGAATGAGGACAATGCGGTGAAAAATGTTGACTATGAATCTGAACAGCTCGAACGAAAAAGAACACCAAATGAAGAAAGAAACATACAAATACAGTTTCAACAAGTTGCAGAAGATGTTAAAAATGTAAAAAATCTATTAATAAATACACTTTAAGGTTGTCACAAGGTTTGCGCAGCGACTGAGCAATCGACTGCTACGCAACATGCTGCAGGTACGATCCCCGCATGGAAAACGTATTTGTATGATCAAAACATATCAGAATTTGTTCCGGGTCTGGGTGTTTTTTTAAAACGCGTCCGTGATACATGAGAAATTCGTGAGTAGGACAACGTTTTTCGAAAAAAAAAGAAGGAACCTCTACATACATAATTATGAACCCTGTCTTTTAAACCATGTGGTTACCAGCACATAGTTTAAACTAACTTAAGATACAGTGATCAGCAGATTTTATTATTAACATAAGTCTACTAATAGTAAGGAGGCGGGCCGCCTGAGGGAGAGGACAGCGTCCTCCCTCCATCCCAGCCGCAGTGGTAGACGCCCACGGCGTCCGACGTCACAGGACGATCTCCGGCCACCGTAGGCGCGGGCATGCGGGCAGCGAGTAATGGGCGACTTGCTGTCCGACCATGGACCATGCCCGGGTCGACGGCGCGTTGTGTTCCACGCGCGCCTCAAAGAGTGTCAGCATATTGACGGGGCCTGTAGAGGACCAAAGCCTGCCGGGGTCGCGAGACTTACCCATTACCGTGACCCCGGTACGTAAAGGGCTTGTGAAGGACACCGTGGATTTTAGTCAGTACAAGTCTGACAGTCCCTCCCGCCCTGCCCTGGGTGGGAGGACTCATTTGATGATTTTACCACGCAAAAAAAAAAAAAAAAGTCTACTAATAGTATGAAAACTTAAAAATATACACAACTAAATAACATAGTGAACGGGTACCTATATATTTTTTACTATTCCATTCAGCAGTTTTTTCTAGAAAAATTTATACAGCTCTATTCAATTTATATTACTTTACTGGCCATTTAAACGCTTTTTATTTGGCTTCAGAATCGTTGTTTGCTTTCACTACCTTTTTGATTCTACTGTGAACGTTTTATTTCCGTTTCTCTTATTGCTTTCTGTGAATGGCTCGCCAGAATGCATTTCTTTCAGTTCATTTGCAAATCTACTGTTTGGTCTAACGTTGTTATGATTCACTTTTAGATAACATTATTTTTGGGCTACATGAAGTTTTTGCCAATATCAACATTATTAATTTCAGTATTATTTATCAACATTTTTAATATTACACGTATTAACATGTACGTCGCAAATTGCAAAGATAATTTCTGTAAAAAGAAAAATTTGACCGCAAGCAGGATCTTCTCGCTATCCTCGCCGTGCCTCCTGAACGCGGTCGAATTTTTCTTTAAAAATGCCTTTATTTATCTTAAGAAAGAAAAAACCAAACAACACACTTAATTGCCACCAACTACTAATTAAGGGCACTCTAATTAAAAAGTGAATTCACAACAATTATACAGAAGAATTAGGGTCATACTTAGTTGATGGTAAGTCAAATAAGAACTTTGAAAGTAGGCCAACCTCATTCCAACACTATTAGTGATTCACGTTGAAAGGAATAAATTATTGTTCGAAGAAACGATGAAATTATTGGGGCCAGTTCTTGACCACATAACATCCCTTCCTGTAATTTCCCGGTAAGCGGAACATGATGGCGACCACATTATTAGACTAAAAATTACTTTCGGTATTTGTAATAAGTGAGTTATGCTTCCATTGGCAACTTTATTGTCTATTTATTATTTGAAACTTTAAAACTTTAAACCCGTTTACTGTATTACAATAGTGGTATCTTTTCTTTTGCCGTGGTAAAATCATCGGATGACTCATTCCACTCTTATGCCTTTGTCAAACAGACCGGCGAAAGCGAAGCGTTTCATGTTTTTCGTATGTGACTGGATTCAAACAATTCCATACATTAGAAATAAAACCGTCACGCATTCGCCACGCCAGTCTGTTTGACAAACGCTTTACTGTTAGACTCGCACTGATTAAAATCCACGGTGATCCTTCAATAGCCCTTTACGTTCCTGGGTCACGCTTACCTGATGATATAATCCCGTGACCCCGGCAGGCTTTGGCTCTCTAAGTGGGGCTCGTCGCAAAAGTAATAAATATTTTTTTACGGCGAATAGCCTGATGGCCAAGAGCCTCGACGAGCATCTCTCGAGGCTCTCGTTGGGTTGTTGGATCAAGGGCCAGATTCAGAAGGCAGTACTCCTTGATATGGCTCGCATTGTGAGAAAGTTCCTGTCTCTGGAAACTTAACCACCGGTAGCTTGGCCCTGCTCCCGCACCGGCGGACTACTATTTTTACATTTTTAAATGTTTTGTATCTTTGTTAAAAATGTTTGAAAATGAGACTATATGGTTGAAGATGAATAAATGGAATATTTTTTACAATCAATATAATTGTCTAGCAATTTAATAATAAAAGTACTAGCTCAGACAACTTTCAATTTATTCTTTACCCACACAAAACACGACCTAATACGAAATTCTAACATTCCCTTAGGAGACCAACCGCGATGTTTTCATTCCACCCGCATCACAATTCGAGATCAGAAAATTAATCCTCTAGGATTTTCTGAATTTCATATTTATTGCTACTACGTCTTCCCGTCCGAAGGTTCAAGGCGGCAATATTTTTCGGGACTTACTAAAAAAATGGCCGCCATCCGTCCGTATTTTCTTAGATATTAGTTTTCTTTTTCTCACGTATTATTAAATCAAGTAACACTTCAATTTATTTCGTAGAAACAAAGCTATTTATTTACAAAATTTGATTTCATTTGAAAGACAGGAGTTATTTCCATCAACATTTATTTACACTCAACTCGGGTATCAAACGTGTAAGGTTCCCACGGAAATCTAATTTCAACTAGCGCAGTTTGTGAATTCCGAATTTTCTTGTAGCGAAACGATAGTGTTTCTGTTTACTTAGTTTTCATCTACCGGTATATCAATTTCAACATAATTATAATGTATAAAAAATTTGCCATACGAAAACGTTCAAGTATGAGAGTCCCGCTGTCCCGTCCACCCCACCCAGGTCAAAAGGACTCACTTGTTATCTATATTAAAAGATTTTTTCCCACATAATTGCATCGTAAACCATATCTTTTACATAGGACCTCTCTATCATTGGTTGGTAACCACTGAAGCCCAAAGAGATCCCAATTTAGTGATCTTTCAATAAAGATCCCATTGATTTCAATAGTCCATAAGACCCATCTATAATATCCATGACTTTATCGTGGGTCTCTCTCATATTTTCCCCAAATTATACGGGTTCGCCTTTTGCAAGAGAGAACGAAAGAAAGAGAGAAAATACATATATTTATTTTGCGGTTTCCTGACATTTCCTTCGCATATTCGGATTAGATTGAATTTATTCGACTCAACCTACACTGATATTGGATCGCAACCTTTAATATTTCACAAACTCAATTTTAAATGTTGGAGCAGGATATTTGTTATTGGAATATTAATGTTAAGTGGTTTAATTTAGAGTTGGATATCGAAAATTAATCAAAACACGAGAATGTTTGTTTCGTGTGGTTTATAATTATATGATAGGTAGGATTTAATATTAGATAAAGACAAATATGCAAACAGTATGAGTTTTTGATATTAATAAAATAAGACATGTCAAGTAATTTTACCTACTGCTTTATTAAGTTTGCTCCTTCCAAATAAAAATCTGTGTTGTCAAAAATCTTTCCTCAGGAATAAGATTTATTTTCTACACTAGGATTACTCTAGTATTATTGGTGCGTTGAAACTCGCATACTCAAGTAGTTGTTTCAGTTGTAGCTCCAAGAATGATTATCTCTCTCTTACATACATACTCTCTCAGATAGATTTTATGCACTGTACCAACCTTACCGTATTTTTTCGTATTTACGTTACAAAGTTAAAAGTTTTCTTTGCATTACCTTCATCTTTCCATGTCATTTGGTGCAGCGTGTCATGTTTGAACTGCTGGGATCCAGGCCTCCTCTCTGAGCGAGGGAGTGTACTGGTATTCACCAAGTTCACCGGTTCACAAGTTTGGGCTCAGGTTAGTAGAGTCACAAATCTCAAAGTCTTACATTTTTTACGGTTTCCAGACGATGTATTTTTTCTATAATTCATGCGTTCATAATTTCAAACAAGCATTATTAAATGCTACACTCAGAAGATTCAAATACACGCAATCAGTTTCCGAAATACCAAGTCACATACCCAGGTATAGCATACCCGTACCGCAGGAGCCATGTTCGGAGGAATGCGGCAGAAGCAAGGGAATGCCCGACTCGCGTCAATGGGTGCAGACAATCGGAATGTTTGCGCCAACAAGCTGAATCTGGGAACAGAATACTACAGGATTTTTAGTGTTCCGTCCGAACCAGTAAGTAGGGAACAATTGGGATGTGAAACAATTGCAGCTTGGTTTTGTAGTTTGCTGCTTTCGAGGTATAGTCGCTACAGTTGATTGATATTAAAGACGACTGGAAATAAAAATAAGTTTATTAATTTATTTAAATTGTGTTTGCTCTTGACCTATCGGGCCCAGAGGAAAAGAGTAGGCTTGTTTTAATTGTGGTAAAATCATCAAATGAATTCTTCCGCCCTGGGTGGAGTATAAGGAAATGTAAGACTCATACTGACTAAAATTCACATTGTTCTTTCAGTAGCACTGTACGTAGTGTACGTTTCAGGGTCACGGTTCTGTTTGGACAGTCCCGTGACTTCGGCTAAAGTCCTAAGATAGAAAAAACAGTGGCTTCTATTACTAATCCATTACAAGTTAGTACAACAAAGTATGTTAAGTTGGTGATACCACATCATTTAAACAATATTGAAAAGAAAAAAAAAAGGAATATTTTTTGTCATCTAACTTTCTAACACTTTTTTCTTAGCTATCCTGACGTGGTGGAATGAGATGAGTTTGAAAGTTTTCATAGTTCCTCTATCACAAAATATAGTTTTCTTGATCTCAATTCATAAGAGATTTGTAACGGAATCCTTTTGAGGCGAGGAACGATCAGTACCTTTTGTTTTGTACAAGACCCATAAAAAGTCCTCCAAAATAAATAAAATGTAAAACGTCAGATTTTTTCTTTAAAAAGTAAAAACACAAGAGAATTCAAAATCTACGTTAAAGAACTTATTGTTTTCAATAATTTACATAACACTTTCGGGTAAGTCCCCCAATTTGTACCAGAAACCTCGCGAAATTTCGTTACCTACCCGCATACCTAAATTAATCGTCACTGATTCAGCACGGAACATTAAACGTGGTGTTCCTGCAAACATAAATTGAATTATAAGTGTTACGAATCGTGTAGCATTTGTTCCTGAGATGTCTGGAACACGTTGCCTCCCGGATCTTCCCAGTTATTTGACGAATGTCTTGGAGCGCAACCAAATGGATGTGGCACGGCGAATGCACTGTCTACAGCAGCTATTTGAAAGCAATTCGATCGTGCATCGAACATCAAGTGCCTTGCTGTTTGCGGCGACGAATTTTGTCTTTTGTTGTACTTGCTTGTTGTCAAGTGAGATACAGTGTGAACGTTTTGATCCTTGCTCTCAAATAACAAGTTGTTCTTTATCAGAAAATAGTCCGCCATTACTATGAAGTAAATATTTCTCGTTCATAAATCAAACAGTGTAATTTCGAGTTTCTGTACAGCATCCAAGAATATTGTCCAAGCATAGATAGTTTTTTCACACTAGCTTAAATGAAATCCAAGCACCAAAGAAAACATTAATTTCATATGTCAATGTGCTATATCCCTGATAACTTCATCCCACTCCTACTCAGCTACAATTTGTCTTTCTTTCCCAAATTAATATTGTATTAGCGCTGCCCTCGATCCCATTTCTTTTAGTAAGGACCCCAATCAACTAAAATTGTTCGGCATTAATGAAAGTGACGTCTCCTCCATTATATTTCCAATACATCCCTTTGTCTTTGCTGCGAAACTGGATTTGGATTAACACGGACTTCAAGGCGTCACTTTGCAGAACATCTTTCGATACAGAAGATCAACTTTAAACTGTCAGAGAATCCAGACATACATGCACAGAGATTAAAAACAAAATACAAGTCATAACTGCATTTGCAATTAAGATACGGATGACTTGTCAATGTGTGCATGCGTGTTCTACTTTTTTGTTCAGAATGAACCTTCTATAATGTGTCTACTTTGTGGACCCATCTTCACATTTCCGGAAATCCATGATTGAAAAATTACATTATTAGTACTCGATCGAAATCGCAGATTTTATGGTGGCGTTATGATTGATACGCGTCAAAAATGGGCAGTAAAATTTTCATCTCGCGATATAATTGGAATACCTGTCTAAGATTTATTAATAATTGGAATGATTTTGTGTCCCGAGCCTGTTACGTTGGCTGTTCTTGATTTATATTTGACAGTGTTATTTGATTTAAGTACAAAACTGTCGTAGGTACCTGTAATTTAATTTGTTTAAATGAAACACTCAGTTCACAGAAAATACTGTGTTTGAAACACAAGCAAAACTTAAGCTAGAGTTAAAAATAATTGAAAATATATTAAAAAGAAAAAAAAATAGTAAGATATAGATTTGTGTTTATTGTACTTGTAGTTTTATTTACTCAAAAAAAAATAATATTCATTAGAACCACCACCAACATCCATTTAATTTTCATTAGCACTAAAACTTTTAGAATCTAACGATCAGAAGTCCGGGCACTTTATCAGCCTGGGGGATAAACTTGGGAGCAAGCGAGTAGGGTTCCGTCGGCAAACACGGCACTGCGGAACCGTGATAGCAGTGTGGATGACGTATGACCGCGTTAGCGAGCTTTCAACGTCTAGTTATTACCTACCTACCTCCATTTCTCCAGAATGATTTGAATTTCTGGCGCATGGTAATCCAAATTGTCGTACAGTTACACTCTAGTGCATTGCTCAATTTATGTACCTTCCTTTGTGCACTTGTTTATAGTATGGTAAAGTTGTGCTGTTTATTCACAAGGAACGTTAACTTGAAGACAGTTTGTTTTATTCTGAATTTTGATAACTTTCTTGGTTGTGCATTGAAGAGGGATGTAGATTTTGGGATATTGTGAAGTTACTTCGATGTAAGTTTTAAAGAAAGATTAATACTGTTTTATGAAAATGTAACGTAGAGACTATTTTTTTTACCATATCAATCATAAAAATAAAAGTCTTTCCTTAACTATGAAACATAGATCTTACTTCACAAACTTCTCAATTGAAAACATCTGGAAGTGTTCCAAGAAGGAGAAAAAAAAAAGAAGAGTGGACGTTTCTCCAGATTGCAATCTAATAATTTTGCCAAGAACCCTTCATGCGTAACAAGATGGCGGACATATGTGATATTAATTCAGTTACCATTATTAATACTTACCTGCGCTTGCGTTCTGAAATTTATTACACATAAATTTCTTACGTACTGATTTATAGCAGGAAGATCCATTTGTGGGATGCTACTAATGTAACTGGATAGGTATACCACTCTATTTTCTAAGTTAGTAGGATTGGATTCCACTCCAATACTTAAAGAAGATCATTGTAGTAATTTTTCTTAATAAATCTTTCGTTGGTATTCATTTTGGTGTTGCAGACAGATAGATAAAGATGACAGCCTTCCATCAGGCGGGTTAAAACAACTTCATAAGTATGTGAGGAGGGGCGTAGCGTATTTATTTAACTGCCTTTTCTTTCTCTTCTTTCTCAGGCTGGGTTGCCATCGGGGATAGTAGACCTAACCAAAAAATAAAAAATTACAGCTCATCCAGACACGTCACGTTTTATACCTACATTGTTGCTGCTAATCACATATTAGGTACTGTGTCAACTACTTACAGAAAGTGTCTTGCTGCAACTGCCTCCCTTCCAAAATGGGCAGAAAGTCATTTCATTGTAAAAATCAGGTTTCAGAACCATCATAGCTTAAGCACTGCAAAGAAAAAAAAAAAAAACAATCTAGTAAACAATCTACTATACCCACATAAATCGTTCTTTGTTTCCGTTTGCTGTTAAAATTCTTTTTTTTTTTTTTATATAGGATATTCAGATCGAAATGGCTTTATTTATGTATTTAGTACGAGTATAACAATAAACTTACCCTAAGCACTCCCTACACGGGCACGCCGCAATCGCGGCGGTAAGACCCCTCTTTGAGGAGTGGCTGGATAGGCGTCACGGCGTCCTTACCTTCCGCATGACGCAGGTCCTCACCGGACACGGAAGTTTCGGGAGGTTCCTGTGTCTGATAAGGAGGGAGGAAACGCCTGGGTGTCACCACTGCGAGGACCGTCCTGAGGACACGGTGGAGCATACGGTGCAGGACTGCCCCGCTTGGGCAGAGCACCGCCGTGTCCTCACGACGGCGATAGGCGGAGACCTCTCGCGCCCGGCATTGGTCGAGGCCATGCTGCGGGGCGAGACGGAGTGGGAAGCGGTCGCCTCCTTCTGCGAAGCAGTCATGCTCGCGAAGGAGGAGGCGTGCCGCGTGAGGGAGAGAACAGTGTCCTCCCTCCGACCCACCCGCAGTGGTAGACGCCCACGGCGACGGACGTCGCCAGACGATCTCCGGCCACCGTAGGCGCGGGCATGCGGGCAGCGAGTAATGGGCGACTCGCTGCCCGACCATGGACCATGCCCGGGTCGACGGCGCGTTGTGTTCCACGCGCGCCTCAAGGAGTGTCAGCAAACTGACGGGGCCTGTAGAGGGCCAGAGCCTGCCGGGGTCGCGGGTCTTACCCATCACCGTAACCCCGGTACGTAAAGGGCTCGTGAAGGACACCGTGGATTTTAGTCAGTACAAGTCTGACAGTCCCTCCCGCCCTGCCCTGGGTGGGAGGACTCATTTGATAATTTTACCACGCAAAAAAAAAAAAGCACTCCCTACAACCTTAATATCAACTCATGAAATTAGTTTACTTTTTCGTCATCTCGTCTTATATTCGATTCTGACATAATAATTATTACGAGTCAAGCGTGCGATCGTCCGCTGCGCTCAGCTGCTTACAGCGCATTGTCGGTGGGTAACTGCACTGACTACAATTTGTTAATGTGCACCGGCATCGCACGCGCGATATAATATTTTTTGTAAGTACCTACTTATCTTTATCTTTTCTTTGTTTTTTTTTTTAGGCTCACTATAGAATTACTTAATATTAGATTTAATGCATAATTTATGAATGGTAACACATATATATCTATATATACAAAAGAATATTTATACATATTTATTAGGATACACACATTTACATAACTGGTTCGCCGTACCCACTTCTCAACAAGGTCCTGTTGAAAATCAGCGTCAGGCACTAGTTGTCTGGCATTTTTGCTGAACTGGGCCTATTTGGCGCAGACTTGGGGCAAACAATTTTGTACCAAATAGTTTTAAGTTATTTTTAAAATCAGTGCTAATTTTCTCTTTTATTATGTTTTTTTATTGTGTATGCCCTGTTTCTGTACCAATAAATATTATTTCTTCTTCTTTCTTCTTCTTCTTCTATGTTAGGTCTCCTAGTGTGTTCAAAACATTTGCAAAAGAACTGGGTGACTTTGGTTCTTTTTTTGAGGTTTCGGAACAGTTTTAAAAGGACACTGCGACTTTGGATCAAAAAAGGGCAACCGAAGGAATTTTATCCAGTAAGAGTCTGACAGTCTTTCAGAACGTGGGTTAACATTGGATAATTGGCTCGCATTTGACCACTGTCGTGTGTTTACCTAAAAGTAACCTATTTGCTCTTGGCCTAAATACACAAGGGTTGCAGCTATCAGGAAACAAAGACGCATTGAAAACACAGCAAGGAATTTGACTTCCTTCTACCTTGGTGTATCTTCTATCCGTTTATAGATTCTTTTTCTACTAGACCTGATTTGTGGGAGCTTATAGGCTGTATAGTCACGAACACTAAAATGTAAACACTTAAAAAAACGACGGGTTGCACTCTGGGAGTGCCGGCAGAAGTGAAAACTTAAATAGTAATAAACACACACGAACATTCGCGCAAGCGCCCTGCGTCGTCTTACGAATTTTCGATCAGGTCACGTGTCCTGACGAGTTTAACATTTTTTACCCATTCTAAAAAAGTGACTTCCTCGTGAAATGCTGATTTCTATGCAAAAGGTTAATCAACATGGTAGGAGAATATCGCTTTTTAATTCTGCTAAGTGTATACATATAATTGCTCGTGACTGTACATAATTAAAACCTATTCAATATTGAAGACTCTGAGATTACTATAAACCATGAGTAGTGAAGGAACCTCTCCAACTGAGTCATACGGCCTATTTCTGTTTGAAGATTAATATGAAAATTTAACTGGTGTATTTATAATTATGTTCTACTGAAATAACTTTCGCGCCATGAAGATCTGGGTTTAATTTAGTAACGTGTTATTAGTACACAAGTATTTTTGTGTCTAAAATTTTGTTTATTAATATTCCTTTGGTACTCAGCAAAAGCCGTCTCTATATTTTGGCAATCTTCTTTGTTCCAACCCCCTCTGGAAAATGTTAATATAGGTACCGGTTATAGGTTAAAGATATAATCAGCTTTTATAGCTTTAAAACAGCTCACCATTTTCAGTAAGATGACTTACTCTCACACTCATGCGAGACTGAATTCTAAATAGTCATATCTGGGATGCCTTATGCTTTATCGATTATTTTCGTTAATATTTACTTTTTTCTTTGTTTAAAGTGGCTTCTCGTAATTCAACCTAGAGGAAGTTGTGATTTCCATAAAAAAAAAAAACAAAAAAAAATAGATTTAAAAGTCCCATTTTTCAACATAGAGGTAGCTAGCTAGCTCCTCCTCCCGCTTCTGATTTTTCAATTAGAGCGTTGTTATCAGGAAATTAAGTCTTATTCACGCTTGAACTGGCTTCGAAGCTATTACGTTCTACTCTTAGCTTGCATATTTTTTAACAAATACTTATTTAAAGAGCATGGAGTAAGTAAAGGGCAGTACTTGACTGGCTTAGATCCTTTTCCAAGTCAATAGTAGTCCAGAGCACTTATATTCTGTTCGAACTTCAAAGAAACGTCAAAAAGCCTTTAACCGTTTATAACAAAAAAAAAATAGCTACATTAATTTATTATTGATACTACTCCATCGAAAACCGTTTCGTTCCAATATTTTACGCTTACAAACTGAAGCCTTTGAAACATTGATTAATATTAATGATTTCCTTTGGGAACTAATTTGAGTGGATAATGGATCTTTTGTATTTTGTGAAAAAGTAATTTGTTAGACTCACCGACCGGCCAATTAGAATATAGAAAGCACGCGGCGGTCGGTCGATTAATCATCACATTCAGGAACGCAAAGGTATTAAGATATCGCGTGTTTCAACGCAATTTGTGTACAATACATACTTGTGGAAATATATAGGCTGCTCCGTTCAATATGAGCCTCGTGAGTATTGTATGAAATTAGTTTTTATTAATAAGATACTTTATGGTTTATTTTGGGGTGGCAATTAGTAAGTGTTACCGTTGTTAACGTAATATATGTACGTACCAATTATAAATAGGAAATATTTGATTTTCGTAGGTATTTTTTTATTAATAAAAAACTTGTAAAACAATTTAAAAAATCTTTTACCTGGAATGTGAAGTTACATTTTATTTTACAATTTCACCTGTACAAAATCTAGGCGTTTTACTTGCCAAAGTTTTTAATTGAATATTAAGTACTTATTACGTAGTTTTTTTTTTTCTTTTCATTAGAAAATAAAACAGTTTATCAGGTTTATCAAAATTGCATTTACAAAAATTTTGAAAGCCCCAATCATAATCCGAAGAAGCACAAATCTAAACAAATTATTTGAAATACAGAAAAGGTTGTCAACTCAGATTTATTGTCAGTCTTTGTTAGACAAAAAGAATAAACGTTGAGAGAGCTCTGAATTTAACAACATTTTCGACTTAAAAATCGACTTTTGACTAATGAAGCTCGACGGTTCCAGAGGAAATAGACATCAGAAAAAAAATATAGCGGGAACATGCTTTTAATAAAAAATATTTTGTTTCGAATAAAATGCTTCCTGTTATTATTGGCGATTCGTATCAATAAATAATACTCAAAAGCCACGTTGAATTTTAATTTTGTTTCAATCAAGATTTTTTTAAATATTTTACTTATTTACCTGCTCTCAGGGTCATTATTGACTGCTTAATATTTTTATACTAGCCGTTGTAAAATCATCAAATGACTCCTCGAACCCAGGGCAGAGCGGGAGGGACTGTTAGACTCGTACTGACTAAAATCCACGGTGTACTTCAATACCCTTTTTCGTTCCGGGGTCACGGTTTTTCGTGAGCCCCGCGACCTCGGCAGGCTTTGGCCCTCTAAAGGGGGGCCCCGTCATTATGCTGACACTTCATATTCGAGTCATACCTAGGTGGTATACCAACATCCAAATCCATTCACTACTTTTCGTGTAAAAGAGTAACAAATATAGGCATCCATTCTCTCAAACCTTCGCATTTATACGAGTAGTATTAATTAGATTTTAATCGACTTTGAATTATGAACCACCTTAAGCATAAAATTTTTCGATTGTGATATGAAAAGAAATATTAAATGTCCCTTATTTAATTAGCCATTTCTTAAAGGCCTAGTCAAACAGACAGGCGATAGCGAACCGGACCGAGTCCGAAGCGATAACGAACCGATACGAGACGTCAAACTGGGTGCAGCGAACCGAGGCATGGCAGTTGTATTAGCTGGCTTTTTATGAACGACGTCAAACAGAGCAAATACGCCTTCCCCACGTCTACGCATCAGTTCGGTCACGCTATCGGATCGCTTTCGCTTTTCTATGTGACTGGATTCAAACAATTCCATACTCCTCGCTTCGCATTCACCACGCCTGTCTGTTTGGCAAAGGCTTTAAAAGTCTTTCTAAAATATAACACCTTTAAGAACACCTCCATATTACCAAACCTGATAGACTCGTATCTTAGATTAGAAGAAAGTAGAAACCAAATCGACATACGTTAGTAAATCAAACTAAATCCACTTTCGGTTGGAAAGGATAAAGTCGGGAATCTTCCGACCGTTCTATAAGACTTCAAAGGATTTATTGTGAAATAAATAGAAATTATTTTCGTGGAACATTTTCTTGCTTGTTAGACGACGTATGACTGTGATGGAAGGAAGTATTTTAGATATATCGTATTTTTTTTAAATGAGTCCTCCCACCCAGGGCAGGGTGGGAGGGACTGTCAGACTTGACTGACTAAAATACACGGTGTCCATCAATAGCCCTTTACGTACCGGGGTCACGGTAATTCGTGAGTCCCGCGATCCCGGCATGTTTTGGCCCTCTACTGACACTCCTTGAGGCTTGCATGGAACACAACGCGCCGTAGACCCGGGCATGGTCCATGGTCGGCAGCGAGTCGCCCATTACTCGCCGCCCGCATGCCCGCGATGCCTTGCGTCTACAAAAAAAAGTTTTCATCCATTCTTTGATCATTTCATTCTTCAGCACATAAAGGACCGTGTCCACATTCAATTACTCGCCGTTTAAATTATACGTGGTCAAGAATCCGGAAAGTGAAGCAACTCTGGCCAACAATGAAACTTTAGGGCACTTCTTTGAAAGTGATTTAACTTAAAAGAATCCTTAAGAAAGCCGGTATCCCGTCCACGGTCTAAAGATCCCTCTTGGCGTTAATGAAGGAATTCCGTTTTTATTATACTGGAGTGCTCCTGTCCCATCCATCTTGCCTTTTAAAGGTTTGGGAACGGAAAAGACAAAAAAGGTAAATCGACAATAGATACCTATAAATATAAAGCCTTTTTAGCGTTTTATGGAAATGTTCATTTTAATTCTTTTTTTGCGAAGTTTCATGGGACTTTTATCCTTACTTTTGACGGTAGGTATTCGCTTAAAGATTTTAAAATTCATTAGTAACAGAGGTAAATTACGTTACACGTACCCAATTTAGATAATTGAGTTAAATTACAAAGTTCGACACAGCGTCCTATGAAGTGTAAAAGGGAACAGGTTGGTTTTCAACGAATTCTAAATATCAATGAATTCGAAATTGACATCGCCAAGTCGAGCTTACAATAATATCAATTTCTCAAAGTTCCGCAAAAACTATTGAGGAAGTTTATCATACTTGCCAAAGTAATATAGCACCTACAGTTCAAATACGGCTGAAGTCAATGACCCGTCGTCCCTTTAACCTCGAAGCGAAAATCTATCTTCATCCCTCTCTCAGATGCAGTAGGAGTAGACCAAACTAAATTCATAATAAAGTTCCACAAGTCTTAGAAAAGACGGACGAGGCTAGAGGGAAATATCTCTCGGGTAACCTCAACTTCAGCGGATTATAAAATACCTGACAGAATTGAAAATTGTATTTCATTTTCCTCTGAAACTCTGAAACTAAAAATCTGTAAGAAACTGCGAAATAGTTTTGCGGAACTTTATATTGGAAATTGAAGGATTGTAATTTTATAAAAGTCTTGCGGTAGTGTTGGCATCAAATCGATATCGATATTAGATCTTAATAAAATTTGTTGACGAAATAAATTCAGATTTAAAGATGACGATCTTTTCCTAGCCGCTGAATCATTATAGGCTGCTGCTGCATGCATTATGCAAAGGTGCCCCACTGACATTTAAAATTACGCATGTAATCTGGGTTCTGGGTCTGGAATTACTTATTGACTTATTTTTCACTAAGCAAAAACATTATTATAACGTGGGATGGCCTAAGAAAAGCTAGCTAAGCGTAATTGCTGACTAATTGACCGTAGAAAACAAAATAAAGGAAGAGTTTATCCACAGACACACGCAAGATAGGAAAGGGTTTAAACAAACCGGTTTTTCATTAAGATTTAAAGTATATTTTGACAAATAAAACACAAAGGAGCATAACCAATACCTACCTTCGTGATTTACAAACATAATAATAGTATGGTACCCATGATAATATCAAAGCTTGCCTTTATTACTTCCAATTATTCGATGAGGTTCCAACAATACACCTCAAAATTCATAGAGAACCAATAGCAACGTATCTCTGATTAGAAATCCGTACGGTTAACCAGGCTCTTATTAGTGTGAACCACAAATTTCGGAGCTCGCTGAGTCACGGCTGCTGCGAGCGTCTGCAAATAACTATGAGTTACTACCTGATGCGTGTGGCTTATTTGGGACCCAGAATCGGTGTTTATGTTGGTATTGAGATGTTATGAGTTGATGGTTTTGTTCAATCATTTTTGTACGCTTTTTTGTTAAATTAATAGAACTGGGAACGTATTGTCTTTCAAATTCACACATAACGTCAATTTGTTGTTGGTTAGGACTTTGAGCACGGTACATCTTTACATATACGTACCCATAAGCACGTATTATTTTAAGCCCATTCTTAGATTTAATTGAATGGCACAAACAATTAAAATCGGTAAAAAAAGGTGTGAAATAAAGATAAAATCGACAATGGAGTGAACTTAATTAGAAGAAGCATGTTCACTAAAATTTTGAAGAAATTCTTATTATATTATTATTATCTATTAAGCATTTTTCTTTTTGTTTCTAAAACAATAACCTGTAATTCTATTTTGTTACCTGAAAGCAAAGATAAATTAAACTGTAGGAAAGAAAATGAAGGAAAACAAACACCGTATTTCGTAAACAAACATCTAAAACAGAAAAGGTGATAATTATATACGTAGTGAAAACAGGAACCTCTATTTACTAGAGATCCCTAAAAGCCAGTACATTGTTTTACGGTAGGAGCTCAGTTTCAACTTTATTTCTCGTTATAAAGTTACTCCTTTGCAGTGCATTGTCAAGGATACCGTCGTTTGTAAGTCAAAGGATTTAAAAACAAAAATACGTGACGATCTTTGGAGCAACGATGGTAGAAGTTTTTGTAATAAATATTTTACCAGTCGAATTTCGAACAAGTGTCCTGTGTTTGGTTCTTCACAGCACAGCTAGTGGGTTTTGTTACCAAATCGTATAAATTTCTAGGCACGCGTCCCCCCATAACCCTTTTCACACATTATTTGTGTGGTGATTTTGTACTGTAAATGGCTAAGTTATTAAATCATAACTACTTTAACCCTAGTTTTGATAGGTGATATCTTAATACCTTTTTTTTTTATCGTGGTAAAATCATCAAATGAGTCCTCCCACCCAAGGCAGGGCGGGAGGGACTGTCAGACTTGTACTGACTAAAATCCACGGTGTCTTTCAATAGCCCTTTACGTACCGGGGTCACGGTAATCCCTTGGTCCCGCGACCCCGGCAGGCTTTGGCCCTCTACAGTCCCCGTCACTATGCTGACACTCTTTGAGGCTCGCGTGGAACACAACGCGCCGTCGACCCGAGCATGGTCCATGGTCGGACAGCGAGTCGCCTATTACTCGCTGCCCGCATGCCCGCGCCTACGGTGGCCGGAGATCGTCTTGCGACGTCCGACGCCGTGGGCGTCTACCACTGCGGCTGGGGTGGAGGGAGGACGCTGTCCTCTCCCTCAGGCGGCCCGCCTCCTCCTTCACGAGCATGACTGCTTCGCAGAAGGAGGCGACCGCTTCCCACTCCGTCTCGCCCCGCAGCGTGGCCTCGACCAATGCCGGGCGCGAGAGGTTTCCGCCTATCGCCGTTTTGAGGACACGGCGGTGCTCTGTCCAAGCGGGGCAGTCCTGCACCGTATGCTCCACCGTGTCCTCCGGACGATCCCCGCAGTGGTGACACCCAAGCGTTTCTTCCCTCCCTATCAGACACAGGAACCTCCCGAAACTTCCGTGTCCGGTGAGGACCTGCGTCATGCGGTAGGTCAGGACGCCGTGACGCCTATCCAGCCACTCCTCAAAGAGGGGTCTTACCGCCGCGATTGCGGCGTGCCCAATATCTTAATTTTGAGTTGCATTATTTTTTTTAAGCCAAATCTGCATTTAAATGCCGTCTTGAGCCGGACTGCACTCGTAAATGTCCCACAAAATTAATAAAACATTTTAATTTTATTTATAAAACTTAAGTTCTTATCACCCCCGCACTGTCTTCTGTGTGATAAACGCTGTATTCTGACAACTTGCGTGGGTAGACAAACATCTAAAATATCATAAATATTTTTCTACAGTCTTTTCACGATTATTTTTTCTCTAACCTAATATCAACCCATTAACAAAACCTATGCTCCATCCATTACCTAACCTCTAACCTATTAACAAAATCACAGTGATCTTTTTAGCGTAGATTTAAGGTTGCTATTAGATCATTAAAACTAACGCGTCAAACAAAATAATAATGACCTTTATTTTAAGAACAAGAAGGGTGTTTTTGGACTGCAACTGTTTCAACTAAACTTTACCTTAAATTCAGTTCGTCAGAAATAAGATACGGTATATTTATCTTCTGTTGAATATATATTTATATTAAAACATATTTAAGCATGCGTCAGTCGTGCCACTTCATAAATTCACGTTGTTCAGGTATTTTATTCCTGACACGACAGCTCGGTGCCTTACCTTGAGCACAAACATTTAAAATATACTTGAAGCTAGTGATAAATTGTTGAAATATATTTTGAGGAGCCTTTTGGTGAGTTTTATAAGGATACAACTGAAAGTGTTTACGTTTTAGGATGGAATTTTATTATAAAGTAAATCTTCGAGCAAAAATTGAATACGATTATTGTGTTCCAGTGGTCATTCAAATTTTCATGGAACTTGAATGTAATCCGCAAACACTATTTGTTTTAAATTTATTATAGGTTTACTCTTTACCTCAATCTGGCTAGACGCAAAGATGAGATCAAAAATGGAACGAACATTCCCAGAACGATTTGCAACTCCTGCGTAAAAACTATTTGGCGCCAGTCTCGAGGAAAGTGGCCTTATGAAGACTTACCACCGCCATTAGGATCCGTCAGCCTTCATCGCAGATAACAGGTAGCTCGTGGTTTAATTAGACTGCTAAGAGATGGATCTTACCCAAACCAATAATATATTTATAGCTATCCTTGGCAACCTTTAATCAAAATCCATTCCCAACTCTACACAACAACAAAAACAACAATGTAGCGACTACTGATGACAAATTAATTAAACATACTGACCTGTCATTAATTGGAATTGATAACGTTATATTATTTAGCTTTTGAATATAAATGTTCATCAAAATTAAACCAATTTTGTTCATTTACTCTTGAATTCCAGACACGAAATGTCTACAAAAACATGTACGGTCAACAAAAGAGATTAATCGTTTTAATGGATTTTTTTAGTGTGTAATGTATGCTGCTGGTGTGTGCCGCTTTGGCTACATGTATCCTAGAAACCGTTTCATACCGCCAAAGAGGTTAATACGCAGACGCGTTGAAATTTACAACACTACATTGGAAAACCGTTTAAAACTTACCGTCTAGATACTAATATCTCTCTTGTTGACTTTACATAGAAAACCTAGCATATAAAGGATTTTATCTACTATCATGCTATTAATCCTCTATAAAAGAACCTATAACAATTAGCTTATTGCCAACATTAAAACACTCAATGATATAATGATCATTATATCATCCAAACGCGTGTTATAATGAATTTCAAAAAAAGAACATTCTCATGCAATGACATTTTCACCACCAGATCGCTAAAATTTTGAAAAAAGAACAACTCGTCTTATCGTGTTATATCCCGCCATTTTTTCACTCGAATATGGTATGCGAATATGGTATGTTATGAGAATCTTTTATAGAGGATTCACAGCATGATTGTAGATAAAGTCTTGTATGCAACCGTTATAATTAGGTATTAAAACACTCATGTGATACTATTATCACACTCGGCTACGCCTCGTGTGATAAACCCACATTCGTGTTTTAATACCCTTGATTATACAACGGTTGCATAAATAACTAATATCATCGAAACATGAAAGTATAGACGGCCACATTAATATTCGGCTTTCGGCGCAATGCAACGTTGTGCAAATACACAGAGGTTTGTATTACTGTTTACTATTGTCACAGAATACATTGATACAGAAGACTCACTACATACAACAGTTATTATAAGCTATGCATACAGATGCATAATATGTATATAAAATCACGAGCACCATAAACAGCATGCGTCAGAAAGACTGTGCGGGAACAGGGGATGCTGATGGAATAAATCCAGGAAAATACTCGAACAAGAATATATAAATTTAATTCGGTGTTAACTACACGAGTTAAGTATAGCAAGTGAACAAAAATTGTCGAATCATACAATAATTAATAATTACTACTATTACATTTAAAACCTGGTGCAAACTATAAAAATGATAAATTCCTTGAACAACCATAATCATGACAAAATAGTGTACCTACAGCGGTGCGCTGAAATACCTAGTGGACTCAAATAGTGTGTAGTGTGGAGAAGTCTACATCACCTCCTTAAATAGCCATACAATCTTACTTGCATGCGAAGAACTACGAATGGCACCAACCGCGAATGGTACCAACCGCGAATGAAGTGCTATGTGATCCATTGCGATCGCGGGACGATGTGCGAATAGGACGGAGTGCCCTTCAGAAGCATGTTGGTCACTGTATTCATGTATGCAAGGTAATCTGAAACTATCGCAAATAAAAGACGACTACAAGTGGTGTAAGTGAGGCGTGCCTATGTGTGCGTGCGTTTACACTAGTTGCGTTGAGTGAAGCTTCTGTATAAAGCCATTTTGATGCACTAGTGTTTACTACTGTCCCTCTATACACACCTATGTTGGTACATTTACACCGTTCAGGTATAGTCGTGTAATGATTCGGTGAATTAGTTTATTGTGCTGTGTGGTCGGGTTTAGTAAGTGACAATTCCAATTCAAGTGGCTGCAGGTATTGGTTATAAGGAAATGTGTTTTTTTAGTCCCTTTTTTTCGTTATGTTGAAATGACTGGGTGAATTAACTCTAGTAGTAGATCTCTATTAGTCTACTGTAAAAACGAATCTGTATTACATAGAATGTATCCTCGGAAGGTTAGGCACAATAGCTAACAGTTTGCTAGTGACTTTTAGTTTCATACACTAAGGGGCGACACTATTTGGTCGCGGGACTCACGAATTACCGTGACCCCGGTACGTAAAGGGCTATTGAAGGACACCGTGTATTTTAGTCAGTACGAGTCTGACAGTCCCTCCCGCTCTACCCTGGGTGACTCATGTGATGATTTTTCCACGTAAAAACAAAAAGCCCTGGGTGGAGCATAAGGGACTGTAAGACTCATACTGACTAAAATTCACCTTGTTCTTTCAGTAGCCCTGTACGTTCCAGGGTCACGGTAACTGTACGTAGTGTATGTTCCAGGGTCACGGTTCTGTTTAGACAGTCCCGCAACTGGCTGGGAGGACTCATTTAATGATTTTACCGCGATAAAAAAAAGGGGCGACCCTATTGGCAATAAACATACACTCGTTCAGTAAATGACTGCTAGTGAGAACTTCTCAAAAGAAAAAAAACTAATAACATTGATTCCCGGCTTGAAAATTTAATTCGGAACCAAAAAAGGGAGGTGCTTCTCAGAAACCACATAGATGTAATCTGCTTGTCTAGTCTGGATATATGTTCAAAAATCCAATTTCAAAAAAGAGCTAAACGGATTTTCTTCAAACTACTCGTATCCCCATAGAGCTGAGCTGATATAGACGAGCAAAGCCGAAACGTGTCAGCTAGTAAATTACAGCGCTTCAACAAAATCCTGTATACCCAGTATGCTATGGATGCAGTTTAGCTTAAACCTTCAGGCATAAGGAGCTTGATGTTTTGTGTAACGTTGGATAAAAAGAAAGGGTAATTAATCAAAGGTTTGTGACTTTGATGGAATCGTTCTAAAATAAATCGGTTAAAAATGGAGACCCTCTGGCAGACATGGCTATCAGTCATTGCAACCAGAAACTCTTTTTTTTTATCGTATTGAAATCATCAAACGAGTCCACCCAGGGCAGAGCGGGAGGGACTGTCAGACTCGTACTGTCTAAAATCCCCGGGGTCCTTCAATAGCCCTTTACGTTCCGGGGTCACGGTATTTGTAGTTCCGCGACCCGTATTACATATAGGTATTATAGGCAATTTAAGGTTGTTTTATTTCCATCTGTAGACACATTCAAAATTACACAAGCAAAACTAATCGCTGTTCACAAATAGATGTTTAGCGCAGCATGTTTCCGTGTCAATCGAGCTCTCATTAGAGACGACCGCATTAATATTCACTTGTTCCGGCACGATGTCAATGCAGACTGAACGGAACTGAGCTTTGATTTAGTGTCTTGTATTACCGGTTGAGCTGTGTGGTGCCTTTCCATCAGGAAACTGTGTTATGCACCACTGCGTTATGTGCCTGAGTCAATAAACAGTGTTAGGGACATTGACGCAAATCCGTAATGTTAGCGAAGGAGTAC
The DNA here is from genome assembly GCA_943136025.2 of Agrotis puta. Lineage (NCBI taxonomy): Eukaryota > Metazoa > Arthropoda > Insecta > Lepidoptera > Noctuidae > Agrotis > Agrotis puta. Next base: position 12,811,093 of record OW964172.2, read on the forward strand.
GCGGAACACATGAGGGTGAGGACATCCTCCTCCTCACGTCTCCTACAGAATGGCTAGGAGACGAACAGAGTGAATTTTTAGTTAGTAAGGGTCTGACAGCCTGTTTCGTTCCATTCAGTGTTGGAGGTCTCATTTGAAAATTTTACTAACCAAAAAATTGTCATTTACTCGTCGACAGTAAATTCAAGATGCGAGTACTGGGGGGTTCTAGCCTCCAGCAATTCAATTTTCCTTTGGTTATTTCAACTTTTTCTACCATTTAGGCCATGTAACTTTATAGGAAACATCATTTCTTTAAGTAACCGACGGAAAATAACGCTAGTGATAGATACATGCGCTGCATTTATGGTAACCATTGGTGATTGTAGTACAATACGATATTTTATGTACGATGTAATGGTTTCCATCTAGGCAAAACTTAGTGGACCCTTTTTTTAATATTACTAACCCACGGTTTTTCCCACGTGATTGTCATAGAATATCTGAACATAATTTTGGAATAAACGGTACCCCCTTGGTGTTAAACCAAGTTAAAAAATATCTGTGTACCTCGCCCACATCCGTTTTGCATTGTTTATTTGAAAAAAAAACCATCAATCAATCCCTCCTCATACACTTTCACATACAGAAAGAATTTCTTCCTTGTTTGACGTATTGCTTTAAAACATTTTGAAAGTTTCAGATTCAGGTGGTTTATGGTTCTATTTTTATTAAAAACTTCTCCACAATTTGAGCTTTGAATTTTAAGCCAGAAAGCTACTGTTTCTCGGCTAAACTGTACTTTGTAAATTTAAGGTTCCTCTATTATCCAATACGGACTAAAAAAAGTTAAAAATAGACAAAATCGTTAACCAAGTACCAGGCAACAATGAAACCAAGGCGGTTTGATGTTCAGCTAACATTAAACGTTTCTGACTCAAAGCCACTTGAGTTCTGGCTCAGTTTCCATTCGGCTGCACTCACTGTTGATTATGTTTCCAGTTCCCTTTCGCTAAGGTTTGCTTACTGTGCAGTACGTATTTCTGTTTGTAGTACAATAGCTGTGTAATGATTTTGCTATAGTTTTGTGTAGGTATACTAAAGTCTATACTGGATGGTAATACAAAAATGTCTGCCGCTTGACTTTGCCGATGTCGTCTGTAAAGGTTGGCCTGTAATTTTGAGCTTAAGACTACTAAATTCCCCGGACTGCCAAAACAGAAAACTGCGGGTCTTAAAAGTAGAAGAAAGGGTGTGCTTTTAAAGAAGTACGAATCCGACAGTACCTTCCGTTCCACACTAGCATTTTTTCCTGTGTCGCAGGAGCGTTTACAATTATTTAAAGATACATACACAAGCAGCCAGATTCGGAACAACTACTTGTGTCTGTCATACAAATATTTGATTGGTGTGGAAATCGAGCCCATGACACGCAGCAGTTCATCGCTCAGTCACTGCGCTAACCGTGCCATCAAAAGTCTTAAGTCTGTACAAAGCTAAATCCCAGTGTAAATCAGCTTTACCTATGGTTCCCAGAAATTTCTCTTTAGTACACTACTACTACACACAAACTACTTTTTTTTTTTTTTTTTTTTTTTTATCGTGGTAAAATCATCAAATGAGTCCTCCCACCCAGGGCAGGGCGGGAGGGACTGTCAGACTTGTACTGACTAAAATCCACGGTGTCCTTCACTAGCCCTTTACGTACCGGGGTCACGGTAATCCCTTGGTCCCGCGACCCCAGCAGGCTTTGGCCCTCTACAGGCCCCGTCACTATGCTGACACTCTTTGAGGCGCGCGTGGAACACAACGCGCCGTCGACCCGGGCATGGTCCATGGTCGGACAGCGAGTCGCCCATTACTCGCCGCCCGCATGCCCGCGCCTACGGTGGCCGGAGATCGTCTCGCGACGTCCGACGCCGTGGGCGTCTACCACTGCGGCTGGGGTGGAGGGAGGACGCTGTCCTCTCCCTCAGGCGGCCCGCCTCCTCCTTCACGAGCATGACTGCTTCGCAGAAGGAGGCGACCGCTTCCCACTCCGTCTCGCCCCGCAGCATGGCCTCGACCAATGCCGGGCGCGAGAGGTCTCCGCCTATCGCCGTCGTGAGGACACGGCGGTGCTCTGCCCAAGCGGGGCAGTCCTGCACCGTATGCTCCACCGTGTCCTCCGGACGATCCTCGCAGTGGTGACACCCAGGCGTTTCTTCCCTCCCTATCAGACACAGGAACCTCCCGAAACTTCCGTGTCCGGCGAGGACCTGCGTCATGCGGTAGGTCAGGACGCCGTGACGCCTATCCAGCCACTCCTCAAAGAGGGGTCTTACCGCCGCGATTGCGGCGTGCCCGACACACAAACTACTACTACACAAACTTGGAAGTTACTGATACCAGATTGATTTAATAGTGCTGGAACTTTCATATTTGAATCAAACTCAAGCCGCATGTGGTAGGGCAGTGGTTCCCGGAGTTTCATGTGTGATGATTTCACTTTACGTAGGAATCGAACGACATTGGTAATTTTTGTACAGTGCTTTTGGCTTCTTTTTTGGAATATGAATATTCTATAATCTAAGGCTTATACCAGAAACACAAAACTCATTTTTAGAAAAGTATAAATCCTTTTTTAAGCGCACTTTTATGAAACCTTGTGCTAAAAAACTACGTCTGATTACTTTAAAACCACACTCTTTGGGCTATACAGTGTAGTTCTCTGTCATGTACCAGTTTTTATCTAAATACGTTCAACTGCAAACATCTTCGGAAATTTTCACACACAACTAAAGGTACACAGAGATTAGAGGAGCTCTCTGTAGTTGAAAGCCTGTCTATCGATCCTGTAGGTTAAGCTGCACTGGCCTCGGATAACAAGTTAAGCCCCCGTCATACGGCCTTTGATAGACGTGATGTTACAGACAGACAGATGGCTAAAAAACTGACAGCTGGCTTAACCTATGGATATTGTTACCACAGTGATCCAATCAACAGTTTGGCTTTTGATATTTGGGGCATTTTCTGTGTCGGTACAATATTTGGTAACATAATGGCTGTATGACATTTTGTTTTTTTTTGGGAGGTTACGGTGATACCTTTAGACGCCGCCCGGTCTTGTTATCCGTGCCATACGTGGAAGACTGTAAAGGAGTCTAACTTTCTGTCTCAACCGATTCGTTTCAACCGACACGAGCGCACATCACTGGCTTACTTTGAAACCTTTGTCAAACAGACAAGCGATGGCGAACCGGAACGAGTTCGAAGGTAAAACAAACCGATACGAGACGTCAAACTGGGTGCAGCAAATCGAGGCGTTGCACTTGTATAAACTGCCACGCCTTGTCGTCGACGTCATTCATAAAATTCTTTTTATGAACGACGTCAGAGTAAATACGCCTTCGCCACGTTTTCGCATCAGTTCGGTCAAGCTATCGGATCACTTTCGCTTTTCTATGTGACTGGATTCAAACAATTCCATACATTACAAATAAAAACGCCTCGCTTCGCTTTCACCACGCCTGTCTGTTTGACAAAGGCTTTAAAGAGTACCGTCGAGTCAGTCCCACGTTGTTACTCATGTCAGGATCTTAGTACACGTTCTTCTAATTGTTTGACAGTCGCAAAACGCATGTAGTTTGTGATTGCTTTTTTTTCCTTAGCCGATACCATAGCTGGTCCAATTCTTGAACTCTTCCTCCGGACTGCTCCGAACATTCGCATTTGATGATTTAAACCCCCCAAAAAAGCTAGCATTGAGCGGTCATCAGCGTTATTACTACATGATATTTCTCATAACACCAAAGAATAACGCGGTTACAAAACCAATAATATACCAAGTAATCTTTCACACATATGGAAAAACTGCCGACCTGTCATTCGAAGACCGGTCGCTAGATTGCTGACAGATGATTGATGAAACTTATCCCTCGCAGTGGACAGTCTGGATTCGATTGATCAATCAGAAACGAATGTATCCAGTTATTCTTTCGTGTCTGTGTGTGAGTGACGCATCAATCTTGTCATGAAACTTACGATAGTTAGAGAAAAAGTTTTTTGCTGACACTTTGTCTGGAAGAAGGTTATAGCTCATTTTGTGAAAGATTCTGTAGTATTATATAATTGAGTTTTAGTTTTAGTTGTCTTCAAGATTTTGTTTGTCTTTCCTATCTTTACTACAGCTCTTATCAGACCAATAAGTAAAGAATCTACTTTACTTAGTACTTTATTAATACTGTCAATATCAAGAGTTTATTTTTTTAGTTGAATGCTTTGATCTGAGAAACTATGTATCTAGCATGGGTCGCGGGACTTATGATTTACCGTGACCCCGGTACGTAAAGGGCTATTGAAGGACACCGTGGATTTTAGTCAGTACGAGTCTGACAATCCCTCCCGCTCGGCCCTGGGTTACGTTAAAAAAAGTGTATCTAGCAAATGATAGCCCGTTTGTCCAGAAAGGATACAGGTTACCTTGGAGCAGTGCAGTCGTTAACCGCAGGGTTTTGCTTCTTAGGTCTAGGCAGCAATCTGTCCTGAACTAGCATGGTGAATTACGGACTATTCTCTTTGACGAAGAGAGAAACGATGAGTCCCAACTGTGGAAATATTATAGACTTATTGCTTAAACCATATTTTGAACCTCTATTGTCGAACTATAAAGCAAAGAACTCCAATAACACTCCTTTCTCTGAGCAGTTTTTCCTGGCCAATCTCGCATTGGCATAGATCAAAGTGTGTCAAATTTTTTGACTCTCGAAAAACTATGTAGTTCATTTGTATAGTATTCTTCATATATTACTAATAATATCAAAAGCTTTTTTTTATCGTGGTAAAATCATCAAATGCGTCCTCCTACCCAGTGCAGGGCGAGAGGGACTGTCAGACTTGACTGACTAAAATCCACGGTGTCCTTCAATAGCCCTTTACGTACCGGGGTCACGGTAATTCGTGAGTCCTGCGACCCCGGCAGGCTTTGGCCCTCTAGAGACCCCGTCACTATGCTGACACTCCTTGAGGCGTGTGGAACACAACGCGCCGTTGACCCAATATCACAAGCTTAACTTAAAACTACGCGACTTTCATTAAATTTAAGTCGTTAAACTGGCACTACAAAGCGAAAAGTAGACAATATTGTCACGGAAAAAAGTATCGCCGCCAGCGGCCAAAAATTGAAAACACAACTACTGGAAACCGTTCCAAAACTTTTAACTATGTTAGTTTTTTTTTTGGGACACATTTCATATGTGGACCGTGGTTGGGTGATATTGGTTTGGAGAAATAGACCTTAATAATAGGCCGTTGTTGGTAGCGGCTTCACAGTAGCTGATGGTGTACATTAGGTTCTTTTTCCTTGGTAGGCTATCTACTATTGTCCTACTGCTGGCAAAGACTTCAATTCCTTCTATGAACTCATTCCCAGACCGCATCAAACCAGCCCTTGTTCTATGCGCCTAGGTTGTCTAGTCCCTCTTTTTGATCCACCCTCAGCGGGTGGCGCCGTCCATCGCTCACGTTACTAAAGACGTGTACACATGTACAAACATATGACGCTTAAAATATATCACAAGTAATGTCTGAACTAGATTAAAATATATCTGTATTTCAGAAAACAGTGCTCTTTCTCAATTATTATTTACATTAGCGATATGGCCATTAATCAATTAGAAATATGCTGATGTTTTTTTTTAATATTTAATACGCATTAACACATGCCTCGCGAATTTAAAAGTTTTTGTGGAAAGAAAATGCAATTGCGAGCAAGTCTTTAACATGCGACTGCCTGATTAACTACATCAGGCACCTTAACAACTAGGTAACCGCAGTTATGCTCGACAAGTGTAATTTTTTTTGGGAAAGTTTGTGACGTTGGCGCTATATTTTGTAAAAGTGTCAAACTAATACACCAACACGTTGACATTACAGACAAATGTTGTTTAATGTTGTTGTTGTAGTAACAGATGACTGACAAACTAAATATTTATCTTAAGTCTGATGAATATTCGAATATAAAGTCATTTGCAATACTATTTTCTCGACACTCCATCCAAATTCTCGTTGCTAAATCAGGACAAACATACTAAATGATATATACCCTTCATGTTATTCCCTAACAGTATAATCACGGCATGAATTATGCAGAACAGGACTAGTTTACTATTTCATGAACTAACTGATTTCTAGAATCTACAGACTAGTCTGTATTCCAGGGAATTGGAGACAGAATATTATATTGTAAATTAGTATATTGATGTAACTACGAACTGTTTCGAAGAAGAGTAGCTCTATACATGGACGAAAAGCTCCAAATACGTAAAGATTATACTAGTCCAGTTATGAGTACATTAATAACCCTTATCTAACTTTACCTCTTCAGTTATGATCGAATATTTAAAAGTACATGCGTTGAGAGGCCTTAACACAAGATTTCCGTCTTTTATTTACAGTGTACTTGAAGTATGTGCGTATGTGTATCTAATGTATGAACAAGGAACAATTTTATCCATCAAAGAATTTCAAAATCAACGTGATAAGTCGTGGTAGGGCTTCTGAGCAGTCATAAAGATTGAAATTACTTGAAATTTGGAATAGTTAAAAAAATATATTACAAGATGACAAAGTGAAACGTTTAAAATTATTTATTAAAACTGACGAAAACATACAATATTTAAATAATAACAATAGTTTAATTAAATATTTTAAACAAATAAACTCCCAAATCAAATCCCAATCCAAAATCAAATCATAACACCGAAAACAATACGACAATACGCTCGAAAGCAAACAATTTCAACGGCAACACACAAGAAAGACTCACAAAAGAATACACTTAGCGTCGTCTATGCGTTACGGGAATACGTATTTGCCTCTTAAACTGAGGACAAACGATGCAACTGGGAAATCTGTAGTGCTGAGAACCAAATGGAAACTGACTTCGGTATTGCAAACGCAGGAGATTTGTTAAGCAAGTTTACCATCAACGCTTGATAAACGGTGCTTGTATTGCGAACTGAATCTTGGTTACAAGTTCTTACTAGAACAATTGAAGCAACAATATCTACTGGTTGGAAGACGGCTATCAGTCTTTAGTCGTCAGTCAAGGTATTGTTAGTTATTCCATGACGAGGTGTGAAGTTACTCCATTTATTTTGGTGAAGTATGACGAGAAAAATAAACAAATTAATCTTAATGGTAATTAATGATCATTGTTTTAAACTGTCATAATGTTTGACAGTTCAAAACAACAAACATTAATTATTTTAGGTTAAGTTACACAAATTTTTATTGTAACTAGAGTTCGGAAATTTTTGACAGAATTTTAGTTTTTTTAATTGATTATGAAAATTTAAACCAAAATAGAACTAAGTTTGAATGTTGCTCATCGAACATTAAGTTAGTTTCGTGTTACCGAACTTAAATAAGTTTATTCAACAGTCTGTGTGTATGTTATTTTGAGGATATTTCCATAAGACGTTCTTAAATTATTTACAAATATAATTTGGCAGCAACTAGAAAATATTCAAATAATATTGATAGGTATTCAATATTATTTGAATATTTTCTAGTTGCTGCAATATCAATTTATTATTAAAAAAAAAACTTTGCAAAGTTCTACCAAAGTATGTAAAACTAAGTTTATTCTTCTAGGGACACATTTGGATGTTACTTTTACCGCCTCCATCTCTACTCTGCCAAGAATAAACAAAGTTATTCCTAAAATGTATATTATTTGTTTCCTGAGAGGATGATACAACTCGTAGACGACTGAAGAATAGAATCATTTTCTTCTACGCTTACGGCGATAGAACTTTTTCTATTTTCTGTCATTTCGTCTATTCTTCCATCGACAACACCGGTTTCTACGATCTCTAGCAATGCGTGTTCATTATTTATATTTTACTACAATAAAATTATCCGTTAAGCATTCAATATTTTTACCCTTATTATGCCACGATAGATACTCAAGTATTTTAGCTCCTGTAGACGTCATAAAATATTTATGAGCCTCGTTTTCTGTCTCTTTCATTTGCTCTTACGTCTTTAGCGAATCTCTTTGGCGATGTTGGCTGAGGATAAACTGCATCATTTAATACCTTGCTTCGTCTGGATTATTATTTCAATAACTTTTGCAATAGCAGTGTCTGCTCGTTATTTTTGAGTCTGCCTTTTGTTTGAAGAGGAAAGTATGGAAGAAGTGCAGTTGTAGTGTTAATATTGCACTGTCAAGGCGTGCAGTCAACAGCAAAAGTAAATTATCAAAATCGGAAATTCAACACTAATGAACGGAGTTCACGTCAGAACTGTGTAGATGAACTAGTAGTAAATGTTTAGTAAATTACAATCACATACTTTTGAATCACTCCAACGATGTGGCGTTCTGACGCAAACTCTGTTCATTAGTATTGAATTTCTGATTTTGATCATCTAATTTTGCTTTTGACTGTACGTGATTGTGGCCTTTTTATATTTGAGTGTATTTACAACCTAACGTTTTGTTTACCTTTAACCCCTAACCTACGAATTTTACTTAGAGTTTAAATGAAATCCTGGAAATAAATCAGCTGTTGCCTACATTTTGTGAACATGAATAATATAGAATGCTTTTTTCCCGATTTCAAGGTTTTGTCTACAGTTTAAAATGTTTGTAATGATGGTTTTAGTGACGCATTACGAGAAATAGCATAAAAAATAACTAAACTTGTAGATTCTATTATATCTATTTTTTTACGTGGTAAAACATCTTATGAGTCTTCCCACCCAGGGCAAAGCATGAGGGGCTGTCAGACTCGTACTGACTAAAATCCACGGTGTCCTTCAATAGCTCTTTACGTTCCGGGGTCACGGTAATTCGTACAGTCCCGCGACCGGATTCTATTATAATACAGTAAAATTTAACGGACGGACTGAATGAATATGATAAAAAATACGCAACCAAACAACGACAAACTAAATCTAAAAAACCGAACATTCAAATTTTTAAACGTTGAATAACCAAACACCTCTAACCGTTGAATATTGAAATTCAATCAAAATAATATTATGCGATATCATCGAAACAAAGCCGATCCTATTCTCGATATAATACAAACTGTATGAACAGTACTGCGGGACGTTACATTAATATGCATCAAGTGCAAACTATCGTCGACCGCGATCGCCGTGTAGACTGCAAACACGAACACAGTTGCTACTGTTCGTATTTATAGATGTTGCCGTTGATGTTCGAAACGTCATGAATCTTGAGATTCACTAATGAATGTTAAAATCACTAATCAATGGTAAATGATGGGTGACTCGTCGTCCGATCATGGGCCATGCCCGGGTCAACAGACAAACAGAGCTGTCAGCAATCTCACGGGGCCTTTTACAGGGCTAAACCGCGGATTTTAGTCAGTACGAGTCTGATAGTTACTTCCGTCTCACCTTTTTTTTACGTGGTAAAATCATCATATGAGTCCTCCCACCCAGGGCAGAGCGGGAGGGATTGTCAGACTCATACTGACTAAAATCCACGGTGTCCTTCAATAGCCCTTTACGTACCGGGGTCACGGTAATTCGTGAGTCCCGCGACCCTTCCGTTCCACCTTGGGTGAAAGAACTCATTTGATGATTTTATCGCGACAAAAAAACTAAGTAGTCACCATATGACTGGTCTTTCCCCAACAATGTTCAATCGGAATACGAAAAAGGATACAGCTGAATATACTTCATACCTAATATGTTCTGGAGTGCGCATCATACGTCCACTAGGTATACAGATAATTGGTAATACGATATTCGTTGGTAAGACTGTTTTTAGAGTTTCAGGTAAAGCTCGCCGGCGAATGTTGGTTAAGTATATTATATATATTATTATGTCGCAAATATCAATGACTGTTTCTGCAATTTACCATGCATTTAATATATAACATAATTTTATTTAGACTACTCAATCCATGCTGGTCGCCTCACCGAAGCACATGATCGTTGAAAATCCTATTGCCTTGATCCATTGAAACAAATATAACATGATTTTTTTAAAAGTAGGTGAATTAAACAATTTCAGACAAACATCAGCAAGTTTGTTGATTGTCAACGTGCTGTAGTAATTCTTAAAATTTACCAATTTCGGAAATGTACCATAACATAGACTCAGAAACACTATGTAGCCGTACACTGCTTGAGTACTGAATTATTTTGTAGCAGGTTTGGGATTGAGGAAACAGCGTGTCGGCCACTTATCTTCTTGTCGAGACAAGTGTCGGAAATGAGTGACTTAATGGCGCTGCAAGCGATTTCGGGATTGTTAGCACTTGTTCTACGACAGGAATTTACACGATTTGTAGTATTACAATAAGTGCCTGCAACAACGGCGTCACCATTTGTTTCCCTTAATGTTTTCTTTTTAATTGCCTTTTATATAAATAAATAAATATTCCACAACTATAACACAACGCCATCTAGTCCCAAGCTATGCAGAGCTTGTGTTATGGGTACTAGACAACTGATAAACATACTTATATATATCTAAATACATACACATTATAGATATATCACTTCAGACCATACATCACAGTGCGTGTCCAGATCATCATGCCATTCTTTTTTTTTGCATGCTCTGAGTCTACCTCTATTGCTTATAGAGTTAAGGATTATTTCCCAGCAATAGTAATATTATAACCTGATTATGCGTAGGTAAAATAGAAAGCATTTTTTTTTAAATCTAGCAGACAGACTCTTGGTACAATCGACCTCTATAGCCAACTAAAACATCAGTAGGCATTCCTACTAAAATGCTACAAAAAGATCGTGTACTAAAGTCGGACTTTATAATAAATGCACGTATTACTCAAAAAATATTCACTATTGCGGCCTGTATTTCAGAAAAAAACATTTTCTGTAGCTTTTAAAAATCGGCCATATTTTTTAACAGGAGTTAAATTCAGTTTTTTTATACCGTCGGGGATTGAATAAAGGTCATATGTGAATGTTCTGATTCATTCCTAATCGTGTTTTGGGAAAATCTAAAAATAAAATACACCTCTACCACCGGCTTACTCTATGACCGGCCTATTTAGATCCCTTCGACCGTACCAAGTATTGAATGAAAAATATTTTTCGTGCGTAAAATTTAATGCACAAAATATTATTTTTATTCCGACATAAGGAAAAAGCAAAAAAAACACGTTCGCTTTATTTAGTCATCGGAAATATAATATACTACACCAACGTTTGCCTTCAGAAATTGAAAACATAATAATCATAGGATCGCTATTGCGCTATAATACTGGCTTACACCACTAATTGTCCTAAAATATATACTACTACGCATTATATATTTGACGAAACGGTTGGCGCAGTGCCTGAGCGATCGATTGCTGCCCAGTGTGCCGCGGGTTCGATCGCAAAGTGTTTATATTAAAAAAAATGATAAAAAGTGGAACATGTGCTTATCAAGACCTCTTTGCGAAATCAAGACCTCTTTGTATGTTCTAACGTAAGTAAGTAACAAAATATATCCATACATACATCCAGCCTTTCGCCCTTTCTTTATTACTATCAATGGTCCCTAAACAGCTGCTCCAACAACTCAACATAGCGCTCAGGATTCAAAGGCGGGTACTGTTTTACTCCAAACTATTCTAGACCAGTCCAGATAACTTCATAGCTGTTCTTATTAATATGCAGCAGCTGACGATACCGAACTACAGATTCAGTAATAAGAAACTGATGAACGACGAGCTTCTTGCTACCGAATGGGTTTCAATTATGGAGTCGAAGTTTCTATTCAAAGAAAATTGGGATGATGTTTTGTTTAAAGATGTTTCTTCACTACGTAGTATAAAACAAAGTCGCTTCCCGCTGTCTGTTTGTCTATCGCTATGTATGTTTAGATCTTTAAAACTCCGCAACGGATTTTGATGGGGTTTTTTTAATAGAAAGAGTGATTCAAGAGGAAGGTTGATATGTTTATAACATTGAGGAATCGGGACGGGTCGCTAGTGACTAATATTGCAAAGAGAAAATATTTTAGTTTTGTTATAAAATCATCAAATGAGTTCTCACACCCTGGGCGGGGCGGAAAGGACTGTCAGACTTGTACTGACTAAAATCTACGGTGATCCTTCAATAACCCTGACCTGATGAGACAGTCCTGCGGCCCCCTAAGGGGCCCGCTAAGGGGGGCTCCATTAAAACAGGATACCGTGGTCCTTGGAAGGCAAAGAACAACTGAAGAAACAAGGTGGTTTTAATTATGAGATAAGAGGCCAGGGGAGGCCTATGTTCAGCAGTCGATGTCTTCTGGCTGATGATGATGAAGAGACTGCCTCTTCTGCTCCATCCAGGGAGGGAGGACTCATTTGATGATTAATACACCCCAAAAAAGGTGAACATATTGAAAATTGCTTTTACTTGACGATACAAGTACGAAACTAAACACTGTTTTAAGCTATCACGGTTTGTCTCTGGTTCAAGCGTCATGATCGCGGGTTGACTCAACCCGTGATCATATATAGGGAACTCATACAAATATGTAATCACGGAATATATCCCGTAAGTGACATTTTAAATTTAGTACTAATCTATTTTCAAACCCGGCAAACCGATTTATAGCAATAGAATAATTTCCATAGGTAGGTATTATATCCAGCCTTTTAATGAGTTCTTGAATCTTCCATTCCTCCCATAATGGCGAGTGAGTCGCAAAAAGACCTGACATTTTATCCAGCTTATCATAATCGCGTAGGATGTGATTTTAGCGTAGGAGTTTCAAAGAACTATCTTCTGAGACTACATTGGTAAACCAAGAGCTATAAATATGTATTCCCGCAAATACTTGATTAATTTTACGATAACTATTCATTGATGTCTGTTTTTGAAATATAGAATTTGATAAATTGAGTTTCATGAAATGAATAAACACTGTTTTTCTGTCTTTGATCATAATTAATTGATAAGGGTTCCAGTAACCCAACGGAAAATAACCTAGCTTGTAAATAGCCAACATTGTCTTGTAATTTTTGTCGGGGACTGAGCGATACACCGTTTTTTGTTGGTAAAATCATCAAAAGATTCCTCCCACCTTGGATACAAACACAAATACGTATAATGGCTCAAAAAGTAATAGGGTACAACAATAATACTCTGTCAATTAAAATAGGATTCCCTGTGCAATAAGTAACAGAAGGAATCGCGGTTGGCTTATGTAACAATTATAATATTCAGTCCGTATTTACTTAATTAAAATATTAATATAAATAAAAAATGTTTGGAGCAATTAGATGTGCCTTGTGTGTATGTGCGGGTGTGTGCGCGCTTTTGCGTGTGTGTGTGTGTGCGCGTTTGCGTGTGTATGTGTGCGTGTGTGTGTGAGGTAGTGTGTTGTGATATGAGTGATGATTAGAATAGGTAAGATTTTTTGATTAGTCGACTGGTTTGTGACATAATTTGAAATGTAAGAACACTACAGTCATGAACCATTAAATAAATTGCCTATTCTTGTTCCAATTTACAATCAATACCATTTCATTATGCCATTTGAAATTTCACATGACGTGTCGTTGTACTGAAAAGGAATTGTAAATTTCGTATTATGGTAATTCTCATGTGCCAGCATTAAATTTAGACTGCTAGGATTACATGATGCAAAAAGAGAGCCTTGTTTTAAAGCCGTATGTTTCAACTGTCTTGTGTGTCAGCAAAATGTTTTTGGGCCGTCTACGTTTCAGTATTCGTTCCGTGTTTGGTGAAATATGTATGTAAATTGAAATTGTATGATATTTTACGAATGTAACTAATGTTTGATGTTAGGCCGGTGATACATGGACTGTTTGGAGCGGAAGCTTACACTTATGCACGGAATTGCTCAAGCAGTCGAACTCTTTCAATCGGTCAAGCAGCCGCAAGGCATGCAGTGACTGCTTGAGCAGTCTGTGTGTTTCTAACTGATCGAATAATGTATAATCGGCAAAGTTGAATCATGACCCATTTAGACAATAAATCTTTTGAATCCGTCAAAATAACAAATATCAAGGTCGTTAGCATGGTAATGTATGTTTACGCGAATGTGGACTTAATTGTATTTGAATGTATGTAAGAAAATAAGCTTATGGTGGGCCATGATTCAACTTTGTAGATTGTACATACAATGTATGTGAGGGTTTAGTTATTAAAAAAAAAATTTGGCCTTATGCCTTTGTCAAACTGACAAGCGATAGCGAACCGGATCGATTCCGAAGCGATAACAAAGCGATACGAGACGTCAAACTGGCTGCAGCAAACCGAAGCGTGACAGTTGTATTAGCTGACTGCTATTTTTATGAACAACGTCAAACAGAGCAAACACGCCTTCGCCACGTCTTCACATCGGTTCGGTCACGCTATCGGATCGCTTTCGCTTTTCTATGTGACTGGATTCAAACAATTCCATACATTACAAATAAAAACGCTTCGCTTCGTATTCGCCTCGCCTGTCTGTTTGACAAAGGCTTTATAGTTAAAAGTTGGTCGAGCCCATTATCTGAATTAGGATTTAATAGAGCTGTAGCTCGCCGTCTGATCAAGGCTCTGAATTAGGATTTGATAGAGCTGTAGCTCGCCGTCTGATCAAGGTAGACGGGTAGACGGTTCCTATCCGTTGGTTCGTCCAGATACGAACCGTCTACCCAGGCCACAAGCACTCGTTTTAAACCACTTACTGTTTAAAACAAGCACTTGTTTTACACTTACCTTGTTATAGATATACAAAAACGAGCACCCAGTAAACTCCATACAGAAATAAAAAAAAAAACTTTTAAAAACTTCTCCAGTACACACGTACCTAGTTCCAAGATTATTTCTCACACTGTCAACTTCAGTTAGATCGATCACAATGCGGTGATCCCACTCCAGGGAAACAACGGTAAGACAAATCTTACCCCGGGCATTTGGAAACTTTCCCGACTTTACTGGACCGCGTATGTTGCTTACACCTATTGTATCGTGAGTTTATACCTTTATTTAATAAGGATACGGTTTTCCACTACTTACTGCATCTGTGTGTAATTGAGTTTAGATATTATTTTAATGAGAACAGACAGGGGGCAGTGACGATAATGGTTTGGGCTGTGATTCCCCATATATGTGCGCCAGCCCTTGGAGTATCATCAGCCTTTTTAGTAGTGTAGGCAAGTGGCACAGGGTCTAGATTTGCGCCCCTTTGGTATTGTATTGCCTATCGGGTCCGCAACTCCACTCCGTCACCCTAGAATATTAAATTTTGCTGGCGCAGTGGTTGAGTGATTGACCGCTGCACTATGTGTCACTAGTACCATTGCCGGTACGGGACAAATATTTGTGATCGAAAAGTAGTGATACATAAACACCTAGATCCAGTAGGTTTTTATGTATGTGACTAAATTCATCCATCATAAAGGGGTCGCGGGACTGTCTCCTCAGGGGTAACCCTGACCGTGGCTATTGAAGGATCATCGTGGATTTTAGTCAGTTCGAGTCTGACAATCCCTGCCATAATGCCCTGGGAGGACCCATTTGATGATTTAATCAAGATAAAAAATAAGACCCACCATACAGCAGAAATCTCAAGAGTAGAGCAAATTTTTTTAACATTTTTATTAAAAAAATTTGCTCTACACCTTAACGAAATTCAGTTGTGATGTAATACTGACTCCATATAAAGCAAATACTATCATTTATGAAGTCACTTCAAATAGGTAGCCGGGTCAAAATCCTCCGATAAAAATTAAATTTTAAAGTTTCCGTCGAAGTCAATTTACTGAATGTGATCGAATAGTTGCAGTCAACTTCATCTGCTGCTAGTTTAGCTAGACTTCAATTTATGTTTTTAAACTTGTCAGTTTGTACTTATCACGTCTAAGGCCCTATTGAATAGATCGCAGGATTCTCTTAGCAGGGTACCTAGAACGCAAATGGTATGTGAAGGAACAGGGTCATTTAAGTCTCTGACAGTTCCTTCTGCTCCACTCCGGGTGGGAATGAATCCTCCATTCTTTAATTATTCAATAATTTTTACAAAACAAAAAGAAAATACCCATTTGAATTATTAATTTATACACTAACTGTACTCCGTTTCATCCCCGCTGCTCGACTTCTATTAGTTGTGGCTATATAAATAGCTTATAGCCTTCCTCTTTTCGACTATCCAACGTAAAAATATGTTTTCAATTCGAACCTTGTAGTTCCTGAGACGCGTTCAACTAAACAAGCAAACTCTTGATTCTCATCATTAATAAAGCATAGGTAGATTTAAATGTAAACATATTCATCACATTATTCTACATATTTCTCTCAATCGCCATGAAGTCGTGAATCTCTCAAATATCAATATCAAATCAGCATAGTAAAATCTGTTGTGATGAAATGTTTGGTCCAATTTTCCCAGTATTTCCGCATTTAATTTCGAAAAACATTTCAACAGCCATGCGTGACGTTATTAATATGCTGGAACCGTCGCCAAAAAACAGGCTAACACATGTATTGTGATGAAAATCGAGGTGGTCAAGCAAACCGGTACATCCGACATATTTGCAATTCACAGTGCGTCGTACTGGCAAATAGCCGAACGTTTGACGACTAGTGTTTGTAATCGAAAGCTTAACATGTTGTTCGGCACAACGATTAGTGTTGACGATGGTTTCCGATACAGTTGGCGCGGCGGAATGGACAGGATTGGTGGTAAATGTCCAAATTGTGCGCCAAATTTGTCACTTTTCGGTTACGTGATTTGACGGACGCGCGCTGTTTAATGAGAGGATGTTTGCTTTGTGTTATTTTTTTTTGTATTTCAGTTGAATTTGATTTCACAAAATGCTTTTAGTATTTGGACAAAATAAATTCTAAACACAATGCTTTATTTTGTTTTATAGGTATCCCACTTTATTACATTGAAAATTGAAACTGAGCTAACCAAATTAAATTTATTTTGACCAGGGATCAAATAAATTTTTCCGAATGAAGCGTACTTTGATAGAATTTTGCCTAAACTATGAATAAAAACAATACTTCAAACTTGTCCATTCCATAAATTACTACGTCTCAAATAAAATAGCAATTTACACAGGCTCCGTTTAATTCCGATAATTGCTTAAAATCGAGGTAAATATTTTGATGACACGTCACCAAATCCAACGCTATAACCATCGAACAACTGAGACGCTTCTAACGACACCTCATTTGTCATGTAATGATAAGCAGTTTAGAAGTTATGAGGGAACAAACAATCATACATACAAACATACATACAAACATACATACCGGTCAAACCCTCCTTTTGGCTTTGCCGTAGTCGGGTAAAAAAGGAAATAATGTCTTAATGCAGCTAAACTCCAGTACAGTCCACTGTTTGTTTGAAACTAGTTGCCCGTTCTAAATAGTTCAAAATGATACCATTTCCACTGAAACAAAGCTGTTTTTGCTTTTAGTTTTAACCCTTTCCTTGCATTGGACTGATATCGACATGTCAATGATTTATTGTATCGAATTCGAATCGAGAGTGAATGATGAAGGAGCGCGTGCAATACTGTTGTAGGTTGTTGGAATGTTTATTGAATACGAATTAAGGAGTGAATGGAAGAGGAGATAGAATGCGTTTTGAAAAAAAAAGTATAAAATATGTGAAATCTGCAGTCGATTTTAGTGAATAAATACATTGTTTTAAGGTCGCAATTTTTTGATTTAATTTGATGGGTGTCTAAGAATATTGGTATGTAATTATTGTTCTATTTTAACCCGGCCGCCGGGGTCGCGGGACTGTATGAATTACCGTGATCCCGGAACGTAAAGGGCTATTGAAGGACATCGTGCAGTTTAGTCAGTTCGAGTCTGACAGTCCCTCCCACTCTGCCCTGGTGGGAGGACTCATTTGATGATTTTACCACGATAAAAAAAATAATTACCTCAAAAAACCCTTAGTAACTTGGCGTTTCTCTCCAATTGAGTTAAGTGGGAGTGCCTAAAAATGCCAACTTAATTACCTAGTAGTAACTTAATAAGTAAGAGAAAAAGTGATACTACTCAAGACAATTCATTTCCAGTATAAGTTGATCTCGCATTGTATAGGTTTTTGATGCAATGACAGGTCAGTCTATGCTGGAGCTTTGTCTAGTTTGAAATATCGTTCTGCCTACATTTACCAGGTAACAGGCTACTTTATTTTCAGCTCTGAATCGATTTCCCTTTAATAATTTATATCTTTACGGCGAATCTAATATTGTGTAATTGAAGAAAATCGAGCACAGGCAACTATTATTTAATATTTTATAGGCGTATCTAATTGGATGTTCGATGACATTTGTGACGTGGGTATAAATATCTCGACCAATCAGAATACAGAAAAACTCGTTTATTTATCGAAGTTAAGCTGCTTTAACAGCTTAACTAGGTATTCCCAAAACTTCTAACATAAAAACCTTTTCTTATTCGATCCAACTGAGGCACTAGTTTGACTTTTCACGTAAAGTTTTATGGTGTAAAGTACCTAAACGAAAACTGACGTTAATTTGATGGAAAAAATAAGTTCCTAATTCGCACTTCAGAGACACTTGTTCATTTTCCATCCTTCGAGTAGGTACGCTGTACGGTAGTATGCGGAAAACTTGTGATAAGGAAGAATATTTCAAACTTGAAATTAACTTGTGTAAATGATTTTATTTTGTGACTGTGCCTGTGACCACATGCGTATAAAAAATCTATCACTGGAAATTAATCTCAACTATCTCCTTTGCTATTTTGATCCCAATTTGTCCCTATAACCCAGTGTTTATCAACCTGTGGGTCCCGACCCCCAGGGGGGTCGCATAGCTTCCATAGAGAGGTGTAAAAGGTGGCAGATGGAGTTAAACACTTCAATTATTTAAAGAAAAAGGTGTTTTACGTACTTAATTATGTATTTATGAATTATCTATATATTATTATTTATCTAGTTATGAAAATGAATAACTATATTGGATTGAATATTAATTTATCACAAAATAAAATACATGAAAAAAAGCAACCGGTAGGGGTTACGAAACATTTCTTCATACTAAAGGGCCCGTGCCATGAAAAACACTGCTGTAACCAATCAATGACCGAATTTGCCTATCCGAGTCGTAGAGGTGTTCAATTAGAAACAGCCTATCAACAACAAAGGAACGGAGTTTGGATTGAGATAGAATATTAAGTTCTGGGGTATGTGTGTGACTGTGTCTACTAAAGCATTCTAGATTATCAAAATATTACTATTTAACAGCAATCCACCACTTCTCTTTTTATTTTAAATAATTCAGAATATGAATAGCTGAACATCCGCAATTTAAAATTCAAACATTCCGACTTTGTCGATGGAATGTGCCAACCTTATTAAGCTGCATGCATAAAATGCATGCGCCATTTTGTATTCACCATTCGTCTATGAATTATTAATGGTAATGAGAATTTAATTTCGAAATGATCGTAACGATTTATCTACTGGTTTGTAGGGATGAGTTTTAAATGAGTATGAATTATTTACAAATATATTTTTGAGGAACGAAAAATTGAGTTGCGAGCGGGGCTCGAACCTGCTTCTTCTGGATTAGTACTCCAGATGCCTTACCAATTAAGCCATCGCAACCACCAATCTGCAAACGCAGGTTTGAGCCCCGCTTGCAACTAAATTTTTCGTTCCTCAAAAATATCTTTGTGAAGACGCAGCTCAGACGTTATTGCGTGTAAATATATAACATCATGAATTATTTAATATTTATTTCGTACAAAAATCGTTTAGTAGTATCTCTACTTTACTTTAATTTTACGTCCGAAATTAATATTCTCAATCCAAGTCCCGTTCTTTTCGGAGACCTCTCGCGTCCGACATTGGTCGAGGCCATGCTGCGGGGCGAGACGGAGTGGGAAGCGGTCGCCTCCTTCTGCAAAGCAGTCATGCTCGCGAAGGAGGAGGCGGGCCGCGTGAGGGAGAGGACAGCGTCCTCCCTCCACCCCAGCCGCAGTGGTAGACGCCTACGGTGACTGACGTCGGCAAACGATCTCCAGCCACCGTAGGCGCGGGCGTTCGGGCAGCATGTAATGGGCAACTCGATGTTCGACCATGAACCATGCCCGGGTCGACGGCGCGTTGTGTTCCACGCGCGCCTCATAGAGTGTCAGCAAAAATGTCGGGGCCCCCCTCTAGGGGGCCAAAGCCTGTCGGGGTCGCGGGACTTATGATTTATCGTGACCCCGGTACGTAAAGGGCTATTGAAGGACACTGTGGATTTTAGTCAGTACAAGTCTGACAGTCCCTCCCGCTCTGGCCTGGGTGGGAAGACTCATTTGATGATTTTACCACGCAAAAAAAAGTCCCTTTCTTTTGTTTTATAAGCAAACTCGGTAGTTGTTTGGTTACAGACAAAGATCAAACCGAAGACAGCAACCGATATACATTAATTTCTAGTTCTCTGTTCAAGCAAAAATATTCACTATGAAAAACTTTTCTGGTCTAAAAAATTATGACGAAATATCGTCGAGTTTTAATCAAAAGAGAAAAGGAGCTAGCGCACTTTTGTATCATTATTTTCAAACCAAAAACGAAACAGGAGATACTCGTCCACAAAGAGATGCGAAATTTAATATTTCAAGGTGATTTCGTTATTGTTATTCAGTTCCATCATGCATAGTTACGTACCAACAAGCCAGCAGATGACGCACGGATTTAGTACATAGGGATTTAGATGTCAAAGGAAGGACATGACAGGCTTTGTGGGCTGGAAATGAAACACATCTCTCTCATTTACCTAAAAAAAAATACACACATAAGCATTTACTATTTGAAGGATTTGTGGGTTAGTGCTGATTCCTCTTTGAGAGGGATAGGCTAGGCCTGCTACCTATTCAACATTGAGTCTAAAAGGTAAATGCTTCGTATGTTTGTTCAAATACGTTAAGAGTTATGCCTTCTTCACAGATTAGTGACAAAAAAATAAGTAAAAAAAGGTAAAAAAAAATATTAAAAGCTCATGTAAAAATTAGTAAGTTCTATTTTTTCTAATATCGGGATACTTCAGGCGAGGTAGTGGGAAATCGTTAGCCTATTACTTAATTTTTTTTTAAATGGTTTGTAGATAAGCAATATCGTTTTATAACTTTCAGGGGAATCAGCACTAACCCGGTTATTTAATGATTGACGAAAATCATAAGTGCCATATTAACTTTATTATTTAAAAATCAAAACTATTTTTACCCGACTGCGCCAGAAGGAGGGTTATGATTTTTATTATTTTTACCCTAAACGGCATTACCTATCCTATATATATAGCTCCCAAAAGCGAAAGAAATACATTTATAAAAGGCTTCGATAAATTGCTTAGAAAAACTGCCGAGAACCTACAATGTTATCATTTTTCTCAGAAAATTCCCTTGTTGTACAAGAGAATTTCTTCGCAGCCACATAATTTTCCCGATAAAACTAGATGACATCTTAATAAAGGCTTGTCTTTATAAAATGGAGTGCTATAAAACAGGTTGGGAAACATTTATTTCATAAAATTGAGACGCGAAATCTTTGCGGCACTTAACTCTCTAAACGATCGTCGGCCGATAGTATTGGTTGTTCTTCTAAAATATTGCTACCATATAGTGGTTTTGCAGTTTTCCAACATCGTAGGTAGTTTTAAGATTTTATAACGTATTTTATTTTTATTAGAACGTTGGCTACGCTGTAACATTTTTTGGCTGCAGTTTTGAAATGTGAAATTGTTTTTTTAGGAGTGACTATTTTTTTCAACTAACAACTCTTTGTCCTTTAAAATGTTTATTTTTTTATGGAATAACAGTGCGTATTTAATAAATTTTGACAAATACTGTTTTTTCTTAAATATATCATGGAACCAAAAAAAAAGGGGGAGGCCTTATAGACAGAACTGCCTTTTTTTAGCGTGGTAGAATAATCAAATGAGTCGTCCCACCCTACTGTCAGACTTGTACTGACTAAAATCCTCGGTGTCCTTCAATAGCCCTTTACGTATTCATAAGTCACGCGACCCCGGCAGGAGATAGAATAGACTAATAAATAAAAGATTTTGATTGATAAACTTATATATGAATTTTACCTATGCTTCTTTTTCGTTCACTGTGTTAACTTTTACACTTTACTAAAAATTTAATTTTCTTTGGAAGCTTTCTTTATTTTATCAATAAAATCCAGACAAGCAGACCAAATAGACATTGATACTAACCCTAGTATTTATTAATTGTTACAGTTGTACTCGAGGTGACTACCTGAAAGTATACTGGGAGGTCCAAGGCCCAGGGCCGCCTGGGACCATCAACGAGCGCTCAGCCTGGGCTCGGGAGCTCTGCGGCAGCAGAGCTGATGCCCCACCAGCCCTATACTCCCCTGGACCTTCACTTATCCTGGAGTTCCATAGTGGAGTCAAGCAGAATAATGCCACCGGATTCGTTGGCACGTACAGCTTCATTGATAGACGTGAGTACTTTTATGTTTTTTAGCTTGCGATTGGTTATTTTGAATATGACCTCATTCTTTTTTCAAAATGTATTTGCTTAACTCTAGTCTAGGTCAGTGGTGACAGACACAAAGTAGACTTTGTCTCTTTCGGTAGACCGAATGAGCTTACTCAGAAGAAGCCTTTACTCTACCTTTATGACTTTTTCAATCAGACAGGTGAAAGCGAAGTGTTTCCGAAGCGATACCGAACCGAAGCGTGTCGTCAGTCCGATAGTTCTGTCACGCTATCGGATCGCTTTCGCTTTTCTATGTGACTGGATTCAAACAATTCCATACATTACAAATAAAAACGCCTCGCTTCGCATTCGTCACGCCAGTCTGTTTGACAAAGGCTTTAAAGAGATTCGGGTTACATGCGTTTGGGAACATAGTATTCTAAAATCAATTCATTTTAAAAGGACGTTGTGGAAATGTTTCTTGAAGATGTGATTTTGGAAACAGTTCTTAAACAGGATTATACTAGTTTCGTTGGATTGTTGTCAAAAATATTTAATTGTGAGTTAGGGCTATAGATGAGACACTGCTTTGTGCGAAGATCTAGCTAATACTACATAATACGGCCCTTGTTTTGCAAGTAACTACAACTTTTTTTAAACATACCTGGTAGAGCCACGCCGACGAGTATTCACACGTATTTCACGTACAATTTCAGTCTTTCTTGAATTGTACTGATATTTAGGTCAAAAGCATATTAATGGACTACTTTATTTATTATAAATAAAGGACACTGTGCATTAATCTGTGCATGGATTATTCACAAAGGAGACAAAATAAAATAATGAGCGAAAGTTGGAAAACACTCGGAAGCGTATTACTCAAAGTTATTTCGGTAATGTGATTTCATGCAGATGCGTTATTAATGAAGACTGTAATTAATATTCGCTTATTAAAGCATGTAAATAAAACAGGTTAATGGGCGAAACTGTCGCGTTTCTCGTAGGTGTACGAAATTAATATCGTTAGTGCTCTGTGCTAATTTGTAAGCAGCTGACGGCAACATTCTGATGTCCACACTTCCGCAGTATTTTGTAAGCTCCTGAGATTTACATATTTAATTACGGATACTGGAAAGTCTGACTCAATGAGCTTTTAATTGACTTCCACAAAAGACGTGCTTCTGTGTTCCTATGAAAGATGTTGTATGTATGTAATAATGTTAGCTTTAGAAGTCGGTAAAGATAAAATTATTTCACACTTTTAATGATTCGGTTATACGATAGCATTGCAATAAATCATATTTTACCCGTTTACAGCGATGTGGACGTATTCTTTATATTTAGTCCTATCACTATTAACTTTTTATTTAAAGTTTGTCACATTAGTATTGTATTCAAATTGTAAGTTAATTAAAGTGACATATTTTTGGTGTTGAAAAAAAAATTTACAATGAATTAATTTGCAATATTATGTCACTACGTCAACGTCCAGTTTCCTAGATTTATAACGATGCACGAAATCAGCAGTGCCTCAACTGATTTTTTCTACCAAACACCCTTATTGCTAAACACACTCGATCTAGTGCAGTACTTTTAATGACGAGCTACAAGCTTTTAACAGAGGTTTTCGTCGAGTTTAATCCTCTCTGGTGTGTGGCACAAAAACAGTATTAAAACAAAAGTATCATTACGTCCAACCAGTTTTAAAACCCCGCTAACTAACCAACTCGCAAATCGGATAATGAAGATTTTCACCAATCACAGCGTAGGTTACGCTCACGCCATTTTACCCTTTGTCTACTATCCGAAATGTACAAAATACACTAAAGCTTTTACAAAAGTCGGGTTTTTGCATATTCTCTCATACCCGATGTGCTTTTCATTTTGAATTTCCAATGTAGGTATTTTATGACACATTTTTTATTTTATTTTGATGAATAGATTATTCCATAGTCAACGTCAAAAATGAAACACCAATAAACATTTAAACACGACCGGTCCGTTTTCAAACCCTATTGCCAACTAACCAACTAGCAAATCGGATAATGAAGATTTTCACCGTTATGTGTGCGCCACTGCATGCAATTTAACCCTTTATCTACTATCCGAAATGCACTAAGCGGATATATTGGTCAAAGCGAGTTTACTCCAGTATTAAAATCCAATATTTATGCAAATTGCGTGAATAATTTGTGAAGCATTTTTATTTGGGAAATCGTACATTCTGATGGAGTGTGTGATGTTGGTTACAAGACGTGATTTTTTTGTTGTGATTAAAAGATTGACCGTTTTTGGTACTGAATTAGGCATTGAGTAAGATGGAATGGGGGTTTCGATGTTATCCTTTTCATTTGGCCCCATTTTATATGTCTTCGCATAATCAGCTTACAACATCATTCTGCAGGCGTAGACATTGCTTCTGCCTGAGATACACAACTTAGACTCAGAGCATTTTTAAAAGTCGACCCGTGTAATACATTATTTTATTTGTACAAAAACAGAGACAGAAAAACATTTCTCTGTTTCTGTTTTTGTACTCTTCGTAAAGGTACTCTATAATTTGTATTTTCTACAATCTGTTGTGTAAATTGAACTACTGAAACGATTTAACCACGTTTACAGTTCGAAGGTTAGAGGTACTGATGTATGAAATCCCGCCTTTTGTCGTTGTGGTAACTAGTATTTAGGTTCTGAGCAAATATTTTAGAAATGTACGCAAACATTGTTAATTTATGAAATACTAGCTATTGCCAGCGGCTTCGCTCCCGTATAACTCGAAAATTATACCAGGGGAAAGAAATACCGGGATAAACAGTATCCTATTTGTTATTCCAGCCAGACTTTATACTCTATCTGTGAGTCAAATTTATTTTTATTTTAAGAACCATTCTGATGTAATTGAGTAAAATAAATCAATCCATCCAAATCTCCAAAATTTGCATTTATATTATTATTAGCGAAAAGAAATTAATTACAAAATCAAACATTACTTGTAAGAAAGGAGGAAAAGACATCCATATATTATTGACCCTTTTTACAGCTTAAAGTAGTTTTGAAAGTGAATAAAGAAGTAGGGGAATACTTAGGCAATGAAACGGACGAGCAGTGACACGGACAGTAGCAGTATTTTCGTTGGTTTACGATAACGTGAATATTTTTGTTCAAAAATGTTAATTTATCCACTTATAATTCTCGTTTCACAACCCATCCATTTCATTACGTAAGTATTCGCTCTACTTACAAAATTTTAAAGAGCATCACAACCTGCCAACAAGTACTGATTATACTTGTTTTTTTAATAAAAAAAACAACCGGTTTCAGTATCTAGTGAAATCGAACAAGATAATTAAACTCTCCCGAAACTGAAGTTTCCTAAAACAGCCTCACATTAACACAAGGTATCAAATTAACATAATTATCAACTAAGGACTGTTTGTATGTAAATTCGTATGTAAATCGATAACTTCCGACATTTTCACGTCCTACGCAGCGAAATCTTTGGCACCATCGCGAATCGGTATGTGATTTTCTCTCTTTGATGTTAGATTAATGATGTTGATGAAGTGTGAAGAGATTGGATCGGTCTTTGAATATGATACTGAGGGTATGATGTAGAGCAAAATTAATTTGTTCAAATGTATTAAAGGATGGTTACATACTCTCCAAGAAATTAAAAGCAACGTCCGCCATATTGCTGATATAGTGGTGTAAGATGGCAAGTAATGGGTAACTTGCCGTCCGATCATGGACTATGCCCGGGTCGATGGCGCGTCGTGTTCCACGTGCGCTTCAAAGAGCTATCAGCAATCTGACGAGGTCTTAGAGGACCAAAGCCTGTTGGGGTCGCGGGACTGTTTCATCCATAACCCTGGAACGTAAAGGGCTATTGAAGGATCACCGAATATTTTAGTCAGTACAAGTCTGACAGTCCCTTCCATCCCGCCCTGGGCGGGAGGATTCATTTGATGATTTTACTACGATAAAAAAAACCTAACTAAAAAGCCGTGAAAACATAATTTATCTCTCAAATACTTCAATTCAGTTCCCGAAAGCACCTTGTGAAATTTATCACCGCCATGATTAAGTTCAGGAATTAATATCACAAAATGAATATAATATCACAGTAAATGTCCACTTATTCCTTCAAATAACTTTGTCAACAATACGAAGTGTCTTTATTCAAGTAATTTATTCAAAATGCTTCAACTACTCGAAGTATAATTTGTTGAAGTATTATAAATTTAATTAAAACAACTGAAGTAAGGAGATTAGTAAGTGATAATGATTGATGACTATAGTTTTACGTGTTCTCTGAGTAATTGGATAATTATTTAAATTGGTTTTAAGATTGTCTAATACAACTTAAACAAACTAGGTACTTCCAGACTTATTGTTGTTCGTTTGAATAGATTTAATAAATATTATTTCGTCTATTTGTCTTCTCGTCTTGTACCAAATTATTTACTTTTAAGCCATGAAAAATCTTTTGGTCTTAATATTTTAAAATTGCTTAAGTGTTTTAAATCAGTCATCACCTTCTTGTTACTTTTCGTTCGAAGTGAGAAGATTGTCATAGCAATAACACACACAATTGATATACAGATAAGAATAATATTTTTTTTACGTTTCAATTCTGTAGTATCCTGTACATTTTCTATTAAACTTTGCTCCACACTAGGACCTTCACCAATGTCGTGGGTGTGTTTATAAATCCCTCCACATAGGTACACAATCACCCAGACCTGGAAAAACTACTTGTAGAGCGGGAATCGAAGCCGTGAAACACAGCGCAGCATTCAATTGCTCAATGACTCAGTCACTGCGTCAACTGTTCTGTCTAAACTACTCGTGCTATACTCGTGTTTTTTTTTATCGTGGTAAAATCATCAAATGAGTCCTCCCACCCGGGGCAGGGCGGGAGGGACTGTCAGACTTGTACTGACTAAAATCCACGGTGTCCTTCAATAGCCCTATATCCGTTAGTCCCGCGACCGCTATACTCGTGTTACATAAAATTTAAAAAAAAATACACTCTAAAAATCTCATTAGTACGTCATTTACATTTTTCTTTTGTTACGTAAACCATTATCTTAATTTACCATCGACCAAAGTCTTTAACAAACAAAAACAAGTAAAAAAAAAACCAAACCGCAGTACGTTCTTCGCTTCCCCTAATCATCAGCCCATCCCTATCGTTTACATACAAATCTGGTGAATCGTTAAGACTAAACGGAATTTCTTCACTGAATTAACCACGGAGTTTTAATTACATCTGACTTTAATGAATATCCAGGAAAACAAAAGAGAGTCAACAGTTCCGGAGACATTAAGACGCGTGGACTAAAGCTTTGTGGACACTGGAATCGGTCTCAAACGGTTTAGATCTCATATTTCTAAGAGCTACATTGATAATATCTTGTATTCAGAAACTAAATTATTTAAATAGTAAAATGGTTTTGTAATACAATGGAAGCAAAGGTATAAAGGATTTTTCTTTTTAGGTTGGAATATCATTAAATGAGGGACCTCAAAGCTAAAGAAAAGACTTCTGATCCGAGATACCCAATTGATTACCTATTTTTAACCATTACAGTATTTTACCGACATAAAATATGAACAAAAGTGACTAATGTAGAAAATTCTCAGTCGTTTGCGGCCCCAAATAAGAAGCTAAAAGTAATGGCGTTTTTTAGACTCATCACAATTATAATGCCAGTGTCGATTCCTACTATAACATATGCCCCACATCCTTTCCTGCCCTTCCGCACTACCACTAGCGCCTTCCAGCGTTAGCACGAGACAAATGATAGAGCCGTGCTGGTCTATCATTTGTCTCCTTCAGGTGTCAAGTATGTTTCGTCAGATTATTATAATTTGAATTCATCGACACGTAAAGAAGAAAAGTGATATGAAGATTTTAATCTGAAACCACTGTAAATTACGATTTATACTCTCACTGCAATATTTTTCCTAATCGCAACATTGCTTTACGAATTTTATAGGAATTTGCTAAAAACTTTCTTTTCCATTATTTTATACTGTTGAGTTTATTAAAAAAATTATATGAAAATTACTATTGAAAACAATTGCTGAGAATTTTCTATCTATCGATGCTATAGAACAAAACCTCTTTTTATTCCGCCATTTTGTAACTGTTGCAAACAATAGGCTTTATATAATGAAACGCTTAAAATCCTTGCATTGTTTGAATTAGACCTATAACGGAAGGTTTCTGAATAAATACAGTTTGGGTATGTTAGTGAAAGAATTTAGAAATATTTTTAGTAGTATCAAAGGATTTATTACGCGTGTGTAAGGTCTTTTATGAAAATCACAATAGAGGATTAAATATTACACTTTTACCTACCATAATATCACGCCTGTGATCCCCAAAGGATTAGGCAGAAGAGTACCCAATCTAAGTACCTAATCAAGTACCTACCTAAAATCCACGGTGTCCTTCAATAGCACTTTTAGGATAATAGGATTCTTCCATTTTATTTTTGTATATAGTTTTTTTTTTTTTTTATTATTGTGTTTGGCAATATTATATTGCCTTAGTTTTAATACCAGTTCAGATTTGTTACAGTTTGTAAGACATTATAGAATTAACCCAGCTTTTATAGCTTTCTTTTTTTGTATAGATTCTTCCTTACTCTTTGTTTGTGAATGTGAGAACATTGTAAGTCGTATGTATATTTATACGTTTCTTCTTTTGTAGCACTAATTTTAGTTAGGACTTCCCCTTTGTTACCAGGCCTACGTTTTTCTCACATATCTAAGCATCGAAAAATTGTAACAATCTGTTTGTAAAACTATACCATATTTTAAAAGAGTAACCATGGAGTTTCTTGCCGGTTCTTCTCCATGGAATCGACCAACCCGAACCGAGCACCTGCTGTCGACGTTTTATAAGTGCCCTCATGGGCCTATGTGAAATAAAAACTTTTGATTTTGATTTTGATTTTGCACTTTACGTACCGGGGTCACGGTAATTCGTGAGTCCCGTGGTAAGTCTTTGGAAAATGTCCATCTCCACCAAAGGGAAAATTCCCGCAACAACCTGTCCTTGCCCGACTTAGCCTGACAGCCTGACCTAAGAATCGAACTTGCTGCACAAAAGCCTCTCCCAAACTGCACTACATACCTCTCCCTATCCTCTGCATTCCGAATTCAGTCATCATGAACACCATAAATCTACCTACTTAACATATGAGTAAAGAATGAAATTCAACCTTAACCATTAGACAAAAGGTGTAATTTAGGCCGTCAAACTGTTTAAACCTTACCTAAGCCTTAATTTATGACTGTGCAAAGTTCGAAGTTACAACCATACAGAGTTGTAAGTACTGAACGTATCACCACAGTTTAATCACCCGGTTTATATGGATTTCCTATATGAGGCTCGTAAATACGAGCGAGTTTCGTACTAAAATCTTGATGACGTCTTAGGATTGAAACGTTGTTCTGATGCTGGTATAAAGTTGTAGTGATTAGCGTTATGAAAAGATGGTATGATGAATGAGACCTTAGACGATACGATTGGTTCAGTGATCGACTGCTGCATGCGTATCGGAGGTTCGATTCTCGCACGGAACAAATACCTATTATTCAGACCTTTGTTGTTCAGGGGCTGGCAGTTTATGTATGTGAGTTTAAATGTTTGTAAACGCACCCACAATACAGGATAAATTCCTCGTGACGGGGCCCCCTGTAGAGGGCCAAAGCCTGCCGGGGTCGCGGGACTCTCGAATTACCGTGACCCCGTGATAGAAGGACTATTGAAGGACACCGTGGATTTTAGTCAGTACGAGTCTAACAGTCCCTCCCGCTGTGCCCTGGGTGGGACGACTCATGTAATGATTTTACCACGTAAAAAAAGCGTGGGGCAAAGTCAATTTTTTTCTACAAAGTTACGTTGTTATTGTGTCAATCGATAAGTAAAAATAGAAATATAGTCTAGGGTAAGCTGTCCCAGATCCTCTGGGTCTATCATTATTTCACAGACACTTTTAGAAACCGCTGAAGCTTGATAGTGGAGTATTAAAATACACAGAATATATTATAGTCAAGAGAGTAAAGGTGTTTGTAAAAGCACGGGTATTTTTTCTGCAATTTAACTCTCAAAATAACTTAAAGACAATCAAGCAAATAAAAACCAAATTACGGAAAGTAAAAACAAAATACCACCAGCAGTCCGAAAAAAACACAAACAAATGCAATCTAACTTCCTTATTGTTTCCAGCAAAATGCTCCTTCAAAACAACTCCATTGTCCCATTCCATACTTCCTAAACAATTAAGCCTGTTTCACCAAAAACTTTGATGAACTTGCCGACCCACTTATACAACGAAGAGATTCTTAGATAACGTTATCATTCCCGTAAATCTTCACTCGCCTTTTGCCAGTCATTGCGTAAAATACGCTGTCATTCCTCAAATCCTTTATCTAAGGGGCTTAATGTGCCCGCATCCTTACAGCCCTCAGTGGCATCACTTTTGTTAGCTCTTATTCCACAACTCTGAACTTCTTTACTTTTCAATTCGTGGTCGTTAATGAGTTAGCTTAATCTGAAACGTGGTCTTATTTCTGTTTTATGTTTTAGTGTCGATTAGATGGGAAATTACTTTTCGCAGTAAGTTTGGCTATTGCGGGCTAGATATCTTATTTAAGTTGTGGTGGTAATTAACAATTAATTACGTATTAAATTAGTTTCAGCTATATACAGGGTTTCTTTATACCCTGTATATTGATCACCGCTGGATTCTAGGAATTTTGTATTGTATAACGGGATGGACTGGCTGTTTATAAAATGTGTAGAGAAGCTGATTTATTTCCATTCCAAGAGCTTGAATCAAATATACGAGTATACTTAGAAGAGCTCGTGGTTAAGAAATAACAATGGTACTGGTTGCTTGGTTCGGTCGGTGGATGGGTGAACATCATTACATACCGAGTCTCTCCGCGGCTCAGAAAGTACATTAAGCCTTTTGACAGTAGTTACAGGTAGTCAGTGTTGAAAAAGTCTGACAGTCTACCAAGAGGTATTGTCTTACCTAGACTATCTAGGCACCTCCATGTAAAACACTAAGTTCTGTTAGACTGGAAATCGATACCAACATGTTAGGAAAAGATAAGGCAATTTTAATTTTTTTGACTTGCTGACATCATCAAATAAGTCCGAGTTTTAGCCGTTAGTGGCGCTATAAGCGCATAACGTAAACAACGTCAAGTGTAGCTTCGAGTGTTTAGTGTATGTCAAGTTAACCATACAGTAAATTGACATTATGCGCTGGGAGCGCCATCTGAGCCGAGCTTGGCATGAAACTTCCCATTGCCCTTTAAGTTCAAGGTCAATATTCCAAGGTCACGATTACCTTTACAGACGGTCCCGCTAAAAGCGAGTTACGAGTAGATGAGATGAGTTCTAGAATCATTTGATGAAATCATTGTAATAGTCGTCTGTCCTTTTATGTGCCCACATTACACAGTGTAGATTATGGAACACTGACTTCGCGCAAGTGTTGATTATAACCCTTAATTAAGTAACGAATGTCAATGTGCACCTCAGTTGTAATAACATCATTACGCGGTCACCAATTCGCCTGCCAACTGCTGTGATTATGACAATATTCACCAGGAATGTTTGGTCGTAACGACCTATAGACCAATTTCGGCATCCGACGGGTTGATCATTTTGATGATTATGGGCTAGAACCAGGCTAACACAATGCTCAGCCGAGACATGTGTGATTTGATCTACAGAAACATTGATCATTTTGAAGTAATTACAGGTAGAACAGTAGCAAGTGAAGTAGAAATTACGTATTTTCCTACTACTCCACTTGCTTCATTTTCTCGGCGCTTTTCTGCTGGTCGCCAATGTTGATTCTGGCTTTTAGAATAGTGATTTAATTATTTTTTTAAAAAACGTTGCCCCACCCTAGGAATTTCTCCTGCGTCGTGGGTGTGTTTACAAATATAGAAACTCACATACACAAACACCCAGACCCGGAACAATTACTTGTAGGTCATATAAATATTTGTTCCGGGCGGGAATCGAACCCGCGACACGCAGCGCTGCAGTCCAATCGCTTAGCCACTGCGCTAACCGTGCCGTCAATATTAGTGGTGAATATTCCACCACTAATATTGACGGCACGGTTATACCCAATAAAATTAAATTTAGTCTTTCATAATTATGCTATTAGAAAAAACTTTAGTGATCGTCGATATCTCCAAAACAAGTTGGTTTGGACCCCTTGTTGTCGGGATCAAAATTGTTGCAAACCAGGTCTAGTATCACTCAAGGAGTGCACCTATTTACAAATCACCCTGTATATACCTATATGAGGAACATTATGAAATAGCGTTTGTACAAACATTTTGTCCCTACAAACTATTTGAAACGTTTACACTCAGTGTAGCAACGTCACCTGCATTCCCCAACATAATTTCGAGATACTGTCATAGTTTCCATGTCTACGTTAAGAGAGGGTAGGTACACATCAGGCGCGCACGATTTTGTAACACGCGTTTAAAAGACCGTTAGGTCCGATCCATCCAAACACGCGCTTCCAGACACCTGCGCGTTAAGCGGGCTACACACGGCACAAATCTTTCAGTCACGCCGCACCCACTCGCACATGGCGTCATGTGAAAGCAATGGTTCGGGGTGACTCGGGCTAGCGTGTCGAAGAGCGTGCTTGTCGAAGTGTGAGCGCATGCCGGTTGTGGCGTGCCTTGTGAGAAGCTAGCCTTTTTGTCGTATATTTCAAGATTTTGATTAGACGAGTAGTGTGTTAATTTTGCTGACGCTTGTGCAATGCCGGTTGAAATTATTTTATTTTCAACTTTATCACAAAAGTAGAAGGATCACATTCAAATGATCTGCTGGTGTATGTACAACAGCAACGCACGTCAAATGTAACGCCGAATACCTAGTGTGTACTAACTCTAAATCTAGGTGAGATGTGTCCTGAAATTGAAATACTTCAAGCATGCAGTATGCCACGTGTATCGCATTGACTGAAAACAACTATGTCTGAAATGTGAGCAGAAATCTCGCTTTACAGAACTCCTTTAAATTAATAATGTGTGCACAATATAGCTATTTAAAGGTATAACATTAATGAATGAATAAGGTTTTGAAACTCCATTCCAAAATCTCATTCTTTCATCATCTACTAAGACCATGTAAAAAGTTTGACAAAAAAGTACATACAGAACATGATATTTATAAACCCCGAAGCCAAAGATACGCCTAGAACATTCTCGAGTTATGTTTTTAACTCCCGTAGGCGTACCTTTTACAAGTCCAGACTCCGTGACGGCTACTGAGATATTCCTGACCCAGTTACACTTTTTCCGACTTCACCAGGTTGGTCTGTGGATGGGTGACCATTTATCATAGATAGTCATAGTTTCCTTCTTACCTCGAAAAGCAGGTAAAGCCGTAGGTCTCGGCTGTCATTATTATATCTTTGACAGTCGTTCACAGTCAGAAACTCGAAAGTTTGATAACCAGTCTTTCCAAGGAGTATCGCATTACCCAGTTACTGGGTTGTTGAGGTCAGATAGGCAAGTCGCTCCATGTAAAATACTGATATCCAGCTGCATCTGGTTTGACTGAAACCTGACCCCAATATAGTTGGGAATGAGTTAGGCAGATTATGATTGATGCTTTCAACATACTTATTGCCCTTTGTTTACTTAAAATACAATTTTAACATTTCCGAAGCAAAACTTTTAGTGACGGGGCCCCCTGTAGAGGGCCAAAGCCTGCCGGGGTCGCGGGACTCACGAATTACCGTTTCGAATTACATTGACCCCGGTACGTATTATTGAAGGACACCGTGGATTTTAGTCAGTCAAGTCTGACAGCCCTGGGTGGGCGGACTCATTTGATGATTTTACCAAGATAAAAAAAGCAAAACTTTAAGAATTTTCATTTAAAAAGCTTTACTCGCAGCATCTTTCGATTTTAGTAATAAAATAAGCGTCGTATTTAAATAACGTCTTCTTAGAACTTTATGAAACGCTCGGTTCTTACATTATTATGTAGAAGAACATCCTAACCTACTTGGAACACCATTCATCTATATGATAATCTTATAAACTATTTGTATGAAAATGTCCTAAGAATACGATTTGCACTTGAATGATTCACTTGGAATTATTTAAGTACAAATTGTTTTCCTAATTTACTTTCTCAAGAAAAACTCATTCTTCTATAGATCAGAAATATACCTACAATATAACATATGAAGAAAAAATTGGTGCAGTGAAAATTCTAACTTCTAACTCAACGCAATCAAAAGATACGCATTTAAACCGCATCTCGTAGGACGTAATCAAACCCAGAACTAGAAAAATTAAAAATAAATTAATAAATAAATATTCTACAACTATCACACAACGCCATCTAGTCCCAAGCTAAGCAGAGCTTGTGTTATGGGTACTAGACAACTGATAAACATACTTATATATTTCTAAATACATACATATAATAGATAAATTACACCCAGACACAGAACAAATGATCGTGCTCATCACACAAACATTTGTCCTGGGTGGGAATCGAACCCACGACCTCCGGCATAGCAGTCAGGGTCACCAACCACTAGACCAACAGTCCTGTCATAAAAAATGTCCTAGACCTATACAAATTGGACAGAATCAAGAACTCTCAGTACAAATCAAGGAAAAGATCCAAATATTGGTAATTTATTATTAAATCCCAGAAAAAGCTATTCAAACATATGTATTTGTTGTTCATTTCGTGAAAAAGTTTTTTATTTCACCCATTTTAGCTCAAATATTCAACGTAAATTCTTGTCAAATACGTAATCCGTAGCACCGGTAATAACAATCTTTCAAGTATATAAAAACAAAAATGTAATAACGAAGAACATAAAAAGAATCATCAAAATCGGTTCACACATAATAAAAATAAACGAACCTTTTATTTTTATTATGTGTGAACCGATATAGTTTTAATTTTAGTTGCTGTCAATGACAAGGCTTGAACATTATATAAATATTATGAATTAACTTTTGCCCGTGACTTCACCCGCGTGGTTGTCGAAAATAATCCATAACAGGATTAAAGGCATCATAATATGTGTTAATTCAGGTCATAAACTGCCCGCGTGCCAATTTTTTTCCAAATCTGTTTCCCGGGGTTGCGGGACTCACAAATTACCGTGACCCCGGTACGTAAAGTGCTATTGAACGACACCGTGGATTTTAGTCAGTCAAGTCTGACAGTTCCTCCCGCCCTGCCCTAGGTGGGAGGACTCATTTGATGATTTTACCAGGATAAAAAAAAAATAAAAAAATCTGTTTCGCCGTTTCTGCGTAAAATTATAGCAAACACCCATGTACATTTTCACGTTTACAGCAGTAAGAAGTAAAATAATTCCTCTCCACACTGATAAGTTTCTTAAACAAATTAGTGAAGCACTATCAAAATATTAAACTAACACAATTAAAACCTCATTTCTAAGTAAGACTATTTGAAAGCACTATTCAATTACCATTATACAGCTTTCCTGTACCAGCTGCTTCAGTATTTGTTCTAATAAGCACTTACACCTCCAAGCAGAGAACTATGCGACGGACTTTTAGCCAAAGTTAATACTGCGTTCGTAAAACGAAAATTATGTCTTCTTGCGTAGAGATATGGTTTATTATTGTGTTAGCGGCTGGCAAAGTTGGGTGGTGTTGAGTCAACTTAGACAAATGTTTGTTGAGGAGTTTCTGCACCTGTGCTCGTGTTATATGTCTCTGTCGGAAGATTTCTGCGAGCTGCTCTGACAATGATCGAAGGTATCACGGCTTTGACCTGATGTCTTTCTGTTAAGCAGTCCAATCGTGCTTGTGCCAGATTTTATTCACGTAGGTTGAGGCCGAGACTATTTATTTTTTATTTCCAATAAGTAATAGGGCTTTTTTATCATGGTACTCGTAAAATCATCAAATGAGTCCTCTCACCCCTTCATGTCACACTTGTACTGACTGAAATTCACGGTTATTCTTAATAGCCCTTTACGTTTCAGGGTCAAGGTTACCTGGTGAGACAGTCCCGCGACCCCGGAAGTGCTAAGTTGTCGCAGGCAAAGCCTAGTGAAATTATAAATTCAATTTTCGATTAATTGACTAATTATATGTAGTACTAGCTTCCGCCCGCGACTCCGTCCGCGCGGATGTCGGTCTTCGCGTGGATGGTTTATTTCTCCATTTTGAGTAACTTTGACAATGACATCTTATAAATATTACGGCGCTGAATCCACTGCGGGTAATGCAACGTGTGTTCGCGGTTCTACAGAACAACGTCTATGAATAAAACTTTGTTTATGAAAAATAAGACGTATTTGTCCAGGATAAAAAGTATCCTATTTTATGCCCAGGATAATAAGGTATAATTATACCAAGTTTCATCGAAATTGAACCGTTAGTTTTCACGTGATGCCTGCATATACAGACAGACAGGCAAAAAATTTTTTAATCACATATTTGGGTTTGGTATCGATCCAGCAACACCCCCTGCTATTTATTTTTTCAATGTACAGAATTGACCCTTCTACAGAGTTATTATATGTATAGATTTTAAGTTAAAGTGCTTTTAACTTAATTTTGTCAAAAAAAAAGGTTGTTTTCACCGAATTCTTTTAAACATTTGAAAGCATCCAGCCAACATTTTAATAAAATACAATTGACTTAGCCGAGACATCCTTAGCAATACATAAGTATGCAACCACTATATTTCGTGAACATTTACGAAGGGAAAATGTGGTGTAAATCTGTGAAAATCCTTCGGGTAGACGGCCCAAGACGCTCAAATAGGATCAGGTCAGGCTTTGTAAGGACGGCTTATCGGCAGCTGGGCTCCATGCATATTAAAACCACCTGCAGAACCAAGTTGAGCCAGAGAGAATATTCTATTAGTTTGAAAAGAACCGCAGACGACGCGACGGAGCGAGCGGGTGAATTTTTTTTTTCTCATGTCTGGACAATATTCCTGTATACTCGCTTTACTATAGTAGATTTTGACGGTGACTTCCCTAAGAAAGGTAAGGAAAGGTAGAAATAATAGTAGATTACACACCAAGGGGATAAAGTAGTGTCTTACGTCATGGACATCTTGAAGCCCGAGCATCACAGGAGGCTCAAGAGCTAATTCCCGAGCGAAGCGAGGTCTTTGTTTCTCTATTTACCGGTGCCTTAGGTTTGCATGACACAATTTGATATTTACGAGCAGGTAGTGTGAAAAAATAGTTTTTACTTCCTTAATCTTGCTTTTCAGTAAGAAAATATAACAAATAGACAGATTTACTTTCACATTTATAAATTGGCTTACACTAATACATTTGATAAAATTATAACTTCATAATATCTTTTTTCAAATCAGCCTACGATATTGTAATAAAATTCTAAGTAGCTCTTTCTAAACCCTGCAAATATTTCTCAGAAATATTTTAAAATTTCTCAGCAAATTTAAAATTTTCCAGATCGCTCCCTTTATAAAGAGGAATCCAGAAAGTGCCTCTTTATATGCTAAGTGATGGAACGCAACAGCAATACGACTGCGCTTCTATATGCACACGACTTCATACATACACCTTGAATAATAAATGTAAAGGTATTATCACACTAACATGTAAATATTGTAGATCAGATCCACGTCAGCACAATAAGTTATGGGAGCTCGGAACTAAATAATAACTACCGCAGAGATCCATTTCTTTGTATGTTTAAAAAATTGCTCCACACTAGGAATTTCTCCTGAGTCGTGGGTTCGTTTGCAAACCTAGAAAACTCACATACCCAAAAACCCAGACCCGGAACACCTACTGGCAGGTCTCACAAATAATTTGTTTAGGATCGAACCCGGGACACGTTACGCAGCTGTAGATTAGTCAGTCACTGCGCTAACCATGCTGGTTAATAGAAGACTATACATATTTTAAGCCGTTCGTTCTGTTAGTCATTTGTAGATTTATGGCAGCGAGTATTTTTATTAGTTCAGATATTCAACAAAATCTTCATAATAAATAAATAGTCCACAACTATCACACAACGCCATCTAGTCCCAAGCTAAGCAGAGCTTGTGTTATGGGTACTAGACAACTGATAAACATACTTATATCTTTCTAAATACATACTTATTATAGATGAAATACACCCAGACACAGAACAAATGATCGTGCTCATCACACAAACATTTGTCCTGGGTGGGAATCGAACCCACGACCTCCGGCATAGCAGTCAGGGTCACTAACCACTAGACCAACAGGCCTGACAAAACTTACTATAATTTTCATCATTAAAATCTGCCATCCAAATAAACAACAACGGATTCATACGGACAACGTCACGGGATACTCAATATTTATTGTTGTGTACTAAAACCTTCTCCGGAATGTAACAAACACTTTTTAGAAAACCGCATCAAGACTGGTTCAGCCAAACTTGAAATAATCGCGGACAAACATATATACAGACATACAGGTCGAACTGAGAACCTTCTTTTTTTGAAGTCGGTTAAATCAGATTCAAAGATCTTGCAAATGAAGCATCTAGGTAACTTATATTATATAATAATGACAAATAATTTCTATTAATTAGATATCGTATCATGTATTGACCTTAAACTTGCATAGACCTTGTTTATCAGCAAAAGATAACGGGGTCAACGAGCGGTTATCAATACCTAGTTTCACATTGGCATATTACTGATTATATGAGAAATGTAATAATCAAGTTATGATTTTACTTGTGACTACAAAACTTATCTTTGTTTGTTGCTGCAATTTTTAACGAAAGATTCATCTTGATCTGACGGCGAGTAATAGATAACTCGTGAACCGGCCAAGAACCAGGGGCTCTACTTTTTAGTCCGTCAACGAAAACACAGTACCGTACGAAAGTAACTCGAAACTATTGAGTGAACCCTATTAGTTCTGTATTCATAAGTTTTGACATCAAACTGGGGAGTTGGGACAATTGTAAATTCATATTGTCAAAAATGTTTAGTTCGTATCACTAACTAGTATTTTGTCCGTAAAAGATCAAGAATGAGAAATGACCCAAAAAAGGGTTTCAGGCTTAGAAAGTAGTCCAGGCTCGAGTCGACGGCGAGTCGTGTTCATACGCCTCAAGGAACTGTCAGGACACTGACGTGGTCCTTTTAACGCCAAATGACTGCCTGTCTTAACAGGGTACCGCAGCCCTGGAACGCAAAGGGCAACCAAAGAAACAGGGTAGTTTTTAATCAGTCTCACAGTCTCTTCCGCTTCACAAAGGTCGGGAGGATTCTTTGATACACCATAAAAAAAATCGAAAAAAAGAATGTAGATTGTACAGGTTTTGGTGTGTTATAAATTATACATGGTCACCCGTCTACTGACTGACTTCGGCAAGCATTGCTTGACCTTGAACATCATCTCACGTGGTTTTTATTATGTAATTAATCAAAGTTTTGATTAATTATGAACGCAGCCTCTTATCAACTTTAATGTTCATTCATGCCTGAAAATCAAAATCATAAACCATGGGAAAAAAAATGTAAACATTTATACCTATAAGCCAAATAAAACGAAACTGATAAGTTTTATAAAAAATCTATTTGATACTAAGATTTGCGCATTGGCCTCAAAGCCTATGAAAATGATTTAATGATGTGATGTTAACCCTAAAGTATAAGCAATTAAGATTAAATTCCATTGTCATACGAATCAGTCTTATAATTAGGCTGCTTTGGGTTGTGTGGCCGCTTTCATTTCGTTCATCTGAAAAAGAAAACAACACGTAAGACGTCTGATAGGGGAGAATGGAAAAAGAAAACGCGTTACGCCTCAAGTAAATTGGGAAAAGGGCAAGAAGATGATGATGATTAATAGGAAAAAGAACTTTATAAAGTATGACATTGACGGGAATTCGACTGAAATGCTATGACCAAAAGCCTGTTTTCTCAAAGGTTTTCGTCATGACTTTGATTGGTTTTCTATAAGGACATGCATATAGAAAATATTTTTTAGGACTTCAGGGCCTCAAATGGCTAGACATAAAACTTTGGTCCCGGGACTGTACGATATATCGTGACCCCGGAACGTAAAGGGCTATAGAAGGACACCGTGGATTTTAGTCAGTACGAGTTTGACAGTCCCTCCCGCTCTGCCCTGGGGCGGAGGACTCACGTGATGATTTTACCACGTAAAAAAAGAATTTAAAAAAGACATAAAACTTTGACTACACAAACACGAATCTAGCCAGTCGCAAGAAACTTAACTCATAATTTGTTCTTGGTTTAGTTCATAATTTTGCCATAGAATTAAGGCTCGACGGCACGTTTGGCGCAGTGGCTGAGCAATTGGACTCCTGCGCTATTTCTCGCGGTTTCGATTCCCTCACAGAACAAATATTTGTATGATCTGCAAGTAGTTGTTTCGGGTCTGGGTGTTTGTGTGTGTGAGTTTCTATGTTTGTAAACGCACCCACGATACAGGAGAAATTCCTAGTGTGGGGCAACGTTTTATATAAAAAAGTCATTGAAATAATCATCTTTGGGCAGATCCCCTTTTTTCTATCTTTATTTTAGGATATGCAGTCAGGCTATGTAACGGCTTATATACAAACAACTTAAGAGTAGACGGTAGTCCCGAGGAATTTAAAAATATTTATTTTGATGAAACTGTTGCCATCGCGATGTGCCTACCACCAAGGCGGTTTGTGTGCGAAAGGGGGAACTGCAGCTCATGCTGATTTTGTCTACAAAATCGTTCACCAAAAGGCATTTCGTATTCCGCTGTTTTCTTGTTCAAAACTGGACTGATCTAAATACATTTGATATTAAAATTTAGAGAACAAATATATCTATGCTTCTATTGTATATCTTTTTTGTTAAAAACTTATTGAATTTTTCTGAGAAGCGTCTGAATATGAACGCTGAACGTTAAATGCTAAAGAACGGACCATGTTTTTGTGTTTTTGGTCTGCCATATTTTCTTTACTGATTATGTTTTGGATAAGAAGAAAATGAAAGGAGCATGTAGTAATAAGGATTTAATTATTCAGAAAAAAATCTTTGCTCTACTACTATCCACGATGAAAACAGCGGAATACGTTTGTATGGAGAAAGCCCGGTGGAGTTACTAAAGAATATTTTTTCTTACCGTCTTGCTGACGTTGTCGACAAATTCATTGAAATTCTTCTTGATGACATCGGGGTCGAAGGCTTGAGACACTTGGCTGTTCACTGTCTTTCCAAATTCTTGGATCTGCTTCTGCATGGTCTCGAGGTAGTTTTTGCTGTCAGCCGGGGGGGCGTCGCGTTTCACGAAAGCTTGGGCCTGAGGAAGATAGAAAATTTATGAGGATGTGGCCTAGCTAGATTGATATTAAAAGGGCGAAACAAAAAGTTTCGCTACAGTTCCATCCACAAGGTATTAGACTATAATTTTCCCTAAGACACAGGCCTCGTCTCTGTGAGTTGGATTGGACCATAGGCCAATTCTGGGTAGATAGATGTCACATGTCTTCGAATTTTTAGCTCTAGGACATGCCGGTTTTCTCACGATGTTTTCCTTCACCATTTTGAGAGAAGTGGTGATGAAATAACACAAAGTAATGTGCCTGGCTAGATTCGAAACCACGACCTGCTACTCGTAAGTCGGGGTCTCCTACTTTTCTGCACAAGGAATAATAACTTGTAGAAGTACTGTAGTTGCTTATTCCAAAGAGTAAATCCCAAAACAAAAAAAAATGGAAAGTGTAGGGCAGACACCCTACACTTTCCATTTTTTTTTGTTCTGGCATTTACTCTACTTCTTCATACTTTTCATCCCGTACTTTAGTGGACATTTTAAGGAAAATCAGAAGCTTTTAGAAACAGGATCCGTGCGTTGTCTGCCATTAAATAAGAAACATTGTTAGAACTACTAAAAGTTCAAAAAGGATATCCGCGTAACTTAATTTTTTCGGCTGATACGTCAGCCAGTACAGCAACATACCTACATAGAAGTTAATTCTAAAGTTAATCTACTGTTAACAAAGGAAAGTTTAGGCCCGTATTCGCCTCCCCTAAACAAAGGCTGCATTTAAAAAAAAACAATGTCATAAAAAAAGTTGAAAAATTTAAATAAAACTTACGCTGACAAGGCACACGGCCAGAAGGACGATCAATAACTTGTTCATAGTGAAATATTATTATTAGGCACGTCTTTACGATACAACAACAGAATGCACACTGAATTCCTGACTGCAGAAATTCTCTTTATCTTGATGCCGACCGGGAGGCGATGCATGTACCTACTTGTTATCATAACGACCCCGGGTCGTTTGTCCTAGCTAATTAACAAATGAGTTTGTAACAAACAGTAATTTGCTAGAGACTTCGGACTTGCCTTACTTCGAAATTGAATCCTGTAGTTAATGAAGGGAAATTTAGAGTAACAAATTAGCAGCGTGTATGCCGTACGGCATAATAAACAAACTTTTAAGTCGATTTCGTACGTATGAGCACGGTATATAATAGGTCAAAAAAATCCGAGAAATTCATCTTGTTACTTTTTCACATAAAAAAATATTTTTGATTGGACTACAGCGTGTCGCAGGTTCTATTTCCGCACGAAACAAATACTTATATGACCTACTAGTAGTACTTTCGGGTCTGGGTGTTTATGTATGTGAGTTTCTATGTTTGTAAACCCCCCGCGACACAGAAAAAAATCCTAGTGTGTGAGGCAACTTTTTTAAAGAAAAGAATTTGATACAATTTGAATAACTAATAGTTAACTAACTGTCCGACCATGGACCATGCCCGGGTCGACGGCGCGTTGTGTTCCACGCGCGCCTCAAGGAGTGTCAGCATAGTGATGGGGCCTGTAGAGGGCCAAAGCCTGCCGAGGTCGCGGGACTCACAAATTACCGTAGCCCCGGTACATAACGGGCTATTGAAGGACACCGTGGATTTTAGTCAGTCAAGTCTGACAGTTCCTCCCGCCCTGCCCTGGGTGGGAGGACTCATTTGATGATTTTACCACTAAAAAAAAAGAAAGTGCAACGTTGCTGTGGAATAATTACCAAATTTTACGCGGGCAACGCCAAGGGCATAACCTAGTTTACGACATGATATTTACAATGTACTGCAGCATTATCTATTTCTCGCTGTTCTGATAAATTCAATTGAGCGACAGATGTTGATTTCAGTTTTTCTGAATTTTAAACCATTTTTTAAACGTAACTGGGGGCAACTTCTAATTCCTCCCTTGTCTTGGGTGCATTTAAAAATATTTAAAACCACAGGTACTAACCGTCAGACCGAGACTGGAACTACCTGTAGGTGAAATATGTGTTCTGTGCGAGAATCGAACCCGCAATACGCAGCGCATCAGTCAATCGATCAGCCACAGCGCCCACTGTTCCGTCAGAATGTTGTCATTGAATCGTTTAATCGTGTAGGAAAAAAAATTACATGAATTTTTTCCAGAACCCACCGAGTCCCATCCCATAACCCATCTGCGCTTTTAGTTTTTCCATTACCTATATATACGTAATAGGTAGGGAGTCCGTGTCTACTCAGTAAGACAGCGCTGCATGGCGCAATTCCTTCCGGCGGTTGGCGATTGTGAAATAAAGCAGCAGCGTTTTGCGTCCGGGAGGAAAAAGTCCCATTGGGCAAACCAGAGCCGTTCCGGCTACAGTGCGTGGCAATGGCTGCGTGGTGAACAGTCGACACGATGAAATATACAAAATAGGCACGTACACAGCATCAATACATTGCAAATTTAATTAGTCCGTCAGTAAGAGTTTTGAAAAATAATGGATACGCATTTCTTCTTTTAAAGCATATTTACAAAGACCTTAAACGCATCTAAATTAGAGAAAGGGGGCTCGTGACGTCAGAACCAAGTAAAAACTGTACTTGCTAGTGACGTATTTTAAAAGTGTCATAATAATATATTCGTCTATTATGGTTTACACTACAAAAAAAAAAATACGTGTCAAATAGTTTTTGAAAATCTGACTGGCGGAGACATTCGATTTTTTTCCGTCAATTACCCTATTTAGGTATTTGACTGTATTTAACACTCAAGAATAATGTATAGTTCATATGACCTGGGTGGACCTATTTGATGATTTCACCACGATAAAAAAGTTATTAAAAAAAAAAACGACGGGTTGCACTCTGGGAGTGCCGGCAGAAGTGAAAACTTGAATAGTAATTGTTGGAAATATCTTGTGAACAGATTTTAGTAAAACTCGCAAAAATGGTTGACTTTTTATTTCAATAATTTTCCAATGTGACGTA
The DNA here is from genome assembly GCA_943136025.2 of Agrotis puta. NCBI lineage: Eukaryota > Metazoa > Arthropoda > Insecta > Lepidoptera > Noctuidae > Agrotis > Agrotis puta. The sequence continues at coordinate 12,855,791 of OW964172.2, forward strand.
CATCTTTTATAAACAATGTTACCTAGCAACGAATGTCACACGAACATTCACGCAAGCGCCCTGCGCCGTCCTACGCTTTTTCGGTCAGGGTCACGTGTCCTGACGCGAGTTTAAGATTTTATACCCATTACAGAAAAAGTGCTCAACGCCGCTAAAGAAGTTTTCACTTCAAAAAACGTTGTTCCACTGTACACTGTATCGTGGGTGCGTTTACAAACATAGAAACTCACATACACAAACACCCGGAACAACTACTTGTAGGTCAGCAAATATTTGTTCCGTGCGGGAATCGAACCCGCGACACGCAGCGCAGCAGTGCAATCGCTTAGCCACTGCGCTAACCGTACCGTCAAGTTTGGAACTTGTCAGTCAATAGATTGGACATGGGTCCGATTACGTATCATGATAATGTTGACTATAGGCTCGCCCACATCACAGGGAACTTAGACACCGGGGTCATGGAACTGTCTTAAAAAGGCATCGTGGCTTTAGAACGCAAAGGGCATGAAGCTAAAATTACATGACTATTTTGGATTTTAAGCGCAGACTCTGTGGAAATGTTGAAATATTTAAAAATCTACATAAAATGTATGAGAATGAATAAATTAATAACACAAAAGCAAATAATTAAGTAGGCGTAAAAATTCTTTATTTAATTTAGATTTCTGAAAAATAGAAAAAAAAACAGATTTGTTTGATTTTTAAATTTATTTGAGGTATTTCATGAAGTCATAAAAATCAGTCTTAAACATAGGATTAGGCTGCTGGCTGAGCAGCGGGCTGGGCTGCTGGCTGGGCTGCTCCTTCTTGTGGTTTTACCAAACTGTCAACCTGAAAAAGAAAGAAAAATCAGTATCTATTCATCAATTTCGAGTAGGGACAACTGCCGGTCGCGGGACTGTACGAATTATCGTGACCCCGGAACGTAAAGGGCTATTGAAGGACACCGTGGATTTTAGTCAGTACGAGTCTGACAGTCCCTCCCGCTCTGCCCTGGGTGGACTCATTTGATGATTTTACCACGATAAAAAAAAAGGGACAACTGTCCAATCGTGTTGGCAATAATGCAAATAAACCAAAAACTATTGCCAACAAGATTATGAATAATCTTCTGTCCGTAAGTGAAATAGAGGAATAAACGCCCGAAACTTCGGCCGATATTACAGGTTTCGTGCTAAGATAGTAATAGTAGTACCTCAGACTCGGAAAAACTACCTGTATGTCCTACAAATATTTGTTCCCTGTGGAAATCAGCAACTTATCTCTTAACCCCTGCATCAACTGGCCTTCGGATTAAATTAAAAATAGAAGTAAGAAGAGAGTTACAAATATCTATTCACCCACCTTTTTTTTTCAATTTAATATCGCAGTTCGACCTAAACTGTGTGCTGTTAATTTTTCGCTCCACTACGATTTTTTCCTGTATCGTGGGTGCGCTTACAAAATATTTAAATTATCACATAAAAACGCTCACATGCGGGAAAACTACTTAAAGATCATGCAAATATTTGCTCCCTGCGGGAATCGATCTCGCGACACGAAGCGCAGCAGTCCAATCGCTCAGCCACTGTGGCAACCGTGCCGTCAAACCGTCAAAACAAACTGGTCAGGACAGTAGAATGCCTAAGCCACTTCGTATACAAGGTGACGCAAGTCTCTGATACCTTACTACATTGGTATCCAGGCGACTATGGCAATGCAATCCATAGATGTTCGTAGACAGGCACGCGTCAATGGATACCAAAGTCGTAATGTATCGGAGACTTGCGTCGCCTCGTTTACGAAGGGGCTCAAACGTAAGGCCTCCAGGCATATACGGATACATGATATACATCCATCCCCAATTCAAAATCCAAACTTTCGTATTTATACTGAAAACACTTACGGCTTTGCTAGCTGTGTCAATGGCTTTATCGATATTCTTCTTAATTTCATCCAGGTCAATAACAGTTGAAGTTTGGTTTATGACTGTGTTGGCAAATTGATTAAGCGAGTTTTTAAAGGCTTCTAGTTGTGCCTGTAAGTCTGCAGTTGATGGGACATCGCGTTTCACGAAAGCCTGAGCCTGTGTGAAAAACAAAAAATATTACATGTTATGGAAAAAATCGATATCGGCCAGTTAATATCAACAATAAATTTGCAAAGCATGAAACATCTCAGATTTTTAGTATGTCCCTTGGACCTATTAGGGCTATGTAGATATACCCAAGTTCTCCCAAAATGTTGCAGATTTTTTTTATACACAAGAACTGTTTCAGATTCTGCTCTCAGAGTCTTCTAATCAGTATGTATATGTAAAAAAATGGACTTGATAGTTGGTACGAAATGGTGTTCGCACACGTTTGTGATAAAATTTAAATTAAAAAAAAACACATTAAAGTTAAAATAATCAGCTTTGTAACTTTTACGAAAGTTTATTGGCCTTAAATAAATAATTTATGAAATACATGACCTTAAATATTGAAAAGCGACCTTTAAAAAGGTTGTTCTACACAATCTAAATCAATTTCTCAGTTAAACTACTTTCTTGCCGTTAAAATTAATAAAAAAAAATACTCACACTGACAAGGCACATGGCCAAAAGGACAATCAACAGTTGCTTGTTCATGGTGGATTGTATGTCTTTACAACTCAACAACACAATGGTAACTGAGCTTTCATTATCCACCATTCCCCTTTATCGTAACGCCTGGACCGAATGTTTAGACAGCTTATCGTAATGACCCCGGGTCGATATATTTTTGGCAATTACTAGAAAATTAAGCAAACATTCATTCAGATAATAATTACCAAAGAGTTCAGACGATTCTAAAGAAAACTGGCGTCGTATTTTGTTTAAGGGTAGAAAGCTTTGATAAACAGCGAACTCGGCGTGGCGGGACGCTAGCGTGGCGGGTCCTTGACGTGCTTACTTTATGAGAAAATATATGTTACACAAATAAAAAGTTTGCTATTACTTTGAAAAATCGAAATCTTTTTTGTTACGGTAGTTTATTATTGATGCCTCGCTGCATGTCTGTCAAGAGTGAACCGGCGATGAGGACGAAAGATTATTATTATGATTTCTTCTTCTTTTTAGATTATCTATTATAAAGTATAGATTTAAAATATATAACAATGAAACAGTTAAAATGTTTGTCCATAACATAAAAAAATAGCTAATGCTGGTGATGACAAACTTTTTTGATGTGTATATGTCATCACATAAAACACGTGACACTAGCCTTGTTTATGATGTACCCTTAATTAGCTAAGAGAAAATTAATTATGTCATGTGTATCTAATAAACCCATTTTGTATTTCGTAAGTTTTAGAGGTCTGAGGTCTTTTTTTAGCGTGGTAAAATCATCAAATGAGTCCTTCCACCCAGGGCAAGCCAGGAGGGACTGTCAGACTTGGACTGACTAAAATCCACGATATCCTTCAATAGCCCTTTACGTTCCGGGGTCACGGTAGCTCGTTAGTATCGCGACCCCATGCTTTGTGCTGACACTCTTTGAGGCGCGCGTGGAACACTACGCGCCATTGCGTCGACCCGAAGCACACGCCACGCTAGCCACGACAAGCTCGCTGTTTGGCATTGTTTTACAAGAATAGATAGACGGAGTACTGTATGGTTCATCATAAAGCCTTTGTCAAACAGACTGGCGTGGCAAATGCGAAGCATGACGTTTTTATTTTTAATGTATGGAATTGTTTGAATCCAGTCACATAGAAACGCGATGCGATAGCGTGACAGAACTATCGCACTGACGTCTCGCTTCGGAAACGCTTCGCTTTCGCCGGTCTGTTTGACAAAGGCATAAATAACTAATTCCAACAAAACCTACCATTACATAACAGTATGTATCGTCCGTATCCCAATTCATTTTGAGGTCGGCGCACTATATTTCTTCTTTCATACAGCTCTTTTACTTTGTGGTTTCATCGTTTTTCCCTTTCTTTCTCAACTTTATAGATGAATAAGAAAATAATATATACAAAAAAATACTTTTCACAAAGAAAAAAAGGTTTAACACAGCCATGGAATTCCTTTGCAGTATTGGCCCTTATCAGCAACACAGCCGCGTAAAAATACAAAATGTTTTTTTAAAAGTTCAGGCGTTGACAAATAAATATCGCACCTTTAGAATAGAAGTGGCGTAATCAAAAATTCTAGTTTTTTGGGAAACGTTAAAAACGTTTTATTTATTAATTAAATACCGAGGGACGCGGGGTATGAGCGTGATTTGCGATTGTGTTTTTCTTTTTCTGAGCTAGAAGAGCCGGTTTATTTTTAATAAACTAATAGAATACATGTATAGAAGTCGTTCGATGCATAAAAGTCATTTTCTTAAATTTTTAGTCAGGCCACTTCAATTCTTATTTTCTATGGTCTCTATAATAATAATAGTAGAGATCAAAATTATTTTGACTCAACATCAGATCATTTCTGCCAAAAAAAGATATAGTATTTACCAAACTTGTGTGCAAATCTCTTAATCTTAGTCTTTGGTCAACTGGAGATCACTCAAAATGAACCCGCGATATCGCTCGACCCAATCATATTTTTTGAATGGGGTGAACCCACTGCCCAATTTTGTTATAAGTACAGTCACGAAATTAAACGGAATCTTTTAGTTCTGTAATTTCACATTTTATTGAGAACTAGCGGCCCGTCCCGGCTTCTCCTGGGACTCTTCTTCTCCGGTTGAATGTAGCTTTTTGATTATGAAAAAAAAAAAATAAGATCGTGACCCCGGTACGTAAAGGGCTATTGAAGGACACCTTGGATTTTAGTCAGCACGAGTCTGTCAATTCCTCCCGCTCTGCCCTTTTTTTATTATCGTGGTAAAATCATCAAATGAGTCCTCCCACCCAGGGCAGGGCGGGAGGGACTGAAATCCACGGTGTCCTTCAATAGCCCTTTACGTACCGGGGTCACGGTAGTCCGTTAGTCCCGCGACCCCCGCTCTGCCCTGGGTGGGAGGACTCGTGTGAATATTTTACTACGTAAAAAAAAATACGGCACGATAGTTTTTGACATTTATTACAAACATACACACAAAAATACAAATCTTTCCAGTTTATAATATTAGTGTAGATAAACTTCGACTGTTTCCACTGGTAGATAAACAATACTTATTTATTTTTATCTTTGTCCAGTACCTACTATAAATACGGAGATTATATTATTTAGTCGAATGAACCCGCGAACGGATCCAGTTGACCAAAAACTCTGTTTGATGAAACTAGTCTCGAAGTCAATAACAAGATCTGATGCTTCTTTTTTTGTTGGGAAAATGAGTCCTTTCGCCCTGTAGGAAGGAACTGAATTGATTGACGAAATAACCAATTTATTCCTTCAGTTTTCCTTTACGTTCCAGGGCCACGGTGCCCGTTTAGGACAGTCCCGCGACCCAATATTTAAACCTTACTGACATGGCAAGCTAAATGAAAGCTTTTCTAAAGTGTAGGGGTTGCAAGAGTAGGAAAATTGAAAAAAAAAATTAGAAATGTACTCGTATATTGAATATTTTATTCAACATTGATTCTTGTAAAGGATAAATGCAGCTAATACAGATTTGGTAGTAAAAAGATGTGGTTTTTTATTAGACAAATTAGGATATTAATTAATTATATTTTTCGTATAAGTAAGTCTTATTACTGGGGTTTTGTTGCTTCTGCTTCTGCTGCTGGTTTGAAACTAGACAACTGAAAAATTAACATAATACATTATTTTATTTACTAATGTTAACATTGATAGGTGTAATCAGTTTTTTTTTATATTATACTACATGTTACGTATAAAAACTAAAGAAAAAAGAGAGAAAATATATATTAGAGGTTTTTTTTTATAACTTTGCCCATCTGTATTGTGGGTGCATTTACAAACATTTAAACTCAAATTAAACAGAAACAACCAGACCCGGAATATTTTTTGTTGATCATACAAATATTTGTTCCGTGCGGGAATTGAACCCGCAATACGAATAACTGCAGCCAATCATGTTGTTCACTATCAAACGGTCCTTTAAAATACGTCTAACCAAAAATCTAAAATATTTTTGTGAATAAAATCTCTTACCATTTTGGTAGCAGATTCGACGAATCCATTGATGTTCTTCTTGATTGTGTCGGGGTCAAAAGCCTTGGCAGCCCCGTCTTTGATATCGGTCCCTATTTCTCCAAGCTTCTTGGTCATCGCATCGATATGCGACTGTACATCTGAAGTTGATGGAGCATCGCGTTTCACGAAAGCATGCGTCTGTGTGGACAAAAGAGACATTAAACAAACATCTTAAATTTTTATTTCAAATGTACTTCTCCTTCTCAGACCAATTTTTTTTTTGGCAAATTCGGCGTAGTAAAACCATTCGGTGCGAATGATATCGTAGTGTTCAGATTTGTGTGCAAGCCTATAAGCAGTTGAGCACTCTATATTTTATGACTCTCATAAAGTCCAATGGTCAGCATTCTGGAAAGAAATGGAACTCCGGAAACAACTGCAGAGAAATAACTAACGGCTAAAAGTACTTTCCGACGAACAATGGTTAAGTAATCGAAACAGGCGTTAATTGACTTAAGGAAAAATATTTAGTATTCATTCCGATCTAACATCAAACATCCAGACTGGAGGCTTTGGTACCTACAGGATGCAGGATCACGCATATTCAGCCTCGATGACTATTCGGGCGTGAATCACCATTCCTCGATTCAACGTCTCCTGAGGTTGCCCCGTGGGGAGCAAAACACCGGACTACAGGTATAGATTTGATTAAATGGCGGAATAAGACCCTTCGTATACAAGGCGACGCAAGTCTCCGATACCTTACGACTTAGGTAGCCATTGACGCGTGCATGTGTACGAACCACTACATTTGTATTGCGATAGTCACCTGGCTTCCAAAGTCATAAGGAATCGGAGAATTACGTCGTTTAGTATACGAAGGGGCTATTCGAAGGCGGATATTCATGAGGGCGGCAGAGTGGACCTGTATCCAAACCTAGGTTTTAGTTCCGCGAAATTAACACTCAATATTTTTTGCAATATTTAATCTCTATCGATGTATGACATCCTGTATAATCTGTGTTATGGTTAATGTAGCAGCTGAATAATAAAATATGTTCTATATACATAACGAGTTATGATAAATAGCGTATAATACAGTTCTTTACTGTAACAATTTGCTATAAAAACGTATCAAAATAATGAAAGTGGAGCTGTGTGAAAACATATCGGCCTTACACGACTTATGTTCAGCTAATAAATTTAATAAAGAAAATAGATTTAATTCAATCCTGTCCTACTTTACAAAATGTAAGTTATGTTTTGAAAACTATGAAGGGAGGATCATTCACATTTTGCATATTTTCAACTATGTCTTTAAATCAAACCTAATATTTTAAGAATGTTCTCTAAAACGAAGTCTAACACAATACTGTATAAAATAAAAATCAAACGCTTTCGTAAATCTCGCCTAAACTCAAGGACGGTTCGATCAATTCGATTACGAACATACACTTGCATAAAATATGCGTTTCTAAAAAGGGGCGAGTCACTAGCTAAAAATGAAACTGAAACTTACGCTCACAAGGCACACAGCCAGAAGGACGATAAACAACTTATTCATGATGAAATAATAGGTGTGGTCTACGTCTTCACAACACAACAACACAATAGTTACTGAGCAAACCACGACAGCAATCCCCTTTTTGTTGAAACCACTGGGAGCCAATATTTGAACAGTTTATCGTAACGAGCAAGGAGTTCAGACAGTCCCAATTACGATCTACATCATCGAAGTGTCATCAGTCGAAGTATTTTTTTTTCTTAAATTTCTTCTGACTGTAGACAACCAGAAGAAGCCTGTTCGTTCTAATATTGAAAAGATTCGAGTTGTATGCGTACGGACACAGACACAGTTAGTTTAACTGTTTTGATGTGCGTATTATAAAGGATGATTTGGAACGGTTAGTGTAAATTAGTGGAATAAATAAATAAATTTTCCACAACTATCACACATCGCCATCTAGTCCCAAGCTAAGCAGAGCTTGTGTTATGGGTGCTAGACAACTGATAAACATACTTATATATTTTTTAAATACATACATATTATAGATAAATTACACCCAGACACAGAACAAATTATCGTGCTCATCACACAAACATTTGTCCTGGGTGGGAATCGAACCCAGGACCTCCGGCATAGCAGTCAGGGTCACTAACCTCTAGACCATCAGGCCTGTCAGGAATGACAACTAAGTATGTTTTTATCAACAGGAATTAAATCGTAAAAGTAATCATAAGTCGTAAAAGTAATCGTAAGTCGTAAAAATAATCGAAGGTGTAGAGGAAGACCATAAAAACGATAGATGGATTGAATGATGATATAATTTAAAAAGGTGACTACCGACTATGATGAATGAGAAGTATGGAAATAGAAGATACCAAATTAATAGTGATTAGGACTGGAAAATAGGAAGATGTTGAATTTTATTACCCGACTACGGCAAAGCCAAAAGGAGGGTTATGATTCTGATCGTTAGGTTAGTATTATGTAGTGTCTTTTCAGTGCGCGATTTTTTCGGTCGGGTTTTAGTTGTTTTAACTTATTTTTTATGAAATTTATTTCCTGATTTTTTTTTTATCGTGGTAAAATCATCAAATGAGTCCTCCCACCCAGGGCAGGGCGGGAGGGACTGTCAGACTTGTACTGACTAAAATCCACGGTGTCCTTCAATAGCCCTTTACGTACTAGGGTCACGGTAATCCCTTGGTCCCGCGACCCCAGCAGGCTTTGGCCCTCTACAGGCCCCGTCACTATGCCGACACTCTTTGAGGCGCGCGTGGAACACAACGCGCCGTCGACCCGGGCATGGTCCATGGTCGGACAGCAAGTCGCCCATTACTCGCTGCCCGCATGCCCGCGCCTACGGTGGCCGGAGATCGTCCTGCGACGTCCGACGCCGTGGGCGTCTACCACTGCGGCTGGAGTGGAGGGAGGACGCTGTCCTCTCCCTCAGGCGGCCCGCCTCCTCCTTCACGAGCATGACTGCTTCGCAGAAGGAGGCGACCGCTTCCCACTCCGTCTCGCCCCGCAGCATGGCCTCGACCAATGCCGGGCGCGAGAGGTCTTCGCCTATCGCCGTCGTGAGGACACGGCGGTGCTCTGCCCAAGCGGGGCAGTCCTGCACCGTATGCTCCACCGTGTCCTCCGGACGATCCTCGCAGTGGTGACACCCAGGCGTTTCATCCCTCCCTATCAGACACAGGAACCTCCCGAAACTATTTCCTGATTGCCTGGCTTAAGAAAAGTGGTAACCCTAAGCCAGCCGCGACTTAAAAGGTATCATTTTTCCGCTGGAACAACGCACACGTTGTCAGCCGTAGTGTCGAACTCAAACAACCGCAATACTTTGTTTAATTTATTTTAGCCCATTGCAGCAACACAGTGAAATAACAAATCCTGAGGGAACTTGGCATGTACTAGAACCAAAAATTAGAAGGTATGTGGCATCTAAACACGCACTGGGCTTATCTCCTCTCACAGAGAGAAGGCCTGTGTCCCAGCAGTGGGATCATTATAGGTTGATTATGCACCAGGTAATTTCCTTTGATATATTGTAAAGTTTAAAAATAAAAGACATTGTCTGTTTAAATATTTTCTATTTCATACTGAATCAATGCCATTACATTGACAACAACACACGAATCAGTCTCGTTTCCTACGCTGCTGCTGGTTTGGCTGACATGTCACTCATCTGAAAAAAAAAACAAAATCAATTTTATTGAGCTGAAAACTTGTCACTCCCTCAACTCAGACTCACTAGTCATGACAACAGTAAACTCCCAGCAAATAGAAACAGATACCTCCTCGATAAATGGATGGCTTATGTAGCGTAGGCCATCCGTATCAGAGATCCATTGTTGAGATCTGCTTTAATCAATATTAAAGACGTTATTATGTCTTATTATGACTGTAGTCAAACTTTTTTCAAATTAACGTTTTTGAATATCTAAAATCCACTTATTGCGGCCATTCAATTTAGTGAGCGTTTGGATACCGTTGTCATGACAACTGAGGCTGTATGAGTTACAGTTACACCCTTACTAACTGGTGAAACTGGTATCCCAGAAATTAACTTGAGTAGGGACTCAGTGGTTTTCCATGATAGGAGTCGAAATTTATCTCTACTAATTTGACTGACCGCAAAATGCGCGACAGACGAATACCCATAACACCTGCAACTACTGCATAAAAATAAGTGTTAATGACCTTCTAACAACTGCACACAATTGCAATCGGATAAACATAATCATGACCATGACTTCAGCGGTCATTGTGCCGATAGTTGTGTCTGCCAATGGCTCAATTGCAATGAGCTTCGACGTACATCTAAGGAGGCTCTATTTAGGCAGTTGAATCTAAGGGCTTGATTCAGACAGCAGTTCTTCTAGACAGGGCGCGTACTGTCAGGAGCTTCCTTTTCTGTTCCAGATACCGGTGGGAAATGTTTATATTTATAAATGTTTTTTATTAAAATGTTTAAAAATATATTTATAAAATTCATGAGCACAAAATCGGTCGTTGAAATCTGCGTACATACGAACTCTGCCGTACACAATACAAACAACACACAATAGATCTACAATTGGTCTCCATGAGTGGAAAATTGGTATCAATATACTGCGTCTTACAATGAAAGGACACCGTGGATTTTAGTCAGTACAAGTCTGACAGTCCCTCCCGCCCTGCCCTGGGTGGGAGAACTCATTTTTGATGATTTTACCACGCAAAAAAAAAAAAAAAAAAGTACCACCAGCGGGGATATGTCAGAAGTGATAATATATGGAACGGAGGACACTACTATTTCGCGTGGTCATACGGATAGCAAAGCAAATGTATTGAAGAAACTGGTGGTGCCGCGTAAGAAGGCGGTTTGCTAAGAACCAACGGATTTCATACAAGACAATGCTATTTGAGATCTGCTTCACCATCAAGTGATTGTCATGATAATTTTTAAGGTGTGAGATGGATGATACATAAAGTTTTCCTCAAAATAGTGATAGCAACCAAATTTTTTTTGTTTTGTCAAAGACAGGCACGCGTTTGACTACTATTTCACAAAAATTATGCCAGTGTGTGGCTGTTTAATTATTAAGTATGCTAGGGCTAATCTATTCGGGCACGCCGCATTCGTGGCGTGCCCGTAAGACCCCTCTTTGAGGAGTGGCTCGATAGGCGTCACGGCGTCCTGACCTACCGCATGACGCAGGTCTTCACCGGACATGGAAGTTTCGGGAGGTTCCTGTGTCTGATAGGGAGGGAAGAAACGCCTGGGTGTCACCACTGCGAGGATCGTCCGGAGGACATGGTGGAGCATACGGTGCAGGACTGCCCCGCTTGGGCAGAGCCCGTGTCCTCACGACGGCGATAGGCGGAGACCTCTCGTGCCCGGCATTGGTTGAGGCCTGTAGAGGGCCAAAGCCTGCCGGGATCGCGGGACCAAGGGATTACCGTGACCCCGGTACGTAAAGGGCTATTGAAGGACACCGTGGATTTTAGTCAGTACAAGTCTGACAGTCCCTCCCGCCCTGCCCTGGGTGGGAGGACTCATTTGATGATTTTACCACGATAAAAAAAAGGGCTAATCTATTGCCATTACATACAAGAGACCATTACATTAGAGATCATAGGATCACGCCGGATGCTAGCCACTTCCAAGCGGTCCTATGAAAATCTATGGAGGAGGCCTATGTTCAGCAGTGGCCGTCCTAAGGCTGATATAATGATCATTGATTGCCATTAACCAAACCATGCAATCTGGCTTTTGCCGATCTGGGAATTAATCCTAGAATCCGATGCTTTCTATAGCGCTGGCATCCAATCGAACGTTTTTTTACCGTGATGGTAAGAAAATGAAGAGCGAGAGTTTTTGCGGCTGCCTTATGCTCTTATTTTTCTTAATTTGATTCTAATTTGAATAAAAGTTTATCATTTATTAGCTGTTCTCCTTAGTTTCATCGCGCTGCTCGGTTACTATTGGTCATAGCGTGATGTTTTATAGCCTTCTTCAATAAATTGACTATCCAACACCAAAATAATTCTTCAATTCGAAGTAGCAGTTCCTGAGATCAGTAAGTTCAAACAAACAATCCCTTCAGCTTTATAATATATGTATAATGTATATATATATAACTTACCGCCTTATTTATGCTTTCGGCAATAGAATTCAAGTTCTTCTTCATAGTTTCAGGGTCGAATGAGCTTGCCATCTGGCTGTTGAAGTCCTTTGAGAAGTCTTGGAATTGCTTCTGGATATTGGCCAAGTGGTTGGGTTCGGCGGCTGCCGGAGCATCACGTTTCACAAAGGCTTGAGTCTGCAATAGTGAGAAAAATAAAAAAAAATAATCTTGGCCTCGATGAGAAGGCAGCCTGCAACTACTGACGCTAAATTTGTCCCGTCCAGTTCTAAAGTATGTGTGTACTTTGAACTTTATTATGTCAGAATAAGGTTTAAAAGTATGACAAAGTCAGAGGGTAAATAAATTAGAAATAACCTCGCTCATAGACTACTTCCAGGGACGCCTTGTATAGATGTTTTAGAAATTGAGTATCCCAATCCAAGTACTTATCCCTATGAGATTTGGTAGGTGGATGTCACATAATCTTTGGAAATTAAAGGACATCGGTAAATTTTCAAGGTTAACACAGTAAAAATAAAATTGCAAATCTATAAAATACTTATAAGAGATTTTTTTATTGCTTCAAGCTCATTACTTGAAACAATCAATCCAAATCTTATTTAAAAGATGAATAGCAATAGTCAAGCCAATTTGCGTTACAAATAGACCATCGGTAAATGTATTTTTAAGCTTCTTTACCATTAGGCTATTTTTCAACTTAAAGAAATTGCAAATCTCTTTGGTAGACTAGGTTTTTTTTTTTACATGGTTAAATCATCACATGAGTCCTCCCACCCAGGGCAAAGCGGGAGGGACTGTCAGACTCGTACTGACTAAAATCCACGGTGTCCTTCAATAGCCCTTTACGTACCGGGGTCACGGTAATTCGTGAGTCCCGCGACCCTGGTAGACTAGGCTAGACAGGTATTTAATTTTATTCAATGAATATTGTTGAAAATAAGACGCATCAACTCCCGGAAGTAGGGGCTCATCATAGCGCACTAATACCATGTCGTGACGTATTGTCAATTTTAAAAGATTTTTTTTCTTCGTCAATTTGATATGCGTAGAAGAATAAATATGTGTCAAATACTTCTTCGTAATGTAACTGACGGTCTTATTAAATCTTCTCAGTGGACAAAGTCAGCGTGGAAAAGAGAGAGCAAGAGTAGAAAATTCATATTTTTAATAAAAAAAATTTTTTAATAAATAAACAGTTACTTACGCTGACAAGGCACACAGCCAGAAGGACAATCAACATCTTATTCATGATTAAAAGGGTATTGTTTAAACAACTTCACAATGCAACAGTAAAATTCACACTGCGATTCTCAGGAAAGTAATCTCTTATATCTTGGCGATGACCCAGGCAATTATTACATAGTCGACTCATTACGTGACCCTAGGTCATCTGATCTGTCAGCTAATTAATTAATAGGTACCTAAGCTTTGTCTGCAGTTTTCTTAATCATATTGCTACGCATGTTCAATGCATGCATTTGCAAATGCTTGTTTATGTATTCAATTCCACAACGTGTTATAATTTGAATACATCACAAAAACCCCTGATTCGTAAGCGGTGCAAAATGCTTTAAATAATGATGGATACCATATTACCACAACATCAATACCTATTGACAAATAAATCACTTATTTTGTCACTAACCACCCGCCTCTGCTTTGCACGGTTATTGTTTATTTTTTGTATTAGATTTTATATGGGCCTCTGATGCCTGAAATAAATGAAATAATAAAAAAAATAACGATATGACAAAATGTCCGATTTCATTATTCAGTTTTGCCGAATACCGAATATTTGACTAGCCTAAGCGCCGGATATTTGGTGGCAGAATATTCGGCGACTTTAGAGTCATGAGAGTAAATTAGCTTAATACATTTTGCAGGTGACATAATTTCAACATTCATCCTTGTAGTGTATGCGATAACTATCCCATGAGCGTATTTGTTTTATTTACAAGAACGTCGTGTACATGCGCGCTTTTGATGTGGAGTTGCGGACACCAGCCCGTTATACAATACAATACATATTATTTATTTATTAAAACTTTATGTATAAAGTACATAGGCGGACTTAATGCCTTAGGCATTTTTTAGCAGTCTACCTAAGAAGCAGTACTATTAGTAAAAAAAAACTATTTGTTTTGTATTCGTTCGTTTTTCTTTCATTGTTCAGTATTCGGCCATTAAAATAGAATAGTAAAAAATTACCGAATAGGCCGAATACCAAATAGTAACTAAATATTCGCGTCACATCCAATGAAAGTGCACTATATCAATTAATTAGGTACCAACAAAATATTAGCGCGTCGTTCTTTTTCCCATAAAAATCTACGGTAGATACAGATACGGTGAATCAAGCGTTAATTTTGAGGCCTAACAATATCAGTTGTTTAGCTTTGTTGGAAATATTACAAAAAAGGTGCACGGCAAATCTATCACACAATAGTCAAGCGTCAATTCGTTTGACCTTACACACCAATTTACTATTGCACAATAGAATACTGTAGTATTATTCTGTAATGTTCACAAACTCATTTCGCCCAAGTGCGAGCTCTCAATGGGACAATTTCTTTTTTTTAATTCACTATACATCACGTTCGATATTCGAACGATTTTTATATTGTGCGTTCACTTGGGTGAAATGAGCTCGTGAGCATTACAGAATAGTACTGCTTGTACGGCTACATTAGATGAGTCTGGGAGCCGACCACAATATGAACAGTAGCCCCGAAATTATTGACGATGTTCTTTAGAAAGATCCTGACCTTTATCACTTTAGCAGAATCATAATAGCATAATAGGTATTCGATTTTTTTAATCGCCCTGGACACCGTCTGTAAATAATATGAATTGTTAATCTATGAGAACTTGTCGAATTTTATCGCAATTTATATTATTATGCAATTGTAATGCTGCTAGAGTGGGCCATAATAGGACAATACAAGAGTAATTCCAGTGTGGAGACGAGATGGAGCTAAACGACTTGTATAGCTCTGTCTCTTTTCCACAGTGAATTTACTCTCGCTTTAAGACGTCAGGGTAGACTACCTGGCTAATAAAATTTTAGGCCTTCAGATGAATAGTTATGTGAAAGAGAATATTATGTTCCGTAGTTTCTGGCTTCTCCCATAACACGCAAGATTCCGAAGGCAGAAATATAAATCAGTATACACATAAATTCACTATAGACCTAACATTTTTTTGCAAACCACACATCAAAGACGATATATGTAGATATGTCGCCAAACGGGATATTGCATTAAGGCGGCCCCTCGGCCCCTTTGACTCACTTTAATGCCCTAGTTCCGGGGCAGAACGAGAAAATTGTACAGACTACAATCATCATGTCATCTGTGCAGCTGTATTTCTACACTGTATGAATCATTTTGAACAACAACAAAGGCGCTAGCACAATAACGTGGTAATATTATACCTCTTGCTAAGACTTATGGTCATACTCTCGGGCCATTAACTACTCGTAGCGACTGCTGCTAGTAGCCAACTATCGACCGATAGCTGCTAGTTGACTACCGATGAGACGTCTCACGGTCGTCGACGACGTGCCGTCAAACCACAGATCAGTGGTGCCAATAACGTTGGAACGACCATCTCTAGTTGGGTTCAGAATCATGACTGTAGTGACATGATAATACCACGAATGGCTGCGACATGTCGTGACGTCACGTTGACTGCTGCGACATTATGTTATGCCGCTGCTGTTTGCGCTCGGCTTCGAAGTTCCTCTACTCGTCAATTCAGGCTTTCTAGCCATATTATCCTTTACATAATCTAATCATTGTTTCTTGATTTATCTCTCCTCTTAAAACCATCTGCATTCACATATAGAAGTATCTTCTAAATTCTTCCGCTAAACAAAATACATGCCCGTAGCCTATCTGCTTCACAAAAACCCGGAACCATGCGAACCATGTATTTTGTGTTATTGTTTTGTTTCTACACGCGTATCGCACTCATTTATGTCTAAGGTTCGAGGTGCACTAGATAATGGAGATAGTGCTACATCCGTCAGCTGTTTATCAAAGAATCGAAGTCCAGCAGCGCCTACTGTGGAAAATAATTATATAAGAGAGATAACAATTTTGTACACATTTGCAAAATGCTAGAGCTTGTAGTTATGCGAATCGATTGGCTTACATAGTTCGTTTAGTTTGATAATCAGAAGCCCGAGCTAGAAAACTTACAAAAGGTATCGTGTTAGGGTTACTACACACATTCAGGCCGGTATTAGTCGGCAGAGCCAGGCGGCAACACCCAATATATGCAGATGAATATTCGGGAATCAAAAACAGCACATAACTATTCGGTTTGACAACTGCTGACTTTTTTGTTCCACAAATACTGCAGAATCAAATGATGTGTCAAACCGAATAAACTATATAATCGGTACATACTGATTGAAATAGAAAAAGTGCAATAATTGCTATAACAAAAGAGCCTGAAACGGTTGAACCGATTACTCATTATTATACAGCCATAATCCAGTGACTGGAACAGGTCATGTTGGGGGCATCTGCTCAACCTTGGAGCTTACCTTAAGGAAAATAGAGATTCTAAAAATCCATCCTTCATTAACAAAACATTCTATTTACTTCTATGAATACAGTAATTAGAACCCTATTTATTGTTATTTACGTCCAAGATACGTTATCAGCGTTCACAACAATATGTCATTAGAGTGTAAACAAAGTTCTGTACAAAATAACATTATTAAACCTAGATGGTTAATTGCGATAAGAAATGACAAATGCATTCTTGTAATTACAATTAATAATACCTAAACTTATGTGGGGTGTTTATTGCTATAATCACAACGAATAATTGCAATAAATTAGTTGGTACCTATTTTTTTTATATTTAGCATAGAAAGTGAAGATGACTAAGTTTTTTTGTTTTAAACTTTTCCCCACACTTGGTATTTCTTCCTGTACCGTAGGTGCATTTACAAACATAGAACTCACTCATACACAGACACTCACACCCAGAACAAAATCTTGCAGATCACTCAAATATTTGTTCCTTGCGGGGATCGAACCCGCGACTCGTTGCGCAGCAGTCGATCGCTCAGCCACTGCGCCAACCGTGTCATCAAGATGAAGCTAGCTCACCCAGAAGCAGCATAGAACTGGAACTCCTGCGCATCGACGGAACACATTAAAAATTATTTGGTACCGGACAGGTTGGTGGGTGGCCAGACAACACTGAGATCGCTCAGCCGTCGCAGCAGGTTACAGGTAGACTGTGGTGCCGTTGCCCGGGATGAACCACCAGGATGGGATGCCACACATCCAAAAACTGTGTAAATTGCTACATTGATTACGAATTATTCCAAAAAAATAATTTGTACCTAATTTTGTGAAGCCGTGTGGCTCAAAGTAATATAAAAGTATACGGAAGAAGACACACCGCTGCTTTTTTTATCGTGGTAAAATCATCAAATGAGTCCTCTCTAGTCTAGTTTTTAGTTTTTATGAATACTAAGCAAAATGACGGGGCCCTCTAGAGGGTCTAGAGGGCCAAAGCCTGCTGGGGTCGCGGGACTGTACGAATTACCGTGACCCCGGAACGTAAAGGGTTATTGAAGGACACCGTGGATTTGAGTCAGTTCTAGTCTGACAGTCTCTCCCGCTCTGCCCTGGGTGGGAGGACTCATTTGATGATTTTAACACGTTAAAAAAAACCCTGTTAAGACAATCCCGCGACCCTTATGGTACGGTAATGGTTATAAATAAAAGACATTTAATTAAAAAAAAAGTCTATTAAAAACATCAATCGACTTAAGTTTGAGTATCAGGCCATCACTTAGTTTCACACATTGAACAAGAATTTTAACAATACAAGACTGAAATTCAGCTGTTGCAGCTATAAATCTTGTTAAACACACCACAGCCGTTTTGACTTTTAAACCGCTCACCTGAAAAGACAAACTGTTTTTATAAACACCAAAAAAAACGTTACGAACTACCAATACTTCTGAGGCAAAATTTCTAAACTTTTCCTCACACCAGGAATTCCTCTTGAGTTGTCGGTGCGTTTATAAACTCACAACACAAACAGACAGACTCTGAACACTATCTGTAGTCCATACAACGTGCTGAAGTCGAAGCCACGATACGTAGCGCATCAGTCAAGGTGCCAACTAGATTAGCTACCAGCATTTTTCTACGTGATAAAATCATCCAATGACTCCTCAAGAGAGTACTGACTAAAATCCACAGTGTCCTTCAATAGCCCTTTACGTTCTGGGGCCACGGTTACTCGATAAAACAGTCCCGCGACCCCGGTGGCTACTGGCCTGCGGTACAGTTTTACACAAGTGTTACAAGCCAGAAAGGTTTTATGAGATTTTGAATTTGATTGATTGAAATTGATAGATCGTCACATCACTCCTTCAAACTTCCAGCAAGAGACGATCTTTGCCAACGTCTCCTAGTGATATCGCGCGATGTGGCCCGCATGTGGCAAACAAGGTCAAACAGATTTATTTTATTTTATTTGTGAACCGTACAGACAGATGTGTTGCTGGGGAGTTTGTTCCGCCACTTCTTCCCAGCCAAAACACTAGTAAGTGTCGAAGGGGCGCTTTGGGGGACTGTCTTATGTAAAATTGACCTTCAAAAGGTGCTGATAAATCAGCCTAACTTGAATAAATGACTTTTGATTTTGATGTTTGATATGATTTTGATGTCACCAAACGAGTTCTCCTGCTCTGGGTGGAGTGGAATGGATTGTCAGATTCGAACTGACTAAAACCCACCATGTTTCTTCATTTGCCCTTTACGTCCAGGGTGACGGTTACCTGTTTAGGCAGTCCCGCGGAAAAAATGCACAATGCGTAGAGTTTTGGGAGGAGAAAGAGAAAGTCTTTACCCAGCTCATAATATGCAGAAATAAAAGATCTTACTCAAGCAAAAACCCCGCTGCTCTGTCTATGCTTTCGGAAACGACGTCTTGTACGTGTCGATTTTCAACCATAGGAAGGACTGTGCGTGCCATGTGACGGACTTCCCTGGCGTCTAAACCTAAAAGAGCCTTCTTCATCATTTCCAGCTCGTTACGTTCACCAATTACTCGATGAGCATCGTAAACAACACGTTTGTTTGGAGCCTGTACGCATGGAAAAAAAATACTTCAATGCTTCAATTATACTATCCTGTAGTCGTCTAGTAGCCGAGCCACACTAACGACATTTCCCGTTGATTCACGCGGTAATCGTTTTTAAATGTTCCAATAAAGGATAATTCACGCCGTCCGGGTCCCGTACGGGGCATGGACGGTTCGTCGAACATTGTGGTGTACTTTTTGTATGAAGTGATTCATGCTTGTGGCCCGGACGGGGCACGTCCGGGACACGGACGAGCTACGGTCCAGTCCCGGCCCGGTCCCATTTCCCCGTTAGTGTGGCCCCAGTGTAAGACTGAGATCTATGTAGTGGTAGTGTCATAGTGAGATGGTTTATTTCGATAGCTTTCATACAGAAATGAACCATAACAATATGAAGTTAATCTTTAAATTCCTGTGATATGCTTGATAGCGCAGACGCTTGTAGGACCTATATGTATACAATACACATTAGTGAAATACAAATAAGGTTAATATTCGTATGTAGCGCAATTACACCTTCTTTGAGCTGAGACGTTTGCTATTGAGACCTTTGTCTCAGAATTGAGGGATGAGATTTATTCACATGAATGATGAAATATAGGAATGAAAATTCTTTAAAATCTGTATACACGCTTATAATACAAGGAATATGCGCTTGAGACAATATAGCGATGAGAATCACTTTTAAGTAAACTTTTATAATCACTGTTTAAACTTACTGCGTATATGCTAACTATGCATAAAGCCAGAAGAAGAATCATCTGCGTTTTCATGATTAAAATAAAAAAGGATATTTAAAATATTTTTACTGGAACGGAACTACGCCAATATTTTTAAACACTAAAATTTTATTTAAAAAATTATCTAAATGGTTGTCAGTTTTTTTGTGATAGATTTCTCAAGATGTCACTATTTCTTTTTCAGAAGTTTATGTCGTCTTGTCAAAATATACTTGGTAGGTTAAATGGATCCCTGGGACTTGAGGAAAAATAAAATATACGATTTCGCTTAGCTAGTTAAGGATACAACATAACCAAGGGCCATCGACGTGGTTCACGAGACTGCCTTAAAAAAAGACTGGAACACATATAGTAACTGAAGGAACAAGGAGGTTTTTGTCAATAAATTTTTACAGTCTTTTTCTGTTCGCCCAGAGTGGGAGGACTCATTTAACCATTTTATCATGGCAAAAATAAGGGCCCTTGATGTGAGACAGTCCCGCGACCCACGTAGTAAAATTCTTATAAACATTTTAATTAATTTTTATTCATCTAAATTGCACTGTTTTCATAATTTTCCCGTTTTTTTTTTGTATTGTCAGAATCATTTAGCTTTCGTCCAATGAAGGTTTCGGCCTCGTGATTTCATCAAACTGTAAAGAAATAAAAAAATATGTTAGGTGACTTTGAAAAGGATGAAAGTATTTAATAAATGTTGTAGCACACTAGGAAATAAATAAGGACATGGGTGCGTTTACAAACATGGTTATACTCAGAAGACCTACGCGTAGATCATAATTTATTTCTTCCGTGTCGTGCGGGAATCGAATTCTACTCAACTTGAATTTGACGGCACGGTTGGCGCAGTGGCTGAGTGATTGGACTGTTGCGCTGCGTGTCGCGGGTTCGATTCCCGCACGGAGCAAATATTTGTATGATCTACAAGTAGTTGTTTCGGGTCTGGGCGTTTGTGTATGTGAGTTTATATGTTTGTAAACGCACCCGCGACACAGGAAAAATTCCTAGTAGCTTTACTGTTACTGTCTGATTTACATTAGGACTAGTTGAAAGCGGCTTACATCCAGCGCGATCGCCATCGCAGTATTCATCAGATCAGATGATCTGGTGGGTGGAATCTCACGCTGTATTTGCCGGTGCTAGTCTACATATACTAATATTTTAAGCTAAAGAGTTTGTTTGGTTAAACACGCTAAATCTCAGAAACTACTGGTTCGAATTTGTAAAATCTTTTTATGTTGGATAGTCCATTTATCAAGGAAGGCTACATGCTATATAGCATCACGCCAGGACTAATAGGAGCCGAACAGCGTGGGTAAGACTGCGGGGAACAGCTAGTCTATGTACTCGCATAATGGACTTACCGCTTTAGAGAATCTGTTCAGCTGGTCACCTATGACACTGAAGAGGGGTTTCAGATGGTCCTCGTTAACATCTCCTACGACGTTAGCCAAGCTCTTGTCGATACAATTCCTGAACTCATCCATGTTCCTCTTCAACGAGTCTATGGCAGTTGCATTCACATCTCTTTTGACGTATGCTTCTGTCTGTGGAAGAATATTTGGTGTTTGTTTATGATAATAGGAGTTAATTTTTAAGTCTTTACTAGTGAGAGACAATCATTGTCTTGAACTTTCGAGTCCTTATTTTTAGAAATGATTGAACTGATTCCTTAAAACTTATACTCTTAGATTATGAAATGTAACGATTTTCGTGAAGCCATATTTTTATGTGTGAGTGAGCGCCACGCACACATTTAAATGTTTTCCTTTGACATGTTCACTTGTTTTAGGTAGGAATTGAAAGAAGGGGATGTTTTTCTTCCTTTGACTTCAATTCTTGGTGGCCTACTAAAGTTACATTGAATAATCACTAACTTTTGCTCGGGTTAATGTAGAATTTGACAGACAATTTGGATCATACATGTGGCGCCATCTGTGATCACATGAAAGTAATTGTTGTTTTCCTCGGAAACAGTATGTTTTGCAGGATGAAAGGTACCCTATATCCATCTCTGTATACCTCACAATGTATATGCACAATTTCAGGATGACCGTTTCGTTATTTTGGGCGTGTAAATTGTACAAATACAAAACTTACTTTCGCATTTATAATGTTAGTTTGGATGCGTAAATCCCTAACCTAACTAGCCTGAACATAAATGCCATGATAACAACAACAAAGAGACCAAAGAACTGACATTTAGTAGCCCCGTATACGGTGTTACCTACCCTCAAATTGCCACCACACAGTAATGCGGTTAGCCACTGTAAACCGTAGTTAACTTTACTCAGTACCTTACTAGTTGTATAGCCGGTTTTCACACCGCATGCAAAGTGCTAAAATACAATTTTGTGTGCTCATAGAACGGTGAAACCTTGCTTTAAGCTCTGCGCGAAATTTCGATGAATATAGAGCGAAGGTAAATAGTAGAACAATCTGAATATCGTGTAATCAGCACTGCAAAATGACTTCATACCTGATTCGTGAGCATTCGTTGGACGTCATAAGTATTAAAAAAAAAAAAAACGCACTCGGAGACTGCCGCGGTAAAGCAGTTTTTATCAACTTATGCAATTATAATTATTTATTTATGAAAAAAACAATAAATTATCGCCTACCGCGAATATTTAACGAGAATATCATCCCATCGTTGCTCTATAGGAATTTACTCTACTAATTAGGCTATGGTCAGCCACGCCAATCAAGTGAAACGTCAAGAAAAAATTCATTCTATCAAATTTTATTCATTCACGTTGACATGACAGTGTTAGGTTTATTTTCGTTACGGAATGTCTTGATTCGGTCTCCGCGCTCAAAGCCCGCGGTAAAAGCTATGCAATAGCTTAAAAATCGCGGGTAAAATTATCTCACGAGATTTTATTTTACCACTTTCTCGGCGTAACCATTCTGTAAATTCATGCCAAATTACAACTTTCTAGTACTAAGCGCCTCTAAACTAAGCTGCAAAAGAACGTACGGACATGGCGAAACGAAGGGTTCCATGTTGACTAAACTTGCTATAAAATAATACTGGCTTGGATTGGGTGGAAAATCATCAATTGAATCATCGCTCCGGGATCGGAAGGGAACTCCAATAGTTATAGGATTACAAATTCCCTGCGACCTAGTTGCTTTTGAACTTATTTCTAGCGCCTAGGTTAGTAAAAGTTGCTTCACAAACACCTCAAATTAATGAACACACAAAGGCTATTACGAAGGTTGCATCCCATGAAACAGTTTCCAATAGATTTTCCAACAATTTCCATTTTGCCGAATCCCTACGGAATTTTATCGCCAGCCAAGGTAGGTATAGGTATGTTCTTCCTTAATATCTTCATCCAATCTCCTAAATAGCTATCCTATTTAAGGTGTTAGTGTTATGACACCGTTTG
Source organism: Agrotis puta (assembly GCA_943136025.2). NCBI lineage: Eukaryota > Metazoa > Arthropoda > Insecta > Lepidoptera > Noctuidae > Agrotis > Agrotis puta. The sequence continues at coordinate 12,879,235 of OW964172.2, forward strand.
TGGCGATTATTGTATTTGTAATCAACATAAAATTCTATGTATATGTATTGGTAGGAAATGAACAAGAGATGGGTCGGAAAAATGAAAACACAATCAAATATTTTCTCCATTTTTGGAATTAAACCACGCCTCTGATATTTTTTCGATAGAATGCTATATTACAACTAGTTTTCGCCTGCGACTTCGTTCGCCTCAAGTTTTGCCACCAACTCACCGCGTCGCATCCCGAAGCCCGTCCGCTTTTTTACTTTTTCTGAATTGATTTCCAAAATTAAAATAGCTCGGCTAACATGCATAATGCAAATATAATTTATTGCCCATAGTATTTTCGGAAATAGTAGCTTCATACCAGAGAAAAAATATGAATTGGACGATTAGTACCAGAGGTTACGGTCTACATGAAAACTTACAAATAAACAAATACCACTTTAATCTATAGTGATAGATTCTGACACATTATCTAAATCACCACTCCACATTAACTAATTCCCAACAATACTTACATCAACAAACAACAAGAAAACACAGAAAAAAATGGCGTATTTAAAAAACATTTTTGCGAAAAACCAACTTGTACGTGAAGATGAAAACCACTGACCTCAGTACTAGCAAACGTTAAGTATAAGTACGAACATAAAACGTCTGTTTACATTGGTACAGTCAAACACATATTGTGCAGGTATTACTGTCTTGTCAATAACGTGTCGTCAGTAACGTGTAAACAGTACCTCGATTCCAAAATGTTCCATAGATCCTTTTTTATACTTATTTAAGAATATTATTTTCCACAATGAAGATCTAGGTATTCGTAAAATAACAGCGATCGTGCTGCAATCGGGAATGATCCTATAGTTCAATACACAATAATTGCACATTACAAATCAAATACAAAAAAGGTGATCCCACTTTTCTTTCTCTCATCCTAGGATTGACTTATGTATTGTGGGTACGATTACAAAAAATTTAATTCACATGCAGAGAAAACCGATCCCGGTCTACTAACAGCGTTTTGTACTTTTGTTTCGTGCGGGAATCGAACCCACGACCCGCAGCGCAGCAGTCACTCATTCAAACACTGCACCGACCATGCTGTTTTGAAGTGGTTAAGTTACCAGCCATTATTACTATACAAATAAGGGACCTCGTCCATTACGCTGACACGACCTCAAGTTTTACCATGATCAGGCGCAATCTTGAACAAAACTGATCGTCTTGGTGTTGAGGCCAAACTTTCTTCTTCGTCGTTTCAGTTTCTAGTAATCTAGATCCTTAGGCGTTCCCGTGGTTTTTATACCTATTTATTTCTTACCACTCAGCAGTTTTTTTAGATTTCTAACTATTTGTTTTTAGCTGAACTGTATATGATATTTCTGAAAATACAGTCCGCGTCTATCATTTTATTTAATTGATATACGGGTTTTATTTAATTGACAATAAATTAAAAAAATATATGTTATCAATTTTGAGCATTTCGACGAAACGTACAGACACTTATTATTTTCGACGTATTAACGTTATCACTACCTACTTTAGTAATACGTATTTGATGTTTCATTAACATCTGGGAATTCACAAAAATAGAGTATTTGTCAACTGCGTGTTCTGTTCAGAGGTCATCTACATTGTTAATCAGATTCTCCGACACTTACTTGTCATTATAATAATGTATTTATACTAGCTGTTTTCCCAAAATTTCACCCCTGCCCCCGCCTAAAGCCTCGCTCAATAAATGGACTATCCAACGCAGAAGGAAGTTTTCAATTCGAACCAGTACTTCCGTTCCGTTCAACCAAACAAACAAACTCTTCAGCTTTATGCTGATAGTTTACATGCCTAGGAATTGTAACATATCCTACTTTTCATAGATCCTTTTTTTTATCGTGGTAAAATCATCAAATGAGTACTCCCACCCAGGGTAGAGCGTCCCTCCCGCTCTGTCAGACTCGTACTGACTAAAATCCACGGTGTCCTTCAATAGCCCTTAACGTTCCGGGGTCACGGTAATTTGTACAGTCCCGCGACCTTCATAGCAATATTTTCATGGTTTTTTTAGTAATACGAGGACTTTTATTTCTCTCGTCTTTACCGTGGAAGAATCACGACTATGTACCGTCTTCCACTCTATCTAGATGCAGCTTTATACATGGATTGACCACTCTTTTTGTGAGACTGGTCGTTTATAACCTTTTTTTAAACGTTATAAAATCATTAAAAGAGACCTCCCACCCACGGAAGGATCTGTCAGACTCGTGCCAGGACTAAAATTCACGGTTTTCCATCAACAGCCCTTTAAGCCTTTGTCAAACAGACTGGCGTGGCGAATGCAAAGCGTGACGTTTTTATTTGTAATGTATAGAATTAGTTGAATCCAGTCACATAGAAAAGCGAAAGCGATCCGATAGCGTGACAGAACTATCGGACTGAAGTCTCGCTTCGGTTCGGTATCGCCTCGGACTCTCTTTGCTTTCGCCTGTTTAACAAAGACATTAAGGATCACGATAACTTGCTTAGCCAGTCTGGCGATCACGGCAGGCGTTTGACCTTCTATGAGGGATTAAGGGCCCCGTTAGATTGCTGGAGTCGACCCAGGCATGGTCCTTGATCAGACGGTGAGTCACGAATTACGCCGTCCGCAGTGTTTATAACCCTTTTTTTTATTGTGGTAAAATCATCAAATGAGTCCTCCCACCCAGGGCAGGGCAGGAGGGACTGTCAGACTTGTACTGACTAAAATCCACGGTGTCCTTCAATAGCCCTTTACGTACCGGGGTCACGGTAATCCCTTGGTCCCGCGACCAGTGTTTATAACCCTAGCAGACAAAAGATGAAAAATAACTTTTACGAAAATAAATGATACACCGGTTTAATGAAAATCGCTTATATTCTCCTCATAGGCATTATGTTCCCGACTGTGCGCGCCAATTGTGCTAATGGTCAAACGGCCTAATTGTTTGAAGAGATCAAAACGTTAAGATGGTATTTAGGATCCAATAATCGACTTCCAGTGGAGTACTGTTGATTAAGGAACTGTGTTAATGATTGAATGAGGTATCAAGTTTGCAAAGAGTAAGTTCCTAAATATTAGAACTATCGTCATAATCAGCATATAATGTGTCCATTGCTGGGACACAGACCTCCTTTCTCTTATAAGAAGTGGGCTTTTATCCACCACGCAAACCCAGTTGGGTTCGAGTTATTGGATATCACAATCATGTTTTCCATATTATATTTTTTTAACTGATAAATTGCTGCTGGACAAAGACCTCTACAAAGACTTCTAGTTTTCACGATCCGAGGCCAAAGTGGAGCACTGGCTATTTGTTTTGTCAAGCTCGTCCCGCTATCTTCTACGAGGTCTGCCACGACGCCTTCTGACTATGTCAAGGCTCCTGAAGACCTGGGTAAAGAGTTTTGGGTTTTTCCATCTGTAAAGTCTTGGTCGCCCGCGTTCGGTATGTAGTGGTTGATAAGAGTCTAGCTTAACCGCAGTAATATTATCTAGCTTTGTAAATATATAGCTCTGACCCAGGGTCGAAACTACAGTTTGGTATTTACTGTCAAATTTAATTTAATTTAATTTTTCGTCAATAGGGTTTACTTGAGCGCAATAAAAAAAAAACATTCAGAAATTCGGCAAAATATTTTATTGTGTTAAATTAGCTAAAGAGATGACTGAAACTGGTGCAGATAAAAGTTTATTAGGTTATCGTCTATTCTTATGTAAAGCCATTTGCATCAGAAACAACTGATATTTCTGTAATTATTTACCTCAAGTTCTATAATTAGGAAATTTTTGAGCATTTACTAATGAATTTACTCTCATTAGTAAATGCTCTAACAGTAAATGTGAATAAATAAAAAACAATAGTAACTTTAACAATTTTTGAACCATTAGGTGCACGGAAATTCTTAAATATGTGTTCGAAATAACGAACTTTTTGATCGATAGCTATGTGTGATGCTTGTGGGGTTCCCAGAAACGGCTTAACTAACTGTGACCCCGGAGGGTCACCACTCATGATAAACAATGAAACGTAATTGAGACACTACAGACTAAGCACTATAGATTGGACACCACAAACTGTTCTTCTTTTTGTCTGATATTCGAATGTAAATGACATGCATTCCTGTCATTTGCATGGTTACTGAAATGCCAATGTTAATGTTATTTTATGAATTGTTGGTGACTGCTGTTGGTGTGCTGATTATAAATAAATAAATAAAAAACACTGGGTACTTCAGAATAGACATTACAGACTGATCATACAGCATTGACACTACAGACTCGACACCACAGTCGGGACACTATCGACTGAACACTTCAGATGGACACTACAGTCTAGGGACTACAAAGTGGACACTACACAATATTTAACAATTAAACAAATCATAAAAGTAAGTTTTTATCGTTGTGTCATTCCGTCATAATTCTTTTTCTATTTTCGGCCAAGCTGAAACAAAATACATCTTGATTAATTAAGTTTTAACATTTTCACAGGGTGATTCGTTATTCGTGCATTCCTAGGAATGGATGACCTAGTATCACCTAATTTGCAAAAAAAAAGATTTTATTGTTATTTATTACCAAATGCATCAATCGCAAGGGCTATTGAAGGACACCGTGGATTTTAGTCAGTCAAGTCTGACTGTCCCTCCCGCCGGTGGGAGGACTCATTTGATGATTTTACAACGATAAAAAAAATGCATCAACCACTCTTAGTTTAAAACTGTTTTTACTTATTTCTTGTGAGCCTTAAGACTTCAACGTGGGCCACTTTGGAGTTTATCGTGAATGCGTACACTTGAATTCACATTCATAACTACATTTGGGCCAGGTACTCGTTTCGTGTGCGAAATGAACTCACGATACGTAGGGCAGCAGACTTACATAAATATTACCTTTTTTTATCGTGTTGAAATCATCAATTGAGTCCTCCTACCATGGGCGGGGCGGGAGGTACTGTTAGACCTGACGGTGGTACCACGGTGATCCGTACCGGACCGAACGTAAAGGGCTATTGAAAGTCCTTTACGTTCCCGGGTCACGGTAATTCGTACAGTCCCGCCACCCCGGCAGGCTTTGGCCCTCCAGAGGGGGGCCCCGTCACTCTGCTGACATACTTTGAGGCGCGCGTGGAACACAACGCGCCGTCTGGGATCCCGAGGACTCATTTGATGATTTTACTACGATAAACAAAATAAAAGTATCTTACTAACAAACCAGTCTTCAAATTGCACGCTTGATTTAATATAATATCAACAAAATGAAACACATAAAATTAAAATAATATCTTTATTACAATAATGACATAGGTATTTACGTATCTTGATTCATAACATCAGTAAAGTTATTCTTTTTTTTTTTACTATTCTTCGTGAACTTTTTCTTCATCATATTCAGTTTCAGGAATGTACGATGTGTGTGTGTCCAACGTGTAATAATGCTCAAATTCCAATATCATGTCATCATCGTTTGGTGGACCATATGAGGATTTTTTCTCTTCGTTTTGTATCTCTTCAATTAGGAGAAGCTGGAAATTATGTATTTATTTTACTTAGATTTATTTTTATTAGGAACACACACAAAAAAGTTTGTGAGCAAATAGTAACGATCGGTTATTTCAATCATTAGGCTAAACAGATTTGAATTAATTTAGGAATAGACATAGACGGAATGGAGCCACCCTTTTATACACTCCTATCTATCTCTGTTCCTAATGGGTTTATGAAACAACAACTAGTATACTATACATTTGAATACCGTGTAATTAGACTAAGAAAGCAGTGTGAAATGAAAAACTGCAGAATCCAAAAAGCATAGGTATCAAAATTAACATAATATGAAGCTTTAGGGGCGATGCAACGGGACTCGACGATACTGGAAATGTGTTCCTTTTCGTGTAGTTAATAAAGTTCGATTTTGAGTCACTCTATTAAAATGTGCGTGCAGCAAGTCTCGGCTTGAATTGATCCTAACTCAACTTAAAATTTATTAATTTAAATCAATCAATCATATCACAAATGTGAAGTATTGTATTGGTAAAGCATATTGTTCTCTTTTATTTTATTATTGTGTATGCCAATAAATATTATTTATTTCTTTCTTTCTTTATATTTTTAATTGAAAGGAACGGGAGCAGATGGAAAGCTCGCTGGTAGGAAGAACTGAAACATTAAATTCAGATATTCCTTAAATTATTCTGGTTTATAAATTCAGTAGATTATTTCAGATTTTCAAAAGTTTGGTCTTATTTACAGTTAAAATATTTTACTGGTATATCAAGATATTTTCTCATTTTCAAATAATTGATACTCAGTTAAAATTCAGTAAATATTTGTCCCAATTAAAACACTTTGGGGCAGGCAGATATTTTATGTTTTCTTCTATGATTGTTTTTTTTCTGCAAAATATTGCTTAAAATATTATATTCAAAGTCGTTGAAATTATTTCTTTAATTACATCAAAGTAATTCGTATGATTCTATGACTTTGTCCTGTTTCTTTGTTCTTACTTACTTACTTACTTAATATTTAAAAAAAACACAGAAACTGGCAAAGACTGGATGAGGAAAGCTCAAGACCGGGCTCAGAAGCGTATATTGTGAGAGGCCTATGTCCAGCAGTAGATGAACACAGCCTGATGATGATGATGTAAATAATATTTTACTAACTTCCGAAGACAACTTCACAACAACGTTTCGTCTCAATTAATTCGGAACATCCAGAAGCAAAGGCTTTCCTGGCGTCAGTCGACGAATAATTAAACACACGTTTGGTACCAAAGGCTTATAAATGTCAACTAGTAAGTATGTAATAAAGCAACTGGAATTTACTACAGGTGCTTCCAACACCTTCTTGATATATTTAACAGGTACAGTACATAGATCCAATAGATCCAAATTATTTACAGTACACTTGAAGTATTTACTGAATTTATTGTAAAGAAAATTGAAAAACCGCCTCTAGTGTACGGACGAGGAACTATTTTTATTCCATTAAATTAACGTCAAAGTTCCAATTTATTTTACGTCACAAAAACGTGAAACGTCATGATAGGGTACGCAAAGGACAACTGAAGAAACAGAGTGGATATTAGTTCATGGGACTGTTTAAACAGGACGCTCTGGACAGAAAAGGCCAAACGAAGAAACAGGGTGGCCTTTTCGTCAGTAAGAGTCTGACAGTCCCTACCACTCCAACCACGGTGAGAGGACTTGTTTGATGGCATAACTACTCAGATAAAAATTGGTAAAAAAAATGTAAATTTATTACATAACTAGCTGCTCCCCACAGCTTAGCCCATGCTGCTCGGCCTCTGTTGGCCGTAGCGTCATATTATACAGCCTACAGCATTCCTCGATAAATGCACTATTCAATCCTCAAGTAATTTTTTCAATTCAAACCAGCAGTTCTTGAGATTAGCGCGTTCAAACAAACAAACTCTACAGCTTTATAGCTAGCTGTTCCCTGCCACGCTTCGCCGTGGCACAGAAAAAAACTGTTTTTTCGCGGTCGCAACAATCCTTGAAAAAAACAATCCTTGATGCGGATTATATATCATGCTAAAATTTCAGCTCAATCGGTATTTTTTTCTATTTTTTTTTTATCGTGGTAAAATCATCAAATGAGTCCTCCCACCCAGGGCAGGGCGGGAGGGACTGTCAGACTTGTACTGACTAAAATCCGCGGTGTCCTTCACTAGCCCTTTACGTACCGGGGTTACGGTAATGGGAAAGTCCCGCGACCCCGGAGCTCAGTCGGTGCAGTATTTTTTGAGTTTTTGAAGCGTACACAAACCAAAATAACATTTTTATATATATAGATATAGTATATAGATTATAATCCGTCAATAACGCATGATGACCAGAACTTCAATTCACACTATAATACAAACACAAAGTGACAAAACTACCAATCATACTGTACATAATAACACTAATACAATATTCTAAAAGGATAAACATAAATCGCTTTGAATACATTTTGAGAGTAAACAGACCTTCGGTTCGTAAGTAACTGATCAAACACAGAAGTTTGTGTAACGTTATGCATTGTCTACTTTAGAATAGTGGAGTTTACTTAAAGTTGTATGGATATAGGAAGTTAGCAGGTGTTGGGCAGCCAATAGAACAACTATTAGGGCCGGCACCCATGGAACGGCAGAAAAAGTTATATCGTGATGATTTTCTGCTTTATTTATATCAAAGATATGTCGAAGAAAGAAAAATTCAGCTGTGAGCGGGGCTCGAACTTGCGTCTTCCGGATAAGTACTCCAGACGCCTTACCAATGGTCGCGGGACTGTACGAATTACCGTTACCCCGGAACGTAAAGGGCTATTGAAGGACACCGTGGATTTTAGTCAGTACAAGTCTGACAGTCCCTCCCGCTCTGCCCTGGGTGGGAGGACTCATTTGATGATTTTACCACATTAAAAAAAAGACGCCTTACCAATAAAGCTATCGCAACCTAATTTCGAAGCTGAATTTTTGATTCCCTTGTTTTTGAACGCTTTACACGTTCGTTTTTATTTTTATGTATTATATTAACACAAAGCGGTTGAAAAGATGCTTGATGCCCCGGCACGCCTCTGCATCACGTGAGACGAGTCAATTACTTCACCTACGCGTTCTATAGTGGTAGAAACTACAGAAACTGCTACTATCCTTTCGCGCGGCATCGCATCTACGAGTTCAAAGAACCTGCCAACTACCATCAATTCGTCTCATTAAGACACCGACTCCGCCCCGCTGCCCGCTATTTTCGATACCGAGGGCTGAGAAACCCTATTAAGTAGTAAAGGCCGGTTTCCATCGCGCGCGGAGCGGATCCATTTATGACTTATTTTACATCGCAAGGGAACTCCTTATATGTGTTTCTACTAACAAAGAGTCGAGTAGAAATCACAGTGGGCGAAAATGAAGTCACTCTGGGAATCCGACGATTGAATTTTTATTTGGTTGCAACACAAACCTATTTCATTAAAAAGGAGTCCATTCCACCTAATTTCCCGCACATCACACTTGAACTACCATAAATGTTCAAAAATATTTAGCACTTACCCAATAATTGATATAGCTCGCAAATCCATTCAAACCTATGTCCATCAACTCTTCTTTCTTCTCTTTCTCCATCTTTGACATCATGGGCTTCATGTATTTCTCGGCCGTGTTGCTCAGGTCACGCATAAAGTCATGTAGATTTTGCTGGTAGACTGCTGAGTCGGTCATTGGTGCAGAAGACTCGTCTGGTACTGCTGGTGGATTTTGGGCCTCTGGGTAAGAGTCATCTATTGGGCCAGTGGCGTATGAATCAGGATATGATTGTGAGTCTGGTCGTGCGTGGGCCTGGAAAGATTTATTATTTGTTTAACTTGGCATAGTGATGCAAGTAGTTATTTGGAGCAAGATTTTTGAATTATGTGAGCATGGACAATATTTTGCGAAATGGCTTTTGAATATTTGAGAGACAACGTTCAATCCTGATCTTTCAATTGTTTTTTAGAGGGAATGTTAAACAAGATCAGATCAGATCAATGGACTCTGTTCACGGATTTATTAACGACTTGTCTCTAATGCTTGCTCTTCACGGTGCGTGACGAATCACACGAAGGCTAGGCATGACTCGAGCTCGTCCGCCTTAGATGTCAAATCGCACTCATGGAGGCGTGATATGACGCGCCGTGAGAAGCTAGCATATTTAAGATAAGCTACGCATAGGTTGCGTTCTTTTACAAAATCTCTTTGAAGTTTGTCCGAGATTCAAAAATCTTGCTCTTTAATAATTTTCAACAAACGTACCTCTTGACGCCAAGAAGTAGATTACAAATGTATCAGGTACATAAATCCTATATCTACTAAGTTCTACTGTTTTGTAACAATAATGCTAATGATACGCCAAATTATACATTCATTCGGATGCCGTTATTCTATTTAATGGACCACGATTATCATATAAATGGAACATTGTATTAATCTATGCTATTCCTAAATTCAGGAGAGATTGAAACGATTGAACAAATACTGAATTACCTAGTATTTACTGATGATTTATTTCTAGACAAGTGTACCTACAAAAAGTCTACGACAAAATCACCAATCTTGAGAGCCACGTCTAGGTACCAAACACCTGATTACATCATCGCGATGAAGAATAAACATTATAGCAGATTGAAAACGGAAGAAAAAAACTTGAATAAAAAGGATAAAAAGTGCCGTAATAAGATCTGAATCAATATATCCGAATCTAAGAAGACGGATCAACCGTATCCGTTATAAAAAACGAATACGATACCACACTCAAAATACTCACAAAGTAAAATGCGGACGCTACTAACAATATTGAAAGGAACGACATCTTTGACTTACAAAGACTAAAATAATACGCAAAGAGAAACCTTGTAACCCCTTTTATAAATACAGTGGTTCCTTTATTACCTTTGAGTGAATAAGAAATGTCACGTCTGAATGATAAGGCTAATCTCTGAAGTATGGACAGCTATTGTTTGAAGGAAACTAGTGGATATGTTATCGGGAAACGCTGAGAAAATTGTATTTGTTGACGTCATAATCCATAGATAAAAGAATCCTTTGTTTTGATATTTGGAGGACACTGCTCTAGTGTGATGCTAATTCCTGTACACAATTTAGTGTTTTGATTGATTCTTCGTCAAGTGTTGGACACACATGGACCAAGCTCGGGTCGACAGCGCGTTGTGTTCCACGCGCGCCTCTAAAAGGGCCAAAGCCTGCCGGGGTCGCGGGACTTATGAATTACCGTGACCCTGGAACCTAAAGGGCTATTTAAGAACACTGTGGATTTAAGTCAGTACCAGTCTGACAGTAAGGGTGGGAGGACTCATTTGATGATTTTACCACGTAAAAAAAGAAGTGTTGGACACAGGCCTTTTCTGTGCTTAACAGCACTGTCTCTAGAGGGAGGAGTCAGTAAATGTGGCTCAGAAGCAACCCAAAGTGTGAGTAAGAGGGAGGACTCATTTGAAGATTTTACCACGCTCCAAAAAAAAAGCCAACCGGATTCCCTTCAAACTTTATACTCGACCGTACTGCCCAGGCCCAAATGTTCCTTGTGACTACTGACTTGTCTTCTCTCAGGTCACAAAATGTCGACATTGTTACTCTGAGTCCTGCTAACAACTTTACACTTTCTACCCTTTTAAGGTACACGCTTAGTTAATGTATACTTTTTTTAATAGATTGCTTTAGTGACATAGTGTCTCTATGACAACCATCGTAAGTGACCAATCGCGTATCATGACGTGATGCGTAAGCGACGAATGGCGTTTGTACCAGAAAGTGTAATATGTATTTAGCTAGCAGATAATTGGGACTCGACATAAAAGTAGCTCGTCGGAGGTTTAATCGCTATTGAACTTGTCCTAATAAAGATCAAGATAATTTCGTCGCCACCAAGATAAGGCCAAAAACATTGGTCTCATTCCTTTCTGATAAACAAGAAAAATTATAGCGCAAGGAAAGAAAACGGGGTGTCCTTGCTCCAGAACAAAAAAAAAAAAGGAATGATTCTGAGACCGCTCTGTGTTTCGAAACTGCGCAACGGATTCAATGTATTAAGGAGAATTTGTTTCAAAAACTTTATGTGTATAATACATTAACATTAAACTTTCATACAATAAAATAAAGAGCTCCTAATGTTCTGTCACGTCGTAAAGACCATGCGAAAAACACGCCCCGAGAGGAAAAATTTAATTATAAAGGAACGAAAAGTTACAGGATCATTTCAAAAACAGTTTCTCTTCAACGAACAAAGTTAGTTTTTTATTCAACGTCGTCGTGTTATGAACGTGACCGAGTGACATTTTCTAAATGGTCGACCATGACAGACGGACACGTGATTTAGATAAACACGTCATAATTAGTTATTGCTTTACTGTGTTATCTCTACAGCTATTCCTTTTTGTTTTATATTTGCTAGATATGTTAATTACCTACCTAGATACATACTTTTGTATTTTATCAAAAGCGTGACTAAAAAAACACGAAATAATATACAAAAACAAAAAAATTACACATTTTTTTTGTCATTTTTCAGTAGAAAAAGTATTTGCTTTCTTAAAGTAAAAAAAAAACTGTTAGGTCAAAGAATTACGATCTTACTAATATTGTATTTTCATGTAAGTTTTTTTTTTAAATACTTTTATAGGGATTTCCTCTTTAAAACAGATATTATTACAATATACTTAACTCTAGGACCAAAAACAGCGATCTTTTTAAGTCTGCATTTTTGGGTTTTTTTTTGTTTTCGTTTTTCTGTTTTTCCTCTTTTAAACATATTACAAAACAGTATACTTAGGAGTCATATTGTTACATAATTGGAAGGAGAAACGCTCCAGTACAACACTACACAACCCATTGGGAAATACGGGCATAAAATTATCTTCAAGTTACTTTCTAATAAGAAAAAACCGTAGAGAATCGAGTTACTCCAGTATTTGCGAAGCACTCCAGTTAGTAAGAATGCTGTTTATTTAATAAAAAAAGGAAAAAAAAAAACATCTTCACCGCGATACAATATTAGAAAGAAAGGCCAAATTGTAAACAATTGCCCAGTTAATTAAAAACAAGCAAATAAAAAAAAACAATCAAGTCTAAATGGTATTCGTCGAAAAACTGTCCAATGCCATTAAATTATTTGTCCTTTTTTTGGAAATTAAACCGCAATGAGATAATAAAATTAAATGGGCCTTTTTCATTAGCCTACGAGTTTTATTATTACTTTTTCTGTGAAATTGAGATGGATGATAATATTTATCCTGCTCTGAAATAAATCATTATTTAGAAATGGCTGAAGAGATGAAAAAAACATTTAAAATTAAAAAAAAAAAAACGAGAAAAGAAGTTTATTGGTATTGTTTTTAGGTATTAAATTCGGCTGTCGCATTCTTTAGAATGCGTGGGGAGACGTATAATTTATGTACCTACATCATTACGTATATAAATGTTACCGTAAGAAACATAGATCTAAGACAATAAGGTTTTAAATGCCATAAAACCTTTATTCAACAGCTAAAACCAATCAAAGAATAAAAATGAAGAAGACAGAACCAACTTTAGATCTTTTTTTTATTTCTTATCGTGGTAAAATCATCAAATGAGTCCTCCCACCAAGGGCAGAGTGGGAGGGACTGTCAGACTTGACTGACTAAAATCCACGGTGTCCTTCAATAGCCCTTTACGTCCCGGGGTCACGGTAATTCGTGAGTCCCGCGACCACCAACTTTAGAAGTCAAAATCAGTCAACGTCTAAGATACACCATACAAAAGACTGCCATAACTCGCAATACTGTTAAATGAAACAAATCAATTTATGTCAAAGAAGCCCACTATTCACCTAGGCAGACATTTTGTGAAAGTTTACTAACTTACAAGTAAACTACATCTAAACGATGTTTTCCAATAAAACCGTCTGGGCCCAACTGATAGCACCCAAAAACAATATCGACAGTTCATAAACACAAAATTAAGGCTCATCAATGCCAGTGTGTGTTATCGGTCAATATTGCGATGCGTTATACGCCTTTATCATCTGCTTATCCCTCTCCCAACTATGTTCAGCGAAGAAGCAAACTCGATAGGTTATGGATGCTTTACTCGCGTCTAACGGGATCTTATGGCAAAACGCCTGCCGGGGTTGCGGGACTATCTGTAAAGTCATCGCGGCCCTGGATCGCTAAGGGCAATCGAAGAAGCTGCTTTTTAGTCGATCAGACATAATCCTTTCCGGTCCAAAAGTGGAGCAACAACCCGTAGTCAAACCTTGGGAAGCGCTGCTTAACCTAAAACATTGACATGTACGACTGTTATTACTTGGTCACAACCGTCTCATTTATTTAAATCTTTGGTCAAATTTGACAAAAACCCGAAATACTTAGTAAATAGGTCCCAAAATAGATTTACATTTATGCCTCCAACATCAAGACTCATAGTCCTCGGACCGTTTATTAGATTAAACCCTATTAATATTTCAGCAGGGTCCTATTTACTTAGGATGCCAAGTTATGCTCTTATCTTACATATTATTATGCGGCACTGAGATTATATGAGAGTACTTTCCGAGAGCAGTTTTCCGAGGTAATCTTGTGTTACGTTGTTTTTTGCTGACCGTGTTGATTAAAGGACTGTACGGTACTAACAGCTCATTTTGTATCCCTACTTGCCTTGGTATATTACCTGTTCTAGGCAGGGTTTTGAACTTTCTATTTTGCGCTGGCGTTTCGATTTTTTCCTAGGCTTAGCTTCTCTTTTAAAATAACAATTACTATGCAAAACTGTGATAAGACCGAAACCGTAAAGCCACCAAATTGTAACGTCATGCAAGTTTTATGACATTTGCGCACTCTTAAAAAAATACCTAAAATGTCTACTATTCAGTAGAGGTTGAGTTCCGACCCCCACATATACTATAATTTTATTGACAGAATTGAGCAAGTAACTTTCCCTTAATAAAAAACAAAACCTAAAAACAGTCCACTGTGATTTGTTTTTGGGACTGACAAATGAGAATGAGAAAGTTAAAGCATTCGCAGAATTAAAGTACCTATAATAAATAAAACAACACAATTCTACCCTTTTAAATCTCTAGTAGATACTACCTATACGCTGTAGCAGAAAATCTACGCTTCAACAGTAAAAGAGAGACTTTCGCAGCGCAATTTATCTCCAAAGAAGAAATTACGGTAACAATGCATATTTATGAAGGAAAACCCTCATTTATTTCAATTTCGCCTCGAACACAATGTTGATGTATGTAAAATATAAAATGTTACAAGTTTCATCGTTAACTGGCGCCATTTTACAGCGAAACGAAGTGCCCTTTGGCAATTATAATTCATTTCCATTTCAGAGGAGCTTAATTGATTAAGCAGTTAAGGGCACCGTTTTTACAATTATGTAGTTACCTCCTTCGTCGAGGACGGTGGAAAGAGTTTTAAATGTTTTTGATTTTTTGTGATAGTCTGCGTGCTATGGGCTTAACAATCATATCGGGCAGATGGATATCAAGAACATGTTCAATGAACAGCTGATAACAACTTTTTAACTATGACCTTCTCTACATAAGTATAAAACTCTGGAGAACAGAGTGAGTAATTCCATATTACCTATCAAGTTTTTGAACTTACAAGCATTTAACACTTTATTAAAGCTAGTTACACATTAATTTAAGATGTTGCAGACTTCAAAGGTTTGTCCGTCATCTCTATTTAGCCTTATATGTTTAAACATAAAGGTTGACAGGTGACGTCAGTTCTCTGTTTCTTTAGACGAGGGTTAAATATATTCATGCAAGTTACATTTGCACATACTTGCTGCTTATTATATTATGAGAAAACAGGAGAACAGAAATACCTATATTTAAGTTATAGCAACATTTATTTATTTATTCAAAAACAATGCAATTACACAGAGATACACAAATGACAATGCAAACTTCACTCCATCTCCCGTCTATCCCATGCTTATTAAAACAAATTTCTGAAAAACCCGTAACAAGATTTATTTATTTTACCTTGGCTAGTGGCTGAGCGATGCCCTTAAACGTGACAACGACCCCACCAGTCTCTTTGACAGCGTTGAGCAGGATTTTTAGGAACAAATAATTAATTTGGCCTAATTCTTTTATTTTATTTTAGAAAATGTATATGCAGTTTTGTCAAAAATTAGATAACTTTTCACAAACACTGCGACAAAGTACACGGAAGAAAAATACCGAAACCTAACATGACCATAAGTGCCTCCTCTTATAATGCTTCTGATACACATACAAGAAACAAATCATGTAAAAACTATGTTAACGTTAAGTAGCAGTTCAGACGGTATGAGACATAAAATTCCAACAGAGTTTTCTTTCAAGCAAATTGAATATTCATGTTGGAAGATGAGAACTATCCTTCATACAGGCGCTCGTTTTAAATCGTTATACCGTACCTCAATGTTTTTTATTTCGAACTTTCAGCTCTACTAAGTCATTCATAAGACTCTGAATATCTCGGCTAATTTATTAGGCACCTGTTTTAAACCCAGACTAATGATAAGACTTGTTATCTAGTTACAAGTCTAAATACTGTTTTGCAAATTTTCAGAACAGTAGATAACTAATCGTTTATTTACAAAACACTAGGGCAATTTAAATTCTCTGTTTTAAAGATAAAGTTTCAAATAAGTTTAAATCGATTCTATTCTTATTTAAAACTCAGTTTAATGATAATAGAAACGAATTGAATAGAGGTCTCTAGAAGTTTGAACTTGAAATGTACATGAAGATTTTGAGAATAATTGTATTTTCTGTGCCATTTCACAGAGAGAAAACTATGTGAAGGACGAGTGGTGTTTACGAAGTCGGTAAAATAGTCGTGGCAGGTTGCTTTACAACCCGGCAGAATGAATAACATACTATACACTGCAAAATGGATTTTGAAATTTTAAACACAACCGTATCTGTTTCTTCCCAAGACTTTTACTTGTACTTTTACACATGCACATATTTTTTTTTTATTACGGTAAATTAGATTATGATTTCTTCTTCTTTTGTGATTCTTATTTTAAAATATAGATTTAGAATTGATGGAATAGCAACAACGTAGTGACAGTAACATAGTGCTTCTAATATCCGACCATACCAGACTGGTGGAATGAAGTATAAAAATAAGAACAAATTAATGCTTTTTGTTTAAAAAGGCTACTCGACATTTTTAAAAACATTTTCAAGTACATAGTACAGACATCAAGCTACCAAAATCTGTCACTGTAATAGATTTTGACTTAACTCTAAAATCACTTTTATAACAACATAACACAAAGATCACAAAACTGGAAATCCCGTACCTTTTATCGGGAAAATGAATCATATAATCAATATGATACCAGCAGAAAATTTTCCAATGCAATTAGTGTTGCATCGAAATGAAAGTGGCTCTACTTGAACAAATTGTCGATACGGAACGAAAGGTGCTCAATTAAGTCCAAGTCATACACACGTGTTTGATTTTAAAACTGAGTTTAATTTTGTATTTTCGATTGAAGTTACGTTTGCTCTTTGTAAATTGTAGGTACAGCAGGTAATACAGGTGTTCATTTCGTTTCTTTGAGTAGCTTTCTAGTTTTTTTTTTATTGAATTTTGTTGGTAATCTTACCTTCATTTATAAATGCGAAAGTTTTTGAGGGTAGATGGATGTAATATGGAGAAAGGGATGGGTATTTATTATAGGTCCGTTTAATGACGTAAATCTTACCACACTCAAGTTCGTCACGGAAACAGCGTCGTGTCATAATCCGTAGTATTCCTGTGAACATCGACACAAACAAAGTGGAAGTGTCTCGAACCTCAGTCTCAACACGGTACACAGACACAGGTGTGTTTGTGTTCCGTAACGTCACTACTTGTGTCAATATTGTGTTGCTTGCAAGCTGGCTCCGTGTATCAATTGTGGAAGAAGGAAATTTATTTTATTTCGAAGACTTGAAGTTAATTTTCATACGTATTGTGACTATTATTTTTTATTTTACCCAGATGAAGCCTGATTACTCTAATTTTGTTGTTTATGTTTATGTTATGTTATGTTGATTTGGGTTGAATGCGTTCGAAAACCCACACTTTAGGGTGCAGCGAGGTGAGTTTCATGTGAAAGAGCTCATGCATGAGAGGTTCTGTCAGTTTCACACCGACGGATGCAAGTGGCGGATTGTCGTTCGGCGTGGCAGTCTTAGTGGGAGGCCTTTTTCAGAAGTGGACGTCTTCTGGCTTATGATGATGATCACGACTCTCAAAATACCAAGGTAATTATAAAAACATTTAAAAATTAGAATATTTACTTGACATATACGTCGCTCATTTGTGCTACCGCTACATATCTAAAACAGTTGAAAGTCAAGCCCTGCACATAGGGTGGCAAATCTCCTGTGATCGAAAGCCAACGTGTCGTGAACCTCAAGAGAATGGATGCAAACATGTTGAGGTGTCGCGACACGACACGTCTGTTTATGTTCCATTATGTCACAGTACTGGTGCGAGCAGTCATGTTGCTTTTAAAGTGTAACTTGATCTTATCGGCTAACCAGTTTTCTGCAAGTTTGTTCTATAGTATAGTAGCTTACGGCAGCCCGTATGGAGCTATTTAGTTAGTAAAAACCCATTAACCGTCTTGTGTTCTGCAATCAAAAATTTTTCATTATTGCAATGTAATGTGAATATCTGCCCAGGTGGCCTACCATGACGTCTTAAAGCGAATGTAGTTCCAGTTTGGGAACGAGATGGCGCTAGACGACTTGTATAGCTCTGTCTCTTTTCCACAGTGGAACTACTCGCGCTTTAAGAAAGGCCCCCAGAATGCATCATCTGGACATAAAACTCTGTCGAAGTGAAGGTACAGTGGACTGGTAACACCTATAGTATTTTATTTTAAATATTATCACAGGACGATACTATTATCAATAAGCCAAGGTGGAAGAATAAAATACTGTAAAAAATTGGCGTTGTCTCAATATTTGCTTACAAATTCTGTCCAAGTTAATTACATCAAATAAATTATCTTGAGAAAACTTTGTTTAGGACCCTTTTTGTAAAATTAAAGAGACCTGAAGTGTTCAAAATAAATAGAAGAAAAAAGGGTAAAAACTTTCAAAACTTAAATAAAAACAAATCCTTTAAAATATCAATGTGAAAGGGAGTGTGTGTGTTTGTTTCTTATCCCTTTGCAGCTAATTGACTGAATATCTCCATGAAATTTCATAAAGATAGTTTCAGTCAATTCGGATAGACCGTGCCTTCTTCTTTTTCTTTTTGCTGGCATGGCGCTTATATAGCCCAAAACTGTGTCACCTCCACGGCATTCCAACGACCAGACCGTGCCTACTGCCTAAATGCAATAATTGAATAGGTACTTTTTCTCCCAGCAGAACGTCCCCATGAGAAAATTTTGCGAACTTTAACCGAGCGAAACTACAGGCAATATCTAGTACAAATTCTAGTAATTGATATTTAACTAAGAAACGAAAAGTTTACCTATCCGCTCTATGTTCGTTTAAAAGCCAAACATTCGAAGTTAGTGTAGAAGAAACTTTATTTATTGGTTAACTCAAAGCTAAATTAAGATTGGTTTTCTTTCGTATCCTCTCAGTCAATACTGTTCCAATTAGAAATCTCAATTCCCTCAAGTTTAATTTTACGTGAAAGTTTTACTAGTGATTCTCCAGCGTGATTTTGTTGGCGCATAATACGCGTGCTATAAACGTGCGTTTTCAGCGCCACTGAATTTCTTAACTTGTGCTAAGGTTGACTGACTGTGACTGAATACATACAATACATGCATGTTAAGTGTCTATAATTTTCAAACTTAAATTGAATGTGAATTATAATCCACTTCTTCTCAGCCAGGTCTGCATAATATCTGTTTTTAGGGATAATTGAAGCATTACTGGACAAGTTTCTAGCGTGCTTCAAGCACTTTCGTAAATATACAACATTATTTTTAGTATATGCGAAACCTGAATATAGTTTGTTCAGAATCAGTAACTGATTCGATTCCAATATTTTTTACACCATGTTATATTTTTTTTCAAAAATATTTTAATTAAATTTTATTACCAGTTAATTACAATACAATCACCGTACGGTTAGGTATCTATTGCCAAGCTATTATCACGAGTGTATAACACAGGAGACGCGGTTTACGCGGGTGTACCGCGAAATGAGCATGTTTTTGAACGGACAACCAGGTAATATACATACTTATAACCTTGTGATTTTTTATGATACGGTTTTAAAATTTCGTAAATAGATTCTTTACACAAAAATACTAGACAGGTGTATCGGGTTTCGCATAAACAAAAAATAATGTTGTAGATACATTTCCTTTATTCCAAAAAGTTTAAACATACTGCTTCGATTTTGTTCAAACCAAACGGTGCTACCACCTAAAATTATTTCGGCGCTACAGCAGTTGTCAAACTTTTGCATAACATTTAATTTTGCACAGTATTTTCGAATAACCCACAGATAGTGACGCCGTCAACGTTTGCTTTCTATATTAAAAAAGTAATGAAAAACTCTCCCGACTCAACTCTCAACTCAAAACCTCTGGGCGTTATTGAAAAACTATTTTTATTTGAAGCGAGAGAAATTTCTAGAAACTCTCAATGTCTCTTGGGTAGAAAAAATTGTTTATTTGCGTCCTGATTTTTCACTGTTACGATAAATATTTTATCATAAAAACGTACGCCCTTCGAAAACCAATAGTGACGGAATTATGGTAAAGTCGTGTTCAAAAATTTTGTCACTAACCGAAAGTTAATATCGTTGATCCAATCTGGACCACATATTTATAAATATATTGAGTACTATACCTACTTCAGTTAATCTCACATACTCGTGTATGCGAAATATAAAGTTATTAATATTAATAGTCAATTATGGTCAAAATGCGATCATAATTCATTTAAATTTTATCACCATCTTTCTGCCCTTATCTCGTTTTACGGCAGGTAATGCAAGATGTTTTGTTCTTCCATTCTCCCCTTCCTGTTGTTACATCATCAATTACTCCCTTCTTTAGTTAAATTTCTCACAAAATCTATCCATTTCAACTCATTTAAATTCTGTTATTGAAAAAATTAAGATGACCATCTACACTCCTTTTACTCAACTATATCGTAACCAAAAGGTAGGGTAATAATTTTTCTATAATTTAACATGTCCATAACTACTCTTCTATTCACGTAACCCCATTTTTTTCTCGTACTTATTACGATTCTAAATCTATCTCGGTTTCTATCTTCGGTTGGACCTTTGTCTATAAGCAATCAACGACCGAATTTGCCTATCCGAGTGTTTGAGATATCCAATCAGACGCAGCCCTCAAAACACAGAAACGGGATTTGGATTGAGACTGAATTAATTTCGGGTGTTAATAAATGTAGGTATAGATTCTGTTCCTCCTGTAAACGTCAAAATAATCACCCCTGGGAAGGTTAAGTACTACTGCAATAAGAAGCTTGTATACATGATCGTATTTGAAGCTTCGGTATATTGGTACAACCCCGCAGTAAGCCGCTTTTGACGATGTGAAACGGATCAAATTATTATATTTCTCAAAGGCACAGAACAGTATCTAAAGCACAAATAACCGAAATACCATTAATATAGTTTACAACGAAATTGCATTATAGGAATGCTGTAATGGAAACTGTTTGAAAACAATATTAAGAAATGTTGTTTAACACTCTTACAAATCATCAATCATCAATTCATCAATCTTTTTAACCGACTTCAAAAAAGATGATGTTTTCAATCCAATCGATACTTATTACGGAGATTGTTGATTAAATAGTCAATCAAATAAAAAACTGTTTGTTTTGGACTATTGCTCGTATTTTGGCAAATAACTCTGCAACCTGATGCTAACGGAAATGATGTCCATATTTTTTGTTTGTCTGACCTACTTCTATCTAAATATATAAGTTTATGCAGCCAGATTCATGGCGTCAGAAAAAACAAAATGGCGAGCGGCAAAGCCACACTCCATACAAATAACTTCAAACCTCTTTACTGGTTATCATTATTCCCAGAATTTGATCCTTGATAGCGAAACTATAGGATGATTTATGTTTATTGTTTCAAAATTAACGGAATTCGATTCGGGTCAGGAATATTGATTTTTCAAAAATCCAATCCAGTCAAAATCGGCATCGAGACTCCTTTCAGTATTGATTGTACGTCCACGATCTATTTGCACATTCACTTGTCACATTCAAATACTTATGTTACACATCTTCAACAAATCACAACGTACGAAGTCGACGTAAAAGATAAAGGTTTTATTTGTTCTCCGTGTAGAAATCTCACAAAGCGATGCACCGAGAGCACTCGTAAGTTGTGAGCCTCTTCCGATAGAGAGCGCACGATCTTTAAATTCAACATACAGGAAAATGACGTAAAATACTTGACTATTACGATTTAATGTGTGAGATTTTCAAATACATGTTTGAAGTAAAACGGCTGTTAAAATGTTAAAATTGGAATTGGACTGTTGATAATTTGAAATTAGAACAAAACTACCCTCGAGTTCCTTTCGGAACAGTGGTAACCCTGGCTTAAGAATTGTAGGTTGTGAGTTCGAACCAAGCCATTTTTTTTTTTAAATCTTTGTTTATTAAAGAGGGTTTGTTCACATTACGAACATGTCAACCTCATAGCAACACTTTTTTTAACATGCAAACTTAAGATCTACGCTTAATTCCTAAACTAACCAATTTATATATTATTTTTGCATTTTTAGAGGCTGGAAAAGCTAGTATTGTATTACATGCACCTACTTCCCGAATATTGAATTCTTCCTGAATGAAATGTCTTTCTACTTCGTTCCGATAACACTCCACCATAATATGGAAAACGTTTTCGACCACATTACATTCCGTACAATTTGGAGATGAGAACCAAGCCATGTAAATTACTGTGTGTAATTTATTTCATCACAGATGGTGAAGAAAAACGTCATGAGGATTAAGGAATTTCCTAGAACCAAAAATTCGAAGACCTTTGTCACCCTTGGCCCGCGGGGTTGATCACCACGTGGGCTGTACCACTCCCTCTCAAAGAGACGTGGTCTGTGTCCCAGCAGTGGGAAGTAGTAGGCTGATTATGCCTATGCAACCCCAATATGTTGGTTTTCGATTTGTTAAAATGACTCGAGTTTGACAGCCGAAGTATTATTCTCATGAGAATATAAAGACCCTTAAATTAAATAAAAAAAAAAGCCCAAAACTGAAAATAAGCATACAAAAAGTAGTTTTAAGAAAACGAACATGAAAGAACGTGTTTCATTCCACTAAATACGCAAAAAGCAAACTTGAAATTATTTCCAAAGAATCTTGGATATTTTTTTCAATTGGCAACCAAAACTCAATTCGTCTACATCAGTCATTTGTCAAAGTGAGTTATTTCGCGCCTAAAGTTACAAATCCGGCGATATCTAGACATCTGCCTGATGGGGTTCGTTTTGGTCCCCGATAATGTTTTATGTGAGTGTTTGCTTTTTTGTTTCCTTTTCTTTTCTTTTCATTTTGTTACCAATGGAAGGTTCTGAAGGTTTAGTTTTCCTTGGCAAATTTAAGGGTACTTATTACGTTAATATTCGTTCTAAAAATATTTAAATTTGATTTTTATTGTCTTAAATTCTATCTGTACGAGTAACGGTCCAATTTAAAATAAAATGCATTCCAATTTTCAATTAAATTCTTTTATCAATTTTATTTATTTGTATTTTTTTAAATTAATTATCAACTAACTAAGGGTGTGTCCTAAACATTGAATTTTATAATTTTCGTGAAAATGAGAAACAGCACTATTTTTTTTTAAGTTTTCAAGGCAAGAAATTGTTTTATCACCATGCGATGACTTTTCTTGTGTTTCTTTGAGACTGTATTTTATTAACTTTCATACCATTAATTTTGCTAGTAAAAACTTAAAAACTTCTAAAATAAATTGTGTTGATTTTATTGCTTTAGCGTTGCTTTAACACAATACGATTTGAAGAGATTTATCTTTTATTGGTTCTATTGTGATGAAGGTACACCGTAATGTATTCTGACAGCTACTTTGAATTGTATTGAACTTTCAATCTTATTACTATGCGACAGTAAATACTGAATCAGTTTTTTGTTTAAGTCTAATGTGTACTGAATAGTTTTCTCGAAATATTAAATGTGGTTTCAATCTAACACTAGGTATAAACGAAGAATGTCAATTACAAAACATATTGACGTTTTTATCAAAATATTGGCATGTGTCGTTTTAAAATCAATTTAAATAGTTATATATATATTATATAGTCTAAATTCATACATATTATAGATACTCCCAGACACAGAACAAATGATCGTGCTCATCACACGAACATTTGTCCTGGGTGGGAATCGAACCCACGACCTCCGGCATAGCAGTCAGGGTTACTAACCACTAGACCAATAGGCCTGTCAAAAAAAGTTACAATTGCGCTGCCGGGAAAATAAGTTGTTTATAAGTTTGAAGATCTGGACTAATTTGTGACCTCAGGCCGAGCACGCACCACTCTGAACCCAAAACAATTAACACATAGTTTTCTACACAACCGAACATATTGGTGGCCTACCATGACGTCTTAAAGCGAGAGTAATTCCAGTGTGGGAACGAGGTGGCGCTAGACGTCTTGTATAGCTCTGTCTCTTTCCCACACTGGAATTATTACGACGGAAACACGCCTTTTATTTTTAGCGTGGTAAAATCATCAAATGAGTCGCCCACCCATGGCAGAGAGAGACTGTCAGACTCGTACTGACTAAAATCCACGGTGTCCTTCAATAGCGCTTAACGTTCTTGGGTCACGGTAAATCATGAGTCCCGCGACCACGGAAACACACCATGTGAAAATATACGTTATAGACGTTTCATACGGCTTACATTCGCGAAGTTAGTACCTTCTTAATTTTTTAAACAAAATAACCCTGACCTTTGACGAAAACACTTTCGATTAAAACAATCGTCCATGCTGACATATCAAAGGTTCCTTCGGGAGGAACATAAACAGACGTGGCATTAACCCCTGAAGAATGTCACATACGAAAAAAGTGAGGTACGCCGAGCAAAGGGCTGCTGTTGCACAGTACACATGGTATCAGGCAGTATTACAACTTTTGTTTTTTTTTTTATCGTGGTAAAATCATCAAATGAGTCTTCCCACCCAGGGCAGAGCGGGAGGGACTGGACAAACCCACCACACTATTCCCTAACCACTGCAACTCCTGTGCGCCAGAATCAACAGTGGCAACCAACCAGAAAAGGGCCGAGACAATGAAGCTCGACGTGTCCCGAAGAATGAATTTACCTGTCTTGGATCCTGCAACGAAATTAATCAGAAAAGAATAGTGGAGGAGTAGGAAAAAATATATGTTTCCACTTCCCTTCATGCAAGCAGGAGACAGAACAAAACAAGGCCAATAGGCACAAAGGGACATTACAACTGGGAGAAGCCCAGTTGCCTAGCACCACGGGTAAAATGACTACTAATATTAATGGGTCCTAAATTGTGAGCTGCTAAATTTGATTCCAATAATAGGTATGGCGGGAGGGACTGTCAGACTCGTACTGACTAAAATCCTCGGAGTCCTTCAATAGCCTTTTACTTTCCGGTGTCACGGAAATTCGTGAGTCCCGCGACCCCGGTAGTCTCTAGAGGGGGCCCGTCATTTTACTGACACTCTTTGAGGCGCGCGTGGAACACAACGTGCCGTCGACCCGGGCATGGTCCATGGTCGGACAGCGAGTTGCCCATTACTCGCTGCCCGCACAACTTTACAACTTGGAAAAAGTTAACGGAACCGGCGCACATAAAGAGACGCGTGTAAGCATGCTTCAAGAAACACGAGCATGTCGAGCGCTTTGAGAGTGTTGTTGTAGTGTGTATTTTATAGCTATATTACAAGTTGAACTTTGATATAAGATCAACTTTAAAATCAAGTACCTACTTGATTTTTTATGAAACAAGTTGAAGTAAAACTAGCTGACCTTATGCCCGCAGAACTACCTCCGTGATGTTCGGTAATTGGCCCAGGGGAAGTATGCTCGGATAAACAGTTTTCTAAGTGTCAATCCAGGGCATGAACTATTTGTGTATCGAATTCGTTCAGTGGCTTTTGTGTAAAAGAGTAACAAATTTTCAACCTTCCTCACATAGTTTCTCATTTTTTTAAACTGTTAAGAGACTGTACAGTAATAATTTGTAAAATGGAAAAAAAAATTGTTCACGTCTGTAACGCGCATTTGATTTCTTGAAAAGCGCCAAGTTGGTTTACTGTGTACATTTTCACTGTGGCTACTGCCACTTGTTATTAAAATTTTCATGAATTTTGCTCAGACTGTGACAAATAATGCCGTTTTGGGAATGCTGCAGTGAAGGTAAAGTTGTGCTGGGTTACAGTTTCGTGTTCGTGCTATTTGATTAATTTTGGACATATTTTACTGATGCGAAATGTTGGGAATGTTGTTAGGGAGCGATAGCGATGTTTAAGCATCAGTTAGATTTGCTCATGACTCTTTTTTTACGTTTTATAATATTATTTAGACTCAGTTGTAATCGCGCCTTATATTTATTCCTAACTAGGTTCTCCATACTTTTTTCACCTCTTCCCCGTTGCGATTAAACGGGTTTTGCCGACGAAAAATTGACTAAATTACATAATGTAGAAACATATATATTGTCCTAAACATGTTGATACTTAAAATATAGAAAAGAAAAATGTTTCTTTTCTACAGTCTTCTACGGATCGCGCTATACTCGGGCAAAAATATAAATAACTTTGTCTGTTCTTAGTAGAGTATGGATAGAATTTTTCATGATACGCGTAGGTCTTACATGTAGTATTATCGTCATAATACTACATGTAAGACGCTAATTATACAAATGTAAACTCAATCATTAAACGTACATACCAGCATCATATCCGTCATCATATCAATCCGTCTTCCTATATGAGGTTCTCACCGTTTAAGCAAAAGCAATATGTAATAGATTGAGATTTTTTTAGATTGGTGTAGATACCCAGTGGCATAAAAATCCATATTTTTAACATTCTTTTTTAAGGCAGCCTAGAGTGTTAAAGTCTTTCATCTTTATACAAAACATAAAATTCCAAGATGTCTCAGAGGACGTTTACATTTTGACAGCTACTCTTGGGCCTTGCTTTTAAGCGCCATTTTGATTTCAGTTTTTTTTTGCGGTTCTCGCTGTAAGTTACGTCAAGATGCCAGTCTGTTGTACTGATTTTTTCCTGAAAATTCTGCCGTTATTCCTTAATAAAATTTCACTTCTACAAAGTATTCTTGGTTTTCCAAGCAAATATTTTTCATCGAAATCAACATACAACTCTATTTTTTAAAAGGTACGATGCATACGGTGCGCGTCCCACAGGTCTGTATTAAGCAAATAAATAAAGAATTGATTGAATTTGATAATTTTAGACTAACTGAAAAGTAAAAACGTGGACGAGGTGAAATAAGTATGTAAGGATCGTAGTTATCCATGGAAAAAAGGAAGAATTTATGTAAGCAGATATTCCACATTTTTCTTCCAAAGAAGATCGCGGAATCTGGGACCAGTTACTTTCAGAAGCGTTCATCAATGAAAGTATCTATGCTGTGATTAACTTATATCTTAATTTCGCCGAGACCTGTCTTTTGAGGGTATTCTCATGAATAAATAAATAAATATTCCACAACTATCACACAACGCCATGTAGTCCCAAGCTAAGCAGAGCTTGTGTTATGGGTACTAGACAACTGATAAACATACTTATATATTTCTAAATACATACATATTATAGATAAATTACACCCAGACACAGAACAAATGATCGTGCTCATCACACAAACATTTGTCCTGGGTGGGAATCGAACCCACGACCTCCGGCATAGCAGTGAGGGTCATTAACCCCTAGACCAACAGGCCTGTCAGAATGAACGCGAGCTCCATCCGTGGAACCCATACTCCACGAGAAGCTGCCATTCTTCTTTACATTTCACTTTAATTTTACCCTCGAATATCCAAGTCACAAGCTAGGAGACTTCTTGTCTCCTCATTTTGAGCTAAGTAGCCTTTCGTAACATTTTTCCACATATTTCCGTACACATTGAACCTCACGCCAAGTGTTATGTTAGTAGTTAGACGTGCCTCCGAGTATATTAACGGAGCGGACGACTGGCTGGTCATAATTTAATATTACTAAAGGAGATTTTATTACAGGGAGGGAAGCTGAAATGTTACAATGAAATGAATAAAGATTACAGAAGTAAAGAACGTGGATGGAAAACAAACATTGTTGTATAAGTAACTGCTGTTGTTTTGTTGTCAGATTTCTTATCCTGATTTTATTTATTTTTAGATCAGTAATTACTGTCTCGTTGGTCTACAACACTTCTAATTATTATATCTTGTGACTGAGACTGTAGCGTAGCCTCATAATTATTAAGATCTTTTAGTCTGTTGACAATTCGTGAGTAATAAGTGCCCTTAAATGTATTGATATTTTTATTTAGATTTCTAGCCTTCACAACAGCAACTTACAAGTCTGGTTTTCAATTTCAAAGTCAGTCAAAGTGTTATTCGGGCTTTCATCAGTTTTACATGGATGATCGCATTCCATGGGACCTATTACTATACATATTCTAATCTGTAAAATGCTTAACTGTGATGACTGTCTTGAGGATGATTAATATCCAGGGTGCGTAGGGTGCTTAAAGATGAATAACAGCAGCTTCTAAAACAATAGAATTTGAATATTACTTCGGAGCGATAAAAGATGGCCCTATAGGTATACCCTGCATAACACCAAAGCCCTTGTTCCAGAAAATTCACTGTACAGTAAATCCCCGAACGAATTGTTGATGTAACTCCATCATAGACCAGTCAAATTTCATGACAAGCGATTGACAACCGGTAAAATTGAATGAGCTTCTAAAAATCCTTAGTGAACCTATTCGTATGCTGATGAGGTTTCGCGTCTGATTGACTCGTGGAACTAGTTTGAGAGGCAGTCGTGCGATATTTTTTGGGGTATTTATAAAGTGACATTTCATAAAGTGACATCGATAATAATAATAAATATTTAAAGTAATATCTACCAATAAAATTCCTAGATTTTCCTTGTCCTCACAATCAAGTATTCAACTGGATGACAAGACATGTGAAATCATAATTCACCTAGACGTTTCCCATTATATTATTAGAACTTACAAGAGGAAATGATTTATTTAGTAATTTACTAACATAATGAACTATGAGTTTCCGATATTTCAACAAACGCCCTTATACACTTGGTAAATATCTCGTTTTCGGATACAATAACAGCGTGATTGTTCTACAATCAGTCGAAAATCAAGATACAATAAATTTTCTCATAACATTTCTCATTTGTCTGCAGGTATATTCGACACGGACGGCGTGCACGTGCCGGGCACGGAATGCGACTTCCAATTCACCCGGTCCGGCAGTCGGCCGACACACGGTCGGTTGTACAGCCCACGGTACCCATCCATCTACCCTAACAATGTGCGGTGTTCCTATCATTTTCATGCGAGGTAAGCCTTGACGGAGAGGTGAAAATAACGACAGTCTGATCGAAACTCAGACGTAAGCCTTTTTTCGCAGTTGTTAAAATTGTTGCAGTATATTCAAGTTCGGTGCAGGACTGCCCCGCTTGGGCAGAGCACCGCCGTGTCCTCACGACGGCGATAGGCGGAGACCTCTCGCGCCCGGCATTGGTCGAGGCCATGCTGCGGGGCGAGACGGAGTGGGAGGCGGTCGCCTCCTTCTGCGAAGCAGTCATGCTCGTGAAGGAGGAGGCGGGCCGCCTGAGGGAGAGGACAGCGTCCTCCCTCCACCCCAGCCGCAGTGGTAGACGCTCACGGCGTCGGACGTCGCGAGACGATCTCCGGCCACCGTAGGCGCGGGCATGCGGGCAGCGAGTAATGGGCGACTCGCTGTCCGACCATGGACCATGCCCGGGTCGACGGCGCGTTGTGTTCCACGCGCGCCTCAAAGAGTGTCAGCATAGTGACGGGGCCTGTAGAGGGCCAAAGCCTGCCGGGGTCGCGGGACCAAGGGATTACCGTGACCCCGGTACGTAAAGGGCTAGTGAAGGACACCGTGGATTTTAGTCAGTACAAGTCTGACAGTCCCTCCCGCCCTGCCCTGGGTGGGAGGACTCATTTGATGATTTTACCACGATAAAAAAAAAAAAAAAAAAAAGTATATTCAAGTTCGAAAGTCGTAATGGTAGAAATATATCAGGGAGAGATATGACGTCTACATTGTACAGTCTCGAAAGTTATGCTCAATAGCAGCATCAGTGAGGTAAAAAACGTGTACTCACTTTATCACATATATTTAATATGACCAAATTCTCCCATCATTTTTCCTCAGTTCAGAGTCGCCGTAAGGATATTTTGGTGAAAGCACCAGAATGTACTTGTTTGACGAAATCGAAATAAATTCAACACCTTTTTACCTGAGTTCCATTCGGAGAGCGGATCATAAATCATAAAAATTCTGTAAAATGTTCGGGTTTTTTCATGTTTGAGTTTAATCTGATTAGATCCATTAAAACCATTTATTCTTTTTCAGACCAAAGGAACGCGTGAAAATTGTGTTCGAGGAAGTTGCTCTTCAAAAAGGTGATATAAGGTATGTGTACAAAAATACTTGATTACATAACGGCTAAATAAAAAATACATTTAGAAGCTCAAAAAGTCAGGTCTCTAAAGAGAGGAACTCGGGAACTTTTACAATACATTGTAAAAAGCTATGACGTCATCATCATCAGTGTACCACTTAGAAAACGTCCTAATAACTACTATTATAGCCAACCAGACATCTGGTGGCTTCCATTTTGTAAATGGTATTTTTTATTTCTGTCTGCGAAGAAACATAATAATTGCAGTTTTAATGCCGTTGTTTTCATTGTTAACTGCAGACGCGTACACAAATTGGCGTACTTAATAAAAATATGAGGCTGTGTCAAAAATAAATATACAGATTAGAACACTAATAAAAGACGCTCCTATAAAACCAAGCACACTTAACCAAATTAAACGCAAATGAAAAAACATTGACGACACAATCGTAAAACATTTCGACAGCCATAATTTTCGAGCTACAAATCCATCGATAAAAATAAAATTGCACGTAAAGTTATTCCATAAAGTCACCTTTGCACGAAGACTGGATGATAAAACTGAAAAGGTACGCGTCATAATCGAATTTCTGATCGAAAATATTGAATGTGATGACGAGCGTACAATGAGGATCGTGGGGTAGTGACACCAGATGGTGCCGTAGTTTTGAGACGTCTTGATATTTTCGTGACCTATGCTAATACCATTATTAACTACCCGTGGAGATATCAAAAAGCTGAACATTGTAGAACTTGACAACTAAATAGTTTTGCGTTACACGTTGCGTATATTAATATGCTTTTTTTGACGTGGTAATATCATCAAATGAGTCCTCCGAACCAGGGCAGAGCGGGAGGGACTGTCAGACTCGGTCTGATTATATCCACGGTATCCTTCAATAGCCCTTTTCGTTGCAGGGTCACGGTAATTCGTACAGTCCTGCGACCATATTAATATGCTTAGTCATAGTGATAACTTTGATCAGCTGATTAGCTATAATAACGTTGATCAAGTACATGTCCTTGTCAATTTGCTATGGATAGATAAAAATCTATCGATATCTCGGTAGCATAAAATCTCGCGAGTTAGATTATAAACTAACGAGACTCATAATCATACGGTATATTTGCAACTAGCTTGGGTACTGACGCGGGCATGCGGGCAGCGAGTAATGGGCGACTCGCTGTCCGACCATGGACCATGCCCGGGTCGACGACGGCGCGTTGTGTTCCACGCGCGCCTCAAAGAGTGTCAGCATAGTGACGGGGCCTGTAGAGGGCCAAAGCCTGCCGGGATCGCAGGACCAAGGGATTACCGTGACCCCGGTAAGGGCTATTGAAGGGCACCGTGGATTTTAGTCAGTACAAGTCTGACAGTCCCTCCCGCCCTGCCCTGGGTGGGAGGACTCATTTCATGATTTTACCACGATAAAAAAAAAAGCTTGGGTACTGAACGCATTACGCTTAGAAGAGGCAAACGATGAAACATTCGGCGTACGATAGTAAAATAATTTAGCAAACATCTGTTAAAATGTACATAAAAACCGACTACTCGTACAATATTGCGTTAATGTACAAAAGAGTAAATTATGCAATGCTGACCACCAAGCGATTTCGGGGTTTCGGTCGCTGGCTTGGTTCGTTACGTTTCCCTGAGCTTTATTTTAACAAAAATTTGGACTTTATGATGAAAATTTATAAAATTTGGTAACGAAGGCAAATTTTGCTTGTAATTAAAACAACCTGATGAATTACCTATTATATCATTTTCATACCGATCAGACTATTAACCTGTAGAAAACTGGGTGAATGATTCATTGACAGCTCGAGAATATCGAGCAAATTGTAACCATTTTTTGCTGGCGTTGAAAAACATCAACTGTTCCATTTTCTTCTTCTTTATGTATATAAAAATCATATTATGCTATGCGTAAGTCTTCCTAAAGCTCACAAAAGGCTCAACTGATTTGAATAAAAATAAATAATTTCGTTTGTTTACTAGCCTGGCAACGACGGTTAGAGTGTAAAAAAAAATTTCGACAAACACATCAAAAAAGTTTGCTGGAAAAACAATTGAACTGTTTTATTGTTTTCTATTCTAAATCTAAATTTTAAATAAAGAAAAATGAAGACGAAATCATAGTAATAATAGCCGTAACTAAAAATATTTCGATTTTTCAAACTGACAACAAATGTTTTTAATTGTGTGTCAAAAAAAATACCACTCATGCGTAGTTGGGGCTGGTCAGTTGTTCCATATAATTTGGCCATGGTTGTAGGTTATATTTTTCTATGAAACACCTGATTTGGCTCAAGACTTTCAAATATACTAATCCAACTGTAGCTTTCTTTTCCTATATCAGGTAAACACACAAACATTGAAAATCGTTTACCATATCAACTTCCATGACAAACAATATTCACCCCTCGAGAATACACCATGCACGCATGATTTCGGTTTTTGCGTAAAATCGGTTAACCGAAATTACTGCACCGTAACCGATCCCTAAAGCGGTTACTAGAGTTGGCATAATTAAATTATGGTTTTAACGGTCAACTAGTGCTCACGTAAATGAGCCTAGCTCATAAACTATACGTACTTGTTTAATTAAACGGGATAATGCATGAATGGGCCGCT
The DNA here is from genome assembly GCA_943136025.2 of Agrotis puta. Taxonomy (NCBI): domain Eukaryota; kingdom Metazoa; phylum Arthropoda; class Insecta; order Lepidoptera; family Noctuidae; genus Agrotis; species Agrotis puta. Next base: position 12,912,106 of record OW964172.2, read on the forward strand.
TTAGGTGGCTACGTCATAATGTAGCCTCCAGGTCTTTTGCATAATAGTTTCGGTCAAGTGGAGTGGAGAGAAATTAAGTGCCCTATCCATGGGTGGTAATTTGCTTTCAGTTTACGAGGAATTGCGATTTTATTTAAGAGGCGATGCCAGCCTAACAATGTACTCTGTAGCTATGTTTAAGGTGTTTTTTCGAGACTTAGAGTTTCTATGGTTGCATTGGACTTAAAACGGTCATGTTTCAAGGTTTTTTTAATCCCGCACTAGGAGTTAATCATAAAGTCGTGGATGAGTATACAAACATAAAAATCAAAATCCGCTCTAGAAAAACTACCTGTAGACCCCATAAACATTTGTTTCGTGCAGCAATCGAACCAGTGATACGCAGTGCAGCAGTCAGTTGCACAGCCACTGTACAAAAAATTGTCGTTTGAAAATTATTGTAGAATTACGAGTAAAAGTGACTGAGTCCGGGCTTGAATGTGAGCAGAAAAAACACCTAGTTCCTTTACATGCCCTTTGTGTTCCAGGGCTGCGATACTGCTTACTACTACAGCGTGAAACATGACACGCCGTTGTTCTGAGCCTTGTCCTTAATCAGAGGGCGAGCTACCCATTACTCGCCGTCCGCAAGCCTGCGCTCTCTACGTTGGGTAGAGATATCCCTGTAAATACTGATTTAAAAATAAATATTAACATTTTAAGCCCAGTTACTGGGAATTTGCTTATAAAATGCCTGCGTAATCTGTACAAACTCTAACAGAATAACATTTTGCTACATCAGTCACAAACGTACTACGTCCTAGTAATTATCGTTTGTAACTAGATAAGGACAGGCTCACATCATCTACCTGGCCGCGATCCTCACATGAGCATAACAGCCGCTTCGCCCACTCGACTTTATAACTGGGTCGACCCAAATAACTTCCATTTCATTTACCTTCTGCTATAATAGCAACAACCTGTAGACAGTCTGTTTTTCAACACAATGTATCGCGACGAGATCTTAAATATGTATCACGAAATATTGCGGGAAATATTTTTGGAGGCGAATGTTCTGTAGAAATAACTTATGATATCGCGTATAGTGAAACTTGCTCTTATTCATGAATATTTACGATTCAAAATAGATTGTTGGTGAGAAAAAATAGAAAGTTGCTACTGGGGTTATAGGTACTGCTGTAACTCGCAGAGGGATATTTATATTTTTTTTGTTTGCTGATGAACCCATAAAACATCGGTGGTGACTCGCAGAAACAAGGGGAACTAATGACTGCATACTGCATAGTATAAGATCTATCTATGGTGTTCCTACTGGTGTGCATAGCCGTCTCTGTATGAACTGGTAATAGACCACATCGTAGTCTCTGATGTACATTAGAATTTGAATTGATTCTAGAACACCTTTCCTCATGACGTTTCAACGTTTAAACACATTGTTCATTGCCCTATACCAGGGGTTCCCAAACTGTGCGCCGCGGCGACCTGGTGCGTCGCCGCGTCGTAGAGAGTACAGAGGGGCGCCGTGAGATGTGAGTGTCGACCATTCTCCAGATTGATATTGGGTGGAACCAAGATAATATAATGTATAAAATATCCACCAGAAAGCAGAAGATAATCTCATTGATCTCTTTTGCAGCTACAAACCCAGATTCACGTGCTCTGATTTCGTGGAGTTTGGAACCGGGTATTAATGTTTTATTATTCATTTGGTATCAACTAACCAGGGCGCCGAGAAAAAAATCTAGACCTATGTGCGCCGCGAGCTGAAAAAGTTTGGGAACCCCTGCCCTATACATAAATTGTAACTTTAAAAAAAAACAAACGGTGTTTACACCCTCAATCAAACAAATTCGAATTTCGAATTGTATTTGGATTGTTCAAAAACAAACCAAACTTTTCCTACCAGGATCCAGAGTGTCAAAACAACGTCCCCAAACACACAGCCTACATTCCGTTTTTGAACTAATCAATACAATGTTGCTAGTGTACCTATAAATAAATAATACAAAGCTGAATATTTTACAACCGTGTATGCCTGAGGCATTGACATCGGCAAGCCGGAACAACTTGTAAAGGTATTTGCTCCAGCTAATCCGTTTAAGGTATCGTAACTAAATTTAGTGGAGCGCTGGTTGAGGAAAATTTTAGCGGCTCGTACACGCAAGGAGGTAAATGTTTTAACGTAGACTTAAGTTAATATAATGGTGCTGATACTGGGGAAATGTCAACCTTATTAGACCTATCAGAGTAGTTAAGTGTAACAGCATCATTTTGTTTTCTACTAACAACATGATACGAGCCGTCAGATCTATGAGTGGAAAAAACACACTTCGATTTTCAATGCTCCAGACATTTTTTTTCAATCGCAATTATTGTGATTTATAATCGAGTTTAATATAAACTAGCTAGTCAGTGACAACTATTAGCACTTAGATTAGCCCTAGCACGAATTCCACGTATTTGACCGTACTTTGTACTTGAAATATTGCGTCGTAAATTGTATGCAAAATGAAAAAGCACCTCTAGTATAAGAAGAGGTACTAATTTTATATATCAAATGAACGTCGAGTAAGTTAATAGATATCAAAAAACGTGAAAACTCGTGCTAGATCCTCTGGCTGACCTCTCGGAGAGCCAGTTTGGCTTCCGGAGGGGGCGCTCGACGGTGGACGCCATCATGCGCGTGAGAGCCCTCACGACGGGGGATGCGGTATCCCGGGGCAGGGTCGTCTTGGCGGTGTCCTTGGACATCACCAACGCCTTCAACACCCTGCCCTGGAGTTGCATAAGGGAGGCACTCCGGTATCACCGGGTGCCGACCTACCTCCGTCGCACAGTCGAGGACTACCTGACGGACAGGGCCGTCATCTACCCCGGTCACCGGGGAGAGTGGAACCGGCGAGAGATGTCGTGCGGTGTTCCACAGGGATCGGTCTTGGGGCCGCTCCTGTGGAACATCGGCTACGACTGGGTGCTGCGCGGCGACCTCCCTGACGGCGTCGGCGTAATATGTTACGCCGACGACACGCTCGTCCTGGCGGAGGGAGAGTCGCACCAGGCGGCGGCCGACCTGGCGACGCAAGCGGTGGCGACAGTCGCTCAAAGGATCCGGCAGCTGGGACTCGACGTGGCGCTGCACAAAACAGAGGCCATGTGCTTTCATGGCCGTCTGAACGCGCCACGTTCAGAGTCCCACATTACGGTGGAGGGGGTTCGCATCGGCGTCGGGAGGACGATGAAGTACCTGGGACTCGTCCTCGACAGCCGGTGGAACTTTAGGGAGCACTTCCTACGTTTGGCCCCGAAGCTGAACCGGGCAGCAGCCGCCCTCAGGCGACTCCTGCCCAATCTCAGCGGGCCAAACGCCTCCAGCCGGAGGCTGTACGCCGGTGTCGTGCGGTCCATGGCCCTCTACGGGGCCCCTGTGTGGGCCCTGAGCATTCGGACGCGACCAATAAAGCTGGTCGCATGCCAGAGGGTCATGGCAATCCGAATGGTCCGAGGATACCGCACGATCGCCGGCGAATCGGCCAATCTCCTTGCCGGATTGCTGCCCTGGGATCTGGAGGCGACTGCCCTCCAGCGCGTCTACGAATGGCGCGTGGAGGCGCAGCGCCGGCGCGAATCCCCGCTGCCTCGACAGGTCGAGGCGCGGCGGGAAGAGCTCCGGCGCGATCTCAGGGCAGTATGGAGGGAGCGACTGTCGCAACCGAGGTCCGGGCACGCCGCAATCGCGGCGGTAAGACCCCTCTTTGAGGAGTGGCTGGATAGGCGTCACGGCGTCCTTACCTTCCGCATGACGCAGGTCCTCACCGGACACGGAAGTTTCGGGAGGTTCCTGTGTCTGATAAGGAGGGAGGAAACGCCTGGGTGTCACCACTGCGAGGACCGTCCTGAGGACACGGTGGAGCATACGGTGCAGGACTGCCCCGCTTGGGCAGAGCATCGCCGTGTCCTCACGACGGCGATAGGCGGAGACCTCTCGCGCCCGGCATTGGTCGAGGCCATGCTGCGGGGCGAGACGGAGTGGGAAGCGGTCGCCTCCTTCTGCGAAGCAGTCATGCTCGCGAAGGAGGAGGCGTGCCGCGTGAGGGAGAGAACAGTGTCCTCCCTCCGACCCACCCGCAGTGGTAGACGCCCACGGCGACGGACGTCGCCAGACGATCTCCGGCCACCGTAGGCGCGGGCATGCGGGCAGCGAGTAATGGGCGACTCGCTGCCCGACCACGGACCATGCCCGGGTCGACGGCGCGTTGTGTTCCACGCGCGCCTCAAGGAGTGTCAGCAAACTGACGGGGCCTGTAGAGGGCCAGAGCCTGCCGGGGTCGCGGGTCTTACCCATCACCGTAACCCCGGTACGTAAAGGGCTCGTGAAGGACACCGTGGATTTTAGTCAGTACAAGTCTGACAGTCCCTCCCGCCCTGCCCTGGGTGGGAGGACTCATTTGATGATTTTACCACGCTAAAAAAAAAAAAAAAAAAAAAGATCCTCTGGCTACAAATCCTGCGCCACTTCGATACTTATATTTTTCAATTCACAAAGTAGCCCCGACCTAATTTTGTACATCTCGAAATACTGCAAAGCCGTTCTACAATTCCTAGTATAAGTATATTCCAACAGCCGTCCTTAACATAACTTGACTAAACTCGGGACATTCCTGCAAAGGAATTCCTTAAGTCCGGTAGAACTTGAATAACTAAATTAACCCAACTGAGTTATTTCGTGCAGTAATATTACGTGGGCTGTGTTATAATAATGAACTGTGTAATCTTGGCTTTTAATTCTTTGAAGGTCAAATTAACTTAGCTTGCGAAACGCCAAGAACCATTTTTTGGCGAAGTTACGCAAGCTAATTTACAATAGATATATCCATACATCGATAAAAAAACAATAAAAAGAAAAGAGTTTAGTTAGTTTATTTATAGTATTTTTAGTGGAAAACCTGGAGGTAATAATAACCTTAAGACATTCATTGGATCTTGTACCTACTCTAAAAGTATTACTTTTTATCATATTATGTAACACACACAAGTACATGAACAATCCAATTTTATCCTAACTTGCCCTGCATAAATAAATAAATAAAAAAATAAAAAAATCCCTCTCTGGCCTGGGTGGGAGGACTCATTTGATGATTTTAACACGTTGAAAAAAAAAACATCCACAGCTGCTGGTCAAGGGGCGTCCGGGCGTCGCTACATCTTTTCACACCCATGAGGTTCCCATCGTCTTCTAAAGGTCTTCAGATGGTCGCGGGACGTAAAGGGCTATTGAAGGACACCGTGGATTTTAGTCAGTACGAGTCTGACAGTCCCTCCGGCTCTGCCCCGGGTGGGAGGACTCATTTGATGATTTTACCACGTAAAAAAAAGGTGTTCAGACTGAATTGATTCAGTTGTCAATTCAGTGATCTGAAAGGCTTACTATAATACTACTAAGATATTACTATTTTTGGAATCAGATAAAATACTAGCTACTATCAATATTTTTCATCGCTAAAAAAATGAGAGCTTGAAACGAACAAAGTTACATTCATTCTTAACGTGGCAAGTTCCTAGTTCCTTTAAGCCAGCTGCCTCTTAATCTTAGCAATCCTTTACAGACACCACGGCTCGGTGTGGCTGGCAAGTCGTCATCAATTCAACCGATAAAATCCTTAGTGGTCTCTCTAGTGTAGCTATGAAAATATTATACGGTAGTCTTTGGTTTTCTCCTCCCTCTCCAGTGGAAATATTTTCAATGTTATATTAGTGCTACTAGTATTCCAGCGGCTCCGCCCGCGTGTGTCTTTCTCAAAATTATATCACGGGAACGTACTCGTAATACCGGACCATATACGATACCTATCTTCTTAAATGAATTGCATGAAGATTGTCTCCCTCAAAATTATCCCACGGGAATGTAATCGCAGGACGATCTCCGGCCACCGTAGGCGCGGGCATGCGGGCTGCGAGTAATGGGCGACTCGCTGTCCGACCATGGACCATGCCCGGGTCGACGGCGCGTTGTGTTCCACGCGCGCCTCAAAGAGTGTCAGCATAGTGACGGGGCCTGTAGAGGGCCAAAGCCTGCTGGGGTCGCGGGACCAAGGGATTACCGTGACCCTAGTACGTAAAGGGCTATTGAAGGACACCGTGGATTTTAGTCAGTACAAGTCTGACAGTCCCTCCCGCCCTGCCCTGGGTGGGAGGACTCATTTGATGATTTTACCACGATAAAAAAAAAAAAAAAAAAAAAAAAACGGGAATGTAATACCGGACCATATACGATAATTATCTTCTGAAATGAATTGCATGAAGATCCGTTTATCCATTCAAACATCAATTCATCCAAATATTCAAACTATCTTTATACTACTCGTATAATATTAGTTTCAATTAGTTAATAATTATATTGACTTGACATATTGATTTTAGTGTAGCGCTTCATTTTCCTTTTTATTTTTGGTTTTATTGGTCTCTTTACTATTAATAAATGTGTATTATTTAGCCCTAATGGCTTAACTAGCTTTTAAACCCAGGGTTACGAAGAGGCAGTGTGAAAATTACCAGGCCATAGCAGAACAATGTTTGGAAAACACTGAGAGACACTGAGGCAAACTCTGAGAATATCTCCATAGCCGATTGAGTGGCTACAAATTGTCAACTGTATTTTTCTATTCTTATTATGTTATTTAATAACAAAACACTTCTAAAAACGTATATCTTACCCTTTATTTACACAAAGCTACTTAAGTAGATACTCGTTACGTTTAAAGTGCAATAAACATATAATTACGTCGCAGTTTCCCAGTCTGTCAACACTACATTACCATAATGACGGAGTTCCCATACATATTGCTTGTAACATAGACCCTGATTTACTCCTAGGGTTGTCACTTATGTTCGGGTCGGCATGATTTATCAGAGCCAGGTTGCAAAATCGAATTTATGCTGATACGAGCTTTCGAAGGTCGCTTTACCCGCGTAGTGTTAGAAATTGTTCAACAGGCACGTACTACAGAGATAAAATATATTCCAAGTAAGTAGTTTTGTAAACTACTAGTTAAACTTCTATACATTTTTGAAGTCATGGTCCGTCATTATCTACCTCTGTGCCAATTGTAATTGAATCATTTTGGCCTTAAAGAAAGTCAACTTACGTAAACGTTATTTCCTTTATTAAAGAAACGTTGCCTCACACCAGGCATAATTCCTATATTGGATGAGCATTCAAAAACAGGCAGATGCAGAACAACTTGGTGAAAGCCAAACAAATGTTTGTACGATGCGGGAACTGCACTGGGCTCGCGTAGTCAATTGGCTATTTGACAGTATGAATAAATTTAGAGTTTTGAAAAATAACGGACACATATTTTTTCTTTTGTAAAATCAATGAATATATACCATGATATAACGCATCAACACTAGAGAGTGGGGGCTCGTGACGTCAGAATTCAGTAAAAATTGTACTAAAATATGACGTATTGGTAATTTCTAAAGCATCATATCTCAGTAAATTTTGGTTTACGTCACAAAAAAAAATTTACGGGTCGAAAATTTTTTGATAATCTAACTGACGGACTATTTAGATTTTTTCAGTCAAATAGCCAATTACAGGTCCCAACCTCTCACAGAAAGAATGTCTGTGTCCTAGTGGTAGAATCATTATCCCTGCGACTGCAAAGCAACCAAACGCTCAGCCACTGCCCCAACTATGTCAGCATTTATAAAAGCAGTTAGGATTTCATAGGATAAAAAGGCCGCTTTGCTTCACTCTAATTGTGCCGAGTTTCCCGAACATCATTCAGTGATGAAAGAAGTTTCCTGCACGGCATGATCAAGTAGATATGGCTAGTACGAGTAATGCCGAATTAATTTGCCGAAACGAACAAATTGCGACACCCCTTAAAGGAATTCAATTACTTGTTTATCTTTATACTCTCTTGCTTAATGGATTGAGAGGATTTTGAACGCTGTCCAAGTTTGGGCTTGAAATCCTGTATAAAGTAAATAAAACGATTTTGCATTTATCTCAAATGTTTAGTAGTTTACCAAACAAAATAGAAACAGTTTTCTGGTTGTAGTAAAGTTGATAGTTTTAAGTAATTAGTATGCAAGAGTAGTATACTACTTTGTAAGTAGTATACGAGTCTATGTTTTAACAGAACCTTGGTTGGTGGAAATCACGTCTTCGAATTTTTCCTCACGATGTTTTCCTTCACCGTATTGAAACCAGCGGTGATGAAATAAATTACACAAAGTAATTCTCCTGGCTGGATTCGAACCCACAACATACAACTCGTAAGTCGGAGCCGATACCTTTAGCACCATCACTACTCTCTTGATGATTTTACCTACACAAAAAAATGCTATCCTCTACCTTTAAGCCTTTGTCAACAGACAGGCGTGGCGAATGCGAAGCGTGAGGTTTTTATTTGTAAAGTATGGAATTGCTTGAATCCAGTCACATAGAACAGCGAAAGCGATCCGATAGCGTGACAGAACTATCGGACTGACGTCTCGCTTCGGTTCGGTATCGCTTCGGAAACGCTTCGCTTTCGCCAGTCTGTTTGACAAAGGCATTGAGGTGTTCAAAAATCTCTCAGTTCGCTAAATATTTTATCCCACTGGTATAGAACCTCCACTCTCCTCACAGCGCGCCTAATAAAGCAAACACGACAATTTGCCGTAACGAGTGTTGTCATAAAATGTATGAAGCTACGACGTCATGTACGTCACAAGCAGAAGCCGGCGATATATTGTAGGAGGCTTTCGATTTCATACGGGAAGTTGCCCGTGGAAAAAATGGGATTTGCTTTTTGAGTGGCGCGAAGGAATATTTAGGGGAAGTGAGGGATTTAGATATGGAACACCTGTTTTTTTTTAATATTACGAAGTGTGTGCAGGGTATCTGTAGTCTTTCTTTATTTTATTTTCGTCTGGGATGTGACCATCGTCTGGTGTGAGAGTTAATTAAGTTACGAGTATCTGGGGCCACCTCTGACATTAACTCTTAAATTATCACACGGGAATACAAAATCCAAATAAAACTATTAAATGTGTTAAATCCAGATTGTAAACGTATCAAAAGTGTAACGTAGCGCAAGCGCCATCAGGACGTCATATGCAAGCGGCCATTGACAAATGGCGCCCTTTTGGCGCTTACGCTACGTTAGTATTGTGTAAAGTTTGCCTTAAGTGTATTATTTCCCATCATACCTCGCGTCCCCGTCTTGTACACTATTCCCCTACTTACTGAAACTCTGCGGTCGAACTGTCACACGGTCTCACTCACCCCGTATGAACCATAAATGTCGTGTTAATTATGTCGTTCCGAGGTATACAACCATGCAACCACTAGACCGCTACGATGACCGCGAACCTATAACTATTTGCGGTCATAATATTGGTCGCAAACTCACCGGAGGTACCCGTTATACACGTATAAAATGGAACGAGCAATATTACTAAAACTAATCTATGTAATATTTAACCCCTTTGTCGCGACAGTATTAATGAATGTAATACTAATAGTTAAATGAAGCACAGGGTAACTATTACTACTCTTTACTATTATTTTTGAAAAACTAAGCAATATTTAAAGGGGAAATTGTTTGATCAATAGTTAAACTAATGTTAAAATTCTACACATTTTTTAATAAATGGCTATATTTGTGGAATTTAACAATTTGTTAAACTACTGGATCAACACGCCTTAAGATAACGTCGTGATGGCCCAGAGGTTAACATTTCGATTCGCGTTCGCAAAGTTGTGTGTTCGAAACCCGGACATGTAAGTCCAAACTTTGTAAGTTTTTTTTTTTTCTTTTATCGTGGTAAAATCATCAAATGAGTCCTCCTACCCAGGGCAGGGCGGGTGGGACTGTCAGTCTTGTACTGACTAAAATCCACGGTGCCCTTCAATAGCCCTTTACATACCGGGGTCACGGTAATCCCTTGGTTCCGCAACCCCGGCAGGCTTTGGCCCTCTACAGGCCCCGTCACTATGCTGACACTCTTTGAGGCGCGCGTGGAACACAACGCGCCGTCGACCCGGGCATGGTCCATGGTCGGACAGCGAGTCGCCCATTACTCGCTGCCCGCATGCCCAAACTTTCTAAGTTAGCGTATTTTTTATTAAGAAATACCATTGATTTCGAACAGGACTTGAATTTGCTCCCTTCTGATTCAGTACACCACACACCTTACCAACTAACTAGGCTTTCACAGCTTCCAAATCCTCTACCGGGGTCACGGGGCTGTCTAAACAGGATACCGTAACCCTGGTAACCCCGTAACTTAAAGCGAAATTTAAGGAACACGGTGGATTTAAATCAGTACGAGTCCGACAGTGTCATTGTTCAAGTTCAAGTTTATCCAGGACATCAACTACTACCAGAATTTTACCATATCACATTACCGGACTATACACAGTGCAACCCTAGTTTATACAGCGGGTTCCATTTCAACTGTCTCGTAATTAATACAGTATCTTCTCCAATTTCAGTTGCCTGCGCCGCGCGGACATCATCAAAGTCTTTGATGGGAGAGACACCAACTCGCCAGCCATAGCCATGCTGTGTAACGAGCTTACAGGTACTTATTTTTAACTAGCGACCCCGGCTCTGCACGGGTGCAATTTCTACAATATTGTGCATATTATATACATAAAAACCTTCCTCTTGAAACACTCTATCTATTAAAAAAACCGCATCATAATCCGTTGATTAGTTTTAAAGATTTAAACATACATGGGGACAGACAGACAGCGGGAAGCGGCTTTGTTTTAAACCGTGTAGTGTTTAGCTTTTGCCCGCGGCTTTGCTCGTGTTTATTTAGAATTTGAGAAGCACAATCTATTATTGTAAGACAGTTATTCGCCTCGGGGACAGTTTCTTTTTTGGGAATGCAATATTTTAGGATGATCGATTTTGTGGTTTAGGCGTAAAAAAGTAACAAAGAAACTTACTTTCACATTTATAATATTTGTCAGTAAGTACGGATTATTCATGAAAATGGACTGAAACACGAATCCATCCAAGATTCCGCGGTATGAAATTTTCAACCGACATTAACAATGAAACTGGTTCAGAAAAGGATCGAAACTAGCGTGTTACTCTATAGCCCTATTTCTTATGTTTACATGAACTAAAGCGTCCTTTCGGTTTAAAGGTAAATAAAAAACATTTGCAAATCGTTAGTTCTTTATAAAATGGCGGAGTTTATTATTCAACATAAAGGCCCATGCAACTTTTAGTATGGACCTTGGCATCAATTTTTTTTTTTCTTTTCACCAGTGATTAAATTTTGCCCACAATTAGACTACTACCAAAGAAGTCCATAGAAAAAAAAATTAGTTTCTAAACCGTAATTTTGTTCTAATCAGGAGTGATTTACTCCCGATTAGAACAAAATAAAATCCGTTATATCTCTGGTTGGTTACGGTTTAGATTTATTAAAATATTTTTTACGAAGTTCTTAGGTTGCGGTCTATTAATGACCAACATTTCATTACTGGCGAAAGAAAAAAATAATTTGATGTCAATAAGTTGCATACCCCTTTAAGTTCGAACGCTTTATTCTCAAAGCGAGTAACAGAGGTAATTATTTCTCCAGAATATTGGTACTTTTCTTTCTTCTCTGCACTATACGTTAACTGAAATCCATGTTATATAAACTCAATTTACAACCACTTTCAACGTTTATTCCCGCACATTTCTACAGATATCATAACAAGATTTTATTTCTCGACTTCCCAACACACAATACTAATATAAGTGACGTTGAGAAATCGGTTTGGAGATCTAATTTCACGGGATGCGACGATGCGGGACATTGCATTGCTCTGCCCGGCAGTCCCGACATCACGGGATCCACGGGATTCTTTGTCGCTTTACACTCAGATGCACTTATGGGGCAAACAGAGTTCTCCGACACAGATCTCGAACATAAATTGTTGGGCTATGTGAAGCGCAACATCAAACTATTTTTATTCTACTGAAGTTATTTCAATTTTATCAATGTAGATCGGCTGAAACCAATTATACGAGTACAATTACAATAATTTTGTTATAGTATACAATTACATCATTAATTTATTTAACACAGTCATACGTTTTGGCAGTAAAATCTTCAAACAACCAAATCCAAGATCTGTGTCTTCGCGGGACTATCTCATCAGGTAAACGTGATCCTAGAACGTAAAGGGCTATTGAAGGATCACCGTGAATTTTAGTCAGTACAAGTCTGACAGTCCCTACCGCCCGGCCCTGGGTAGGAGAACTTATGTTATGATGATTTTACCAAGATATAAAAAAAGATCTGTGTCTGAGTTCAGGAGAGCGTGTTACTGCAAAAGTCGTATTATTGGTGGTGATGAAATCATGAAATGAGTCCTCCTACCCTGGGAGGACTGGAAGAGGCTGACTCCTAATTACTAAAATTGAATTAATCAAGCTGATTTGTTTCAGATGCCCCTCGCGTTCTAAGGAACCTCGGAGTCCTTCTAAGGCGGTCCCGCGCGGGCACGCCGCAATCGCGGCGGTAAGACCCCTCTTTGAGGAGTGGCTGGATAGGCGTCACGGCGTCCTGACCTACCGCAAGACGCAGGTCCTCACCGGACACGGAAGTTTCGGGAGGTTCCTGTGTCTAATAGGGAGGGAAGAAACGCCTGGGTGTCACCACTGCGAGGATCGTCCGGAGGACACGGTGGAGCATACGGTGCAGGACTGCCCCGCTTGGGCAGAGCACCGCCGTGTCCTCACGACGGCGATAGGCGGAGACCTCTCGCGCCCGGCATTGGTCGAGGCCATGCTGCGGGGCGAGACGGAGTGGGAAGCGGTCGCCTCCTTCTGCGAAGCAGTAATGCTCGTGAAGGAGGAGGCCGGCCGCCTGAGGGAGAGGACAGCGTCCTCCCTCCACCCCAGCCGCAGTGGTAGACGCCCACGGCGTCGGACGTCGCAAGACGATCTCCGGCCACCGTAGGCGCGGGCATGCGGGCAGCGAGTAATGGGCGACTTGCTGTCCGACCATGGACCATGCCCGGGTCGACGGCGCGTTGTATTCCACGCGCGCCTCAAAGAGTGTCAGCATAGTGACGGGGCCTGTAGAGGGCCAAAGCCTGCCGAGGTCGCGGGACCAAGGGATTACCGTGACCCCGGTACGTAAAGGGCTATTGAAGGACACCATGGATTTTAGTCAGTACAAGTCTGACAGTCCCTCCCGCCCTGCCCTGGGTGGGAGGACTCATTTGATGATTTTACCACGATAAAAAAAAAAAGCGGTCCCGCGATACTTGTTGATTCGTGCCCACTTCACTAAACATTACAACCACAAACACTAAATCTTTTACTGCATCGGCGAAAAGAGAACGCATTCAATTAATCCTTTCCTTACTGCCGTAAAAGACATTGGTAGTGCATTTGGCAGAAAACTGATTATAAAACGCCGGACTACCCTTTCTGAAACTGACAGGTTACTGATAGTAACAGCTACAACGCTACTGCTAGACATCTCATAGAAAACTTAAACATAGGTAGTTCGACTATTTATAGGACAGCTGATTTACTACGGATGTGGAACAGAATCGGTCAAATCAAATAGCACGCGTGGTGGGCATAGGGTGAGCCGGCAGATGGTAGCATCTAGATGAGCAAAGCTTATCTACTTCTGTCTTTGAATGAATTAAATATTTGCATGAGTCACTATAGTTAAGCAACTCTTGCCAAGGTCTATCTGTGGATGGAGACCTCTCGCGCTTGCTTGGTCGAGGCGATTCTGCGGGGCGAGACGGAGTGGGAAGCGGTCGCCTCCTTCTGCGAAGCAGTCATGCTCGCGAAGTAGGAGGCGGGCCGCGTGAGGGAGAGGACAGCGTCCTCACTCTATCCCAGCCGCAGTGGTAGACGCCCACGGCTACGGACGTCGCCAGACGATCACCGGCCACCGTAGGCGCGAGCATGCGGGCAGCGAGTAATGAGCACCTCGCTGTCCGACTATGGACCATGCCCGGGTTGACGGCGCGTTGTGTTCCACGCGCGTCTCAAAGAATATCAGCAAAAATGACGGGGTCCTCCTCTAGAGGGCCAAAGCCTGTCGGGGTCGCGGGACTTACGAATTACCGTGACCCCGGAACGTAAAAGGCTATTGAAGTAAACCTTGAATTTTAGTCAGTACGAGTCTGACAGTCCCTCCCTCTCTGCCCTGGGTGGCAGGACTCATTTGATCTGTGGATAAGACTATTACATCGAAGTCGAAAGTGAAATATCAAATTTCATAAACCGAGTATTGTTAATCCTATTCTACAAGTTTTATGCAATGATTTCGTTTTTCGAATACATGTATAAAACATGTTGTATACAAAACTAGTAGAATACATGTTTTAAACCTTGATGAAAGCAAGGAGTTGAATGTTTGATACAGTGTCAATACATGTTTAAACAAATAATTATATCTTGACAAGTATTCTGAAAGTTTTGTAGCAAACTAGTACCTACCTTGTTTCTTGGTAAAAACGAGGGGTAAGCCACGCTTTCGTACAAAAAACAGATCAGTGAAAATATTAAGACGATATACATATATTTCGCAAATGTAGTAAATAATTATGTACGTTGCAAATATCTGAAAGAGACATGCTCATATTCGAGCACAAACGAAAGCAATCGTTCTCTAATTCCTAAATTTTCTTCCCGTAATAATATAATAGAACACGATTGAATGAGAAAATCAATTTTCCCTGAAGCAATACATTAGATTTTTCCTACAAAACACTTGGGATTTCGTTCCTTTTAGATTTGGTAAATAATAGAGAGGTGGCGATTATTCGGCTGGGGTGATTAATTATAAATATAAAAATCAAACCTTCCTTGTTAATATTTTTTACATTTAAATATCAGCCTTTCTTCATAAATCGGTTTCTAGTTTTGGCTCTAATTTATTTCATTTGATTCAAGAGAAATATACGTACGATTCTGACAGTCCCTCCTGCTCTAGCCTGGGTGGGGGGACTCATTTGATGATTTTACCACGGTAAAAAAAATATAAGTACTAGAACCTACGCAGCCTCAACCCAGGCCTGGGGTTTTTAGTACTTCTATCGGGCACGAAATCCGTTTTGGGCGTTTCATCATTTTTATCACTTACGAACTTCAGATTAGTTAGTGACACGCACACATGTGACAATAAGTTTGGCCAGTTGTCCCAATGCGTTATCAGAACTTAATATGAATTCAGAAATAATAGGGAATATGGTTCACTCGAAAGTTTCGAGTTTGGCCCGTATTTTTGTTGACGGACTACGAGAGTAGACACCCTGGTCCTTGATCAGGCGGCGAGTTACCTGTTACTCGCCGCTCACAAGGCCGCGTTAAAAGTCCTCTGAATGAAACAAAGTACTCTAAAAGAGCTCCTTTTATGTAAGTACCACCTATGCTACAAACGGTCAAACATCCAAATATTCGCAAATAAAATGAGTTAGGTAGTAAGATTTCAACTCTAAAATTCTTCCATATGACATACATCCTGGTACAGTATCTAGTTTAGTACGTATTCGACTCACATTCGTATTGGCTACGGCTGTCACCTAGCTCCTGCGACGTCCGCCACCTCCCTTTTTGAATGAATAATGCCGCGTCAAAGCAGCACTGACTTTCGGGAACAAGGATGGCGCAGAGTTGCCTATTTCATTTTCTCAAGTACAATTTGAAACCTTATTTCGAGGAAACAAAGGTTCAGAATTCGGATAAAAATCATTTATAACCAAGATAAAATAATCATGCGATGAAAAGGTTTTCATTGTTAAATTCTGTGCTTTGTCTGATCTGATATCTATGTCTATAAAGATATGCAACTCATCTGCTACATCGATGTCTCACACTAGGTGTTATTTGATTTCCCTCTAGAGGGCCAAAGCCTGCCGGGGTCGCGGGACTGTATGAATTACCGTGACCCCGGAACGTAAAGGGCTATTGAAGGACACCGTGGATTTTAGTCAGTACGAGTCTGACAGTTCCTCCCGCTCTGCCCTGGGCGGGAGGACTCATTTGATGATTTTACCACGATAAAAAAAGGTGTTATTTGTAATCCTTTGGTCTAAAAAAATATGGTTGGGTAATAGGGGTCCTGCTTATTCAACTGCCTGTGGCAGTCGTCGATGCTTAGCGGCCGGAGCCAGCCGCTAATGCGTTTATGGTTGCCGCCGATGACGCGCTAGTGGCTTCAAAGCGTTGAAGGAGTTTTCCTTGAAGAAACGTCGTGAAGAAACCCGTATGTGCTAATCTGCCCTGGGTATGCATGGCACTTTACAGTTTTCCCTCACATAGAGAGGAAGCCTGTGTCTAGTAGGAACATTATAGGCTTTGCTTATGCCGTTATGCCGGTAGCCTAAATATATCCGGTAGCATTATTTCGACCAATCCATTTCGTATTTTCTTCCTTTCCTTCAAGACTGCCAACCCTGTACGGAGCCCTCGCTCTAGTTCCGCAGTGCTGTGATTGCAGGTGGCAGTCTATACCTAATTTCCAGGTTTTACGAATTCAAACAATGGCCCAGGGAATGGAGAGGTTCTCTGGACTATATTTTAGACATCAAAACAAATATGTAGTAGGTGTATTGTTTTTATTTTATTTTTTAATCCTGCTCGATCCTTATTGCCGTTCGACTAAAATCACATTGATGGGTTTGCAGTGTTTTTTCCTACCTAGAACTTTTGCCTCGGCTTCAACTGCATACATCCCGGTTATAAAGGTTTTTTAGAGGTCTTGTCACCACTCGTTTTCGATTTTTTGGTTCTAGAACACACGGGTTGTTGGTGTTTTAATTCACCGATTTGAGACAAGTGGTGATAAAATTAATTAATTTCTATTTTATTATCACCACTTTTCGTAATACACCTGTCTGGTTTAACCCACGACCTACAGTTCATAAATCGTTGCCGTCACTGTACTGGGGCGCCACTGCTCGCAACAGTATTAAAATCATTTTATTCTAAAACAATCCATTTCAAGATGAAGATTGCAGGTGGCACCTAATTTCCAGGTTTTACGTATTCAAACAATGGTTTCTGAAGACAATATTCGAGGCGTCCATGCTGGAATATCAGCCTTTTCATTATCACTAAATGTAATTAATCTTGTCAGACTTCTATTCAAACGATTCAATAGTAATTGTAAGGCACAATATTCAGCAGTTTTTGAAACAACCAGTTTGTTGTTAAGGAAAATAATGTATTAATTTGAAATATTCAAGGGCTGTGGCGAAAATGGTTTTCTTGACATTTTGAGGATTATTTTTGTCGCTATAAAGAAGAAGAGGCAATTACTTTTCTTTTTTTGCAATCAAAATAGACTGGAGTTAATATTTTTATTGGGTATTGAAACATTATGGACAAGTATTGAAAAAAATAAAAGCGCTTCAAATCATGGAACCCAATTCCAAGTTTTTTTTTTTAGCTTGGTTAAATCATCAAATGAGTCCAGTGTTGGGTGGGACCAAGGCAGAGCGGGAGGGACTGTCAGACTTGTACTGACTGTAACCCACGGTGTCCTTCAATAGCCCTTTACGTTCCGGGGTCACGGTAATTCCTGAGTCCCGCGACCCCGGCAGGCTTTTACTGTCTAAAGGAGGGCCCCGTCATTATGCTGACACTCTTTCGCTGGCCAACCACGCGCGTGCGCGTGGTCGGCCAGCGAGTCGCCCATTACTCGCCGCCCGTATGCCCGCGAACACAATACTTTGGATATTAAAAATTTGTTTATACAGATTTTTTATAAAACATAGTACATTAGTACTTTAAGGCAATGAAATGTTGTTAATATTATACAAATTACCCTGTTTAAGCCATGCCTATCATACGTTACCAAACATTACAACAAAAAACCAATAACAGTATCGCACTTACGCTGTTTGGTTCTAAAAGGATTTAACACCCACTCGACCTCAAATTAACTTGCTTATGTAATTATTTGTCTATGTAATTATCTATTTATCCAAGAACAAAACTGTTTATAAACATATAAGTGGCGATAAGCTATCAAACAACATTTACTCATGACAATTAGCAGAATGTAAACTGGACTCAAACCTTGAACCCTTATCTATACTTGTTAGTCATGCAGAATCTTAGAACTGTGCCTATATGATGTCGCAATAATTTCTAAATGAAGGGATATGGCGTGATATGTTTTTTAACCGATTTCAAAAAGGAGGAGTTTTTGAATTCGGATGTTTTTTTTTATGTTTGTTCGCGCGTAACTCCGCAACCGATTTTAAAAGTTTTTTTGGTGTAGATTTAACAGTTAGAAAGGTGAGTTTGATTGTCTATGTTTATATGTAGAGATACGCGGCTGATAGCAATTTAATATAAACTTTAACTACCTTAACATACGGTCAATATAAGAATAAATTCAGACACGGTGCTCGGAGCGCCGTCAACCTACCACATGAGCATGCGCGCGACCGTATGTCAAGGTAGTTAAGGTTTATATTAAATTGTTGTTTTTAATTGCTCTCCGCCGTGCCTCCAGCGATGTGCGCTGGGCCTTAAGATAAATAATGTCAGTCGCCAAGTCATTTCGTAGAATCAAAATGTTACCATATTATTCCGAGCATAAAACAAAACAAACGTTCCACTACATTGGCCTTTAATCTGAGCAGTTTCTATCATAAAACCCTTGACCCACGAGCATTAGATATTATCCAGAGCACAAGTAATAAAGTTCTTATCTACTTATTGTATAGAAAATCCGATCTTCTTATTCCTTTTCATTAAGCTTTTTTGCACGGGATTTACTGAACCCGAAAGTCAGCAACAATGAAGATCTTTCAATCCTTAGTGCGCTTATCTTTTCAGTACAAACCCTCTTCAAAAACCCTTTGCAACAATAGAGGATCCGAAATGTTATTCATCAGATGTTACCTACATCTGTTTCCGTGTTATATAACATAACAAATATATGACATGTAAAACACGGAAGTGACGCGTCGTAAGAGAATTTCGTCTCCCAAATTTCGGCTATGCCTGGGACTTCCTTTCACGCCAAATCCGAAATTTCGTGACGTTTCCAAAATCAGTAATGCCATTCTTTTGTTGAATTTCCAACAGAGTCTTACCGGAATGGAAATTTTATTTTAGCTCCGTGCTAAAAGAGTTGTGTTGAATCGCAACGAACGGTATTGGGGATTTACTGGGTGATAGATTTTCAGTTTAACTTTTCATGGCGCGGGACTGTAAATCGTTAAGACATATTAGAGTGCACTATCGGAGATTCGTTAAAGTTTACGTTGGAAGTCGGTCACAGCTATTTGGTCTCCGAAATTGAAATTGGGGTTCTATAACTTAGGAAATGGATTAAAGGGAAGCCCTTTCAAGTGTCTTCTAAGTTTCTGCTTAAAAGCTTTCAGCGTTTGTGGGATGCTATTTCGGTTCGTCTTTTCATGTGATTGTGGTTAGATTGTATAGTCGTAAATTGGTTTAGTAATCATCATTCATCAATTTAGGTATTAGATAATATGATATCCTTGGCCTTGAATTGGGCAAAAGGTTATATATATTATGATAGAGGTTTACAAAATCTTTATAAAGAAAGAAAGATGTATGTAATGTAATATAGATATTTTTTTAAATGTTTGACTAGAACTAAAATAACCCTTATACCTTCCAGGCTACGAGGTGCTGTCGACGGGTCCGGCGCTGGTCATCCAGTTCACAGCCAACTCCGCCACACCAGGGCAGGGGTTCGCAGCCACATTCCTGTTTCAACCACCTCCTGATTCAACGGCTGCTGGTTTGTATTAGACCTCTTTTCTTGGATCTCAAGAATTGTTTCTGATTATCTTTGGTCTGTCAGACTCTTTAACAGTGTTTTATTTACTGCTCTCTCGTAGACAGACCTATACATAAAATTGTAATAAACCAGTTGATTTTGACCTCGCTTTGTATGATCTTTCCTCACAATTAACGGTCAGTTTATACTGGAGCTTCATAGTTTTATATATTTCGAAGCCATTTGTACAATCTAAGTAAAGTCGGTTTATTTTTTAACTAGACGGCCAACGAAAATTCGACAAGGCCGCAAGTGACTAAAATCGCATGCCACAAAGTTGGGTAACATGCTACTTTTGCCATGCCGCATGGGGGGAGCGACTAAATTTCACCGTGTAAATAGTCAATTCTCAACTATCTCTTTAATTCAACCACAAAACGTTCTTATGCCGTTAAACATGCTCAACATTTTCTTTGGAAATTAACAAGTTGCATGCTATTTTTGTCAACCAAGTGTAAATGGGGTGGCGTTTCGTTTTTTTACGACTAGTGACTTTCTGCACGGCAAAAATCGACCGTGTAAATGCCATACTACATTTTCAATCACAATGTTAAGTATTTCAAAGAACTTCCTAATCCATTAGTGTGAAGAACTCGTTTGCTCGCCTGCTAAAAATTTAAGGTACTGCGGTAAGGATAATCCACACACGCTTTCAGTTGGAAAATCAACTCAATTGCATTTCATTCGTTCAAACTGGGCCTCGTGGTCAACCGAGAAAATTTCGTTCAAGCTAGGTTTTCCGTGGTCTACCTGGAAATCCCGGAACCGATTCCGTACCCAAGTCGGAAGATGTGACTACTTTTATTAAGGGCATGGATGTGGAGCTGTGACCCAAACCATGTTCCACCTGCTATCCTGCCCTCTTCGCCCAAAAACACTGCCACCGACAATGCCGTGGAGCTTTTTTTTTACGTGGTAAAATCATCAAATGAGTCCTCCCACTCAGGGCACAGCGGTGAGCCGTGGAGCTGGCGAAATTTTGGGCTGCTAAAATATTACTAGTACACCCTATTGCTCCTAACATAAAGACCAGAATTGTAAATAGTGGTGTGTTGGTCACACTAGGGCGCAGTTAATGAAACTCGCACTGAGCGCATAAAAGGCTAGTAACGGTACTAATAAAGATATTGTGTTTCAAGTAAATTGTAAAGTAAATTATTTATTGGTCGCTTGCGAGACTGAGACATGAGTGATGCCTTACTTTCAAAGAAATGTTGACACGGGCAACAATCGTATTCCGTTTGTATTTGTCGTCGAAGTGACGGTCTTAGTCTTTATAGAACTAAACAAAAGAAACAAAAACGAATTATAAATTTGAATGAAAACTCAGGAACTACAAAACATGCTGAGGTTAACAATTTAAATA
This sequence comes from Agrotis puta, assembly GCA_943136025.2. NCBI lineage: Eukaryota > Metazoa > Arthropoda > Insecta > Lepidoptera > Noctuidae > Agrotis > Agrotis puta. Next base: position 12,933,272 of record OW964172.2, read on the forward strand.
ATGTTGTCATAATATAGAGCAAATCACAAATCCTATTCAAGCATCATGAAATTCAAATCAATTCTCTCATACTGCCATGTAATTAATTAAATCCAGTCTTACCCCACGGCCACGACTTACTCGCTCAAGCGACACGACTTTAATGGCAGCGACGGTGTAGAAAACAAAATTATTATGAAAAAGGTATTTCTGAAACCCTTTACACGCTAAAATGTGTTTAAGAAAACTCTAAGGTTGTTGTTGGATTTCTGCTACTGAAAAATACGAGTACTTGGGTACGTATTTTTCCAGTGCGTATTTGTCCAGTTGTTTGATCAGTACCTAAGTAAACTATGTACAAGTTAATTATTTTAAGTTAATTACGAACGTTTAAAATTTTAGGTTAAGTTTCAACCACAGCTAGTTCAACTAATAGTAGGCATAGTTCAAAATAACAGTGTAGAGTAGTGATAAATTATAATTATTACGGTAGCAAAGTTTTATATTGGATTGTAGTTGTCAGAGATAAAATAACCCGGTAAAAGAAAGGACTGTTGCGCATTCTACGTTTGCGTCATTTGTTTCAAATCGCATGATCCGAGACCGTGAGCGGGGTCTTAGATTCATACATCAATTTGAGATATGGGATGGACATTGCCAATGTTGCGATACAATTCTGAGCTGTCATTGTCCGACTAATTAACTGGAACGGTTCAAATTGAACAGCTGTTCAAACTAAATAATTGTTATGATAAGAACAATCCCAAGTTGCTCTGAACTTAATGCAAACTTAGAATTTGCAAGCTACAATTCCCTCAATGAATATAGGCATATACTTAGTATCATAATGGAATTAATGTCTGTGAAAGCGGGTGCGCCCATTGATTCACATCTCTGTCACATCGCGTGCTGCTCCCGATTTGATAGTGGACCACCGACTTCGAGTCGACTCGACCGCACAGTTCGCACATAACGTTTTACTTAAAAAAAAAAACTGATTTACCTACCGAAATAAAACATTTCGCATCCAACCTACATTGACATTTTGGTAGCTACTTATTCAGTAAAAATTGTAGTGAATTCGTAACGAGTGACTCGCAAATTCTTCGACTCTAGTTAAATTTTCGAGTGCCAACACTGGCCTGGTAGCTACATACTATGAATAGGAATTTTGGCGGTTGTCCAGCCGACCTCTTGGTACCGCTTATTTAGATTGCAATCGCAAGTCTCACCTGATACTGTTGCATAAGATGCAAATGTCTCGTAAAGCTGCCTGCGAGTTTTCTTGGTACAGTCGATGTAAATAAAATGTAGTGCCAGTTCGAATTTTCATAACACTGAAGGAACCAAATGCAATGAAATGATTAAAATATGTAGCGATAAATGTACTGAAAAATTTATTTTAATAACTCAAACAAATACTTAGGTTATTTTGCTATGTGTGTGTATAGTCAGAGCCAACAAACAAGACATGTCCAATATAAATGTTTATAAACATCATTATTTTTTATATATTCTTGACTGATATGGAACAGCATATTATTTATACTTTAAGCTATATAAATAAGGTAACTCTGAAAGAATTACATTGTTACTTATAAAATAAATTATAATTATGAAAAAATATTCACCCCACTGTGCAACTTCACTTTTATATCAGCGCCATCTAGCGAATTGTACTTACACCTCTTAGCGTGTAAGCTTACTAACGGTTGAATATACCCACCGACCGCCCCAGCGGCGACCCTTCTTTTCATTATACTTTGGTCGCTTAACATAGATGGCGCTGTTCTCAATTATTATGTTTAAGTAAAACTATTTGTTTCAGATTCAGATCGTATACTTAAGCTGAGTTTTGGCAAAGCCTTCGAGTCTCTGGGGCCAGAAGTAAGCGCCACAAGTAAGTACAACCTTCTTTCGCTATCATTTATTCAGTACTGTTCAATGTTACATAGGTAAGTGCGTGCAAACAGTAGGTACCTACGTAAACTAGGCTGTATAATCTGTACCTTCGGGTGTTTAATGTTTAACAGGTGCTACAATTTTATGGAGGTTTCATTAATTGGATCACGATTAAACGGGATTAAACAATACATTGTTGTATTTAGTTGGGTCAACTGAAATAAAACGAACATTTCGACACTTCATTTTGAATCTAATTGAATGGTTATGATTTATTAATTGGTACATTGTATCTACCTATTTTATTTAATTACTTTACAACTGTGATCTCGGTGAGACTCCTGGGTACCGAACAGTTCGTTTAGTCTTCAAATGGTGAAAAGGTAAGTACCTAGCAGGCAGCATTTATTGCTCACTTTCCGCAGCCTTTTCTAAATATTCGTCATTTTCTGTAACAATTCCTTCCATGAAGACAAAGAACGCTTTTTTACGGTTTTTTTTTAACTCTGGAAAGCTACACGAATAAAAATACGATCATGAATGTCTTTTCTACAGTCCATACAAATATAAGGCCAGGGGCCTTATATTAAATTTTCGCCTTATATATAAGTAATTAAGTACTAAGTCTTGTAACAGTGGTAATAAATACATACACTGCTCATTGGTGAATATACTGCATACTGCACAAAAGCAGTTTATCAGTAACATTTAAAACAACTAAGTACATGTCTTTAAGGGGCCTTTTACAGTCCACTAGCGCCGCCAATCGAAAAAATGTCATAACTCGTAAATAGAACCAAAAATACAAAATGTTGTCTATTATTACTGTAGAAAAGGCAATAACGTAATTTTATAACACATTGTCAACACTTGAAATATCTACTACGTCATATCATATCTACTACGTTTATACTTCTTGAATAAAAATATATATGTCATAATTTTGACGCTGCAACGAAGTGTTAAGTTACAAAACTTTGAAAACTAAAAGTTTTGCTGAATTTAATTTGAACTTGGACTACAGGAGCTACTGCTACTACTTTGATCAGTAATTATTTATTTTTATTTACTATTTGTAATAAGGAAGAGAAGGGGCACAACTGAGGCCTTATTATGTGATTTATATATTTTACTTTATAGCGTAATTGGGTACTGCATACATAAATTGAATATCTAATTAGTCCATCAGTTAGAATTTAGAAAAATAATGGACACGTATTTTTTTTTTAATCAATGAATATTGACAAAGATAAAACGCTTCGCCATATCATAATTATATATATAATTACGTGACGGCTTAACGATTGTAGAATTGTACCGACCGAGTTACATTTTGTGATTTTTCGAAGCGTTGTATCTTCGTCAATTTTGGTTTACGTAACAAAAGAAAAAATTATGGGTCTAATATTTTTTTATCTATACTCTATACTAATATTATAAAGAGGAAACCTTTGTATTTTTGTATGTTTGTATTGAATAGGCTCAAAAACTACTGGACCGATTTCAAAATTTCTTTTACCATTACTTAGAGGGATTCTTCCGAATCCGTATAGGCTATATTTTATCCCGGAATTTTTTTTTTTCAGAGAGCTTAAAAAATAAATGTCCACTCGTGCGAAGCCGGGGCGGGTCGCTAGTAATCTATATTTCTGACTAGTATTTTTTTTTAAATTAAAATAGCCTACTGCAGTATTTACTGTGTTTCTTGTATGAAAAAATGAGAAAGCGCCTCTAGTGTACAAACGAGGAACTTTTTTTCCTTCAAATTAATGTCACTTTCAGGTTACGTCACAAAAACTGATAAATGTTATGATAGGGCCTTAGGCAGCTTATACTCGTAAGTAATCGACAAGTTAGTACTCGTAGTATGATAGTCTCGGGATCGCGAAGTGATTTCCGACCCTGTAGGTGTGGTATTGCGTAGCTTGCCGTCCGATCAAGGATCAGGCCCGCGTTTGTCGTCATGTTGTGCTCCACGCGCTCAGAAGTTGTCAGCGAACTGACACCTATAGGGCCAAATTGCCTGCCGGGGTCGCGGTACTTTGTTATAAGAGCACCGCCCATCTGAAAGAACAGCTTGGATTTTAGTCGGTCGAGTGAGACCCAAACACCACCACCAACCACTCCACCCAAGGTGGGAAATAAACATTAAGTAGATGAATTTCACCCAAAAAAAAAAACTATTGTTTCATGAGCGAGATGTGAGAGCGATTTCATAAATTTTATAGTTAGGCAAAGGTTTACAATTACGTAACAAAAAAAACAAATTGGTAAGGTTTATGTCACCACTGCAATAGGGACTAGTAAGAAAGAATTGCTTCCGTTATTTAATGGTGTACTTAAAAACGTACATAAACTCACGCGTTATTCCCATAGGCTGAGGCGGAAACTGCTAGGTTTTACATACTATTGGTTAACACAAGTACACTGGTTGGGAGTAGGCACTACGTCCCTTTTATAGTATTAAAATCATCAAATGAGACCTGGAGCCCAGCCATTCTTTATAAATATAGCCTCATGACGGCGCGGTCGGAACGATCACGCTACACTGCGACTAAAGTTTTGTTTTTGGATTGGATAGTATCGCTATCAGTAGCTTAGTGAATGGCACTAAGCTACTGTTATCGATACTATCCAATCGTATAGCGCGACGATCTCAAAGCCCTCTCGCCGAAGATAACATTGTGGAGTCCAGCGATGAGATTTCTTACAGAGCATAGCATAATTGGGCGGAGCAGAAGAGACTGTCAGGCTCTTACTGACTAAAAGTCCACTCTATTTCTACAGTTGCCCTTTGCGTCACAGGGTTACCTTTACAGTCGCGACTCTGGCAGGCGTCTAGCCTTATGAGGGCTCTGTCAGTTTGCTGATAGCTCTTTGAGGTACGCGTCCTGGACCCTGATCTGGTCATTGATCATTATGGCGAACTACGTGTTATTTCACCGTCCGCAAGCCTATGTGCTCAAACACACTGCGAGGCTAGCGCGGTGACAGAGACGGGTACAGAAATATCAAAAATATGAAATCGCCGCTCGTGGCCATACTGAAGTGACTGAGCTTAGCACGGTGGCTAGGAGCGAGCCTGGCGTGTTGCTAGGCAACAAGCGCATAAACGGGTGGGTGGCAGGTGTACCGGTTCGCAACACCTGAAGCTCCCGCCACAGACCTAGGCCTCCGCGCGTTCACTATGGACACACTATGTCCGATGCCCAGAGCTTTTCTTACTATGTTCGTGTCGTGAGGATATCCTCTTTTATTTGTTGTGTACCTTAAATTGCCTTTTCTTTCTTTCATCTTTCTTTCCTTTTTTCTACACTGTCGTCGTACGCCTTTGTCGTTGATTTTCATTTACCCTCCCACGGTTGACATTCGCTCGAACGATGTAACTCCTTGTGTATTTGACATTATCATGGAGCCGGAAGTTAACGAACCTGTGCTTTCCTTTCTTATCTGAAAGTTAACCATGCGAATAAATGAGCGTCGTTTATAATAATTCAATTAGATCTTCTCCTTCAGATCTTTTAACAATATCTTCGACGTACCTTATTCAGGTATATTCTGGGAAAATTAAGCAATATACCGTACTGCAAATTTGAGAATGTTTCTAACAGGTAACATAAAAGCAGATATTGGGATACTTATAACATTCTCAAGTGGTTTGTCCTTAATTTCAAAGGTATTGATGGCGTCTTATTTTACGAATATAATATTTCACAATTTAAAATAATCCCAGGATTTTAAATGGAGGTACCATGACTTTTTCATTTTGATAAGACCTGTGATCACGAGTTTTCTCGTCCAAATACGTATTAATTTATGGTTGGGCTTCCGATACGGTATTTAGTAACAAGGAGAGTAGCTAAACGTACGAACGTAAAATAGTACATACACAGCGGGAGAGAAACCTTGCTCCTCATTAAGAGAATCGATAGTCATTTCCTTTGACAAAAGACTTCAAAGTTGGAAGTGGAACTAGTGCATTCATTAGATGCAACGTTGGAGTTGAAAGTGTCTTACGTACGACGGTATAGATGTTACATTTAAGCCTTTGTAAAACAGACAGGCGTGACGAATGCGAAGCGTGACGTTTTTATTTGTAATGTATGGAATTGTTTGAATACAGTCACATAGAAAAGGGAAAGCGATCCGATAGCGTGACAGAACTATCGGACTAACGTCTCGCTTTGGTTCGGTATCGCTTCGGAAACGCTTTGCTTTCACCTGTCTGTTTGACAAAGGAATTAAGCCTAAGTATTTGTAAAATACCAGCCATGCTTCCTGTTTTTTTTTTCATGGTTTGTAAGACCTGAAAACAGAGAGCTCCACAGAAAAATAACCCGGCGACATCACAACTAAAGGGGGTTTTCTCCGAAGCTTACCATACTTACTTATGCACAAATATAAATCTTCTGACATTAAGTGATGGCGAAAGCAGAAGATAAGAAAAAAGTAATCGAATAACATACAAAAATTAGAAGAAAACACGAAATCCATTAATATTAATCTCGTACTTTAATCTACAGACAGTTTATTGGACTCACCTATAATCAACAATTTTATTCTTAACTCCATCAATTTCTCCAAAAATTCTTAAACTCTAACGGGTATCTTTCACTGTTCACAATTACTTCATTACCAACAATGAGTTGTACAAACATTTTTATCGGCCTTCAGGAACATTTCGTCATTGACTTTTAAAGCTTCCAATTCTTTCTTATTCCTTTCAGAAACAACTCGCCTCCAAAGCCTTCACAAATAAACAACCAACAGTAACTCTGACGTCACAACACACTACACTTTACGAATGCAACCATGTGCAAGTAACTGCGGCGCATAAAGTATACAAGAAAAGGTTTAAATAAATAATCAAACGAGCTGCAGTGGCCAGTATTACTCACACCTGGAATGGAGGCCAAGGATTTGTGGCACAACAACGATCTGAATCTTTTATGAACGTTCTTTTGGTTTTTAAAAGAGTTGCGCTGGGTGATGTTTGTGGTGAATGGCTGTATGGTGAATGATGCATGGCTACTGTGCAATTGTATTTTATTATTGCAAGCCACAAGTGGGCTGTCTAAACAGATAACCGTGACCCTAGAACGTTAAGGGCTATTGGAAGAACACCGTGGATTTAAGTCAGTACAAGTTTGACAGTCCCGGGATAGGGCGGGGGTTTCATTTGGTGATTTAACAACGATAAAAAGGTCATAATCTCAAAAACTCAATATTATCTGTGAGATTTTACTTTGTAAATGTGTTGTGAAGATCAGAACGGCAATCGCTTCCTGAAAAATATTGCTGTGCTGCAACTGGTTAAACTTAGTACCTTCACATAGTGGGGCTAACTAATTACATTGGCCTATACGGATAAGTATGTACTATAAGGATAATTTCTGTTCAGAAGAACAGACAGCGTTTTAAAATATTCGGTTAAAATATCGAGTTCACAAAGTCATTTGATTAAGCATAACTTTCTAGTTATGCTTATGTCTTCGGCATCTTTCATTCGAAATGAAACAACGAAACACAAAATGATTCAAAACAAAACATGAAATGAAACAAATAGTGCACCACTTTTAGCCAGTGAAACATCGGACATCACTTCAACTGATAAACATTGTACAAGACACCCATTATTATTTAAATCACATTTCATAGTTCTACCCACGTAAAATCTTATATTTCGAATATTGCATTTGCCTTTTAATGAGAACAGCACAAACCGTTCTCTTTTGGGAGCTGCGAACTTTAATCTGCAAGTGGTTTTAAATATTACAATGAGCTGTAGAACAGCCGACAGGTGGAATGGAAACGCCAACGCCTCCCGCAGCTAAAACCGAATCGCTCAGACAGTAGGTATAGTTTTTGTTAATTCGCTTTTCGTTATGAATTTTAGATTTTATCGCTGAATATAAAAGTACTGAAGGCCAATTTTCGTACCTTCAAATTCTAGTTGTAATCTCATTTCTGCAATAATCAATGTAGGTCTGACGGGGCCTGTAGAGGGCCATAGCCTGCCGGGGTCGCGGGACTTTCCCATTACCGTAACCCCGGTACGTAAAGGGCTAGTGAAGGACACCGTGGATTTTAGTCAGTACAAGTCTGACAGTCCCTCCCGTCCTGCCCTGGGTGGGAGGACTCATTTGATGATTTTACCACGAAAAAAAAAAAGGTATGTTTTTTTTTATATTCAAAACTGTTAGTTTTAAAAGTTTTTCTTGGCAATTGAAGAACGAGATTACAATGAGAATGTTTTTCAAAATACGAAGAGTTCCCATCTGGTTTTGTAACGACTCTCTTATGTAGCATGCGTTTCGAAGAAGTTGTAATAGGTATACGCGTACACGTATGTAAGGTTGCATATAACACGGACTGCTCGAGCAGTTAGCCAGTGATCAACATAGGTTACACACTGACTGAGTAGTCCGTACTACTCAGTCAGTGTATTTAAGCGATTGGTTGACCGGTTAGTAACCGCCTTTAGCAGTTCAACTGCTCGAGCAGTCGATATGCTTTGCCTTACAGATAGGATTTAGTTTGGAATAACACATAGGTACAATACCGTTATTCCCGGTATTATGTTCCCATCGTGGGATTATTTTCAAGTTAAACGCGCGCGAAGCCGCTGGCAAAAGACAGTATGGGAAAAAAACTGTTGCATGCTGCGTATTTCCCAAGGAAAATCTTCATCCTCATCATCATCACAGTCTGACCTCATTCATTGCTTGGCATTTTTCTGTACCAGAAAATAAAGTTTAGGTAGACAAAAATGAAATCATCCGTTATAGTACCTAAACAAACAGTTGTCTTAAATTAAAATGTCACCTCACCGTGTCTTCGGGCTAAACTTTAAATAAAATAAACACACAGCAGTATTTCTCTCTTGTCTTCTTTGTATGTACTAGGGATGTCCACTAGATGCCGACTAGGTAGTCGGTAAAACCAATCAGTCGGCCAAAAGCAAATTTGATTATAATTTTAATTTATTTATTATTTTGGACTTTCTTCTTGATGTTGTTCAGGGTGATGATGGTTTAAAACCTTAGTAAAAGTTTGCGGGAAGCTGTCCCTTACACCAGTATAATTTATGAATCTCTTTCTTCAGTACTCTATTCAAAATAAGTATAATTGTAACTTTTATCAGAAAAATAGGTACTATCCAAGAAGATCATAATAATGCACGGCCGTAACAACATTTTCTTAAAGCGACTGTACGAATTACCGTGACCCCGCAACGTAAAGGGCTATTGAAGGACACCGTGGACTTTAGTCGGTACGAGACTGACAGTCCCTCCCGCTCTGCCCTGGGAGGACTCATTTGATGATTTTACCACGATAAAAAAATAAAATTGTCTCACGAGTTTTTGATTGAATATTTGTGACCCTACAATGGGTGCGATAGAAAGTATATTACGAGCGACTATGACTCCGACTACTACACTCCGACGACTGACAAGTATAATCGGCTTGGCTAACTAGTCGGCCTTTTTGCAGCCGAATAATAATCAGCTGTTCGGCCCATCTCTAGTATTTTTTTTATATACCTGCATTCGTAGATTTTTCATCGTTGAGAAATAAACAACATTAAAGATGTGGAACCCTGAGGCTATACTTAATGCCCAGTAACTGGAAATATCCATAAATCTGAAAACGACGTCTTAATTAGCTCTTAAGAATCGTTTGTGTTTGATTTAGTTTCCCGATAAACGTTTGGTACTGAACTTCAAAGCTGATGTAAGGCAGCACCTGGCTTTTATAATTGGGATAATCAGACGAATATCTGAGCCGATGAGAACAAAGACTAATTAAAATTTAACTTAATGACATTGAGATTAACGTTAAAATAACGTTGAACAAGCTTTACTCAATCAAGTCCTATTAAACGACTAAACTGTATAAGGTACCTTAGGCATAGAAAAAAATATAGAGTTGACCGGTTAATATTTTATTCGGTTTTCCATCAGGAATTTTGTCATTCTGTCAGAATTGTATTGACTAAAATCCACGGTAATACTTCAATAGCCCTTTACGTTCTAGGATCATGTTTACTTGATGAGACAGTCCCGCGTTTACCTGTGGGTTAGGTACAGTCAGCAAAACATTTAGGTATTATATTGTATACTATATGCATGGCATAATATGCTGTATGTATTCACTTATGGCTGTATACTACATACAACCAAAGAGTTTGGTATGCAGACACATTGAAACTTAATTATTATATACTTTATTTAGCAAAATAAATCAATACAGGAGTAAGTAAATTATTAAGTTAGTAATATGAACAAACCCGAAACAAAATAGTTATTCATCTTCATTTGCGATATCCGTCCACTGATTAATGTTTCTTGTGCTCTGTTAGTGATGTAGCACGCAATAACTATCCGAAAAAGTATTCGAATAATAAAATTACCGTGTTTTATTAAAGAATTTTCCACTGTATAGTGGAATTTAATGTCGCGTTAATTAAGCAAGCACATTCTTAACATATTCCAGCTGGTTTTGGAATTTTCATAGGTTAGATTCTCAGAAGCTGAAGAGATTTGGAGTATTTTATAATGAAACGTGACAATTATGTCCTTTATTTATACAATTAGCTTTATTCATTTTACATAAAAGAAACTAAAATAAATTAATATTGAAAGAATTAGCTCCTCAGGAGCTGGCGAGATGTTTGAACAGTAGTTAAACTACTTATTTAATTTTTTTACAAATGGTTATACAATACACTTAAAAACATTTGTAAAAAAAATGGAATTTTTACAATAGTTTAACCACGTTTAACTAATGATCAAACAACGCGGCTTAAGTAGTAAATTGGCAGACAATCTGATGTTTTGTTTTTAGTACTATGCGACCACGATATGAACAAAACTGTGATGGTGTCATATTCTGACATTATGCAAGTTTTTCTAACACTTGCACACTCTTAAATAAATAATATTCATGTTTACGACTTAAGTTATTTGGAATAGTTCCCTCGTGCGCGATAGATGGCGTTGTAGTCTTTTTAGAAGTCGCTATCGTTTGGTTACCGTGGTTAGCATATAAGGCAATGTTTTTTTTTAATATATGAGCTATCAGGTCAGAACAGTACACAGTGGTTTTATTTTCGATTCTCGCTAGTGTACCTCAAAGGTCAAATTTCTCCAAATACCAAAGGGGTATTTAACATTGGTCCTATGAGCCGGGATCATTTGGACAGTTTTTATTATATAAGTGGAGCCACCGTTGGCCCGCTTCTTCGTCCCGTGTACTTGTAGTGGGTCGCTACAAAAAGGTACACGTTTCCTCCGCACCAGCGGCGACAGCATCACCCAACTTTAGCGGTGAGCTGAGTCAGCATTGGCGGATCAGTTCAAAAAGTGGCCACAGAGGGCGCCACTCTCAGATCAACACTTCACTGGAAGACAGCAAGGTGACGCAGGTGCAGCCATCACGTGACGTCATAGACGAAACACAGGTGCAGCCATCACGTGACGTCATAGCCGAAACACAGGTGTAGCCATCACGTGACGTCACAGACGGGACACAGGTGCAGCCATCACGCGACGTCACAGACGACGCAGGACCAGACATCACGCGACGTCGCAGACGAAGCAGGTGCAGACCTCAGGTGACTCCACGCGTAGTGCGAATAGCGGTCACGAGAGGGCGCCACTTGCAGGTTGAAAACGGTGATAGTGAGAAGTGCAATTTTGTGAGTACATTTTACATATTTATTTTGTTCACGAATCGGACAAACATTCGAGTCAAAGGATTTTGAACTCTATTTCAATGAAAAATTAAACTTATCAATTAGTGAAGAAGTTTCAACTTAGAAAATTATTTAGTGATGTATTTTGGACTTGTAGAATTTTACAAACATTTTTAAACTTAGAAACTTTATTAATTATTTACCAATTTGTGTGCATGTTAGAATTAGGACTTAGAATATTTTATAGAAAACGGGGGAACGGGGAACCTATACCCGATTTCTACCAGATTTTGTGTGTTTCCCAAACACTTGTAAAATTTCAAGTAGTGATTTGGGACTTGTACCATTTTTTGTTTTTTTTTTTTTGTGAAACAGTACATCTTGTTATAGTTCGTTGGTTGTTTTCACTTATCTTGTTTTTGCTTATGTTTACAAAACAGAAAGTTCGCATATTTTATCTCCTTTGAGAAAGTTCTTATTTATTTTATACATTGAGTTTATCTCTTATACATTTGTTGTGTTTTTAAAACTTGATCAAATTAAAAATCAATTAAAACATTTTATTTACAAGTACACATAAATCAGTTACAAAATGGAAGGATTAATGAACGTTTTAAAAGATCAACAGAATGTTATCACAAAGGGATTGACTAATTTTAAGAAATGTAGTAAAGATAGATTAACGCTAGAATATATCGAAACAAGACAAGAATTATTGGAAAGGGATTGGGCATTGTTTAAAGAAAATAACACAAAATTATATGAACGTTTTAAAGTAGAAGATATAGGACAGAAAGTGGTGGATATCTATGATGCGACGGAAGATACTTATGTAATTTATAAAAGTTTAATGAAAACAACTCTTAATAAGATCCTATTGGCTAAGAATCCTCTACAACAATCTGATAATGATTCAAGTAATGTAAATAAATCAAATAGTTCATTTGTTAAATTGCCCAAAATTTCCATTCCAACATTCTCAGGAAAGTATGATGAATGGACAACATTCTATGATCTATTTACATCATTGGTACATAAGAATAAAACTTTGGATAATGTGCAAAGGCTCCATTACTTAAAGAGCCATCTTTCTGGCGAAGCAGAGCAATTAATACGTCATACTCCTATAACTGATGCCAATTATAATCAATGCTGGACTCAGTTAGAGAAGCGTTATAGCAATAAAAAGTATTTAACAAATAGTATTCTTAGGAGATTGTTCGGTCAAAAACGTATGCTGGTGGAATCGGCCACAGCTTTGAAAGAAATGCTCGATACCACATGTGATTGTCTTAATGCGTTGAGTAATTTGGGGATAAACGTGAGCACATGGGATGTCATTATCATACACATTGTTACCTTTAAATTAGATAATGAAACGCGTAAACAATGGGAGCTTAGTATTTGCAACGATGACTCCAACAATGACTTACCAACGTTCAATCAATTTAAAACTTTTATGGAAAATAGGTTTCGCGCGTTAGAATGTATAGAGCCAAAAAGGGCACCAGTTCAGCAGGGCAACAACAATAACAAAGGTTCATCTGGTCATTCACCAAAGGCAATGTTGGCAACGAGTTCATCAATTCAATGTGAATTCTGCTCAGAAAGTCACAAACTTTGCTTCTGCAAGAAGTTCTCAAAGCAGACAGTTGAAGTTAGACGTGATTTTGTGGCAAAACGGAAAATTTGCTTCAACTGTTTAGGTGGCAATCACGTTGTTTCTGAATGCAGAAAACCTACCACTTGTAAGGTTTGTCAAAGGCGCCATCATTCGCTGTTGCATTTAAGTCAGGAATCCGACAAGGGTGAACAACCTTCGACATCATCGTCCATCGATAGTATTAGTTCACCTAATACTAGTCCGATTGTTTCATGCTTGTCGACAGGTAATATCCCCAAACCCAGACAGGTTTTATTAGCCACAGCGCTAATAAAAGCCGAGTCACGCTCTGGTGAATTTCAGACTGTCCGAGCCTTGTTAGATCAGGGTTCTCAGGCATGTTTTGTGACGGAAGCCGTAGTACAGCTACTCAACCTGAAGAAAACCCCTATTCAAGGGACTATTTCAGGCCTTGGTGGTAATAGTTCAACCATGGCACGGTACATGGTACATTTGAATATCCAGTCGCGGGTAGATTCAAATTTTAATCTTAAAGTTAACGCTTACGTACTTAGTAAAATTACATCTTACTTACCGGAGAGTAGAATCGACACCACTTTAGATTGGTTAAGCATTAACACTCTGCAGCTTGCAGATCCAGGGTTTAACACTCCCAATAAAATAGATGTTTTGTTAGGCGCTGATGCATACAGCTGCATTATTAAGGCAGGCATATCTAAGAGTCCATCCGGCACTCTGATTGCTCAGAGCACTACCTTAGGGTGGGTTCTGTCCGGTGCAGTTAGTAGGAACACATCTAAAGTAGCACCTAAAGTTAATGTTTTGCATGCACAAGTTAAGGAAGACGAATTATTAAGAATATTTTGGGAATTAGAAGAGCAAAATAGTTCAAAGAAAATATTAACACCTGAAGAAAAGAAGTGTGAAGAGTTCTATACTAAAACGACAGTAAGAGATAGCAGTGGAAGGTACGTGGTGAGACTACCTTTTCGTGATGAAAATCCTTCCTGCAAAGGTGGAAAATCTCGTGCTATTGCAGAAAGAAGATTTAAATCATTAGAGAAAAGACTGGACAGAGATACAGATCTAAAAGAAAAGTACAAGCAGGTTATTGACGAATATTTAGGACTAGGACACATGAGGCAGATAGACAAGACTGATGATAAGAAGGATATAGCAGTATACTTGCCTCATCATGCTGTAATCAGAGAGGACAAAACTACCTCAAAGGTACGTGTAGTTTTCAACGCGTCCGAGAAAAACAACAATGGAGTCTCACTCAATGACACGTTGATGGTGGGACCTACATTGCAGTCTGACTTGAGACACACAGTGTTAAGGTGGAGACTTCATCCTATAGCACTGGTAGCGGACATCGTCAAAATGTACCGTCAGGTCAGGATTGCTGAAGAAGACGCAATGTTTCAGCGCATATTATGGCGAGACAATCCTGAAACGGAAATCAAGGATTACGAGCTGGTGACGGTTACCTTTGGTACGGCATCAGCGCCATACCAAGCAGTTAGAACCCTACATCAAGTAGCCTACGATGAAGGCAAAATTTACAATCTTGCTGCTGAGAGGGTTCTGAATTGCTTCTATATGGACGACTTGATGACCGGTTGTAATAGCGTAGAAGAAGGCCTGGAAATATATAGGCAAATTTCAGCGTTATTAGGAAAGGGTGGATTCGCGCTCCAAAAATGGAATAGCAACAAACAAGAACTAGTAGATAGAGTACAGGAAATTGAAAATAATACATTGAAAGGACAAACAGATCAAATAAGTACAAAGGACAACATAAAAAAGGACAACACAAACAAGCACAAAATCATACAGGACACAAACCAAGCAATACAGTACAACAAACCTAAGGAACTAGAACACAAGGACAAAGAAGTAGAAATAAAATTAGACAGCACAATCAAAATTCTAGGACTTACCTGGAACCGTAACGCTGACATCTTCCAGTACAAGGTGAATCTCCCGCCGCCGATGACCACACCTATGACTAAAAGATCCATAATTTCTGTGATAGCACGACTTTTCGATCCATTAGGTTGGTTAGCACCGAGTGTGATCTTAGCAAAAGTATTTATCCAGAAATTGTGGCTTGCAGGTGTTGGTTGGGATGAGGAGCTCACCAACAACTTAATTAATGAATGGACATCATATCGTGAGGAACTGTTACTCCTCACCAAGGTCCGAATTCCTCGTTGGCTTGGCACAAGGTCAAACGACTATCTGGAACTTCACGGTTTTAGTGATGCCTCAAAAACAGCGTACTCGGCTGCGATTTACTTGCGGAATGTTGACGCAGCCGGCAAGGTTCAGGTGTCGTTACTGTTTGCTAAGACCAGAGTTGCACCAGTTAAGCAGATCAGTATTCCTCGCTTAGAGCTCTGTGGAGCAGTCTTGCTGTCACAGATACTGGCTCAAACATCTGAAGTTTTAAGTATCTCCCAAGACAGGGTCAAGGCTTGGACGGATTCCACAGTGGTGTTGGCTTGGATAAATAGCCACCCAAGTAAATGGAAGACGTTTGTGGCAAATAGGACGTCTGAAATATTGACCTCGATGAAAGCGTCGCAGTGGTTTCATGTCCCCACTAAAGATAATCCAGCAGATTGCGCCTCTAGAGGAATACTTCCCAGTACACTACTAGAAAACGATTTATGGTTTTCTGGACCATCGTTTCTTAAATTACGTAACGTAATTTACAATAGGCCAAATAATGATTGCAGTACAGATTTAGAGGAGTTAGCAAAGGCGCATGTAGCCATCATTCCAAACTGTTCCTTCTTCGATCGATTTTCTCAGTTACGAAAATTGATAAGGCATATCAAATTGATATTGCATACTGCCGAAGATTTTTAAAGAAGAACAAAATGTACAGAAAGGGATATTTACAGAAAGCTGAATTAGATGCTGCACTCGAATGCTGTATTAGAAAAACACAGAAAGAACTATTTACAAAGGAATATACAGAACTGAAGGACAAAGGCTATTTACAATCAACAAATAGTCCATTAAAGTCACTCTGCCCCTACCTCGACGCTAAGGACATTATGAGAGTTAGAGGTAGACTGGAGAAATCAGAGCTGAGCGAACAAATGAAGCATCCAGTAGTTCTGCCTCACTCCAGTCATCTAACTCGGCTAATCGTAGCTGACGCATACAATAAAACCCTTCACGGGGGTCCTCAGCTCATGATCAACTATTTGAGGACAGCCTACTGGGTTATAGGGGTTAGAAATGTGGTCAAACATCATGTCATTAAGTGTGTGACATGTGCCAAACAAAGAGTTAGTACTAAAAACCAATTCATGGGTTCACTACCAGCAGTACGGTGCACCCCAGCTCGAGCATTTTTGCATAGCGGGGTTGATTACGCTGGTCCAATTAATGTGAGGACAACAAAAGGCCGTGGCCACCGTTCATATAAAGGCTATATATGCCTGTTTGTATGCATGGCTACTCGAGCACTGCATTTAGAAGCAGTGAGTGACATGAGCACTCAAACCTTTTTAGCGGCGTTTAGACGTTTTGTCTCTAGACGAGGTCATTGTGCGAAACTGTGGAGTGACAATGGCACCACGTTTGTAGGTGCCTCCAGAGAGTTGCAGCAGTTGACAGCTATCCAACCTGCCATAGCCGAACATCTCGCAGCAAAAGGTACGGAGTGGCACTTCATTCCTCCTCACAGTCCCAACTTTGGCGGACTTTGGGAGGCAGGAGTGAAGTCTACAAAGTTCCATTTGAAAAGAGTGATCGGTGAAGCGACTCTCACATTTGAAGAACTGACGACACTTCTCAGTCAGATAGAAGCGTGCCTGAACTCGCGACCTATGAGCACAGTTAAGGTTGATGATCCTGGTGAACCGTTACCCTTAACGCCTGGACATTTTTTAATTGGCGAACCTGTAGTGAATGTACCAGATATCAATTTCTCTGATTCTAATATTAATTATTTATCGCGCTGGCAATCAATTCAACGAATGCTTCAGTCATTTTGGAGACGTTGGTCTCATGAATACCTCGTTACTTTGATGAACCGGTACAAATGGTCTTCCCAAGTTGCTGAGCCAAAAATTGGAGACATTGTGTTGGTTAAAGAAGACGACCTGCCGCCAAGTCGTTGGTTAATGGGTAGGATTATAGAAAAACATCCTGGGGATGATAACATCACCCGTGTCGTCACGTTACGCACCAAATCCTCGACAATCAAAAGGCCAACCTCCAAAATCTGTATTTTACCCGTAGTTGAATAAGATTTTATTGTATTTATTGTTTACATATTTTATCTTGTTTGAATCAAATTATACAACTATTTTACACTTTTAAACCTTAGATCAAATGAGAACAAATCAAATATTGTATACTATTTTAAACTATTTACAATTTTATATGTAGATTTACAGTACTTTTATTTTACAACCTAGAATAATGCATGTTTAGCTCTAAGTCATTGAAACATTCTTGTAAGCAGTCAATTAACGAGTGTTACAATTATATTATGTATATCTAAGAACCATAGCTTGTAGATTTTAGTTTAAATGTTTTTTTTTCTCTAGTACAAATTGTATATTAGCTCAACTTGCGTTTGCGATGTGCAACGTAAATTCAATTTAGAAGGACATTCCGTCAGTAACGTCCTTGGTGGGCGGTATGTTTACGACTTAAGTTATTTGGAATAGTTCCCTCGTGCGCGATAGATGGCGTTGTAGTCTTTTTAGAAGTCGCTATCGTTTGGTTACCGTGGTTAGCATATAAGGCAATGTTTTTTTTTAATATATGAGCTATCAGGTCAGAACAGTACACAGTGGTTTTATTTTCGATTCTCGCTAGTGTACCTCAAAGGTCAAATTTCTCCAAATACCAAAGGGGTATTTAACAATTCATATGAAAATAATATTAACAAGTGATTTATTTGTTAAATCCAAAACATTTGTTTAAAAATGTATGGGATTTTAACAAAAGATAGTTTAACTATTGATTAAATAACTCTTAGACCACGTTGTTTGATCAGTAGTTAAAAAACTGTTTGTAGACTTTATACTGATCCAATAACTCGCCCTAAAGGATTACAGTTTCAAATCTTTAACCTTTTAAACTTAATAGGTAAGTTTAAAAATCTTGTGAATCTAGAAAACATTTTACTTACTAAGAAAGTGTGAAACTGGTTCTTAACTCCAACGACTGTAAATTAAGTTATTTACTGGATGTAAACAAGTATTTCTTAGGTCGTCTTTGAAACGAAGTTACTTCGTTTTCTCGACTGGCAATGTAAGATAAATGTATACCTCAACTTATACGTACTTAGGTACAATCTCGAGCAACAAAATGTATTATTTAAATTAAATTAAGGCACGATTGTCTTTTAAATTATACACAAATTGCTTAGTTTCTGATACTTCCAAGTGTCCCTAATTGATTGCTTACCAGTGTATCCACAGAAAATACTATGTTCGTCAAAGAATACTATTATGACCAGATGGGGGCTGTTATTTATTTTTCCAAAAATCCCCTAATCTGATTTCTGGAAAAGAGTAACAATCCCCACTTATGGATATTCGTTAACTGGGATTTCTGGAATAAACTCTTCAAAGTAAGCGTTACAAGGTTTCTGCGTAAATTCATACCATCGATCACCAACTTAGTGTTTGTGTCACTCTAAGGTAGACTAGAGTCACGAGCAAATCCATCTTAAATGAAAAATGAAATTGTTAAATGTAACAAGAGAAAATTACATTTGAAAGTGGCTATTTTTAC
Source organism: Agrotis puta (assembly GCA_943136025.2). Classification (NCBI taxonomy): domain Eukaryota; kingdom Metazoa; phylum Arthropoda; class Insecta; order Lepidoptera; family Noctuidae; genus Agrotis; species Agrotis puta. The sequence continues at coordinate 12,952,246 of OW964172.2, forward strand.
TTGGTTATTTTTTGCCGTCTTGCGAGGATCTTACCATGACATACATTTTATTGCTCGACTGTACGCAATCTACCTGTGTTATGGCAGCCATAATGTACATAAATCACACGAAACAAATTTTGTGTATTTAGGACATACAAATGTGCCCAAATATGTGCAGGTGACGGGTTACCGAAACTGTTACAAAAATCCAATTTTGTCACGTCTCACGACCGGTATCTGTAAAATAAGTAAAGAAAAGTGTTAAAAAATAATGATGAATAGTAGTTTTATTTTTTGCCTTCGTTTTTGTTTAGTTTTTGCTTCTTTTAATATACAAATATAGGTAGCATCTTTCAGTTTAGAAACCAACTTTGTTACTTTTTACCCTACTACGGCAAAGCCAAAAGGAGGGTTATGATTTTGACCGGTATGTATGTTTGTTTGTTCCCTCATAACTTCTTAACTAGTTATCATTACATGACAAATGAGGTCTCGTTACAAGCGTCTCAGTTGTCCGCTGGTTATAGGTGACGTTTCACCAAATACAAAAACCAAAAACAAGAACAATATTCATTTGACATTTTCATGTGCCACCTGCAGTTGTTTCAGACAGTCTTTATTGGCTAGGTAGTACACGATCACGGCTATTACTCGGTCAAATGAATATTGTTCTTGTTTTATACTTTTCAGTGCGCGATTTTTTCGTAGTCGGGTTTTAGTTATTTTTTATTCATTTTACACCAAAGACACTCGTAGATTTAATTAATAACAAAATATATATGTACAACATCTACTTCGTGACCCTTCATTTGTTAAATATTATATCGCTTTACTATCAGGAATTTATCAGTAGACGCCAGGACGCCGAAGGCCTTATCACTCTATATTTTTCATACAGCGTACTTGAACTATTTACGGCGTATATTGAATGGAAAAAGAAAAAGCGCCTCTAGATGATTAACGAAGAACATTTTTTTCCATCGTTCATTTAATGTCAAAGTTCCCGTTTAGGTACTTTACGTCACAAAAAAGTCAAGCTAGTGCCTATGATCTGTATCCGCTTTATGGCAATAGTCTCGCCTCTTATTGTATAGTACTCTCAACTGACTAACACTGTGGAGTTTAGTAAGCGCGAGTCTGACAGTCCCTCCCGTCCCACTCTGAGTGGAAGGACTCATTTGGTGATTTTACCACAATAAAAAAAGAAAAATGTTATGTTATGGTACCTATTCATATCTGCTACCTCTAAACGTATGAATAGATTCATAACATTAGAACATTACATACACTATTCAGTTCCCCATACAAACTGCAGTTACAAAAAACGAACTCACACAATATTGCACCGCAAACATCAACTTTTTAAAACTCCACCGCGAGTAATTATAACCGGCCAGTAACAACTGTTAACAACAATCATAACACCGTGTGGGCTTACGTTTGTGTTAGTAACAAGCAAAAACTAACCGCAGAGCAATCGTGTAGCCCCGATGTGGACGAAAGTTGTGTTGGAGCTTTGTAAAGGCGCCTCCTCACAGGAAGCATTTTGTTGCACTGGTACAATTCAAGATTGGAATTTGTGCTTTATGCCATACATATCCGCCCCTGTTGATGGAGCGTCAGCCTCGCCTGCATTATATTAACATTTTAACTTGCGAATTTGTTCGGTAAACTTACGTGGGACCCTTTGGCTCTGATGTTACTACCAAAGAGGGTTAGTTTTTTCTGAAGCTGACTGTACATACAAACCCGCTATACTATTCCCAAACAACTGCTACTCCTGTTAGCCAGAATCGACAGTGGCAACCACCTAAAGCGTAAAGGCAATGAACCTCGGCAAAGCCTTGAATAATGTATTTGGCTATCTTGGATCCGGCAGAGAAATTAATAAAAAAAACAATAGCATATCGTAAGAATACCCATTTCGTTCAGAAACAAGTAATTGTCAATTATAATATTGTACATTATAATCTTCTCTTCACTCATAAATGTAGTGCTCGAATTTCAACTGTTACATTACTGGTGACGACATTCCCGATGAGAGAGCACCTTAAACGCATATTTCTACAAGTCACTGGAGACGATCTATTAAATTTAGTTGAACTATCTTAGAGTGAATATGAATACACCGAAGTACGTATCTGTAGGAAGTATTGTCAGGACTCATGAATTACCGTGACCCCGGAACGTAAAGGGCTATTGAAGGACACCGTGGATTTTAGTCAGACGAGGCTGACAGTCCCTCCCACTCTGCCCTGGGTGGGAAAACTCATTTAATGATTTTACCACGATTAAAAAAAAATACAGAACATTCCAACAGCGATTTTTGTGCAGATAGCCCACCAGTCACTAGACGCAACCTGTCAGGGTGGCCTTCTCCTTTCACCTGGGATATAGGAATTTTACACCGTTTTCCTAATCAAGCGCAAAATTATCCAGTAAATGGGTAAATTTGACCTGTTCAAAATGTGATTGGGCTTAACGATCACACAGGTCCATTTTGAGTGGGTCCAATTGACCTAAGACTGCGTTGTGTTTTAGAAGTTTCTTATTTTGAATTTCTTATTTCGAAAGTGAAACAGAATTGGCCTTTAGTAATTATTTAGCTTATGAACTCATAATTTATTCCTTGGTTCCTAGTATTAACTTGAATTATAGCTGAACCCGCATGTAATAAATCGGCATTACGAAAGCTCAACGACATCTACAAATTCCATATCAATTACATTTGCTAGGCTGAAATTGGAATCCAAGGAACGTTCACATTAAAAGTCTCCTAATAAATTGAAATTGCCTTCTAAAGGGCGACGAACTAAGAAGTAAACTTTGGCAATATTAGTCGATAAGTTGGGCTTAGATAAAAACAACTTTTACTCTTAATCATAAAGTTTTTGTTTGCAGTGCTTCTGTTGCCAAAATTGCCTGAAGCCAGGCTTGTGACCCCACCACACATTTCTCGCCTATTTTTGTAGAATGTGGTAACATAAATTGTGGTGGACGCACGAGAATACTTTCTGTACTACCGTATTTTTCCGCGTAATTGGTCTGGAGTCGGGGTCGGTGGCGCTGCAGCTGAAAATAGAATACGGCCTGTTATCAAATAACTTACTGATTTTTCTGTTGCGTATATTTTTTATATGAAAATACTTTTCAGGATTTCGAGGAACAGGGTGTAAAGCTTCTCGTTTCTTGTTACAAGCCGTGTATCGTCCGACAAGACGAGTGTTGTGTTTGCTAGGTACTGCCCAATAGCTGTTGCTGTCAGGATTTTTTAATATGCTCTTAAATACGTATTTTTCTATCTGCATCTTTCGGAAAACCCTAATATCGCAATTTTGGAATTCGATTTTGCACCGTAGACAGTGCTATTATATTATTTTTGTATTTTTATCTATTTTGTTATTATGGAATTAACACATCTTAGACTAATAGCAAATCTCCATTTTCCATTAATGAATCAGTGAATAAATAAATAGATTGTGTAAAAAAAAACCTGGCATATGTGAAAACTGTTGTATCAAATACGTACTTCACAGAACTCTAAAATTAACATCTTGTTCTTTTTTTAATGTCTGTATTGTGGATTAATCTTTATCCTCCGATACTACAGATTCGATTCGATAACCGCATAACAAATAGATAGTATTTCTCAATCACGAATAAAGCTAACATGGCTGCCAATATCATTGATTGCTTTTGTTGCATCTGCATTGTCTGTAACGAAGTATTTGCTCAGGTTAATATTGATTTTGTAGCGTATGATACTGCATGATTGTTTGTTTATTGAACGACGTTCAAGTAATAATGCGATCGGTGTACTTTTCATTACTTCAAAATTAAATGTTCCATAAATATTTCATTTTGGACTTTGAGTGCAAAATACTACCTTTGTACATTTTTTTATGGAATACGTATACAAAGGAAATACGTTGCAATTATAACTTACTTAAACAAAAAAAAAACGAGACCTTTCGGAAGATTGCACCGTTACACGAGATTTTACATATTAAATAGATCATAAGGGTTCTTTCCCATAACTATACCGTTGGCAACTGTATAAGCTAATAATAAAGCTAATATAATAAAGTGAAAAAGCGTGGGGTGCTTGATATCGAATGTGATGATCATTTTATTAGTTACTGTTTGCAATATCAGAATTATTATAAAAATATCATTGAGCACCCCACGCTTTTTCACTTTATTTGAATTTTTGTTAATATCTTAATATTTATATTAATCTTATTCTAAGTTAATTATGATAATTGATTGTTGGATTTTATATTGCAGTAACATAAACTCTCTTATACTTAAAAATTATTTTCTACTTTTTAGTTCGATTGCTATTAAAGCGTGTTTTTTTAGTTTTTTTAAACTATAATTTATTTTCTGAATTTTTAGTCTCAAGACGACAATAAAAGAAATAAAAAAATTAAAATACGCAAGCGCAGATGCGCGCGCACTATTTCGGTAGCAGTGACTAATTATAAAATTCGAGGATTGAGAACGGATGATCGCGCAGCAATCGTCAGCAGCGACCAATAAAGAAATTTGTCTTTTGAAAGTGGGAGAAGCCAGAGAGAGGAACAGGCCGTATGCAGCAGAGAGCCAATCGGCAGCAAAAGACAGAGAATGACATTTTCATCGCTAAGGGTTGATTTTTGAAATATAGATAATTACGCATCCTTTATTCGATTGAGAAACTATTTATGCCAAGTTTTGGGTTTGTCGAAGCAAGCTGCCTCCCCTTAAAACTTAATCACCCTTTTCACCAACTTAGAGTGTGATTTTCGAAAACCCCAAAAACACGTGTTGGATTATTTTTTATCTAATTTTTATATACTGAGTTTAAAATTTATCGGTTAGCGCGTTATGCTATAGTATGTATAGCTGAATTTTCTTCAGTTATGAAAAAGGAGACACTCATATCTGCAGTTCGAACATTCAACAAAGCCAAGGACAAGGAATATAAATTAAATACAGTTCTCATTGGCATTCCAGGAACTTGCCAGCCGGTTTATGTCACGGAACAGCTTCCGGGTAACACCAAAAAACTGTTCTACCAATCGAGAGAGTTTGCGAAAAACCACAAGTTCAAATTCTGCTGGGTATCCAACGGGAACATATTTTTGCGCAAAAAGGAAGGAGACAAACAATTGTTAGTCACCTCTGAAAAATGTCTTCAGGATATAGACTTCACTGGATTGTGACTGGTAATCTGTATAGTTAAGATTATTATATTAGCGTACATCTGTCTACTATTATTGTTTTTCGATACTGTATTTGTTTCTAAATCTAAAAGGATACACAATTTATTTAACACTCACATAACCACACAAATAAAAACTCACCATGTTAACCGCACTCTATACAAAAATACACTCACAACTCACTCCCACAAAATCACCTGGTACAACAACTACTTTTACACAAATAAGCAAATATTAAACGACATAATATATACTAAACAAATCCTAACAATAGAAGTCGTACTTTTGAGTCACCTAATGTTACTTCTACTCTCTCCCAATGGCTAGCATCAATAGTATATGCAGCGAGTTGGACTCGCTGACAGTGGGTAACTCATTTAACTGTGCCCCAGAAAATTGTATTGAATATGTCAACACTACCAATACCAGCATAAAAATACTACACTTAAATATCCGTAGCTTAAATAAAAACCTTGATCAACTCCAGGTAAACACAACATAAACACAACAAAACTTGACTTAGACGTGGTTATTCTTACTGAATGTTGGCTTAGTAAAGTCAATAATATGCCTGTTTTGGCTGGATATGACTCACATTTTACTGAAATAAATAGTAACCAAAATGATGGAATTGTTATCTTTACAAAACAAGCTCTCCGAACCACTGAGTGGGAACCTCAATTTGTCGGTGGAAATTGCTTGGTATCTCATTTAATTAACCAAAATATCGCGATTGTAGCAGTGTACCGATCCCCGTCATACAGTTCCAAGGAAAGTACCGAAAGTTTTTTGGAAAGTTTAAATAGTGTCTACGTAAGCCTCTCCTCCTACAAAAATATAGTCCTCATAGGTGATATTAATATAGACCTCAAACCTAGTAGTTCAGATGACCGCTGTCTCAATTATCTCATTTTAAATGCTTCCCACGGTCTTCTTCCAACCCACAGGTATAACACTCGGCTGGATAACTGTCTAGATCATGCACTCGTTAAAACTACCCTACCTGTTACTACCCTTGTCCTAGACTCTCACATTACGGACCACAAACCGGTGCTACTTAATATTGCCAACACAAATCCAGATAATAAACCACTCCACATAGCTACTCGCATAGATTACGATGCAGTTAAGTTAGATTTAGAAAACTCGGATTTTACCCAATTGTACAAAATTACTGACCCCAACATATCCATGAATATCCTTATAACTATTATTTCTTCAGTAATTGATAAACACACTAAACAAATTAAAATCCCAAGGAAAAAAAGAATGATCAAACCATAGATAACCACCGGCCTTTTAAAGTGTATACAAAACCGTGACCGGTTGCACAACAGATCGAGAAAAGATCCCAATAATGTTATTTTAAAAATTACCTACACGCGGTACCGGAATTTCTGTAATGATCTGCTCCGGAAAATAAAAATAGCCCATGATAAACGCGAACTTGAAAAATCCCGTAACAACCCCAAAGCCCTTTGGAAAACGATTAAACAAATCACAAATACCACCAAAAAGAAAACTAGCCCAGTAGAACTGTTGGACATATGTGACAACGCTACTTCATCCGTAAACGAAGTATGTAGGTTTTTCAGTAACATAGGAACTAACTTGGCAGAAAAAATCTTGTCCCAATCTCACCAACCTACAAACCCACCTATGAGATCATGTCAAAACATTTCGTCCAGCCCTGCAAACTCCCTTGTGATACTTGAGGTTGATGAATCAGAAGTGGAGTCTCTTATTCTGCAATTGCGTAATGATTGCGCAATCGGTTGGGATGGCATATCCCCCTTAGTTTTAAAGAGTTGCCGCCAGACCCTAACGCCACCTTTGACGTTTATCCTTAACTCCTGCATTCAAAAAGGCATCTTTCCGGATGCGCTAAAGAAAGCTATCATCCATCCAATACATAAGGGAGGGAACAGAAACTGTGTCAACAATTACAGACCCATATCGGTCCTATCAGCACTCTCGAAGATACTAGAAAGGATCCTAAATAACGGATTAAGCAAATTCCTCAACAAACATCAGCTCATAGCAGATAATCAATATGGATTTCGCACAGGTTCCTCTACTGAGGACGCTGTTCTCGAGCTGACGCAATTGGTTGCTAGGAATCTTGACAGTAGAACCAAAAGTCTTGGAATCTTCCTAGACCTCTCTAAAGCATTTGACACAGTCTCTGTTCCCAAACTTATCTCTAAATTGGAAATCCTAGGGGTACGAGGACATACGCTCAAACTTTTCATAGACTACCTTAATAACCGGACCCAACTAGTAAAAATTGGAGAGCATATAAGTGAAGAATTCTCGACCACTTACGGTGTTCCTCAGGGAAGCATTTTAGGCCCCAGCCTCTTCCTAATATACGTCAATGAGTTGTGCAGAATGACCATCCCCAATTCCAAGATCATTGCGTATGCTGACGACACCGCAGTCATAGTTCACGGACCAACTTGGGATAGCGTTAAGCGCTATGCAGAAGCGGCAATGTCAACTATAATGAAATGGCTCAACCACAACTTGCTTACCCTAAACTGCGACAAAACATCGTACATTCCCTTCGCTATCCGGCGTAACAACCAGCCCGACAAATCCTTCTCCATAATAGCGCATACCTGCTCCAAACAATCCCCACAATGCTCATGTCCGACGCTTGTCAAAACTGACAATGTGAAATATCTGGGTGTCCAAATAGACGGAGGATTACGATGGGACAAACATGTTGACGCCACTACCACTAGATGTTTAAAACTTTTGCATATTTTCAAATCCCTTAGAGACTCGGCTGCGCCTGATACCCTGAAGATTATCTACTTTGCATTATGCCAATCCGTCATTGGATACTGCATTCCAGTATGGGGTGGCGCAAACAAAACCAGTCTTCTGAAGATCGAAAGAGCGCAGAGAGCCATACTGAAGGTGATGTCGCGCAAACCTTATCGCTACCCCACTACACAATTATACGTTGATTCTAAAGTACTTACAGTGCGTCAGCTTTTTGTACTGCAGTCTACTGTTAGAAAACACGCTAGCGTTCCCCCAACTGACCCTAAAAAAAGGAAGAAACTACCCCTAAGTACCCCTCACAAAACCGCCTTCGCTCAACATCAATACTACACATTGAGTACATACATATACAAACAAGTTCACAAAAACCTAAACGTTGTCGATCTAAATAAATATGAAATAAAATCAAAATTAACGGAATGGTTACTAGAACAGGACTATCTACAAACAGAATCCTTACTTAAGTATGTCTCCTAAATACCTACAAATCCCCAATCACACAACATAATATACCAACACACACACACACGCACATACACACACACACACACACTCACGCGCACACACACGCAAACAGACACACACATCACGTATAAATTTAAACTACTACATAAATTATCTTTGTATTCCTAATCGCTCAGGTAGATCGACACAGTCTACTATTATACTTGTAGCATCACATTTTACGCTGAATCACTGTCTCTCAAGATACAGGTTACCTACCTAGTTTGAGAGGCAGGGTTTTCCATGTTGTGTACAGATTTCAGCTCTTATATTGTATTATATTGTGTTACTACCTAAGCTCTTTTAAATTGTGTTTACTTAAAACATGTTAAATCTGTGTTTTAATGAAATAAAGTTTTATTATTTTTTTTTTTGGTAAGTGTTTTTATTTCTCAGCTCTTGGGCTGGATTTCAACTACATTTACGGGCCGAAGCCAAAGCAAATGCAGCGTGTGGTGTGTTGTTCATGTGATTTGATGAGTTCCTATTTCGTTTTCTTCTATCTGCATGAATTTCCTAACTATTCTGCATGTATTTAATATAGCTGCTTTTTGAAGTGTAATGTATAGAGTTTCTTTTAGTTGTAATAATTTTAGGCTATGGATGAGATGATTTGGGATGACACCTGTTGTGGAGAGGACTATAGGAACCACATATACTTTTTTTTGTCGCCAGATTCTAGTCACTTCATCTTTAAGTTCTGTGTACTTACTAATTTTTTCAGTTATCGTCTTCTGTAAGTTGTGTGTATTGGGGACTGCAATGTCTATCAGGTAAGTAATATTATTAATTTTATCTTGTAGAATTATATCTGGTCGGTTATAGTGGATTGTCCTATCGGTTAGAATGGCGCGGTCGTAAAAGAGTTTATGTGTGGTGTTTTCTAGAGTAGGTTTTGGTGGTGGTGGTTTTGGTGGGTTATTATTATTATTATTATTATGTGTTCTTTGTTTTCCTTCTCTTTCGAGAGTATATGACCTTACACGCGGGCCGGAGCCAAGGATGTAAGGGGGGTCAATTTAAATAGAAAAAGTAGATGATAATGTAGAAGAAGTCAGAAACTTACGGGTGATTCGGCAGGTGTTGAGGATTGTGGCCTTTTGGAGCATGTATAATGTGTTCGAAGGCATGTGTAGGGTGTTAAGGCTTTGTATGAGTGCTTTTGGTATTATACCGGTAGATGAGAGTACTATTGGGACAATGTGGACGGTTCGTGCTTTCCACTGAGTTTTTATTTCTATGGCAAGGTCTTGATACTTACTAAGTTTTTCGGAAATTGTAGATTGAATGTTGTGTGAGTTAGGTATAGCAATGTCTATTAAATAAACTGTTTTATTTGTTTTGTCATGAACGGTAATATCGGGTCTGTTAAAATGAATTGTTTTATCTGTTACTATTGTTCGGTCCCAATAAATTTTTTGATCGTTGTTTTCTAATAACATCTCTGGTTTATATTTATAATATGGTATCATTTCATTTACAAGTTTAAATTTAAATGCTAGCTGTTGGTGTATGATGGCTGCAACTTGATCATGACGGTGTTTATAGTCTGTTTGTGCTAGTGATTTACATGCTCCAGTTATATGTTGTATAGTTTCGGAGGCATTGTTGCAATGTCTGCACAAGTCAGTCGATTGATTTTGGTCTTTTATAATATATTTTATGTAATTACGAGTGGCTACTATTTGATCTTGTATGGCTAGCATAAAACCCTCGGTCTCGGGAAACAATTCGCCCCGTTTGAGCCATTCGTTCGACTTTACTTTATCGACGTGTGGCTGGCTCAGGTAAGCTCGGTGTCTTCCGTGTAGAGCTTTTTCTGACCACTGTGCAATTTTTTGCTGTGTAGTTATGATGTCTTCATTTATTTGTGTGTTCCGGTCTTGTAGATTTAATGGTGTTAGTTTCTTATCTGTCTCGGTTATCTGCTTGTGTAGTGGTGAGTTTTCTGATTTGTTATGAAAATATGATCGGAGTGAGTGTATTTGTTTATTGTGTAAGTTGTGTATGTCTATTAATCCTCTTCCTCCTTCCTGGCGTGGTAGTGTTAGTCGTTGTATACATGATTTTGGATGATGTTTTCTGTATTTAGTTAAGAGTGTATGAACGGTGCGCTGTAGTTTTTTAATATCAGTCTTCGACCATCGTATAATTCCAAAAGAATACGTAAGAATGGGTATTGCAAAAGTGTTGATGGCTTTTATTGTGTTTCTGGAATTGAGATTACTTTTCAAGATAAGGTTGAGGCGGTGTGTGAATTTTTTGAGCAATTCTTGTTTTGACATTTTTTGTTGTATTTGTCTAGACTGTTTAAACCCCAGATATTTATACGTACTTTGTTCGTCCATTGGCTCGATTAATTCTCCCGATAAGAGTGTATAATTATTGCTTTGGGTTTTTCCTTTAACGATTGACAAAATTTTACACTTATCTACTCCGAGTGACATACAAATATCGTCTGAGAATGTTTGTGTGATATCAGCTAATTGGAAGAGCGAATCTTTGTCAGCTGCATATAATTTTATGTCATCCATGTACATAAGGTGTGTTAGCGTATATTGTGTGTGATTGTTTTCTAATGTGAATCCCGCGCCTGTCTTGTTTAGTAGGTGTGAAAGTGGATTGATTGCCATACAAAACCATAAGGGACTTAAAGCATCTCCTTGAAAAATTCCTCGTTTTATACAGATTGGTTCAGTAGTTATATTTGAGGAGGTGAAATTGATTTTAAGAATTGTTTGCCAATTCTGCATGGAAATTTCTAAAAATTGTTTTATTGTTGGGTGAATTTTATACAGGGATAGTACGTGCAATAGCCAGCTGTGTGGAACTGAATCAAAAGCTTTTTGATAATCAATGAACATTGCGTGGATATCCTTTCTGCTTTTGACTGCACTGTTCATAGTAATGGCGTCAATAGTAAGTTGCTCCTTACATCCCTGACTGTTTTTACGGCAGCCCTTTTGCTGCTCTATACTATTTTTAGTTAAATGCTCATATACTACTTCGCTTATGCAGGCAGTCAAGATTTTATATAAGGTTTGCAGACAAGTGATTGGTCGGTATTTCGCTGGGTTCGTGGTCTCATTCATGTCTTTTGGTATCATATAAGATACACCGTGTGTTATGTATTGTGGAAGTAAATGTGGTGATTGAATAAATGTATTTAAATGCTTATGTAAGTAAGGATGTATGCTAGAAAATTTCTTGTACCAATAGTTGTGGATGTTGTCAGTACCAGGTGATTTCCAATTATGGGTGCGTTTGATTACGTCTATAAAGGTATCTATAGGTATAAACTCAAATTCCATTTCTGGAATTTCAGGTATATCTTGTAACTGGTTAACCCAGTTTGCCCGGGTATTATGATTTACTGGATTTTCCCAGATGTTGGCCCAAAAATCTCGTAGTTCTGAGGCTGTAGGCGTCTCTAGGTTTTGGTTAATGGAATTCCTATCATTTGACGATAGATTCCTATAAAAAATCTTTTCGTTATTTATAAATTTACTATTTTCTATTTTGCGGTTTGTGCATGTTATGTATCTTTTAAGTCTACTGGATGCGGCGCTTAATTTTTGTTTCATAGTGTCTAAGAAGTGTGGTAACTGTGTGTTTGGATCTTCATACGTTGCGTGTATTTTATATTTTATCTTAATTGTTTCTACTGCAGCTATTAATTTATTACTTCTACTACCGTTAATGTAATGTGTCAGCCTTCCTATACTTGCTCTAAGATTTTCAATTTTCTTTTCCAATCTGATCTGCCATCTAGGTTTCTTCTGTATATATGGGCGGCGCTCATTTTGTGTAGGGTCTGATATTTTTGCTCCGTTACATGTAGCTGCCGTCCATGCAGCACAATAGATCATGGTCTGCATTTGGGTGAATTCCGTGTCGGCATTTACATATTTAGGAAGAATGACAGTGTTTATATAAGAAACTATTGAAGAAAACTTTCGAGAAGTCTTCTGCTTTGGAATGTATGGTCTATTAGTGGGATGTGTATTGCTAAAATTTAACTGAGCTTGTTCAAATATGGATTCAATTTCTGGGTTGGTTTCTGGGGCCGCATCAGTTTGCGTAAGCCCGATATCTATATTATTCAGGAAATTTTCGTTTTCGTTAACTATATTTACGTGTGACTGAGCTACAGTATCAGTGTTGGTGCTGTTACTATTGATGGATATATTTGTCGTCAGAGTGTCAATAGGTGTATCCGGAATGTAGGTATTTGAATCTGGTAGTTCTATGTCGTTCTGTGTTTGTGTATTCCAATGATCATTGGTTTCGTCTTCAATATTTTGTGTGTTTATGTTACTATTTTTTAATTCTAAAGCCACTTGGTTTTTTATTTCTTTTAGTCGGTTTTCGTGTATATATTGATTATTTATAATTGCTCTGACTTGATCAGATAATCTTTGCTCTGTTAAATGTGCTAATTCGGGATATATGTTTATGAATTGTTCATGTAGATTTTTTCTGTAGGCTGTTTTGTTTGTTTCTAATTGTGTGGTAGTGTAATATATTCTCATTATTGTTTCGTTGTATTCGTTCGTCCATCTCATACGCAGGCCGGATTGCGTACTAGGTTTTGTGGAGGGTTGCTGATAGTGCTGTAATTCAGAGTGAACTGTTTGTAATTCAGCTCTAACTTCCTCGTAAATCTGGTCTATTGTGTCTTGTGGTAATAATTTCTTCTGAACTATGGCTCTACGCTGATCACCCACTCTTTGTCGGCTAACTTGCATTGTTGGGTATTTTTCTAGGAATTTAGTGTGAAGCGATGGTAGATATGCATTTTTGTCGGTATCTAAATTAGTTAGATGAAGGTATGTACGTAGGATGAATTTATTCATTTCAATGGTCCATTTCCTACGAGTTGCTGTAGTCTTGGTGGCGGGTACAGTATCGTCGACAAAGTTTGTCTCCTGTACAACATCCACTGACTGTACGCTGATTGATGAGGATGATGATTGCGTCGGAGTGGCGCGGTAAGATGAGGATGATGATGGAATGGATGAAAATAGAGATGAAGGAGATGACGGAGATGAAGTTTCGTCATCTATCTGAGGCATCTTTGCCTGAAGTTGTTTTTTCGTTTTTGATCTTGTATTCATAGTGTTCCCACGAGTAGCTAGGGACTTAACAAGTCGACCACAGCAGAGCCCTGCGTTCACTGTGGCAAGGGTGAATAAAACTGGAGGTCCCCAGGTATCCAGAGTTGACACACTAGCGACTAGCCTCTCCTCTAGCCATGCAGCCCTCGGCGTGTGCGACCTTGGCTTGGATTGTATCTCTCTTAGTCTGGCCCCTCATCCTAGACCCATCTCAGTAAAGTTAACTCTACTGGTACAGGCCCAAGGCTCGAAGCACACAAGCCCCACCACGACGTCAACGTAGAGATACAGCGGTGGGGTTATTATTATTATTATTATGATTTTCCCACACAAACTTTAACATCATCTAGATTACCAAAGGAGGGTAGTTTTAAAAAACGAATAATTCCCATCTTTTATATTTACTTTTACTCATATTCGTACCAAGTTTCAAGTTTATAAACCTAACGGATAAGATTTTACATACAAAGGTTTTTATCCCTTTTCACCCCCTTTATAGGTAGATTTTCGCAAAATCCCTTCTTAGTGATCACCTACATAATGAATCGCACCTACCGTGCAAAATTCAGGTTCTACGTTTAGCGATTTTAGATCCTTCCCTTTAAACTTGAATACCCCTTTTCACTAACTTGAGGGGTGATTTTCGAAAAACCTAAAAACACGTGTTTAATTTTTTTTGATCTAATTTATATATACTGAGTTTTAAATTCATCAGTTAGCGCTTTATGATTTTCCCATACAAACTTTAACATCGTGTAGGTTACCAATGGAGGGTAGTTTTTAAAAACTATTAATATCCATCTTTTTCAACAAAATTCAAGATCTGCAACAGTCCACCCGTTCTTCATGTGTAGTAGTAAGGAATATACCCACCAAAGAAAATGAAACGTTCTCTGATCTGACCAACATTATTGTAAAAGTAGGTGCTGCTGTAGACATGTCTCTGTCTAACCTGGAAATTCGGGATATTTATCGCCTTCCCGGTAAAAAAGGTACTACCAGACCTATTGTTTCTGAATTCACGACTGTGCAAACAAAGAACCAGCTGATTACCAATGTTCGCAACTACAATAAAAAACAGCCAAAGGGTGAAACACTAAACACAAGGAACATCGGTCTGACTGGAGACCAGCAGCCCGTTTATGTTGCAGAACATCTACCCTCAAGCGCGAGAGAACTATTTTTCAAGGCGAGAGAATTTGCAAAGACTCAAAAGTATATGTTCTGCTGGACCAAAGATGGGAACATTTTTATTCGTAAAGAAGTAGGTGCCCATCATATACTTATTAGATCGGAGCGCTGTCTGACAAACCTGGGAAACGTTCTCGCAACTCAGTGACTTACAGTGATTGTGCTAGTTATAAGCCGTTTGTCATCTATTCTGCATTTATTTATAACGATACCTATATCATCAAGCCATTTAGTTACGCTAATTGTACCCAGTTATAAACCCCTATGTAAGTTAACTATATATCTTGAACTATACATTCTATACTCCACTCACTACAGACTGACCGTGTTGTGCCCTTTCATCGTATGCTCTAAAATAATTAACACACAATGCACACAAACCTATAAATATAACACATCACAAATTACACTTACATTCATCTTTACAAACTATCTCGACAGCTGGTCGTTACATAACTCTGTGCTCCTAATTAGTTGTGACTCAATCCTTTGTGTAGCTTTAATGAGTTTGTTTTGGTCTTTTATTCTATTGATCTTACCTGATTATTTACTCGTTTTCGGTTGCGGTTGTGGGTACCCACAACGTTTTTCGATTATATTCACACACTCGGCTATTTCGCCTACTGTTTTGCTATATACACTTAAAATCAATGGCTAACATTATTGAGAATGTTATCGGTGACTTGGACAGACTTGAAATTGCAAAAATATTTAAGTGTGCACCGGATAAGAGTACTGACTTTATTGATTTATCTATCTCTGGTCTAAAAATTCTCCATTTGAATATTCGAAGCATTAATAGAAATTTCAGTGAACTTTTAGTGTTGTTGTCTCACATTAAAATAAATTGTGACGTCATTATTTTGACAGAATGTTGGTTGAGTAAGGTGACGAATATTCCAATACTAAACGGATATGATTCTCATTATACATCTAATACACTAAATCAAAATGACGGGATTGTGATTTTTACAAAAGAACACTTGGTCTGTTCGGTTCAAGAACCAGAGTTCACCAATGCAAACTGTCTCACGTGCAAAATTAATAATAATACAGTTATAGTAGCAATATATCGACCGCCATCATTAAACAAAAAAGAACAATTTCAATGCTTTTTAAATAGTTTGGATTCCGTACTTAATGAACTTAAAACCTTACAAACCATTACTGTCGTGGGGGATGTGAACGTAGACATAAAATCTTCTAATAATGACGACCGTACAGCTGACTACTTAATATTAAACGCGTCGCATGGTTTATTACCGGCTCATCAACTACCCACGAGAGGTACCAACTGTCTCGACCACATCCTTCTCAAATGTAAAAAACCGGCAACGACGCTTATTTTGGAATCATTTATTACAGATCACATGCCTATTTTATTACATATCGAAGATACTAAATCACCAAAAAAACCTCAAAAAACTATTTCCCGAGTGGACTACGGTAAGTTGGTTCAGGAACTTGAAACCACGGACCTCTCACATATCATGAGCATGGATGATGCGAATGCAGCCGCGTACGAGTTGATCGGTATCATCCAGGGCTTGGTGAAAAACCATACATACGAGCTTAAAATTCCCAAGAAAAACAGAAATATTAAGCCATGGATAACGCCTGGTCTTATGCGTTGCATTCGTCATCGAGATTTACTGCATATGAACACTAAAAAGTCACCCGATAATGACATCATGAGAATTACCTACAATCGCTACCGGAACCATTGTAACATTATCTTACGTAACCTTAAAGCTCAGTTTGAAAAGGATGAGTTAAACAAAGCTAAAACAAATATTAAAACACTTTGGAATAAAATTAAAGACATAACAAATTATAAAAAAACACCCACTTCCTCTATTAACTTATTGAAAATTGAACCTAATCCCCAAGCAGCCGTTGATCGTGTGTGCAGGTACTTCGCTGATGCTGGCAAGAATCTCGTGTCCGATATGGCTTCGCATCTTCCAACGCCCCCCAACCCGTGCCCGCAGCCTCATAATAATGTTCCCCTTAACTCATTACTCCTCCTTGAATTTGATGAATCGGATATTAATAATGCCATTATTCAGCTTCGTCGAGATTCTGCTACCGGTTGGGATGGCATCTCACCTGATCTACTAAAACAATGTCGTCATGTTCTCGTATCTCCAATAACGCACATTTTCAATCGTTCAATTAGCACTGGTACTTTTCCGGAGGTTTTTAAAAAGGCTGTTGTCCATCCGATCTATAAGGGCGGAAGCAGAGATTCGTTGAACAATTACAGGCCTATTTCAGTCCTTTCATCCATCTCCAAAATTTTTGAGAAATTAATAAATCTTAGGCTTACTCAATTTCTCAACAAAAATAATATAATTGCACAAAATCAGTATGGATTTAGAAAAGGAGTTTCGGCGGAAGACGCTGTTCTTGATCTTACTGAATTTGTTGGAAGAAAGCTTGATGATAAACAGAACTGCATAGGTCTGTTCATAGACTTAAGAAAGGCATTTGACACGGTCTCTGTTCCCATTCTCCTATCAAAGTTGGAGGGTGTCGGTATTCGTGGCTTGGCTCATGATTTCTTTGCAAGTTACCTCACTAACCGTAGACTGTGTGTTAGGGTTGGAGACCATGTCAGTAGAGAGGAAACTACCACTTTCGGTGTGCCACAGGGAAGTGTGCTTGGCCCGACCCTTTTCCAGGTTTACATCAATGAACTTTGCTGCTTACCTCTCACAAACTCCAAAATAATTACGTATGCTGATGACACTGCAATCATTGTTCATGGACCCGATTGGGAGCATCTGAGAACTACAGCAGAAACTTCGCTTAAATCTGTTATAGGTTGGGTGCAGCAAAATCTTTTAACTCTGAACCTGGACAAGACCTTCTTAATCCCGTTCGGGCTACACCCTGGTACTAAACCTCCTACAGGTTTTGCCATTAAGGCTCACTATTGTAATGACCTTACTCCCTGCTCGTGTTTTTCTCTTCTAGAAGTAAACCATCTTAAGTACTTAGGAGTAGTCATTGATAGCGGACTCAATTGGTATTCGCACTTGGACGCTGTTACTACTAGAGTTAGAAGAATGATTTATGTATTTAAACTACTTAGGTCTTCCGCTGATTTCAACACGAGTAGAATGGTTTACATTGCAATCTGTCAGTCAATCATCACGTATTGCATCACAGTGTGGGGAGGAGCAGCTAGGATTAAGTTTCTCAAGTTGGAACGAGCACAAAGAGCGGTCCTAAAGGTGATGTCAAAGAAGCACTTTATGTACCCAACCACACAATTATACAAAGATGCAAATGTACTCACTGTCAGACAACTGTTTGTGCTACGATCTGTACTGAGAAAACACACCAAGGTCCATCCACCAGACCCTACACGCCGTAAGAAAAAACCTATCATTCTCACAGTAAAACATAAGACTGCTTTCGCTCGACGCCAGCACTATGTTCTAAGCTCACACCTTTACACAATACTTAATAAAAAATTAAACATTATTGAATTAAATACTTATAGAGTTAAAGCTAAAATTGAGGAGTGGATAAAAGATCAAGACTACCAAGTAACTGAAAGTCTACTTACTTGGATCAGCTAAACCACTTAAATCCAACATACTATCAAATCAAATCTTACCACACAGCACTACACTACACCGCACCACACCACACACCATTACACTACACCACATCACACCACACCACACCTCATCACACCACACCTCATCACACCACACCTCATCACACTTCTCTATACACCTCTCTCTTATACACACACAATACACTTACACTTGACACTACTCCCCACGCAAATAAACTACACTTATGCACTGCACATAAACATTACTACTTACATGTTTTTTTTAATTATTATTCACTTTTCCTACTAGATATAGATACATTTCTCACCTGTTAATTTAATAACATGCGTGTCGGCTGGTACGCTCATAATCTGCTTGCTTGCTACATAAAGCGAAGACACTGCCTCCTAAGATACAGGATTCTCCTAGTTTAGGAGTCAGGGTTCAAATTTTGTATGATTGTACTTTTCCCAATAAACAATTATTATTATTATTATTATTATCTTTTTTATTTACTTATACTCATATTCGTACTAAGTTTCAAGTGTATAAACCTAAGGAATAAGAATTTTCATACAAAAATTTTCGCCCCTTTTCACCCCCTTAGAGTAGGATTTTAATATAAAATATGAGAATATTGTATTGTCATCGGCCCTTGACCCCTGTGCAAATTTTCAAGTTAATCAGACTGCTGGAAGTGGGTGAAAATGAAGTTAAAAGATTCCGTTACATACATACATACATACATACATACATACATACATACATACATACAGGTCAAGCTAATAAAAGCGTGTTAAAAATAGGGTTCAAGATTGCAACCGAAATAGTAGTTAATAATATATTCCAGCGTTGAACAATATCTGAAAACACATTCTCAAAACAAAAACGAATCACTTACCTCCACCACAATGAAAAGAAAGTTCTAGAAAAAAGACACTAAAACTCTAAGACGAAGATGTACGAACCAAACATAACTCAGTAAAAGAACATCCAGAATATTAGTACACTTTGAGTGCAACTAGTTCACGTTGAACCAACTAAAAAGAACCAACTATTGTCGGTGAGGGAACAGTACAAGGTGTACTTTACTA
Organism: Agrotis puta; assembly: GCA_943136025.2. Taxonomy (NCBI): domain Eukaryota; kingdom Metazoa; phylum Arthropoda; class Insecta; order Lepidoptera; family Noctuidae; genus Agrotis; species Agrotis puta. Next base: position 12,971,706 of record OW964172.2, read on the forward strand.
TTCTTCGAAATATTTTTAAAAGGAAAATTTATTTTACCGTACAATTTTAATTGGAGACGCTCACTTTCAAGCAAATTTTTGAGGGAAAGAAGTTTTTAGGAAGGTATTAAGAGTTTTTTTTTTTTAAAAGACGCTGTGAAATTAATTATTTTATTCTGAGAGTAAAATGGTTACAGGCATCAAACCCAAGGCGGTACGGGAGGGACTGTCAAACTTGTACTGCCTAAAATCCACGGTGAACCTTCAATAGCCCTTTACGTTCGAGGTCCAGGTAAATGTGTTTACCTGATGAGACAGAATGATGGTTTTTCTAAGGCTTTGACCCCATCAGATGGGAGGGTTAGGGGACAACTGGCGTCTGGTCCGTGGTCCACATTAAGAAGGAAAAGTAGAAAAGTTGACCGAATTCGTGGACCAGAATACCGTGAGGAAAAAAGCAACATAGTTAAATCCTCAAACTTACCAATTGTGTTAGAATTGTGTAGGTTTTTCTATGTAAATTTTCTTCTGAACACATTTTTGTAATATTTCAACGCTTTGAACATAACTGTTTAGGTAACGGCTTTTGGTAACGCCAAATTGTGCCCATTCAATTCACCAAATCCGATTAGACAATTGAAACTAAACCGTTTAGAAACTCATTTCAAGCTGTTTTAAATCTTCCGTCTCACGAAAGCATTATTTGGTGGACGTTGCGTGAAAAAATCTATCCAAACGTCTTTTATGTACTAAAGAATTAATTCATTCTACACCATGTTACATTTTCCGTGCAAGAATTCACACGCTCCTACAAATACAGGTGTTCCTTTAAAGATAAACTTTGACACAAGTGCCTTAACCACGCCACAGATTAATCACCCTTAACTACATAGAATAAGTTCGAATATTGCGTGCATTAGTTCCGCTAACGAAGTAAATACAACTTGAAGTGAATCTGACGGGAACATATGGGTATCGCTTGAAGGCAATTAGGTAAGAGCAAACAGGATTTGAAGTAACTGTAGTGGATGCACAATGTAAAGCAAACTAGAGTTACAATTAAAACGGCTTACTGGAGCGTGTGTGTTATATTTTGATAGTAGCAATTCAAATGGGTTTACAGTTGCTTCAACGAACATTGGCACTCTAGTATTTATTTCATAAATGTGTCACAGTGTGGCTTTAACTTTTATAACACTGAGGTGCGGGACAAAACCTGTGAATATGAACCTTGTAAAAGTGAAAAGAGAGTTAATCGACTTTTAATTTTGTTTTATGCAAACGAAGGTTTTTGACTGGAAGCCGTCCCCAAAATAGTTGGGAAAAGGCTAGGTAATGATGATAATGTAAACAAAAGATAGTGTTTCATATTTTTATTTTAAATGGTTTTCTAAGGAGTTTTCTGCAAAGATAAAATCAAGAATAGAGTAAGATCACCCGGAAGGAATTGATAGATGGTAGTCGAAAGTCAAGCGGCTCTAGTGAAACATACCTGGGCATCCGAGCGGCGAGTAATGGGCGACTCGCTGTCTGATCATGGACCATGTCCGGATCGACGGCGCATTGTGTCCCACGAGCGCCTCAAAGAGTGTCAGCACAATGACGGGGCCCCCCTTAGAGGGCCAAACCCTGCCGGGGTCCCCGGACTAAACGGTAACCCCGGACCGTAGAGGGCTATTGAACGACACCTTGGATTTTATTCAGTACAAGTCTGACAGTCCCTCCTGCCCTGCCCTGGGTGGGAAGACTTTTGATGATTTTACCATGCATAAAAAAGTGAAACATATCTCCGCCAGTGGAATCGCTCAGCAAAAAAATAAAAGGGGAAGAAAAGCAACTGACTGAAAATACACAATAATCAACACGAGATATTTCAGACTTCATACTAATACTACAGAACTAAGAGTTTATTTTCAGACCTAATTATTAACGGTTCGTATTATATAAAATAAATAAATAAATAAATATTCCACAACTATCACACAACGCCATCTAGTCCCAAGCTAAGCAGAGCTTGTGTTATGGGTACTAGACAACCGATAAACATACTTATATATTTCTAAATACATACATACTATAGATAAACTACACCCAGACACAGAACAAATGATCGTGCTCATCACACAAACATTTGTCCTGGGTGGGAATCGAACCCACGACCCCCGGCATAGCAGTCAGGGCCACCAACCACCAGACCAACAGGCCTGTCAAATATCTGAGTGAAGTATGAAAGTAATTATGTGGAATACGATGTAATGAATTTTGCAGCGGTGAACGAAGATGTCGGAGCATTGTTGTTCCTTGCGCTCGTATGCAATACAAGCAGAATATTGAAAAAGTAATAACTGTGTTTTCTTGTAGGTAAATATTGTATGCTATTGTATTGGTTTAAGAGAACCTACCTTTTATTTTAGAGATGGCTAAATTTAAGGCGGTTTGATGCTTAAATATCATGTCTATAAAGGATGACCATACTTTTTTTAGATATCTATATCAAAATACGAACAAAAAATAATATTAAAAAGTACGAAGTAAAACATTTGAGGCAAATTGTGTAATCGTATGTTACTCCATGGCTCGACAGAGTGAGCAATAGTTGGCAAACCTCGAACCTGCAAACAACAGCCGAAACCGCAAACTTTAAAATGAAAACCGACCAGTTTTATTAAATAATCACAAATCTGAGGCAACCCTAGCCGTGCAAACACGAGGAATCGCTGCGAACTTCTCTGTTCATGCCTAGTTTTGTTTATGAACACATGCCTAGTTTGTTTAAAAGTATATAACTTTGGAGTTAAAGTACCAACACGTTTGAACAGTTTATTTACAGCCAATGAATATAAATGGTTTGTATGAATAACGCTGCCTTCACGAGCTAGGGTTGGCATTGAAGGAGGCAGCAAATCATAGTAATGTATGGGCGATAAGTGACAGTACTGTAGTCAAGCTTGAAGGTCGCTGCCGGAAATATATGGGGGCGTATTTATTTTCTGGGGAAGTGGGAAAAATGTTTTGTATTTTCTGTGTCATGAAATATAGACAATAGTGTGAGATTATGTCTGCCATTAAGCAAAGTGGGTATATGTATATACATAAAGGGAAAAAAAAACTTTATGCAACCAATGAATGCCAAAAAGTTTTCTAAGTAAAAGACTTCGTTAATTGAAACTGCGCTTACTAGTAGAACTAGTACGTCTTTGATGAAGTTCCTGCTAATTACGAATCAAAAGAGTGCTGCAGTTCATAGACGAATTCTTAGAAGAACTACTTCTTATTCATCCTTTTTGTAAACTAGAAGACACCTAACTATATGAGTATGGAAACGAGTCTGTAGATTTGGTTGTAAGTTTCTTATTCTGCCAAAAAAGTGATTAACACTTAGAATTTAATTCAGGCTAAAAAAATCACCTCTTCTTAAGCATCTTTATCGATTAAAACATATAATTTTAAGAACCCTGTCCAGACAGAACGTGGGAAATCTAACGAATATCTGTTTTAGTCTAACTACGAGTGTAATCCATAATACTCGTGGTATTACAAATTCGAATGTTGGGATAAATGGTTATTTTGTTATTCAATTACGGTCAGAACGACTGAACCGATTTTGAAAGATGTCAATTAATAATTATCATTAATCAATTTCCATCAGTTACACACGTGCCACTGGCAACAACCACATAGATCTTCAATCTGTAGGTACTATTTAGTTTAAAGCTCGGTAAATTTCGTTCTATAACTTCGACTTCACAATTCCACTGTGGGAAAGAGACAGAACTATAAGAATCGTCTAGCGCCATCTCGTTCGCACAGCGGAACTACTCTCGCTTTAAGACGTCATGGTAGGCCACCAGTTGTGTAATACATTTTGCAAAAATGCCCTAAACTTACTACAAAACTGTAAATAGATTAAAAGGTCCTCTCTAACGGTTTACTCATAACAAAACAATGTATAATTGACCCAATAATTCCGATATTTCATCAGCCATTTCTGCATAAAACAGTCAGGAGGAATTGATTTAAGCCTACCCCTTAGCTTTACCTAGTACAGTTCTGTCAGCAAATCAACGATCTAGGTCAAACTGCGGCGGACAAGTTAAATAATTGAAATCACTTTGGTCGGATATTGATACGCTGATGTTTTATGCTGTGGCTTGCATTTTGTATAATCGAATATTTATTCGTATTAAAATTAATTAGTGGTTTGTAATTTATGTGGCGTAGTTTGTGTAAAGGTGGATTTATACAGTATTAGTTTGTACTCGCGGCTTTGCGCGCTTACAATTTGGTTAATATTCGACGGAATCGCACTATTCGGTACTATTATTTATTTTATTTATACATCCATTCATCCTCTCTTACATGCTCACTACAGTAGGAAAGACTTTATCACAGTGTGCCTGTGCCGACATTTTTTTTCTCTCCTATCAAATTACTAGACCAAATGTCAACCACGACTGTAAAATAAAAAAATAATAATCCATGATGTCCTCAACTCAATAAGAAGAAAAATAACATAGCAGAAAAGGAGCAAGAAGTGTCTCTGTTTCTTCACATAAAAAAGACAGCGATAGTTTATATATCTACATTATGTGCTTACTGATCTCATTTCCAATACAAAATCACAACATACTCGTATATTTTTAAATAAAAGCAAAATCAAGGCATGATCTAGGCATAGCTGACTGAGCAATTCTTACACATGAGAGCATGGAAATGGCTGAGCAATATTGTCAAGGGCGTCGCGTAGTGGGGCCTTGACATCCACTGAGACGATACTGGGGGAAGAGCTCACAAGGGGATGATAGTATATGTAGCTCATTGAGATGGTGGAAAGAGTAGTTTAGAGCTTCGAACTCAAGTGAGTACCTATCATTTACAAAAAATACTCTCACTCATTCTTGAGTTAATGAAAAAAGCTTAGCTTGACTACAACGGCATCGAGAAACTAGTGAAAAGCTTCCTTTTTAGGGTTCCGTAGCCAAATGGTAAAAACAGAACCCTTATAGCCGCTTGCAGCCACTTTATTCGAAAGCATAAGAGCTATCCTCTTAAAACTTTGTAAGTAGATGTATTATGTTAACCCCATTAGGACTCTCACACAAAAATAAATAAAAAACTGGGGGTTCCCCATACATAGAATAGAAATAAAATAAAAAAATCACCAAACCCATACGTGTGGGGTATCTATGGATAGATCTTTAAAATTATATTGAGATTACTAATATCATTTTTTTCTAAACTGAACAGTTTGCGCCAGAGTCACTTCCAAAGTGGTAAAATGTGCCCCCCCCCCCCCCCCCTATAACTTCTAAAACAAGAGAATTATAAAACTACAAAAAATATATGATAGAATATATGTAAAAAGGTACGTATGAAAATTGGTTTAAACGAGATCAAGTAATTAGTTTTTTTTTAATACGTCATAAATCGTAAACCGCAATTTACCTTTCAAAGTTACAACCAACTACAAAAACTTTTATATTATGTTACTTGCTGCTACGGAACCCTTAATGGACGAGTCCGTCTCGCACTTAGCCGGGTTTTTTTTTTGTATAAATAACCAATGGCGTACTTTCAGAGGTACGGAAACAACGACACTGTATCATTACCTGGTTAATGTTATATTTAAACCCAGTGTCACAGCTAAGCTATAGTGTTGCAACTACAACTTACAACTACGTAAACGTAGCTCCAACCGCATTTCTAGGCACCTACGTAAAGGAATAAATAACTTTAACTTGGCATGCCGACCCCGACTACGTTCCGAGGTACATAAGAGCTCTTACATTTTCTGCAGTAAATTCAAACCTGTTGGACTACAGTGCTGAAAAAAATTCTGGATGAAAAAAAAACTATATTGTAAGCTTTTCTATTACAATTTTTGCATTTTTCGTGTTTTTCGAATTCTCTTTGTCAAATGAAATACGCATTTGGGAGAATGAACAAAGGAATAATTAGAATTTTTGTGACGAAACAATTGATTTATACGTGAAAAATTTTGTTCAATGCTCGTCATGAATTTGGTCTTAAAAACAATCGGGTTTCAGGAATTTTCTGCAGGACTTTAGTCATGGTACGAATTATACTACCGAATTCGTGTCGGCAGTGTCCTTTTCATCCTGAATGCGATGCAGGGCATTTGTTTTTGAGAACTGACGACACGGTTAGCGCAGTGGCTGAGCGATTGGACTGCTGCGCTGTGTGTCGCGGGTTCGATTCCCGCACGGAGCAAATATTTGTATGATCTACAAGTAGTTGTTCCGGGTCTGGGCGTTTGTGTATGTGAGTATGTATGTTTGTAAACGCACACACGACACAGAGAGAAATTCCTGGTGTGGGCAACGTTTTTTAAAAAAAACTGAGTGACGATAGATCTGCCCGTGATTTATTCTTGTTTTGGCATCTGAATGACTACAGCTACGAAACTAGATATTAAGTTAGGTTATGATTATCTCATGACATCATCATAATGACATCTTAAGAGACATTCGATCATTGACGGCACAATTGGCGCAGTGGCCAAGCGATCGACTGCAACGCTTAGTGTCGGTGTTTTGATTCCCGCAGGCAATTATTTTATAGGCCCACATGTAGTGATTCCCGGTCTGACTATTTGTGTATGTGATTTTAAATAAATCAGAGATAACTAGAGAGGAGATACGTTTTTTTTTAAACGAAATAAAACATAAAACGTATTATTATGTTGTAAGACTTGCTAAAAAATTACAGAAAGCCTGGTTTTTCCCTTAAATAATGTATAGTTTTGTAATAACTCCTAATAGACAACAACACAAAATAATTATGCATGTAGATTGATGGAATCTTCCGATTCCATTGATATCTGAACGGTGAGTGCGTTTAATATTCATAAGGAATCGATTGATTGTGAGCATTCGTCAAGAACTGCGTCTGCGAACTGTACTGAATACTAAGTTGTTATCATGACAGATAAACTGATAGCATCATTAATCTATGCTTAAAATATTTTACAGATTTTTTTTTAAGAAATAAAAGAAAAGGTTATAAACATCGCAATAACTCATTATATTTTTTTTTAAAGAAAAGGTTATAATGAGTTATTGCCATGCTTTGCCATAGAAAACTGCCTTTTTAAAAAGGTGTAGAATTGATTCTATTTCCTGTATTTATAGTCTGGCATCTAGAAATGCCATTGAATAGTTTTAAAATAAATGTTTTTACTTCAAAATAAAGGACTTCACAAATAATGCTTAATGAGCAATGTACTGTTTATCTGTGTAAAAATGTAGACTGAAAAAAATAGTATGTAGGTCCGTAGAATCTTATTTCAGTAGCAAACGGTACCTTTTTATATTTCAGGTTATGAACCAGGCTAACATCATCATTCACCTGCCTTTATTCCAATTTAATTGTTGGCACAGCATGTTTTTTTCTGTCGTACTTCTCAATTACTTAACTCAGCACTTTCGTCCACCGTATCTATGGTCTACGATACTTTAAATGATACATATTACCTATGCCCCATCCTATCCAAGTAAACCAAAATGGTATCAGTTTGAGAAATCAATAGTACCTAAATATTAAGAAGTTCCCTAGCAATTTATCTCCAACCAATCTAGGATTACAGCCGATTTTTTTCCCGGGAAAAAGAGGTTAAACATTAATAATATCACGGGATGTTCTCAGGAGGATATACAGAAATTACAACACAATACGTGTTACAAACCTAGAGGAAAGAAATGCAAGAAAATTGTCTAACATTATCTCATTCTTTTTTTTTAGACGAAATCAATAGAACAACGTATCAAAAGGTCTCGTTTCCCGCCCTGAGTGGATCGAAACTGACTGTCAAACTCGTAACTGACTAAAAACCACCCTGCTAGTTTGCTTGTCCTATGCGTTCCAGGGCCGCGGTACCCTGTTTAGACAGTCCCGCGACATAATATTACTATGTTCTCAGAGATGGCTATCTACTATTACTATAGGAAGAATTTTTGACTACTATTACCTATAAGTGTGAAAATTTGCAAGGATGTATGGATAAATTGATGTTAGTTACTATTCCAAACAATTTCAGGGTTTTCAATATTTGGCTACTACGTAAAGTAGCCAAATATGCCCTAAACAACACAAAGGATACTTTTGATTCCTGTAGTGTAATTCTATGGAGAAATAACTAAATTAAACCAACAGGCAAAGCTAACAGACATAAGCTAGCACGTCAGCTTCAGAGAAATCTCACATCCTTTATTAGTGATGTCATTACCAAAAGGGGTGAGTTTTCTCTGAAGCTTACCATACACATACATAACAGCCGGTGCAGGCTCAGTGCAATGCATTTCAATGCGAAAATGCGATGCGGTGAATTCGGTGCGCGATTGTTCATACAAAATGTACGAATAATATGACGATGAAAACATTCTTTCGTTGTGATGTGACCTGATAGAATCTCTGACAATGTGTCTTCTAAAGTTTTATAAATAAGCAAGCTTCTTCGTCGTCGTATCGATGACACCTAATATAAATTACTAGCGTTCGCCTGCGGCTTAAACACGTGGCGCAAATCAAATATCGCGCGCTATTTGATTTGATTTATCAGGTTAATAAGCGCGCGGTGGTAGAGTGAACTGTCAGTGAGGCGACGGTAAAAACTCTTGCCAAGTTCTGTGCTTTATGACGGGGCCCGCCTCTAGAGGGCCAAAGCCTGCCGGGGTCGCGGGACTTGTGAATTACAGGGACGTGAAGGATACCGTGGATTTTAGTCAGTATGAGTCTGAGAGTCTCTCCCACTCTGCCCTGGGTGGGGGACTAATTTGTTGATGTTACCAAGATAAACAAAAAAAAATTTGTGCTTTATCTAAGTCTGTCTTTGGATCGGTCATCAATGTTATAAGACTCTTGCCGTGGTTGATGGATAAGTCTATTCTCTTTAAGTCAAAGTCGAAGTCGTTTTGTTTACTACGCAGGTGAAACGTCACATATTGTCTATCTACCTACAGTACTTTCACAGTTATTATGTCTTGTGACTGAGACTAAAGTACCATAAATGGTTTAACTATTTTATTTTATTTTTGTCTTTTGTCAAAAGTGCATGTAAATAGCCTAATTGAAATAAATGATTTGATCTTTATTTTCTACAAGTATTTTGTAAGCCCCACTATAAATTATGCCATGGGAACCTTCGTTTGTGTGTTTGTAAGAAAATCTAAGAATACATTTGCAAACTTTCAAACAGATTGTACGACCACTAGAAACGAGCCGAAATTTTGCCTGGCAGTGTAAATATAGGCATGATGTATTTTATGAGGCTTTCGTACATAGTATGTACATATTTAAAGCTATGTACAAGCAGAATTATAAACAGTGTGTAACGCACATTACACAGCACAGTTCAGCAAGTCCCACTGACCATACATTAAAACACACTGCATTATGTAAATTTGAGAAGCCGCCGCCATGAGTTTAGCAAACTAATTTAGTGCTTATGTACTCAGAACTAAAGTCCTTAGTCATATCAAATATGGAAGGAAGTTTGAGTCTAGGTGCTCCCTCTAGTCTGCTAAGTTCAAGAGAGTTAAACTTCAATGAGACCGCTTTTGTGACGAAAATCAAACGGCTGCAAAAAGTACACAGAGGGACTTGACTATTTGGCCGAAGTTAATGAAAAGCTCTGACATAACTGGTGCGGAAACCGCGCTGGATGCGGGATTAAATTAGTTGGAGCGTTTTTATCAATTAACTTGTGTGGAGGTACTCGAACTAGCAATAATAGACTCGTGGTTTCCAAAGTATTGATGATCGCAGTTGAGGCCGCATCGTGCACTGAATTCGCGTCAGACTGGCGTGACGAATGCGAAGCGAGGCGTTTTTATTTGTAACGTACGGAATTGTTTGAATCCAGTCACATAGAAAAGCGAAAGCGATCCGATAGCGTGACAGAACTATCGGACTGACGTCTCGCTTCGGTTTGGTATCGCTTCGGAAACGCTTCGCTTTCGCCTGGCTGTTTGACAAAGGTATTACGGTGATCTCATTTAATAAAATGTCAGATAATGTAGCATAACATTTAATGTCTTTATATTTCATAAATTGTTGCGAATTTCAAAACTTTTCTATGGAAAGAAAAATTCGGACCGCTACAACTTTTTTAGAAAGAAAATTACGATTATAAAATGTTATCGTATTAGAAAATGTTTTATAAAGTTATGTAACTGCTTTGTTTGACCGCGGGTACCTTTACATGGGACAAGTTTATTATTACTGACATTGAAAAATAGAAAACAAAATATTAGAAAATAGAAAATTCAACACAAAGCTTTTTCAGTATATTTCAGCATAAAAAAAAACTGAATAATTAAAATGGAGAAACTAAATAATTTAAACAAACCTCTTGTTGTACATATTTAATTGTAGAGCACTTAAGGTTGCTTTTATCTACCAATTAAGTACTTTGGACTAACGTAGTAAATAAATAATTATATTACATGATTTACATGCAGACTCTTCGCTTTGTACACGTTCATAAATCTGGTCATACAAACCTGTTGCGGATACTACGCTCTTGACCTTCTGAAATAATATCAACAGTAAGGTATGTGGCTGAGGGATTGTTTTAAAAAGTAACCGCATCTATGTAACGCAAAAAGTACTTGAAGGTACAAGATGCGTTTTAGTCGATCCGAGCTTGGTCTTAAAGCGTGGGTGGTTCCGCTGAGGGAAAGCGACAGAGCTATACAAGTCGTCTAGCGCCATCTTGTTCCCACAGCTGAACTACTCACGCTTTAAGTCATGGTAGGCCAGACCTGAGCACGAAACTCACTCGAAAGTTTCGAGTTTCTTTTCGTAGTTTCGCTAACAGACTAACAGAGACCCTCTCACACTAGCTTCTGCTCTGCTCGAAAAGTGTAACATTTTTTTTTATCGTGATAAAATTATCATATTAGTCCTCCCACCCAGGGAAGAGCGGGAGGGACTGACAGACTCGTACTGACTAAAATCCACGGTGTCCTTCAATAGCCCTTTACGTTCCGGGGTCACGGTAATTCGTACAGTCCCGCGACCACACGAACGTAATTGCGAAATGTGAGTACATTATTAGGTCCACCACCGCTTCCCCTTTTATTACAGGAGGTTTGTTACAATTTTATTCATCATCATTTGCTTGCCTTTTCCTAACTAAATTGGGATCAGCTTCCAGTTGAACCGGGTGCAGCTGAATATGACAAATAATATTATATATTACAAACAAAATCTATTTCAAATAGGTTTTAGCAAACACTTTTACACGTCAAAACCTTTTTTTAATAACTAGATGATATGAGTATTTTACATGGAGTCACTGCCTTCCTGACCTCCAAAACCCAGTAACTGGGTAATAAGATACCAATACTAGTAAGACTGATTGTTAGACTTTCGAACTTCTGAATAACGGAATATCAAAGATATATAAATGACAGCCGCGATCAACGGCTTTTATACATGCTTTCGTACGCAGGTACGGAGGAAACTTGTTATGACAAACTGTCACCGATTTACAGACTAACACGAAAAATGCGGCTTACGCTTGATGATCGAACTGTGTGGCGGTTATTATTCAGCCACAGGCTTCTCTATATTATCAAATCTAAAATTAATACAGTGTATAATTACAGGTCATGTTATTAACACAAATGAGCCTCTTGAGTGACGTCAGCTGTTGAAGAGCAACAACAGTTTTCCGCGCTTGCAAAATAAATCATAACCTGGCTAACGGCCAACTAACAGTGTTAACTTCAATTTAGAAGGAAAATAATAATGTTAGGAGTTTAAAATCTTAATTTAATATTTACTTTTAAAAAACTTTGTCCAACACTATATATAAATTTCTACTATGAGTGAGTTTACGTTTCAATTCGCGCACGCAAACAGCCGAACCCAGAAACAGTAAATCTTCTATCTTCTATACTATAATAAATCTGTAGAAGGGTCAATTCTGTACATTGAAAATATTGAAAAAATAAATAGCGGGGGGTGTTGCTGGATCGATACCAAACCCAAATATATGATTTAAAAAATTTTTGTCTGTCTGTCTGTCTGTCTGTCTGTCTGTTTGTGCAGGCATCACGTGAAAACTAACGGTTCGATTTCGATGAAACTTGGTATAATTATTTCTTATTATCCTAGGCGTAACATAGGATACTTTTTAACCGACTTCAAAATAAGGAGGTTATCAATTCGACTGTATTTTTTTTTGTTACCGCATAACGACCGACTGGGTGAACCGATTTTCATGATTCTTTTTTTGTTTGAAAGCTGGTGCTTCCCGTGTGGTCCCATTGTCACCAAATCAGGATCTGATGATTGGATCTTGGAGAAATCGAGGGCAACCCTCAAATTTTATAGGCCCACGCATCGTTTTTCGTAAATCTTATGAAGTAATTCAAGTACTTGCGTATGGTAATCATCATCTTATATAGCTGAGCTGATGATGGAAGGTACAACTCCTTAACAGTAAGGAGCAGGCATCGACTGATTCATTGTTCGCATATCTCCGGAACTACACATCCGATTTAAATAATTCTTTTTTTTTGTGCTAGGTATTGTTCCACTTAGGGAATACTGAAAGTTTCATCAAAATCGGTTCAGTAGTTATTGAGATAGGGAATTTTATTAGCTTATTGTGTACATGAGGGATGTTATTACCAGTGCTACGGATTATATTATATGTATTTGGCAAGAATTTGGGTTGAATATTTAAACTAAAAAGAGAAAAATAAAAAACTTTTTCAAAAAAAATGTAACCGCCTTCAAAAAGAACCACAAAAAAGGGTAAAATAATCAACAATATATCGGAATCGACTTCCGAAATAAAAGTTGAAGTTTGAAGTTGAAGGCGGTTACATTTTTTTTTGAAAAAGTTTTTTGTTATCCTGGAAAAATACGTAGAAAAAAAAAACTTATTTTTCAGTTTTATTCATAGACGTTGTTCTGTAACCACGAACACACGTTGCATTACCCGCAGTGGATTCAGCGCCGTAATATTTATAAGATTTCATTGTCAGAGTTACTCAAAATGGAGAAATAAACCATCCACGCGAAGACCGACATCCGCGCGGACGGAGTCGCGGGCGGAAGCTAGTATATAAATATAAATATATATTCCACAACTATCACACAACGCCATCTAGTCCCAAGCTAAGCAGAGCTTGTGTTATGGGTACTGGACAACTGATAAACATACTTATATATTTCTAAATCCTAACTTTCCTAACTAATATTATAAATGCGAAAGTAACTCTGTCTGTCTGTCTGTCTGTCTGTCTGTCTTTTCTTCACGCCTAAACTACTGAACCGATTAGTGTTAAATTTGGTACAGACATAGTTTGGGACTTGAGAAAGGACATAGGATAGTTTTTAACCGACTTCAAAAAAAGGAGGACTGTATTTTTTTTAAATGTTTGTTACCGCATTACGACCGACTGGGTGAACCGATTTTCATGATTCTTTTTTTGTTCGAAAGCTGGTGCTTCCCGTGTGGTCCCATTGTAACCAAATCAGGATCTGATGATTGGATCTTGGAGAAATCGAGGGCAACCCTCAAATTTTATAGGCTCACCAATCGTTTTTCGTAAATCTTATGAAGTAATTTAAGTACTTGCGTATGGTAATCACCATCTTATGTAGCTGAGCTGATGATGGAAGGTACAACTCCTTTACAGTAGTTTGTTACCGCATAACGACCGACTGGGTGAACCGATTTTCATAATTCTTTTTTTGTTTGAAAGCTGGTGCTTCCCGTGTGGTCCCATTGTCACCAAATCAGGATCTGATGATTGGATCTTGGAGAAATCGAGGGCAACCCTCAAATTTTATAGGCCCACGCATCGTTTTTCGTAAATCTTATGAAGTAATTTAAGTACTTGCGGATAGTAATCATTATCTTATGTAGCTGAGCTGATGATGGAAGGTACAACTCCTTAACAGTAAGGAGTAGGCATGGACTGTTTCATTGTTCGCATATCTTCGGAACTTAACGTCCGATTTAAATAATTCTTTTTTTTTGTGCTAGGTATCGTTCAACTTAGGGAATACTGCAAGTTTCATCAAAATCGGTTCAGTAGTTTTTGAGATAGGGAATTTTATTAGCTTATTGTGTACATGAGGGATGTTATTACCAGTGCTACGGATTATATTATATGTATTTGGCAAGAATTTGGGTTGAATATTTTAAGTAAAAAACCAAAAATAAAAACTTTTGGGAAGTCGATGGCTTTGTTATTTTTTATTTCATTGTTTTTTTTTTGCCACCGACTTCCGAAATAAAAGTTATTTTGTAGATTATTTTACCCTTTTTTGTGGTTCTTTTTGAAGGCGGTTATATATTTTTTTTAAAAGTATATATTTTTACGGGTTAAGCTGCGCTTGCCGAGGTTGGTCTGTGGATGGGTAAAAAGCACTCGGAAAGCACGTAAAGCCGTTGGTCCCGGCTGTCATTTAAAGATCTTTGACAGTCGTTACTGTCAGAAGCTCTAAAGTCTGACAGCCAATCTTACCATGGGGTATCGTATTACCCAGTTACTGGGTTGTGGAGGTCCGACAGGCAGTCGCTCCATGTAAAATACTGATATCCAGCTGCATCTGGTTTGAGTGGAAGCCGACCTCAATATAATTGGGAAAAACGTTAGGCAGATGATTAACGGAGTATAGATAATTCTATTAGTACTATATGTCGAGTGGTCCTTATGCTCGATAGATGGCGGTGATCGTGCAATGATGTCGATCATTACACGAGTTCGATCGTTACACGGGACAAAGAAAGCTACGTTGTTTTGTACTATGTAGTGATTAAATGCAAGTAACATTGGTCCGACCTGTTTATTAGTCAGTGTTTAGTAATCCGATTGTGCTGGATAGGATATTCTCAAGCCCGGGGAAGAAGGACATAGGGCTACTTTTTATAAACACACCATACAGGTAAAGATTGATGAAGAAACCACTGGTAGAATTTCGAAATTTGCAGAGTTCTGTTATTATTATTTTTTTATCGTTGTAAAATCATCAAATGAGTCCTCTCGCCCAGTGCACGGCGGGAGGGACTGTCAGACTTGACTGACTAAAATCTACGGTGTCCTTCAATAGCCCTTTACGTACCGGGGTCACGGTAATTCGTAAGTCCCGCGACCCCGGCAGGCTTTGGCCCTCTAAAATAATGAGCACTTAAAAAGGAATTCAGATAGTTCCTCCCTCAAGAGATTCCCTCTAAATATTAGGTATAGGTGTTCAAAGATTGTATGGAAACTAATTTTGAAGTTAGAAATTTGGGATGTACGATGTGAAGTTACATAAAAAAAAATAAGTATTAAAAAAAAATGTCACGTAACTTAATGGGGCAGACCAAATTCTACGCGAGCGAAGCCGCGGGCAAAAGCTAGTACATACATATTATAGATAAATTACACCCAGACAAAGAACAAATGATCGTGCTCATCACACAAACATTTGTCATGGGTGGTAATCGAACCCACGACCTCCGGCATACCAGTCAGGGTCACTAACCACTAGACCAACAGGCGTGTCGACTGACAGTTAGGCCCTTCGTACCCAACGCAAGGCAAGTCTCTGATACCCTACAACTTTGGGTATCCATTGATACGCGTGCCTGTGTACGAACCTCTATGGATTTGTATTGCGATAGTCACCTGGATACCAAAGTCATCAGTCAAAGGTATCTGGGACTTACGTCGGGTTGTGTACGAAGGGGCTTAGTCATACAAATATTTGTTCCGTCTTGGAATCGACCGCTGCGTTGCCTGTCGCGGGTTCTCGACAGGCAACGCAGCGGTTGATCTCCACGCGAATGCGCCTACCGTCCCGTCTCGCAATTAAAATAAGGTTTACAAAGCCGAGAAAGTAGCATTTTACTATGGAAACTATTTGGAAAATGCATAAGTGTTGAGAATTATAAGTGGTTATTTAAATTTGGTGACAGATTTCAACCTGTGAAATCCGTTCCAGACTGCCTAGATATAAGAGTTTTTTCTAAACTGTAGAAAAACTCGGCCCTCTGAAGAGCCTACGTGCATAATGATAATTTACATTATACATAGAATTTCATTAATTAATGATAATATGGTGCCTACTCAAGTAATCTAGAAGAAGTAAGAAGAGAGTAGAAGTTTATTTTCAGGCCTGTTGGTCTAGTGGTTAGTGACCCTGACTGCTATGCCGGAGGTCGTGGGTTCGATTCCCACACAGGACAAATGTTTGTGTGATGAGCACGATCATTTGTTCTGTGTCTGGGTGTAATTTATCTATAATATGTATGTATTTAGATATATATAAGTATGTTTATCAGTTGTCTAGTACCCATAACACAAGCTCTGCTTAGCTTGGGACTAGATGGCGTTGTGTGATAGTTGTGGAATATTTATTTATTTATTTACTTTCCAACCGGCTGCATAAAAAGAGGAACGTGGAAAAATCAATGCTTCTGAAATCCGCCATTAGCTTTTTGTTTATCCATTTTTCGCTACAAGACTTATCTACAGTTGAAATAATTAATGCATTTTTACTGGCTTTTAAAGTAAATCCTCAAAATCTCACTACCATTATATGGGAAAGTGTGATGAAGATGGATTAATAAAAAGGGTAACAATCATCCTCACACACTCAATAACTAAAACGGATTAGAATGAAATAGTGTTAACAGCATTTTTTTTTAACATGGTGAAATCATCAAATGAATTCTCCCACCCAGGGCAGAGCGGGAGGGACTGTCAGACTCGTACTGACTAAAATCCACGGTGTCCTTCAATAGCCCTTTACGTTCCGGGGTCACGGTAATTCGTGAGTCCCGCGACCCTGGCAGGCTTTGGCCCTCTAGAGGGGGGACCCGTCATTTTGCTGGAACTCTTTGAGGCGCTCGTGGAACACAACGCGCCGTCGACCCGGGCATGGTTCATGGTCGGACAGCGAATTGCCCATTACTCGCTGCCCGCATGCCCGCAGTGTAAACACTAGATACATTTTATTCCAGTGTTTAAATTTTCCACATGTACGTAGGTATATCATATTCATACATTATTTTGAGTCTAGGATACGCGGAATTCCTAACAATGTTTGCCTACTCTTAAAAAATATTTCCTGTTGTGTCGTTTCAATTGAATTCTTTCAATGACATTGTATCGCCCTGAAAAGCTCTGATAAAACAAGGAATAAACCAAAATATGAAAATAACACTACACAGTGCACGTAGTTCAGCGCCAAATAAATCACTTTTGAACTACACAGGTTAATTCCGTTCACACTATGCAAATAATAAAATCATTGAAAAAAGAACCTCCCAATGATAATATAGTTTAAATATATTACATACAAGAAACTCATTCAATGATATGAGTTTCTTGTATGTAATATATTTAAACTTCTATCTACCTCCATGGAGGTAGATAGAAACCACAGAACGCAACCTGGGGGTCTAATCTCCAAACACGAAACCCGTAATTTCGGACTTAGTGACAGACGTTTTGACAACGAGTCCGATTTAAGAATGAATGATATTACGATTTGACAAATAGCTCCTTAGAGTTCGCTGACCACTCATGAGCTACGGATGTTGGTGGTACTACATTTTTTAATGCAATTTGATGTAATGACGTAGACACTAGCGCCGCGTGAAAATTACTTCAGTCGTGGCCGTATTATCCGTCCGCAATTAGATTTTGACGTAAGTACATCTGTATCCGTCCCTGTGTTTTCGTTGACGGACCTAGAAAGTAGACACCCTGCTTCGATCCTTTATACTCCTTTGTTCGTCTCGTCCACGTTCATCTATCTGGTCATACAAGCACACCAGTTGCGAGTACTACGCACCCGACATTTCTGAAGAACGTCATAAATAAGGTCAGTGAAGTTCTTAAGCCTACTACCGGCGATGCCACTCACATATGCCTTCTAAATTCCTTTTGTGTCGCCTTTCACTTATCCTCTCAACATGACTAAACCATCTAAGCATACTATTTTCATTTTTTGTCACTACATCTTTTTTTATCAAGTTATGCAATTATAATTATTTACTTATTTTATTTATGAAAAAAAAAATATGGCCTACCGCGAATATTTAATGAGAATATCATCCCATCGCTGCTCTATGAGGAGTTACTCTACAAATTAGGCTATGGTCAGCAACGTCCATTAAGAGAAACGTCAAGAAAAAAAATCATTCATTCATATTTTATTCATTCACGTTGACATGACAGATGTGACAGTGACAGTATCAAGTATATTTTCATTACGGAATTTCTTGATTCGGTCCCCGCGCTCAAACCCGCGATAAAAGCTATGTAACAGCTTAAAAAGTAAAAATCGTATCAAAATGTATGTGAGACAAAAGAGGCCTTAATTTCGAGTTAAAACTTTCCCAAACCCGCATGTGACATAACACTAGGCTGCAAGAGCGACCTTTACGTAACCCTGCACCGTTTTAGAATTGAGTAGCTTTAGGCCCTCTTTGGCTTGGAAATAGGTATGCGGCAAACACAGGGTTAGGAAGTTACTCGTAAAATGGATTTCTGGCTGCGTTTAGTTTTGTCGCGAAGCCGATCGTGAGGCTGATAAGCGATTTTTATTCAGGGTCAATAGTTTGGGCCTTGAGGAAAGCTTGTTATTGGCTGGCATTTGTGTCCAGTGATCTTGAACCACTTCATTAAGTTGGGCTTTTTCTTTTTTGTATCGTTCATATTCGAATCCGTTGCAGTACTTTTCCGAAATATATTTTGTTCCTTGCAATACACCTAAATTCCTAACTAGGCTCTTCATACTTTTGTCACCTCATCCCCTTTGCGATTAAACGGGTTTGCCCACGAAAAATTGACTAAATTAAGGTGGGTGGACCATGGAAGGCCACTCTAACGAGTAAACGCTTTTTATTCGTTTATTAACTGGATAAATGAAAAAAACAAATTAACAAATAATACTTTGTTTTATTGTGTACCATATAAATCACTTTTTTTTAACCTAGCTTTAATCAGTATTCATTAAACTTAAGTTTTGTTAAGCTCTTCCAAATGGCCTTGCTAGGAACAAGGCTCCTTAGAAGGCCATTATAATAAATCAGTCATTTAACACTAAAAGTTAATAAATAGCGATTAAATCTACAATAAAAAGAAGTGGTTTATATATTACGGAATAAAACAAAGTATTACTTAAATATTTGTTAGTTTCATTTATCCAGTAAATAAACGAATAATAACTGTTTATTTGTTAGAGTGGCCTTCTATGGTACACCACCTTATTTTAACGTCGCCGATTTCCGATATCAATGAAGCGAGGGACCGTACTGCCAAAATAGTGGCGCGAGCGATTCGCCGCCGTGTCTGTGATTTCTAGTTCGATGGATGTTTATGTAGATAGAAGGAATTTGTCATCACATGGCAATAACTACGAAATTTTAATAATTGGCCTTCGAAGGAGCATGGCCTTTCATGGTCCACCCACCTTATATAATGTAGGAACATATCTATTGTCCTAAGCATTTTATTTTGTTTTTTTTTAACGTGGTAAAATCATCAAATGAGTACCCCCACCCAGGGCAGGGCGGGAGGACTCATTTGATGATTTTACCACGAATAAAAAAAAAGAAAAGGTAGTTTCTGAGATAAGCGCGTTCAAACAAACAAAGTCAAAGACTTTATAATACTAATAATATATATGGAATTAAAATAATGTACCAGCTGCAGCAGTGATATTCCTCCTTTCCCTATTAGGTCTTGCGCTCATTAACAAAAATGTTTTCTTTGTCAGAAACACATTGTCTTATTTCTAAAGAAGCTTCCCAAGGCCAAGCTTACATGGAATGGTTGTAAGAAAAAAAACAAAGGTGCAAGTAGCTATGTACGTATAGGGTTGCCATCTCTAAAGTTTGGAAACCAGGACAAGACGCGTGAATTCCCCGGATTTTAGAGTCCAGAACCCGGACAATGGACATGAGTCGAAGTGCGCACGGTGGCATCTGCGTCGGGACGGGTGGGAGGACGGTGAAGTGTGCGTGTGTCGCTGGCGGCCAACGACTTTAATTTTTTTTATAAAATTGAAGCCCCCCCAGACGCTCCCCGGATGCCCTCCAAACTAGGACAAATCCGGGGAAACCCGGACGGATGGCAACCCTATGTATGTAGATAGGGTTTTGCGGTTCACTTTTACCTTGAAAATGTAGGGTAGAAAGTTGGCATAGAGTAGTTTTCTGCAATTATTTCAAGGTCACCGAACGTGGAAACTCTATGTGGTTGTGAAAGCTTCACTCACAGCTATGAAAGAAGTTTTACGAGATAGCCAGCTACAACCATTTTATATAAATGAAACTGTAAAATGATTTGATAATTTAAAGTTGTAAGTTGAGAGTAGTTTTCTCAGGTCAAAAATATTCATAAAAATACTTTACTTTAGGTTTGCACAGTGGCTGAGTGATCGGCTGCTGCAAAGCGTGTCGCGGATCAATTTCCGCATTAAAAATTCTGTCGCCTACAGATAGTTGTTCACGTTTTGTGTGTTTGTGGATCACGATCACGATACTGGACGAATTTCTAGTGTCTGTAGGTCATAAAAATATTTGCTCCGTGAGCGAATTAAACCCGTGACACGCAGCGCCGCAGTCGATCAGTCAGCCACTGCCTCAACCATGCTATCAAAGCATATTTTACATACGCTGCATGTTTAATAAGCAATACCTTATACCAACCACACGATAACATAAACCGCACATAAACAAAACACATGAGATAAAAAAAACAGAAACAAAAAAGTTTTTATTCCTCCAATAAGAGAAAACTTGAGCGAACATTGCTCCCCAACACACACACATACAAATAAAAATTGTACACAAATGACTTCAGCCTGCGGCTTGGTTTCATTGTAGTTTCCCTCAACGGTACAAAAACGTAGTGCAGTATTTCAAGTAATTAAAGGCCTGTTAGTATTTTATGTTCAAACTCTTGTAAATAAGGGGTTATTCTGTTTCAATTCGTTTTATTAAAAGCTGTTAGTTTTACTTATTTTTTAATTGATTGATGACAGTTGATACGGGAACACAGTAATTTTGTTGTAAGCTTTTATTACAACGGGATACGAAACAAAGACTCGGAAACTACTATTATTCTTTAAATCGGTTCATAAGTTAAAATAATACCAACCAAAAAAAAAAATTGTCGATTTTGAGTTACGTAAGAATTAATACACATCTGTTTTTTTTTTACGTGGTAAAATCATCACATGAGTCATTACACATCTTTCATCATCACATAAGTGATTATACACATCTTTCAATAATAAAAATAAAAAAAAATAGATTGCATCATGAAAAAATACTGTAATGAAGGTGCAGACGTCAGCGCAACAACATACCCCAATATGTTTATTTTTACGAATTTGTCTTAAAAGAAGAAGGGTCACATTTTTATGCGATTGGGGTTTTTTTTGTGTTTTATTAACAGTTGACATACTCTGTCTGTTCAATTCCAATTATAATGTTGGAAACTTAAATTGTACATTCACCAACTAACGGCATAATATCCAACTAATAGTAATTTGATTCCAAAATAGAACTTACTAAGTTATAAACGAAAACAATTATTATTCACGACTTATGAAAACACTACGACCCGCCGGCTTTGCGCGGGCAATAATATTGGAATGTATTTTACATATAAACCTTCCTCTTGAATCACTCTATCTATTAATGCATAATCCGTTGCTTAGCCTGAAATATCTAAGCGAAGAAAGTTCTTTTGTACTATCCAAAGAAGATTTTATCACTTAAGCCTTTGTCAAACAGACAGGCGTGACGAATGCGAAGCGTGACGTTTTTATTTGTAATGTATGGAATTTTTTGAATCCAGTCACATAGAAAAGCGAAAGCGATCCGATAGCGTGACAGAACTATCGGACTCGTTTCGGTTCGGTATAGCCTCGGAAACGCTTCGCTTTCGCCTGTCTGTTTGACAAAGGCATTAGCACTACTAAGCTGTAAAATCACATGTAAAGATCTCATTCTTTCCTAAATCGGAGCTTCAGCTAACCTCAATATACCCCAAATCTAAGAATAGGGTGTCATAAAGAAGGCCAGACGGGTATTTGAATTTTTCAATAGACTATGAACCTGGTTTCCGTCAATCATATTGTTCAAGAGAAAATTCATCGAAATTGTTTGCCTTTGTTTTGTCATTTATTACTTTGGCATTCGATTTTGAAAAGGGTACTGTTACTAAAAGCAATAAAGATTAAAATTTATCAATCTACAGTTTAGTTTTAAAATACACGCGTATATTTTACACGTCGGGCTCAAATAATTGCATAACCGAATTAAGCCACGCTCAAAAGCTTAGGTTCGACACACAAAAAATCCGACACCAATTTTATAAATCCTATATTCCATTACTTTTATTCACACACTGTAAAATAAATCGGATACCGATTGGTTAATCTAAAAGGTCTCGATACATCAACCATTGTTAGACCAATCAATTCTCTATTCGATTCCTCATGAACGTTGTACTGTTACAGAAAACCGAATTGAACGTTAATAATAAAGTTCAGGAAGAAATAACAGAGCCTTATAATATTTCAGAAAGTTCCAGAAATTCATTGGTTAATAATTTTCGGTTTTGTGACGGTATCTGCCTTAGATATAGATTTTATAGCAATTAATTCAATTTTGACGAAACACAGTACAAAACGTTAAGTTTAAAACCATTTGAAAGTCAATACATCTATCTATAATATTTTCAATGTAATTTATTGTTTCTCAAATAAATGAATGAATAGACGATTCCATTTAAAATTTAAATCAATTCAATTAAAGATTTAAAGCTCCTTCCATCTAAGAGAATATTCTTACGTATAGAACTCAGCTGCATACGACTCAATCGGCCTAAAGTGTACATAAGACGTCTGAATCCATCCTCTCTCTGAAGCGAAGTATCGTTATCAATTTATACGATCTTCTGTGTAGAACTGCCTTCAAAGTAAACTTAATGCATCAATTCAAAGCGCTCAATTCGAAGTTTCGACGTAAATTGAACTTACGGAACACCTGGCCAGCAGAATATAAAGAATTCAACATGACACATACGTGTTTAAAAAAAATAAAAAGAGTGACTGGACAAAATTGTAAACATTGAGTTAACAAACTTTTTAATTTCAAACCACTCAAAGCATTTTATGCATATAAAAAGCCGCGTGAACCTAACGAAATTCCTGCACCAACCTTGTTTGAAATAAAAAATACACAGCGGAGCTAAGCCTGTGTACTGCGCAGTGGTCCATTTCTCCCGTTCCAGTTAGAGACCTTGCTCAGTCGGCTCTCACGTGTCGAGAGCTCTCGACCTTTACCGAGCAACCAATCGACACTATTCCAAAAGCGCCGTTTTAAGCGCAACATTCAAAATAAAAACAAAACATCGTGAATTAAAAAATATAATGTGAAAAGTGAAGTTTTACCTAAAATATTTTTTTCAAAACAAAAATGCAAGAGTTTACAAATTAGTTTGTAAGCGCAAAAAGTGAGGAGCAATGATCAGAAAAAGTTATCAAGGCGTGTTTTTGAGCTTGATTTCCATATCCTTCTGCTGTCAAATCACCGAAACTATAGCCAAGAGTGCTAGTAGATTTATCGGTAAGTACTCTAATCAACTTTTAAATAACTTTAATGTACTCGTAAAGGCGCATCGACAGGATTTACGTTACAAAAGTACCATAAATCGTGTTAATACATGAATAATAAATGATAAGATGTTTTACACTTAGGTCTCAGAAGTGTAAATTATTTATTTACGCACACCGTACGAGACCTAAACCTTGAATCTCGTACTTAAGATTTAACTACTAAGCCCTCGGAGAGTTTGTTTTATTCTACATGTTTTAGTATCACGTGAGTATTGTAAAGTTGCGATAAGGGGTCTTACCAAAAATCTGAGCAAATTGAATACATAATTGAATTTTCTCCGTCTGTGAAAATAGTTCTGTCCAAAAATGTAATTTGTAGGTTGCAGTTTAATTATATTTCAAAGTATCGTATTTTCTTCATGTATTTTCAGCGGCAGGGTTCAATACGACGCTTAAAACACTTTTATCCTTCTTTGCAACGGCTTACTGGAAAATGTTGAATATTGCAGACTACGTGAGTGCTAACGCGTTATCTCCTTAGGGAATAAGCAGCTCTAGTGGCACTGATGCGACTCGGTGTTATCTGAAATAATTTATCAGGTCTATTGAAACGCAGAATACTAAGAAATACAGAATTAATATAAAGACAGATTTTGAACAAAGAAATAAAATACGTCAGTTAACGATATTGTTATGTAAAAATATTAAAAGGCACTTATCACTTTGATATTCACAATTTGATTGTAACAAGTGCCACGTCTCCTTTGAACAAAAAAGAGAAAAACATTTTTCTTCGTTTACAAGTACAATTCTTGAGCGCAAAATTACCTTTTCAATGACATAGGCCCTTAACAGACGTAAGAAGCTAATGAAAATATAATTACTCATCAAAATACAACTCCAAAGGCATTAAATGCCGCTATGACATCAAAGGCTTTACGTTGCTTATTATTATTTCAAATACTCGGCGATTTTCATGGCGCTTTAATTACCAAGCGCGGAAGCGTCCTCTTCATCTAAAATGTATACTTTTGCATAACATGCATACTGTTAGGTGGTCGTTTGTGATGTCGTTATACGTGTGTGATGAACTGGGAATTGTTAAATGGATGGGATGGGAATAAAGGGTACGGGGTTTGTAGATTTTGAGGTAGATATGTAGAATGTTCATTATTGTGATCAGTGAGTTATGGCGATTAGCTTCACTTCATTTTTTTTAATTATTATTTTAACAAGTAGTTTACGAAATTACTCTAATTCATTTATATATTACCTATTTGAGCAAAGTAAAATAAAAATATAAAAGATCAACGATACGTATTAAAAATCTTAACAATTCAAGCAAAAGAGGGTTAGCTAACTGCTATAACATACTGTACATTATATAAATATAAAATTTACATAGAAGGAAAAAAACGCAAAGTTGTTGCCGAAATGAGCGGTTTTATCGATAAAAAATATTGTTTAATACAAACTTTGGATGGAATAGAGAAAGAGGGAGAAACAATACTGCTGGTTGTTTATGGTGTTCAATTAATATAAAAATGTACAAAAATAACACTAGTTATACCTAAGTAGTACTTTCAACAAATAAATAAGGAACCAATCAAGAAAACGCTGCCTTGTCAGCTTCTTACTTTTTTGTGGAGTTTTAAGTTTTTCGGAACACTTAATGGAAAAAGTACTGGCAGGAACTAAGAGGATTTGTCAAAGTCCTAGCATTTACTCGTACGTATTGATTTATCGATTAACGATACTGCCCTGTCCCTAACAGTTACGGCTGCATTTTGGTGCGTTTTTGTCGGCGGGGACAACACTAAAGTGTTTGTCAATAGTGTGCAGAATTTTGGAAAAAGTTGACTTTCTTTTTATTTTTTTGTTGTATTTTTACCAATACAGAATTCATGATTTAACTCCAAATTACAAATCCATGCTTGGTAAATGTCCAGTTCAATTTTCTACAAAATATTACTCCGCCATTACCTGATTTAATCCGTACAAGTTCGCCACAGCAACATGCCTGGATGACTCGTGTGAAGCCACCCTTTTTTTTTTTTTTTTTTTTTTTTTGCGTGGTAAAATCATCAAATGAGTCCTCCCACCCAGGGCAGGGCGGGAGGGACTGTCAGACTTGTACTGACTAAAATCCACGGTGTCCTTCACTAGCCCTTTACGTACCGGGGTCACGGTAATCCCTTGGTCCCGCGACCCCGGCAGGCTTTGGCCCTCTACAGGCCCCGTCAATATGCTGACACTCTTTGAGGCGCGCGTGGAACACAACGCGCCGTCGACCCGGGCATGGTCCATGGTCGGACAGCAAGTCGCCCATTACTCGCTGCCCGCATGCCCGCGCCTACGGTGGCCGGAGATCGTCCTGCGACGTCCGACGCCGTGGGCGTCTACCACTGCGGCTGGGGTGGAGGGAGGACGCTGTCCTCTCCCTCAGGCGGCCCGCCTCCTCTTTCACGAGCATTACTGCTTCGCAGAAGGAGGCGACCGCTTCCCACTCCGTCTCGCCCCGCAGCATGGCCTCGACCAATGCCGGGCGCGAGAGGTCTCCGCCTATCGCCGTCGTGAGGACACGGCGGTGCTCTGCCCAAGCGGGGCAGTCCTGCACCGTATGCTCCACCGTGTCCTCCGGACGATCCTCGCAGTGGTGACACCCAGGCGTTTCTTCCCTCCCTATCAGACACAGGAACCTCCCGAAACTTCCGTGTCCGGTGAGGACCTGCGTCATGCGGTAGGTAAGGACGCCGTGACGCCTATCCAGCCACTCCTCAAAGAGGGGTCTTACCGCCGCGATTGCGGCGTGCCCGGTGTGAAGCCACCCTAAGTTTAACTTAGTGAAACACATTGCTTAATGGTGCTCGTAATTATCAAGCTACTACTTATCACTACGCTGCACTAATGCTTGTACACTCTGCTGGATTATAATATAAGTTGTTGGAGTTGATTTTAATACACTTTTTTTTAACGTGGTAAAATCATCTTGTGAGTCCTCCCACTCAGGGCAGAGCGGGAGGGACTGTCAGACTCGTACTGACTTAAATCCACGGTGTCCTTCAATAGCCCTTTACGTTCCGGGGTCACGGTTATTCGTATAGTCTCGCGACCATTTAATACTGACAGGCCTGTTGGTCTAGTGGTTAGTGACCCTGATTGCTATGCCCGAGGTTGTGGGTTCGATTCCCACCCAGGACAAATGTTTGTGTGATGAGCACGATCATTTGTTCTGTGTCTGGGTGTCATTTATCTATCATATGTATGTATTTAGAAATATATAAGTATGTTTATCAGTTGTCTAGTACCCATAACACAAGCTCTGCTTAGCTTGGCACTAGATGGCGTTGTGTGAAGGTTGTGGAATATTTAAAAAAAAAAAATATTTTAAAAAAATACACTAGCTGTTGCCACCGGCTTCACTTGCGTGTAACTCAAAAATTATCCCAAGGGGACGTAATACCCGGATAAATGGTATCCTATGTGTTATTCCTGACTATAAACTATATCTGAGCCAAATTTCATGAAGATCCGTTATTTTTAGTTTAGTTACCTGTCTAAATATTTCATTTGTACATTTTGAGTTTTTAATTGTAATGCAATAATATATTATGATACAATTTATGTATTTAACATTTATTTTAAAGTTTTTTGGGCCTAAAATAAAGAATAGTAGTCGTTAGTATTTCACTAATTGTGTTCATTTCACTAGTTCTGTTCTAGTTTTCAATTATTCAGGCTTTCCTTCAAAGAGAAAGCCCGTATTTATGGCATTGAACAAAAGGGTACGGACCCGTGATGATGAATTCAAGAAGCCCTCGTAAGTCTTTGTGATCCTTATGACTGTGTCACTCCAAATTGGTTTTAGCAAATACTTACAACTACTTACTTACAATATTTTGGTTGCAAAATTTAAATTTGAAAATGCACTTCAATGATACAGACAGCGAAAGTCACAATCTCTAAAAAAAACTAGGCTAACATAGTGTCGTCTATAAACATCGTTATATACCTTATTATAATTACACAATTTTTGATTTACCGTCAACTGCCTGACAGTCAACGGTCGTATAGAATTGATTATGCTGAAGAAAATTCTCTCCCGGATCTGTCAATTTATTTTGATGTAAACCATCCGCGATTTCTTGCGTTTATAAGAAATACAAAAATCTCATAGCATTTGATAATAATGTTGCTTTTTATAATTCAAATAATATAAGAAATGGGATCAGTACTTCCAAAGCTACTCAACATTAAACTGTAAACTAGCAAATTTTATCTCTTAATAATATTATTTTATAATTTATGTGTCTCATCTATACTATAATATTATAAATACTATATTATTATAAAGAGGTAAATTTGTTTGTATGTAGTGGGTAATCTCCGGAAGTAATTAACCGATTTTAAAAATTGCTTCACTGGTAGAAAGCTGTATTGATCCTGAGTGACATAGGCTATAAGGGGGGGGGGGCTTAGGAGCGGGCGAAGCCGCTGCTAAAGGCTAGTCTTATTATAAAGATGGAAAAGTACCACCATTACAATTTATAAAGTTGTCTTTTTTATTTTATTTACATCCATTACTTATTTTTTTATACCTAAATTTCTGAAGGTTAACGTAACCTATACGTTACATGTCATACAAAATTATTTTTCTAAAAAAAAAACAAGCATTCCAAGTTTGAACAAAAAACTGTCTAGCTTCTCTATCCCATCACTTTGTAAAACCGACACTTCCACCAAACTTTACCTAGTCTTGCATAAGTGCTATCCTGCCACACGTCGATCATTAGAGCTTCGTACTCCAGTAGAAGGATGCACCGTCTGCAGGTGAACGTGACAGCAAGATACGTGCTCTTTCCTCCATTCATTTATCTTCATTCATATTCGCTTACATGGAGAAGTGGTTGAGATAGTTTTTAGACATTGTTCTTTAAGATCAACTTACATGTTCAGGTTTTGGGAACTCCTGTTTGGCTTCTAAATTGTATAAACTGGTTTTAGCATCATGTAGAAATGAAATTAAGAATGTGAGAAAACTTCTCTCTTATACAGAATAGTCTATTTAACTAATAAAAATAATTAGTCCGAGTGATTCTCTTGTTTTCTTTTCTTATGTTACGTAAACCAAAATTGACGAGGAAACGCTTCTAAAAATCAAAAACGTCACTCGGTCGGTATAATTTAACAAGCGTTATGACGTCACAAGCCCTTATTCCCGAATTACGAAGCGTTTTATCTTTGTCAATATTCATTGATTTAAATATACAACAAAATACATGTTCATTAATTTTCAATACCTTAACTGACGATTTTCAATTTATTGATGCAGTAAACTACCCTATTATTATACTCGTAGTTACGAAAGGTCGCAAGTACGGATAACTGAGAATGTGTCCAAATGAGAATCTGTCCAGTTGCTACGGAAGGGATAGATGTTTGTTACTCGTACTCTTTTAAGCAGGCCCAACACGGCTAAGATACTATAATATGTTATCCTAAGATACCATACCGCTCGCCATACCATTCAGTGGACTATCACACACGACGAAGTTAATACATATTTTGGTATCTTAAGATATAATTGTATGGCGAGCGATATGGTATCTTAAGATAAAATATTATAGTATCTTAGCCGTGTGTGGCACGCTTTACGCAAGAACTACTTAACGGGTTTGGATAAAATTGTGTACACAAGAAGCGTAAAGCCGAATTGGATGCAAAGTACAAAGATAGTTTATAGCATAGATTAGCACAAAGAATACTTTGTATTCCGTTAGTATCTCGAGAGACACACGACATTCTCTTGCTTAGCAAGTTTTTTCACTAAAAAAGTATAATTTTTTAAAACACCTTGGACGACTGTAACTTCAATAAACGAAAACATGCAAAACAAAACCATTGCTATCTGTGCCTGAACTAAATAGACAGAAACAGCCAACAAAATTAGCAAGAGAACAATGCAACAAGCATTTGTATGCTATCCCACTGAAGATTAAATTTCCCCTACAAAAGGACATTGACATTTAGTCTATGGCCTTTTGCAGCGGAAATTTGCTGACATGGCTATTAGCTTTGCATGTTCAACTAGTGCTCAGTTCTGCTGCCGAAATATCATTTTACTGTGCATTAAACAACTATGAACCTGCCTGAACTATTAGATTAGTCATTTCCTCGTTTACGAAGTCTGGCCGAATTAACCTCAAGCATTAACGGACCATTATAATTGGGCAATAAAGGTCAAAATGGCAGTTAAGTGCAAAATATAGGCTACATCTGGTTGTGTTGAAGGTCGAACCCGGTGCGTTATGAAAGGGTTGTGATGATTTTCACATTACGCATAAATGTAACTTTCTAGAGATATATTTCATGTTTTTCACTCACATATATTTTGCAGACTACTGTATCTTTTCTAGATAGGGATTTTGCGTGATACTTTCAATCAATCAAGTAATCCATTACTTATCTTTTATAACTTAAAGAAAGTGATAACTTGAAGTTACTTACGACTTTCTCAATCACTCTTATGTTTGATTCAACAAAGGTCCAATATTCTATGAATACCTACTCCATGTTTCTTTTAGCAATACTCGATACTTTTGCTCGTGTTTTATTGCTTGAACTTTAAAGCAATCGAAAAGGGTCATTATTACAAGAAACAGCAATAACATAACCATAAATCATCATAATTTACTATCTTTGAGCCTAGTTGCCTGAATGAATGTTAGGTATGACGTTATACAAACGTTTACCATAGATTCTTTCCATTCTTAGCTTTGCCAAACATTTTGACATTTTGATTTTTTTGTAAATGTAAAGTGCGATACCTACTGACATGGCAAATAAGTACGGAATATCTTTTTTGTCTATCACATAACGGCTTCACCACTGCCTTATTCGAAAATTAACTCACGGGAACGAAGTACTTTTATGCCAGACTGTAACATATCGGGTTGCGGGACTCACAAATTACCGTGACCCCGGTACGTAAAGGGCTATGGAAGGACACCGTGGATTTTGGTCAGTACGAGTCTGACAGTCCCTCCCGCTCTGCCCTGTGTGGAAGGACTCATTTGATGATTTTACCAAGATAAAAAAAGACAAACATATATCTGTACCAAATTCCAAAAATTGTAATTTTATTGAGTAACAAACATCCATTCATCAAAACTTTCGATATAATATAAGTAAGGATTAATTGACAGCAAAAAACGAGCCTTCAAAGTACACTGAAAATTCCTTCAACACAGTATGTACTGAAGGAATTTTCAGCCACTTTAGAAAACGTGTCTAAAAATCTGTCCCGTCAATTTACCTTTGTTAAAACTTCTTTACTACAGCAACTTTTAAAAGCATAAATAATGGACATGAATTAATCGCCAAGGGGACCAAAGTTGACTTAATTACCACTACAAAGTTACAGGGAATCGATAAAGTTTCCCAAGATAGATATAAAGTACGGAGGTACAAGATTAAATTGTCTAGAGATTGTTTCGAAGGTAAGATGTTTTATTTACGAGGTTAAATAAGTAAATATTTAAACTTTACATGCATATCCGATAGTATTCCAAGTAGCTGTAACTGATTTTTTTTGTAATAGAACCTTGACTTGATTGATGAGAGTCGTTTTTACGGTGACTTGCAAGCGTATGTGTGTTAGCGCAGAGCATATATTTCCATTAGAGATGGGCCGACTTTGACTTTGGGCGACTAGCCGATATCCACCAGCCGACTTTTCAGCTGCAAATAGCCGACTAATCGGCTATTTGCTTAGTTGGAGGGAGTGATTTAGTTAGAGGGAGCGACTGTCGCAACCGAGGTTCGGGCACGCCGCAATCTCGATTGTGTTCCACGCGCGCCTCAAGGAGTGTCAGCATAGTGACGGGGCCTGTAGAGGGCCAAAGCCTGCCGGGGTCGCGGGACTTTTCCATTACCGTGACCCCGGTACGTAAAGGGCTAGTGAAGGACACCGTGGATTTTAGTCAGTACAAGTCTGACAGTCCCTCCCACCCTGCCCTGGGTGGGAGGGCTCATTTGATGATTTTACCACGATAAAAAAAAAGTATTACCAGCATGAGTTGGTAAATGTCCGAATTTTATAAAAAAGAGACAATATTACGGGCTTTTACTAGGAGAGTTTGGGAAATGCTAAGATTTAGGTGTAAATGTTGGTTTTAGAATAAAACAATGAGTAATTTTTAATCATTTATTTCAATTAACTGGACGTGGTTCAAATAGACGGAGCCCCGCTGCGAACCAAACTGAACCTCTGGGTGCCCAAGAGTTGTTGGTGCCTCTGAAAATAGACGTCTGGACACCCCGAAGTTCGGTTTGGTTACTTTCCTTTAAACCTTGCACGTGAAAATAAAAAAAACTTCGTCTATCTGAACCACGTCATGTTTACAATTACCGTGCCTTTAATGTTAATCCTAAGATTTACCAAGTGAATGATGGTTAAAGTTCGAATTTCAAACCTTGTTGGACATTTATAAATCTTAGGTTTTTTTGGGTTACTTAAGATTTACCGTAGTTCGGACTTTTACAGTAACAGACATATTGAGTGTTCGATTTTAAACCATTCGATATTACGAACGTTCGAGTATTTTAAGCACCCGCAGGTCCTATTCGTTTTATAGACCTCAAATAACGTCTGAGCTAAAACTACCTAAAATTGTAGAACCTAAGTCGTCATACTTCATAACTGCTTTAAACAATCTTGCGGTATAATCCTAATTGCTTATTTTACGACACCCATGGGAGAAACAAACCAGTCCAGTTAAAACCTTCGAACGCAACGAGAAAATGATGGAAAATGGGTACCTGTCTTTAGAACACCTATCTACATAAAGTTATACTGACCTATATTTTCGATAGCTTTCGTAAATATCGATATTTTGCACCTGCAAATAGCATAGTGTCGTAATTTTTTTCCAGCAAAGTTACTTATTTATAATTATAGCTTCTTTATAGATTTTTTCCAAGACGGTGCTATAAGTATTCAACATAAAAAAATATGTAAAATAAAATTTACAAGAGAGAGAGAAACAAAAATGCACACAAATTGTATTAAACAAAAATATACATTAATAATAATATAGATCCAGATCAGTTTCATTTATAATTTGTGTGAAGTTAATGTCCATAGTCCTTTATATGTGATACTAAAGAATATTAACCATGTTTTTAAACATCATGGGACGATATTGTGTCCCCTTAATTGAGTTGTTATATACTCTTCATAGAAAACCGAGACATAATAAGTAGAAAAAGCAACAATTTATTCGATGCTTCAATGTTCACCAAAATGAAACCATTCAAGATATATGTACTTACTGTTTCCATGTTTTATTCTGCCAGATATACCTGCAATTCGTAGATACAGATGCGTACATGCAAAATACGGAACCTATAGCACAGACAGGTACATCGACAAAATGCACGTCTAGTAATTTCACATCTGCGCCAACAATATGTCGTGACGTCACACGACTAAAAGTCACATACAACTTTGTGATTGATTGAGTTGTGATGGCATATCCCCTTTATCTTTCACGGGAACATCGTGAAAAGTTACCGTGTAAAACGTATGTTTTGGTGTAAGGGACTTTTGTGAAGTCTTTAAAATTGGTTGTTGTCAGCTTCATAGAAATCTCACCCCCTTTGGTAGTGATGTCACTACCAAAAGGGGTGAGTTTTCTCTGAAGCTTACCATACCTACTTTGTGAGTTGCAGAGAACTTTTCGATTAGAATCAACTGTTAACATGACGTTTTGTTACAATACGTACAGACGCCAGCAGGTCAACCTACCCGAATCTGTCAAATTTTACCAATCAAACATTAACCTTCCTTATTGTGATAAAATTTGACAGATGTTTTTTTTTTGCATGGTAAAATCATCAAATGAGTCCTCCCAGACGTCCTTCCCAGAGCGGGAGGGACTGTCAGACTCAAACTGGCTAAAATCCACGGTGTCCTTCAATAGCTCTTTACGTTCTGGAGTCACGGTAATTCGATAAGTCCCGGGACCCCGGCAGGCTTTGGACCTCTAAGGCGGTTTATTTCAATTAATAAGCAATAAAATTATGATAAAATAACAGATCTTAACACAGAAAAAGAAATTGCGGGGTTTTAATCAAAGGGACGAAATTGTTATTAGTTTTACGAGTAAGTACTTCAAAGTTTACTTCAAGTTTTGGATGGCCACTTAGACTTTAAGCAAAAGTTTGATCAAATATCAAATCAAAGAAAGTTTAAGATTGGAGAGATAGAAACCCGTATCTACGTGTTATTTTCTAACTTGGGGTCTGGCACGAGCTGGATAAATAAGAAACGCCAAATAGGTAGAGTTTCAAGGTTATTGAATACACTAGGAATTTCTCCTGTATCGTGGATATGTTTACAAACATACACAAATACCCAGATCCGAAACAACAACTTGTAGATCATAAAAATATTTGTTCCGTGCAAGGATGGTACCCACAACACGCTGCGCAGCGGTCGATCGCTCAACCGCTGAGCCAACCGTTCCGTCAAGGATTGTGCATCAATGGCTCTTTGGTCGTTTGATCCCGCTCGGGCGGGACTCGCGGGTCCAAACGACCAAATGCGTTTTCGAATTGGTCGATTGGACCCATTGTCAAATTTTGAAATTTGGTTTTGCGAGTGGAAAATTTTACATGATTCAAGTCCAGTAATAATATATTTTTGACTGACTTTAAAAAGGAGGAGGTTTTTAAATCGGTCGGTTTTTTTTTGTACACCTATTACTCCGAGGTTTAGGTGTTATCATCAATTACATAAAGAACTTCGGCTGTATTTGAAAAGTTTCAGCTGTCGTTTATGTAGGCTCGTGACAAGAAGAATGGCAATCGGCTTTACCAAATCAACCAGTGAAACTAGAAGGCTCTAGAACATCACTGAATTAGTCTACAAAGTTCTAGAAACAGTTTTGGACTTTTACGAAATTACATAGTGGAAAATTCTCAAACCTTACCGAAATACCTTCGAGAACGTTCCAGTAACATAGTCCATCATTATGTTTTTTTTTGCTTTTTTGGGTACGGATGTAACTTTTTTTAAATCGTTGCCCCATACTAGGAATTTCTCCTGTGTCGGTGCGTTTACAAACACAGAAACTCGCATACACATTACAAACATAACATAACATGAAGTCTGGATTTCCCAAAAGGTTAGACAAAAATATACCTAAACATATACCCTAATTCCAACAGTAATGTTCAAGTTCCATGTAATAGAAGGCGAGCTTATTTCCAACAATTTGGTTTTAAAATAGGAAAGCCAGAAGCGAGCTTTCGACTCAAAGGTGAGTTTTTAACTCTTTGAGCCACTTCAATATAAAACTTACAGCGAAATATAATGTACATTTTTTACATACACAGGTATATTTTTACCGCAAATAAATATCAAAGTAAGTATTCCCATAATCGGGATATTGGTTGGCTTACATAAAGCGAAGCGAGGGATAATACTCGCCCTGCCAATTTATTTGTATTATTTTCACATTTAATCATTATTTGTGCTCATTAATGTGAAACTAAATACAGTAAGCCTTTCAGTAATTAATGCATAATAATCGAAAATCATGACATCCACTAATTTGGTTGTTGATTAAAGTCGATTAATTTCAAATCAGTTAACCCTTTATCGAATTTTGGCTGGTAATTAACTAAACAAGAAAATACTAAAATAGGATTATAGGATAAAAGCTTATATTGAAACAAAGAGATTAAATATACCTAATATTTAATCTCTTTGTTTCAATATTGTAATATGTGTAGTACAATTTAATGTCTTTGTATTGAAACAAGTAGCAGTAGCTTTTTGAAAGAAGTTTTAAAGTTTTTGAAAGATGTTCTATCTCAATACTGTCTGGGACTGTACGAATTACCGTGACCCCGGTACGTAAAGGGCTATTGAAGGACACCGTGGATTTTAGTCAGTACGAGTCTGACAGTCCGTCCCGCTCAGCCCTGGGTGGGAGGAATCATTTGATGATTTTACCACGTAAAATAAAATGTCAAGGTGGTTAAAGTTCGGGCACGCCGCAATCGCGGCGGTAAGACCCCTCTTTGAGGAGTGGCTGGATAGGCATCACGGCGTCCTTACCTTCCGCATGACGCAGGTGCCCACCGGACACGGAAGTTTCGGGAGGTTCCTGTGTCGGATAAGGAAGGAGGAAACGCCTGGGTGTCACCACTGCGAGGACCGTCCTGAGGACACGGTGGAGCATACGGTGCAAGACTGCCCCGCTTGGGCAGAGCACCGCCGTGTCCTCACGACGGCGATAGGCGGAGACCTCTCGCGCCCGGCATTGGTCGAGGACATGCTGCGGGGCGAGACGGAGTGGGAAGCGGTCGCCTTCTTCTGCGAAGCAGTCATGCTCGCGAAGGAGGAGGCGTGCCGCGTGAGGGAGAACAGTGTCCTCCCTCCGACCCAGCCGCAGTGGTAGACGCCCACGGTGACGGACGTCGCCAGACGATCTCCGGCCACCGTAGGCGCGGGCATGCGGGCAGCGAGTAATGGGCGACTCGCAGCCCGACCATGGACCATGCCCGGGTCGACGGCGCGTTGTGTTCCACGCGCGCCTCAAGGAGTGTCAGCACATTGACGGGGCCTGTAGAGGACCAAAGCCTGCCGGGGTCGCGGGACTTACCCATCACCGTAACCCCGGTACGTAAAGGGCTATTGAAGGACACCGTGGATTTTAGTCAGTACGAGACTGACAGTCCCTCCCGCTCAGCCCTGGGTGGAAGGACTCATTTGATGATTTTACCACGTAAAAAAAAATGTCAAGGTGGTTAAAGTTTATATTTAATTGTTGTCTTCAATTCTGTGCCTCCGGTGAAAACTGATACAACTTCAAAATTACTACTTTTCAGTAAAGCAATTTAAAGTTTTATTTATTTTCTTTTTTATTTAAAAAGATTATTATCAATAATTTTACAGAACTCTTAATCTTGAATAGAAGTTGCATCGTTTTTCTTTAAAATTACAGGATTTTGTAACATTTTATTAGAAAATTAGGAAAATATTAAGGAAAAACTGTCAACTATATCAATGTGCACCGACGTAACGTTTGTGTAAACTAATGTATGTTAAGTAATATCAACTTACACCACACATGCAGTTCTCGTGAAGACTGATATCATGAAATATGTTTTAGTATATACTCTGATAATAGTTATGCAAGAAAAATGTTGTTGAACAAATCTAATATAACTTTATGTTAGAAATCAGTCTAGAACTTAAAACTTTACCTAATTTAATATTTATTGAGATATATCACTTATCACGTTGTTATTTTTTGTGTATAATGCTACAAGTAAACTTACAAATATCACTTTACACGAAGATGTTAAATAAATAATTCAACATCTACGTGTAAAGTGATATTTGTAACCAATTTTTATTCAAAGCTCTTGGAATTAAAAATAAATACACTCATTTAAGATACAAAATAAAATTATCTGAATAAATTGAGTCAAACAAAAAGTAAAAAACTTAAATTTCTTAAGAAAACAACTAAAATGCTTCTTTTCTTAATTAGAACAACAGTATTTAATCAATGACCTTAAATTGTTATACATTTTTAAAGTATACCTATTACTGAAATAGAATTTAACTGAAACTCAGTCTCAATCAACGTTTTTAATAAAGTAACGCCTCTTTTATGAATTTATATTTTGAACCGTTATTAAAACTAATATATGTTGAGCAGAATGAGGTAGCCATTCATAATTTAAATATAATGTTAGGTACATATAGTTTCTAATGAAACTGACATGTCTCATATTATGGCAATACGAATAAGTATAATAATTATAGTAAAATTAATAAAAAAGTAGGATACAGATAAAATTCTCAGTCGTCCTTACTGGAATATAAATCGGGATCAATATTTCTGACATCAGCCTTAGACTTCAAGTTCTGATAAAACTCATGACATCTACTATCAACATAATATGGTAATATTGACAAATTCATTAATTTTTTTGATAGTGAAATATCGTTTTGCAAATTCGTTGTAATCGTAAAAATTAGATTCTGTCATCTCAACTACGGTAAATTTTCCGGGTTTTCCTAATGTTCTAATTAATTGCGCCCAATCTCTTAGGTGATGGATGTTCATAGTCGTTCGTTTTTTAGCTCTTTCGATTGCAGAATGGTCACTATCTACTTCCATTCTTGTATGGCCCGGTATCAAGAATTTGTGCTCAATGGATGTAATATAAGGCAGGTCATGAACAGCAAGTAGCAACATTATAGACACCATGGAGTTTTTATTCTGCCCAGCGCAAGTGTCAGAGTAAAGGATAATTTTTCTAATACCGGGATATTTAGTAGGAACTTGATTTTAAAAGAAATCGAATATACATGAGGCGATTTGATTTTTGCAAATGTCATATCGATCATTATCATTAATAATCATATATTTAATGTGTTGTCTTGTCTTTTTTGGTTCAGTTTTAGAAGTACGTTTTTTCCCTATTATTATGCAATTACTAATATATATTGTGCCCTTTTGTCGTAACAACCGAGTGACCAATATTCATTAAAAACTATCTGTCACACTCTGTTTGGAATCTTGTCTCTACATTTTAATCTACAATCCGGTAAATCTTTGAGTTCTTTTGGTCTTTTAACTTTCCCACTTTTTGTGACATAAGCTTGCCCTTGGTTGCGTAAGATAGTCCTTTCATTTCTTTCACTTCTTCGTTCTAAGTTAGCACACCTGATCTTTCTTTTACGTCCTTCTCTAGAAATGTTCTTATCATCCCAAAATATAAACGATGGCCCTGGATTTTGGTTAGATTCCTCAGAGAATTGATGTACTACAACGTTATCATTATTTTCTTCAGACACATTACTTTCGGGCGTAGAATCAGATTTACTAGATTCATTGGATGCATCAATAAGCGTTGGATGCTGAGTCGACCTTAATAAAGCGCGATGTTTTAGTAACTTTTTCTTCTTACGATAATTATTGGTACTAGTATCACTTCTATTACTTTCATCAGTACCAGGAATATAATCATCACTGCTCGACGAACCAAAATCACCATCATTTGAAGATTGCACATCGTCAATAATTACTTGTTTGAATTCTACATTATTCTGAGAATTCAAACTAGGTACAGGAAGCTCGCTATTACACATAACTTCCTCATTATTATCAGCATGAAATGGTGATTGAGGGCTAAGGTGTTCGATGTCCTTATTTGATATATTTAGCATGCGTTTTGTACGCTCTGAAAATCTCTGTAAAAATAAAAATACCTACGTTCTAAAAAAAAGTAACGATCAGACTATAGATATACAGGGTGTCCCAAAACTCAACGTCAAGCCGAAACGGGGTGACAGGATTGATCATAACCATCACGAGAAAAATCTGAAAAAAAATCTATCCCATGCAGTTTGTAAATTATGGGCATTTTAAGAAAAACCTAGAAATTTGATCAAACTGTACCATTTTTCGGTTATTGTGGTTATTCTTTTTTATTTTTGTTCATTTGAACTTTGGAAACGTAATCCTAAATAACATTTCTAGAATCCCAATAAAAAATAATGACACAATTGCCTCAAGTTTCCGAGAATTGAGACTATTTGTTAAACTACGAATTTAAAATTTTCAAGATTCGTCGACTTTGACAGGCCCTCCTATAAAAAAAATGTACTAGAGTGCCTTGGCAAGTGGCATTAAAAGTTGGCGCATTTAATCAGAATTCTAAAATGGTACAATACTTGTTAGTTCCATACAATAGAAAAGAGTAAAAAAATTAAAACCTCAAGTAACCCGATTTTTGCTATCACATTTTACTCAGTTAAAATGTTTTTAATTCGCACAAGCTCTAGGTAGGTTCTTAATTTTAAGACAAAATGATGAGAGAGATGGATAATGGGTATGGGTACGCATTTCGCAGTGCAAGTAAGAGATTTCCTTGACCAGGAATATCCGGGAAGGTGGATTGGACGTTCAGGCACTATCTTGTGGCCCGCCCGTTCACCAGATTTAAATCCCCTGGATTTTTTCTATTGGGGAGTTCTCAAAGAAAAAGTTTACTCAAAGCCCATTGATCACGTAGCCGACCTGCGTGAACGCATTTCTCAAGCAGCTGAGGCGATCAACTCTCGAAGATATGCCCGACTTATAAGTAGATCTTTTTTAAGAAGATGTAGGGCTTGTATTGAGGCTGATGGTAAACAATTTG
Source organism: Agrotis puta (assembly GCA_943136025.2). Lineage (NCBI taxonomy): Eukaryota > Metazoa > Arthropoda > Insecta > Lepidoptera > Noctuidae > Agrotis > Agrotis puta. Next base: position 13,011,528 of record OW964172.2, read on the forward strand.
AACATTTATTGTAATAAAAATGTTTTTTCTCTATCTGACTTTTAGTCCAACAAACCTAATTATTTTACTAACTTTTTTTCACTTTGGTAAAAGTGGCGTCACTATCTGTCTCGCTCACTCATGACAAACATACCCATTATCCATCTCTCTCATCATTCTGTCTTAAAATTAAGAACCTACCTACAGCTTGTGCGAATTAAAAACATTTTAACTGAGTAAAATGTGATAGCAAAAATCGGGTTACTTGAGGTTTTAATTTTTTTACTCTTTTCTATTGTATGGAACTAACAAGTATTGTACCATTTTAGAATTCTGATTAAATGCGCCAACTTTTAATGCCACTTGCCAAGGCACTCTAGTACATTTTTTTTATAGGAGGGCCTGTCAAAGTCGACGAATCTAGAAAATTTTAAATTCGTAGTTTAACAAATAGCCTCAATTCTCGGAAACTTGAGGCAATTGTGTCATTATTTTTTATTGGGATTCTAGAAATGTTATTTAGGATTACGTTTCCAAAGTTCAAATGAACAAAAATAAAAAAGAATAACCACAATAACCGAAAAATGGTACAGTTTGATCACATTTCTAGGTTTTTCTTAAAATGCCCATAATTTTCAAACTGCACGGGATAGATTTTTTTTCAGATTTTTCTCGTGATGGTTATGATCAATCCTGTCACCCCGTTTCGGCTTGACGTTGAGTTTTGGGACACCCTGTATATAAATCCTATTTAATTTAATTTTTTAAAGATTTTTTATATTAGATACACTAATCAAAGTTATTATAACGAATTGTGTAAAATGATATAACTAGAACGGTAGTTTGGTGTTTGATGATATTAACTTAATAAAAAACTATTTACAATAACAACTTAGCATTCGTGTAAAATGATACATGTAATACGTATGCTATGAGCCATCGCGATCCGCTGCGCAGGCGCATACGTGCTCTCCGTCTAAAAACTTTGTCACCATTGACCCCGCACGGCTCGCATATCCCCCGTAATGCCGCCCCCTGTGCCCGCGCAATCCCCCGCAGTAGGTGAAGTATCACTACACACATTTTTATTCCCTATTTTGAGTACTATTTATGTGTATAATAATATAACTTAACATGTATCATTTGACACAAACAATTTTTTACTTTTGTCTTTGTGTTAACTGATATGTCTGAAGTTGTACCAGTAAATTACGCACAATGTCTTCGTGTAAAAAAATACAACTGAGTTTATATCATTAATCACATTTATTAAAGATAAAGTTTACAAATATATTGGAATATAACTTAAGACATATTTTTTTACACGGAACACTATCTAATTTTTCAAAATATTTAAAGATTTATGTGGAGTTAAATTATTTTACACGTCATTAACTATTAATACATAAATTTTTAGGCCTACTTGTATCACACTATCTCAGGAAATATGGCTTGTATCAGAATGTCGATTAGACAGAAATGTGTAAAAAATTTTTCTGATACAAGTGCATTTTAAAACTCCTATTTTATACAACTTGAGTTATATCAGTTTTCACCGGAGGCACAGAATTGCTCTCCACCGCGCCTCCTTCGGTGTGCGCTCGCTGGGCCAAATAGGTACATTTGGACGTTGATTGGTTTCAGGCAAGGGGATCAAGGATGCGACTGAGATAGTATTAATTGCCAGTGTTAAGCTACATTAACCTAAGAATATTCTCCACTAACGTAAGAATCTAAAAATACTCGTCTTTTCCTCTTCAGAACTTAGTTTCGTATTAAAAGAGCGTATCGCCAGAAACTATCTGCGGTGTTCGAACGCGATCAGAGTGCAATCAGTTACCTGGCACGCACTATTAATCTCTAGCTAGCTAATAAATCGCGTCTACGCCTGAAGCGGTACAATCGCAGTGCACTAATACATCACCTGATATTATTGACACCGGGTTAATAATAGGAACTTCTGATAGCCTCGTTTGTTTTGCAAGGCATTCAGGCAGATTTGACGATTTTTGCTTATTAACTAACTATTTTTTTTTGTCTTGTGGCCCTTTCGTATTTAAGCAGCGAAATATGGATATTGGAAAGGTATTTGCAATGTATTTTCGACTTTTTCACATCTCTCTTTATGAAAAACCTCCCGGAATTCGGCCATATCCACTCTCCCTCAAAAAAATCAAAAATGTGCAAGCTAACAACCGTATATAGATCATCATATTGCGTCATACGGCAGAGATAAATAAGAGTTATTCCATCAGCTTATTTTGAACCTTACATCCCTGTTTTTAAGTTTAGGTTTTTTGGTGGTCCTGTAAACCAGATTATACAATGCTAGTAAATCAGCAGTATTGGATACTACAACCTACAAGACACTGAAGGAAGTTAAAAAATACCGGTTTTACCTTTTTTTAATACGAATTGCGAAAAATTAAAAATTTTGTTCTGCTGCTCAAACAATAGGATAGAATATAATAGATAAACATAGAATACCGGTCCAATTACAAAAATTCTTACCCTATTAAAAAAACTAACATAACTTTTTTTAGAAGCTCATAAAATTATCACTAAGTGTCATAATTATGCCAAATTTTAAATCCCCATGGAATAGTTTTTTAATCTTTACGCAGGCGTAACTGTGGGCAAAACTGTGGGCAAAAAGCTAGTTTACAATTAATGATGTTCTATCCCAAAAAATAAAAATAATCTGTCCATAAAAATAATAAAACCGTAATATGTATTCAGATAACACATTTCTAAGGAGACTATTAAGGGCGAATTTAACCAATAAAACTGACTGAACGCGATCAGCATATATCTAAGCGAAAGCTGTCAAGTTGTCAAGACCTGTCAAAATCAGCTGTCAAAGTCAACATCGTTACGAAAAATTGACACTGACAGTTACTGAAAGCCGTCGTTTAGACGTGCTGATCGCATACAGTTTCATCGTCGAAATTCGCTTTTTTTTTGGTTAAAAAAGGTTGATCAAATAAGTCCTCCCTGGAGTGGAAAGGAAAGGACTGTCAAACTTGACTGACTAAATACCACCGTATTACTTTGCCTTTTGCGTTAATTATCTACCTATACAGATAGTGTTCACAAATGATGGTGAGATTAGAATAGAACAGAATAGAATAATATTTATTTGCATAAAAACATGGTATAAAAGATGATACAAAATTAAATACAGTGCATACATGTTCTTGTTTAGCATTATAAGCGTGCAAATTTTCCGTGCATACAATTAAGTCAATTTATTTATTTTTCCAAGACACTCTCTTACACTATAAAAACTATTAGAGGACGGCCAATCATATAATTTACGTCATTCATAATCTTTTTTTTTTTAATTTAGTTTTAAGTAGAACACCTAAACAGAAATAGCATCAAGTTAAAACTAGATATACCGCGGCAAAAACTCTTTTATTCATAGTGTATTTGAGAGGTTTAATCATATTTTACGATCTGATACAGATCATAAATCTAAACTAATTTGTTCATAATAAGTTATTTTGGATCGAGTCAGTGTTGAAGTTTTTTGCAATACACGGACTGCTGATTTTATTTCGCGTTAGAGAAAGAGAAAGTTATATAATTTAATGGTCTATAATTCACAATTATATCCTAAATTAGAATCACCCCTATTTGACATGCCCCCTGCAACAATTTATTTTCTAACGTTGCTCCGAACTAGGCATTTTCCCTGTATGAAATGTGCGTTCACAAATATTAAAATTTACATACACAAACAGCCTTATTACTAACACAATTATTATAATGTATCATGTTATTCACGACCTTTACCCGAATAACATGAAATATATGATAAGGAAATTATTATCATAGGAACGTAAATAGTCATATTCATCGTTCACATCGGAAATCGTTCATTCTTGTCTCGGATGTTATCCTTAAGATGTGATTCCACTAGTTTGCGGCACAATGTACACAAATGTTCACTCAAGCAAACACAAACTAATTGTGCGCGAAAATTCTAAAACTGTTCGCAAACACTTGGATACTTTTGTGCGAGCACACGTCAGCAGTGGACGAGTTTTTGTGCGCGCACATTGCTAAAATTAGTTCGGTATATGTTTGCGCACAAATGTCCTGCATTGTGCGCGAACAAAAGTTAGGCACAGCATTCCGGTGGACACAGAGGCTAAACAGGATACCACCTTAGTACGCGCACTGCAGAAGTGCGCGAACAAATGCGTCGCTCACTACTTTGGTGGAATCGTACCGTTAGTCTAACACAACAGACTACAGATTATTAAGACAAGTATTACCGTTTGTAATTTATAAGCGTCATTTGCTATCCTTTTCTTATATCGGAAATTCTTTTGTTACATCGGAAAGATCTACAAATATGAGAAACACTTCTGCTGGTATGAAAATATTAATCAGGTCTTTAGGTTGGTAGCTCGTCCGGGGTCCCGGAGGTTACCACGGCTGCGGTTGGTTTTCTATCAGTCAATTCTGACAGTTCTTCTGCTCCACACCAAGCGGAACCGCTAAAAAAGAGATTGTAGCTCGTACCGACAGATCTCTGTTATTAATTGACACACCTAAACAATTTTGAGATACGTCTTTATATACCACTATCTAATGTCCGCGATGTTGCGCGCGTGGTGTTCAGGTACTGGTGTAAAAAATGTATATATCCATTTCATAAACTTTTGTGCTTAATATCATCAAAATCCGTTCAGTAGTTTTAGCGTGAAACAATAACAACCATCCATCTATGTTCACAAGCATTCGCATATATTAATAGCAAAGCGAAAATTACGAACGCCTACAATAAAGGGTTTGAATTGATCCAAAAAACACTCATACTTATAATATGTTTTTAATCCTATCCCAAGGACGCGATGCCAATTGCCATTCATCGGGCACTGCTCCAAACTCAAGCTTCACAATGAAAGATTTCGTAAAACTCAATCTAAGTTTGTCAGTAGCGGAAATTCCACCAAGTTCCTTCCACTAGATAGCAGTGCTTACTAAAACTAGACCAGGGGGTCAAAATAGGTCACGTTAGCGATTCATAATATGAATTGAGATAATATTTTTAACCGAATATAAAAATATACTACCCTGTTAGAGGCTTCGCCCGCGTTTATGTCTGAAATTATCCCACGGGATCGTAACATTGGGATAGAAGCTGATATCATGTGGGTTATTCTAGAATCTAGACTATCTTTAATACGTCTGTTGGTACCCATCCACACCCGTTCAGTAGTTTTGACGTGGTCGAGTAACAAACATTTATCCAAATTACTAAAATTATAGTTTTATAAAGAATTATCTATTTTATTGTTTGAACAACAGAATACCATATTCCATGATAGGAATTTTATGACAACTCATATTATGATTCTGCCCAAGTGGTCTTTATAGACCCCCAGTAAGCGAGTTAAGATTTATCTGATTAGTAATTCCTTTAACATTTTGCTTCTATTAACGCCCATTAGCTGATTGTACGAGGCCCCCAGTTAGCTAAACTAGGAATAAATGAAGATGGATGTGTGAACGAATTTATGATTTAATTTCTAGGGAGCAAGGTCATAATTTTTAGTTTTAGTCGACGTGACTGGGCGCTTTACTTTTTTATGTGCAGGTAAAGATTAAAAGAGATGGTAAGTTAGTCCAGATGAGAAACAATTGTGCTATGAAAAGGCTTATAAAGGGTCCAAATTTTTAGACCAAATTTTTTTTTTGCCCACACTTTCCCATTGCTAGGCAGTTTTTCCAAGTGTAAATAAATATATTGCCTTAAAAAATAATGCAACTCCAAATTATGGTAAAACTATTATGAAACCAAGTTATAGTTATACTAACTTTTGCACTGTGCCAAAGTATTAAGTATTATGCCACACTATTATTATGTTAATAAAAATTATGCCAATACTGATAAGCTTATACGGGAATTCACTTTACATAACATTAAATGTCATGGATTTCCGCAAAGTAACGCCTTTTTCTATAACTTTTCTTAATATTTACGTATTATGTTATTTCAGCACAAAGTATCTATTTTCTCCAGTACTCAACGACAAAATCAATCCCTCTGATCTGTGCACATAAATTCTCACAGCATCAGGTACCAGGAGCACAAAGCATCATAGAGGGTCGTTACAGCAACTATTTGCGAGCTACAGAACACTGTGGCATAGCTGTGAACGCCACAAATCCTTCCCTTGTCTTCTGCATCGATGCTAACAAAAGGAACAATATAATTTACGTGGCTGGAAGCGACGGAAGCAATTATGTTTACATTGAATCAATGGAATGGGTTCTGTTTTTTTGCAATTTTGGTATGGATATACAAGATAGGAATAATGATCGTGTGATTTTGTTTGTATGTCACAGCGGCTATAGGCAAAAATTGAAAAAAATAAAAATGTCAAAGTCAAACCATTTACGTTTTAGTTTTTACGCGAGTTGCGTTACGTTGCGGATTTTATAGGTACAACGAATTCAGTTGATCAAATAAATACCGCAATGTAGTGAAACTCGCATGAGAGTTCTTGGTCCGTCTAAATGAGGCTTAAGACACGTGTGAAAGAGCATAAAATATAATTAATTATTAACGTTGACCTTTTGCAAGGTTAGTCGTAAAACCACGGTATACAAGACCGACAAGCTCGAAGTCAGTTTTTTTTGTAAATTATAAAAGAAAAAGAAGCCTATAGTTAAATAAATAATAATATTTTTAAATAAATTAGTTTATTTTTTATTAGAAACTACCTGTTCCCCGTGGTTTCACCCCCGCTGCTCGGCTCTTATACAATAGGTCGTAGCGTGATGTTATAAAGAAATAAATAGACTATCCAACACAAAAAGAATTTGTAAATTCGAACCAGTAGTTCCTGAGATTAGCACGTTCAAACAAACAAACTCTTCAGCTATATAATATTAGTATAGATTAAAAAGGTATTATTAATTTAAAAAAAAATATTTTAAAATTAGTTCTATTCATCGAAAATGATTTATGAGATTGAAAACCTCCTTTTTGAAGTCGGTTAAAAAATATTGTTGTAGCAAAATCCACCATTACATTCCCCCCCCCCCCCCCCTTCATATAGTGAACTCGTCTAGAACTACATCAGTTCAAATCTCCGAAGCTTTTGCGTTATTTCGCTGAGAAATTGAAACACAATGTCGAAAGAGTTCTATTATTTGTAACACGTCTTTCCTTGTGTTCACATCGGTGACGTTCAAAGAAACACGGAACAAGTTGAAAGCGACGGCACCAATAATTGGTATCTTTTTTATTTTTTTACTTATTTTTTACATTGTTATTTTTTACTGAAACAAAAAAAAAATAAGAATTAATTTTTCCTTTATTCATTTATTTGTTTTATATAAAATTAAAAAAAATAAAAACATTTAAACAATAGTAGTCTACCGGTATCGGGAACTGGGTCCAAGCTACCAGTGGTCAGGGCTCCAGAGACAGGAACCTCCTAACAATTATTATTTTAATTATTACCCGACTGCGCGGTGAAAGGATATGTTTTACTTAAATTTTCTTTAACAATATTTTTGGTGGCTACGAAAAACCCTTTTAGATGTCGAAATAAATGGAAGACAGTAGTGTATTTTTAACGTAACTAAAACCGTCTACAAAATGCATTGTACTTTTTCAGTAGCAAGGAAATTTTTCGGGGAAATCTTTCTTTATTAGCTATAGGTACCTTTTTTAACGCCTGATGTAAAGGCGAGGAGTGTCATAAGCTTGACGGCTATATGTGTGTGTCTCTAGCTCTTAAACAGGTCAACAGATGCGAATGCAATTTTTTTATTTGATTTTTATTAAAATATATATCAATATATCAGTTTTTTTTAGTTTCTATGAGTTTTGAAAAGTAATTAAATAAGAATATAATCTTTCGAATAAGCCATGTGGGTTTACAACTTTTTAGAACCAAAGCGAGATTTTGGCATAATTATCTTGAAGTTCGTAAAGCTTTGATTTATACTTAGAAAGCTAACTTAATTAAAACTTACTTAATGAATACGTTATATAATTAAAATACAGAAACGTTTAATGTTCTCCAATTACAGGCTTTCTAAAAATAATCATACTTAGTAGATTTTAATTGGAACATCATTTGCTTAAAACAGAATATAATGAGTTGATTAAAATGCTAATTGGTTTGTAATTACTCAAACACTTTTTTGTTAATGCTCGTTTATGGTAGAATTTTCCTCAAAATAAAAATGGTAATGTTTATGCCTCCATGTAAAAAATAAAGGACTACAAAGAACTTCACTGCTACTTTTTTTTTAATTCAATAGAAAAAATCATCTCTTTTGCGCTAGAAGTATGCTCATTGCTCATATTTTTCAAACACATTTTTGTTTAGTCTCACTTTTCCTGAATTTTCCTCAAACTAAGGACGATTGTTGCTATTCTGTGAATCCATATGGAAAATGAAAAACAACTATGATTTAATTATCGTCAAGTCGGTATGTTAAAAAAACTTACATATGTTAAAAAAAAATTTGAAGAAATAGATTGAAGATTTTTCAAATGAAGGCATTAATGTCTTTACAAACATGGAAAATAAATATAAACTTAATTACCTACCCATATTAAAAAAGAAAAGAAAATGGCAATTGCAATTTGAAATCTGGCTGTGTGCCATAAATTCCTTATACAGTTATTTTTAGTCAAGGGTAGAATTTATTGAAAAGAATTATTCTCAAATTCGTCACTGGTATCTTTTTGCCATTCCAAAAACATAAAGTTCCCGATTCGAAACTGACAAATTTAAAAAAAAACGAGTAAAAGATTTAAAATCCATTTTTGAAATTATTTCAATAATACTAGTCATACGATACGAAATATAAAAGAACAATACCTTTTTACCTTCACAATCACAATCGAATCAATTTTTGAATGCAACACAATGCTTTATCCCGGGTTCAACCGTACCCATTGAAACCGGGTCGTCTAGTTAATGATTTGTTAATTAATCTCTCTATTGTGGACTGTATCTGTGTGTATATACGGGCTATTGTAGCAACGATGATTGTATGTATTGTGGTGGGTATTGATGGGTGCCTACTGTGTAGGAACTATTGAACTCAAGATGTTTGTATTTGTGTTGAAAGGTCAGAAACGTTGTATTCGCAACCAGCGTGTATATAACAAAGTGTATACACGTGGTCGAAAAAAAAGGAGAATTTAACAATCGAAACATGCAGCGGTCTGAAGTTACGATTTATTCTTTTCTTTTTGTTTGGAAAGGTTCATCAGGACTTTCAGACTTATACCATCTTAACACCATGTTTATTCGGTTACCCTTTGCATTCCAGGGCTTAAGTACCCTGTTTAGACAGACCCGCGACATTCTACTCTTGTGTTCAAAAGTGTTATTTTAAGTGTCTAGTGATGAAAAAAATATGTTAATCGAATTTATCTACCGTTTTGAAACTTTGAAAGAATTTTCTCTTCAAAATATTTTTCGCCGCTGCCCTTTGCATCAATTCTCATAGGAATATTTTCTATCTTATTTTATTATCAAATAGCTTCACCTGATCAACTCAGCCTATCGCACTACTAGACAAAGCGTCTCCAATAGCTTAATTTGACACAGCGAACAATTTTCTCGCATAACTTTACAAAAGCATGACATATTGTAAACATACAACGAGCAGACAGCAGACAGTCTCTAATATCTTGGCAGGACATGCAAATGTACTGAAATCACGTACTGTTGACAGTTGTCTTGCCAGTAGGACCTACATAGTTTGCCAAAATAAACTGGCACGCTCTAGACATATATATTGTATGTTCGTGTCGATGGATTATTATTTGTAATTGGTTGGTTTTATTAAGTTTTCCTTAAGTCAGTAGAAATCACGGGCACGCCGCAATCGCGGCGGTAAGACCCCTCTTTGAGGAGTGGCTGGATAGGCGTCACGGCATGACGCAGGTCCTCACCGGACACGGAAGTTTCGGGAGGTTCCTGTGTCTGATAGGGAGGGAAGAAACGCCTGGGTGTCACCACTGCGAGGATCGTCCGGAGGACACAGTGGAGCATACGGTGCAGGACTGCCCCGCTTGGGCAGAGCAACGCCGTGTCCTCACGACGGCGATAGACGGAGACCTCTCGCGCCCGGCATTGGTCGAGGCCATGCTGCGGGGCGAGACGGAGTGGGAAGCGGTCGCCTCCTTCTGCGAAGCAGTCGTGCTCGTGAAGGAGGAGGCGGGCCGCCTGAGGGAGAGGACAGCGTCCTCCCTCCATCCCAGCCGCAGTGGTAGACGCCCACGGCGTCGGACGTCACCGACCATGGACCATCGACCATGGACCAAAAAGTCTCAAAGAGTGTCAACGATAACGGGGCCTCCTTAAAGGGCCAAAGCCTTGTATAAGTCTGAAAGAAAGGGCAGGGCAGGAGGGACTGTCAGACTTGTACAGAGTAAAATCCACAGTATCCTTCAACTTACGTTCCGGGGTCACGGTAGCTCCTTAGTCCCGCGTCCCCACTGAAGCATTACATAAAACAAGCTAATAAAAGCGTGTTAATTAGATTCAAGTCATCTGATTGGTTGAAGCTAGTTTTAGAAAACGCTTAAATCTTGATGTCGTTTCAGTATTCCGGGCCTATGTGAAGCCTTCGAAAAACAAGCATGATGATATATTGTATCGTAATTGGGAAAACTTAGTTCGTATTCGGCCACATCTGCCCTGATAAAACGACAAAACTATTTGTTGTGGACGGCTGACCTCGAAATACTTGGAAATAGCTAGACGGGAGTAATGATGGAAAAGAAAGTTCGACGAGTCTATGAAATACGTGCTTATATAGTGGTCCTATTTTTCTTTTTAAGCTAGCTGTTGCCAGCGTCTTCACTCGCATGTTCCTGGGGATGTAAGAGTTATTCCACATTGAGCACCCGCTGATATGACACCTGAGCTAGTAACACCTTAACTATTCCAAATACTAACTGCTTTTGTTAATCGCCTTTCATTTTATTATTTACTTAATGCGAGTGTCATGACTTTACATGATACTTCACTGATATTACTCACAAACTTACAACTCGACCAATAAGTAGGATCAGCTAAGCTGACTAATAAGCTCTTTTTTGCAACCGAATAGTCAGCTAGTCGGTCAAAAACACACTTTGTCCATATATATTCATATTCCACAACGTGCGCTTAGTTGCATGTAACATAATCTTCGAATTTTTGATTCTAGAACATGCCAGTTTTCTCACGATATCACGTATGCATCCCAGCTATTTCAGGAAGTCTACATCGATGCTAGTACAAGTTTAGCGGACGTGTGTTTAGATATAGGAAAATTATTAATACCAACTTTTAGTATTCATACTTTTCTAACATAAAAATGTATTCCAGGGAAAATAAACATTGTTTTCCGTAAATTTCATTTTGTTTTCCAGAACTTGGTTGAAGCTGGAATAGAAATAATGAGTACATCATTATTTCTTCCTCAGATAATATATTTTATTACACGAACCGTGAAGTATTGAACATTATAGACAGACGAGGTGAAATTTGTAGGGTGAAAGTAACTATGAAAGAAGTCTACTACAATGACATTCATGAAATAAAAAGGTAATTAAAAAAAAACATATTCTGGCCATCAATTAATCCACGCAATAGGCACATTTAAACGACGTCTATAGCTTTGAAATACTGACGACGTCCATTGTTAAACTTGGTTTAATGTGTTGTTTACATCCAATTTCATCCTTTAAATTGGCTCAGTAGACGACGTTAGTATTGAAAATATTGTCCACGCAAAATAAAACATCACAACACTTTCAAAATTTACAGGGAACCCGTCAATGACCTCCTACTGTCACTTAAAAATTACTTTTGGAAAAAAATGCTTTGAACAAATTAATTTGAAATAACATATATTACATTATATTTTCTTAATTACCTTGTTAATGTTGTTTTCATAATATGATAATTGTTTATTTAAGAGCATGAAGGACTTTAAAAAAATGGCGTCATCAAACCCCCCTCTTAGTGTTGGTATAGAATAATTCACAAAATATATTCGTAATAAAATATGACTATCGAAATTGCATTTAGAAAGCATCCGCTCACATTTTATAAATTTTAAAATTAGGACCGCGTGTACCTCCCAGAAAATTCTCGGGAGAATTGACCAGAAGCTAAAATGCTACCACCGTTAGTTGTCTAGACTTGACATGTTTATGTATCTAAGCTATTTCCAGCCTGTATGGGTGTATTGGAACATCTATAGCTTACAAAGGCATCGCTGAGTGCTTCTAACAATATCTTTCAATATCCATGTCGTCTCGTAACTGAACTTTGCTTTACTAAAGGGACTGGCTGGAGGAATCTCTTCAACAATCAACGGAGTATTTCCTATTTTATTAGATCGTGTATGATCAGCTGTGTTCGAAATTGCCTTAACCGTGCAACTCCCATTTAGACTTTTGGTAAATCTTGAGCAGTGGCCAAAACTTTACGTATTCTGTGTTTTTGTTATTGTTTAAGATGGTCAACTTTCTCTGTGACATTGGAACCGGGCTAGATTAATAATTATGGTTTATTTATTTGACATTATATTTTTGAGAAGTGTAGTGGAAATTGAAATGTTTTGTTTGCTTAATTTTTATTTTATTTTTATTCATTTTACTTGCTTGTTGAACATTTAAATACTATAATAATATAAATGCATGGTTGAGAATTGAAGATAGCAGTTGAATTGAGATAGCAGTGTAGTAGATTAGCGCGAGTATTGTGTTGATTGTTCTGTAATCAGTGCCTATTTGTTTTTTTTTTAATTTGTAATGTATAACATTTTCGATACAATGTAAAAATTGTTTGGAATAAATAAATGAAATGAAATGAAATGAAATGACTTTACGTATTTGTAGTATCGACATATTTATGCTTCTAGGCTGTTTCCGAATCTGTAGATTTCAATGAATCATTGCAGGATTCTCAGTTTACAAAGGTCTGGTTTAGGTGTATCTAGTATTTCAACCTAACAATACAATGCGGTCTATAGTCGGTTATCTAGGTATTCATGTATTTGCTTGTACTGTCTATACTGATACACGCTCCAACTGTTATTTGATTTACCTACTATTTCGATTCTGTTAAAAAATTATCATTATCTTGTTTTAACTAACAAATCTGGTCATTCCACTACTATTCTATAATTATAATCTTAAACTTTGCTAGTTTATCAATTCTGAAGACTGCATTTTCAATTCACGCTATATCAAAAATAAGATTCTTTACAAAAAAGTCCAATCCATTTTAAAATTTAAAACTTTTTGTACTGGCAACACATACGTTAATACCAGAATCATATATATCATTGTAGAGCCCATAGTTTACAAAGGTCTATCGGGGTCGCGGACTTTAGTTATGCATGGCCCGGTGTCCCCGGCCTCCGTTAATTATGACGAGGCTCGCACTCCACTTGAAAATTGGATATTTAGGCCTGAATACCAGATTCTTGCGTTATTTTATAGATGCTGTCTATATTGCGGAGTTTATTAGGAGTTGGAATTGTTTGGTCGTGACCTACGTTCCTGTAATGTTTGGTAGTGATAATACATATGTCATAGTTGTATATACTTTAATTATATGTGTCTAAAGCCTTTGTTACAGACGCCAGCAGGTAAACCTACCCGAATCTGTCTAATTTTACCAATCAAACATAACATAACTTCCACTATTGTGATAAGGTTGAAAATCTATTAAAGAAATTTGACAGATTGTGATAACTAGATGTGCTGGCGTTTGTACATTACAATATTCTTCCATGGGCTTTGTAGCTTCATCATCAGCTGTATTTTCGTCACTAATAACATGTTTCGATACTTGACATTTTAAGAAAAATCATCTGTTAATCTTTGGAATTTTTCCTTTTCATTCACCTTTTTTTTTTGTGGTAAAATCATCAAATGTGTCCTCCCACCCAGGGCAGGGCGGGAGGGACTGTCAGACTTGTACTGACTAAAATCCACGGTGTCCTTCAATAGCCCTTTACGTACCGGGGTCACGGTAATGATGAAAATATTTGATTCTACGACTATTATTGCTTTATCTTGCAATTAAGCTTTCACCGGTTATTTATCTTTAACCATTACCTCTCTAGGTGATCTGACGTTGAAGGATTGCAATAATTTAAAACGACCCTTAGTGCTATTATCTCACAATACAATTTCATCAGTACCTATTGTATTCAACTACCTAATTAGCATACAGTTAGTTAGTTGCTCAACGGACAATACCCAGCAATTTGCCAAATCACCGCGCACTACCGCAACAACTGAAGCTGAAATTTTCTAATCACCGATCCGTACATGTCAGACCTAATCATTTTATGCAGTTCGCAATTAGTTCTCACAAAGAGATTTATTAACAACGCTCTGGCTATGCATTATCTGACTGTCAGTACTTTGTCATTTTAATCTTCTACCTTTACGGCTTTTATGCACGAGTGTTTAACTGGAGTTTATGTTTGTTCGTTTGATTTAAATTAGGAATTAAATGGATGTTTGTATAACATTAAGTCTGGGATAAAATTCTTCAGACCCAATCTTTAATATATCTTTATTGTTAATATAGTTTGTGTCCGCCATTTTAATACTAACGTGATCATTTTATTTGATTGGGATAGCTGGCTCCCCACCAGAAAAGTCATAATTTATTATGTGGCTCACAAGAAATTCGCTTACCTGTGGTTTAACCATCTATTGCAAATAAACAAAGGAAAAAAAATACTAAAGTGTGTAATTTAATATTGAATAAATACGTTTGTTCATATTTTTTTAACGTAGTGACCCTGATCTTGACGACAATGATCTTCGTCTAAATATTTTAACCAAACAGGCAATATACTTCTATGAAAGATCTTCAGCCCAGTTGAAATAGACGACTATTTGAATCTCTCTCACATGAATCATGTAGTACGAAGCTCTAACTCATGGCGAGAATCTCATACGTTATTGTAAATTGCACCGTCTGATATGTTTGAACATTAAAATATACCTGGTGTACTAGTATCTATCAATATTAGGAAGCTAAGTTATAAAAGATAAATGTTATCCAACTCAAAAACGATTAAAAGGATAAAATAAATGGCGACCGATATGGTATCTTAAGATAAAATATTATAGTATCTTAGCCGTGTGTAGAAACTAGAAATAATAGTATTGAGCTGCATATAGAAGGCAATTTATAGCCATATAGAAGGAGACTTATATTTCAATAAAAAAAAGAAAAAATAATCTGTTAAAATATCATCATCATCAGACTTGTCCCACTGCTACTTCGTCCTTTTTATGCCAAATTTCCCTGACTTCAACCACGTCTTACCCGCGATCTTCCAAGTACGTCCAGCCAACTGATTGCTGGTCTGCCAACACTCCTTCAAAACCAAGTAAAAACAATAAACTACACCAATTTATCTCGATGAGAAACATAATTTTCCCCGTTCAACTGAGCAAGAGAACACAGACGAATTAAATACCTATCTAGTGAAGACAGATGCTTCTTCTATTCACTAATTGAAAATTAAATTATCGCGGTCGGCTCGGGATTAACCTCGGTACCACAAGACTTTTAACTTAAGCTAGAGCAATAAGCTAAGATTAATCTGCACGTTCATTTACGTCGGCCATAAGCTTGAGTAATATATTCCGAGCTAGAAAAATGTCTCTAAAACGGCGACGTTTTATATTCTAGCTGGAGGTGCTTTAAAAATGCCCGATTTACGTATAAATCGCTAGCTAGTCTTAGTAAGCAAGTATCTAAGATCCGACGGAGTATCGGAGATCGAAAATTGTATTGATAGAAAAATGGGAATAGATTTTATTAAGACATGCTTCCAACCTACGAGGAAGCGAGATTTACTTGTGAATATTGTGTGAGAATTTCTATTTCAATTGTGTCTGAACACATGTACAAATATTTGTGCTCCTCTGTAGATATCTTGAGCTCATGGTAAATAATGGTAACCTCTATAAGTCTATATAGTACTCCTAACTAACTGTTACAAAGTTACACACACCTTTTACTTTATCAATTACAACTTGCCAACCATCTGAACCAAAACATAATTAAATACAGAAAAGTAACTGAGTCACCTAAACAAACTTCGGCCTAAATAAACTGCTACTAACAAAACGGTCTTTTAAACTGACAAAAAAACGGAAAATCTTTAAGTAAACGACGTTTTTAAATAAAAATCTTTATTGTTTACCACCTATTGAATAGCTTGAGGGAAATTAGGCGCTTTTATAAAGCTGTAAACAGCAAAAAGCCACCAAGACGTTAGGGCGTGCGACGTGACTAGGCAACTTGGAGAATTTTATATTAAACTAGCTTGCTCACTTGCGGATTTTTTCTCATTTCTTCGCCCTCAACTTTACCATTGTTTACCCACTGTTTTTCTATTGCCTTGGGTTATTAAACTTCGCCATTTGTAAATGAAAACTAGGAATCTTTAGTCGTCGACGTAGTTTGTATTAACATTTTCGTTCAGAATAATTCTGTTTCTATTTTTAATTACAGTTGGGATTGTGCATACGTTTTACTGACGTTGCATATGATTTGGGTTTAATTAAATTTTCTTTTGCTACAAGCCGTGTAGGAAAATGCGGAAACATACGCGAGTGAAGTAAGTTACTTTGTATACTAAGTACCTATATGTTTTATTTTTATTACTTGTTTGTCTTTTCGTAACTTGGTTCGGATCAGATTCCCGTCTTACCAGATGTTGAACATCAGTATTTCCCACGGAATGACCTTTGAAATCCAACCTTATATCCTACACGAAGAGCGGTTTCCCGTTTTTCGGGCTATCTGTCTATTATGTAATCTTTATTTGTTTGCATGTAGGTCATTGGTGGATATAGTGCTCACAAAGGTAAATATAAAGTTGTATGAACTAAGCAATATGGATTTTCGGTGTGATCATAAAGAACTAGAAGACAGATCGGTACGTATTGGTACTAATCGGTTTCGGCAAGGCAAAACTTGTATAAACCAACAAAACTCAAGTTTCAATCTGTGTCTATTATGTGGAAGCACATAAAATGCATCTATTACTCTCTTTACATTTAATAGGAAGAATTAGGTAGTAACATCATAACCAATTTTAAATGAATACCATCGTCTTCTGTTATAATCTCTTCATGCCTGTTTACGACATCCACAGGGAAATGCGGGGTGGCTTTTGCGTAGTGATTAACACGCAGTGCTTAAAGTATTACGTATCATTGTGTATGGAAACCGCTAGCTGACTGACTCTTAATAATGAATATGAAAACTTCGAATAAAAAATGAAAAATTCAAAACAATTCAAAAGTGCCTGTAACTGGTCTACTTGAAATAAATGCTTTTGTTTTTTTTTCATCATAGGCTCATTTTAGGAATTTCTTCCTGTATCGTGGGTGCGTTTACAAACATAGAACCTCACATACACAAATACCCAGACCGGGAACAACTTCTTGCAGATCATACAAATATTTGTTCCGTGCGGGGATCGAACCCGCGATACGCTGCGCAACAGTCGATCGCTCAGCCACTGCGCCAACCGTGTCGTAAGGCACAGGACAGGCCTGTTGGTCTAGTGGTTAGTGACCCTTACTGCTATGCCGGAGGTCGTGGGTTCGATTCCCACCCAGGAAAAATGTTTGTGTGATGAGCACGATGATTTGTTCTGTGTCTGGGTGTAATTTATCTATAATATGTATGTATTTAGAAATATATAAGTATGTTTATCAGTTGTCTAGTACCCATAACACAAGCTCTACTTAGCTTGGGACTAGATGGCGTTGTGTGATAGTTGAGAATATTAAAAAAAAAAAAGCCCGAGTTGATTTGAAGGTCAATGAGATTCGTGGCAGCTTTTTTTTTAAATTGTATAAAATAAATAACAGCCGACTAGGTAGCTTTGTATGAAAGCGTTTTAATAAGTTTAATTTAAACTTTTATTGGCCCACTGCTGAGTAAAGATCTCCCCCAAAACCTTCCACTTTTTCCTTCCTTCCTTGGTAAGTTTACGTACATAAAATCCATTTTTGCTGATACTGTTTGCAGTGGCAGTGGCCTTCAGACTTGCATCTTTAGTATACATCACGACATCAGAGAGAAGACTTAAATTATTATGGTATTTTTTTTAGATTATGCCAACTTGACAGCCAAAATCAATAGTGATGACCATAAGAAAAGCGATCGTAGTCGCTCACAATGAATTTAACTTTCTTGGATACTGCACCGAATTCAATCTGAAAATAATGGCGAAGGAGTTAGCAAAACGTATAATCATGGTAGTGAAAAAGTCATTAATTTTTTTTTGACGGGCCTGTTTGTCTAGTCGTTAGTGACCCTGACTGCTATGCCAGAGGTCGTGGGTTCGATTCCCACCAAGGACAAATGTTTGTGTGATGAGCACGATCATTTGTTCTGTGTCTGGATGTAATTTATCTATAATATGTATGTATTTAGAAATATATAAGTATGTTTATCAGTTGTCTAGTAGCCATAACACAAGCTCTGCTTAGCTTGGGACTAGATGGCGTTGTGTGATAGTTGTGGAATATTTATTTATTTATTTATTCATCCGACATTCTTTTTCTATGTCATTTTAAGAGTCATTAAACTGTGACGGGCTTGAATTCCTGTTACGTTCGATGTCTTTCGCGTACGTCGGTCACGCGTACAAATATACATTGTGTTCTACATTATCACTATAGAGCGGTGCTGACGTCAGCGCAACGGCGTGAACTACGTTGCTTTACCTCTCTAAAATACGCGCGACCGACGCGACGTGAGCGTCCGACACAAGCGTAGCAGGAATTCAAGCCTAGATGCTGATAAACTTGAACATTCACTTGTAATGAGCATTCATGCGAATGTTACATTACAGAAAAACAAACGAGAGTGTTTTAGCGAGCATTCTAACGAACTTTTTGCCGAGCCGACTGTCAATTCTAACATATTCAAGAATAATTTTTTTTTAAAAAGCTAGAGCGTACGCTGAAAAGATAGTGAAAATGTCCGTAGCGATATTTGGTTCTGTGCTCCGCTCTCTTCGTTGCTCAATTCGGCAAAAACAGAAACAGTGAATGCTCGATGTGTTCTGTTACAAGTGAATGCTCAAATATTCAATCATCACCTTAAGAAAACAGGAAGTCTTATATGAATAACTGATAGAGATCACAACAAATTGCAAAAACCGCATTACAAATACGCTTCTGAATCCGCTCAAGCATTGTTTTACGCACACCTATTCTTGTTTGTTTCGCTGTCGGTTCTCTAACCCTTAACAAACAAGGTTTTCAGTTGACATAATACAGCTCCTCAGTACAATGTAGGGCGGGTTTATAGATTGTAATAACAAAGGTGACAGGTTGCAAGCCCATCGCTTGAGGATGGGATTACGGGACTTACCTTTACTGATAGGTACTCTGGAGAACAGAAAATGTTTGAATAATTTTAGAAGAAAAACAATATTTTGCTTTTTTTGTAAACGAGTTTTGCGTATACGAACGCTATTTTATAAACTACGCCTGAATGGATCTAACTTAGTTTTGCAAAAATAGTTTAATAGAGGCTGATGTAGAGTAAATAAATAAAGTTATATTTATTTTTTAAATGTTTATGGCTAGCTAGCTATTGCCAGCGACTTCCCCCGCGTGTTACTCGAACAAGAACGTCATACTATATAGATAAAAATCATAGGTTTAAAATATCGACTTTCTAAGTTCATAGTGTATCTACCAAACTTCATACGAATCCGTTCAGTATTTTTTTATCTAAATAAATATCCATCCACCCATCCATCCTCTCATACTTTAGCAGATAGAAAATATTTGTTAGCAATTAGATGATAATCGCGGGACTCACGAATTACCGTGACCCCGGAACGTAAAGGGCTATTGAAGGACACCGTGGATTTTAGTCAGTACGAGTCTGACAGTCCCTCCCGCTCTGCCCTGGGCGGGGGGAGGACTCATGTGATGATTTTACCACGTAAAAAAAAGCAATTAAATGATGGCCAAGTCGAAATTTATTTCGGATATCGACAGCGTTTGCAATTTTTTTAATACACTGAATTCACTTCATTTCCGCTCACCGACAAACTCGTAACATTTTAAGCGACTTTCCAAAGAAAAACAAAACTTTTCTCCCGCCTTCCGAGCTAGCGTTAAAATAACAGAACATCGCCAAAATTTTAAAAACAAATTATGTAAAGTGCACATTAGCTTTTCAGTACACGTGAAACACATGAATCTTGCATAAGGGTACCTGTTTTTGACGTCATCAGTCTAAATGTGAAACGAAAAAACGAGAGGGTCCATATGGCGAAAGAGAAGATAGAGTGAGATAGAAGCTAAATAAATAAATTAACACCGTGTTACGTTAATTCGATATATTCGTAGCGTCCGTATGAAAGTCTGTGAGAAAGACTCCATCGTGTTTGTAAAAAGCTCTCTGAGTGGCCCTTATTTAATTAGCAATAGGAAAAGAAAATGGCGTAGCGTAACGTTAATGTGTCACAAAAATGCGACAGTTTCCTTTTTTTTTAAGCATCAATTTCTTTTTAGTTGGTACTTCTTTTTATACAAAGTAACAAAACATTTTTACAGAACAACGAACGGTCTCATTATTATGTTTATTGGTTTAGGCACAGTTCCAATACCAAGTACTAATTGAAGAGTTCCTGATAACAAAAAGTTCCAAATAAAAGAACTTGATATTTTTTAATGTTTGCCAGTGAAATTGCATAATTAAACCTAAAAGATTTTTTTGATAAATTCAAGTTCTTAATTTAAACATGTAAAGTTTGTAGAGACCATCAAATAATGCTCAGATAAATTATATTTTTTCAAACTTACGTAAAGTTGACAATTTAAATCGCTCTTTCATTTGAAAAAATACTTACTGAAAAAATCGCCTTATCCTTGGTCGTAATTTGTTGGAATCAGCAAAATGGATCAAAGTTAATGGTAATAAAGTTAACCGTAACTGCTGAAGACGGGGATGCTATCTATCATTACTTATTCTTCCCTTACTACCGAGGAAGACATTGTAACAAACAACTGTGTGTTCGCCTGTCTTCTTTGAAGATTCTTTATGAAGAAATAAAAGAAATTAAAGATAATACATTGCCTGAAAATAGAATAACTATGTACTTTAAATGTTACAAACCTTTCGCCCTGTGTTGAGCGGAAGATTTTATCAGGTCCTTCAGTGGCCCTTTGCGTACCAGGGCCGTCGAAATGTTGACAAAGATTATTCGATCAACCATAAAAAAAAATCATGGGTGCGTTTACAACCATTTAAACTCTGCAAAACATGTCGCGCGTCCTTCGGTGAATTCTGTGATTTTTTGCGGTTAGTTCTCTTATCTAGTTCATACCTTACACAATTGATATAAAGTCCATTATGCTTTCCAAGATTTCATTTAAAAAATTCGCTTGCATTCCATTCCACGGCAGTTGGAGGCTTTATAATTATATACACAGCTTTATCGTTGGCCTTTTGACATTGGCTTATTTTTATTTTGAACTCTAATGCGATTTGCTGTCAGAGAAAGCTTACTATCTAGGTTATATCGCTTAGCTTATTTACTTTGAATCTCAATTTTGCCAATATGAGACAGTAAATAGAAACGATTATCGTCTAACCACTATCTTAATGATACAATTGAAGTCTATCTTGTTGAAATTATGTAAAACTGTGTGCATTTACATAATCAATTTTAGGTATACGTAGGTGGAAGAGTATAAATATGTGAGAGGCTTGTGGCTACGTAATAACAGTTGCACGGGTAATTTTTCAAGGTTAAGCCGCTCTTGCCTGGGTCGATCAGTGGTTGGGTGACCATCATAAAATACCAAGTTCCCTCTGTGCTTCGGAAAGCACGTTGAGCCGTTGGTCCGGACGTCATTTATAGATCTTTGACTATTATAGATATTATTTGTATAAATAAATCAAAAACACAATCCACCTTTAAAAAAAACATTTCACACATTCATAAAGGTTTTATTTCCATTCGCTCCCAATAAAAATTGTGCTGCCATCTGAAATAATCTTATAAAAGATCAGCCAACAGAACGGTATAAATATTTCAATCAAACGTTTAATCCTTTGAATTCTCTATTTAAATGAAATAGAGTAAAAATCTAACTTAACACCTTTCACACCGAAATTGCTGGTGTGTTTCGCACCTTGGAGACAGAGACAATTTATTAACATACAACTCTTTAGTTGGTAAAATCATCAAATGAGTCCTCCCGCCGTAGGCGGAACGGGAGCGACTGTCAGATTCGTACTGACTAAAATCCACCGTGTTCCTTTAATTGCACTTAAGTTTCTGGGACACGGTCGCGGGACTGTACGAATTACCGTGACCCCAAAACGTAAAGGGCTATTGAAAGACACCATGGATTTTAGTCAGTACGAGTCTGACAGTCCCTCCCGCTCTGCCCTGGGTGGGAGGACTCATTTGATGATTTTACCACATAAAAATAAAAGTTGTAATGTCCTTTTGTGGCTTTTGGTCGTATTTTGTTGTCTCCTGCATGCTATGGAGGGAAGTGGAAACTAAGTATTTTCGCTACTCCTCCACTATTCTTTTTGAATAATTTCGTTGCAGGATCAGACAGACATGTAAATTCATTGTTTCGGCGCTTTTCTAATGGTTGTTACTCCTGATTCTGGCTTTCAAAAATTGCAGTGGTTAGGGAATAGTGTAGTCGATTGGTCCCAAAAGAAAAAGCTCCAGTGCAGAAATATTTCGAGTGAAGCTGCGGGCAATAGCTAGTAAAATATAATATAATAGAGAGCGCGTTTATTGTACAGCAGATACTTTGCTCAAACGAATTTTAAAAGCGATTGTGAGCAGAGCGGTTTTATCGCTAACGGCAATCACGTACAGGCGAAGTTTAGATGGGCCGGAACTGTGGAGAAAAGACAAAGGCTGCCATAGGTATAGCGGTAAACGGTATATTATTAAATGGAGGAGGTGGTGGTCAGTGTGATAATAAGGTCGTTATTCCCCTAGCAACTATTTAGTTCAAAGACCTGTTAGCTTAAATTAGAAAATGTCCTGCAGTGTGATTCTGTAAGACTTCATTCTAAACTTCGAATCTGAATCCGCTGTGAGTTTCTTGATTGGCATTCTAAAACTCGGTTGATAATTCGAATCTACACTAGCGCTACTCTAGCGGGCGTGTTTGCGAGTTGAACTATATTTAACTCGAGATTTTGACATATAAAGTATGAGACGACGTAAAAAGTGGCATTCTGTAAGGTAATTCCCCCGTGAGTTCGACGCTCACTTCGCACTCAAACCCAATTCAAAGTGTCAAATTATAAGCATCTATTTTACGAGTGAAAATAGAACAAATCATAGTTAAATAGTGTTTAAATAAGTTTTTAAAGTGAATAAGTGCCTATTTCTTTAGCGATAACGATGGCAAGAATGTTTTTGCTTAAATCTATATTAGAAGAAGCTCACGCTTTGGATAAACTAGAAAAGCGTCGACAATCGACCAAAATTCGGAGTTTATCTTTATTAACCCGGGATGACGACTATGTGAGCGTGTATAGATTGTCAAAGGAGCTAATTGACCAACTGGAAAATGAGTTACTGCCTCTGATAAAGCCCACAAAACGTCGAGGCAAAGGACTTTCAACTCGTGTAAAAGTAAGTTTATTTTACTAAGTATAAAGTTAATTTTGTAAGTATTTACACAGTTTATAACTAAAAGATTTGTAACCAAGCATACCATTATAAGAAAAACACTTCATAATAAGTATTCCCTTTAGGTGGATTCCCCACTAGCTGTAGGCATATGATTTCATGTTAGTATAAGGTACCTATAGTTATAATATTGGTATTCTATTAGGTATGAAATTAACCAAATTGGTCCCTGTTTTGTTTTGACTAGATCCAGATAAAGAAGGTATTTAATTTTTTATTGATTTATTGTTTCACAGATATTATGCACCTTGTCATTCTTGGCTAATGGCAGTTATCAGAAAATAATTAAAGAAAATATCAGAACATATTTATCGCAACCATCAGCATCTCGTTGCATAAATGAAGTAGTGGAAGCGCTTAATAATCCGGCCATAGTCAAAAAATATATAAGGTTTCCTCAAAATATACAAGAAAGACAAATGTTAAAAGAAAGGTATAATATATTGCAATTTTTATTTTATTTTATTTATTAAGTGACCCTTTGATTTTTACATTTTATATAACATGATCATGTTAGTTATTATTGTAAATTACAGGTTCTACAAAAAGTTTGGCTTTCCAGCAGCTCTTGGGTGTATTGATGGCACTCTGGTGGCAATGAAAAAACCAGTAGAGAATGAAGAACGCTTCTACTGCCGCAAAGGCTACCATGCAAGAAATGTGCAATTGGTAAAATGGATTTCAATGTTGTAATCAATTATCATTAGGTATTCAATTATACCATTTTTTTTTTTTTTCAGATTACAGATGCTGATTTAAATATTTTAAATGTAGATCCAACTTATGGTGGAGCTACTCATGATAGCTTTATTTTTAATTATAGTGTTATAAAAGAACACTTAGAGGCATTAACAAACGCTGGTGAAGAAGTTGTTTTGCTCGGTAAGTTAATCCCGCCCTGCCCCTACTTCAGAATATAAGCCTAATTACTAGGTATAAAAACTACATAGTTACATTTTTTTTTTCAGGTGATTCAGGATATGCTCAGCGCGCCTACCTTATGACACCAATTAGTGGCGCTGAAGATAATTCCCCAGAAGCTTTTTATAATGAGCTTCATTTAAGTGCGCGCAATTCAGTTGAGAGAACAATAGGCCTCCTAAAAGGACGATTTAGGTGCTTATTAGTACATAGAGTGCTCAACTATCATCCAGACGTAGTTGCAAAAATAATTATTGCATGTTGTGTTTTGCACAATATGTGCAATCGCGCAGGAATGCCGGCATTTTCAATTTCGGAAGAAGAGCGACTAGAAGAGCTCCAAACAATTGCTGAACTTCAAAGGAGGCAAACTAGGGATTTGCCATCTAACGCCGATTTAGCTCTAGGGCAATTACGTAGGCGAAACATAGTGAATAGGCTTTGGCGTTCACGTCATAATTAATCGATCGGTGGCTGAAGACAAGGATGTGTGACAATAGTTCCTTCTGTACAGGTGGCTTCCCTGGCAGCTTATTTGTAGTCTTTAACTTCTTTAATTCACGTGTTAGCATATGATTCATCTATTTTATTCCTGTAAATAGTTTTTTATTTTATTGTGTTTGTTTTGCCTTAGCTTTTACTCTTGTTCAGATTTGTTACAGTTTATGAGAGAATATAGAAGTAAGCTTTATTTAAGGAGTATGGAAAAATCTGTAAAAAAGAAAGCCTTTTTACAGATTTTTCCATACTCCCTGTTTGTGAATGTGAGAACATAGTAGGTCGTGTATATATTTCTTCTTTTGTAGTGCTAATTTTCGTAAGGACTTTCCCCTTGTTACCAGGCCTACGTTTTTGTCACATATCTAAGTATCTATTCAAAATTTGTAACAATCATATTTTAAAAGAGTAACCATGGAGTTTCTTGCCGGTTCTTCTCCATGGAATCGACCAACTCGAACCGAGCACCTAAGTGAAATAAAAATATTTGATTTTGAATTTGGTGTTGTTTATTGTACATATGTACCTATTCTGTGGTGTGTGAGGCGGGTCTTTCAATAAAACTGCGCTAGTATTCGTTAAGGGTTTAATTTAAATATTAAAATAACTTACTTTAAAAACTAAAACACGACTCATACTGCTACACCCTATCTCTATTGTTGGCCTCTGCCAATGCTTGCAGCCCTTTCCCGACTGCAGCCACAGCTTCAGCTAAAATTTTATCCCTGTCTGCACTCCTCTCCAGAAAGGACTGTAAGAACTGTGTATTTAATCTTTGGATCTCCAGCTGCTGTTCTTCCACCCTTAGGAATCTCTCGGTTGTGGTGGAGAATTCCGTTCGCCGTTGTGATGGTGGAGGAGCAGCAACTGAAGACGTGTGACGTGATGCTGAAAAGAGAACACCTATTAGTACATTCTACAAAAAAATCTTAAATAAATAGCAGCTTCTCGTTGTTATTTGTTTCAAAAAAGAAGTTTTGATAGTTTGTACTTACACACAGAACCACCTCGACTGCCACGAACTGTCCTAGGGCGGCGAGAAGGTGAAGCAACTGAAGCTGTGTGACGAGAAGCTAAAATGATAAATATTTACATAATTTACATGAAGGTTCTTTAGGTCGTCACTTCTATGATTTGCAATATTCATCTTGCTTGATATTATATCGAATAAAGACCATCATAGACAACTACCAATAGTAAAAAAACCTTATTACTTAATTTGCTAAACATAAAATCTTTTGTGAGCAGAAATGACCATTATTTATTTTACCTAAGCCATAATCTAAGTAATTTATAAATTAAGTAAATAATAAAAAATAAAATTTTAGTATGGAAAATACAACTTTAAAATTCTCGATCTAATGGTAGTGAAAGTTGTTTAAAAGTTATTAGTCACTTACATGATGAAGCAGCAGTTCTTTGAATCACTGGGGAGGCTACGTGGGTGGACCCACGGCGTGAAGGTGAAGGTGTGGGTGTGTGGGAAAGTGTTATAGTTGGAGGAGACAGGCTAGGATGATAAACGTGAGGATTTGGAGGAGGAGTGTGCTCTAACTGGTTATTCTGAAACAACAGAAACAATTTTAAAAAGGAAACCCACTTCCTAATATTATTATTTAAAATATTTACAATTTGCAAAAGGCAAGTTGCAAGTGACACAGTAAATAATATCTTTCTGAAATTTCAAGTGTAAAACACTTATACTCAACGTAATACTTAAGATTTGAAAAAATCTTAAGTATACTCCTTAGGTTTAAGTAGTTAAATAAAAGTAAACAAAAAAAATGTGATATGGTTACCCGACTAAAGCCCTATAGCTTGAGTCAGTGTAGTGGATCTGTTCTCAAGGTATGATTAGAATCATCACAGGCACAGGATACACTTGCTGTGACACCTCAAATCTGTCTGTACTCAGATACATACCCGTAAAATGCTTTGGCTTGTTCCAACAGTTGAGCTGGATGAGGAAGCAAACAGTTTTCTCGAAATTGCACGAGCTGGTGGTCTGTAATCACGAGTGTGTTCTTGACTGTCCTCAATCAGGGTGGGATCCTGAAAAGTAAATTGGTTAAATGGTATCTTCCTTGTGGGATAAAAATAGATTAAAATATTTTGACTGCAAATAGTACCCTACAGATAAATTACTATTTGATTATATTGGTAATATTGAATTTGAATATTTATAGGTAAGTACTAATTCAGATCTAATAGAGTATAATCTAGACACATCAGATTAATAATAGTGGGTACACATGTACCCACTAATTAGATTTATATAGGTAGTTATAGGTACATAACTATTACTACCTATATAAATCTGATGTGACTAGGTACTACCTAGTATTTAATACAATATAGCTTACATAAAATACAATAGCTGGTGATTCCTCTGTACGTGCCTGACTCTGCTGTTGTTGTGGTACATGAATCTATAATAAGTAAATTTAAACAAATAAATGCTAGATAAGAGTATATTATTAATTAATTCCATAAAATTATGAATTAAATTGAAATATCTTACATTGTCAGTATCAGCATCTTGTATTTGTTGCGCTTCATGTGATGGAGACGGACTATCATTTTCCTGAAACAGGTAGGTAAATTTAACATAAAAATTCACTTTAGATCAGAAAGGGTCTAATCTACATAAAAAATAGGCGCTATAAAAAACGACAGCAAACCTTGCAGAGTGCTTCCAGGTTCCAATACTACTTACTTACCTATTGCATTTCTAAACTTACCAGAAATGGCTGTATGCCTAAATGTGCATCTCCTGTAGAAAAGCTTTCACCACCACATAAAGCAACAATTCTTTCTTCAAGCTCTGATAGCTCCACTTCATCCTCCACCCCACCACCAGTCCTACGCCTAGCAGCAGAGCGTGCGGCTACTTTTTTTTTTATGGCACTTTTTTTGTCAGACCAATACTACAATCAGACATTTAATTAAAGAAATAATAAAAAAGATCTGTTATTAAATACACATGTATTTTTAACTACTTTAAAATTTCGTTTTCCTTATCATTCATAGTCAAGTATTGAGTAAAATTAAAATATTTATGCAATCAAGGAACACACTTGAAACCAAGATTATTGCACATTTGTATCAAGTGGTTTGCTTTAAGAATGTTAAGTGGTTCTAACATGTAAAAAAAGCACTGCTAACCTTGGTCCACTGTTTGTAGGTTTTGATAGTGCCACCTATACTATTGAGGCGCACGGCTAGTTCCTCCCACTGGCGTCGACTTCGCTCTCTGGCATTTTGAGTTCTCAAGAAACCCTTCGCCATGCCAGGGTTTCTTTCCATAAACTCTATCAGAGTTTCAACCTGAGCCGACGATGGGTGAGATGAACGTGTCTCATTTGGACTGAAACATTATTGTTGCATTAGAAAACAAAATAAACACTTCTTTAATTAATATTATTTTTAAACTTTACAACAAGAAATATAAACTTACTTCATGATTATTTCACAATTATTACCGGCACTGAACAATCAAAACGTAAACAAAACAATGCAACGACGAGATGAAAATATTGTCCACAGATTAGATTTTTTTTCGTAGAGTAAGCACAGATTATATTCACGGCACGAATTTAGAGTTTTCTGTTTATTTTTTACTTATTAGCTGCCTCAAATTCCTTAAAATAATAAATTGTAATTTAAACATCATATTTAGTTAAAATTCTGTATCAAAAACTGATAAAACGAAAAACCGATAAATGTCGATTCACATTTTGTTGAGTGTGGTAGTCACTAGTACAGTATTGGTCTGTTTGGAGCTCACTTCACTTCGCAATTGATTAGGTGTTGCTTACAGAATGCAAAATCAAGGTCATTTTGAACCTTACGCGAAGTGTAAGTGAATAGCGACGTGAAATGCGAGTTGTTGTCTGAATTTTACAGAATCGACGTGCTGATTTATAGTAGGCCACAGAGAATTGAAGCCAAAACCACGGGAATAAAAAATCCCGCGTCTGCCGTCGACAGTTTTAATTGAAATTTCTTCTTGTATAAAGCACATACAATTAGCAAAACTATTCAATTAATGGCAAAAAATCAAGGATAGAGTGACCATTGGCACTCCCTTATTTTCGGCACTGCGAACTAGACGCGGTCAATGACGCGGCCGTAAGCTAGTCAATGATAACAAAAAGTTTGCACAAAAGGAATATCTTATACATACAAAACTTCATAAGAATCACAGCGGTCAAAGTTTTAATGAAATCTGGCACTAATTGAAGATTTGGCACAGATATGCTCACTTTAAAGTTAACGGATTTAATATGAAGCTAGTACCAAATATGCTGCCAGCGTATGAACTTAAGGCCTCGGGACTGACTAAACAGTAAATAATAAATCCAATCCAAAGAAATGAAATAAAGTCTTTAGCAAATCCGAGTAAAGTCAGCAAACGCAACACAAATACAACTTCACCAAGACAATGGGGACTGTCTTGCTGTATGTCAACTTCACCAAGACAATCCCCACATGCAGTAACACCGCCTCAAAACTATATTAAATGTGTAAGACAAACATAACTTATAATAAGACCATAACTAAATACATGCAATAAATGCGGTTTGCGGGTTACATCTGCATGTAACCCGCAAACCGCATTCACCTAACTTTGGTCTCAAATTATCACAATGTTACTAGGTACTAGGAAAAGTCCAAAACTTGTAAAGTTAAGTTTTCTAACTCGTTTGTGCCAATTGTGGAATGTGGTCGGACGTAGCGTTGTGTTGAAATACGATACAAACGTGAGCCAATAGAGTATTGAAGGATTCATTTAATAGTTTAGCTGAAGATTATTCGGAGATATTCATCGTATTTTTTCTCTTTTTTTCTATTCTCAATCATAGAGACAGCATAAGTATATTATACAATCAACTATATCAATATCAACCTATAACGTAACTGCTTTGACACAGATCTCCTCTCTGAAATACGCAAGACGGTTGTCTTATAGTTGTAAATTACGAGTATAATAAGACCGTAACTAAACACTGCAAATGTATCCTGCAAACCGCATTTACCTAACTTTAGTCTAAAATTGTCACAATGTTACTAGGTACTAGGAAAAGTCCAAAACTTGCGGTAAAGTTAGTCTTGCGGCCAATTGTAGAATGTGGCCGAGACATTACGTTGAGTTTAGAAACGATCCAAACGTAAAACTATTGGAGTATTGAAGGATTCATTTGAAATAGTTTAAGGTAGAGATTATTTTTGAAAACATTTTTGGCAATATATTTTTGTACCTGAATTCGTCCACTGCTGGACATAAGTCTCTCCTAATATACACCACTATGCCCAGTCCTTTTCACATCCAGTCTTTGCCGGCTGCCTTAAGCAGGTCGCAGGTCGTGACTCCATCTGGCCGGCGAGCGCCCATCACTGCGTTTGCCTAGACAGGGTCTTCACTTAACTTCACTCAAGAACGTGTCACCCCAACGGTTGTTGCTTCAGCTAACTTAACTAAATATTTGATCTGTATCCACAACCCTAGTCTTTTAAACACAACTAATTCATTACTTTGTAATAAAATGTTAGGTTGTGAATTAGCAATCTGTTTCAATCCGTCAAGCGATTGCCAACAATCCGCCTTCTCCTCGTTACGGTTATATTTACTGTCTTGTCGAGTAATTAATTTACTGCCTCTTACAGCTAATTACTTTTAGCTAATGTTTTAATCAGAATTTAATGTAGGTACATGAATGATATTATTCTCCTCAATAATACTTTTCCATTAGCATAACAATACAATAATCACGAAATCATAGAAACAAAATGGTTACTAATTATCGTTTTGTATAATTATCTTACTATAAGGTAATGGTGCAGGTTTTTCACACAAGCCAAAAGCGTTAGTTGCGATAGAAAATTAATGATATAACTTTTGAAAATCCAAAATGATAACAATTTATACACACCAGTAAGCCGCGTAAAATCCGAGCACGTATTTTTCGGCCCAACTTTCTGTAGCAAAATGTTTTTGTTAATATGCGGGTAACGACACAAGAATAATTATCTATAAACAGCGCATGAAAGTTCATTATCATTAATAATAACTGTAAATAGGCCGTGGGAACGACCGTAGTGAACGCCACCTGTCATGGTAATAGGAAACAACAGGAAAATGGACAAGAAAAATCTGAGCTGACATAATCCGTAATAGGAAAGAAAGAGAAGATTCGATTATCTACCTTCTGTGCGCACGTTAACTAAGGTCATAATCCCTTGCTAGAATATTTTGACAGCACGTTACTTTCAAGGAGATAGCTATAAGCACTGTATAGTTACTCCCAACATTAGTAGACCTAACGACTTTGGGTGCCATGTGTGACTCTAATCTTTAGTACAGCTGTAGCAAGAAATCTCCCAGCAATCCTTTTCGCATCTAAATCTTCCACTTCGCTCTCATATCCCAAAAATAACAGCTACGTATAAATTTTACACGAACGATATAATTCATAATTCCCACTGCGTAGAGCCCAATTGATATAGGATGATATTTACTCTACCGACAGCAGTTTGTGTTCCAAAAGTCAGGCTTTTATTTCCTATTGTCGAAACGCAGTCAGCATGCAAATTTTATTCCGGATTTTTTTTACGTTTTCGTGCATCTGTTTTGAAATAATTGTTAGCGAAAAATGTATGGTGGAAAGTTTTACTTGCAACTTGAATTTGTTAAGAAAATATTTGGGACGGTCGGTGGGTTTGTAAAGAATAAATAAGCCAGTGAAATGTTCGTGAATTTCGAGTTGTGCGCGACTGAATACTAGCGTTTCAAACCTGTGGGAATGCAGATTTTCGTAACGATGTTAACAATGTGCTGGTCAATGCTTCTGACCTCCTCGTTATTCATTTGTTTACTTCCGTTCCATTTTATGACACTGTAAAAAACTGTACCTACCGCAATATGGGGTGTAAACTTAGAGGTGAATCGAAACAAAACTTTGAACTCTCTCTTGTGATTTATCATTGAAATTATTTACCTTTAGTATGTTGGCAAGAGACCTTAGTCTCTAAATCTAATCTATCATTATCAATGCGAAAATGTGGATATTTGGACGGATGAATGTTTGTTATTCAATCACACCAGAACGGCTTCTGGCTCAGAGATATGTTACAATCTTGAACAACAGTTAGGAAACAGTTTATCTCGGTACCTATTACGTTCCCGTAGAATAACTTTTGGAATTCACGTGGGCAAAGCCGCGGTAACAGCTAGTATAATTTATACTATTAAGTAAATGGAATAAGTTCTCTTTATTAACATAACACATTAATTCAACCTAATAATATATTTTAAAATTTTCCCCCTATTTTGCCCGGTAGTGTGAAAAAACATCTCATTTATTAGTAAATGCGCTATTAATTTTACAAGCCTTCTCATTTCATGAATGAAAAGACATCCAGAATTCTCCGCTCCTCAAGTTTCAGTAACTTCATCATCCATTTCAATTAAAATTTACTCCTGCTTTACAAAAACTACCACGAGAAGGTGCAAGCAAAAGGGGTGTTGGAACTGAAAACTTTTTAAACCCTGTTTAAAATTTTAAACAACTTAAATATCAGCTTCATCTAGTTGGTGGGAGTTTGGTGTTGAGCTTCAAATTTCAAAATAATTTATTTTGAAACAAAATTGTAGTACAGGTAATTAATGCGAGGATTTTGTAATAGTCGGAGCTAAGAACTCTGCCATTTTAATAACAAAGAGTCGAAGGTCTTTAGTGAAGAATAAAGTTTTTTTTATTTGAAAGTAGCTTCCGCCTGCGACTCCGTCCGCGCGGATGTCGGTCTTCGCGTGGATGGTTTATTTCCCCATTTTGAGTAACTCTGACAATGACATCTTATAAATATTACGGCGCTGAATCTACTGCGGGTAATGCAACGTGTGTTCGCGGTTCTACAGAACAACGTCTATGAATAAAACTGAAAAATAAGTTTTTTTTTTCTACGTATTTTAGGATAGGATAAAAAGTATCCTATGTTATGCCCAGCATAATAAGGAATAATTATACCAAGTTTCATCGAAATCGAACCGTTAGTTTTCACGTGATGCCTGCACAAATAGACAGACAGACAAAAATTTTTTTAATCATATATTTGGGTTTGGTATCGATCCAGCAACACCCCCCGCTATTTATTTTTTCAATATTTTCAATGTACAGAATTGACCCTTCTACAGATTTATTATATATTTAGTATAGATAATAATGATATAAAATCAAATGTTCGTGTTTGACCATCCTCTCGCTTGATGCAAAGCAATAATATGAAGATTATTTCAATTGTAGTACAGGTAACCAATATTATAAAATCATGGCTCATGGCTGAATAATCATAGCCATAGGGATCAGGCTTCATGGTTAAGCGTTCGCTTACCGATGTCATCCGTTGATGGGTGACCAACCAACACATACCAAGTCTCCTCCATGCTTCAAAAAGCACATTAAGCCGTTGATTCCGACTTCGTTTCATAGATCATTGTGGTCATTTTGACAACAGATCAAGACTGACAACCAGTCCCACCGAGGGCTAAGCTCCGTTGAGCTTAGCTCATCATAACGACTGAATGTGATTTTACAATTATGTTTCTACACTTCTGTTGCTCCAGCTTTCGTGTTATTTTAAAGAAAGTTGAAAATATTTTACAATATATTCTGACACATTCTGTTCTGTGAGAAAAAGTATTTTTTTAAAAAGACGAACAATTTCATAAGAAATAAAACTGGCTGAATGCTCAGTGACGATATTTTTTTTTAACTTGGTAAAATCATCAAATGATTACTACCTAGGGCAGAGCGGGCGGGACTAAAATCCACGGTGACCTTCAATAGCCCTTTACGTACCAGGGTCACGGTAATTTCTAAGTCCCGCGACCCCGGCAGGCTTTGGCCCTCAACAGGCCATGTCACTATGCTGACACTCCTTGAGGCGCGCGTGGAACACAACGCGACGTCGACCCGGGCATGGTCCATGGTCGGACGGCGAGTCGCCCATTACTCGCGGCAGTCCAGAGACACTGATAAGAAAAAAGAACAAACATTCCAATACTTAATTAATGACGAGCTAAGTAAGACCGGCCATCCCTGATGCGGGTCGACAAGCCAATCTGCGCTGTGACCTAATTTCAACTTTAGGCTAAAATGATGACACAACTTCTGCCCTTAGGCTAATGTCACTGGGTGCACCTGAGGGACGCTGGAACGCGGCCTAATCTTAATGAGAAACGGGACTTTGTAGACATTAAAGTATTAAAAATTCTGTTAGTAAGCTTTTTTCAATTAACGACTAATTAGGAACATATTTTTTTTTCCGAAAAAGGAAGATATGTCAATAACTTTGGTAATCTTCTGCTCTTTATAATCTGGTTTTTAAATTTCTATGCTTTCTCTCTTTGCATTGATAATTCTATGATGCGTTTGACAATTTTATTAAGTGCAATGTCTATTTAGGTAGCCGATCATTTTCATTCCATATTTCTTACTTCATAAGTTCCGAAATACAATATTGAATTGGTCCAGTTCACTAATGAATACATTCTTACTTTTCATTAATTTTATGTTTTGAGGTAATAGACAGAAAGTTCAAAATCAGATTTTCGGTAAAATGAGTATCACACTAGAAAATGTTCCTTATCACCATTCTGATCACGCCCTGATAAGTTACCATTCAGCCGCTAAAGCGCTAAAAAGCGCGTACGTAACTTAAAAAAAAAAGCGGCTAACTCACGCTCTATTAGTTGTCAACTAGCCAGAGAGAGCGATGGTGCGAGTAATCCAATTTGAAAGTTGTGCCCACCGAACCAGGCTATGTCATAATTAACTACTGGCAGGGGACAAAGTCATGAATAACTAAACCTTCAGACGTGAAACAACTGGCCATGTCGCATGTGAGCTTTATAATCTGACGTGGAATGAAAGAAAAATATAGTTTAAATGAGCTTGTTTGCAGGTGATGGAAGAATAACAGGTCGGGTTATATTGGGGGCGACAAATGAGGAAAGTTTTTGGTTCAGGTTAAGGAAAATCTCCTGCCGGGGTCTCACTGTCCAAACGGTAACCGCGACTCTAGAACGTAAAGGCTCTTTTACTCAAAAAAAT
Source organism: Agrotis puta (assembly GCA_943136025.2). NCBI lineage: Eukaryota > Metazoa > Arthropoda > Insecta > Lepidoptera > Noctuidae > Agrotis > Agrotis puta. The sequence continues at coordinate 13,046,786 of OW964172.2, forward strand.
AAATATAACATTATTAAAAATGTTAGACCCGTATTTTTTTTTTGCGTAAACCATAATTGACGAAGATACAACGCTTCTAAAAATCACAAAACGTCACTCTGTCAGTACAATTTTACAAACGTTATGACGTCACAAACCGCCACTCTCGAATTTGAAAACGTTCTATCTTTGTCAATATTCATTCACGCCTAAATTGCTGACCCTTCTTTGATACATTTTGATAAATAGGTTAACCTGGAGACGGTTAGGGAATACTTCTTTTTGCATAAAATTTGAAGGAGGGAGAAAAATTGCTGGCAAAAGGTAGTGTGAGATATAAAGACTAGTAATTTGCTTTTCATAAATTGAAATCTAGTGGTGGCTTACGTGACTGCCATTGAGTACTAAAATCGATACTCAGATCGGGCAAAATAAGTTTTTCCGTCAACAGTAGTACCTACCGCTACAGGGTCGCGGGACTGTACGAATTACCGTGACCCCGGAACGTAAAGGACTATTGAAGGACACCGGGGATTTTAGTCAGTATGAGTCTGACAGTCCCTCCTGCTCTGCCCTGGGTAGGAGGACTAATTTGATGATTTTACCACGATAAAAAAAGCTACCGCTACAGAGTTTAGATTTCTGCCCAGTGTCCTTATCACGACTTTTCACGTTTTGTGACGTTAAATAAACGGGAACTTTGACTTGCTTTGATTGCAAAAATTAGTTCCTTGTTCGTACACTAGAGGCACTTTCACATTTTCCAAACAATAAACGCCGCACTACTTCAATTTCGCCGTACAGTAAAATACGAAAAACTTGTGCTACAATGTGCGACAATTGGCTCACGGAGTCTAAATTGTGGATATAATCTTCTATACCTGAACAAAAGATTACAGGATCTTATATTAATTATGGTTATTCACATTTTCATCTCAGGCACGAAGTTATCTTCCTACTGAAACATTAAAATAAATTGTAACTCTAGCGTACAAACAAACTCACTTAGGCATTACGCTAAAATATACTAAATTATTACTGACATACGTGCCACTTTCCAACGACCCATCTCAAACTAACAATAGCAACACATAGACAGCTTTATAATACCGCAACGTAATGAGCACTGTATACAAAGTGTTTGTTAAACTGTGAAAATATGTTTGAAAGTTGAGCTGTGTCATTTGCACTTCAATGAGCACATTCATACTAATGCCTGCATATTATCTAACTTATTAGTACTTAACACATTATTGTAATACGTATAGACGATTCTACCGGTGTGCGGCACAAATGTTCGCTCTGGTGCAACAAATTGTGCGCGAACATTTTTGGAATGTTCGCGCACACATCATGAACAGTACTCTTTGTACGTGCACATTGCTAGACTTATTTGAGTGAATGTTCGCACACCAGTTCCTGACCTGGAAATCGACCAGGGGCTGAATTATGACGTCTTAAAACCAGGTTTGTTCCAGTGAGTGAACGAGGCGGTGCTAGACGACTTGTATAGCTCTGTCTCTATCACTCACTGGAACAAGCCTGGTTTTAAGACATCATAATACGGCCGCAGGATCTCTTGATCTCTTGCTCTGAAGTCGCACTTTTTATCATTAGACCATAGAGTCAATAATTATTCACTATTGTTATAACTTACTAGTATTCTCGTTCAAATACTGATTCGGGCTATTTAGTTCTAGTTTCCGTCAAAGTTGAAACTATCAATGATAGATGCAATTCCTAAACGTAGATTTGTATTGCACAATGGAATGGTCCAAAATGACTATTAGCATAGACTGGAAGTAAGTGGCCTAATTTGAAGACAGCGAATATTCGGCATGAGAAAACGCCAAATACTCGTAGTCTGCGCGATTGATAAATTGAACCTGTAGAACGCACGGCATATCATATAAACTTTCAAGTCTTTATTCATGAAAATGACTGAACCGGTTTTAGTAAAACTATACGCACGTAAGCAGAACACACACGACAACTGGAAATCTCTGTTTCAATGGAAATTATAAAATCAGTTAAATTAAGTGATTTAACTGTAACACTATTTTTTATGTAACTGTAACCCCTAACATAGAAATACATAGAAGCCAGTAGTGTCGCAACGACGCGACACGACGTTTACGTTAGCGGCTGGTGTTTGCAGTCGGCAACAAACTCATACTTTTTGTCGTCGTTGTGCAACAAACTATTCGGCCTATCGGCTAATCAGTCCATCACTAGTATACATTATCTATGTAGGTTAAATTCCAAATGCGCAAAAATTCTGCTCTAATACTACGAAAGTTAGGGCGCTTCCACATTAGACGATAACGGTAACGACACGACATCGGAAGTTTCATTCATTTCTAGGGAAAATAAGTGAGAGAGGACGATATGTCTGTGTCGTGCGCCCATACTCTGTGTTACATAGTGTTATAATTTCATAGTAAGTTTACTGCATTCTAAAATTAATATGGAGTATGAAACAAAATGTTAGTAGGAATTGTCTCGCGACGAATAAAGGATATGAGCTCTGAAATGTTTACATTTTATTTTGTATTTCAATTTTGCTTTTGGGAATTGAAAACAAACATACATTGTATTGGTTGCCTATTATCTGTGGGAAGTCAAAAGAATACATTTTACGGGAAGAGTTTCGTCGGCATTGTATGAAATTCTGAGTAGGCTTTACTATAGTCACATTGTAGCAAATCCAGATTATACATACACGTTCTCTTGCCTGCGGTTTCTCTCGCGTTAGTTTAGAATTTGACAATCTATTCGCATCGTACAGACGTACATGTGGCGCCATCTATTATCGTATGAACGTTGCTATTTTTCTTGGGCACCTGGGTCTCGAATAATTAATAGTATACCCACTTTTGGTCAGTTATGTTTAAGACCAAGGAAATAGGAGCGAGCCTATTACCATTATCTGAGCTCAAACCAAAACTAAAAAAAAGATACAATAACGCTTTACCCGGCATAGAAATCGGACCCAGTACCTCATGTTCAATTGTTGATCTTGGGACCACGCGGTCGCGAGACCGTCTAAGCAGATTAATAGGAATTAAAGGAACAGAGTGACAATCTGATAGTCTCTTCACATGACTCATTTGAGGATCTACAACCAAAAAAAAAGAGAACCAGACCAACTGTGATAATCATAATCTATTTAAACCAGAGAGAGACGACAGAAATTGTGGCACACAAGACCACTGCAAAATCCTACAAATAGCGTCAAAACAGGTAACAACTTACAACCCCTTTTTAAAAACAAACACGAGAACCAATTTCAAAAGGGAACTTCATACATATTTTATGGTTTGGGACCTTACACCTTGAGTAGATCCTGATTGATACACTGATAGATGTGATTGATATTTATTGATTGAAGTATGATTGTATGATAGATGAGTGCACGCGGTATGAATGCTATTCGTGTACTAAATTCACCGGCCCAGCGCAAGTATAATGCTGACTTACTTATTGATACAAAACTGTGCTGTGCTTGCACTGCACACATATTTTTCCTTACAAATCTACTTTAATATCCTTTTGATACAGTAGCCTATTTAGCTGGCTTTCCTTGAAAATAATGTGAGCCTCTACAAGGAAGTAGTTACGTTTGTAGAAGAAAGTTCCATCGTTTGTTACACCTAGTTACTCGAGAGTCATCCTGGAACAATTTTTAGTTTCACAGTCAAGAAGGGAAAAGTTTTTATCTTTCCGCTGTATGGAAATGTCTGCTTTCCGTAATATTGCCGTCAGGTTTAGCAGCTTATTTGTTTTCTTTCATTTCTTTGTCAGCTTTTGTCGTTTGAAATGGTGTTTTGTCGGTATTTAGCTTTAGAAAACATTTACTTTACAGAGACGTTCAGATAAGTCTATAGTTTTTTGCTTGAGGGCTAAAAATCTAAATTGAAAGATTGAATTCATTCTTCACGATTTTTGTTGAAATTTTTTAGTAAATGTTTTAAAATTGCTACCTATTTAACACTAATTGCCAATTATTAAAAAAAAATGGGATTTTCGTAACTTTTAAGAGGAACAAGTTAGGGTACCTCAACTAACACCCACGTTTTCATTTGATCCTCAATTTTGTATATTTCGCATTCATGTCTTTCTCTGTCTTTTCAGTTTTCTTAATGCAACTGTTTGTATACAGCACCCTGTATTGTATGCCCTGTATTTGTAAGAATAAGTGGGCTTCATAAATTGATCTCCCCAGTAACGAACGTAGGTGCTTCCAAGGGAGGAAACCACATCGTGACGCGAACTGTCCGTTTCACATAAAATAAATATTATGTGAAAATGACAGTTAGCTCTAACTACATCATCTGTTAGAATTTACACCACTCTGCAAGTATACTCATTCTATTGGCAGGAATATTAGCGGCACCAATCTTCTGGGAACCAAAATTCACCTGTTCATCAATTACAATCACGTTGAATCCCGATCTATCGTTCGCTTAGCGATCATTATCGTTCAATCGCTGGCTCTATTCGTCCTGTGGAGTGGAAGCCCACATTCATCAGCGGACAGCAGATATTTACATAATGTTACTATTTACATTTACCTACCTACGTGTATGGTGGAACTCGTTGCTGGTTGCGCCGCACTAATCCTCGTTAACCAGTGGGGTTAGATTAAAGTTCACAATTTATGGTATATGTTGTCTGGTAGCAATTTAAAATGAGTCGTTTGCGTTAGCTAAAAATATTATTTAAGCAGACAGATATGGGTTTCAAGCTTAATTTTGTGTTGTTTTTGCAATCTCTCAATATATATATTCTTTATTGTGCACAAAATTTACAATAAAACTAAACTTAAAATTATATTAACAAAGGCGAGCTTATCTCTTTAAAGAGATCTCTTCCAGCCAACCTGTAAAACTGATTAATCAATAATAACAATTTAAATAAAGCACGGAAACCAACGTTTTTATTTTTTATTTTATGTAAAGTCAGCTTAAATCTTTAATTGACTCTTGCTTTAATTGACCTCTATCTCACCTCATGGACAGCGATAAAAGGTGGTCACCGTAAAGTAAAGCGTACTTTTGTGCCTCAAAATAACCCATTCATTCTTGACCTCAAGAAAGAACTCAGGACTGTAGTGGCTAACCAGCTCTAGGAAACTTACAAGTAACTAATAACCGTACATAAAAGTAACTGATGTATTAATTATGTTATCAATAAGTAGATGGATAGAGCGACGATACCCAATGTTTCAGCGATAGATCATTGTTACTATTACATTAAGTGTAACAAGATAACTTGCCATCAATCATTACTTTTCGTAACTGTAATAGACACAGAAATGATATAAGTTTTCCTCCTTTTCTTAGAAAGCATATGAGCATCCTTTTAAAACTTCCAATTTCTCAGAATCCATAAGAAAATTGCATCGCAGTATGTTAGAATACGTTCGGCGATTTAAAATAATGTTTGTTCACTATACGTATCGCGTATGCAGACGAGAACGGGAATCTCTTATAAATATTTGATACAGCTGAGCCAGATATTTGCCAAGCAACAGTAGCTTTAGGCAATATCGTAGAAATTTCAGAGCCCACCTTCGGGCTAATAGAATTTTCATTTCAACAGCAAATCGTTGAAGAGGGCACGGCCAGGCATAAATGGTAGACAAAAGGAACAATGTAGAAGAAAGGTAAGCCGATAAGATTGTTTCCTCACTTGTTTTACTCACGTCTACGTAAAAGGTAAGGTTTCTGAAAAACATAGGCACTGATGTAGTCAGTCTGTTTTACGATAAAATAGCGATAAAACGCTTCGTAAGGGTCAGTTTACACCGAGACGCGACGCGACACGACGAGACGATACCGAAAATATATATCTATCGTGTAATAAATAAAGTTAGATTTTGAGTCGCTATTAAAAGATATGCGCTGCGTTGCGCCACGTGTCAGCGGTGAAATGTGTATATTTTCGTGTATTCAATAAAGTTGGTTTTGAGTCGCTCGATTTAAATGAGCGCGCCGCGTCGCGTCTCGGTGTGAATTGACCCTTAAAGTTTCAAACTACGTTGATTAGTGAAGCCTTCATTAACATTCAATTCCAAGAGAAACTGATCGGCTTAAAAATATTCGTCCTAACTTTATTGCTCAGTTAATCCAGAGTTTGAGAACAGGAACAGAACACGGGGGTAATTATAAAATATTCAACCTCTCGCATGTATTTTTCAGCCGTTTGTATGTACGTTATTAATATTTAAACTTGTCACCAAGTTGTACAAACGGGGTACCCTTAATAATGAATTCTGGACATGTGTCCCATGCGAATGCTTTAGGGTGTAGCGCCCCTTTGTGGGACAAACATTACATTATGATGGAAACAACGAAATCAAGGACCTTGTTGTTGCATTGGTAATGTGTGTACTCTTACAATTTCAAGGAAATGTGTTCATCCTATATGAACAGGCTAAGGCGACCTCGTGTTTTCTATTCCTTCTACTATTTCTAGTGGAGAACAATTTTCATTATTCTGATTTCTTTTAAAATTCAGAAGTGTCTGTATACTTAATTGAGTTACTTAAATAGTTTGAATTTGATTATTCTATGGTTTGAATTTTAAAATATTCGGGTCTTGACTTTCAATTCACTGCTTCTTCAATTGAAACCGCTACTTACACTTACCACTCGCTTCTCTCGTAGACTTAAAGAATTAATATAATAAGGACACTAAAAATCTACTTTATTCACCTATAGTGAACATATTGAATTTGAACCACAATTTGTTGTTGATCAGTAGTGTTAATTTGACCATAATTCATTTAATTCTAAGTTCAAACTTTATTAGTTCAAAAAAGTTTTAATTTATTATAATAATCAATAAACATATAAGCTTTCAGCATTCTATCTTCATATAAACTAATGGCACCGATTTCATATTGCTTCATCCGCGTAATTTTCATAAAAAGGTACCTACAAAAGTTTTTGCTCCATATATTAATATCAATTTATGATTAATTTAACGTATTAATTATAATTAATGAAAAACACGTAATTCATTCATTATTTACAACATAAACCAGTAAATACACCTCAACGCAGAAACCCGATATTAACCACGGGAACAAAACAAAAGCAGATGAACAAGAATAAAATAATACATTAAAACCAAATGTAATAGAAAAAGGAAAAGCACCTACCCGTAATCACAACAAAATATAATTCCCTGAAGACTAACTCATTAAATTTTATGGCAAATGTAAATTATTTTGTATGTTCTACTGAAGATAATATCCAAAATATGCAAACATTTACCGACTCTGTTCATTTGAAGCCTGATACTCCACGTTGTTGTAAATAATTAATGTGCTTTTGCAAAGAGTGTAGGAGAACTTAGGGGTTTGGTGTCTAGCTAAAAATTTAAAAGGAAATACACTGGCGGTAGACCGAAGAGGCGTTCTCAGCGGTTATGGTATGTTTGCAGTTTAAAGCGTCAGTGTGGCGAAGTCAGCGGGCAGCGTGGCGGCAGAAACCGCTTATTATTGGCAATTCGGCTTCTTTAAACGCACCTCTGCTGTCCGCTGGCTTCGAGACCAAGGCCTAAAAGTGACCTGTGACAAAGAAGAGAGCGTAATAAGGTTTAATTAAGTTTCCAGGCCTCCTTTAGTCCAGAATATTCCTTACTCATATTCAGTTAAGCGAGATACACCTACTTCCTGAATTTAGATAGTAAGCTTTAGAAAACGAAAAAACATTGCATCGCTTTTTTATTGTCAACTATAAAGTAGGCGATTGCATTGTGCGATTTTGGCGAAGAGCCTAGTTCACCAATCACGTCGTAGTATATCCAAAAAGTCTCAATCTAGGTATCCATTTCCAATGCAGTATCATTGAAAGTAATCTGTATAAGTATTTCATTCTGACGCCGAATTTTATGTATAAATCAAAACGTTAAAAACACGACACTTGTGTCTTAGCTTTTGGGATAATAAAATGTAAAACACGGACAGTCAGTGTGGGGGTCAACATCGAGGGTCAGTCAGGGTGAGGATCAGCGCTAAGGAATAGAATAGAATAGACACACAACTCTTAAACGCCGTTCAGTCGGAAGCGCTGGTGGCCGATCATGACGTCTTAAAGTGAGAGTGATTCCACTGTGGGAAAGAAACAGAGCTATACAAGTCGTCTAGCGCCATTTCGTTCCCACACTGGAATTACTCTAACTTTGGTAGGCAACCAGACCACGTTTAGGTGTGTGAAATCGACTCTGGGAGGGAGAAAATCAAATCAAATCAAATCAAATCATTTATTTCAAGTAGGCCAATTACAGGCACTTTTAAATTGTCAAAAGACATAAAATAAAACTAGTATTAAAAATAGTTATGGTGCTACAGTCCCAGTCACAAGACATAAAAACTGTGAAAGTACCGTAGGTGCTCATTCCAAAGCGTAGATCTCTATGGAGAAGAATGAGCAAGAAACTCCATGGACACTCTTTTCCAATCGCCAAAATTTTTACAAAACCTTTGTTACATCATTCATCTTCAGATGGTACATTATGTGAGAACGATGTGGCAAGTTAATAGTGTCCATAGTAAATATAAAACAGACAATTCAAAAATAAAGTTATTTATAATTACAAATTAAAATTGACCATGGCAGCTTAGAGATGACCAGTCCCAACTGACAGCGCCCGTTCACGAACATGACACATATATCAGCACCATTCAGTTCAACCATTTTGGAGGGAACTAAATGATCCGACACACGCGCCACCATCAGCGAGACATTTGAGTGAGCATGACATACTCTCAACCGCCAGAGTCATTCAAGTCAATAAAAACGTAGGTATCTGGTCAATGATAGCTCTTAAGTACATAGTACTCACACAATGCTGGCTATGAAGCTATATAATACTAAACAGATTAACTCTATACAATGCAATGTCTTCATCCGCTTCAAAATATAAATAAAAGGATAACCTACAAACGAAACTAAAGTAGGACAATAATGTCCGTTAATCCATATAAATAAAACAAATACAAACACATAAAAAATAAAACTAAATGACTTAATAAAGTCAAAAAAATAAATAAATAAACAATTATATGAACTCATATAACTAGTCCGGAAGATAAAACTAATAAAACGAATCTATACAATGCAAAAATAGTTTAAGCTCCTACAATAATTTCAGATGCTAAAGATCCAGTTTCCCCTGTGTTTGTGGAGCAGGACCAGCACTAAGCCAAGCATTCTTATCAGTAATATAATCCCCCAACTTATAATATGCCTGCCTACATAGTGTGCGTTTAATGCAAGTTTTAAATTTCGTCTCACTCAGTTGGAGTATGTGAGGGGGTATTTTATTGTAACATTTTAAATACCTAAAATACCTATTTTGTATAATATTTGTTGGTTTAGGGTAATCAAATAATATCTGTATACTTATACCTTAAATATAATATTCCGTCAATTTAGTCTGTCCTATTTTCCTCCCTACAAGTGACACTCCAAGCAGATTTACTACAATGAGCGCTGATAACACTTGACAAGACGCTTGCCCATTGCCATCGTGGAATAAAGTGATAGCCCCTGTACACAATGGCCCACGTTGGCTACATGTCAACGTCATCTCCACAATATACTGAAAATATATCAACAAGAGTAGCACATCGGTTTGGTAAAATATTATCGGGTTAAAATAATTTTAACGATTTTTTTGAACAGGGTTATTTTAAAGGCAAGTTTAAAAGATCTCCAATTAACTTGCACTTTACCGGGGTAAAGGGTGATATATGTGTTATTCCAAACATATCTCTTTTTATCAAAATCTGTTCAGCCATTTTGACGTGATTGAGTTAAAAACACTAATACGTCCAAACTTTCGTAGTAAGATTTAGCTACAGCCATGAAAACGATATCGCATCGTAAAAATGAAAGCCTACTGCAGAAAATGGCTCCACTGAACTTTTGCTATTTCAAACTTGCATTACTACAGTCTTAACCAGAACTTAAACTGTGTTTAAACTTGGAATCCGTACGAGATTAACCTTAATTATGTTACTGCAATCGATTGAGACTGAGGTTACTCGTAGATAAACTTTACTTACACTGAGACGATATACAGAACGAATTTTATTTAAATGGGCGTGGATGGCTACATCCGAAACTATGAGGAATATCGAAAAACGTTTAAAGGAGTCTCAAGGCCGATTTTCACGAAAAACTAAAACTGCATCCTTGGATTTTAGAAAAATCAATAATCCTGGCCAGGAATCGAACCCGCTGATTTTGGAAAAAAAATCATACCATTCGATATTGTTGCTAATAAGTATCGAATTCTGCGAAGTAATCAAATTGGCAAACGTAAAGAAAAAATAATTAAAAAATAACAACGCCCAGTTAAAAAATTCATCCTGTATATCATCCTCCTACATTTATATTATGGTAGACTCATGTACAAGCAAACGTAATGTAATGCTGATACCTGAGTTGCAGGGATATTTTGTGTTAAGATACTTATAATGCTGGCTTCTCACGGCGAGTGTATGTATGTAGCAAGCATAATATTATTATTCCCATTTAAGCACTAAAAGAAAAGAGGTTAAAGAGATCTTAGTAGGCTGATACCTGAATAAAATACAGTCAAATTGTCGAACCGCAGTCATCATCATCAGACATCATCACATCAGCCGTAGAGCGTCCACAGTTGAAACATTGGCTTCCCCTATAGAATTCTAATGGGGTCTTCATCAGATGGTCTATCCACCTTTTAGGTGGACGTTCTAGCTGCGCTTGCCTTGCTTTGATCCATTTAAGTACGATACTTTTTTCCTACAGGCCCCGGACATTGGTTCTGCATGCACACTGCCACGCCGACAGTTTAACAATATTTAGGCAACCCTTGTAGACATATTGGTGGAACTAGCTGTACCCGCATCTAATTATATGCATAGATTAGACATTAGCCAAACTACCTAGGTACCTAAGCAAAATTAAATACGCAACCGTTTGTATGGCACATTACCACCAGGGAAAGTTATCTCTTGAGTTTTTTCTTTACCTTGTGTATTTTTTGCGATGTAAATAGTAGTGTCGATCAAGGCACAGGTATTCGTAACATAAAGGTCGTAGTATCGATATTTTTTTGATTCGATATCATATCCCTTCTGACGACGCCTTCGAACGCACGATTGATCGCAATTGCCGACGCTTTGTGAAGTTATTTGAAGAGCACATATTGGAAGATAAGCACACGCTTCATATTTTTCCTTGGTATCTATGTCTCAAAGAAACTTGGAGCTATCTTATTATATTATTGAAGGTAAGAACTTCAGCATGAATGTTTAACGGAGAGTAGACTTTATGAATTATAAAAACATGTTCTGTTGCGATTCTAGGACCAACTGATCTGTAAAAATGTTGCTTACTGACTGCTCGTTCAGCATTATATCTATTACTGTTATACTGCAAGTGCAACATACAGACACACATAAGCCTTTGTCAAACAGACAGGCGTGACGAATGCGAAGCGAGGCGTTTTTATTTGTAATGTATGGAATTGTTTGAATCCAGTCACATAAAAAAGCGGAAGCGATCCGATAGCGTGACAGAACTATCGGACTGACGTCTCGCTTCGGTTCGGTATCGCTTCGGACTCGCTTCGCTTTCGCCTGTCTGTTTGACAAAGGCAATAGAGCATAGGAGTTGGTAGACAATATAGAGGGCCATCTGCTTACAAACTCCTTTCACTTTATCCGCATTCAGACATCTGTATATTGCTAAAAAATCTGTCTATCTATTTGACCAGGGGCCCGAAGTTTAAGCACCTCGTTTCTCTTGCATGAGGTTGCGAGCTCAAAACCCAAGCAAGTGCCAATGTATCTTTTTCAATTCACATGTACTTTCTTTGTTTATCTTGGACATTTCTGACATCGGTTATGGATAAAATCGTAAGTTATTAGTCCAAAGCCAAGCCAAGACGGCTTCATTAACTTTTCTGACACCAGAAGATCAGAAAAGATTTTGATCCTCACATGAAAAAGAACCTTTTATGCCCCCGGGTCACACAAGCCCGCAAGCAAGTTGACAGACGACAATTTGTGTAAGCAAAGTATCATTTATTGATTCTGGCCATAGTCTGCGTATTTTCAAAAGGTGGCGTCAAAATATTGACATCACTAACCGTTTAGCTGAAAATAATGGTACCTAAAAAATACAAAAGCCCGTTACATCGGACGCCCGACGCTTCATATGTCCCTGCCTTTTATGGGAGGGCCAAATCAGGCCGTAACATTTTATACGCCATTCCTTTGACTGAATCCAGTTTCCCATACGATTTAATTTTTGATTAGATTGTTACATGTTCTAGCTCGTAGAATTGCCAAAGTTTAACTGGTATAAACGCTGAAAGTTCGCCCTCACTTCTCCAATTTTACTCATGTCTTGAAAACGAAGCTTACCTTAGCATTTCTTAGGAATTTAGGCTTTTTTCTACGGCGCCTCTGAATAGACAATTGATTTTTATTGTTATAACTTCGTTGGGAAGGCTGGGGGTGAAATTGGGGAGCAATGAACCGAAAAAAATAAGTGTTTGCTGTGTTAAAAGAGTATACTACATACCTGGCTAATCGCTTTCTGAAGATTGCGGTATTCTATCAGTCGTTTCTTTGTTATGCTCTTTTTAACAGCATTAGCTCTAGTTAGATTCATTTTTTGTATGGTTTTATAATAAAACTTTTTCTCAGCGCCTTGAAGTGTCACTACAAAGAACAGGATATTTGTCTTAACGGAACTCTGGGAGAGACATATTTATTACAAGGAGAAAAACCAAAACTAAATTCCGTAATAAATTCAACCGTAAATAATGTGCGGAAACGGCGATAAAAAGCGCTTTTGTCGCTTTAAGTATGAAATATACACATCAAATTAAATATACCGAAAGGTACTATGTACTTACTTGACAGTCAACGCCATGTACGTTTGCTGTCGTCGACATACATACTTTTTATCTATTCTTACGTTTTCAAGCTTTGATAAAGGTTGATTTCATTACTGTTGGCCTGGGCCCGACTTGATTATAAAAGGACTCGCGTTGGAAGGATATCTATGTACTGTCTAGTTCATCATTGATTATACGGGCTGATCTTTCGAATACTGTGTTAGTTGAGGGAAAGGACTTTGTACATTTTATGCTTCGTTTGATTTTGTAAGCTCATTGACTTAGTAAAGTCGACCTTGTAGCTTAACAAAAACTATGGTTGAAAGTAACTTAAAAATCTTGGTACAAATTTTAGTGTGTCGCCTTTTGAGCTTCATTTGAGCGTTTTAAAGTATTATTTTTAGCTTCAGCACCTCGACTTTATGCGATCACCACTTGTAACACGATCAGCCACAGTTTTTAACAAATCTAGATAGTCGACCAGTTTTGCGACCAAACTATCTCCTTGGTTGCAGTTTTTCCGGCCAAGCGACAAGTCAAAGTGCGCGAGGTCCCTAAAACTAACGAGCCATGTGTATTATATTTTGTCAAAATTCGAACAGCACAGTGTAAGTCTGCGGTTCCACTGAGGCGGAGTGGAAGGGTCGGAGCAGAGCTGAGCTGTGAAAAAAGGGGAAGGTGTTTCCACTGAAGCGGAGTGGGGTGGAGTGGAGCGGAGCGGGGTGGAGCGGAGCGGAGCTGGGTAGAGAGGAGCTGCTTTGTCTATTCTATTGCTAACTAAAAATGAAGGAATATGTGCGCATTGTGAGCCGCCCCACCCCTCTCCACTCCGCGTCGCTTGAAATCCACATCTCGTCGTCGAAAAGATGTGGATTTTAAGCCATGTGATTGGTGCATTTGTCTCCGCTCCACATCAGTGGAACCGCAGCCTTACCTACCCGATATATTAAACAATTACGGTCATCTCCGCCAATGCTGTTTCTTTTGAAGCGGAGTGGAGAAGAGATGTGGATTTCAAGCCATGTGATTGGTGAATCGCGGCACAGCTCGTCTCCGCTCCGCCTCAGTAGAACCGCAGCCTTAGTGTTAGCTAAGCTAAAACAATTACTTGTCACTAGTACCGCTGTTGCACGGGAACTAGAGTTGAGCTGACTATTACCTTTGCCGCCTACTCGGCCTGGCCATCATAAGTGGGTAGAGTTCAAGGACACCATTGGCAATGTCTGTGATGCTTCATGTAAAGGTGAGTCACTGGTCTTGAGTACATCATAAAATGCACAAGATCGTACATAGATCAGTCAAAAAATCTAAATATAATTTTCTGTTGAATATAAAACTACATAATATATTTCTCTTGATTTAATGTTAAATAAGTGATAACGAAAAAAGAGGCCTATTATCATTTTAAATCGATCGCATTATCTGATTAATATCGGAGCTTTTTGCTGACTAGTCTCCGGCTATTGATCAACTTCAAATTGTTATTATTTATTTTATTTAAAGAAAAGGTTGCCCTTACTAGCGGCTTCCTAATCAGCCAGATCCGGAACAACCACTTGTAGATCATACAAAATACTATACACTTTTCCGTGCAGCTAACCACCACCGACAAGCAGCACGGCAGTCGATCCCCGTAATTAATATTGCCGACAAGTCAGTACATCTCTAATAGGAACCTCTTACGTATCAGCTAAGGAACACACCGAATAATCCTGAGGGGATAATCAATAAACCAGATGCATAGTTAACGCATATGTGGGTATACAGTAGGAGGTTTATACTAGTACCCCGTTAAGGAAGCTCTGGGCTCTGTGTTTACTGCCTTGCTGGGTTAGATTAATAGCCATCGGCTTGGGTATTTCCTTCCCTCTCCGCTGAGACATCGGACAAATATTTATTGGAGAGAAGATGTGACAGCAACTAAATATGTTTACTGTGACATACATTTATGTCTGTTTAGCTTTTGCTGAATATTGATTGCGTGAAAGCTAAATCGCGAGATGTGTCGCAGAAAGCATGATAAGCCGTTGGTCCCGGCTGTCATTATTTAGTCGTTACAGGTAATCCGTGTAGCTCGAATGTCTTTTTTATTTTTTTACGTGGTAAAATCATCACATGAGTCCTCCCACACAGGGCAGAGCGGGAGGGACTGTCAGACTCGTACTGACTAAAATCCACGGTGTCCTTCAATAGCCCTTTACGTACCGGGGTCACGGTAATTCGTGAGTCCCGCGACCCAGGCAGGCTTTGGCCCTCTACAGGGGGCCCAGTCACTATGCTGACACTCCTTGAGGCGCGCATGGAAGACAACGCGTCGTCGACCCGGGTATGATCCATGGTCGGACAGCGAGTCGCCCATTACTCGCCGCCCGCATGCCCGAGCTCGAATGTCTTACCAAAAGATATTGACTGTGATACGGTACAATTTATCCAGTTACCGCGTTGTGGCAGTTAGATATTTCACTATGTAAAATACTGCTATTCAGCTACAACTGAAACTAAAAACCGACTCTAACATAATTAGTTTCATCATTCATCATCATCAGCCTGTATTCGTTCACTGCTGGACATAGGCCTATTCCAATGTACGCCACTGAGCCCTCTTGAGCTTCCCTCATTCAGTCTCTGCCGGCTGCTTTACAGATCGTCGCTCCACCAGGCCGCGCCATGATTAGTTTATTTAGAGAAAATTACTTCACTCAAAAATATTTATATGCCTTCAACACTAATGACTTTGTCAGTAGTACGGTAGTATAGTGATATAATTATGTTTGGCAATTATTATTACGCCAGTGGAATAATTAGGAGATTACCCAAAACTGTTAAATTTTACACTGACTATGGTATTAATAGTCATAGTATGAAAAATAAATTGAAGAAATATTTATAATCACTAGCTACTCCCCACGAGATCACCCGCTGCTTGACTCCTACTTATCGAAACGTGATAAAGCCTTCCTCAATATAGGTAAATGGACTATCTAAGACAATAACATGTTTTTCAATTTAAAGCATTAGTACCTGACATTAGCGCGTTCAACTAAACAAACTCAAAGCTTTATAATGTAAAGTATAGATTCCGGTTTGTAATCATTAGCCGAGCCGAGGTATTTTCTCGTTGATTTTTACAGTAATAGTCTTTAAATGTTCGTATAAACGTGCATTATCGCGATAATCAACGGCATTTCCCGTTAGTGTGGTCCTAGTACAGGGGTGGCCAACCGGTCGATCTTAGTCGATATTAGTCCAGTCGTATATAATTGTGTACCAAACTATGCCGTCTCATTTAAGATTTCAAGATGTATGTAATTGGTTCGAATAAGGTTTTGATAGTAAACAGTAGATCTTATGTCTAATCAAGTTGGCAACCCCTGCCCTAGTGTAACACACTCGGAGCATCGATTATCACAAACACTAATAAAACTCATTGGCACAAATAAACGCGACATTTCCACCTACAGAACGTACTGTCAAATTAAATATAGGTCAACAAAATTCTCGTTATTACAGATAAATAAACTGTCATAGCAATGTTTTCTAGTCCACTAGGTGCCTACCTTCCTGTGCGAGGAGATAACGAGCTTATACCTCCCCTACAGTCACATTTATTTTATTTCTGACATTCAGGAACTATGTGACCTTTTTTCTCTCGTTATAAAATTATACGGAATACGTAATTCAAAATGCGGATGAGGTGATTGTATAGTAAACCGGGTAATGGGGACTAAAACGGGCCCTTTAAGCAATTCTTTCAAATGTGATTCAATTCATGAATTTCTAGCAAAATCATAATTAATTATTTTAGTATTCCTAAAAAATTACACGCAGGAACTGATTATATTCAATTAATCTCAAATCTTAACATAGATTTGTAGGACGAAAAGAACACAGGCTGCTTAAAATTTCCATATTCTGATAAAGAAAGGAAATACTCATTATATATATATTAGTATCTCTTTTTACATTACCGCCGCTGTTGGCATTCAACATGGCCCTTGGCCTCGGCCATATTATTCGTCAACAGTGACCACACTCGTGTGTGGATAGGAGCAGTAAGTTTGAGTGCAAGAATGATGGGGCGTTTTGTCAACTAGGGCGTATTACCCAGATTCACACTACGAAAATCGACCTTATCTACTGCTAGTAAAGTAAAAGCGCTGTCAATATCGTGTGATTGACTGTGCCTATAAGTAACTAATGAGAAAAAAGGATTCTGCTCGAGCTTATTGGATCAGTCCGTGATAGAAAGGGACCTGGAAACTTTTTACTGTCTCTGTCTATAAAAGATCTCGTCAAAGAGTTCTTTCTGTATTTCGTTGTGGATTTCAAGATAGTTCTTAGAAATGAATTCTGTATTCTGTAGTTGTGTTTCGGAAATAGCGGAAGAATAGACACGCAATAAAATACATATAATACACGACGATTGACGACACGGTTAGCGCAGTGGCTAAGCGATTGGACTGCTGCGCTGCGTGTCGCGGGTTCGATGCGGGTGGATTTTTTTCCACCCGCCTTTTAGTCTGAGTCCGACAGTCTCTTCCGCTTGATTGACGATTACCACCCCAAATATAAAATACTATTATAAACTCCCATTTTAACCGTGGTAAAATCATGAAATGAGTCCTCCAACCCAGGGCAAGCCAGGAGGGACTGTCCGACTCGTACTAACTAAAATCCACGGTGTCCTTCAATAGCCCTTTACGTCTAAGGGTCACGGTGACCTGAAAAAACAGTCCCGCGACCCCGGCAGTTGTAAACCCATTGACAGTAGTTTTTTAAAAGGGCTTAGAAAAATTTACATGTTGCCAGAAATCATTACTAAACTACAGCAATGCAGCCTACATTTGATTTTATATACCTATTATCTGAATAATCTTATACATTGTAACCACAATACTATAATTTGATTTTTAGTGAGCTTTTTTTTTTATCATGGTAAAATCATCATATGAGTCCTTCCACCCAGGGCAGGGCGGGAGGGACTGTCAGACTTGTACTGACTAAAATCCACGGTGTCCTTCAATAGCCCTTTACGTACTAGGGTCACGGTAATCCCTTGGTCCCGCGACCCCAGCAGGCTTTGGCCCTCTACAGGCCCCGTCACTATGCTGACACTCTTTGAGGCGCGCGTGGAACACAACGCGCCGTCGACCCGGGCATGGTCCATGGTCGGACAGTGAGTCGCCCATTACTCGCTGCCCGCATGCCCGCGCCTACGGTGGCCGGAGATCGTCCTGCGACGTCTGACGCCGTGGGCGTCTACCACTGCGGCTGGGGTGGAGGGAGGACGCTGTCCTCTCCCTCAGGCGGCCCGCCTCCTCCTTCACGAGTATGACTGCTTCGCAGAAGGAGGCGACCGCTTCCCACTCCGTCTCGCCCCGCAGCATGGCCTCGACCAATGCCGGGCGCGAGAGGTCTCCGCCTATCGCCGTCGTGAGGACACGGCGGTGCTACTAAAAACATTCTGCCTGGTGATAAATGTCGTAGCAAAAATTTACTTTGAAATCGATGTTCAAAGCCCTCCATATTTTACATTTTATAATTCTCATCCCGTCACTAACCCATCAGTTGCCATTAACGATAATTAATTACACAAAATAGAACGTTATTAACAAAATATTCCAGGCATTCATTATTAAAATTATAATCACAACAATTATTCAAAAACAGAAATGCCTGCGTGTCAAATAGTAAAATATTGAACAAGCAACTCGTATATAATGTTTGCGTAAACATTGCAATAGAACTCATATTTGCGTAACTTTCCGGATCATAAACTAAATACTACCATTAATCACTCTTTTTTCGGTAAAAGCGAGGAACGATATACAGATCTTGATATTTACTGTTTCACGGCCAGATCAGTAAGGGAATAATATATTGGGACACAAATCAATAGGAATAACTCCAGGAAAAACGATGTTCCAACACACTTCAGCACGCGCGATTGTTAGAATTATTTAAATCTATGAAACCTTTGAGGACCCTTGTAGGCATCCCTGAAAAAGTTAACCATTTTCTGCCTTGAAGTTATGAGAGTTTTAAAAGCGGATAATGAGCAGCGCTCTCGTATTTTCAAATTGATTGAAATAATACAGCCGCGTCATTATCATTAATTGAATTTTTTGGTTTACATTTTCATAATGAAGTTAAAAAAAAACCCATTAGAATGAATCATCGGGATTTTTTAAGCTCTTCTAAACCAGGTCGCGTTCTACACGTATGCCAAATATCGAAATCATTCAAATGTTCAAAAATTTGAAATCATTCAAATGTTTGAAACAACTCATCGCTTTACAATTTCACTCCCTTCATTTCATCTGACAAGACATAACCTTATGTCAATCGTCCTTCACAGTTTATATTAGACTCAACTCGACCTCAAGTTCATTACTTGAGGTCGAGTTGAGTCTAATATAAACTTCCATCAAACTATTTCAACTTCCCAACACTACATCTGGAAATCAATTAACATGCTAGCTCTTGAACTTCCAGCATATGGATCTGGTGTACCAATTTACCAACGAC
Source organism: Agrotis puta (assembly GCA_943136025.2). NCBI lineage: Eukaryota > Metazoa > Arthropoda > Insecta > Lepidoptera > Noctuidae > Agrotis > Agrotis puta. Next base: position 13,066,205 of record OW964172.2, read on the forward strand.
CGTCACGCCTTGCAGGCACCAGGTCAACCATGTAGATTGGTTTCAAATTGGATCGAAGGTACTTCTGACCTTTCTGAATACCATTTAACAAAGTTCTGAAAATTAGTCTTCTGCTAAAAGTTTTTTTTTCAATTGTGACGGATGAACCACACCTTGAAAGTTACATGCTTTACATATTCCATGAGTCCGATGAGAATTGCCTTTAGCAAATTTTCTGTGACCTTAGCAAGGTAACTATCCCCATAGTTACCTCAAAACCGATACCAGTTGTGTCCGATTTGTTGTTATTATTACTTATTAAAGTCTGAAGTCAAGATTTATGGATTTATCTTCAAAAATAATGGTACAAACATGTTATTATTTCAAAATTTCAATTTTCTTACCCTAAATAGAAGCGATGAATTCACAATCTTCCTTTTTGTAATAAATTACATTCTTCTAAACTCAGCGGTTTAGGTTTCGCAAAGTCAATGAAGAATTTTAGCTAGATTTGTGACTTAAAGAATCCTAGGACGATTTAATCGATCAGCATAGACTATTCAGTAGAACCTAATATCTAATTAACTTAATGATCTACTTGAATAAACATTATGTAGATTGCTGATTGTGCCAGCGTATCTGATTAACTCATTGGTTCATTGGCTTCGAATACTAGGTCATGTCGAACTTCTAAGAGATCCTAATTAATTAATACATTTGTTCAGATATCTATAATAAATACTGCTACATAATATTTCGCGTCTCGCCAGAATATTGGTTGTGTTTATCTCTATGTTAGTACAAATTCTCTTGTACATTCATTTAATCCTCGTGTTTACCTCTAGAATTACAGCAACATAATTAATGAACATAATGAATACTTGGATGATTCATTAATATTTTTCTTCATTTCCAACGTTTCAAGCGCTTTTAAGTTAGTCCTTCACAACCCCGACCGCTTTAAAGTGCTGGAAATACTGGCAAGTATAAATGCGAGAAGAGTGGGACTTAAAAAAAATACCGCTGAAAACACTAAAAGTTATTTAATTCATGATATGAATACAAGGACGTTTTGGAGACCAGCTGTTAGTGCACTTGTTTAAAAGGATTATGGTAGTCCATTCTCGTTCGATGTTTCCATATTGGAGCCATAAAATATTAACGACTTTTCGCACCAATGGGTACCTAGTTCAGTAAAAGCCGTGTTTCCGTACACCGAGTAGCTTGCGGCCAATTGTTGTAGCTACCTATTTATAAAGCTGCCTGCCTGAGCTTGCGATAAGAGATTGAATTTAAGTTTCAATTTCGCTGAATTTTCTGTATAGAGGCAATAGTATAAAGAACATTGGTGGAAGGAGTAACAATAAAAATACGCTGGCTATTCTTTTGCTCACCACGAATTGAATTGGAACGACATAGTTAAGGTGCACCTCTGGTGAAAACTGCAGTTGAAATGCTTTCATTGAAACGAAACATACAGGCATTGAAACACGTACGTATTCCGAGGTTCACCGCAGCAAATGTAACGCATGGTAGATGACTTTGTTTCTTAAAGCGGGGTCGTGTACCCCAGATGGGTCCTTGACATGTTTGCCTGGGTCATACACAGATATTAAGTTCACTCTTTGAAATTAATAAAAATGAAGATAATTAAACAGCAATTTCCTTTAAGGGTGCTGTGGCAGCATAGTCGATTTTTAAATTAATTCTATTGACTATGACTTGTACGAATGTAAGCTTTTGCTTCGAAAAACCTCTTCCATTCCCTTCAGCGAAAATTATACCTTACCCTCTCTTCGTCAAAAGAGCTGTCTTTTTTGAAAACACCAGCAACTGTACTAAAGTTTGAAAGTGGTTTCAGGTGTTTGCGTAACAAAATTTTCAAAAACCCTGCTATATGACTAACTCGAACACGTTTCCAAGAACCAAATTCAATAGGATAGCTGTCTCTTCTATTTCGTGCCTACAATTACGGTAGCTGTACAGCACATGTTCCTTTTAGAGAGTATATGTAAGTTCACAATAGATCCCTCCCTTCGTAACGTGTTCTATAGAGCAGTTACCGAGCAATGTTGGATCCCCGTATCTATTCCTATCAAGATCACTATGTGTCGTGTTATGAAAAGCAATCTTTACGAATAGAATGTTGTTGAGTTATATAAGATAAGAGTATTTGATAGATACATTTTTATCATAATAAATGTGTCCATCCATATGTCCAAGTGATTTGAAGATCATACTCCGAAAAGATTGATAAAATCTCGGTGAATCTTGTACATTTTTGTAAGAAAAATATTCTGAAGTTTATTTCAAGGAAAGCGAGATCTTACCTTTGTAAAACTACAGAAATGTTTCTTTGAGACCAAAAAATTAAATTAAATAAATGTCCAGCAGTAATGAAATGACATCATTTACCAGCACAATAACCCGCGATTTTTTTATCAGGCTAGTTAGGGTTGCTACTCACATAAGCGGGTCGCCGATTGTCGGTTCGGCGCTATTTGTCGAACAAAAAAAACGATCCGAAGTAATTAACCAAAAAAAGTCTGGACTTTAAAAAAGACTGTGTCCTTTTAGTTTCGGCTCTGTCTTTTTAGATTAGTCAGGTCCGAACACTGAACTCATCTAGTTAGTAAAAATACGTGTACAAATGTTTTAAAAACCTACTTCCATACATAAATATCATTACATTCAGGTCGACACATCATTGGATTCGGCAGTAATTTCGTGGAATGAAAAAGTCGCCGGCATAAGTCAGCAGCTACTAAACCGAATGAGCGGCAGCTGAGTACTTTATGACACCCGAACATTCACCTGCATAGATTCGGTTGTAGCGCTCAGCTACGCCAGTTAATGACGAACCTTTTATGTGTGTAGCAACCCTTGCTTTTCATTTCGTAGAACAAAGAAGTTTAACTGGTACTGATACCTATAGATTCCTAACAAAAGGTATTCCAAAAGCCAGTTATATCGAGTTTGTAAAGCCCCTCTTTGCTATTTCATTTTCATTTTAATCTGCAAACGGATAAACAAGTTGAATAATATTGTTCTCTTTCCAAAGCTTATCATTCTCTGCAGGTATTTAAAGTTGGACTTTGTAAACTTGTGCTCAAATAGTGCGAAATTGTGATTGTGAAAATATGTTTTGGGCTAAGTTTCAGGGTGACATTTATCAGTTCTAAGGACTAGAGTATTAATGATTTAGGCCAAACATTATTTTGTTGGTCTATTTCTGTTTTCACTATATACTTATGCTCGCAGCTTCACTTGCTTGAAGTGTGGTAACAGTCCCACGGCATCGTAGCTACCGGGCTTAAAAATATAATTTGTTTTAATTCAAGTTGTCTATACATGTTTCATCATGAAAATGTTCAGTAGTTTTGTGTGAAAGAGTAACAAACACCCATCCATCTATCCTCACCAACTTTCGCATTTATAAGATAAAAAGAAGATTGTCGGTTAATCGTTTACAATGTGAGGTTCTTTCATTACATAAAACATATATGTATATTTATTTGAATAATATCTTTTAAAGTACGGCTTTTACATTCACTGTAAAAAGTAGGTTTCTCATAATAATAGTAGTATTACGTAGGTCTACATTTTTTCCAGATAAATTAACAGTAGAATAATGTTTTTTTTCCAGATACAATAGGTGACGGTTAAGATGCTTCAATACATACACATATCCTGTATTTGCTAAGGTGACATAGGTGACCTAGGTTTTGAATGTAAACGGGACTGTCGGGTCGCGTTACTGTCAGGTCGCGGGTCTGTCGGGTCGCGGGACTGTCGGGTCGCGGGACTGTCGGGTCGCGGGACTGTCGGGTCGCGGGACTGTCGGGTCGCGGGACTGTCGGGTCGCGGGACTGTCGGGTCGCGGGACTGTCGGGTCGCGGGACTGTCGGGTCGCGGGACTGTCGGGTCGCGGGACTGTCGATGGCGGGTCGCAGGACTGTCTAACAAGATTACCCTGAAACGCACATAGCAACCGCAGAGACAAGTTGGTTTTTAGTCAGTCAATTCTGATAACCCCTTTCGCTCTACGCAGAGCGGGAGGCTGAAATGATCCAGCTTTAAAAAAGTACCTATTTTTACATTGTATCTACAATTACAATCAAGAAATAAAAAACCAATTGCGCCCCGAAGCGTTACTTATATAAAATTATGATGTTGAGCTAAAAGCGTTATTGTATTAAAACTTTGGTCCGCCAATCTCTAACTTTATATCCAAAATCCAATTTCTAAGCTTCCCTTATTCCATACGGTGTTACGCGACTCATATTTTTCACTTTTAATACAATATTCGAAACATCGAAGGAGCATTAAGTATTTTTTGCGGGTTTTTGTAGATTATTGCGTTATTATCGCACTTTGTTAGGCTGTTTTTGTATACAATGAATTTGCTCTTGGCCTTAATCTATCCTAGAAGCAAAAATGAGAACTAAGATGAAGTGACCTCTCTAATAAAAAGTGAGATTTTTAATAAATAAAAATTGAACATATTGTCAAGTAAATTGTAAAGATCGAAAAACGATTTGAAATAATCGGCTCGATAAAAAAAAATGCCGAACATGGCACTAAATCACAATTTTAAACGCGTACTGTTAAGAAATTTCATCATGGATTTACATGCAAATAATATCAATAGATAGAGCTTTTTATCTTAAAGTAAATGGTTAAAAACATATTTTATAATAATTTATTTTTTTGTTTTACTACAAGAAGCGAAAACATTCAAAATGCAGGTTATTTGGCTCGGATTTTGGCGGGGATGAGGTCCACACATTTACACACTCTACTGCAACCTTGCCTTAAGCGGACTTACGGACGGAACACAGTAAAAACAGCCCTAGCCAAGTCGCAAACGATAATCGTAAACGCTCGGTACTCCCCAATAGATTTTCATTTTTGTACGCCAGAGCCTAAAGTTGAAAATCTATTATAGATTCCTAAGCGTTAGCAACTTCGCGGACATGCGGGCGGCGAGTAATGGGCAACTCGCTGTCCGACCATGGACCATGCCCGGATCGACGGCGCGTTATGTTCCACGCGCGCCTCGAAGACTGTCAGCAAAGTGACGGGGCCCCCCTCTAGAGGACCAAAGCCTATTACCGTGACCAAAGCAAATTACCGTGACCCAGGAACGTAAAGGGCTATTGAAGGACACCGTGGATTTTAGTCAGCACGAGTCTCACAGTCCCTCCCGCTCTGCCCTGGGTGGGAGGACTCATTTGATGATTTTACCACGATAAAAAAAAAAAAGCGTTAGCAACTTGAAAGAATAAAAACGCTTTGCAATCTTCACTAGATCTTCAACTTTTTGCCCAAGCACATAAAATTGAAAATCTATTAAAGCCTACTAAGCGTTTGCGTTTATTGTTTGATACATGGCTACAGGCCCTGGTCGCTAGCCAGGCTGCCCTGCTGAGGCCTCCCACCGCTGCCAGTCGTTGGTCAGCCGCACAAGTAACAACACAATCAACACTACCATTTTAATAAACATTAATCGCCCAATAATCTGAAGAAAAAAGCCTCAACATACGGTAACATAAAAACTAACATGCCAATAAAAAATAACAAGAAAGTTTTACTTATTCTCGTCTAGTGCCTACCTATTTATAACGGGTTTATCGTAGAGAATTTTTATAGCTCAATTAGGGACATTGCCAAACATGTTTGTAAATCATTTGACTGTACATTCTGTTAGCAAAGATATGAACCGTGTGCACATAGAAATTAGAGTCCGAGGTAAATGTTTGCATGTGAAAAATCTTGGTTTTAATCTTAGCCAGAGGCTAAGCGTTACCTACCACCTTTCATCTTCAGCGAATAACTCCAAAACCTGACGCTTTTAGTAAGACTGGTTATCAGATGCTAATATTATAAAGGCAAAAGTTTGGGAACAGTGGTGGCCCAGTGGTATCGGCTCCGACTTACGTGGGTTCGAACCCAGCCGCATTACTTTGTGTAATTTATTTCAACACCATAACACTGCTTCTAAAACGGTGAAGAAAATCATTGTGAGGATACCTAGAACCAAAAATTCGAAGATATGTGACATCTACCAACCTGCACTGGGCCCGCGTGGTGGATTACGGCCCATCACAGAAAGGAGGTCTGTATCCATTGCAGCAGTGGGAAAATTTATAGGCTGATGATGAAAAGTTTAGATGGATAAATGGATGGATTTGTTACTCAATCATACCAGAACACGGCTGCATGAATCTGGATGCAATTTGTGGCACAGAAATAAATTATATACCAAAATGTCACATAATAATTTGCTACTTTTTATCACGGAAGAAACGTACGCTTTCCGTTAGTCAATTAGCAACTAATTCGCGGGCGTCGCCACAGGTAAAAGCTAGTTACACTATAAGGGGCGTCAGAGAACCTGCTCAGTAGAAAAGTGTTAAATAATTTGAGCTGCATCCGTTCAAACGATATGCTAAAACCAAACAATTTACGAGTAATTTCCCCGCAATAAGCTACATTTTAGCTTGCAGCCTTATGCGATTGAGAGATAATAGGCAACAGCGTGCACTTGACTGCTAATAGCATCATACTGCCATCAGCACCCCGGATGCCAAATGCTGCAATATGCACCAGCTAATGTGTTGGGTTATGTAGCATGTATGGTGTGTACAGTAGAATAATGTTTTTGGTGTTCCGGCAAAACGTGCTTACTAAGCGAAGTTCCATTATAAAACGTTGATTCCCGATGATTCCCGAATCATGTCACTGTCTACCAGTAGGGGCTGGTGGACATGATTAAAGAAAAGTATTCTTACTATCCACCATAGAGGGACAAGCAGATGGTAGACATTGAAAATCATCGCATTATACGACCAATATATCAAAAGCGACAGAATCGATATCAATATCGAAAGCTTTTGAATCTGAGGCCGTAGCAGAAGATTTCCGTAATAAACCAACACCACGTTTGTTGTACGGAAAATGAAAAAGTGCCTCAAGGGTACGAACGAGGAACAGTTTTTTTTTCATCAAAAAACATATTAAAATATGTAAGTGTTGTAAACCTGTAACGATTAGGTCGCGGGACTTAGGAGTCAGTACGAGTCTGACAGTCCCTCTCGCTCTGCCTCGGGTGGGAGGACTCACTTGATTATATAACCACAAAAAAAGGTGTAACGAGTATAAAATTAGGTATATGAAGTTTAAACAAATAACGGATAAATTGGCTTATGTTTAAGCATACTTGTACGCGTCTGTTGAGCTATAAATACAAAGCAGCATAATTAAAGTAGGTACACCATCCAATCCGTTTGTTTGACTGTAAAAGGCCCCTTTGTAGCTACCATACATACATATAACATTACAAACAGTTCCATAAGTTTCTTCATTTGTGCACACAAATGAGCCAGGATTGGCAAAGTTTCAAAGCTATTGTTTTTTGTCTTTTCCAGTTTCCGCCGCTACTTTCTGTTACGTTTTTGTTTAGAATCACATCAATGCATTTTAATTTTAAAACATAATTTAATCGACAATTAATGTAAAAGTTTGGATGTTAGTTACTCATTCACGTCAGAACACCTGAACGGGTCTTGATGAAATTTGGCTCAAAGGTTATAAACTAAATAACACACAGGATACCCTTTCTTCCAGTGTAACACCCTCTGCTCGGCCCCTATTGGTCTTAGCATAATGTTATATCTATCTATATATATAAAAGGAGAACTGACTGACTGACATATCAACGTACAGCCGAAACTACTGGGGCTAGGAATGTGAAATTTTGCACACGGCTTCCTATTATAATGTAGGGGAGCACTAGGGGTTTTTGGAAATTTAACCTTTAAGGGGGTGAAAAGGGAGAATTAGGAAAGTACGTAACCCACGCGGACGAAGTCGCGGGCAAAGTGCTAGTACCCTATATCAGGGGTGGCCAACCGGTCGATCGCGATCGACCGGTCGATCGAGACTATCACTCCAGTCGATCGTGGCAAAGCAAAAAATATAAATAAGTAGATCAGACTGCGCAACGTAATTACCAACTACTGCAGCATCATCTTGTATCACTTTTCAATCGCTGTTCCGTCACGGTTGGTAGATCGCACAGGGTTTCGTTGGTAAACAGTAGATCTTATGTCTAATCAAGTTGGCCACCCCTGCCCTATATACTTCTTAGATAAAGAGACTATCGAACTCAAAAATATTAGCGCGTTCAACCCACCAAACAAATAAATAAACTCTTCAGATTTTTTTATATTGCGTTTGATCGTGGTACAATTTTATTTCGTTACTCGCAAATTGTACCACGATGCTTCACCCGAGTAAAGCCGCTAGCAACAGCTAGTACACCATTAATAACATGCAGGAAAAATAACGATACCTAATCCCTTAGCTCTGAAACCATACATCAAAGCAAGACCTAAAATATTCGCCAAATCATTCTTTCAGTTCCGATAAACTTTCAATAAAAGAAATACGCCTGATTTCACCTTGTAAGAACATCTTTCATTTGAGTAATTTCAGTCTCTTTTACCGTTCCCTCCATTTAATTCACGAGTACTTATCGGATATACTTCACAATTCTTATCTCCGGGATTTTTTCATCGTATTTCCGACTCGATGTAGCTGGGCATTTCTCATTAACTTTTCTAAATAATTAAACTTAAAACTGTTTCACGGATTCATTTCTACTTGGAACTTTGTAGTTGTTTTTATTTTTGTCGGATGAAAGAGAATGTAAGAACTAATGACTAGTGCAAAGATAGTGGAACAGTGTCTTGAAAGGTCTACGATTTCTCGAAACAACGTAACGTGGAGCATACGGTAGAGGTCTACCCCGCTTGGCCAAAGAACCACTGCTCATAGAGGCTGTCTTAAAAATGCACCGCGTAAATGGAACATGAAGGGCATGTGAAGTAACAGGTGACCTACCATGACGTCTTAAGCCTTTGTCAAACAGACAGGCGTTGCGAATGCGAAGCGTGACGTTTTTATTTGTAATGCATGGAATTATTTGAATCCAGTCACATAGAAAAGCGAAAGCGATCCGATAGCGTGACAGAACTATCGGACTGATGTCTCGCTTCGGTACGGTATCGCTTCGGAAACGCTTCGTTTTCGCCTGTCTGTTTAACAATGGCATAAAAGCGGTAGTTATTCCACTGTGGGAACGAGGTGGCGCTAGACGACTTGTATAGCTCTGTCTTTTTCACGCACTAGAATTTGTTCTGCTTAAGACGTCATAGTAACCCTGCAGGGTGGTTCTTAGTAAGAAAATCATCAAATGAGTGTTCCCACCATGGGTGGAGCTTTAGTCAGACTCTTACTGACTAAAAGTTCACGCCGTTCCTTTTTTTTTAAATTTTTATATGACCTTCACGAATTTGTCCTGTATCGTGGGTATGTTTATAAATATGTAAACTATACATACACAAACACCCAGACCCAGAACAACTAGTTGTTCCGTTCTGAGATCGAACCCGCGAGACGCAGCGCAGCAGTCGATGGCTCAGCAACTGCGCCAGCCGTGCAGGCCCTCTGATTGCCCTTAATGTTCCAGGGCTACTTTATCCTGCTTAGCTTAGAAAACAAACCTCATCCGTTTTCCCGAAATCCCAATCAGCTATTAGGTAATTTAATTAAAAGTTAAACCAGATTAGTTAGCGATCTTAATTGTCTAAAGACTAAACGTATCGCAGTCCGGCGATTTTACGTGAAATGGACCGGCAATGGGCACAAATCGATATTGGAACTAAGTACACCATTAGGTAATAGAATTATATTGGTACCGTACGCTAGCTTAATATGCGAATTTGTACTCAGATTACCATGAGCTTTTTAAAATTACTTTACTAGCTTTAACTTGCCTGCCAGGGTCGCGGGTCATTCTCGTAAGGTAACCGTGACCCTGGAACGTAAAGGGCTATTAAAGGACACACACATAGTAACATTGCCCGACCGTGCTATTAATTTTTCCGACTTCTAGACAAAAAGGTGATAGGTAGCTCAGCTAATATGCGTGATATAAATATATGAGGGACAATGCAATTACATATACCGAAGTTATCGTCATAAGCGGTTCAGTAGTTTCAAAGATTACGTTCTACATACAAACAAATTGTAACCCTTTATATTTCTAAGAATATTTATACATCCTTATTTAATAGATTTATATCGGAACGATAACCTTAGAAGCGAAGTTGCACACGGGTTAAAAGCTTTTGAATCAAAAAGCAATCATTATTCCATATTTAATCATTACATGGAAATGGAACGCCCTATGATATTTCCATCTCTTTCAGTTGACTAGTAGAGAAAGAATGTCTAATCCCGCCTTTGAAAACGAAAAGAAAACATAAATACTTAATGCAATACATCGTGTTCGTGACTGATTGCCAAGAAAAGGAACTACAACGTTACAGAATAATTTAAGTTTAGACAAAATCTACCCAGCATCAGTCATAAGCGAGACCAAAAAAGCTACTTTATCAATGTTGCTAATAGAATTGCGATAAAATTCGTAATATGCTATACTACTGCTAAAGCAATATAGTAGATACTGATAAAAATAATTTCATCGCTATTCTATTGGCAACATTGCTAAAGAGGCGTTTCTTGATCCCCAGGATATTTTAAACTTTCCTCTAGCTAACTAAGTAACGAAATCACTCCCAAAGAAGCGAGATAGATAGCATAGATATGTTACACATCAGTAAAAGAACTGTTTTCCTGACACTCATTGACTATCTACTAACATCTAGAAAACTTTTTTTCGAGATTATGGCACTACTGATCCCTTATTCAGTTGCATTCGCGTTTCGCTGAGCAATTTTACAATTCTGCCTCCATCAGCCGCGTACGGCGTAATTAGAATGAGAAAAGCCGTCATAGTGTGTTATCTTCGCTGAAACGCTTCTATGTACCGAGTACGGTGTGGCTAATCCTTCAATAGGCAACCTATCTTAGAGGATAAGTCCGGGTAGGGTCGGATTTTGACCTCACTAAACTCATCCTGTTCGATAGGTAGGTTCTTAAAAATCACCAACAAATCTTCAATCATCTTTCTGACTTGTAAAAAAAGCCCTTGTGTAGGCTGAACAAAGAAGCAATTTGAATACATTTTCTTTTAAAGAGTTGGCGGCCCAATATTACCAACAAGTTTTAAGGAAATATGAAAAAGGTCGTCGCCTTCTGTTGCTATTCTTGGGTGCTGTCCAAATAGATAAAGTTTTCTCCATGACATAGGGCAATTATGATCGTGATAATGCTTTTCAACTGAAATAAAGACCCTTGAAACTGAGCAATTCATTTTTAGAGCAAAAGAGACCCAGATATATTTTGTTGTGTGATGGCCCAGCGGTTAAAACCTCGCCTCTAATGCACGAGGTTACGACTTTAAACCCCAATATTTATCTAGCTAGAAGATCACTGACAAGGTGAAAGAAAACATTGTGAAGAATCCTGGCTTTTATGTACTTACGTACAGTGGATGGATGGGGACTGCCTAGGACTGGACTGTGATGGTTGGCCTTCTTTGGGGGAGACTTACGTCCAATTGAAGGCAATTGGCTAAAGTGGAATAGGTATAACTCCATAACCGTGTCAGAGGGCTATAGAGTTCCCAAAGGCGGTTGAATGATTTAAGTACGAGTCAAAGGCAGAGTTAGATCTGTCCGATCCTGGTAAATTCTCAAAGTTTACGTTGTTAAACTTGATGAGAAGATTTTGTCGAGGTGTTTCTCTGCGGTTCCGTCGCCTTGTCTTTGACCTGTCATAAACAAGTTTACAATACACTATGTTGGACGTATTCATTCACAACAGTCATGCAAATGACATATGAGTTAATTTAATTAAACAAGAGATTACTCTTTGTAAGTGCTTGGTTCTTCGTTGTTTAAAATAAAGTTTCACCATCGGCTGTAGGTTCTGATATTCAAGTTGTCCGATTAAAAAATTACGAAACCATATACATAATTGTCTATGGGTAAAGCGTATTTGGGAATATCTGTTAATACATCTGAAACAGGTTCCATTTTTGTTTTTACTGCTGAAATGTTGATTATTATAAAAATAGGTAGGTATTTAAAAAAGTAGGAATGTTACCTTCTTACTAGACCAAAACTTCAAGACCGTAAATACATAGATATTATGTCTCGCCTGCACGAAACCTAACTAACATCATGCCTATTTATGTTTTCATGCATGTACCAACAAATTCATTTTTGAAATCGCAAAATTATAGTTTCTATCTAACGTAGTACGTAAGTACATACCTCGTTCCTAGTCTCCTAACATATGTTTTACTGTTTTACAGCCCAACTGACTTGTATTCTTCGGAAACTACAACCATTGCATAGCTAGATACGTGCTGGTTGGTCCTTCGGTTGGAACCGGAGGACAAAATTGAATAACATTTTGAGCTCCGGAACACATTAATCACTTTTACGATAGCAGTTCCTAACACTGACCTCCCAAGCTACCTGTTTGATCCCTTAAATAAGTTTCCACGAGGCTAGACAGAGCTAAACCAAATAACTTTCAGCCTTACTTAATTATGTAGGATTATTTTGTTATAAAACCGGTTGCCTCCTAAAATAATATTGAATTTTAGGTACATTTTAGATGAACTTTACGCAAGAAAATTAGTTAACTCTATTACTTAGTATCTGCATATTTTTTTTTTTAATAATATTTATTTATATAAAAACAGATATTGTATAGGAACATGGCAACAAGTAATTAATAGTAAACGAAAGATAAATAGATACTTCTAGTTCTGAGGTTTCCACAAACAAAAACTTTGATCGTTTAACGAAGCGGCTATTAGCGCCCTGCACACGTACAGTTCGGACCGCGCATCTTGGACTGCGTTCCAAACCGCAGTTAGATCTGTACAGTTTGAACTGCGGATCAAACTGTTGTGCCAAATACGATTAAAAATGCATTCACGGTTTGGACTGCGGATGAAACTTTCATATCTAGACAAACGTTCCGAACTGTGCGTGTAAATTTGATTTCAAGAGTTTGGACTGCAGTTTGGACTGGCGCGTGGAACGTTAAAACTTTCAAAAGTTTTTTAGGTAGTAAGAAAAATGGACGATCGTTTGGTCATCGCGTTTAGCTGAATTTGTAGTTAGTTACTTTTGTTCCGTGTCCCCGTTACTTTCATCAAATCTTTGCGAAATGCATCTCTTAAATTCTGTACTTTTTGCGGACGAAATCGCGATCAGCTAAAAAAAAACCTACTGTCTTGCAAAATTCAACAAGCGTCATAATTGCTTTGTTTCTCATATTTCTCTTACTATCTTCTTACGCTTTATCTTCCAGAGACACGGATGTTCTCGGAACAAACGAATGAACTCAGTGATAGCTGTTTCACTAATTCATGAAAGGTAAAGTCTGACACTTCCCATTAAATGTCGGGGTAAACTCGTCTCGATTCAGAATCGGCGATACTGTTCTCGATTGATGGAATGTAAAGAGCAACATCATCTGCCTGCTTCGACGCTCCAAACCGCCAAATGTAATTTACGTTTACACGTGATGCGCGCGTAAAACTGTGAGATATGCGCTTGTGTCGATGTGCCAGATCGGACTGTTAGACCAGCACATCTACACGTACAGTTCGGAGCGAGGGATGGAACGGCGCGTGGTGTTTCCCGCGGTCCGAACTGTACGTGTGCAGGGCGCTATTAGCACGCTTACTTTAGAAATAAATGGCCGGTATTTTGCCTTTCGTAAGGACCCAGGAGTGTGAAAAGTCATAATCGTTTCGCCTCGACCTCTTTCTTACAGACGCCAGCACATCAACCTACCTAAATCTGTCAAATTTATTTAATAGATTTTTCAACGTTATCACAATAGTAGAAGGTTAATGTTCAATTGGTGTCAGATTGTGGTAGGTTGACTTGCTGGCGTCTGTACGTTTGGTAACACAAACACTCCGGCTAGTCTTTTTATTTGCGGATATGTTATACTAATTACATGATTTTTATAAAGTCTATTAAAAAAACACAGTAGGTATGTAAGAAATGGAGGACTACAATTTTTCAGTTCAGCGCATGTTTTTTTAGGTAAATAGCAGATTTTATCATACCTATGGTTCTAAAAGCTATGTACCAACAGTATTACGTCACCAAAAGCTGAATAAAACACTAATAATAAACGATACCCGGATGTTTTATTAATACGTACATCTTAACAGCATAAAAACAGTGGAATTTGATCTCAATTATTCTTAAATACTCTTACAACCAGTAAGTTTACAACTCAATCACAGCTACGTCGTAATAAAAACAGGATAATCTTTCGTATCACACAATTTTACATCATTAATACATTGCATTAACCAATCTTTGTGAACATGTCTTACTTCAGGAGGGACTTTTTTCTTCAATTTCTTCATGTTTTCAAAACTAATCTCATTATTATTATGAATAACGTAATCAACATCCATTGATTTAATTGCCTTGACAACGGTACCACCGTAAGCGATCCAGTGTCTTTCAAAATGTTCCCTTTCGTCTTCTGTGAAGCTTATGAAGTCTGGGTAGAAACCTAGACGTTTGTCAATGAAGACATCTGGTAGAGGTGTCTTTGGCATGAATAGAAACTCTTTGCTATCTTCCTCATCAACACTCATATTGCTCTCTTCTTTCATATCAACGTCGTTTGATATAAAGGTGTTACTCTTGTCGGATGAAGACGATCGATCCAGTTTTTCAACCTTTGGTTTAACCTCTTTTTTTATGAAAAAACTGTCTAATGTCTTTTTAGGACTATGTTTAGTAGGTTTTGTCGTATCTGCTTTGGCTTTGGACGGACTAGCTTTCATTTTCTTCGCAGGAGGTTCATCGTCAGCAGTAGCTGCCAATTTATTTAAAAGGGACACATCTGTTTTTTCTTTAGAAGTCTTGTATAGATGTTTTAGCTCTTCTAGATTAGTTGCAGTCTCCCAATCCTTGTCTGTCCTAATTCTGGTTACTCTTGGAAATCTGACCGATATACCGTCCGCAGTATGTAAATTGGCCTTCGTTAATTCCGTACCTGAAAACAAATTGATGCATAATATATTATTACAGTTATAATATGCGGCTAAATCAAGCTTTAATTGAATTCGCGGTTTGATTGCTTTTGCGTTCGACTACATTTAACCGAATATTGGTTCATTTACATTTCAATTAAGTTTGTTGCGAAAATAATGTTCTATGTTACTCGACACTTTTTTTGGAAAACATCTCTCGGATCGGATCATCTTGGATCTGGTCACTGTGTATGTACTACATATTGTCGATCTTAAAGCAATATAGGTTTTTTTTTTATAAAATGCCATGATTATAGAATCAAATCCAGATCACCATAGGCCTTCATGGCTGTTAGTGATTGGAAAACGTTCAATGCTTTATTTGCATTCCTTAATGTGTACTTGAGTAGTCAAGATTGCGACCGAAATACATTTTGAATTCGTAAATTAATATATAATTAACCTAATAATAATCATTTAAACACACCAGTAATCTCCCAAACAGGTTGCATCTTAGGATCCGCAGCAACGAAATCGGGCACCATCCCTTTATTACAATCCAACCAAGAAGGGACTTTATTGCTGTCCTGCGATATTTTCACCATGAGTGGTGCTAGTTCTTTCTGTAACCTTTCCAGTGTACTGTCGTCGTGACCTGTGTGGACTTTGGTGACGGTGACCCAACGATTCCGGCGGTTATCGTGGCATCCCATTAGAAATACTGACATCATACCGCCTTTTTTGCCGGTACCTGTAATTTTAATTAAATAATATTAAATAAATACATTAAATAAATAAATAAATATTCCACAACTATCACACAACGCCATCTAGTCCCAAGCTAAGCAGAGCTTGTGTTATGGGTACTATACATTTCTATAAACTCACTCGTTTTCCCCATTGGGGAGGGAGAAACCACAGAATAGCACTGGCTATCCCTTTTTTTACATGGTAAAATAATCAAATGAGTGCTCACAAGAAGAACCCCGGCAGGCGTTTGACCGCTCTATGCCCCGTCAAATTGCTTATAAGCTCTTTGAAGCGCGTGAGGAACACGACGCACCGTCGAGACGGTCCTTGATCGGACTGCGAGTCACCCATTACTCGTCGTCCGCATGTCCGTCCATAACTGGACCGTCTATGATCCTTACATACTATTTTCACATTATTGAATGCCTTTAAAAAATGATAGGATTTTCTTGGTCCATTATTAACCTAAATAAGTACTGATACATAATATTTATTATACCTATTTTAAATGAAGCATAATGCCACTAATACAAGGAAAATCATAATTATTAATCTTCCTGCATGTTTTAGTATTGAACCTACAAACAGCTCCTAGACTTCTTGCTACTGATAGAGTTATCATAAATTAACCATCGCCAGTGGCTTCGCCCGTTTTTATGTCAAAATTATTCGGGATAAATAGTATCCTATATGTTAATCCTTGTTCTAAGCTATCTGTGTACCAAGTTTCACCCATATCCGTTCAGTAATTTTAAGTAACAAACGTTCACAATATTAGTCGTATTACGAATTTAAAAATTAAATTGTGACAAATTATTTTGTAAGAAATTAATGCCAAAATGCTAATCTAATGATCCATGGAAAGTATAATGATCTCATATTGTAGGTATAATAACTCATTTGTTATATTTAAAAACATTATCAGACTATGAAAACAAATAACATGTTGTGTATTTTTGTTGCATTTAGAGATGAGATCAACTATTATTGTAATTCACACTGCATTTTGTTTCTTTGTTTACTTTTTCCTGTTCATATATTTATACACAAGACATGTCTCATTTATTTTCCTATTGTATGCTGCTGGGTAGTCATTTCACCAATGATGATATTTAGTAGGTACGTCTGTTAGCTGCCATGTAAGGCACATAAAGATAAGCGGGACCTGGCCAGCGTGCCTTGTCATGGTGGTAAAATCATCAAATGAGTCCTCCCGCCCTTGGCGGAGCCGAAGTCTTACTAACAAAAACCCGCCCTATTCCTTTGACCATGTTTCTTTTCTGGCCAGGCAATGTGTGACAGTCTCATTGCATTTTGATATCAAAACAGTTTATAAATTGAGTTAACCTTTTCATTCAACAAAAAAACATCTGTAGCAGTGCTGAGATGCCGGGGTCTATAGAAGGACACCGTGGATTTTAGTCAGTACAAGTCTGACAGTCCCTTCCTGAGATCACTTAAGGCTTAAGTGATCTCAGCACTGCATTTTTTTTTTAAGTAGTACTTAAGTCTTAAGCTGATTGTTCTAGCAGTGAAACAGGCAGGATAGAATATAGTTTGCAAGAAGACTGCACCTTGCAACCATTCTGTTGACATCTTTCTCAAGTATGTCTTAAAAAAATATTGTTGTAATACCCACCAAACCAAGCTCCAAGCACTACAAGATCAGCGGTATCAGCCATTGCTCCATCAAACAGATAGTCTTTCTTCACTTTCAGCCAATGTCTCTTGCCTGGTTCATAGGTTGACTCCAAATCTTTAAGAACTAGGCCTTCTAGACCAAGTTGTAATACCTGTAATGTGGAGAATAGGACATATTTTAAATTCAAGGCAGTAGTGTCAACAGCATTTTATAGTAGGGAAAATATATGGTACAGTTTGGCCTTAAAGTTCATAATTTTGAAAGGTCCATGTATTCAAACAAATGTATTCATGAGGTCATGGCCATCAAAAATGTTATCTAATGAAAAGCAGTTTAATATTAGTTACATAATAGCCAGAAGGTATTTTGTTTAGTTAGATAACCTAGTAAAAAAGTAATATGTGTTTATTTGTGTGTTTATAAGTGTAATGTATTATTATCAACTGAAAAGTAAACTTGATCTTTAAAATAAATTATTTATTAAGGAAGTGATAAATGATAGTAAAACATACCTCAGCAATCATTTTTGCTAAATCTGATGGCTTTTCAATCAATTTCTGTTCAGAAAACATCACATGATTTGTTACTTCAACCATATTGTCATACAATATCTGTCTTCTTTTTCTAATAGGTAGATCTATTAAAACTTTTCCATTGTAGTATAAGCAGTCAAATATGTATAAACATACTTGTGCATCTTTAAATTCGGACTGCTTGTGTACACCCAATGTACCAAATGGCAACGGTTTCCCTGTATTTACATCTACCATTAATACCTCAGCATCCAGGATCATATCCGTACCTTTAGGAAAAGCTTGTGGTAAATAATCCTTAAAATGACTGACTTTATGTGCCATCACTGGTTTTAAAGCTCTAGAGAAATATTTAAACTCATTGCCTTTTTTATGCACCTGTACTCTTTCTCCATCATATTTTATTTCCGAGAACATTCCATTGGGACATTTCTTCATTGCCATTTCCACTGACTTGCATGCTTCGGCCAACATTGGTAATACAGGAGTCATTAGAGAGATTTTTGCCACAACACCTTTTTGGATTGCATCTTTGTGTTTTACGGTACTGCTTTCAGACATGATTCTGTCTAATACCATGTCTAGGTCTCTTGATGTTTGGAAGACACTGTACGCGTCAGGATGAACACCTTCCAGTATGTGTTTTGGTCCAGCATTTATTCGTAAATCTCCCTTTATTAACCTGATGAGCATTTTCAAGTCTTCAGCCGTACATTTCTTGACAATCTTCTTAAAATGGTATATTTGTTCTTCCTCTTTAGTTAGTTTTGAAAGGTCCTCTAAAAAGTCTTCTATTTTTTGTATTGTAAGAGTGCTTTCTGTTGCTGGTTGAACTGATCTTGATTTTAGGAAGAAATGTTTTATTGTGTCAGCAACATCGCCCTGTTCTAAATGTGTCAGCATGTCATCATGATCTGTTTTAAATATTCTTGAAAATAATTTGACCAGTTGTTTACTTTTTAAATTGTAAACCCGTTTGCATACTTGTGGTAGTAATAGCTTACACCATAATGTTAAGTTACCCTTGAAGGAAGTGTCATCTGTGCCCTTTGTAAAAAAGTTGTTTACTACTGCAGTTTTTTCAGTATAAGCATCTACCTTAGAGATTTTCTTGCATAATTTGAAGAATGTTACAAACTTATTGTCATTGGTTTCCACTTCTTGCTTTTTAGGGCTCTCAGTATTCCCATTGGTAACAGTTTTTGAAGGACTCGGTTTCACTGATGCCGTTGAAACGTTTTTTATAACCTTAGCTGTATATTTACCACTATTTTTGTCAGCATACAGTTTTTCCATTTCATTCAGCTTTTTCAATATGAATTCTTGGTCTTCCTTATTGAGGCTGTCCCAGTTACCGATGTCGTCTATAGAATCTACTCGTTTGGTCGCTGGTCGTTGTTTCAGCAAGACATTCATAAAACAGTCCACATGATGCCATGATTTCATCGACTGGCCGTCTCCGTATGGACTTGCAACAAGCTTTGCAATACGTAATTCACCACTGGGACAGTTAGTTTTACATCCTTTGCATGAAGCTCGTCCACCTTTGGCTCGATCAACGAAAAACGGCGTAGATTCCGCCATGGCTCAAATAACACTTGATTTTTTATCATTAAAACACGTTAACATAGGCACATTAAGATCCATGCACGTTATTCAACGTTTTTATTAAACACATGTGAGATTTATATAACAGAGTATGCTACGTTAACTTAAAAACAGACATAATTTGAAACCAAAACAAGCCACAACACGTTTACGGAACACTAAGTCATTAAGTGTCAAAGTCAAACTGACAGTCCCACATTGACAATTCTAGAGATGTTAACTCTCTAGGATACAATCTGAATCGATTAACAATATTTATTTATGCATTGAATTGATGGATCAACGATGAACTGTATGTAAAAAAAAATCTGTTAAACCAAAATGGAAGTGAAGCTGTATTATTGTGGATTTCCTTATAAATTAATGGCTTGATAGGAATATCCACTAATATTTTATATATCACTGTAACGTTGTGTATCGCAATTCCGGATAGAAAATGAAATGGGAAGCCTTGTCATGTTTTCGGGCTAGTCTGCCTCTATCGACGTTTTGTTTTACGCATGCGCTGACTGAAACAACCTTTGGGTCGAGGCGTATCACAGACACTCGCAGCACTTGCTGCAGGGGTGCTAAGACAGGAAACCTCCACGTGCGCCCGTGGACTGGAGTTCCCCTTCGGATACGTCCGGGGGGAGGACCAGTTTTTCGGGCCGGTGCACCCTGGGATGCGGGCAAGGGCTCTTTTGGGCACTGTGTGCCTAAGGGGTCTCTTTGCCCGTATGCGAATAGCCTGTCGGGTGGATGCTCCAACGCGTGTCCCTCTGAACAGCAGAGGGCACAGCGGCGGAGCGGGCTTGCGGACGGTGAGTGGTGGGTAGGCTCGCCGTCCGACCAAGGACCAAGCCCGGGTAGGTGGCGCGTCGTGTTTCACGCGTCACCGACGGGGCCCCTTACGGGGCCAAATGCCTGCTGGGGTCGCGGCTTTTTTCTTAATCCAGGATACCGCGGCCCCGGAACGTAAAGGGCATCCGAAGAAACACGGGTGGATTTTAGTCAGTAAGAGTCTGACAGTCCCTTCCGCCCCGCCCAGGGCGGGAGGACTCATTTGATGATTTTGCCACCCTAAAAAAAAAAAAAAAAAAAAAAAAAAAGCACTTGCTGCACTGCTTCTGCTAGACGTCGAAACGATTTAAAGTAATCCAAAGCTAACGTTGTTGTTTCTATAGTCTAAAAATATATCAGAACACTTTGATATATATATAAAAAAAATTTACTTAATTTTTTATTAACATACGTAGTCACTCAATCAAATTATTCGTAATATCTATGTTTTTGAATAAGCGTTAGTCATGAAAATTTGTACCTGCTGTACCTCAGGGTTTTGATTTGAATTTCTCTTTCTTTCCAGCATCATCATGCCACCAAGAATTCAGCAGCGACGGCACAAAACACGGCACGCTTACATCTCCTCACTACCCATCGCCGTACCCCCCGAACACTCATTGCCACTACGAATTTTTCGGGAGGGGCAAGGAGCGAGTTAGATTAATTTTTCAAGACTTCTACTTATACAAATCTGCTGATGGATCTATTGAGTAAGTTAAAACATTATAGTATAAACACTTTATCAAAGAAATTTTCGCTAGGTACCAAAAATGTCATTGATTGATTAGTAGTCGAAAATTCATAACTAAGTAGATAATTTAATATATATAATTAACCTGCAATTTTTGAAATTATTATTTTTCTTGAAATTATTTGTACTGCTTATATATACATACTTAAATCGTTTAAAAAAAATATTCAGTCAAATAATTAGTTATGCAATTATTTATGCGTTCACAGCTGTACAAACGTGGATTCGTTGCAAGCATTCGTCAACGTGGATGGGCGATTAGAAAAAGTGGAGACGTTCTGTGGAATCGACCTCCCCAAGCCCATTATGTCGAATGGACCGAAACTAATGCTGGAATTCCGTGGAACGCAGTCATCGAGATACTCGAGAGGATTCAAAATATCATATTCATTTGTAGAAAGTAAGTATGCAGTTTGGTCGTTTTATTTTTCTTTTTTATTTATGTTCGAGTTAAATCGTATTGATTTTTAAAACTCATGATGAACATTACAAATCTATTACAGACAAGTTATTTCGGTTCTGAAAGTTGAGACAGTTTGGCTTTAATGGATTTTCAAATGTAAAGTGTAGATCATAAAGTTTAAAAACTATTATAGCTCGTCGACGAGTTCGTCTTAGAGTCTAACACAGAATATTAGTAACGTAGCAAGCCCCGGCCTCGCACCTGAAGGGCCCTCACGCTCAGAGAAAAAAAAAACTTGACAACGGCAATCACAAATTTGCAACCTATCAGTAAAGTAGTACAACTTAACTTCTAATAGGAAATTAACATGACCTACAATTCCATACTTGTGGTGTCCTATAAGTGGGTACTGAAAGAACCTAAAAGACTCGCAATGCTGATGTCGTGACGATTACGTTTAGGTCTAACAACTTCACTACACGCGCGAGACCCCATGTTGCAAGATAACTTAGGTAGGTTTTATTTGTAACTGGGAACTGAAAGAGTCAAAAAGACCTGGCAAAGCTGTGTCGTCGTGATGTTACTGACAATCACATTTTGTATATGTATCTTTCAACAAAGGGGCTTCGCGCGAGCAGCAGAGGCATGTCAAATTTTTGTCCTGAAAGAAAAGGTCCTCGCAGATGCATTTTGCCCGTCTTAGATTCGGTCTCGCGACGCCACTGCAAAATATCATAGCATTACCTAGTACCTAACTTTATTTTAACATCTTACATCTACCCTGCACAGCCTGTAATACTAGCCATTTTGATATATTTTATAATCCAATTTGTCATTTATGTTTCAGATTTCGGAATAAACACAGGGAGGCAGTTGAAGGAGTTTCCATGCGCGTTCGTGTATAATAGCAGTGAAGCGCGCAATGGTACATTTGCATCTCCAAACTCGCCGGGACCATATCCAAGGGATACGGAGTGTACATACTTCTTCCACGGCGGCGAGACTGAGAAAGTGCATCTGCATTTCACAAATTTTGACGTTGAAGGAGTGTTGCCGTAAGTATCAGTAGACTTATCTACCAAAATTGGCCTAAGACTTTAACGGTGCTATATACTTAAAATTAACAATTGGAAAGCAAAATTTCAAAATGTTATCATTCCAAACTTTGTTATTTTTGAAAGATGTCCAATAAACAGTAGGTATTCATTTGAATAGCTACTGCTTGAGCTCGACAAATGTAAAGATTTTCGAACTATGTTCCATGACGTATTTACTGCCATTAATACTTTAAATACCTGTTTCAGATGCGAAGCAGTATCGGCGAGTGATTATGTCGAATTTTCAAACTATATGACTGAAGACAATAGATTCGGTAGATATTGTGGACAAATGAAAGAGTTCCACGTAGAGTCAGAGAGGAATTTCTTCAAAGTTACATTTAGGTCAAACGACCGCTTAGACGGTACAGGTTTTAAAGCAATCTACCAGTTTTTAGAAGCTGATGATGAATACCGAGCACCACCGGTATACGATAAGGCTTCACAATCTGCATGTAAGTATTTTATTTTTAAATAACAGACGGACTGGACAATAGGCAATCTTTTCATATACAATACTGGTATTCAGCTGCATATGGTTAGAATGAAAGCCAATTCCAACATATTTAGTTGGAAAAATGCTAGACTGATGACAGATTGATACTATACACGAATAAAACTTAAAAATATCTTTACAACACTTTGGAACGATAATGATGTGTACACTTAACAAAATTCAAACCCAATTTACTCGTGAAATACTTGTTTCCACTTTGAAATAAGACCTATTTCGTAATAGTATGGCTTCCGAAATAGAAGACTAATGAAAAGGCAACAGTTTAATCAATATGGTAGCAGAACATCGCTTTTGAATACTGCTTAGTGTAAACATGTTATTGCTCGTGACTGTACACTGTAACAAAAAATAATTCAAAATAAAACAAAACCATGTCCGTAAGGAGTAGAGCTACAAAATGTTTATAGTAAGTATCTACGTCCTTAATGCCATAAACTGGCTAGGACTTCAAAATCCATTGTGCCTAATGAGATATTATAGATTATTTGAAATAATCTCAGCAGCATTAAAAATAATTGTCTAAAATGTCGACTACTCGAGTTATGGTTTTAATTCCCATTTTAGTAGGTAAGAAACATATTATCTCCTGCCGACTGCATTTTTGCGATTTGAAACTAACATTTATGTTTCTGATTCCAGGTATATTTCAACATTTTCTAATGCTGGTCATCCTCGCAATACCACAGCTGCATCATCAACTATATCATTAAATAAAGTGATATTAGATTAAATATTATTATAAATTAGACTATAATCCTGTATATTTTGTATAATAGTATGTGCCATACACCTGTAATTACGTAGATATGCAATATTTTCTATAAAGTCGCGAATTATGTTTTCCTCTATTACCTACCAACTAAAGCAATACCATGCGAGACACAATAAAGATTTATTCATAAAGGCACGTCGTAAAACGAAATAAATTATTTGAATTTAATGTGTTGTTCGTTTTATTTTTAGTATTTTTTTTTTGCATTTTCAGTCTTTAGTACCGCATTCTAAAGGTGAAAAACAGTGTTGGTTTCGTGAAGAAAAACACGAGCCGCCTTCTCCAGCTTCCAATCGTAATCATAGTGTACGTAGGTCCCAAATCTTGGAACAAGTTCTTATAGTACACACAATTAGTAGGTACTTACTGCTCCGATTACACCAAACATGATACATGTTTTGGGTGCTACCTAATAAGATTTACAGTAGATTTTATCTCACCTATGTCAATATTAAGAAATAACTGAAAGAGCTTTTCTTTAATTATCCATATTTACAAAAGATGGAGTTTAGGCATATCTTATATCTATGGCATCTTTTTTTTCCTGGTAAAATCATCATATGAGTCCTCCACCCAGGACAGAGCGGGAGGGACTGTCAGACTCGTACTGACTAAAATCCACGGTGTCCTTCAACAGCCCTTTACGCTTTGGCCCTCTAGAGGGGGGCCCTGTCATTTTGCTGATACTCTTTATGGCGCGCGTGGAACACAACGCGCCGTCGACCTGGGCGTGGTCCATCTATGGCTACTTACGACAACTTGACAATACGAGTGTCTGTGATATAACAAAACAGTTATTGTAAATTTAAATATGCATGACTGGCGATTGATTTATACAACAGACTAAAATGAAGAAATGTGATTAATAAATTGATTGATTTTATACTCACTTTTAACAAACGAATGTGTTCGTATGTCTAATGATTGCCGTTACTCTGACATAAAGTATGTAATGAACACAGATATCTGCCAACTTCTATCAATATAGTCAGCTATAAACAAGATTTAGTTGAGTATTATAAATCAGTGTCAACTTTAAGTAAGATAGCTTAATAAATATGTTAAAACACAGATTTGAATTAACAACGTCACTGTCTCGGTAACATCATAAATTGCTGCCCAAGTAGGCGTTTAGTTTCATGGCTGGTTGCAATAACGATTAAATAAGCAATTCTGTATTTAAATATTTCTCTTACGGTTAATTTGGTAAAAATCCTGGACTAAAAACACTTAAATAATGTCCCTGAAATGAAAATAAACGAGATTTATATGTATGTATGTTTAAAGAGATTGGCTAGCAATCGTAACCTTTGTTTTACAGCCTAACGGAACATTTATGTAGATAGAATATACAAATCACTAGATCTCTTTATGCAATTATTTTATCTACTTTTGTGTTTCTTCAGTTTTTAGTTGCATTTATAAATTTAAGATAAATCGACTTCTGTTAATTTATGTCGAGTTTCGAGATTGACTTATGTGGTTATTTAAAAAAACTCAAAAGACTATTTACAAGGCACTGGTTTAGTTAGAAGATACACAGACTAATCATCTCACTTGATATTTAGTCTGTTCCCTGATAATCGGTAAATATTCAGTCATCCTGTTAATGTGTAGGAGTATAATTTATTCTAGACGTCAATGTAACTGTATTCGTAACAGCAACCTGCGGTCCAGAATAAATATTACAGATGTTGTATAAAAAACCGAGAAACTGAAGTAGGACTGGTCAGAACACCTCTGCCGGATGCTCAATGAGATGAGGGTCAAAATAACCACTTTATGGAGCCCTAAAAGAGAAGGCGTCACGGTAGACGTCCAACCAACGAACAGGCGTCTGGGTCACATGCTTGAACACTGGTTAAGAAGTGCTAGAAGTCATTGGCCTCTGCTGTTAGCTCATCAGAGATATAACGCAAGTCAACAATTGCTGTATTTCTAGAATTCTAACTACAGTCGGGATAGTAGCTATTAATGCCATGCGTTAAGATTTCAAATCGAGAAGACTGACTGGTAATTTAAAGTTTCAGGACATCTGCCAGTCTTACTCCTGCATTCGAAAGTGCCCTTATTTTAAAACGTTCTTTACCGTTCTTGCAGTAACATCAACTGCGACATCGCATAAGTACCGTAATAAACATCGGAATTCTTTAGTCGTGGTTTGTATATAAATATAATGTTGCATAAGAAATATCAATGCGTAGTAACTTTGTTGGTACCTAAGTACAATATAACAAATTGGCTTTACAAAGTTTATGGCATCCTATAATAATATTCATTACGCGGGTTATCAAACAACATTATAGTTTAGGTCATACTAATACCAGTCTTCTATGTAACGAAGAATTTCAATTAGCGGTGTATTGTCGGCATATTATTCTCAGAGACATTTTCTTCCTGCCTGTACCAGGTTAAGCTTTACTGCCTCTGGTTGCGTAACCGTAGAAATGGATAGGTTGTGCGATCAGTACCTACTACCCACCTGCTAGATGTGATTTTCAAGATACCACTAAGCTACACTGAAATCCGTGGTCGCGGGACTGTACCCGGGGTCGCGGGACTGTACGAATTACTGTGACCCCGGAAGGTAAAGGGCTATTGAAGGACACCGTGGATTTTAGTCAGTACGAGTCTGACAGTCCCTCCCGCTCTGCCCTGGGTGGGAGGACTAAGTCGATGATTTTATTACGTAAAAAAAAAGCTATACTGAAATAACGACTGCCTGAAAATAAGATCATTAACCGACTTCTTTTTATTGTTAATTTTCTGGTAACCTACTATTCACACCAAACTTACTAAAACACTCTAAATTGTTACAAGGGTTTTTGAATACAGCATCTCCTTTTTTGGATTCAAAACGAGTCCATGTGAATCAAATACATTGCTTCGAAAAGTTTTTATATTATATGTATAAGCAAAATACAAATCGCAATATAAATATTAGGTATGTACCTAAATCACGTTATAATTAGTTCCACTGCATTTCTCAATATATAAAAAATATAGTCAAACTCGATTCAAAATTAAAGTCATTGCACCTCTACTTTCGCCTCGGTTCATTGCTTGTCGCGGAGTTGTAGTCCGTGCGTTGACAGGTGTGGCGGCGCCACCGTCGCGTCGTTTAGTTCGCTATTCACGCGCGATCCCCACTCCGTTTTACGTCAATTCGAGTTCGTTCGCCGCTCTCTTCGGTGCCGGTCGGCAGGCTGTACGTGTTTATTTTCTGAGTCCGCGAAACTTTTTCCGAAGTAAAGGGATGTGACAATAAAAAGGTTGTTTCTTTATTTTTTGTGTGTTAAATTGTGTGTAAACGTTGTTTTTAATTGTGACTAAGTAAAGTGTTAGGTCGGAGTGGTACTGTGAGTGTGATTGTGGTCACAGGTGTCGCATTCCAGGGGGGACGCCGACGCAGCCTCTGTACCCGATACAGTAGGCAGGTGAACCGCTAGATAACCCTATTTTATTTGTAAGTAATCGACCTCCTAATATTAGTTTTTAGAACCAATGAAAGCCCTATATGTACATAATGTTAGTTACCTACCTACGCCGTTAAATGGTCTGTTCACCGCATAGAACCTGACTAATTAAATTAAATATTGGCTAATTCTAAACTGCATACTATGTAATCTAAGTACTTTGTACCTACCATTCAGAATACTACACATTTCTCAAGATAAAGGAACTGACCGTAAAAACTTGAAACAATAATGTGCCAACTAAGTTGGTAGGTAGCTATGTAAATAAAGAATTCAGCTTGTGTAGGCAAAACGTAGGTATAATTGCCATTAATACGAGGTAATGTTTATTGTTGTGTCTGTAAACTACCTATACATAGAAAAAACATTGAACAGAATAGATCAGATGCAGGTAGTTAGTACTTATTGGATTATGTTAGGAACAGTCAACAGTACCTACTTCGGTGATAAATTGAAAGACTCCCGCTCCACCCAGTCCGGGGATGAAGCATAATAAATACCTATAATGATTTTACCGCCTAAAAAAGTGGTTAACTTTCATAACAAAAATTACTCTTAATTGCTACGGCATAAAGGCGGTATTGGTATCAATGTCTGGTTGGCTGTACAATAATATGTCAATAAATAAATGGTTCCATCCTTTATATTTACTCAAATAAAAAAGCTAAAATTAAAAACGAAATTAGAATCATTTTCCTAGTTCCTAGAATCTTAGCCACAGATGCCCACCAGGTACCACTAGGTACCCATAGAGTCATAGAGGATAGGAACTATGAAGTCCACATACTGGTTAACGGGATAGACGTACAGCCTGTTTTTCTTACGACGACGCTGTCAATACGACGCATCCGGCCCAGTACCTACTCATCTGATTGATGCCACATTACGAAGATGCACTTACAAGCCTGACGAGATTTCTCATTAGCGGAAATGATAAAATTCCAAATAACCTCAATAGATTAGCATAAATAATTAGTCTATAATTTTCCCATTGCTGGGATACAGGCCTCACTGTGAGAGGAAAAGTGGGCTTTTATTTAGCTACCGGCCGTGCATAGATAAGAAATTTACAAAAATCCGTTCTTAGTAAGGCATAAGGGTGCTTTTTCACCAGAGATGTGCTAGGTATATAGCTGTGCTGCGAGAATGTAAAAGCTGAGCTACCAAACTGTGTGACCGTTTCCACTGATGCTACGCTATGTAGCGGTGCGAGTAAGATGTCCTATGAAGATGTGCCGTCGCAAAGTAGCTGCGTTAGTAAGATGCGCAGCTCAAGCTATGCGATGTATCGATAGTAAGGAAGACGACCCATAGCACGCAGCTATAGCATGCATCCTTCCATATAAAAAACACATCTTAGTTGAATTCGTTTCCACCAGTGCTGTGCTATGTAAACCAATGAAAATGTAAACTAAGAGTTGGTAAGTAGTTAGCACTTTCGTAATAACGTTTTTTTTTAACAAAACTTTGCCTGACACCAGGTTCTCCGAAGTCGAAGAAATCTAGATTGCCATCGACACGTTAAGAAGAAGAATAGCAGAGAAAAGGGTGCTGCAGTATTTCCGTTACCGCGAAAATATTTCGTAAATTCTTGGCAAGTTTTCTGCTCGTTTCTGCAACACCGTAATTCAAATAACAATAATGGCAGTTCAATACGTGCTTACTTTGAAAAGGTCCTGCATTGTTGTGAAATGATAGCAGGTAGGCAAGAATAGAGCGGTCGTAAAGGTTAGGAGATACAAAAACAGCTCAATTTAATGTAATTCCTGCAGACAGAAGATTGTAAAAATACCAGGTTTTGATACCTTACTTTACTTCTTTTCAACAAAGGTTGGTGATAATATGAGACACTGACCTTACTCTTAATATGCAAATCCATCTATAGGTAACGTTTGTAAAGTATTTTTTATTAAACCTTCAAGGTTACTGTTTGTCGAAGTACCATTCTCTAAAAAGTTCAAATATTTTTTATTCTGGCCGCATAATTATGATGAATATTGACTTTCGTAGGTACTCATTTGTTTTTGGAAACAAGTCAACAGCTCCAGCATCGTTCGAAATTCAAAATAAAGTTTTAGAGATATAATACTGCTGGCCACGTGGATTTAGTAACACATCGAAAGTCTTCGGAAATACCAGATAGGTTACCTACACAACATTCCCATTTTCTAGAGAAAGTCGCTGGCTGGCACCATCATAAATTCCTACAAGATTTATGTGAGCTGAAGACATGAAGATATTTGTAAACGATTGGCCTGAAAACTAGTTACGTGTGTCTTTTTGAACGCACCTTTATGTAAGATTTTACGGGCGAGTTTCTTAACTATAAAACTGAAAACCATTACACCTTCTTTGATGTTATAAAAGGAAATCTAGAAAATTCTACGCAAACTTTTGAATTACGATTCTTTTAACTATAAAAAAAAAGATTCCGACAAATTCATAATCTCTTCCTTTATTAATTTAAGTATAACAGTGGAGTACTTAATAAGTAATAAATGCTTAGTGTTAGTGAATACCATATTTAGAAATCTGAACTTAGTCTGTCTTAATCAGCTTCTGTGCAAGATAACGTATCTCTTTTAATAATCTCTGTCAAGAAAATTTATATCGTTTGTTTCAAAGATAAAGTCGTTACAAATCGAACCATTTTTCCCGACAAATGAATATTAAAATATACCCAGCTGTCTAGTGTCTACACATTGGCGTGAATTTATTACCTAAAAGCATACGTTCTAATCTAGAATTCTAGAATAAATAAATGTCAGAATCTTATCTTTCAACATTGGTATTTATTGACAAGAACCTCGATATGACTTATTTTGACCAACCCCTGACTAAAAAGCCTTCTATTCCATTCACCTTGCCTTTAAATGATTTATTTATGGACAACATTAGTTCACCTCACTATGACAAGACTTCACGGACGTAAACAGGTCGTAAAAGTTCATTGCTGAACATCAGCCTTAAGTTTCTCGAAAAAAGTCGAGAAACCTAAGGCTGTTAGACTGAGATAGTGGTAGCAGATATTCCTACAAGTAACTATTAGGTAAGTAATCTGTGCTCCCGTCTGTTTCAAACTATGCTAACAATCACTATCACTACATAGTATAAAACAAAGTGACTTCCTGCTGTCTGTCTATCTGTCCCTATGTATGCTTAGATTTACGGATTTTGATGCGGTTTTTTTAATAGATAGAGTGATTCAAGAGGAAGGTTTATATGTACAACATTCATAATATAGTAAGTAGAGACAGCACCCGTGCTGAGCCGGGACGGGTCGCTAGTGAATAATAATCGCAACAGAAATCTATTTTAATATGTGGTAATGGCAAAGCTTTTCTGTTTTTAAAATTTACTGATACTGACTCGAGTGTCTGCACAACTGCACAGCCTTAATATTTCCTACAAACCGTTGTAATGTTTCACAAAAATAAACGAAGCATTAATTCAGAATTGATACAATAGGTATTATTTCCTGACGAAGAACTTAATATAGAAAATAAAAATATTAATGAACACAGCCAGATTCCGATCGCAATGTTAGCATGTTGCAATTATAATTATTATTGTTTAAATGTTTATTGTTTTGAGCCGTTGAAATAAACAGTTTATAGATTGGAGAAAAAATAATTGATCTTGCTCATTTGAAATGCTCGTGTTGCCTTTAGCATTGATAAAGTAAATAAAACAGCAATCGACTAGTCCAGATAGTTTAGCGGTCAATTTGTTGGCTTATATTACGAGTAATCGATAATCTTGAAATTCTAGCTACCTACTACACATCGAAGTACCGTATATTTTAATTTCTTCATATCAAACATAAGCACATCCCTTGAGTTCCACAACATGCAACCAAATCGAACTCTAGGCTTTCAATGACCCAGTCCCAGATCCCGGGCCCCCAACCAATGGTACTCGAAAGAATAGTGGGTTTTTTGTCGGTTTGAGTCCGAGATAACCCTCTGCTCGCCCCAGTGGGAGGGACTTCAGTATCCGTGAGGATTTTCTGACTCAAAAAAAGGCTGGCAATGACAAAGAAATGCAAATGGCAAATTTTTCGGCCAATAAGATAGAAAGCCGTGCTACACGAAGAAGAAGAATACAAAATATTTGAAAGCTGAAAAAAAATCCTGTTGACTTGCTCCTTCGGCTCGAAATCTACAGCCTTATTTAGATGAAGCAAGAAATAGCATGGCATGAGAGTTGTATGCAAGTTTGTCTACATTACGGTATTTGTTTCATCAACTGAATTCATTAACCATTAATAACCGCAGTGTATTCATTACCTTCAATAGATAAACTACGTACAACACGATGTTCGAAATCCAAACAAATCTGTCATCGCTTCTGTATTGCTGATCTCACGTTTCAAAACAAAAATTGCCAATTAATTGATAGTATCATAATTAACATCGTCAATATCACGCTATTGTCTTTAGTCAAGAGTGTTGCTAACAATGCCTATCTGTTTAATGTCTATTGTGTAATGATATAAGAATTGTACACGATTTTATCAAGTAGTATTGTTGCGGTTTTTGTCATATCTCAGTGGTTGGTTGAAGGTAAAGTACGGTAAGGAAAGACTTCAACGCGCAAGGTAAATATTAAACTGTAAACTTTGTCTTGTTATTTTTAAAGAAAGAGAAAGAAAGAGAAACAGGTTATACGAATGTGATGACACTGATTACTATGGACATAGGAATGCATCAGGATCAGGGTCTTAGTAATTTTTTGTTAAAGTACCTTCCGGAACGTCCCAATTAACTCCCGTGTCTTTATTTACCCCGTTTTACTGTCGTAATGCAAATTGGTCCATGTCAAAATCTTTCGTGGTAGGCGCCCACGGCGACGGACTCCGTAGGCGCGGGCATGCAGGCGGCGAGTAATGGGAGACTCGCTGTCCGACCATGAACCATGCCCGAGTCGACGGCGCGTTGTGTTCCACGCGCGCCTCAAGGAGTGTCAGCATAGTGACGGGCCCCCTGTAGATGGCCAAAGCCTACCAGGGTCGCGGGACTCATGAATTACCGTGACCCCGGAACGTAAAGGGCTATTGAAGGACACCGTGGGTTTTAGTCAGTACGAGTCTGACAGTCCCTCCCACTCTGCCCTGGGTGAGAGGACTCATTTGATAATTTTACCACGTTAAAAAAAATTTCACAGTGCTACACTGTTTTTTTTTCTTACAAGGGTAACAAGAAGTGAAGATAATATCGAAATATAGCTTCCGTAGTTTTATGCTCTCGATTCTTATACTTAAGCTCGACCCTTAACACACCTGTCCTTTGTACAACATATTCAGATTTCACAAGCTTTTGTGATAATTTTCCTTAATAATCTTATCCTAATGGCCGGAAACCGTTAGATTTATCTATTAAAGATACTCGACTCTGAATTGGCTTTTATTGATTGTTGTTAGTTGTAGTGCGGTTAAACAACGGTTTCAAGTGATCGGCGAAACCTTTAATCTGTCCTAAGGCATGACTACTTCTGGAAATGGCCTCATTTCCTAGGTAGCTGGCTAAAGCAATCTTGAGGAGATACAAACGGGATCGGAAGATTGGGTTACGCCACTTCTCGTACTGAGCGCGAATTACAGTCACTTTGAATGACGAATTGAGGTTCAATAAATCAAGGCGCGTCGAATACATTCTAAGGTCTGCTTACGTCACTGTTGAATATCAAAGTGATGTCACTAACTCTGGATTAAATTAATCGTTAAATAAATATGCTCCACTAATCACAAATAGTTCAAAATTCAATTATAAAATGACGAAAATAATCTGCAATACCTCTCATTGTTGTCTTGCCAACTGTTATTCTTAAAACCACCTGTCGCCATGCCCGAAGCATTTCCTTTAAAAAGTAAACTCAGCAAACAGGTTCACAGTTCACTGTTCTCAGAAAACTTTATTTTAATATTCTCACGAGAATTCCGCGGCTAAATACGGGCAATTGTGCAAACAAAACATTCCTTTTGCCTGATAAATATTTAATTCAAATGGTAAAGGTACTTAATGTTCTATCAATATGCAAGCGTTCTATTTAAGAGCGTTTGATACAAGTCCGGTTGGAGCAATTTATTTGGTTCACTCCATATTCTTTACCCTGATCGTAGTTGAGAGGAATTTATGATTCTTCCCATTTATGCTGAATGATATGTTTTTATCATAATCTCGATCTTTGTGTGTAACCAATCAACAACCGAATTAGCCAATTTGAGTCTTTAAGATGTCGATCACAAACAGCTGTCAGCTGAGAATCTGAGATACAGTATATTAATTTCGAGTTAATGATGTTGATTTTTCCGTCGGAAAGCATACCCTTTAGGCATTGCTTTTATTTTATACCCTATCCTACATAGGGTACCATAGTAAAACGCGCAAGTGTTAGAACTGCTTTGTGATGATATTTGCATAACTAGCAACAGCTCATTGTTCTCAGAAGCAACTTGATGCCCAGTCGAAAAAAAAAATTACCAAGTACAAAGAAAACGCTTGAAGAATATTATAACAACCTCTCCCAAAAATATCTGCTGCGCCTAAAGTTAAAGCCTAAATGATCCTAATCTTTATGGTGGACTAGCACTTTGCCCGCGACTTCGTCCGCGTGGGTTACGTACTTTCCTAATTCCCCCTTTTCACCCCCTTAAAGGTTAAATTTCCAAAAACCCCTTCTTAGTGCTCCCCTACATTATAATAGGAAGCCGTGTGCAAAATTTCACATTCCTAGCCCCAATAGTTTCGGCTGTACGTTGATATGTCAGTCAGTCAGTTCGTTTAGTTATATATATATATATATATAGAAGTCACTACCCACATATCATAATTTAACATATTGGCAATTATGTTAATAGCTAAGTACCTTATTAAATGGCTTAAGGCTATCCCACGCACCATCTCCCAAGGGATGAGCTGTTCCCATAAAATCGAGTTATGATCCGATCTATAAGCTATGTGATTACGTATCCTGCCTCCTGAGATTACGGCTTTCCTCACAATTAACCGGCGGAAGCACCTAACAAGAACACTAGCAATAAATGTCGAAACTAATTGCGTATAATGTTATTCCCCGGAATTACGCAAGACGCGAGATTGGAAAGAAATCATGGGAAGGTATTTTCATCAAATCTGTGAAAGACCGACAATATATCAATACAGAAAATTAATGCATTTTTTTATTTAGATGATTTTATTACTACAGTCCTATCACTGAAATATGAAAATATGCAGCAGGAATTCCTGTCCTTATTTCATTAAGGCCTTCATAATATCCAATTAGAAAAATAACGATGCTGGCCTATAATGAACAAGTGAGTCTATACCTTGAACACATAAACTAAGTTGTTCATTAGAAACTTTTTGCGGTACCTCCTCGTTAGATTGAGCTACCAATACACATGTATTGTATCAAACTTTTTGTATTCCCAAACTATCTTTGTTGACTTGTCTCTACTTCATTTGCCCTGCACGTATATAATTGCTCTCCTATTATACCGCTAGACGAATCAGCATTTTTCAAAGTAATTACATTTTAACTGACGATGTTGCCATCTCGCGAAAATATAAAGACATCATTAAAAGATTGCTTATATTTAAAGGCTATTTGGCTCGAACAAGAAATCCGTCATTATTATTTTTTTGTTCAAACAACTGTGTTTGCCAACCGAGCATGGAAATATAGTAAAGTTAAAAGTCAATATTGTGAACGCCATGTCTAAATCGGTTTTTTGTTGAAAGTTTGATTTTTGTACCTCCTGAGTATTTATGTGGGGAAGTTAGTTATGCGTGGCCAATGAATTTCGCACGGGTCTCAGAGGCGAAGAAATCTTGGCATGATTGTGGTTTTTTGTGAATAACCTTGATACTTCTGTGTAATAGTGTCACTCAGTGAAGTTTTGTGGTGATATAGTATGAAAGGGTCTCTACAAAGGGATTCCAAAGCGATTGATAAAAGTTCACCAGAAGACCTCTATTAAAAACTGAACTTCTTCTTTTGTAACCTCTTTACATTTATGACGGTAATTTTCTCCTTTGTTATCTTAGCTTATTTAAGACGTAAAATTATCAAAGATGAATTCCGACAGTACTCGAAGTCCCCCCTTAAAACCTAAACCAAATAGCCTCTCGCATAAAGTACTTGAGTATAGTGCTAAGGTTAATACCTCCTCGTCTCTTGTCTCTTATAGATCACTTATAGTGCCTAGTGATGTTGACGTCACCGCTGACAGGACTAAGTTGAATGACAGCCTCGCACCAACTTTGATCAATTTTCAATTTCTCTTCGTGCTGATAATTCACAACTTGCCTTCTCCCCAAGAAATTATGACAGTCTAATTTCAACGGTAAATAATACTGACATATAATTATTATGACAAATTGTTTGAATCAATCGGAACACATTATTACATGATCAATTACATTCAAATATCTCAAGTCTTCTAATGCATTGTTCTGTCAAGTTAAGGTCGATATAGTCTTGATCGTCGTCGCCCTTGCACTATATTCGAAGCTTCGCAACCAAACAAGTCTCGATATAAATAACAATGCTGGTGATTATGAATTCGTTACTAACATTTACACATTGGATACGCGTAGTTCGATGAATGGTTCGCATTACTTCGTGTATAATCGGAACTTTTCGCTCATGGTCAACTTGCGAAGGTAGAAATTGGTTTTCGTGTTGGCTGATAGAAAGTAAATAAGAAATTGAGTGATCGTGTGAATATAGATCGAGATAATATGGCTTATAAGGAGAACTAAAGAAAAGTCTGCTGGCAAAAAATAAACAGAAAGACAGGTATACTGAGCAGACCCCAATGAAATGGGACGAAGGCAGAAGGATGAAAATGACGCTACGGAAAAGTTTGTCGCCGTATATATTATATATAATTTGATATTTGTACATAAATCATTGTTCTAAGTAGATGAATTCATCAGTCGATACTGTTGTAGACTGCTCTGAGTACACAAACAATAACCATTAACCACTGTAAGAAATATCTACCTCACCATACCATAATTTTCAAGCCGATCGCAATTACCATTACATTCCACGATGACTTGGAGCTGATATCATATGATCACGTCATACATTACAGAAATTACGCAGTCCAGTAATAACTTTTGACGATGTTATCGAAGGATATAGACCCTACAAATCTCCATTAGTGTCGCTTATCATGAATTGAATCGAAATCCAAGAAACAGTTCCAACCTTTTTCATAAACCATAAGTAGTTAAATAAGTAGATAATAACGCTGCATCGGCACGTCAAGCAAGCCAGAAAAAAAAACAAGCGCTGAGCATACGTCAATCGAATGTCATGACGGTGTCTACAACATGACGTAAGATTAATGCTCATGACATTCTAAAGAATCGAATTCCTTTTTCGAATATCTTTGAGATGGCAACGGCACTCAGCGTAGTCGGCTACTACATTGCTTTTTTATAAGATAGATATTTTTATTGCGCATACACAGGACCCTGATGTCTTCTTGTCTCTGTTAAAGCGGTACTTTTCTACCGCGGCATTTCAATTGGTACTTTGGACGTTGGAGTAAAAGCAAATATCAATAAACAGTACTTAACTTCTAGAGAAGGAATTTTTATTACACACTGTGCCATGAATTACGAACACTTAGGAAAAAGGTCGAATAAGGTAAATTTTTTTCAATAGCAGAAAGTAACACGAAGACCAGCCTTCAATAAAGACCAAACAATGCAAAATTATTCGTTGAAACCGTCAGCCTCAAATACCTCCGTATTCACATTTTATTATCTCCAATGCAAACATCATGGCATGTCGCAATCGCATTGTTTTATCTAAACTTCAAGCTCACTAATCTAACCTGTTGAGGAATGTAAAGCCGTGTCTAACAGCCTTTTCTAAGGCACGTAGGACCTCATTTATCTGATGTGACAGGTATGAGAATACAGCATGACTGTATGCATGTTTGGACACGCAAATTATGGGACACAGGGTGACAAATTAGGTAATTAGTCCGTAACCACGATCTTTGGTAGCTGCGTGTTTTGTTGCGAAATTCTTGCATCTGTGGCTTTAATCTATAGGATTTGTGGAATTGTAATCCTTGTGATTGTGTCTCACAATTGCAGTAAGGAGCTTAAGGGATTATTATTGCAGTGTGTTTTATGATTAGAATCAGCTTCCAGAATTAACTATTCCACTTCAAATATAAATTTTAGATTATTAAATGAATAACTGGTTGCAAGTGTAAGATACTTAAAGTCTTTAGTCCTGTCCTGATATTGGGAGTATAAGAAACAACAGATCCATCATCTAAAGTCTTATGATTGAGATAAATCAATCTTTTGTTTATTCACTCATGACATAATTTAATATATATGATCGAATAAGCTTCTAATCGATCCATTAAGAAATTATCCGTAGAGAAACAACGCTTAGCTGCATAATGACTGTGCAACAAGACACGACTTCTGATTTCAACTGCAACAATAAATCTAATACTTCGAACACGGCGTGTGTTGGGAGTTGGGAGCGGCTTACCTTTGCCTGACGAGGTCGAATAATGTTAATACCTCAAGAAGCTCTGTTACACCGTTATTTATGTCTACACTTACATCTAACGTGCATTTGGCATTTTACTGTTTGTCAGGGTTAAGAACTTTGGCTGAGAAAGTCTTTAAGAGGTAAAAGTGAATTGTGCATCGGCATTGGCTATTTCTCTTGTGTGTTCACATACTTGATTGGCATTATTTATATGATTATGAGCATGGATATATCTGTATTCAGCTTGCTAAAGAGATAGTGGCGGTGATCAAATATTTAACATGTTTTTTCTCGTAGTTGAGTGAGTGAAGGGCAAAGCTCACTGGCTGACAAGTATATTGTCAGTAGCTGCTTTATGCTAACATGCTCTATTACTAGGGCAACCGTTCTGATGTGAGATTCTGGTTTACAGTAGAACATTGCTGTCATTTGATGCTATCTATTTTTTTGCCTTTGCAGCTGCCGATGTTGCGTTTCTTGATCCAACAAGGTCATATTTAACTTGTAAGTAACTGGTAAAGATGTGTAAATGAGATTCTCTGTATCGAATTAGTCGCATCATTTTTGCTAAAGATCATCTATGATCATGACTGTAAGCTGACATGTAATTCTAAAGGTGTTAGCGTTGGCAATTTGCATCAAACCATACCGCTATGTCAACACGAGCGAGAAATCTGTCAATTTTGTCACAATACGCCTCGTGACTGCAAGCTAAATATTTTACGTAAGTTCAACCTAATACAGAGACAATGGCTACCTTAGTTTAGCTGATAAATTATTTCTAACTTATAGGGTCATAATGGTCATAATCGTATAACCGACTTTGTAGGTGGCAGTCGATATCGTTATGTCAACTAACTAGTGTTATGAAATGCACTATTCGCTGTATTTTCTTAACTTTCTCATAGTGTACCAGTTAAATAAGCTTTCGCAGTTCCCTAATGCATAATTCATTAGCGTCAGGTGCTTTGAAGGAATATATTAACTTGGTTGATCCAGTTTTTCTTTTAGTTCTGGCTTTAAATCCAAATGACTCAAAAGCGGAGATTGGCGCATATTGACATCTTCAGCCGTTCAAAAGTAATAGCTAACTCATATCTGTTTGGCTAACTCATGTCTCGAGGTCCACCAAATGGTGGAGGAACAACAGGAGTGGAGTGGAGACGTTTGGAAACCGACCAATCAAAGCGCGTCTCTCGTAATACTCTTCGATTGGTGGACTCCTCCACATGTTTCCGCTTTGCTGGAGTTCGGGCCTACGCTATTTACAACCACTATAAATGATAATGGTGATGACTGCTGCAGTGCAAAAAGTTTGCATACATCTTAAACCTCCAGCGTTGAATGAACGAATAAAAAAAAAGCAGATCCATTCTCAGAAACAGCAGTAATGTACTCTTCATTAGTTTTATGATTACGATTATGGTTTTAATGTAGATATTTTCTCCGTCATCTGGGTCTATTAATGTGTTTCCGATAGAAATCTTTACGATTATGACTCGCTCTTGAATAATGTATTATTACTAAGCAATATTTTATTTATTGTATAATTCTTTTGTTTCTTGAGTTTAGATATTATTTGTATTACTAAAAACATTTAGCTTGAATTAATATATTTCTTTGTTTGCTTTTTATTTCTTAATACTGCGAAAAAAAAATCTAATGACTGTTATGGAAGTGAAACTTGCTATCTATAAAAATACTGTGTTACCGATAAATGAAATTTATGAAATATTTTGCAGGATAACACTGAAATTTAAAAATATTTTAATCCTTATTACGCCATATTATGTCAATGTTTTAATTAGTCAAAAACCTTTTCGAATCGAGGCTATTTTTAAAAGCAGTCGTAAAACTATACTATTAAATCTGATGCCTCACCCAGATACTTTTATTATTAGATTATTAGTATCTTTTATTAGATCATTTGCATCTATTAATGCAAATGATCAATATTATTATTTAGTTTAATAGGCAATAGGTACTGAATGATCTGCTAATATTATTAACGACCGAAGGAAGGACCAAGGACAAATGTCACATGGTAATGAGGTACTATGTATTTCAACAGAGATTAGAAATTTTTGAAACGGAATTGTTGTATATTATGCAAATTAATTTGTATCATTTCATTTTATTTTCGTACGACTATTGTTTATTGAAGAGCGTGTAAGTACCCTATTACAGAATCGTTCATGAAGTCCTAATTTGGCGCAAATGCCGTCTTGGTGGCATAGCATGACGTCTTAAACCGTGAATAGTTAGGCTGTGGGAAAGACACAGAGCTATACAAGTCGTCTAGCGCTATCTCGTTCCCTGAGCGGAACCACACACGCTTTACGATATAGACCACTTCGTCGGCTTATTGCAAGAAGTCATTATGTGACAAATTCACTATTCTGAGATAAACGGTATTTTAGTTCGACTTAGTGGTTATGTTGATTTGCTCATATCATCCTAAATATTACGATGAATAATAATAGGATGATATAGGCAAATCAACATAACCACTAACTAAATCGAACTAAAATACCGTTTATCTCGTAATAGTGAATATGTCACATAATGACTTCTTGCAATAAGCCGACGACCTGTTCTTAGTTGAAACGCATAGTAGCAAATGACAGAGATAACACTTAAATATTGCATGCATTCTTTATGATCGGTAGCATAGGATTTAGGTGCACTATTTTAATGTTACATAATATATTAATTTATTTAAGTACTAAACGGTCTGCTAATAATATTAACGGGTGTCAGGCTGTAGGAATGTACTGTACTCTAGATAGTAGTCGACCTCAACTCGGAGCGAGGACACCAAGTGACGACCACACTTTTACTAAGTAAATGATTGATCAAATAATCAAGCATTTGTGGTTCTTGGTATATTGAACGGAAATTGAGATCATTTCGTGACAGAGAAGGAGATATGTCTCGTAGGTCCAGAAAAAGGAGTAACGGGCAGTGGGTTCTGGGAGTAAATTGTTGATTGCAATCGGAATAATAGTACATAACACTTAAATATGAATAGTCGCCGATCGTAAATTTATGTATCGTATGTTTTTGTACTTACAAATGTTGATTTCATTTCGAATTTTGTCAGCTGCTTCCCCCCCCCCCCCAATATTGCCTGATGTCACTGATCCAAAGCAGCTTTCAACTAGTGAAAGAATTTTAATTAAATACAAACAATAGAAACTTGCCTCTTTATAATATTATATTTACACTATTTATTTATTTCA
This sequence comes from Agrotis puta, assembly GCA_943136025.2. NCBI lineage: Eukaryota > Metazoa > Arthropoda > Insecta > Lepidoptera > Noctuidae > Agrotis > Agrotis puta. The sequence goes on from OW964172.2 coordinate 13,107,334, forward strand.
TTTTATCCTTTATTTATCATAGGTGTTTGGATATGAACGTATCAGAATACCCCCCACATTCTACACGCTACTCTAGAATTATGGGCTTAGCCAACCCTACCCACAAAGGAGGTTGAATCCCTCTCAATATTCCTCCAAGTCACTATGACTCTAGCTTTAGCTCGCACTTAGGAATTTTACTGTATATGGCAAAAGTAAGTAATACTTAGCGCCAAGTTAAGTAAGCAAATTATTCTAAGTACATACTTGTAGTAATTTTCTAAGTAAGTCTAATTAGATCCTGTTTGAAGGAGCAACAGCACGCATGTTTTACCTTTGCATTAAATACTGGCCATTTACACGGTGATTTAAAAAGAGAACAAAACAACAGCTACCTGTGTCTTTGGACAGTACAGGTAAAAAGAATAAATATTTGAATTTTATTCCTTTTTCAAAATCAAAGAAAAATAATAAAGCATGATTCAATCCTGACCTTTTAGGTTAACCACAAAATAATTGCTAATAGAAGTAGTTTTTTTTTTCTTTATAAATAATATTATGTTTTCGTGACTGTCCTGACCTTGTCCCCGTCGCATATGTAACGTGCTGGTGTTTTATAAATTGTAAGACACTGTTGTATTGACACCTATAAATAAAGACAAGTCGGGTACAGATTCTTTTTTTTCTGCTCTCGAGAATAGAACCAGTCACGTCGACATTGTCATTGTTTGGAATTGTGCTTGAAAATAAAACAGAGTTTTAGTACCTTTCAACTAAGAACTTGGACGAGGACTTTAAAATGCGTTAAAAGTGTATATTATTTTAATAAATAAAGCAGTGATAGCCGAGTGGTACGACCGTTGGACTGCCAAGTCAAAGGTTGCAGGTTCGAACCCCGGCACGCACCAATGTCTTTTAGAATTCATGTGCGTATTATAAATTAATTATCACTTGCTAAAAACGGTGAAGGAAAACATCGTGAGGAAACCAGCACACCTGAGAGATATTTCAACGGTGTGTGAAGCCATGTCAGAGGCCTACGGGCGGTTTAAACTCTGACACCAGGTTGTTCATCAACCATACGATAAGAAGAAGAAGAAGATTTTAATAAATTATTTAATAGGTACAACTTCTCTAACAACTGGCCCTAAGGGTGAGGCTACACTAAACAGCGTGTAGCGCGAACGTGATCTGCTACATCTACACATGAGCGATTAAAACAAATGAATGCTCATTCTAATGACTACAACTGCGATATCTATATATATATAAAAATGTTATGTTGGTTTATGTACGCTTCAAAAACTCAAAAAGTTCTGCACCGATTGAGCTGAAATTTTAGCATGATATATAAGTAATCCGCATCATGGATTGTTTTTATCTATTTTTTGCATCAGTCACATATCCGCGACCGCGAAAAAACAGGTTTTTTGTGCCACAGCGAAGCGTGGCGGGGAAGAGCTAGTTACTTATCTATAACTTGTTAAGCTCATGAAGTCGCTTCGAAAATCGCTTTCTATACTAGTGTCGGCTACACTATCATTAACTACGACTATCTTGAATTAGTTATGACAATATGCTGTTACATATCATCACAAATATTAATGTTACATAAAGAAGGATTCAAACAACTTAAGAATAGGTACTGTTACACAGTGATAACTTTAAAATGATAACAATGATCATGAGTCGGCAAAAAGTGTATTATATTGCCCGATGAAGATATTAATATAGATTTTACGTCTTCAGTTTAACAAGATATCAATTTTTTCAGTTAAACGTTTCACGCGGCGCTATTGTGCGCTATATCTTTAACAGATTTTTTGCCGCTAGACGACCTCTCTTCTCGTATAGTCCAGTCTATAAGAAAGCTTTATTATCGTCTTCGAATCATTACTGGTACCGCAAGTACGAAAAACTATTAGTCCACGCAGACATTAAATCCTCACTGAGCGTTTATTTTCTACCGAGCAATAAAAAACTTGAACTGTCAATTTGGATCGTGATGCAACGGATGGTACCTATCAATGCTGCTTCAACATTTGCTATCCTTTTTCGTGCCACAAGAACTAGGTTATGTCTATCTCTATCTTACAACTGAGCGTCACATGCCTTTTGATTGGACCATCAACCTGTTTGTATAGGTGTTCCATCGAGAGATGGAATCGACACTTGAGTATCCTGTGGACATTTTTTCTAGCACATTATAAATAAAAGTCTGAGGCAATAGAAAAATAAGAACCATATAAACGACACGGTCTTTTGAACGTATCTTGTTGGAAAGCTTTGTTAGAATCTTTGTGTGGGAATTCAGCGGTCATAATGACATTTTTGTGTATTAATTAATGTCTTGAGTGCAGTGTGTTGCGCCCCTTTGTTCCCATCAAAAGGCTGGTTGTTATTCAACGTTCAAAAGCCTGCTATGTCCATTGCTAGTGGTTTACGACTTGTGTTTGTGATTAATTAGGTTTTATGATTTGTCTTATGTTCAGCAATCATAGTTGCCTTTCCGGATGTGTCATCTGCATTTTTGTCGTTTCTCGTTTCATAAAAGCTTTGAAATAAGAATGAAACTAATTTCATAATGACTACATTAATCAGATTACATGGTATTTGACTTGTACCGTTTGTAAAAAGCGCACCGAAGATACACCTGTTCCATTTCTCAATTCGGTCTCAAAGAATGTAATTAGTCGTTGCCCAACTGTTCCGCCCGATCAATCTTTGTTTTGGGATTCCAATATTTTTTGTTTTATCATTGAACGTCTTTATTACGTGTCATTAGAGTTCAAAAAACTACGGGAATCTTTCAATTAACGCTGAGGACAAATGACGTTTGCCGCTCAACGGACAGGAACGTTAACCGAGAACTTTAAGACAAGGCTTCAGATATCTTGTGTGTATATAATTAAGAAACTTTACCAGATTAATTCGAAAGATAATGCTTTTACGTAATATTATAAAGTTTTATCTTCTGTTTCAGTTATCTGTTGTGATTTAGCAATGGTCATTGATACATATCTTTTAAAAAAATCAAAAGCTTGCGTTGATTAACCTACTTGTTGGACAGCCTACTTACATGAGTCAATGATTTCGTAAGAATTCAAACTTTAAGTGATTCAAGTCAAGTCACATAACATCCGTAAACCATTTAGTCATGTTTTTCGGAGACTGTATACTCAGTACTGATAATAATGCATTTGAACTTTGAAACACGTTTTATTTTTTGTACCGTGAGACTCGGTGAGACGAAATCGAATTTCCTCCGGCTCTTCTAACCGCACAGGGTCTATCCTGCGGCTTCTTTGAATGTGCCCGTGCACCGTGTCGTATAACCACCCCCCTCTTCCTCCCCTTCACCAACCTGACCACCTCACCGCCGAATCCACGGAACCACGGTCAATCGTCTTTTGTTTGTTAAACGCGATACAAAACCAACACGTACAACGGAATAAAGCACCTTCGATCCGTTGTATAAATTACTCTTTTTGTTTCCAACCAGTCTCTTGGTGGAACAAATAAAAGGTGCTCCAGATCGATATTTATGTATGAGCACCGATTACTACCTCTATGTTGCAATTGTGACTTGCAACTACATAAGTGTGATGTAAGCTTTATAGCAGAAACATGACGAATAGATTATAATGGGTTATTATGTCAGGCCTAAATGGTGATCTTATTTTATCAATACAGTCAATAGTGAAGTATCAAGTTTTTGGGCGAAATATTTATTTCAGAAATTGTTGGTGTGTAACTTAAACGGTCACTAGCTTTTTCAATAGCACCACAGTCTGATATTTTTTTGTGAAATAAAAGCGTTAACCGCTGGACATTAACGGGTTTGGTCTACAGGTGTTGGAGCGAATAATCGATCGAAAATGAAATAACCGAGCAATTGAATGCACTTAACAATACTTATATAAATTTGGGGTCTCAGGCCAATTGTTCATTGCCGCAATCAGTTCTTATTTTTCTTTTTTTTCAGGAAATTGGTCACATTGAACTGGTTTAAAGATCGATAACGATCGAAATGATTTGGTCTGATGGAATCTTCTTAGGTCCTTCGAACTTTTTACCACCTTGGAATAAACCACCAAGGAATAAAAAATCACAATCAAGGTTGCATTTTATGTATTATGAAGAAGTAGAAGAATATTTCAATGTCTGCAATTCGATTGTTTCAATTTGCAATGTAGTATCTTGAACATCTTTAACATTGGCTAACTGTGCTTCGATGAAATTACTTCACTTTTGATGATTTAGCTGATTTCTTAAACTCTTCTCTTTTTGTTTAAAGTTCATTCGCCGGGGCTTTGTCTATTAAAGAGACAAAAAATAAAACCAAACTGTTGCTGCGAAAACTCGGGTTCTTCATGAATCATGATTACTGCCTTCTTTTCAGAATTTAGAGCTACCATAAACTTTTGCGTGCCCAAAATAGCACTTAATGAGCTGGGACCAGTAAACAGTCGCAGAGACATGCAGGAAAAATGACGTCATTTTAAATATTTTACCTGTTTCCATGCACCAAGCCTTTACGAATGTGTTATTTCATACTTAAACATAATTGCTTTAGATCCCTATCATTATTGTGCGCACGGCGGGATGGCTCCCGGCGAGGGAACTAATCTTGTTCGTACTTTTGGTCGCATGAAAAAATCTTGGGTCTCTCTAATCGTGGGAAGTTCCAATGACTTTGTTTTCGATTATATCCATTATGTTAGGAATGACTCTATTTGAAGAAAGTGTGAAGTCGTTTTATTATTCAGCTACTGTTTGATCTGCGTTTCGTGCAATTTGTTTACCATTAACTTACCCAATTGTTGCTTTAGCTTAGAAGAAAACGTGACCATTTTTTGGAGTTCTTTTTTGTCTTCAAAGCCCATAATGTCGATAAAAATGTCAGTTCTCTTTACGTTTTTCCCATAATAGCTATTCAGATGTGCTGGTTCATCTTTTACGGTCTACAAACGCCCCTCTTTAATTTCCTAATGGAACATCCAAGGTAGTTGTGTCTCTACATGATCAAGTTACTCAATATTTGTGTTTATGTTCTTTCTAAGTATATTAAACTTGATACACATGTACTTTTTCTTTGCCCACCGTCACACCAGGTACACGTAAACCAACAGACATATGATACATGCGTCATACCTCCGGATGTGGTACCCTTACATCTGTAGAACCTGTTTGAGACAACGAACTTTTTGTCTCACTATCTCATCCATTTGTTTGCCGACGCTTGGCCATTAGCCGCCTGTGTGATGTTTGATGTGATAGAGGAATGGGTGCGCCTTTATATTCATACGTGGCCTTGTGATTTCGGGGAAGGTATGAGGTAAAAACTGAGATTAGCAACATTAGTGAGGCTTTTAATGAGTTGTTTGGTATGGTGAATGGGATATTTTTTGTTTGAAATAGTGTTTTAGTTCATTAGTGCTCTTCGAATTCCTATGTTGAATGTGTCTGTAACGATGGTTTGGATGGATCGATGTGTGTCACGCCAGAACTGCAAAATGGATCTGAATGATTGGTAGATGGATAGGTTATAGAGTGAGATAACACTTACAGCTTTTTATACACTACACTATTTTTGGACAACTACACGGGTGAAGCCGATAGCCGAGAAAAGACATTTAAGCTTGTGACAATATCTTTTCAAAATTGACTGCATAATTCTTATCCAATCTCATGCAACAGTGTCACCTTGCCTTCCTTGCAAAACAAGCTAGAATAAGACAACGTTATTTCACAATCCAACGCATAGGTGATTAAGTAGACCGCATCAGTACTAAACATCTCCACACTGTATCCACTACGCTGAGAACAGAACGATACTATAAAGTTAAATTGCATTTAAAGCATGGTTCACATGTTCTATATTCCCGTTCTCCCACGTAGACTCCCATTAAGTACTACACGCGATCATCAATCTAAGGCCGGAACAATAGGCTAAGGAAGACTTTGGCGTTGCGAATTTTTCGAATCGAATCGCATGCACGTGTGAAGTGACGTTAAGAATCGTCGGTGTGTATGACTTTCGATTTTTGTTTTGTGAAAGCTTTCGTGCAGTATTGGTAATAGGGTCTTGTTTGAACAACGATTTCGTATTGACTGAGTTTTTTAGCTATTGTTCTGTTTTAATGGTATGTTATTTCACGGCGGCGGTGCAAACAAGCGTAATTTCTTAATTCCAAATACTCCAATTCTGGTAAATAAGTCTAAATCTAGAAATTAATTAATTATGTAGCAAAACGAGTTTGACAGCGTCTTTTAATGGTTCTTGTGATCCGATCGGTGTCAAGATATCGTTTTTTTTCGTTATTTCGTATAATCTGCAGATTGCAATTCTCTAAACGTATGCAAAATTGAATATCTGACAGAGGTTGTATGTAAACCAGTTAGCTGATGTCATTCGCCAAAATAACTTTACTGCAGGTTATTTAAAAGCCAAACCTAAAAAATTCTGTATCCAAACTTTTTGTGCGTGTCTGCTACTTGTATGGCATCTGAGGGCAGGAGATCAACGTTTATGCCATTTTCGTGTGTTCATTGAAGGTTTATTCTACATACAGTAAACATCTAAACGGAATCCATTAAAGAACCATGAATGAGACATGTTAGTACTGCCATTTTTAATCATGAATGAAATTAGCATGACCGTTGCTCCAGAATAAATAGTGCTTACGCCAACAAAACGTTTCGTCTCAACATTTAAATACTGCCTTTGTTTAGTGCTCCCACGCATAGCAAATAACGGCACATCACTAAATGGTACTTAAGTACGTCACTACTCACTACGTGCGAAAATCCGATGCGTTATTTGTTCGTGAGAGAGTAAATTGAAATTTATGCCAAGTTGACAGCTCAATGAGGCATAGTTTATACGAAACAATGTCATTGGCAGAAGCTGTACTTGATTGGTTTATCGACGGTTTTTGTTTGGTTAGGTAGGCCGTAGCTGTAGTTATTTGTTATCTCTTTCATGTTCTGATGTTTATGCGGAAATAAGTAAATGTGAGTTTTTGTGATTATGTTAAATATGAGTACGACTGATCAGCTTTTTTTTAAGGTGATTATGAACTTGATTCGACGTCTTCCTTATTTGGTAAAATTATTTTGTATAAATATTATTATCACAATTATTAAATACATCAATAAATATACTGTCCTTGACATTTCGCTTTTTTTTTAATACATTATGTATTACTTTTATTTGCACGAAAGTTCACAAAAATCAGCAGCCATTTTGTTAAGTAAATTAATCAACGATAAGATCTAAACCTAAACTTTCTTATTTTCAAACAATAAAATGGATGATAATTATGTATTTTAAAGCGTGAAAGTATTTTATGCAAAATGTGTTGTCAAAACCAATTAAAGTAAAATATGTAATTTATGTGATTTCATATCTCGTATAATAAAGGTCGCCGTAAAGGTTGCATATTTCTTTGACCTTTTTATTTCTTATCCAATATCCATTCTTTGTATCTTTCATTCACTTTTTATAATTCAAGTGGCATTAACTTTTTTTTTACTTGAGTAATTCGGTTATAATTTTTACTGAAATGATTTACTTTTTTCTTAAATAGTGCTGGGCACAAGCTTTCCTCAATATCCTGTGTATCATCGAATTTTTCGGTTTCCTTACTCATGCTAAAATTACTTATTACGGAAAACTTATTACTTTGTCCAGTGTTTAGTCGTGTATAACTTCACGAAAACCCATTTTTATTGGAATAATATATAAAAAAGAAAACTATTTTTATTAAAAAAAAAAAAACTTGCATAAACCAGATTTATTTATTATTGCTTTTATCAAAATGTTCTAACAGCTTACTTTTTCAAGCTGAATTCCGCAGTTCGAACAACAGACATCGATATTTAACTGTTGGTTGTTAACCCTTTCTTACTTCAGTCAAAATATCTTATTTCCCGATCGACTCTCAGAAGTTAAATTGCTCTCATATCAACTGATAAGCTATGATTTTCCTTCATTACGGAGTCTATAAGAAAACTTCGAGGTATTCAAAAACCGTAACAGAACCAAGTGGTACACACCGCAGAATAGTTTAGTATAGAGGCAAGAAATTACCAACTTCGAAGTATAAGCACACGATTACGTTATTATGGCGAGTTGTTTGATAAGTACTTAAATAGATAATTTAATTTAAATCTAAAAATAAAATTATATAACGATAACTTAAAAAAAAATAAGTTTGTGATTTTAATAATAGTTTTGACCAAACAATTAGGCCTAAGTTCGACTTGGGTACATTTGTCTAAGTTTTTGGCTTGGGCAGGAACAGAAAAATGGAGATTGGCGAACTAATGAAAGGTCTGTAACTCAGCAATAGCTGGCGGTGACGAATCAGGGTTTGAATGATGATTCATCTTTTTTGTCGATTGTACACACATTAAAGTTCATCATTGACTACGTTTCTAATAAAGATATTATTAGCCATAAATTACATTCAAGTAATTAATGGTTCGGTCAGAACGTATAAGTTTCAATCGTTCAATCAACCATTTTGTTTTCGATTTTCTATCAATCGTTTCGTAAGATCCCGAATGGATTATTGTCGACGAACATTATTAATTTCCTTGGCTTTATTTTTTTTGTTTCCTGTTCTTTTAGTGAGAATTTAACGTGTAAGGGAAAGTGATTTGATCTTAGTGAGTTTATGAGGTTTTGTTACACGTTTTAGTGATTAAAGGGACTTTGTGACAGCGATATTTAAATTATTACACAAATGCCTCTAGAAGAATAACGAATTTTGGACAGGTAGTTTAAATGGTAGGTAGGTAGGTAGGTAGGTCCAGGTAATCCGGCAATACCTAAACCTTATTAAAAGCTGTAAATTATCTCACAACTGTGGAGGAAAACATCGTAAGGAAAGCGGCTTGTCCTTTTTTTTTTTTTTTTTCGTGGTAAAATCATCAAATGAGTCCTCCCACCCAGGGCAGGGCGGACTTGTACTGACTAAAATCCACGGTGTCCTTCACTAGCCCTTTACGTACCGGGCTTGCGGTGATGGGTAAGTCCCGCGACAAGCGGCTTTAGAATCAAAAAATTGAAGACATGTGACTTCTACCAACCCGCACTGGGTTCGCATGGTGTATTATGACCCACTCCCACTCACGGAGAGGAGGCCTGTATCTCAGCAGTGGGTTAAATTTATTGATGATGATGTAAACTATCTTGTTCGTTCACGAAACTCACAGTTGTTCCTTCTCTAGTATTTGCTTGTTGTATTAATTAACTCTAAAATTGAAATCACCATTCGAGATATATCGCATAGGGCGGTAAGGTCAGTTAGCTGTCAATGTGTAATTAATAACTTATTCGCGTGATCATCAAATAAAAACGTTAATTAACTGAAGAATAAAAGATGTAATCACGACCTAACGAAGGCGGTGATTCAACTGTTAAGCATTTATTTTTATTAGCATATTTATTAACATAGACAACCAGGGAGGAAACACAGTCATTACATCCATAAATCACAAGGAATCATCGAAGATTACCAAAACTCCTTTAGCAAAATAATCCTTCAGATTATCATTAAAATATTTAAATCACGCATCTTGAACCTTATTATCATAATTTTACTGTCCTTGCCCGCTTGAGGTTGTCGGTGCACCACGGTTTCTACTTGTATTCTCCCGATTCAGGGGTACAGTCAACAGCAAAAGTAGGTGCTCAAAATCAGAAATTAAATACTGATGGACGGAGTTCGCGTCAAAATTGTGTAGATGAACAAGTAGTAAACGTTTGGTAAATTACAATCCGTAATTTTAAATTACTTCGACGACGCCACACAGTTTTGACGCGAACTCCATTCATAAGTTTTGAATTTCTGATTTTGATCATGTGCATTTTGCTGCTGACTGTACTTTTACTAACCACGAAAAAGTTCACTCAAAAAGTTTAAGACTTACTTTCGTACGAGTGCGTATTTTCGTTTACGGACTTAAAGAGTAGGTTGCAACATTTACATCTTTTACTTAAACAATATTAAAAAGCAACAGAAGCGAATCATTTCATTTTCTCTCACTTTCTTGCATATCTTTTAAGAAAGGGGTAGCCGAAGGCAAACCAGTCACTCAGTCATGATAACGCACGCCACTGTTGCTCTATTCTCGTGCCAATAGATGGGGTGACGCCACCAATCTGATCCCCTCACGGCATGCAGCTTTATCGCTTCCGCCTGCATCGGCGCGGGCGCCGAGAACTCAAGTAATAGCAGGCCTTATCTCAGACAAAAGGACCGACGCGGACGCCTCTATACCCCGTGTTTTGGTCCGTTTACCCTATTTATAGGATGTTGTTTTTGAATGGTCCTTAGTTCGGATAACAATATTTCCATATTTATTTAAAGCTTGTGTTTGATGTTTTGGTTGTCTAAAAGCTTTCTTGTTTGATTTGACGTTGTTATTGTTAGAATTAGTGTGGTTACTTTGTATGTCTGACCACTATGACGGTGAACTCGTCAATGAGTTTTATCTGTCAACTGTCACTTGAAAGTGACGTTGCAATTTGAATTTATTAACCCCCGACGGAAGAAGAGGGTTGTTATAAGTTTGACGTGTCTGCCTGTCAGTCTGTGGCATCATAGAGCCCGAACAGATGAAGCGATTTCAAATTAGTTTTTATATAAACGTGTATGTTACAATATAGCGCCATCACAGCTTCACTTTTATCCTGATCGCATAAAACACAAACTTTCCCCCCCCCCCCCTTAAAGCTAGACAACAACTATAAAACGCCACTTACGACCTTTACATACTCCACAGGCCTTGTCAACACAAAATTTTAAGAAAGAACAAAATCAGTTTTTCGATTGTAAATAAATTAATATTTTGAAAGTACAAAATCTGTTTTTCGATTGTAAATTAATTAATATTTTCTTTTTGTTTCAGGTTAGTATTTCATTAATCTAATTCTCAAACCTCAGTATCAGTTATCACATACTGAAAGCCGTTTGGTTCTGGTAAGCTATCTTATTTATTAACTTGCTGTCCCTATTTATCTTCCAAAGTCCAATGTTTTCCCAGCATATCAGTGCCGGCGTTTGTTTCGTGGTCCTTCGCTTCTTAGGACCATTATTGATGATTTAGATATATCTTGGTTTTGTTGCTTTACACAAGGACCCGCTGTAACCACCTTTTGAGAAAATTGGTTCTGTTAACATGATTATTACTTTAATAGGAGCAATACGAAATGAAACGGACGCGGTGTGAAACGGAAACTATGAATATCTTAACATTTTTGAACGAAAATATTCATGTCATTTCGTCGTTGGTAGCACTGATGATCATAGACAAACCCACAATACCACAAACCATGGCCCAGTAGCTGTTAAATGGCATGAATATTTTCTGTTAAAATTCCTAAGATTATTATCCCTTGTCTAAGTTTCACAGTCCGTCCGTTTCATTAGGTATTATGCCTAGTCTGTATTTGAATCTCATGTAGCAATTTTCTTTTTTTATGCACAATCTTTCAAACGATTTTGTTTTCATTCATGCATCAATGAACGCTTTTGCTACAATGACACGAAAATAAATTACACGGGAACAAAATACAGTTAGACCTTAAATTCGAAGGATCATTTCTAGCAGCATGCAGGGGTGCATTAAATGGAACTGTCCAGTTTAATGGAAGTACAAAACGCTCCTCCGGATTCGCTGTGACCCTAGTATACCTTACCCATGAATAATTCCAGATTCCAACCGTTAAAATGTTCTTTAATCCCCTTTTCGTGACATCTTCACCGCTATTCCACATTCATACGGTTCCCAGGCCGTACACCCAGATATTCACAGCTATTACGCTATAACCCGCTATTATGCAAGCAGAAACCAAGTCATTCGCATCATCCAAGTTCGAACAGTGTCAAGTGCTCCCCTCACAAGAATTTTCCCGTTGCATTCATCGCTACGATCAACGATTCACCTATTTCGTCTAATGTTTTTATGCAACGCGATTTGTGCATAAACTTGTACATTATTGCTACTTATGTATTCGTAACGTGATTTTTAAATCGTTTCAGTTTATATGGCATTTGAATTGCTGATCGAAGCTTTGATATTGTTGTGCTTTTAAATTTTAACCAGAATTATTTTAATACAGCTTTTTTGTGGAAGCCAAACACGTGTCATTGAATCACATAAAAAGTATATTTAATCAGAAGTAAAATGTATTTCCTTATAAACACTTGAAGTTAATTAATAGCCTCGCTGACTGGTTAAATATGCATTTTTCAATTTGACTGTTGTAAATACTATTTTTATTTTTTATGACCTTAGTTTCAACAGATTTTGGCAACTAATTAATTTAATAGTAACATCTTTGAATTTGCATCAAAAATAACATATGGTGTCGGAATGTATTATAGGAGTGATGGGTCCTGGTCCCTGGCTATTTTATTTTATTTTAACCGCCATAGCTTTTAGCACACCACTGCAAGTCTCACAAATCTAAAAACATCGCATCATTGCATTGGCCAGCACTTTCTCTCAATGCCAACAAAATGTATACAAAATGACCTACACAATTTTGCATCGCACATTTGTCACACAACATAATCTCGTTTATCTGGCAGTCGTCGCACGCGCATGTTGACATGCATGCCACGCACGCATCGGATAGCATCGCGAACATTGGTCCCTCGTGTTTACAGGGATTAGCTTTATCAATATATCCTATTTTTTTACTTGGTTTGGCAGGTATTTTAGATGCCGACTACATTTGGGTTTTCTATCGATACTTCTTTTTCGCGTCGTCTGCACGACTAGAATTAAATTGTTTGGCTAAAATTTTACAGCCATTTTACGGCGTCGTCGATGAAATCATTAGGAATACCCCAATTACTAATGATTTTCTTTCTCTAATGGAAATGGGCCTGGCATAAATGGCAATGCGGCGGCACTAATGAAGTTACGGCATTAGTCACCTAGAAAAAGTCAGCCATAAAAAGTAAGTAGGAAGGAACAAGATCTTCATTAGAAATGGATCCAATTCTTTCCAATCAAAAATGTTTTACCCAAATATAGATCAACTTGATGGCTTTGTCATTTGAATTTCACGTCAGACAAATAACACTCTTAATAATTATTAAGAGTGTAAGAAGAATAATATTAATAACATTATTCTTTGAGAACATAGAAATACAATGAGATGTTATCTGTGTCGTTATCGGGAAAACCCTAGCATCCAATTTCTTGTGACTAAGTAAAAGCTTTCCTATTAGAAATATGAGCGTGAGAAGAATATCGTATGGTATTAGCATATAGCCAACGCTGTACTAAATGTTTATATTTAATAAATAAATATATAACTATGGAGGCGGATGATGTTATTCGCTGCCATCATCATTTTAATAAAAGCGTACCTACTACTCGTATACAAATGCCTCTTATGAAACGATTGGAAACTACTATCTGTGACCAAAATATAACTATAACCGTGAAATATGCTATTTCGTAAACAAAGATATAATATCAGCAATTAAGTACATCGTTAAATTCTTTAAAAACAAAGACATTTAAATATTCATGAAGGTTTGTTAACATCGAATCAAGTTTTATCGTCTTAAATTACGATTGTTAAATCGGTTGAAATTACCTACATATAAAATTATTAGAATCATCCGCATTCCTTCACAAAGCCACAATTAGGGAATTATTACGTCGTGATCAACTTTCGAATGTTTAGGGAAAGGTTTCAAATTCAGTTTCTATTGCCATTATTGGGCCCAAAGCCTCATTTAGACGCATGAACTAGCACGCAAGTTTGGCTACATTGCGGTTTTTGTTTCTCCAACTGAATTCATTGTCCATTAGTAGTTCGCAAAACTTGCATGCAAATTCTTGCATGTCAAAATAGGATTTTAAACTCTTAAATGACGTTTTTTAAAAGCAGTTTAGATGAAATCGTATGCATATATTTATACGTCACGGTACCTGCCGGTTGCTCGGGTCACTGCCCCTGAACTCGTCTGCATTTCCTCTATTTACTGGTTTACTGGTGTACTAACCTCATGTTCTGGCTTATTTAGGGCGTGAATTGAATGAATATGCATTGTTTAAGTCGCGTAACAATAAGTAGGCTCTTTGGAGTGAAGAATATGTATTTATACAGACTGTTAATTCTGCTACGGACTGTGATATAATCTTTGACTACTATCCCAGAAGTCTTGTCATATTATTTCTGTAATTTAAAAACTGATTTAAGAATAAGATCTTACATGATTTCGATGATTTCCCTAATCGAATTCTAGCACGTAAAGATATAAATTGAATGATTATGCAGTAACAATAGTTCACTCATGTAATGTCAGAGATATTATCTCAAAGAGAGCTGTTACGTTTCCCAGCAATTTTTTTCCTATTATTTAATCAAATCATTTGAAAGATAACATGTGAAATGTCATCACGAACTATACTTTGAGCACATTATCGTCTCATTAACTAGTTCTGGCGTTTACGATCGTGTGCAAAATAACCCATCTGCTTGTGGTGAAACCTGCACGCTGACCTTTGACACAAAATCCAAGATGGCTGCCGAGCTGTCAAACTAAATACTCTTACTTTCCGTATCCGCTAACGAATCATATTTTACCGCTTCGTAGCCTCTTTTAGAGATCCATTGTGTCTTTGATTCACAGATACAATTGTGAAATGATTTTAAAGAATTAACAACTTTTGTTGAAGATGATCGACTACCGTTGGCTGTATTGATTGTGTAATTCACACTTGAAATTACTTCCTTTTCTTTGGCATTGTCTATAGATGAAACTATGCAAATGTACGTTCTAAATGAAACTTTCGTTTATTGGTGCTAAGTCGAATAAGCATTTCTAATGCGCAAATAATAGTGAATCAGTTCCGTATAATGTCGGTTAAGATACGGCGCGTTATTTGACTCCATAAACGTTAAGTAGCCGTGCAAATCTAGTATCGTATTCATAGCTGAATTATTTGGGCTTTGAAATTCCGCCAAGATGTATTTATTGGCCTAACATGACTTTACAGAGAAATTAGAATGTAAAGCTATGCGATTTTATTGTTGTGTGTGTTGTAATATGGTTCATTTATCATGGGCAACCTCGATTCGTCGAGCAAGTCAAGCCATAGAAGTTGTATATTACAGTTTCCTTATGTGTCCGTTCTTCGTCTTTTATGATTGATATTCTGCAGTTTTCTGTCGACTTTTTTATGGATTCATGTTGTCCGTTTAAGTTATGACTTGAGTGAGGTGTTTCTTATGAATCAGTGGAGGACTTGTTTGTTGTTTTTATGGTTTGTTTTATTCATTAGTTGTCGTTCGCCGAACATTCTTGTTCAGTATTTTTAGACTCGACTCATGAATTTTAATTTAACGATTTTTTGGTAGGTTGCAGATTTTTGTTGTCATATCAAATTAAAAAGCGTATTCCGTCGCGTATTGAACAAGAGTTAGCTTTAAGCTCTTTCGTAGACAACGCGACCAAGGATACCGAAGTCGTAAGGTATCGGAGACTTGCGCCGCTTTGTGTACGCAGGGGTTTAGTCAGAAGCTCGAAACTCTAACAACCAGTCTTACCAAGACGTATCCATCATAATCCAGTTCCTGTGTTGTGGAGGTCGTATATGCAGTTGCTCCATGTAAAATACCTGATATTCCGCTGCATTCTGTTCGACTGGAAGCCGACTCTGGGAAAAGGCCAAGCAGATAATGCTTCTCCCATTGCGCACTGTAAGAATAGTTCAGAATTCTAGCTTTTATATACCTGACAATAAAGGTCCAGGGGTTTATGAGTTTAATGAAACTGACTTTATGGACGGGTTAGTTGTAATAAGCAGTAAATCTCCATTAGTTTTACGGCTTGAACTAGGCCTCTGCAAACTGGTGTTTCCTGGTTTATGCTTGCGTCTTCGTCTATAATGCGTTGGGACAAGAATTTTATGCTTGTTTATTATGTACCTGTCTATACAAACAACGACCTAGGTATAGATTGGTGCTTTAGGTATTTATGATCCGTTCACGACCTGGCTGCTGTGAGTAGTGACTTAGCGCGGGTCGGCGAGCGGTTAAATCAAATGTATAGAAATGTTTGGAACACGCCACGACGCGCCGCCAGTTGTGAATTCGCGTATTTACCAAGTAACTAAATGTCTTATTCGCGCCTTCCGTCGCATAAGACTTATTTTTAATCTTGGCTCTACTCTTTGAGTTTCTGCTGCTTTGTGGGTTTACAAATATCTAAAACCACAAACAAAAAGGCAGACTGAAAATAACTGCACCAACTGTACCGTCGAATTGAAGCAGCTTTTTATCTACTGATCGAAGACTTGACGAAGATAATCGAAACCCACTCTAATCTACTTAAAAGGTTTGTAAACGAATGAAAAACGTAGAACGACATCCCACACAGGTTACAAGACAAATGCGATAACGGTGTTTGTAAACAATAGACTAGTAACTTGTCACTGTACTGCTATGTTCGAACTTCGAATGCAGTGGCGCTGGCGGTTCGAATTATAACCAGCATTATGATGTCTGTGACGTGGGGGCCTAAAAAGGCCAGTTTAGCAGTATCTTCAATAACAATATCCCTTTTTACGAATTTTTTCGCAGTTCATGTTATGATACCTACTTACTACTAAATTGGGCTTTTTAGATCCTTAGATATTAAATCATTACATTCATATTGAGTGTTGATCATTTGTTTCGATAAACATGGTAGTAACTCGTAAAAGTTCTAATGATAGTGTTAGTAAGCATGTCATTTTTTGCACATTGCATTCAATAAAATATCCATTACCGCTGAGCTTAGGTCTACCTCATCTCTAGCGACGTGTTTCTCGGACACGTTTCTCAACAAGGGTCACGTGTCACGTGACCCGAATACCAGATACATTGCCCGGTGAGGCCAAAGTTTAAGCAGAAGAACTCTCAATACAAGTGAATAGAGATTCAAGCTGCTAACCAATTATGCAACCAATCCGGCAACTGCATTACACTGCATTGGCCAATCAGCGCCTTCTATCTGTTTACCTTATTATCTTTCGTATTCAGTGAAGCGTATTTGCTTTCTGCGGTTTCTAGTCTCGGTAATCTAGTATTCTTATCGAAAATCGCGAAGATATACTGTTACTTTTGCTATACCCGTGTAAGTTAAAGTTATCGTATAGTTTAACACGACACTACCGGAAGAAAACACTTTCAGTGTCTGTTAGGCCGTTAAAGAAGTGGGACTCACTTTCTATATTGCATTAGCGGGAGTCTTGTCTGATAAACTTCGTAAGCTGTTTATCGTTTACACACATCATCTATGCGTATAAGTATATTTCTGCTGGGGATGCACCAACTAGTCGCCGACATGAGTGAAACCGATCGAGCGAACGAAAATTTCGAGTCGCATCGCAGAAAAAATATTGTTCGGTCGCGTTCCGTGTTTAACATGTATTAACATGAAACCAGCCTTATAGTTTTTATTTCATATCTTATCTACTAGCTTTAGCTTCCCTAATTTCTTCCCTTTAAGTTTTATGCAAAAAGATGTAGCAAAAAACCCTCTCCCGGGGGTCGGGCCCCATTAACTCAGTGCCAAAATTCATCAAAATCTGTTTGGTGATTTAGGCATGTAAGCGTAACAAATTCACTTTCTCTTCATTAATATTAGCTAGGTTTAGGATGAATCCACCTTTGGTAGTTAAATTGCTTATTTTTTATAGCTGACTAGTCAGTTTTGCCAGTCGTCCAAAGTTATACTCGGCCCAACTCTAAGCTAATAGTAACAAAAAGTGTGTATTGGAAAATCAGTGTTCCACTTGCGAAGACGATACACAGAGCTATTGACTTTGACATTTCGGAACGACTCAAAAAGGTCTTGAGGCTATTATAGAAATTCTCAGAACACTGAGTTCACATAACCGATGACAAATAGGGGTCTTACTCACTGTAGCAGTGTTCATCATATGAATTGTGAGAAAATTCGTAAAATGGAATATTCTGTTATTTATTCCTCAAGTAATGGACAGATAATAAATATCCAATGCAGTAATATTATCACAATTAAAAGCTGAGGCAGGCGCTGACTGATGGCTTGTCACGGAGACGTTTTGTCTTTTCGTCACATGTCCGACGTAGATCTATGAGAGAGTGCTAATAGTTTCTAGTGACTGGTACATTTGTCTGGACAAATAGTCAACGCGACGAAAAGTTTCATGAGAGCGGCAGCACTTAAAGGCTGAAGAGATCTTTCTAGTGTCCCAAAACTTGGAAGGATATACAATTTTGCGTCATCATTTCCAAACCTACCTAACACTCACTAAAATTGGCGAAACGACGCGACAATTTATTATTAAATGAAACACCATTAACCATGTATGGTGTTTATGGCTTAACTGAGAAAAAGTAGGCGGACAGTTAAGTATACAGACAGAAATATGACATTAAGAATGACAATTACGAATTTGCATAAAGTGAAGAATTGTCAGATGAACCTACTTGTGAAGATAAAAGCTTATGGACCGCCCTACTTCGAACAGGAAATTGTGAATAAATGACGGTGGTAAATGACACAAAAATCTCTTGCCAAGAAAAGACAGCTGACTTTTCAAGTAACTAATGAATATTGCAAGTATTTTTGTTAAAACACCAAGGAATATGCGCCTTGAAGATCATGCACTTAATGATTATGTTAAAACTCATTGAAGCCACTAGGCTTCAATGAGTTTTCAATTTTGCGATGAGTCATCACAAAATTCTCCGTAACTATGAAGCTCAAAATGCGGGCAAAAACCACATTACTATTAGTTTAATTAACTATAACTATGAGTACTATTAAATAAAATAATAGTCCTCATAAAAAGATTTTTCACATTCATAACAAACTTCTAAAAAGTCGACCTAATAGAAATCACTTATTGATGGTTCATCCACAAATTCTCCGTTATGATGGAGTACCATAGACAGCCTATAACTACCTTTTTCTATTTATACACATACCATATAGTCGGTTTATGACTATTAATAAACCTACTAATGAAGTTTAAAATTCTTGGATTACCATCACCACGGGAATTGAAAAGTGTGAATGAAAAATCCTAAACAGAAAATACTTATTTAAGTTTTATATTGTTCAAGCTCTTTCAAGGAACTAACGAATATGAGATTTGAACACAGTTAGTGATTCAACTTAAAATTCTAAGTAACCATGAAACAGCATGGGCGGTCCAAAATTACAACCACCCAACCTATCAATGATTCCTCTTAAGCTATTAAGTATATTAAACGTTTAGTCATTCCATTATATGCCCACAAAATATTTCTACAACATAAACTCGACCTAATAGAAGCCGTTCGTTATCACTTCGTGTTGTATAAACAACTTTAACAAGTTCCCTGCGTTCACATACACGACACTTGACCGGTCAACCCGCCTGTAGTCTATACTACAGACTGTAGTCTATGCTATTGTGAACTATCTGGAAGTAGGACTCGCTTTCTATCTTGTGTTTTCGCTGGTTGATAATAATCTTTGTATGTAGTTAGAGAGGTGATTGTATATGTTTTTGGTACGCGATGTATTGTTGAACAATATAACGTTAACCCTTTAACCGCCAGAGTCGTATATATGCGACAAACGACAAACATTTCCGTGCCCCTATCGCCCGTGTCGTATTTATCCGACAGAGAATATTCCAGATTTTTGTTGTTTTGTTCGATTTTATTGCATCTATTCTATATCTCTCTATTTATATAGATAGACAGATAGAATACTTTTTATTGTACACCATGATATTTTACAAATCGGATCTTAAAAGGAGCAGAAAGAGAGGAGAAGTGGAAAGCACGATTCGTAGCCGGGCGCTAGGGGCACGGCAATTGATATTTAGCCAAGCGCTTAAAAGGTTAAACATAAATCTAGTTTCATATTCTTCTCCAGATTTTGGGATAGAGGCGGTCAATATTTAAATAGTTTGTCATCGTGGGACGGGGTACGAAGTAGGGGAAAAATAAAATAGATTTTGAAGACATAAGACGCTTGTGTAGGACTGTCTAAGGGGTCGCGGGAATGCCTAAGCCAGACAGCGTGGCCTTAGCACACAAAGACTTACCGAAGAAACAGAGTGGACTTTAATTCTGTAAGAGTGACAGTCTCTTCCGCTTCACCCAAAGAGGTAGGACTCATTTGATGATTTTATCACCCAAAACTAGGGGGATTGTGAACTAAACTGAACAATGTCTTGTTAGAATCGTCTGAAACATTCAAAAGTTCAAGACAAGTTATTATGACGCAATTAATATTGTACGAACTCCAGGAAACTATAATTTAACCATTGAACTAGCTCCGCTCATAGCAGTAATATCTATTAGACTACTAAAATACTATCTACCATTATCATCACGATTTACCATTCCCGACTTCTGAATTCATTACGAAACTAATAACCATATTGACATTGCGAAATTGTGTTGATTTACTTGGCGTGCTTCATTTGTTTCAAAACGAACTATCTGATACCTAAGCGCTGTTTCAGACTAGCGATTTTGATCGCGCGTGTAATACTTCTAACTATGCAACTACCCCATTTTACAAGTACCTAAACCAAAAATTCATTGACATGTGAGATCTTCCAATATGAACGGGGCCTGCGTGGTGGATTACAGCCCACTTCCTTCCCACAGAGTAGAAAACTGTGTCCCAGCAATAGAAACACTATCGGGTGACGATTGTAATAAGCTCTTATCTAATGGTTACGCGCTTGTACGCGCGACTCGTTTTGCGCTACAAAGGAAACAACATCAAAGAACAAGCTAGAATACGCGCCGAATTTGCTTGTCTGAAACTGCCCTGAAGATACAGGTTCCCAGTAGTTACTAAGCAGTAATGTACGCGTAAAATAATCCCATACTTTCTGTATGTAGTCGCATATAAATTGGTTAAATAAAACAGGATAAACAGACAAATATTATAGTACCGACAAATTGGTACCGGAAAACCTGTATATCTTTACGCAAGCACCTTAACTTGTTACACATTTAGGAATGTACTAAGACAAGTAGTAAAATCAATAGAATAATAGTTCCTGTCGTTTCATAAACGATACATTATTAATATAACTTGCATGTACTTTATCTTGCTTGATAACGTAACAAAATCTACCTTATACGGGGATAATAGGAAGCTGGCTGATAGTTGATAGATAAATATTTAGACCAAATAGTTTACATGTGCTATAAATTTTATTTGTTCGGTATTGTTGTAGAATAGATATAAATGTTGTTGACTTCTTTAATAGTAATTTGAAAACAAATGTGCTTAACTCCTGTAACGGTGGAGTTTCAACAGTTGCAGAGGAGAGTGTCCCATTTAAAGACGAATCTTATACAAATTCAATAGCTATTCTACATTAGTATAGAACTACCGCTATTAAAATGCGTGTCCAATAAGCAGAAGCCGACTAACCTTTAACATGGGATGCTATTAAAAATGTGCCGGATCGTTAAAAATCTGTGGGTGTTTTCAATTTTCTAATCGTGTTTACGGTTCTGATTGAACTGTAATAATTAATATTGAAATACCTACATGTTTTAATTAACTCTTGCGATGCAAATATAAAAACTTTTATATGAAAAATTTGATTGCGAACAGTAGTAGACTTTAACACGTCTATAATAGATGTCACCAAATTAAAAATTTGATCCCGTCGAGCATGACTGCCTAGTTGATAAGGCGTCTGGTGTAATGAATCAGAAAGACGTATGTTCAAGTCCTGCTCCCAATCGGATTTTTCTTTCCACAAAAAAAGCTGTGTAAAAACTAAACATTTAATACTGCTAATGAAGCGACTAAATTCACTAGCACATCTAAACGAGCTAGTTCTAATTTTAGTACACTAATCACTTGCACTAATCAAAGTGTAAACATGCTGTAATATATTTTCTGCATTTGACAAGAACAAGGCTGTAAAGGTCTTGATTTTCTATGTGCGGAAAGCTAGCCCGCGGCGAAGCTGGCGAGACTGTAATTAAAAGGACCGAAGTATGTACTACACCTACACAACCGTATAGGGACAGTAGAAGTTATGGGAGACTTACTAGGACCTCGTTTATTACAATCTGCACTTCAACACCAACATTAAAAAGAGGTTTGTAAGTTTGAGTGTAGGGGCCATTTTCAGAATTCCATAGGTACTCGTATCCGATAACGATAATTATATCACTACTGGCAACCTTCATTACTCGAGAGTGTCATAGACTCAGGCTAGGTAAATTTAAAAAAGATTGAGAGAGTCTCGTGTCATATATTCCAGCTATAATACGAGCGAAGCCACGGCGAATAACTAGTTTAATATAATGATATCCAAATATTTAAAGAATAGTGGTAAATTGATGAGTAGTGGAAGACCAAAGAAACGATGGATAGACAGTGTACAAAGAAATATAAAAGAAGAAAACAGACCGGACCCAAATAAATTGGAATTAAGGGTTTTTTTTTTATCGTGGTAAAATCATCAAAGGAGTCCTCCCACCCAGGGCAGGGCGGGAGGGACTGTCAGACTTGTACTGACTAAAATCCACGGTGTCCTTCAATAGCCCTTTACGTGAAATGAAATGAAATGAAATGAAATGATGATGAAATGATGTTTATTTATGCAAGTAGGTTATATCAACACTTTTACACGTCTTTTTATAAAACTAGAAGGGGCCGGTGTTTCGTACCTGACTACTCTGAGAAGAAACAGCCGAAACAAACTCAGAGGTCGCAGTCTCTTTTGAAGTCCAGACATTATATGTAAATCAGGCTATACGAGGACCATGCAGGTCAGTGTCTGAAATGGTCTTTTGAAGAAAGAACCACACAAATTCGAGTGGACCTGTCCAGTCAGTGCAAGCATTTGTCAGTTATCGTGTAGCTCGACTCATAACTCAAGGAGCTCAACGACACGACGAACAATACCAAAGAAAGGACACTTGTGTAGGCCGCTTAAGTTACTCAAACTGTCAGACAATCACTATGATTATAAGAAAAAAAACCAGCTTGACTCGCATTTACGTACCGGGGTCACGGTAATCCCTTGGTCCCGCGGGGAGAGATTCGTACAACTTTAGACTAAAATGTTTCTTAGTGTTCTCTTGTTGTCTCTCGTTGATGATTTTATGTTAAAGGAGCTACTGTCAGTGTCATAAATTAAACAATTATTTCTGGTTCTATATTTTTTAAATTTTGACATAGTTTATGCATTTAATATTCAGTCTTCCAAACTTAACCTTTGTAACCCATTATTCAAATCACAACATTTATTTGATTTTCATTGTCAACTTAGCATGCAAATTAGAAACAATATATTATGCTATTCATAAACACTTCGGTGGGCACGAATTTTGTTTATAATCAAGTGTCATTCAGTGAAGACGATCTTGACACTTATCGGAAATGTAAAATTGCGTCATCGTTACGTTAAGCTGTTGCAACAGGCTCAGCTCACAGGTGCTTATTTAAATGTTAATCGCGATATTGTTGTTTTAAGAATTTTTAAATAGCATTTAAAAGTTTTTGGAGTGTTGTTGTGCAAAAAAATACCAATCCACTGTTTTTTTTTTCATTCTTCAAAACGGTAGAGTAGGAATGATTTTGGACAGTAGGCATCTAAATGTTGATAGATTTGAAAAATCGTTCTAAGCGTAATTATGTTTTGGACTGTTTTTTTTTTCTGAATAGGTAGTAAAGTATTCCACATTTAATATATTAGATTTGGTTGCCGTATTTGACTAAAATTAAAAGTTCACGAGTGAACAGTTTTCGTCAGGGTAAGCTCATCGATCGTTGATTTTGTCTCTAACACCTCTAATCTACAGGCAAAACCCTTCTCAAATAAAAAAGTTATAACAGATTAAATTGGTTCCTCATAGCAGAACCACGTCCGATTTTACATTATCATTGAATTGGTCCTTTTTACTATAAGCCTCGAAGGACCTCTAATTTAAAAGGCTAGACAGCTTTAAAAATAAAGAAACTTTTTCAATATGCAGTTCTTATTTCTGTCTATGTTTAAATGTAAAAATTCTAAGTAAGACTCACTTACCTTGCTCGTTAAGCATCACGGGTGTAAAACAAGTGACTGGCTTGAGGCGAATACTTGGGTGTGATTACTGCAATGTTTAAATTGTATTCTAGGGGTGTGTGCAATACTAGCTGTCATTTGTTTTAACTTGTAAGATAAATCATACCACACACTCCAGGTCAGTGTCAGTCTAGTAAACACTCTTTTTTTATTTGGGAAATCTTCAAATGATAACTCCTGATCTGGAAGGAGTGGGGCTTTCATACTAGTACTCCTTAAATCCCACCTTGTGCCTTGAATTGTCGTTTGCAATCTAAGTCAGTAACTCTAAAACATTTTCGAAGCCCTTAACTTTCTCCGGAGTCACGGGACTAACGGATTACTATGACCCCGGTACGTAAACGGCTATTGAAGGACACCATGGATTTTAGTCAGTACAAGTCTGACAGTCCCTCCCGCCCTGCACTGGGTGGGAGGACTCATTTGATGATTTTACCACGATAAAAAAAAAGGTCTTAAAATATTGCATTACAAAGAGTTACATTCCCATGGATACTTATTACCTCTACATCTTGATCTACATCTATCACTCTTTTCTTACTGAATTTCTCGGCATTAGAGCATACCGTCAAATTTCGACATAACTATTTTGTAGCGTAATCAAATACATATTTTTGTTGATCACAAAACAAAAAGTCACGCAATAGAAACATTAGGTGCGCAATAGCATCGTTAGAGTATTTGTAAAAGTATTGCAACTGCACTTACCTACTTCACGGTATATCATCTTTAAAATGATGCTACCACTTGGGCAATGTAGTCAATAAGTATGTTGTTTGACAACTGATATATACTTAAAGTATTTGAAACGCTAGTTATATTGTGTATTGAAATACATACTACATTTCGATGTGGTAACGCAAATTATAATCTTCCTGCACATTTCCAAAGTTATTGGGTCGACTTAACACGACTTTTCTTAAATTGTCCCCTACTTTACCGTCACACTACCATCTATTTATTTTTCATAATTTCTCACAAAATATATCCATTCATTTTTTCTTTGTATCTTTGCACCTCCTCCAACCATTCATATGCACTGACAAGAGTGATGATTCCAAAGTTCATTTGGAAATTAAATCTATTTCAAAAAAACTTAGGACTTATCGCTTGCGCTCAAACATTTTGAAATACATTCTCAAAAAATTTCGAATACCTTTTAAACGTGCTTAAACTAAATATGGATGAAACCCATAGGTATTAACAGCGCAAATGATATTATCAGTATCATTTTCTGGGGCTTAAAAAGGCTTTAATAACGCAGTTTTGCCCAAGGTAAGATCAAGTCCTTGCAAAACCTGATACAATAAATAACTTTAGCTTCAGCTCACTAATTTCTTGACAACCTTAAATAAAAACAAGCAACCCTAAATTGGTGCAAGAAGCGTGTGATTTACAACGAGACACGCCACAGGCGACAGAGTTCCTTAGAAGATCTACAGATTGCACCGCACCGTAATACACAATACATTTAGTTTTACCTCTATTTACCTAATACAGCATGAGAACCGTGCTAAAGTCGAAAATCTCAAACAGTAATTGGCGATTGTTTAGTTCATTCACTTCATTCCAATTGAATTTCGTGATATTTATAGCGTTTAAGTGACCATACAACGGTCAAAAGTCACTATCTCGGTTACCAATATTGTGTATCTTGTTATTACGAAATGTTTTGCAAAATTTGCTTATTATTTGGTAGTAAGACTCTTTTTCCTCTAACATAAATAAATACACCTCACTGCTTGTTTCTCAGTAAAACAAGTGATTCTAACACTCTTTAACAAGTTTCTTTGCGTGTGGTAGTGAATGTAATATAGAAGTATTTGTAAATTGTGAGATTTAAAAATAAATATTTCAGTAATATGTCCGTATTTATGTCAGAGGTAATAATTAAAAGGTCAGTATTAACTTTAGCAATGATTGTAATTATGTTTATGAAATAGTTTGCAATATGGTCATGCAAGATTCTATAGAAATCGTATTTGTGAAGTTTCATGATGTCGTTGGCTCCGTTCTAAAATCAAAGTGCAAGCGATCCCTCATAGACCACGCACTTACCATTTTCTGACCTCAACATTTGCATTAACCTTACATGATCATACTTCCGACTAGGATCATCGGTGTATAACCGAAGATAGCCGAAGTGCTCATAACATTTCCGAGCTATCTCGAATAGCTACGTTCTTACTTCTAGGGTACTTACTATCCTCGTCCACATTGTGAAAGTTTACCTATGCAAGGTAAATAGGCTACATGGTGCTTGCAGGCAGACCACCTATCACTAGAATATAGCCCCTTTATGTTCAACGTGACCTGAAATTAAATGCTACTTGACGTTTCCTTTGAAATGTAAAATATTTCATGGAGCAGAAAGGTTTAAATGCTCCCTACTAATAAAGAGTTGAAAAAGCGCCGCTTTGACTTTAAAATATCGGCTAATAGCAAATGTTTAATACATGGAAGTAAAATTATGAATATTCTCAATGTCCAGTAATGTTCTGCTTATTTATAATCAAATTCTTGCACACACAAGGACCTACTGGGTGTCCAGTTTAACTTGGCACTTCTAGCGGCTCTGCTTTCAAACGTAAATTCTAACTGTGTATGGAATTCTCTATCTTGCCACCTGCCATGTTATTCTTGGCACCGGAACGTATCAACTTTCATATTATTTGACAGCTTCATATCTCCTGTTTAGATCAGACTTTGCTTCTCTTTATTAACAGTCTTTCGATTCTACTTCAGCTTACGGCTAAGATAAAGTCAGTGATACAACTAGATGCTTTGGAAGTGCTTTTGCGTCTGAAATAATAATGGCAACATTAAATGGCATTATAGGGACAAATCTTGCTGCTTTACTTTGTAAAATGGTTTGGTTACAAAACAATTTGTTTTTAAACAAACTGCTCGTTTTAACTCTTTACAGTGTTTAAGTTTCATAGTATTGTTAAGGACAAGGCGTTTCCCTTAGCTAATATAAGTGACACCTTGAACTTCGGTTCAATGGGCAGAAAGAGTAATATGAAACCAACGCTTCGCTGTCTCTTCACCACACTTGGAGGGCTGTGTGTTTCTTATTTGTAGTAAGATAAGTTAGTTATAATATAAAACAAAAATCGCTTAAAATTCGTGTTCGAGTAGTTAGGCAGTGATTGACATACGCGGACTGCTCTTGACTGAAACGACCATCCGGTGCAATTCGACTGCTCCTGGGGTCCCTTCATGTGTGTATATTATATAGAAGACGCAAAGTCACAGCTTGAAGTAGACGATTCTGACTGCTTCAAGTAATCCGTGTATGGCCGGCCAGTTCAAAACTATTACAAGGTTTCAAATGAGATCAAAACAGATGCATTCCAATATTATAAAATATTATAAACGGACAAATCAGATAGTTTATTTATGCTGTAAAGCTACAACTAGTACCATGTCTTCGATAATAAGATAGCCCGCCAGGTCTTAAGTCTCAATCCTTGTTTACAGGTATTAAATGATATCGCATTTTATACATTTTACTTGCTAAACTCCCACTTGACCTCACAAATGTAGGCAATTCACTGAAAATGTAAATTTTAGTGACCATTCCACCCTTTGTCAGCTAACGAGGTGTTCAATCGGTTCTTAATGCGAGATAAAATGGGCTATGGACGTAAATAATTGTTTCTGTTTTACATATTGATATTAAATCCTTATAGATTTGAGAAATGGCCTTTGTATAGTTAGGGTAGAAGCTAATAGCTCCTAGTCTTTTGCTGTGGTATGCTGCAGAAACTTAAGAAAAGTTACAAAGATTTTTTTGTTGTTGAAAAGGCATGTGTCATATCGGGTTATTTGTTCTACTTCTCATACCCCTACTACGGGCCATCTTGTGAAGATAGTAGCTGAATCTAGCTTGAGGATGTAATTCCTTACCTTGCTATTTTAATAACTAGCACTTTTCCCGCGACTTCGTCCGCGTGGGTTACGTACTTTCCTAATTCCCCCTTTTCACCCCCTTAAAGGTTAAATTTCCAAAAACCCCTTCTTAGTGCTCCCCTACATTATAATAGGAAGCCGTGTGCAAAATTTCACATTCCTAGCCCTAGTAGTTTCGGCTGTACGTTGATATGTCAGTCAGTCAGTTCTCCTTTTATATATATAGATATGCTAAAACAATATTTTAAACAATACCTGATCCAAAAGTAATTCTAAATGACGGAGAGATTTATACTTACCTCAATAACTTCTTCAGTATGATCTATACTGACTGCTTGATTAAAGATACGACGATACCACAAAGGGTGTATTATAGATTACTACCGCTTGAATTGCTTCTCGAACACCAAAGTGCTATAAACACTTATTGGCAATATCCTTTAACCAAAAACCAGTATAACTGGACTAGTCACGGACGAGGCTGAATACCGTTAGGAGAGTAAATCAC
Source organism: Agrotis puta (assembly GCA_943136025.2). Lineage (NCBI taxonomy): Eukaryota > Metazoa > Arthropoda > Insecta > Lepidoptera > Noctuidae > Agrotis > Agrotis puta. Next base: position 13,135,859 of record OW964172.2, read on the forward strand.
ATTAAACCTTTCCTACGCGTTGTACCCGTCATAGTGAGGCAGAGTTACATGTGGATAATTACGTGTGTAATCCATTTCCGATGGTTTACTAACGCATTCCGCATTAAAATAGGCTTTAATTTAGCAACAAGTAAACTGAAAATGTATTGGAAGTGAACCTGTTGATTTTAAATTCTAAATGTTATGGATTTCCGCAAAAGTAACGCCTTTTTCCATAAGTTTGATATTATTACTCTACGTCATCTCACTGCTTGGCAAAGGCCTAAAAGCGAGTTATTTTTACGTATAACTATAGTTTTGTCGGACAAATTTGTAGCACAGTTCTACTATTGGCTTGTTAAAGCCCTGAAAGGTGCAGAATCTTAGAGACGATCACTGATCATTGATTCTGTAAATATCGTCCCGCCATCCTCTACGAGGTGTGCCGCGACACCTTGTAAATAAGATTTAGAAATTACTTGCTCTTCTCAAAACGGACGCGGATTAACCAACTGAGTATGGATTTCCAACTTAAATAAACCAAATAAGTCCACAAAATAAATCTCACCAAACGGTATCTTAAACACGACAACTTAGAAACACAAACAGCCTTGGCTTAATCAGATAATGCCGAACAAAATTCCTTTTGTAGAACCTATAAAGAATCCCTAATCTCTAAATGAAGTACGCAACTAAATCAAAACGTATCAGTTGGAAGACAAAGACGCAGCAGGTGAACATTGCTGACGACAACAGAGGTGGAACAAGGGTTCTGTGAGCATCGTTCGTTCTATCACATAAATTACAAGCGTGCTCCCATACGGTGCGGTTTGCGCTTCAGATGGGTGTGCAAGGCATGAGCGAGGAGAGATTTGCCCATTGTCTTTGAATTTCGGCGCGTGATTTTGATATCATTCATTTGTAGAGGTCATGGACAGAAATGTTCTACTCGAACTTATTTGGTAACATAATGCAAACAGGTTGAGCTAATGGAATATTATGTTTATTTATTGGGTAAAATGTCAATGTTTAAGACAGTATGACGGCATGGTTTGCTGTTGTTTAAACATTAAAAGACAGGAAACATTAATAAACATTAAATCAGCCATTTTCATTGAAGAGAAATAATTGACTTCGTTGACATGTATAACGCATCGTTAAAGGCGAGAACAGCGCGTCATTCTCCAACACTTACCAATTAAACGCCATTTAATATTCCATACAAGCAACCAAGATAAATAACCTATCCGCGATAAAAATCGCAATCGATTCACAATTAATTCCCTTCACACGTACAAAAAATATATTGGTTACTAATAACAGTAATTCTATCCTAGTTAATTACATTTTTTCGCCACCCACTTGTGTCTTGGGCCATAAATATTGTAACTAATGCACGCCCATTCCCTGTCAAGCTTTACCGGCGGTATATCGGAAGAGGTGTGCAGATACGAACTGGTTGACGTATGCTACGTTATTAATTATAGCTAGTCTGGTGAAGTATTTTCATATAAGCATGGGAATTTAATCGTAAAGGTTGTTAGAAAAAGCTCATTGGGTAACGAGAATTGGCTGTTGGTTGGCTGCAGTTTGTAGTTAATTTCCTATGGAGTGAACAGGATTTAGATGGTTTAATATCTAATATTGCAAGTGAACTAACAACCTGCCCTGGACCTGTCTCTGTCGTAGTTGAATAGAGGAGTAGCAGTAGAAAAAATCACCTAATTAAGGGACGAATCAATTTGAAGTGCCATCGATACGCTAGGAATTAGGTCACATTATGGGTGTATTATACAGTATACGGTCAAATCTTTCACCTTTCTTTCCCCTTCAGTTCTTAGTATCCTTTATGTCGCTCTATTTCCGACAAGGGGTCTGTTAAGTCCGAATGAAACATTGCGTGTAGTTTCATCTGCGCACTATTACAGCTATTCACCTTGTTGTAGGTCGAACAAGTTTGATCGATGGTTCTGTATCAACACAATCGACTGGACTGTTATTCCGTTTTGTCTACACAGTTACACACTGACACGGTAAACACTGCCCGATCACATCGATTCACGAGCCCTTATTCTAATGAGTGCAAGTCACTCGGTTTAATCACCTAGTTGCGATAGTTGTTCATTCGTAATTTGTAGTGTGACATATTTAGTCCACGCTGTCTCATTGTTGGGCTAAGCTCCTTCGAGTCTGAGTCTTCCACCGGTCTCGACTATTCTGGTTTTATTGAATTCGTCGAAAATCTAGTGTATATTTCGAATTGCTCGGTCTATTTCATTCTCGTTACTAATACCAAGTATCACAATACCTAGTAATCTTATATCTTTGACTCCATTGCGTAGACTTAATATTCGTATTAATCTTACAAAACTACGCAAAATTCTTGTACAATAGGTTCACTATGATTGTCCAATTTGAACTGGTGACCTTTCGATCGTAAATCCACACCCTATCTCTGGGCTATGTGTCTATCGGTTAAATGTAAATATCGTAAAGGCATTATAAGCGACCTGACTTGATATGCACGACAGATTTGTAAAATGGCACGGAAAATGGTCCCAAATATCATGTACTTATCCGCCTATTTGTAAGCGAAACAATGGAGGAACGACGTAAAGATAATGTTGGATACAAAGTTGAATACTAAAGCGGAACTTGTTGTGGTGGTAAGAATAGATAAGCTTGCGTATCTATTCTGCAAGATACAAAGGAGTTATCAGATGTTAACGGAAGGAATAAGCTAGCTTCTTAGTCTGTAGAAGCGTCCTTTAGCGCTAGTCCAGTATAAAGACGAAGCATCAACCACCATCCTGCTTTTGACTGTGATATCGACTCTCTGTTGAGACAAAACACAAATTTTCTTAAATTTCAAAACTACGTCTGTTATAATAATCTTCTTGAATACAAAGCTTACCCAAAGTGCGCATGATATTTCTTCGTAAAACAAAAGAAAGATAAATTACAAACCTGCCAGTCTGACTTTGTACTTATTGGACTTGGAAAGTTAAAGTTAGCATCATAGGTAAACGAACTCATTATACCAATGCAAAGATGTATGGCGCTTTGCCAATATTCGCTTTGAGCTTTGGTTCTCCGTTTGGTAAGCTATTCGAAATATTGTCAGAGTTATTTGATCCGAATTCATTTTGATGAAACAGTTTGCCCTCTGATCAAAAATTTTAAAATACGAGGTTTACCAAACTCTCACTCTCAAAGAAGAGGCCTGTGTGCTGTGGGAAGTAGGCTGATAATGCTATGACAATTTTTTTTGCGTTTTTAGTGACTTGATAGGCTGATCAAGTTCTCCTAGCCGGTAACAGATGCGTTGCTGGGGAATTTGTTCTACTTCTTCCCAACCAAAACGCTCGTAGTGGCGAAGGTCGAACGTTCTGGGGTCTGTTTTTTTTTAAATTGGCCTTTTTTTGTTTTGTATTCCTGACTAAATTCAGTGTTACCGGAAAGTTTAATACAATTAATATTCAGAATTTTAAGTTCAGTAGTAAATATTTCCCTCCGGTTCAGTTTATGTCTTGTTTACGTTATCTGAAATCTCAAATATCTATTACAGAGATCCGACAGTTACAGAATTTGTCGGAACAGGGTGCAGTTTTGCTTGTGACCTATCAATTCCTTCTTTGATAAACTCAACCTGCCAATATTATTCATTGTTAACATACAAAACACTATACTAGTATTTGTCCGTGGTTTTGTCGAAATGTATTCCTCCCCTAGAATATCATAAATGAGTCCACCTCTGGGTAAAGCTGATGGGACTGCTAGACTTGGCTGATTAAAAACTGATTTGTTTCTTCAGTTGCCCATTGCATTCCAGAGCCACAGTGTCGTCCTTTTAAAACAGTCCCACGAATCTGGCTGTTTTTATATATGAGTTTTATCATATCAGCCGTAAGACGTCTACTGTCGGTCGCGGGACTTACGAATTACCGTGACCCCGGTACGTAAAGGGCTATTGAAGGACACCGTGGATTTTAGTCAGTCAAGTCTGACAGTCCCTCCCGCCCTGCCCTGGGTGGGAGGACTCATTTGATGATTTTACCACGATAAAAAAAAATGACGTCTACTGTTGAATATCACACAGGCCTCCCCTATAGATCATCATCAGATCTGTCCACCTTGTGGACGTTCAGTAGTTCCGAAGAATCTTAGTATAGTATACATGAAGTAAATATTACAGCAGCAAAAGTTTTAATATATTCCATCCTATGTATATTAGATCAGGTTTAAAAAGAACTGCAAATGGTCAATGGCGTCGCCGTATGGTTAAATACCCCATTATGTATGCGTTGTCACGCACTTCCCTTACAAAATGTACAAGAATCGAAGGCGGTAACTACAGAAGATGCGGCTACTATAAATCATTGTAAAATGACAGCGATAATAATGTGGGGAGTTTTTTTTTTAGGTTTAGGGTTGACACTATGAATGAAACTTGTTGGATAATTTTGTAGAGTTAATAAATTAGTGCGTCGACACAGGTACGCACGTATGGAGTGGAGTTAAATCTGCATTATTTTCTTTCTCTTTCTATAGCGTTGGCGTAGTGTGCCTATGGTTAGACTGGTGTCGGTACGGAATAACGTCACCGTGTAGATTGAAAACTCATATTTCATGTAAAGAAAGAACTTTAAAACTCTTAAGTTTTAATCATATTTAGGTAATTCGTTTCTAGAAATATGGTTCTCAGTGTTAGTTTAAGTAACCGCAACAATTTACAATGCCATTCCATTTTGACAGTTCAAAACCACTGTCTGTATTATTTACGTAATAAATTTAAGATTTACTTCAAAATCACAGTATTCAGCAAAGGATACCTTTACGGATTAATTTAAATCGAACCTAATACAATTATTGAAATTGTAATGTCCAAATATTAGAATACTTGACCGGATTAGTAGAAATTGAACCTAGTAAAATTTTAATTAAATCGCTAATTCTAAACATCTAACTTATACAGAATCAAACATAATTGCATCATGCAAATACGGCCCAATTTCCTGTGCTCCTTAAAATTACTAATTAGAACTTTACAAATGTTATAGCCACCATCTTGCCACATGGGCTTAAGGTCTAAGGTTGCATGAAAACCATAAAATAAATAACACTGTAATGAAATCGTGATAGCATGTTCTATAGTATAGTAGACTATACGATACCACCATACAACCCATTAAAGTCCTATGGAATATCTATAGGATTTTAATGGCTTGTACAAAATGTATTCGAGCAGTAGAAGACGGTGTTTATTACCTTTTTTTATGACCGATCACGTTATGTAAAGTACAGTTATTTTGAATACTGAGGCTCTTCAGTATGGAATGCGTGTTTGTTGTTCTAAACTCGTTGTAATTGATAATCAGGGACCGCGCGTAGGGTTAGAATAGCAACCGTTATTTATACATATATGACAATATAATGTTTAGAAGAACAAGTGTCGTTGGATTTAGAACCTATATTTACATTCACTACTTATAGAAAGACTGGAAAATCGTCAAATGAGTCGTCTCTCCCCTGGGTGGAGCGGAACTGTTCTGTAAGACTTGAGTGACTAAAACCCAACCTAGGTATTCCGTCAATGCGATGCCCTATGGAGGCAGTCCCGCGACCCCTATAGATAGAAGTATTCAATTCTTCATAGCATAAGCGCATACAGCTTTACGTTCATACTGCTTGGAGGCAAACCTCCTTCTGTAAATTGTAGTGGATTTTCAGTTACCAACTTAAATAAAATAAGTTGAGGATGCTAGCTACATAAAATATAACACTCCTCTTTTGGACAGCCGAGTAAAAGTACGTCCACATTACTGTCAACGGGAACAATGCCACCGTTGTGAACGCCTAGAGCATCATTAAAACGATTAATAAGTACCTACATCCTCAGTCAGAGGGGTATTCCATAGGTATCGGCAGCGTCACGATTTGGTAACCCCTTTAAAGCCTAGGTAATTTCAAAGGGGGTAAAACGTTTGGGCATAACCGGGGTAACGTTATTATTTTGTCAATAATTTTCAACCTACATACGAATACATATCAGAAATACTCGCTAGATCTCAGCGGTAAACCTACTTTACTTTCCCAATCACATTTTAACTGTATTCCGTATCAGAAATGGCAAATTCAATAAGCTGTAAACACTTTAAGGTTCTATTAAATCGGTCAGTAATAGGCCACTCACAGGTCCTTTGAGACACAGAATAAACCACCTATCCATAAAATCTTTATGATAGAATAATGTGATTTATTGTCTGTAGCATGAATGAAAAGACATTACCTAGGTACTGTATTAGTTTAGCAGTAACTAGGTCAGAGTCAAGATCAATGTCTCTTTACTTCTTTTCCTGGTATAAAATAGACTATTGGTTTATACAAGCGACATTTACTTTTAAAGCGTTTTTCTATGTCTATGATTGTAAAAGAAACTTGCTACTGTTAAAATGTAACTTCTACCAAGCTCTAGGAATTCAAAAGAATTTTTACTAGGACAGACAAAATAGCTTCGCACAGCACTCTAATAAAAAGCTCAAACCAACATTTGTATCATCATTATTTATACACATAAAGGCGAATTTACATACCTAGATCCAGTAACTGATTCCACTGTCACTGGATTAAAAAAAAGGAACGTACTCTATTCCTATCCAGATCTGGCTTCAAGCTGTACTGTGTTGAAACTGGTAACATGAATCCAGTGCTAATCCAGCGCTGGATTTGCCCTCTGATCAAACTGTCTCTATCTGTTACTGGATCAAGGGAAATCAGCCTTTATTATCTCTCATCTTAAAATTGTTGATTTTAGCAAAGAATTACCATCATTAGTATAATCGTGGTTTCATTTCATTCATCGTCATCAGTTCCTATCACAGTACCTCTACCTAACCTTCCACGTAGGTACTGTAAGTCTGTGATGGTATGTTACATTTCCTCACCATTTTCTTATACAAATCGACACAGTCGAACCATACATTACGTTTAGCTACAGCACATTGTTCACGTCGGCTATACTTCAAACTCGATCGGTACGTGAGTAACAAATATTGCTGCGTTTTCGAAATTACTCGCTCGTGACAACGTGGTTCTTGTAATATGTGTCGTGGAGTCAATATTGTATGGAAGATTTATGTAGAGTGGGAACGGGACTGGGGCATATTTGAGTGAAATCTCGGGCTATACAAAGGTTCGGTCAATGACTGCCTCCTTGCCCTTCAAGAACTGTGAATAGCTCCGATGCATCAACTTAAAACCCTGTCCATCAAGAATTCGACCGATCACATCACACATGGTCATGGACATGGACACAAATCTTGCACCCTCCAATTCAAAAGCAAGCTCAAGATTCAAGATTCAATCATCAAGTTCTGAATAAACAAATTGTGAATGATCTTGGAGCATCCGTCTTCCATTCCAAGCTGTTGATAATGATGCACGATATTGACAATAGTCTTTGTCACGTAACCAATGTAGACCCTTCTTTTACCTGACTAGATGAGAACGGTATTCACCTTGGCCCCGATGTCATCCCACGTTAGCACCGATACAGTCGCTGAGTTGAATCGATTCTGAAACAAAAAGGTTTCATTAACATTATGGCTTGAAATGATGTTCTGAGCTGACTTGGAAAGCCTGGATATAGGACTCATGGAACAGAGTGCTGTTGTGTAAGTTGAGAAAGGTTGAGCTCAGTTTTAATAACCTGCAAGCAAAGCATCCACATAGATCAATTCGTGCAGATTGAAGATATGGTGAAGAAATGGGTCCTGTGGGACCACTTAGAGAAACCCAAGTCTCATATGATAATATCTTGTGATCATAATAATCATTACACAAAGTAGAAAGTCTTGTTTAGTAAACTTAATTAGGACCACAATGCAGAAGAAAGAACACTAAAGAGATCAGGAATGGATCGTGTTAAAGATGATAGGCTAAAATGACTGTGGATAGTGGATACTAAGGTGATAGCCTATAATAATGAACAGAAGAAGATGCTTTCTTAACCGAAATTTATAGGTGTCCGGAATTCTAAGTCCGTATGTTAATTTGCGGGCCTTACTAGAAAGACTTCGTTGCAGAAATAGACATGCTCCCGGGTCAAATTACAGGTCAAACAGTACAGTCATAGTAAAACCTCTACAGTACCTACCTTTTATATATTTTAGCACTCAACGATTAACACATAGACAGAGAGTCGCCGATTAAACGTTTAATAGCCGTTTTACGACTCGACTCTCAATGCACGTCGTGAAGAACCAAGATTTACGAAAAAGGGATTTTAATTAAAGATTATGCTTTTCGAGGAATTGACGGTTAGGTAACTGTAAATAGGCACGACTTTTTAAGACTTTAGAACTAAACAGTATTTGAATGTATAGGTAAGTTTATTCATCAAAAAGTTACATTACGGATGTACTCGTACAGAGTGAATTTTTCAACTGGGCGTGGAAGGCTATATCCGAAACTATAAGGAATATCAAAAAACGTTGAAAGGAGGAGTCTCGAGGGTGATTTTGACAAAAACTAAAACTGCATCATTGGATTTTAGAAAAATCCATAATCTTGGCCAGGAATCTATACCGCTGACTTTGGGAAAAAGAATCACAACCTGTTTTATTCCACCATTCGGTAGTGTTGCTAATAAGGATCAAATTCTGGGAAGTAATCATATACGACAAACTTTTGATTTTGTTTTCATCAAAATCGGCCACGAGACTTCTTTCTTAGCTAATAATATTACTCATAGTTTCGGATATAGCTATCCACGGCCAGTTGAAAAATTCATTGTGTATACTAAACATATTACCTCTGCACGCGTAGCTTGACCAATTGTATCTTTCGATTTTGTTGTTCATTTCTTCGAGTAAGTATAACAAGGTTATTTCTATACAAATAATATTTTTTTTCGTTCATTTTAAATATCGGCATGCTCAGTACGATTATTAGTTTATCGCTTCTAATCTTTCTAAATTCTGTCATTTTGTCTATGAAGAATAGATAAAGTTTCACGGTGTTCTGCTAATATGACGTTTGACGCTATTAGTTTGCCGTCCGTTGTGGTAGGTTAGTGTTTCGTGCGACAGAGATAACGCTTTACGAAACTAAAACTAGCTAACTATCTCTTTCCAAAGGTATTTTTTCAATATTTCTAGCCGGTCCTGTTAATAATCTGATAAATATAACCTGATAAAAATATTCGGTGAATCACCAAGCGCAACTTGTCTTGTTCACCAAAATTGTGACACAACTGTTTTACAATATTGCTTATTCTATGGTTACAAAAGTTCAATCACTCTTAAGAGAAGAAGGCTTTTATAGCATGTACTAAACTAAAGCCTCTATCGAAGATAACTATGTCAACAGGTAAACGCTCTTTGAACTCAGCACAGGCATATCAAATAACACATTAATGCAATAAAGACTATAATCGCTTACACACAACCCTGCGATAACCTATCGAACAGAAATTGTAAACATAATTAATTACACTGACATAAAACAGTTACATAAAATCAAAAACGCAATAGCATTTCAATAAGAGTGGTTGCCATAACGGTTCGTTCATTCCGTAATAGGTCTAAACGTATGCATTAAGTCACGGAGATATACGCGTCGTAAGTCTCGTTTCGCTTTCAGAATCACGAGTTTTGCTCTCGAAACGACGTTTAAGATACATTATGTATGGTCTACTAACACGCTTGGATTGTGAATTAGAGTGTAAATATGTAAACAAACGCTTCTAGTTTGGTATAGGGTAATAATGTATTGGCTTTTAGGGTTCCTAAAGTTTCTCTGTCTGCCCTTCCGTGTTTAGTGTCCGTTGTTTGACCAAGTTAAGTAAATGATTAGTTGAAATGCTAAATTATAGGGATTGATATAGAGGGCGAATTGTTTTATCTATAGTTAAACTATGATCTACAAGCAGTTGTTTCGGGTCTGGACTTTGTGTATGTGGGTTTATATGTTTGTTAATGCACCCACTACACAGGAGAAATTCCTAGTGTGGGGCAACGTTTTTTATTAAAAAAAAAAACGACGGGTTGCACTCTGGGAGTGCCGGCAGAAGTGAAAACTTGAATAGTAATTGTTGGAAATATCTTGTGAACAGATTTTAGTAAAAATCGACTTTTCAAAAATTGACTTTTTATTTCAATAATTTTCCAATATGACGTACATCTTTTATAAACAATGTTACCTAGCAACGAATGTATCCAGCATACAAACTTCTTTAAAAGTAATAAAGTCACACGAACATTCACGCAAGCGCCCTGCGCCGTCCTACGCTTTTTCGGTCAGGGTCACGTGTCCTGACGCGAGTTTAAGATTTTATACCCATTACAGAAAAGTGCTCAACGCCGCTAAAGAAGTTTTCACTTCAAAAACGACGGGTTGCACTCTGGGAGTGCCGGCAGAAGTGAAAACTTGAATAGTAATTGTTGGAAATATCTTGTGAACAGATTTTCGTAAAACTCGCAAAAATGGTTGACTTTTTATTTCAATAATTTTCTAATGTGACGTACATCTTTTATAAACAATGTTACCTAGCAACGAATGTATCCAGCATACAAACTTCTTTAAAAGTAATAAAGTCACACGAACATTCACGCAAGCGCCCTGCGCCGTCCTACGCTTTTTCGGTCAGGGTCACGTGTCCTGACGCGAGTTTAAGATTTTATACCCATTACAGAAAAGTGCTCAACGCCGCTAAAGAAGTTTTCACTTCAAAAAAATAATTAAAAATTATAAGCTTCGTGGGGCTTCTATATCTGTATTCTTCGGGTTGTCCCTTAGAATCATGCTAAAGCGAGTTTTCGGTTTGGTGAGCGATAAATGCTCACCAAATCTAAAACTCGCTCGCATTTCGGATATAGAAAGAATTAGTGATGAGCATTTAAATTGTAGCCTTTAACAAATAGTTTTAATTACTGAACACCCAATTTGCCCTGCATACTTAAAAGTGAGTTTTAACGAATCCTATAATTAACTACTGATCACAAACAACTGGCCGTTGGTGTCTTCAACTAGGATAAGTAGACACTTGACATTTTCAGTTCTTTTTTCTTATTTCTTTGACCGCTTTGATCATAAAAAAAGTAAAAAATAAAGGCCTATACAAGACGTATTTTGTTAACACGTGGTGTTAAACGTTGCACGGTAATACGGAACCCTTTAAATGCTAGGCAGACTCGCCTTTAGCCAGCCTTTTGTACACAAAGGAACGTGTTTTCGGGTAACATATCGGGACTTAACAATTTATTTTCCATAGAGATATTAGTCTTAAATATTTACTTTCAATACGACAAATTGTTCATGAATACACTTAGTCGAAGTTCGTGAGTTTACTGAGGTCCAACAAATTATGCCTGTAAAATGTATTTGGTGATCCATAATAGTCTATGCCTCTATGGTATGCATTTAAGAAGGAACCACTGTTGAGGCATAAGAGATAGAATGATAGATATTTGAATAATAGAAAAGGACACAATTTGACTGAGAAAATGTAAATAGTCCGTCAGTAAGATTATCAAAAAATGTTTATCTCATATTTCTTCTTTTTTTCCTAAACAAATTGATGAAGATACGAAGCTTTTATAATTGGTAGAATTCTTGACGAATCTTGGGATCTGGCGACTTTTGAGCGCCTATAAATATACTCTAACAATTAACAAAAAAATAAAAAAAAAACACATTATTTTTCTAAACTCGAACTAACGGTCTAATTTGATTTGCAATTCATTGATGCAGCCAACATGCCGATTGTGTGTATAGTATTCGGAATACTTGAAAAGAAGGTCATGCTTAGTCATGCAAATACTTGCCAAAATGAAAGCTATCTCATGAGAAGAAAGCTCATTCACTGCTACACCGAAGTTTAATAGATCCATAATCAAAATGCAATGTACCATACGTCTTGTTTGTACCTTTCATGTTATCAATAAAATAAATCACACCGAAGCCGAGCTATGCAAAAGACACCGCTGAACTTTTTATTATGCCAGTTGTAAAGGCTATAACCATACAATACGCTGTGATGCGCTAATCTGTTTGACACAGCCCCGAGCGTTGTCTCTCGGATTTGTAGACTAAACTCGGCAATAAATTAGAACGACTTCAAACTTAAAAGCCATCAATCGAATAAAGATTTTAAGTAGGTACATTCAAAGTTGAATTTGGTATGCTTCACGGGTAATAGATGCGTCGTCGATATGCTCATGCGGTGTTCCGTTAGCCGCTCACCTGCGCCCGCGCTTCTCTAGTTATGCTAATGGCTGAGCGCCGCTCGCTCTCAGACTCTCAGTACTAAGTACTGAGAAGAGAAACATGGAAATAAGTCCACTGGAAGATTTAGTAGTCGTATTCCCTTGTATGTAGATTTGTACCCGCAATATTTTCCTATGAAAACGGTGCTTGCACACCTAATAGAAGTCCAACGTCATTACGTAGTCATACGTATTCAAATGAGACAATCGTTTAGATAAGCATTTCGGTCGAAACACTATATTACGTTCATAGTGCTGATAATAAGTCCCAATCGATTCCTGTATAACATCGAATTTACTTAAAACATATCCTAGGAAGACAAAACGAGCTGATAACCTAGAAATCCGATGTATTTGGTGATGTTCCTTATCTAGTATCTACCATTTATATCAGGGTATGGAGATATTCTGTTCGGTGAACGAGACCGTGGGTGGACGCGAAACTGTAAAGGAAATCGATTCCGCTGTACGTGTTTGAATCGATTTCTCGACACCGGGGTTAAGTGTGCGAGTATCGAGTAAGATGTTCCATAGTTTCATTTACGGGCAAGCGAGACCACTTCATCAGAATACTGAGTCACGGTATGTGCATGCCTAATTGTGCATGCTAAGTGTTATGTTATAACTTTACTAGTTGCCGCTATTAAACTGCCTATGTTATGATGTTGCACGTCATAAATGTTTCACGCTAAAAGGTTCTTGAGAGGTTTTGTTTTTACTTGATAGTACATTTTATAATTAACACCGTTTTACGCACGAATCATGGTTTAAAAATTAGACATTTTATGGTTCGTGTTTATCAAGTACATTTTGATTTCGAACAAGGTTATCAAATGAAACTAAGATTTCTTAACGACGGCTTTAAATTAACAGTATACTTTCGTATTACACAATTAACACCATATGACTGCAGATTGCTCTTCTAATGAACAGTTAAAGTTCGACAGTACAGTTCATTAAAGTTTTTCAAAGCATGCTATTGTGTGAGATGAACCGCCAGAAGCTCTTGGCGCAAGCGTGAGACATCTTAATGGATCAACTCCGCACGCATCGCTTTGTCGTCGGTATCGAGTACATCTCGCATCGAGTCGTGAAATTGATCACTGCCACACAATCGACTGATGACGTAAGTTTTTACACTCTAGTTTCGTTAGCGTCATTATTGAATTAGCGTGTTACAAATAGTACCGTTATTGGGTTGTTATTGAAAACGCTCACGTAGTTAATGATTTTCGATCGGTGAACAGCATTATCGATGGTTATAAATTTCGCAAGTGATCGATTTGTAGGACTGCCGTAAAGTAACCAGAACCACGCAACTAGGCTAACGACGAAAAGACTCGTTAGAATAGAATGAAATTATTCTGAAACATCCATTTAAAATTAATGTCAGATTGAGCATTTGCTTTCCGCACAATCAGATGTTCATCATTCAACTTTTTTTGTACTAAAATAACCAGTTTTTCTACGCCCTTTGTTAGTCTTGCATCGACATTCTCAATAGCTTATCGATTTTGTCCGCTTGCAAATCGAATAAAATATAATAAAAGAGAAGCGTGACCAAATTGTGCCCATGTTTTTTTTTTTGTAGGGACCAATCCCAATCCCGTCACGGTTGTAACCAAAGACTACAGTTTTCTAGCTGTCACCGACTGTCCCAGTTTCTGTCACCCAACTGTCAGTTTAGGCATTTTCATTGGTAATTCGATTAGCGGTGTTATTACGTTCGTGAGTAGACCGTTTGTTCCGCTATTCCTCGACTCGGGTGAATTCGTGAATTTTGAAAGCACGTGCAAGTATTTGATAATGGTGAATCGGAAATTATGGCAGCACTCTGCAAGCCGACACGTTTTGGTGAAGATTTTTACTCATTGTAGATGCGGTGAGTAGATTATACTTAACGTACCTAATAGATTGCTAAACTAATGCACCGCACGTTTGAAACAGTGGCTGAGTGATTGGAATGGATTCCCGTACAAAACAAATATTATAACGACCTACAGGTGCCGTGTATTTGTAAATGCGCCAATGATACACGAGAAATAAAAAAAAATGCCTAGTGTTGGGCAACGCCCTTTTAAAAAGAGAACAGAAAACTCAGGAATAGGAATATGCCCAATATTATGTGGGGTCTTACCCTTGTCATTGCTGATCCTGTTAGACTTCAGTCATACCAACTCCAATGGCTTCTCTAGCATATAATTCATAGATAAATGCAATCTTTACTGTGAGTGCCATAAATCCAACATTTCTTAGTTTTTTGATTCCCTACCAGAACTTTCTGCATCTTTCTTTTCTAACTCGCTTCCCTCGATCCCGTTTACAGCATTAATTACTAAGTCCAGTATTGATATCTATCTACTGGATGTCAAGCAAGCCTTTTTGCTGTTGTAACTGGAAGCTATTAGCGACAGCTGAGTTTTTCTCTTCAGTTAAACTATCTATTACGACGGTTTATATGTTGTGGGCGTTCACCTTTTTTATATGAACCTAGTGGTTGCGATGGTATGCCAGGAATTCTTGCAAATAGGTTTCAAAGAAAACATTACCTGGTTTGTCTAGGTATGTTGATTTACAAGTCGTATTTGATCATGTAATACTTTGTAATGGCGACTTGTTGGGATAGTCGTACGTTAGATAGTCTTGCTACAGGATTTATGGAATTCTTCATAAACGTAGTTTTGATGTTTTTGTTTAATTTCATTTTCCATTTAAACTGGATCAAAAACATCATCAATCATCCGCATGCTGATATTATCGTGTAAGACAATGTAAATGCCAAAACAAACAAAACAATTCTGATCTAATTACTACTCACAGCACTATACTGACTGATAGAATCATCTGAACATCTAATCATTTACCTTCCTAGTTCACGAGTACCCCCAGCAGCCCTTCGGCAATGTCCGTCAGGTAGTCGTCAATCATCGTGACTCGTCCGGGACGTCGTGTCGTGATCGCGGCCCACCCAACCCGCGCCATAACTGTTACACCGTTGTGTACAAGCTGTGCATGAACGACGACGATGAGAGCAGAAGGCTCATCCTCATGCCTCACATGTAGATGAAATTCGATTATCTTTATGCCTATACGCCTAAGACCAATACAGCCTTTTTTTCCCCACTTTCATCACTTTTCGGCCCTAGCCTACCAAAGAAAGGAACGAAAGAAGTTAACATTGGTCCTTTGAACCGGATATGAAGTTAACTCCTTCCAGCATTCCCTCAGTTTGATGATAATACATGCACTTGATGCTAAAAGCTCGCTTTTCAGACTTTTTCAAGCTCGCTATGACTTGGTCGTGGGCCATAGTATCGCAGCAGCTGGTAGTAAATAAACGGTGTTTAGTCTTACTCAATTATATTTATAGGTAACGGTAATTTCATCTCTCTCTCATTCACTCTACATTTGTATCTATTCCGGAATTTTCAATTCGTAATACTGCATTGAGAACACTTGTCCTTCTGAATCCTCATTCTTGCATTAACTTACCGTGTCCGCTACGAATAATCCTCATCTCCGCTATATAGTTTTAATTATCGTGGAACTAATTACACATGAATATGTATTAATTGGAAATTCCAGGAGGAAGACGATTTTCTTAGTGGTTTATATGAAGATGTCCTATTACAGACTGTTTAATAAATAAAAGTTTTATTCTTCGGTGTTATTGCAATTCAGTTCTTCCGATTGGTCAGTTTATATCTTACTGGAATCATTTTCGCTCAGATTATAACGAAAGGTGCCCATAAAAACATGCACGTAAAGCCACGTGACACTTATGGGACTGGACATTGGACAAGTGACCTACTTAAGAGACCTGTTTTCTTCGTTGACGCTCACACTTGCGTGGGAATTGCTGTAATACTTACTACAGACTTGTGTGTAAGTGTCAACTGGAGTTTTTAAAACGTTGTTTTCTTTACGCTTGTTTGTTCTAGCGGCACGTTGACAAAGTTAAGCTTTGCAGGTGGTCTACTTTCTTCCCTGTCTTCTATTGTGTTTGATTTAGTACTTATTGAGCTTTGTGTATCTTTTCCGCAATTACTAGTTAATTTATTGCCGTTTACGTTTAATTGCTCTGTATGTTAGGACTCCGCTACTACAAGTACCTCTTATTTATGTGCCTCATATATTTAGTACATGTTGTATTTTACTGGTATTAATCAGATCGTTATAGCGTAATTCATCGCAGTCTACGTTTACAGCCTCTTTAAATTAGTACCCAACTACTATGCTAAACAAATTTGGGTCAGCTTCCTCACTACTGCTATCAATCAGTTAGTAGTAATTGGTTGTAAGCCAACCAAATCAAGTCTTACTTCGAATATTGACTCCCACGGCCAAGCTTCACAGATTGAAACATTCAATTCGAGTAATTCGTTGGAAATCGTTTGGTTTACTGTCTCATGATCTTTCATCTTCTAAACACACTTCCAACTTCAGTCGTTAATCAAAGGTAAGCCATACTATTTTGTATTTACCTTTCTCGTAGACGGACAGATTTACACTAGTTCATAAGAGACCGGTCGTGCGACTTCGTCCGATTTATTTGCAGTGTGAGTGAGAAGGCAACTGACAGATTTGTGGCTAATAAATACATTAGTTTATTACACCAAGTTTGTTTCTAAGTTTTGAATTATAGACTTGGTTGGTGGACGGTGTATCTTATATTTTTTAGTGATGCTGCTTTGAACATGTTTTTAAAGTGGTCTTGGGTCGATCTGTCTTGGTTGACAGTAACATGTCCGAACTATGAAACGTGTCGTGTATGTTGTGTAATTAGAGAAAATTAGTATGTATTTCTTTAAGGTATTTTCCTGTCACCTATTTGATACGATTAAAAAAGGTGTCGCATCAGGTGCCATATCTTGATCATTAAATCTTACTTTGAAGTTGTACATACACGTCCTTTCTTGGTAAGTTTTTGTATTGCTTGAGTAACTTTGTGAAAATTAACAATATTATTTATAGGTACTAAATTCAGACTCACTGGAATATTGGATATATCTATTATGCAACATTGGCCTCTCACATACATCTTCGACATAAAGTTTAACCATCATGATTCTGAAATGAAACAAACCATACGATACTTAAACGATGTGCATACAATCAACTTTATTACCATACACTGAAAGGCCACACGCAGCATTAATTTATCTCTGTTCTTTAATAACATGTACAATAATTGCTCTAATGCTAATTACAATTACATTCATCATTGAACCTTCACAACATCACGTTTTCTTGTGTTAGTATTCGTCAATAGTTTAATACTTATTTGAATGTGTAGAACAGTTTAACTTTGTGGTCTATCTAAGGGGAGACCACCACGGAACTCATAATCAACATTGAAAGATGTCATAGAAAGGTTAAGCTTGTGCTTTTGTTAGTAATCCAACCGAGGACATCGAAGCACTTATATTCTTTTTAAGTTTATTTGTGAGTTCTATTGAGAGGAATAGCTTTGAAGGAATTTAATTTTCCGGTCCGCTTTTTCTCGTGTGTCTTCATTTGGCGACTTAGTCGGACCCTCATCTATCTATATATATAAAAGGAGAACTGACTGACTGACATATCAACGTACAGCCGAAACTACTGGAGCTAGGACTGTGAAATTTTGCACACGGCTTCCTATTATAATGTAAGGGAGCACTAAGAAGGGGTTTTTGGAAATTTAACCTTTAAGGGGGTGAAAAGGGGGGATTAGGAAAGTACGTAACCCACGCGGACGAAGTCGCGGGCAAAGTGCTAGTCTGCCCATATTGATAAAGCATTTTCTTCCTATTAATTGTCAACAAAATTAGTGTCATTGTCACCATAATCTTGCCCATCCAGTTTCATTTGTCGTCGGCGCAGCATATCTTCTGCTTCCTGTTGATGACGACTTGCCTTTATTAATTACTTAAGATTGGCCTTCCTGTCTATTGCCATGACCTTTTTTTTTTTTTTTTTATCGTGGTAAAATCATCAAATGAGTCCTCCCACCCAGGGCAGGGCGGGAGGGACTGTCAGACTTGTACTGACTAAAATCCACGGTGTCCTTCACTAGCCCTTTATGTACCGGGGTTACGGTAATTTACGAGTCCCGCGACCCCGGCAGGCTTTGGCCCTCTACAGGCCCCGTCACTATGCTGACACTCTTTGAGGCGCGCGTGGAACACAACGCGCCGTCGACCCGGGCATGGTCCATGGTCGGACAGCGAGTCGCCCATTACTCGCCGCCCGCATGCCCGCGCCTACGGTGGCCGGAGATCGTCTTGCGACGTCCGACGCCGTGGGCGTCTACCACTGCGGCTGGGGTGGAGGGAGGTCGCTGTTCTCTCCCTCACGCGGCCCGCCTCCTCCTTCGCGAGCATGACTGCTTCGCAGAAGGAGGCGACCGCTTCCCACTCCGTCTCGCCCCGCAGCATGGCCTCGACCAATGCCGGGCGCGAGAGGTCTCCGCCTATCGCCGTCGTGAGGACACGGCGGTGCTCTGCCCAAGCGGGGCAGTCCTGCACCGTATGCTCCACCGTGTCCTCCGGACGATCCTCGCAGTGGTGACACCCAGGCGTTTCTTCCCTCCTTATCAGACACAGGTACCTCCCGAAACTTCCGTGTCCGGTGAGGACCTGCGTCATGCGGTAGGTAAGGACGCCGTGACGCCTATCCAGCCACTCCTCAAAGAGGGGTCTTACCGCCGCGATTGCGGCGTGCCCGGTCTATTGCCATGACCTGCAATAATTTTGGTATTAGTAAGTACTCTTTTTAATTACTCAACCACATGATTGCGTACAAATTCCTGACCTACCTAACAAGTAGTGTATAAAAAAAAAACAAAAACAGAACAGCTGGCAGGCAGGAATGTATTCTATCCATTGTCATCGCCATGATGACACTATTCATATGTACTCATTGTCCACCTGTTTACAAATAATAAATAGTAATCGTACATCGTGATTTATATTTTCATATGTAAATGGTTATATTGTACTGAGTTCATTACCCTTCTTAGTAAAACCATGTTGTTCCTCTAAAATATTCAGTCAATATTCAAGTCAGGTTTTTGCAATGGATTTACATCTAAAGTGTTTGTATCGATGACTAATACAACGGTTTTTGACACTCAAAGCGGTATTTCATGATTTCTGTTTGGTCTCTAGATGAGTTCTACGAATTTGTTTAGCTTTATTTGCCTCGAAGCGGTTTTCTAAATTGTCTGTAGTATCGATGCTCGATTCTTGTTGATATAGCCAACTTAACCTATTAAACTCTCTTTACTTACTATTAAGATAGTACAATGATGCTTCTTTCCGTTAGATTTCCACTGTTTTACCGTCTGCCAGTTCGCTTTAATCTGTTAATTGTCCTACAAACAAAACAACGGCATCCAATTCCGAACATCTCCGAATCAAAACCTGACATCACCCTAAAACAAAAAGTGATTAAAGTATTTAATCGTCAACAACAATACCACCATCGAATACCGTATCGCAATCGATTTGAAATGCAAAAAAAGGTACATCATTCGTACTGAGATGAACGAAGCGCGCTTCGCCTCCATCCGCCGCGCCATCTCGTTGTGCCAATGACCCACTACAGGTTTTTGTGCGTATAACGGACCGACAGTCCGACACACTTCATCTTTATTGATTATCAAACTAATCTTTTGAAACTACAAACGTATTATATTTTATTTTCAGTACCGTTGCGCAATGAAGATTTCTACGCGTGAACATTCGTTTAAAAATCGTTAAACGTTTTGGCATTCTTCTTTTGTTTGATGACTTTTGCAGCGTATGTCGAACTTCAATTAAATACCGATATAATGATGGGTCTATCAGCAGTAACAGTTGTTTTCTTTACAAATATGTGGCATGCGTGAACAAGAGATTAGGCTTGTCATAATAATTTTTTTTCGATTTTAACGCATTAAACAAATTGTTTTTTTCTAGTTTGTGGCAGTTTCGCCAACTAATTCATCATCTTGATCTTTTGCTTGTCCTCATCCTAAACGTTTAGCTTTAAAGATGTAGTCCATGATCACTAACTTTCAAAAAGGTTTCTCTCGTCTGCTTGCTTAATTAAAGATGACATCATCGTATTTTTTTAGGCTTATTTTACGATGCATTTCTTACATGCCTAGTGTCGCAAGAGATGCTAATTAAAACCTTATGTGCAATATAATTTTCATATAAGTTTCAAACGTCACATAAGTGTCATTTAGGACACAGAAATCGCAATGAAAGCCATATTTGTCCAGATAACACTTCAAATTGAATGAGACTTTCGTCGAATAATAATGAAAATGTCATAAAAAACTTTATGATTACCATTATAAACTCCCATAGATTTTCATTGACGTGTTGGTGTGATTGACAACCGTTTCCAAATCTGTCATTCGATAAATCAGGTGTTTCCTCCAAATGATTGGTAACTTCCTCTCTATTGGTGGAAATTATCATTAAACTGTCAGTTCGTAAGTGCAAGTAGTACTACTTGTACTATCAATTTGTATTTCCGAAGTGGATGTGCCGCTACCATCTATTCACCTCGTTCAAAATGTTTGCAGGTATGATAAATGCGAAATTAATTACGGTTTTCCGTTATTGGTAAAACATTTAGATGGACGGTTAAACTGTTTTGCTAGATAGGTATATTGGCAATCTGATGTACCGTTAACGCGTTGAATGGGAGGCAAATAGCAGAAAATCAGAAGCTGTATCTGGTATTCCGTATTTATTAAAGATTTTTTCCTTAACTAAAGGCTACATTCGAGTAGGCATTTCTTTGTGTAAATTATATCATCGCCACTTTCCACAATACTTTCAGAATTGAACGTAAGGAAACCGAAATATTCTAGTACCAAAAATTCGGAGACATGTAATCTCCAAAACAGACTCAGTAGGGGTTAGTGGCCCTCTACGGGGCCCCTGTGTGGGCCCTGAGCATTCGGACGCGACCACTAAAGCTGGTCGCATGCCAGAGGGTCATGGCAATCCGAATGGTCCGAGGATACCGCACGATCGCCGGCGAATCGGCCAACCTCCTTGCCGGATTGCTGCCCTGGGATCTGGAGGCGACTGCCCTCCAGCGCGTCTACGAATGGCGCGTGGAGGCGCAGCGCCGGGGCGAATCCCCGCTGCCTCGACAGGTCGAGGCGCGGCGGGAAGAGCTCCGTTGCGATCTCAGGGCAGTATGGAGGGAGCGACTGTCGCAACCGAGGTCCGGGCACGCCGCAATCGCGGCGGTAAGACCCCTCTTTGAGGAGTGGCTGGATAGGCGTCACGGCGTCCTTACCTTCCGCATGACGCAGGTCCTCACCGGACACGGAAGTTTCGGGAGGTTCCTGTGTCTGATAAGGAGGGAGGAAACGCCTGGGTGTCACCACTGCGAGGACCGTCCTGAGGACACGGTGGAGCATACGGTGCAGGACTGCCCCGCTTGGGCAGAGCACCGCCGTGTCCTCACGACGGCGATAGGCGGAGACCTCTCGCGCCCGGCATTGGTCGAGGCCATGCTGCGGGGCGAGACGGAGTGGGAAGCGGTCGCCTCCTTCTGCGAAGCAGTCATGCTCGCGAAGGAGGAGGCGTGCCGCGTGAGGGAGAGAACAGTGTCCTCCCTCCGACCCACCCGCAGTGGTAGACGCCCACGGCGACGGACGTCGCCAGACGATCTCCGGCCACCGTAGGCGCGGGCATGCGGGCAGCGAGTAATGGGCGACTCGCTGCCCGACCATGGACCATGCCCGGGTCGACGGCGCGTTGTGTTCCACGCGCGCCTCAAGGAGTGTCAGCAAACTGACGGGGCCTGTAGAGGGCCAGAGCCTGCCGGGGTCGCGGGTCTTACCCATCACCGTAACCCCGGTACGTAAAGGGCTCGTGAAGGACACCGTGGATTTTAGTCAGTACAAGTCTGACAGTCCCTCCCGCCCTGCCCTGGGTGGGAGGACTCATTTGATGATTTTACCACGCAAAAAAAAAAAAAGTAGGGGTTAGTACTTAACCTCGCATTAAAACCGCTTAGTGGATTATGGCCAAATCCGCCTTATAGATTAACGCCCAACATGTTATTTATGAAGTTGAGTTCCGAAGTTGTTTATCTGTTTTTTGCCAACGTTCCCTGCAGTTTATTCTTCAGTGCTAAATCCGATAAGTATCACATTACGTTAACCACCGAAATCCAGGTAAACGTTTCAGGTTTCGTTAGTTCCAACAGAGTTAAGTATTAATATTCCAATGTATCATGTTACTTATTCAAATGAAGCGGTTCTTGTTCTGTGCACGTTGCCGCCTGCTTTATGTTAATGGCTTGTATTTAATTAATATTTATTTCTTTCTCTCTTGTTTTGAAGGCGGAGATTGAATGTGACCTATTGATTGCGTTTTCTGTACTTTATGGCATCCCTATTAATTTTGAGTCAGCTCACTTTCTTTTACACAGGCCATTCATCTTTTCTTTGGCCTGCCTCTACTCTCTTCAACATTAATACTCCCATATCACTTTCCTGTCGATTTTGTATTAAAATAGTTTCACGAATTGCATTAAAGAGTGGTTTCGTAAAATTCTTGTTATTCCACTCATAATTGCTACATAACAAGTCAAATATTGTTTTATTCACCACGTCTTCACACAGTCTTTGTTTCCTAAGTAATCCTCACTTTTGTCGTAATCTGTACACAGAGTGTACCCTAGCCAGCCAGTTGCGTAGTCGGGAAACCTGACCACGACTGTCGTGTCTATCACTCGTTAAAACGACTTTAGACCACCCAATGACATTTTAAAACACACTTTATTCACAAAAGATAACGTCTATATTTCTATGACGTGTTAACCTTCGATATTTAATTTGTGTGTAAACGAAATTGCCTGCTATTGCAAAGAAGGAAGGACTACTTTATGTTGTAGATGACCAGTATTGATAATAGAACCCTGTGAGAAAGAGACGCTCTAAAAACCGCGGATTTACTTATAGTTCACAATTGTATACGTAGGAAAAATGTAACGTATGTAATAACAGTCCACTTTGTTAGGTAGCTGTATGAAAATTAAAACCTTTGGAATGGGCATTGTTATCGATTATTGGAAAAGATTATACAGGACAAGATTTTCTCTTGAGAAATTACTTTTTTACTTGTTCATTGTCTATAGATATCCCCTAGGGGCCCTGCCAATGATTACTTAGGTATTCGAGTACATGAAAAACTAGTGTCCTGACCTGGCTTTGTATGCATTAAGAGGTTAATCCATCGTAGGTGTAAATGATCGGTATTTAGCTTAATAGGAGTCTATTCAGGGTATGCCCCCGCAAGCATAAAGTGTCTTAACAAAGCCTCCCACATCACTGGCCACTATAGATCAGACGGAAACGCCTCGGAATCATAAATAAAGAGAAAACAGACCAGTCATTGACAATTACTTCTTACCTCCCTATAGTTTTATGTTCTCGACAAATGATGAAAGTTCATCCTCATCTATTTAGCTTTTTCCCAACTATGTAAGTGTTGACTTCCAGTCGAAGCGTCTGCTGCTGAATATTAAAACTACTGTCTGACTCAGTAACTGGGTAATACGATACCCCTTTATAAGACTTCTGACTAACAGTTCCGACTGTCAAAGATCTACAAATTGCAGCCTGTACCAACGATTTTACGTGCTTTCTGAGGCAATCAGGAAATACGCTATGATAGGTGGACACCCATCAAATCAACCAACTGTTCAACCGTGACTTATCGTTGATGATCAAAGTGTGTGGCTGTTATTATTTAACCACGAGCTCCTCCAAATGACGAAAGTTACTTCACCTAATAAATGGCTGCACTAAGAGTGTTACACGGACATAATGAACCGTCTGTACTCTCATTACATCAAAAACAATATCTTTTGTTTCAAAGACAAATTGGCATCCATTTACAAATACCTCTCGTATGGCCATTGGGTACAACTATAGGAGGCATTTAGAATTCATTGCATCACTTTTTCCATCCATATGTAATTACAAGTCGGATAAGATGTATGCTCTACATTGCAAAGTGTTATTTAAATTGAACTGGTCATCATTGCGGATCTATTAACGCGTATATCTTGGCAGATGAATGTGTTTCATATTTAAAACACATATCATTAGTTCAGTTTTACATAACATCATTGCGTGGGGGTGCTAAGACAGGAAACCTCCACGTGCGCCCGTGGACTGGAGTTCCCCTTCGGATACGTTCGGGGGGGAGAGCAGTTTTTCGGGCCGGTGCACCCTGGGATGCGGGCAAAAACTCTTTTAGGCACTGTGTGCCTAAGGGGTCTCTTTGTCCGTATGCGAATAGCCTGTCGGGTGGATGCTCCAACGCGTGTCCCTCTGAACAGCAGAGGGCACAGCGGCGGAGCGGGCTTGCGGACGGTGAGTAATGGGTAAGCTCGCCGTCCGACAGCATTTTCCCAACTGTCTTGCTGTCGGCTTCCAATCTAACCGGATGCAGATGACACACATGGAAGTACTGTCTGACCTCCACAACCCGCATAACTGGTTAATGTTCGACTGTCGGCATTCTGAAGAACCCAATCGACAAAGATCTATGTATGAGAAACCTAATTGTTTACCACCCTGCAAATACATCTAATACTTACCTGAATATTACTCCATAATATAAATCACCAACTTTGGGCCAAATTGTGAATTAACATGACGGTGACGGACCCTAATCATAATGCTGATTACCTTTAAGAAGGTTAAAATTTGAATGAAAGGGATATTAAGAAACAACTATTGGTTTGCATATAGCAAGCGTCAATTAAAAGAGTCATCAATGAGTATTACTTGGTAGTTGGTACTGGCCCTATCCTAGAATCATTTACACATCTTGAAGGCGGTTAAAATTAGAATGAAAGTAATTTAAAATCTTAATGAATCTGCACATCAGTCTATGCAACCAGATCTAGCATTGCTGCTTATGCGTTATCAAAACTATTTGTAGTTTGGCTGCTTTCGAATCAAACTTGCAAAGAAAAAATAACATTTTCACCTCACACGCTCGTAAAGATTCTATTTGTCATTCGAAATTTGAGCGCAAAACTCCATAACAAATAACTATTATTTATTTGGCTGCAGTTTTACTAATCAATTTTATTTGTCTTTACATAAAAAGGTCTACACAATACTTTTAAATATGCTGACTTTTTAGACCCTACCCACTATAATATCAACATCGAAAATATAATCTTCAAATAAATACAAATTGAATATGATTGACATTTTCCATTCAAACTTCTGAATAGCAAATGTCTACACGAAGCACGATTAATGTAATTATGTACTTAATTACTGCTTGTCCGACATTTAGTTGAATGACACGGGTTCTATCGATCGCAACATCGCTAATTAATTCTTGCTTGACTAACCTTTTGGCATGGAATCCGCATCAAGAGGTTAGTTAAGCTTCTTTAATCGATTCAGCGGTTTAACGGGAATCGTTGTCAATTGTTAACTTTAGCTTTGTTGTTGAAGAAGGTTCTGTTTTTTGATTGGCAATATGGTTTTGATTTCCCTGATTAAGATCCTTCTTGATTACGAAATTATTGACAGCAGTGATTTTCCACGCCTTATTTCCGTTCAATGGTTCTGATGATTAGTTACAGTGGCATCATCAAACATCGGCTGTATATGGTTGACCAGTTCAATCCTTTCAGCTTCTAGTTCAAGTAAATGTATGAATGGGTAAAGACGAGTCAGAAATGTGGTCTTGGACAAAGAATCGGGGGATTCAGTCACTCCGTCATAACATAAACTCGCTGAAACATACTGTCTTAATTCTCCACTAATAACTAAAGGACTTTAATTTAAACCTCCAACACTTAGTACTACAGTTATGGAAACTACTACGTCACGAACTAACGTCACGTCAGACATTCATCAACGCTCACTCTAATTTCTTCCTGGAGCAAGTTTTATTAAGCTTATGTACGGAATTAAGAAAGCGTGCTCTCATATTTATGACTTGACTGCAAGTATAATCGTTGCAAGGTAATTTTGTAAAGAATGTAAACTATCCGGCTGCCAGAGGTGGTGAACATTTAATTGTAATGAAACATTTGAATTATTAAAGCAAATGATTCGTATAATTCCCTTTGCTAAGAGAAAATATCAAGTTACTCAAGATTTCAAGTAATTTTGGAGTTAAAATTCATGAAAGTACTTCTATTTACGCAAAATTTCAACATAGCGGTCTTGTACTTAATAGTTCCGCAAGAAAGATTTAAATAACAGAATTCCTTTCAATTCCTTAACAAATAATAATGAAGAAATATTCAGTTTCTTAACAATTGTGATTTTACAACTGAACCAACAGTTACTAAGGCTCCAAAAAGATCATAAAACCTACACGGTGCTGTATAATTTTAGTAAAATTATTCCCTAAATCCGTCGTAGCGTAATTGTTGACAATGGTTTCGAGTCACGTAATTGTTATTACGAACACACGAGAGCTATTATGTGGTAACGCTGCAATATGCAATTATATGCACACGTTTAAGGCGCGAGCAAATTGAAAATATCTTGTAGAAGTACGTGTGGAAATGTTCCGTTGCACTTTTTAGGACGAATTTCGTGTTTTATTTCTAGAGGTGGGAAAAGAAAGGTTTGTACATTCAAAAGTTCAAGTTCTCTTTAAATCAGTAATGGTCTATTACTAAAACTAGTGTCCATGGAAAATGCAAAATGTCTACAGGAAGAGATGGTCTAATAAAACCTTTTGTGATCCAACTGATTCTAAAAACATCTGGGGTTCATTTACAATACAGCAAAGGCGATATAAATTATTATCAGAAATGTGATATGTCAAGTTTACTCATGGTAAAGATTAATGACAAATTCGAGAAAAAATATACCATATTCATAAATATATTACCGTAGTCAATATCCAGGGCAAGCAGTAAATTCCTAAAAGCGCCCAAGCCACGGGTCACCATGGATACTTGAGCATTATCGCGATCGTCATACCAATATATTTATAGCTAACAGCCCTGCAGCTTGTAAGAGTAACTATTATTGTCCAGTTTTGTGATTATCAATTTAGAAATTTGAATAATCATAACGGGAACTATGCTTCGTTCCTTTACTTTACGTAGCATACCAGTTTGTATTAGCTGCTGAGAGATCTATGACTTGGTCAATTTCTTCATTGGAACTAACAGCTAAACCATTAAAGTAAAAAAGCATCCGACAAGTTTTGGGGCCTTCCAATATTACCATGTTTGTGTTGGTGGTGAATCGTAACTTGCTTAAGAGACGTCATTTGCTCTTACAACAGTTAGGTATTTTACTGTTAACTTCAGCTGTTAAAACAGATACTGTCTGCTTATAAGTGTCTGTCTTAATCATTCTAGTCTCTAGTAAATATTTATAACAGAATTAAGCTCTACCCTAATATGCTTATCATTTATTTCCCAAAAAGAAGAAAGTTTTAGGTTTGCAAAACTTTCCAGTCTTTTACCAACTTCATTTAGGCGACGATTCTTTATGCAAAGAGAGTACTCTTTATATCAAGCGGTAGATATATTGCGGCTGATACTAACAATACTCGCACTCCGTATTTTAATATTCTCTTCGATTCAAATTTTACCTCTATTACAATCACTTAAGACTGAAAATTGCATACTTTTAGCCAACTACCCTTTGAAAATGTAAAAACGAATTCACGTGTCGACGCTGAAGACGTGATCGGCAAATGAAAGAGACATCCTTATATTCAGAATATATTTCTTGGTAACCGCCATTCGTTTCTCAACGGCAAAGAAAAAGCAGTAAAAGTGTTTTAAGATGGCGGTGATTACGTTAAATCTATTGCCGCCATTACTCAGAATAAATAGAATTATTATATTGCCAAGATGGGTTATGAAAGGATGGTAAAAACTCGTTCAAGAATGGTATGAAAGGAAGATTGATTTATATTTCGGTTTACTAATGCTTGAACGTATAATCTTACTAATTTTAGTTACTTTTACGGCATGCTCGTCAGTAAGTAGGAATTTTATGGTTAATCCCTTGTTATTGCCGCTGTAAACGATTTCATGGCGGTGTTTTTAATAAAAGCTTTTCCATGTTAATGGTTTTCGGTGAACACTCATCTATTATACATACAAAAGCAGCTATATTTTTCTTGTGTGTCGACAGTGAATGCTTCATTCTTGGAACAATGAATATCAGAATACATTTTAATTAACTGATCCGTGTTAAAATGATACTCAACAACTCTTGTTTATGTTCTTGCATATTCATGAAAAACTCATTCATTGTAAGCACTGCAGTAAGACATTGAGCGTATTCTTAACATACATTTCTTTATTGTCCTCAGATTCAAAGATGGCGGAACGATTATGAGGTCGAACGGCGAACGACTTTTAGGTGAGTCCAGAATGTAAATGTATTATGCAAAGAAACATGTTTATGCCATAAGCACATAATGGAGCCTATTCTGGCGGTTAATCGACAATCTATATGGATAAATGCCCTCTTGGCAAAGTGAAGGGTGTGGCATGAGGAATTGGACTGCGACCCACGCTTCTCTGTTGACAAAATAAAGTAATTTAATTCGTTTTGACAAGACAGCATTCAGATGATTTAGGGTCGTCCTACTTTCTGTGTGAAGGCAGCAGGTTACCACGATTACTTCACAGCCACAACGTGATATGTGGCATGTATGCCATCCTAACTCATGTGAGTCGTGAAATTGCAAGTTGTTCTCCTCGTAAATCCTTCTCGTCGATACTGTCCTACAATGTAGACTGAGACTCAACGAGATTGGGAAACTAGCTCCGTCAAAATGCTTTGAACTTTAATATAACAGGTTGCTCATGTATAATCGAAAGTAATAATCGTTAAACTTCCAGTATCTCAGATTTTACACAGATAAGACAACTTATTTCAGTTGCTACCGTACTGTGAGCTGTATTTTGAGTAATACTGTTAGTTCAGTAACATTTCAATTCTGTGTAGTAATGCTTTCTTAGTGGCTAGTTCGGACTTGTATTGTGTTTTGAAGTGGAATGAATAAATGTATTGTTGAAGCTGTTTTCAATTTACGAATTTGAATTCTCAGCAAGCTGTTGTATATTTTAATAAATTTCGTGCTTTACTTGAATGTCCAATCGTACAAACAGCTCCGATTTGAAACTCAGCTATTGTCAGAATAAACATGGTTTGAATGGTTTCTATTTAAATGTATGACTTGAGTACCCATATGACATTTACATAATCATTCAACTTAGAATTCCAAACGTAAAACATGTTCCACAAAATGCAACATTGATCTTTTACAAGCAATTACTGCATTGAACTAAGATCGGTCAAAAGCTCATCCATAAAATTATGTTGAATTGTTTTGCGACTGTGTTCAAATGAGTCCTCCCACCCATGGCAGACTTGACTGACTAAAATCCACGGTGTCCTTCAATAGCCCTTTACGTACCGGGGTCACGGTAATTCGTGAGTCCCGTGACCCCGGGAGGCTTTGGCCCTCTACAGGGGGCCCCGTCAGTATTCTGACACTCCTTGAGGCTCGCGTGGAACACAACGCGCCGTCGACCCGGGCATGGTCCATGGTCGGACACCGAGTCGCCCATTACTCGCCGCCCGCATGCCCGTGCCTGCGGTGGCCGGAGATCGTCTGATCTGATCGACCACTGCGGCTGGGGTGGAGGGGGGACTTTGTCCTCTTCCTTACGCTGCCCGCCTCCTCCTTCGCGAGCATGACTGCTTCGCAGAAGAAGGCGACCGCTTCCCACTCCGTCTCGCCCCGTAGCATGGCCTCGACCCGTGCCGGGCGCGAGAGGTCTCCGCCTATCGCGACTGTGTTCTATTTAGTGAAAATGTTGCTTAGCACAAACAGAGAGGTTCTCTACACAAAATAGTGTGCCCTCGGGCTTACAGTGTTTCATTTCTTTTAAATCTTCCTTTATCTGATCCTAGTACTTCTACTCCCTCACAGACCCTTGTTTACTCAACAAACGAGCCTCACATTCCCATTTTCTTTCAACCACGTATTTTGTGCGAGGTGTTACAAATTCTGCCTGTAGGCTAGCTAACAATACACCATGTTCAACTTGTACTATGTGTTCGGTATAAATTGGTTACGCCAGTTAACTTACGTCCACTGAATAGGTAAGCGTCAATGCTGGTATTACGACATACTCAAATGACGCCGATTTTAGTGTAATCTTAGTCATGGCGGAAGAATTTGTTTTATTGTGTGTTGTAGGTGTATTGTTTCGTTTGGTTGCAGTTTTAATAAGTGTGGGAATGTTAGTTGTAATTTAAGCGTGTCAAGTTCAGTATTACATTTATATTCTTATTACATATGTTGTGCACATTTCGTTTGTTACCCTTATGTTCTCCTTTTTTTGAATGTTTTACCTTATATCACCGTGGTGTTAGAACTTGGCTTCACTTCTTTCTTCAGTGCAATAACGTTTCCTCACATCACTCCGAGTTTGCCTGTTAAGTCCAGCCTATGCAGCATTAAAAATAGTTATACTTAATACTTACCTGTTTCCCATCGTCAAAATGTTCAGAAACATTTTCTAGGGCAAAACAACACAACATTGACATGCACACCCAAACAAAATAAAACATTAATTTTACAACCCACAAGACAACACAAATGCCCTAAAACATCACGATATTCAAGATAGCATACAATTAAACGTTCCCATCACAATGCCATTAATGAACGGGTTCCGTTAGTCTTGAACAAATTCCCAAAGAAAACTACTAAGTCTCAGGTCAAAGTTCACGGAACTTTACAACATACGAACATACATGTTCGTGATATGGGTTTGCTTAATTTAATGTAATCAACATCATTATAAAACGTGAGGGGAATGAACTATTGAAAGTTAGTGCGGTTGATATTTAAATAGCGTAATATGATGTCATTGACGACGATGCGAATTTTCAAGTTATGTTGTCAGCAGTCTAGACTACTCTAGATTTTGCCTTAAACGAACTTGATTTTAAAATGCATGTTGATGTTCTGGTCAGTGACATCTACACATGTTGAGATGTAGTAGCCAATGGACAATCAGTCTCCAGTACTCAATACTTATTGGATTGTGGAGGTTAGATGAGCAGTCGCTCCATGTAAAATACTAGAGTTTCACTGCATTCGGTTAGGATGGAACCTGATTCTCACTTACTTTGGAAAAGCTTAGGCTGTTCGTGATGATGTATGATCTATCGTGAATGCTCTGGCACTTCCCACTTTTGGTAGCTTTTTCCAAGCCACTAGTACAGTTAGCATTTCAAACCTTGCAGTCGATTGAACAATTCCAATTTTCGAGACAATAACAACAACACTGAACTTCTACTACCGGTATATTATCTCTAGCTCTTAATTTCACTCGCCTTCTAAATCGGCTCATTGAATACCAAATGGCAGTAGACCACACGTACTTCTGCACGCTACTCCGAAATCGCATTAAGTAAATCTTTCACTGGAACACGGACCTTTAAAGCTAATAAGGTCTTTACAATGGCGGTACGGGCTTTTCAAACTCTCGAGTTTCGAAATATATGGATCGAATTTACGCGCGTTAACGATAAATCCAAAGGTAATGAGGTTGCAATATTAGTGACCTATGTTGTATGTGTGCGTAGTGATTGCCATTTAGATCGTTTCAAAGAAATAAACTGAATCTAATAGGTATAGATGAATTATCTATATCTAAACGGTGTTTGCACACATTTTAGTGCTATACACTAAAACTTGTATTTTGCATAATTATATCTGCCAGGGCTAACCAAATATTTATACTATTATACCAATAGTAGTACCACCAGTTGTATCAACATCGTCCAAGAATCACATAAGGCTTACTTTCCTTCATTTGAATCGCCATCAATATTAAATACGGAAGCAATCATTATCCGATTCTAAGTAAACCCTAACCGTTAACGCCGACATTACGTATCCGTGTGTTTCTCCTTCAAGTTCATGCCATAACGGTACGGGGCTGGCGCCCTCGTTTCAAAGTGATAATGCTTCTGAAACAGATACCGGATTGGCCAAAGAAGCAAAGGGACTTATAATTGGTAAGATAAATGTACCGCGAAAATTGATCGTGCTAACCAATAACTACTCTCGGAACCATGGATTGTGAAACGTAATTGAATTCCTAAGAATGTATTCTATTGAAAGTGACCGAAAAAATGGAGCACGTATAAATTGTGAAAATAATAAAGAACATCAACAATAAAGTATAGTAGCACAGCATGTAGTTGAAGAACAATTTCTAAACTTCTCTATAGCCAACTTGCTATTGTACTTTATTACGTACCGCAAATAACAATTATTGATTGTGTCAGAACCTTTTGAGTTTGTCTGGTTTACAAGGTCAGTGTTTACATAAAGAAACGAGTACATTGAATCTGGACTATAATTAGACTGCCAGTTACAAATAGTTGTTCAATTTTTCATCGCAGCGCCAAGCACTGTTAATCCAGCGTAAAATGCATTGTTCGTTTCAACTAACACTGATGGAGATTTATTAACTGAGCTTCTTAGTGCGTTTTGTCTTAGAATTCTCATTCCCAGGCTTCATTACAATATTCTAATGTAACGTATTTACCGTGTACATATGCGCTATATTGTATGTCAGCGAATGTGTCCGTTTTCTAATTCCCTAACGTATCTTTCAACTCATTTAAATCTTTGGTTTCTATTGTAACTGTTCCTTTATCCTCTTATCCATCTGTGTTTGTTTCCCAGACGTTCATAAGATTGCCCTTATTTGCCTTCCCATTGAGATTCTAATGAATATGTATCTGTAACTTTTCCCTTGTGTGGTGCGCGATTTTCCAGCAGTGTCGATATAAAGTTTATGGGTACCGTTTCATAGATACTATCGCATCGATTGGAATGATGTCACTGTGGTATGAACAGTTATAAGGCGGTGGACCATCGTCTTAATTGTTGACAAAAACAATTCGCGTAGGACGACGCAGCATTTTTCTCGATTTCTAATTTAGCTTGAAAATGTTTTGTTTCTCAACAAATGCCTTTGACATTACCGTTTCCGTTGGACAAAATTTAAAATGCTAAACAGTCTTCTTTTGACTTTGTTGTGTTGTGTCTGTTAAATATGGTGAATCATTATTATCATCATGAACTAATGGTGTTATTATACGGTTTTTGTAAATAGTCTGTATGTGGTCCATGAGTTTTTGTCAATCCACTTTCTTGAATTAGCATAATATTTTTTATCAAGTTCCGTATAAATTGTTATTCTTACTCCATCAAAGCCTTGATAACATCTTCTTGAATACGGCGACTTATATTCTCTAATATAGTATAAAGATATCCATAAAATGGTCGAATGTTGCAAGTAGAGAAAGCTTTAAGCTACTCGTAGCTTCAGTACCAGTCGAATTTTGTCAACATGTCACTTCCAAAAGATAACAAGCTTGAAAGGAATATCGCATTGATTTACGAGTATTTTGTCATAATATTTACCAAAACAATTAATCTTCTCTACCACTTTCTCAATACTGTCACAACTGCGACTCCCACTTCCGAAAATTAATGATATTTCTTCACAAACAGAAAACACAAAGCATTGCTTCGCAAATAAAAGTTATCGTTGTTTTTTATTTTATTTAGAGGCATGTAATTATAAACCTAGCTTCTCAATTGACGTGAAAATCGAGATTAATGTTGCCAATTAAAGTGGGTGTCATTGCGCAAGTCCTGGACCATACTGTGCATAAAATTTGCGTCTTCGTAGTTGATAATTGCATAATCAACTAAGCGATCGGACCCGTATTTAATAAAACTTTCACTGCACTGGTTAATTTGAAGTGAATACTGATTCTGAATGTATACTGTAAAGTTAGGATGCTGTAACGATTCTAATTTATGAAACAGTTCCTCGCTTACATCTACCAATTGATCGTAATCACTCATGTAATGTGCTTCATGTAAGTTTCTATAGAAGTTCACTGTTATGATGATTTGATTTCTGTTTGGGTAAGAATTATGAGTATCACAGACTGACTTTTTAGTTACTGCAATTATAAACAATGATAACGATCTGTAGCGATGGCTATAATAACCCACTTAACTCCTACGATTTACGGAGGACGGGGGAGGTTGTTGATAAATATTTTTCTTTTAAATTCAATAAAGCTCCGTACTATATTTTAACCCTTTATAGGACGGCTCATACAAAGTATCCAGTAAACTGGACACTCACTTCAAGGTCGTTATAGATTTTTATTTATATATTGAACCTTATAAACATTTACGACCGTATGATTTTCATGACTTTCTCGAAAAACAGAGATTTTCAGGTCTTTTTTCAAGAACATGTCATTATGATTTACGGCACAGAATATATATTTATCACAAAATATTAAGAATTAAATAAAAAGTTAGGGTGTGCGTTAAAGGGTTAAAATAGTCGAAATCAAATATGGGTGAATTCATCAAATATTACTGTAATTAAATGATATTGGAGACAACTTACACTCAAAACAAGAAAATATGGTAATGATACTTTAGATTAGTTACAATCACAACAATAAAATATGGTAATGGCCTTTTTTGTCACTGCATAAGTCTAAAGGTTCATAATTTACTGTGGCTTTAAGAATATGAACCTTACACTTTTTTTTCACCTTTAAATGTAGGTTCCTCAGATTATAATAATTGATGTCTGTTTTTGATTGAACTGGTTGTGGTCTGTCCCAAATTTGGCACAACCTGTTCTGGCCGCGGCACAAACTTCACCGCTACTTGCGCCAATGCCTTTTTTGGAACTCTACACGTGTTTCATCTTCTACCTCTTGAATTATGAATGGGTTTTTCTTTCGGAAACATGATGAAAATATTGAGACATGGTTTGAATTTATGTTATTTACCGTTATTCTCGGTGTTTATGGCGTTAATTATTTTTAAATTGAGTCGTCTTCGGAGTATCTGTCATTCTTTGTTGATTGTTGTTGCCGCATTGAGTGAATCAAGATGCGTGATGAAACTGTTAATTTGTATGAGATTGTTAAGAAACAATGTAATCACATCCATGTTGTTAATTGTCAACATAGTATTTGTTTTGTAAAAAAAATCTAAACCGGTATCATCACGTATACGTCTACCGTCAGTACCGTCTCCCAAGTTTTTCATAGATTAATCAGTCGCTAGTCCAGCAGGGTCATCTCCAACTGATTGCTACTCAACAAAGTAAATATCTCTATCAACTCGATGCGCTGCATAGATTGCGGTGCAATCGCCAATCGCCGATATACCGACCCTAAATTCCGATCGTGGCGATTCTCGATAAGCGATACGTAAACGTTCTCGATTGTCTGGTACCGTTCGAGGGGGACTATCGTTAAATTATCGCTCACGTTTCGCTACTGACGGCGCCCTAGTATTACGGTATTACCAGGATAGTCATAGCTATAGTTTTAACGGCGGCCGACAGTGACACGGGCGCGAATGTTCTGGTTGTGACGTCAGTGACTCATACACCTTGTTCGTGTATGTTTATGACCTTTTCTATCACGAGGTGTGTAGATTACGATACGATGGTAACAGTGCTTTAGCAGTTGTTTATATAAGTTTGTTTGCGATTTAACCCGTCTTTGATAGTGTGTGCCTTTAATCTTTTTTAAATTGCATTCCTTCATTTTTCATAATAATATTGAGCTCATCTAATAATTAAGTTTCGTTGAAAAGAAGGGGTCCCGTTCAGTTCTAGGACCGCACAAGTTGGTTTTACTTTCTACCAATCCTCTCTATACATCTATTTACTTTCGTTTCCAAGCGTCCGAATATCAGCAGTCAAAAAAGGAGATCATTTGTAAAACGGCTTTCGCTTGCGACTTCAGTTGCGTTGATTTATTTACTGGTTAACTTTGAATGTGTGGTTTACTTCACTTTGTTGGTCAATTAAGGTTATATTTCGATTTGTACTGTGTATATATGCTTATCCATTTCCCCATCTATCATTGAACTGGTTTTCATTTAACTGTTAATCATAAGATTTGCTACGGTTCCTTCTGCTCTGAATTGCGTCTCATTTATGTTTTATGCAATCAAAACATTATTTACATATTGATAAACAACTGGATTTGCAATGCTGGACATTTGCCTGTTTCACTGTACTGCGATAACAGATCTACCCACCAAGTGTAATAATGGTGTTATCGCCCTAAGATCTTTGGTGGTTCGTTCAATGGGGGAAACCCACTCGCTAACTGTCATATGGTATTTTAGAATTTACACATATTTACCTACAAAGATTTTTTAGAAAGTCCGAGTATTATCTCAAATTGAATCTTTCTGTACTTCTGCATATTCTGTGATGGTCACTGTTACACAACACAAATGAATGTGTCTTGTCTTATATCTTACTTTCAATTGCTAGGAAGAGAACAGAGTCTAATCCATCTCAATTTTAATTGATGACCAATAATATACAGGTTCTATATCTTTAACTATATCTAAACATCAATTAGAAGTCTCCAAATAAATTACAGGTAATTCAATTGGCCTTATTATATGAAATGAAGTCATTGATTTTACTTAACGTCCAAATTATGTAAAGCATCGAATGCGTGCGTTGTGTAACGGTGGCGCTTATACCTTTTTGGTTTATAAATCGTAGTTGTTAATGGGTTGTCGATGTTACGCGTCGGTGTGATGTGCGGACTTCTTATTACTCGAATAACAATGTTTGTCGACTTTTCAGTTGTGGGCGGATACGCTAAAATTGGCTGGAACTATTATGTTACTGTAAAAGGTTGAATGGTGGTTAAGTATTGGGTTTCTATGTTATTCGTCAAATTTGCGTGAGAAATGTACTTGTGTTTTACGAGTTTGGCGTACAAAGTATTAACACTTATAATGATTATTTAGTTGTTTTTTTGTGATGGAAGAAATTTTTGTGTTTTTACAAACATATATGGGCCGCGTGCCGGCCGTGTAGCCTTTTTATTTTTATTTTATAGCTGTTTTCTTCTTTCGATGTGTGATTTGGAATCCTTGAAAAAGTGTGTACGGAAAAATAACCATTTAATTCACGGCTTCAAGTATTTTGAGGAAGACTTTACATAATTTCTACATCTTCCTGATAATTTCTTGGTTTTGCTGGAACCTTCAAGATTCACCCACCTTCCCAGCTTCACGGCAACGTTAACACCGTTACATTTATAGCGTCACGATGGTTCCGTACCAAAGGAATTTTATTATGTGGGCGAGGGCAATTTGTTCGACGGTCTGCCAGATTGAAAATTGTTTGAATTAATCATTGTGATTACCGGAGACGTGGTCAGGTGGTCCACAATACAAGCTGTGTGGTGTGTACCGATATTTTGTGTAATCGATGAAGGTATTCAATACTTCATCGGTTTTTAAAAAGGAATAAGTGTATGTTAAATACTAATGGTCATTGATGGAAACCGTTTATCAAAATGTTCCGGGCGTATAATTTAAGTCTATAGAGTCTATCATACTGAACCACTTTCTCTGTAAAAACAGTGTCGTAATTGCAAAAATAAATACATAGCTTTATGAGCTTGAATCTAAGCATCAATAAATAAATAGGTTGTTATCGTCAGCCATTTTCCCTGCCTTAAGTGTGAGATTTTCACTACGATACAATTAGTCATAGGTCTCTCCCCCAAACTTACTTTTTTTATCGTGGTAATATCGTCAAATGGGTCCAGGGCAGAGCGACAGGGACTGTCAGACTCGTACTGAAAAATCCACGGTGTCCTTCAATAGCCCTTTACGTTCCGGAGTCACGGTAATTCGTGAGTCCCGCGACCCCGGCAGGCTTTGGCCCTCTAGAGGGGCCCTGTCATTTTGCAGACACTCTTTGAGGCGCGCGTGGAACACAACATGCATGGTCATGGTCGGACAGCGAGTCGCCTATTACTCGCTACCCGCAAGCCCGCGCCTACGGTGGCCGGAGATCGTCTGCCGACGGTCGCCGTGGGCGTCTACCACTGCTCCCAAACTTACTAGAGTTAGTATGACTGCAAGTAATAGTTAGAATACTCTTCAGGCTTAGGCTTACCTGCTATCTGAGATTATTACATTTATGATAGATATATTAATCTATATTTATATATCTTTATAAAGGACGTTGATGCTCTAAAGGGAGCGGTTGATGGTACCCCATCATGTACCACGAATACGAAAGAAGAATAATTCAGTACATTTCTACACACGTCGTTATTATACAGGTTAATGTGCGTCAAATATAAATAGACATGTCCGCCTAACGTTATGCGTTTGACAACCTTACAAACACAGTACTAGTACTAGTTTCTTCTAGGTACAATGTACAGTGAACAAAAGAGATAAGTATGCAGACAGCAGGTTTTAAACGCTTTTCCAATGTTGTGTTGTTAGTTCCAAAAGTAGACCATTTTCTTTACTATACAGTGCTGTATATAGGATAAGAAAAACAGTTCAAAACATGGTGTCTGCATATCGTCGGTGCGCTTGCTAAACCCGATAAATAAGCATTGTTATTGAGTGTATTTGTTTTTTTCTTCAATTATTTATTATTGACACATTGATGGCAAAATAAGTCATTTAAAAATTAATACCACAGACTACATAGACACTGATACCTTTTTTTTATCGTGGTTAAATCATCAAATGAGTCCTCCCAACCCAGGACAGAGCGGGAGGGACTGTCAGACTCGTTTTGACTAAAATCCACGGTGTCCTTCAATAGCCCTTTACGTACCGGGGTTACGGTGATGGGTAAGTCCCGCGACCCCGGCAGGCTCTGGCCCTCTACAGGCCCCGTCAATGTGCTGACACTCCTTGAGGCGCGCGTGGAACACAACGCGCCGTCGACCCGGGCATGGTCCATGGTCGGACAGCAAGTCGCCCATTACTCGCTGCCCGCATGCCCGCGCCTACGGTGGCCGGAGATCGTCCTGTGACGTCCGACGCCGTGGGCGTCTACCACTGCGGCTGGGATGGAGGGAGGACGCTGTCCTCTCCCTCAGGCGGCCCGCCTCCTCCTTCACGAGCATGACTGCTTCGCAGAAGGAGGCGACCGCTTCCCACTCCGTCTCGCCCCGCAGCATGGCCTCGACCAATGCCGGGCGCGAGAGGTCTCCGCCTATCGCCGTCGTGAGGACACGGCGGTGCTCTGCCCAAGCGGGGCAGTCCTGCACCGTATGCTCCACCGTGTCCTCCGGACGATCCTCGCAGTGGTGACACCCAGGCGTTTCTTCCCTCCCTATCAGACACAGGAACCTCCCGAAACTTCCGTGTCCGGTGAGGACCTGCGTCATGCGGAAGGTAAGGACGCCGTGACGCCTATCCAGCCACTCCTCAAAGAGGGGTCTTACCGCCGCGATTGCGGCGTGCCCGGACCAGACACTGATACCTGGAACATTTGCAGATCTTTTATGCGTCCTTAAAATACAATCTAAATAAATGTTACCTCGGGGTCGCGGGACCAAGGGATTACCGTGACCCCGGTACGTAAAGGGCTAGTGAAGGACACCGTGGATTTTAGTCAGTACAAGTCTGACAGTCCCTTCTGCCCTGCCCTGGGTGGGAGGACTCATTTGATGATTTTACGACGCAAAAAAAAAAAATGTTACCGATGAAAACGAAAAATCAAAAAATACACATTATATGGTTAGCGCACTACAAGCGCCATGATCATATTGTATCTCTTTTGTTAGCCGTACATACATTGTCAACATTCTAACTAACAACTTACATTGTTTGACCCACTTCTAACTTACTTATACATGTTTATAATTACATAGATCTATCGAAATGCAATTACAAAATTAACAATTCAATTGTGTTTCAACAGTCCAATACTAATAAAAAGTTATTGCATAGATATTTGTATGGAGTAAAAAAAAACATCGATTACATTCTATTTGAGATCGAGTTGATTAAAATCGATTGGTTACGATGCAGTTTTCCTGTTGCGGTCTTTCTTCGATTTAAGTAGATACAATAATCTAATTATTTGTTTAGATTTTGTTATGTAAGGAAACGAAAATGGAACGAGTTTCTTTTGTTCACAAAAAGAATCAATTTTATTCCGTGTTGATTACTACACCGTGAATTTCGTTGAAAACAATTGAGGGCGCTTATTTTAGGTGGTATAATATCTATTGTTTATGTTTTTTCACCATTTTTTTTCTGGGAATTAATAATGTATCTTGGTTGTAATCTTGATTCCAATGTTTGTAACCAAACAACGTCCGAACTTACCTGACCGAGTCTCAAAGATGTCCAATCAGATGCAGTCATCATAAAACCAGTTGTTGGCCATTAGTATTGTCATGTCTGGTCCAGATGGTCCCAGGGCCCTCCCTTAGCAATATAGAGGAATTTTATACCTTGTTCCTCATTCTCGTAAAATAGTCGTTACTTATTCTAACTTAATATCTACTTAACAGTTATCCAATACGGTCGGTATTCCAACAAATCTAGGCCAACATTATCATGAATTTTAAACCACAACTTTAACATTATTTTGCATGCGGCAGAAGAGTTTGTCACGAATGCATCATCAAATCAAAGGTTTGAATCGTAAAATGTAAAGTGGGTCAACCACCATCTTAACTCTCAGGCCTATGCTATGAGCTCAGTTATACTGCTTATAGACGATTATGTTTAGGGCCTGTATAATGTGGATGGTTATATAAAACTATAATTCCTTCACTAGGTTTATGTAAGCAGGTAACTTAGGATGTGAAGAATTTATAGCGGTCATAACGGTAATAGTCTTTAATCTTGCGTAGAATAAGTTAAAAGGGTAGAACGATTTATCATAGAAACTTTTTTTTTTGTTAAAACAGCCAAGCTTAAGTGGGTGTGCAATTGTGCATCCTAACAGGTGGGCTAGGGTTGTTTCTCATGATGTGGGAACATCGCCGTCGAGATCCACCGCGGCAGAGGTGGTGTGACGATCTGATCATGTTCACGAGGCAAGCATTTTTTTTTTTTTTTTTTATCGTGGTAAAATCATCAAATGAGTCCTCCCACCCAGGGCAGGGCGGGAGGGACTGTCAGACTTGTACTGACTAAAATCCACGGTGTCCTTCACTAGCCCTTTACGTACCGGGGTCACGGTAATCCCTTGGTCCCGCGACCCCGGCAGGCTTCGGCCCTCTACAGGCCCCGTCGCTATGCTGACACTCTTTGAGGCGCGCGTGGAACACAACGCGCCGTCGACCCGGGCATGGTCCATGGTCGGACAGCGAGTCGCCCATTACTCGCTGCCCGCATGCCCGCGCCTACGGTGGCCGGAGATCGTCTTGCGACGTCCGACGCCGTGGGCGTCTACCACTGCGGCTGGGGTGGAGGGAGGACGCTGTCCTCTCCCTCAGGCGGCCCGCCTCCTCCTTCACGAGCATGACTGCTTCGCAGAAGGAGGCGACCGCTTCCCACTCCATCTCGCCCCGCAGCATGGCCTCGACCAATGCCGGGCGCGAGAGGTCTCCGCCTATCGCCGTCGTGAGGACACGGCGGTGCTCTGCCCAAGCGGGGCAGTCCTGCACCGTATGCTCCACCGTGTCCTCCGGACGATCCTCGCAGTGGTGACACCCAGGCGTTTCTTCCCTCCCTATCAGACACAGGAACCTCCCGAAACTTCCGTGTCCGGTGAGGACCTGCGTCATGCGGTAGGTCAGGACGCCGTGACGCCTATCCAGCCACTCCTCAAAGAGGGGTCTTACCGCCGCGATTGCGGCGTGCCCGGACCTCACGAGGCAAGCATGGCCAAAAATTGTAAGAATACTATGTTTGGTAGAAGGAATCTGAGGCCTTTTTCCATATAGCCTTTTAAAAATTGTGACAAAATTGACATAAAGAATTCACCCCTATCTAACAGCTGTTTCTACTCATATAAAAAAGAAACAGGAACAAATCTAACCGTACTATGGTCTAAAGAATGTCAATGTAAATTCCTAGCCACACCACTACACTTTGAACCGGCATCGGCATCGTATTGGAGCTACGGGGAACAAACCGTTCTAACATACTATGCAGCCGACTTGTACATGTAAATGCACGCCTTATCCCTACTAAGATATTGTATCTTTGCCCTTGCAATGAGGGCAGAATACAGAAGGCCATAAACCGTAAGTTTTTCATAAAATTCAGTTA
Organism: Agrotis puta; assembly: GCA_943136025.2. Lineage (NCBI taxonomy): Eukaryota > Metazoa > Arthropoda > Insecta > Lepidoptera > Noctuidae > Agrotis > Agrotis puta. The sequence continues at coordinate 13,178,238 of OW964172.2, forward strand.
AAATTAGCTACAATCCACATTTCCTCACATATTATGATGTACTAGGAAACTAGAACCAGGGTGAGACTTCTAAAAGTTAGGCATGAAAATCAATCACTTTGTAGAAAGATGTGCATTTCCTTTTATCTGCAATATTGCTCTACTACCTAAATTATGCAGTAGGTATAAGTTTAAGTAGTATTACAGCGAGTATTCGCTTCATCATCGTTTGCTGTCGATTTAACACCAAGTGTTTTATGATGCCATATTTGGTGATGTTTATATTCACGCAATATTATCTCAAATTCTCCACAAACTCGCACAGGATCTGCGTCAAGAGAAGATATATAATATTGTTTAGCTTTATACTAATGCTCTTAAGTGTCCATAATTGGATCCTACAAATTGTTCTAGATATTTTTGTAACTTGTGTTATTGCCGCGACTTAGATTTGCTTATTGCGAGTGAAGTGGACATTCTGTATCAATTCTGTCGCTTATCCCAACTACAATATCGAGTTCAACTTAGCATATCGCCCAGGAAAATCACAGTATACGGGGTTAATCAAATATCTAATGAATCAATTTGCGATCTGAAATGTTCCTTACCTTTTATGTGGTTGCGCGATAACAACATCGTTAAAACATTTGAATGATAAAATTAGATGTGTGATAAGCGTAATTGATCTTTTGGTATAGAAAGTTGAGCTGCAATTTGAATGGCGCTATCGTAATAGGCTGTTTTTGTAGTGGATAAATTGGTACGCTAATATGTATTGTTAACACCTAAGCGGATGTGAAGTAGCTGAATAACAAGATTGCAATGCTTTGATACTTTATGCATACTAATTATTTTTTGATCTGATAACTTTTGTATGGAGAAAGAACTGTATACATGACTTATCTGAAGGCGCTCATTAACTAGAGCATTGAGTGTGCAGTGAGTTTGATTCATCATCATGCTAACGATAGACCCGTACTGACAGTACTACATATTGGTCGAAAACAATTTAAGTTCGGAGTAAAAAAGTCCGGAGGCCCTAGCATGATGCGGGTTCAAATCCCACTTGCAACTGAATTTTTCTTTCCTCAAAAATCATTACGATGCGTGTCGCATGCGTTATTGCGTTTAAAAATTGTAAAAAAAAATTTTACACCAGAGGCGTTTTTTCAGTTTTCCAAACAATGAACATAGTAAATACTCCAAGTACGCTGAAAATTAAGTACAGAAATCTTGTGATATGGCACCGAAGCATGTGCTTGTACTTTTTTCTACTTTCACGAATTTGTACAGAACGAAGTGACTTTTACAAATTGTTCCGTTGCGATTGAACACCGTAATAGTCGGTTCCTGCACTCTCCGATGCTCTAATCTGAACTACGAGTATTACAAAACAGGTAAATGCGCCATTTAGAGAGCATTGGTGCCCAAGTGGTAGCGGCTTCGATTTACGATTTGTTGTTGTAGGTGTTCGAACTCAGCATTCATTGGTGAAAACCAACATATCATAGAATCAAAAACTCGAAGACATGTGACACGTTCAGTCGTTACTGGACCCGCGTTGTAGATTATAACCCACTCCCTTACAGCAAGGAGGTCTTTCCCATTACAGGGAAGATATTAAAAGCTGATTATGTTTAATGCGCCTTTAACGATTAGCAGTATGACGTATAATAATATATGCATATGGACAGCATTACTAATCTTACTCTCGCCTATTCCAATACATCAAGCTTGATCTAGATTCGCACTAAATCTAATCTAACAATATCATCCTCGTAATAAATCGTCTAGTACAAGCAAACCCGTGTACCCGCTACGGATGTCGATTACTTCAGATGAATCATGACATAAATACACAGGAGGCTCCTATTTCTTCGCGGACTATACTTTCATAGTAATATTTACTTTAAATGCTAGAGTTACTTTGTCTGTCTGCTACCTTTTCGTACCTTAACGGTTTTCATTGTGTCATGTGCTGCGGACAAATGAGATGAATTTTGAGTATAGGTAAATCTAGACGAACGAAGGAATCGGTGGAAGATTTAAAAAATAAACAACATAGACAGGACAATCCCACAGCACTGTTCCCAAGCCATTGCAACCTCCGATAGCCAAGTCAAAATGTCAAACACCAGAAAAGCGCTAAGACAATTAAGCTTGATGAAGTCTCGTAGAATGACAAAGCCCCTTGCGACTATGGCAATACAAATCCATAGTGGTTCGTGTAAGGGCACGCTTCAATGAATACCTAAGTCGTAAGTAGGAGGGCCTAACTGTCTTGGATCCTGCAATAAAATGAATCAGAAAATTTTAGCGGAGGAGTAGCTAAATAAAAAGAGAGAAGCAGCATAATGACTCTTTCACAAAGGGTGTGAGTGCTGAGATCACACCTTTAAAAAAATGTAGATAAGGGCTTTTCCCGTGAAAGTACTTTCCTGTGGGATAAATATTTTTCCTTTGGGGCAGAAACTACAGAACGCCACCGGCTTCAATTTTTGCATACGCCTTTTGTCTCGTCCACGTTTTTATATCTGGACATACTTTTTTCCCAACTCTACGCAAGCAAATCCGCGTTCAGAGGCTAGTAAATACATAAAATACGCAGGCGACTTCTATTTCTTCGCGGCCGTACATAATATTTGCGTCCCTAGATTATGACAGTGGGTGCACAATGGTTTATTTATACGTAGGAAGTCCTGTCCTTTGAAGCAATGGTTTCTTTTTGTGGCGGTTGTCAGTGTAAATTGTACGGAAAATGGAGTGAACTGGTGTTACGGTACTAAGAATTTTCTTTAGTGGATAAGTTTATATTGTTGCAGATCGAGATTTAGATGCGCCTGTAGGTATATTAAAGGATTTCACTGGGCTGGACATAACTGCTGCATGCATGGGTCAAAATAGAATGGGCGAAACTGGCGCCCTAAGACAGTGAGGCGGGGTTGCGGCAGACCACGAAGAAGATGGCGGGATGAACTGAAAAGATTCCGTCTAAATGGAAGGAGAACGAGTAGGCACGCGAAGAGAGAATGGAGGCCCTTTTCTAGGAGTGGGACAGAGCAGGCAAACAATAAAAGAATAGCTACCTGCAGATTTTCCCGCAGCTTGTTTATTATATTTTCCGCAAAATTACGCGCGAAGCATGTATTTTGCGCACGTAAAAGGAAATGCAATATAAAAGCTCGTAAGAATTCTCACATCCTCTTGTAATAGGCACTTGTAAACACCATAAAAGCAACCACAATTAGTTCAAATAAAAACATAATAAAGATCAGCGACACATCTTACCATAACCGTACTTCAAGTACAACTTGCAATAAAACCATACTTTTCCCTTTAAAGCCCGCGCCTAGTCCAGAATAGCTTTTATAGCCAACTTATAGTCAACTTGTAGTGAGCAAAATGCCGCCTACGTAGTTAGTTATGCCGTTCTATAAATTGCACTTCGTTATGCTAAGTCGATAGGCAGGTGGTCTGTCTGTTTACCTGCGAACTGTGATGAATGGATGCGTGTTCTGTGGGATTGGGAGTCAATGAATGATGGGAGAAGTACCGTTTTGATCACGGAGAATCGCACAGGATGCTCTGCGTATTGCACTCTGAAAGACCGGGACTATATTCTACTTAATAGAAGCTTTAATTCATTGGTAGATAACGTCCATGAAGGGTTCCTTGTGTAATAAAGACTAGTTTGCTGTATAGATTTGGACCTAAATCGTATCGGGGTATACGAAGTGTAATATAATTCATCTGCTTTATCATTATCATTATATATAATAAAACTAAGTCGATAAAATGTGCGTGCCGATAAAACTTAAAAAGGAGTCCCGGCACGATAAAGGGACTTATGTGGTGTGATAGCCCTTTATCCCCCCTCGAACAAGAAAGTTCCCGTTTTAATCTAAAGGGCATGTTTTTAAAGATAAAAGGGACTTTCCGACCCTTCAACTTGGAAATTAAGTGCAGTGGCGCCATCTGTTATCGAATATTTGAACTTAGACTATACACTCCATAGTCTCATAGTGTATAGTCTCCATAGTTGTGAGCCAATGCAGCATGTGTAGTAATGGCGCGAAATTTAAAATTCCAATTTCAATAACATCTTAAATTTCATTTACGCTACCGCTACAGAAGTTAGAAAGTTCCCGTTTTAATCTAAAGGGCGTGTTTTTAAAGATATAAGGAACTTTCCAACCCTACAATTTGGAAATTAAGTGTAGTGGCGCCATCTGTTATCGAATATTTGAACTTCATATTATAAATGTTTATTTAATAGGAACTTTCCAACCCTAAAACTTGGAAATTAAGTGTAGTGGCGCCATCTGTTATCGAATATTTGAACATCATTTTCTCGAATATTCTAGAGCCAAGCTCTCTGCATATACAGGGTGTCCCAAAACTCAACGTCAAGCCGAAACGGGGTGACAGGATTGATCATAACCATCACGAGAAAAATGTGAAAAAAAATCTATCCCATGCAGTTTGAAAATTATGGGCATTTTAAGAAAAACCTAGAAATGTGATCAAACTGTACCATTTTTCGGTTATTGTGGTTATTCTTTTTTATTTTTGTTCATTTGAACTTTGGAAACGTAATCCTTAATAACATTTCTAGAATCCCAATAAAAAATAATGACACAATTGCCTCAAGTTTCCGAGAATTGAGACTATTTGTTAAACTACGAATTTAAAATTTTCTAGATTCGTCGACTTTGACAGGCCCTCCTATAAAAAAAATGTACTAGAGTGCCTTGGCAAGTGGCATTAAAAGTTGGCGCATTTAATCAGAATTCTAAAATGGTACAATACTTGTTAGTTCCATACAATAGAAAAGAGTAAAAAAATTAAAACCTCAAGTAACCCGAATTTTGCTATCACATTTTACTCAGTTAAAATGTTTTTAATTCGCACAAGCTGTAGGTAGGTTCTTAATTTTAATAAGACAAAATGATGAGAGAGATAGATAATGGGTATGTTTGTCATGAGTGAGCGAGACAGATAGTGACGCCACTTATACCAAAGTGAAAAAAAGTTAGTAAAATAATTAGGTTTGTTGGACTAAAAGTCAGATAGAGAAAAAACATTTTTATTACAATAAATGTTCAAATTGTTTACCATCAGCCTCAATACAAGCCCTACATCTTCTTAAAAAAGATCTACTTATAAGTCGGGCATATCTTCGAGAGTTGATCGCCTCAGCTGCTTGAGAAATGCGTTCACGCAGGTCGGCTACGTGATCAATGGGCTTTGAGTAAACTTTTTCTTTGAGAACTCCCCAATAGAAAAAATCCAGGGGATTTAAATCTGGTGAACGGGCGGGCCACAAGATAGTGCCTGAACGTCCAATCCACCTTCCCGGATATTCCTGGTCAAGGAAATCTCTTACTTGCACTGCGAAATGCGTACCCATACCCATTATCCATCTCTCTCATCATTTTGTCTTAAAATTAAGAACCTACCTACAGCTTGTGCGAATTAAAAACATTTTAACTGAGTAAAATGTGATAGCAAAATTCGGGTTACTTGAGGTTTTAATTTTTTTACTCTTTTCTATTGTATGGAACTAACAAGTATTGTACCATTTTAGAATTCTGATTAAATGCGCCAACTTTTAATGCCACTTGCCAAGGCACTCTAGTACATTTTTTTTATAGGAGGGCCTGTCAAAGTCGACGAATCTAGAAAATTTTAAATTCGTAGTTTAACAAATAGTCTCAATTCTCGGAAACTTGAGGCAATTGTGTCATTATTTTTTATTGGGATTCTAGAAATGTTATTAAGGATTACGTTTCCAAAGTTCAAATGAACAAAAATAAAAAAGAATAACCACAATAACCGAAAAATGGTACAGTTTGATCAAATTTCTAGGTTTTTCTTAAAATGCCCATAATTTTCAAACTGCATGGGATAGATTTTTTTTCAGATTTTTCTCGTGATGGTTATGATCAATCCTGTCACCCCGTTTCGGCTTGACGTTGAGTTTTGGGACACCCTGTATAAGAGCCCGGTGTCGCTCACCAGAGTTAGTTTGATTTGAACAGCGAAATTAACCTACACTATTGATTATGTAATGGATCAAGAAGATGCAGTCCATTTTCCACAGGAATTTCTTAATTCTATAAACCCGAGTGGCCTCCCGCCACATTCTCTCAAGTTAAAAATTGGTGCCCCAGTTATTTTACTTAGAAATCTTAAGCCACCAAATTTAGTTTAGGGAGGTACCTGTGTCTGATAAGGAGGGAAGAAACGCCTGGGTGTCACCACTGCGAGGATCGTCCGGAGGACACGGTGGAGCATACGGTGCAGGACTGCCCCGCTTGGGTAGAGCACCGCCGTGTCCTCACGACGGCGATAGGCGGAGACCTCTCGCGCCCGGCATTGGTCGAGACCATGCTGCGGGGCGAGACGGAGTGGGAAGCGGTCGTCTTCTTCTGCGAAGCAGTCATGCTCGCGAAGGAGGAGGCGGGCCGCGTGAGGGAGAGAACAGCGTCCTCCCTCCAGCCCAGCCGCAGTGGTAGACGCCCACGGCGACGGACGTCGCAAGACGATCTCCGGCCACCGTAGGCGCGGGCATGCGGGCGGCGAGTAATGGGCGACTCGCTGTCCGACCATCCGACCATGGACCATGCCCGGGTCGACGGCGCGTTGTGTTCCACGCGCGCACAAGGAGTGTCAGCATAGTGACGGGGCCTGTATAGGGCCAAAGCCTGCCGGGGTCGCGGGACTCACAAATTACCGTAACCCCGGTACGTAAAGGGCTACTGACACCGTGGATTGTAGTCAGTACAAGTCTGACAGCCCCTCCCGCCCTGCCCTGGGTGGGAGGACTCAGTTGATGATTTTACCACGATAAAAAAAAGCCACCAAAATGTAACGGGACTCGACTTCAGGTTAAATTTCTTCGCAATAACGTGATCGTTGCAACAGTTTTGACTGGTCTAGCGGTTGGTCAAACAGTACTTATACCTCGGATCCCAATGATTCCAAATGATTTGCCTTTTCATTTTAAAAGAGTCCAATTCCCAATTAAATTATCTTCTGCCGTAACGATAAATAAATCACAGGGGCAAACCTTTTAATATGTAGGATTAGATTTACGGCAAGACTGTTTTTCGCACGGTCAACTATATGTCGCGTTGTCAAGATCAGGTTGCGGAAACAATCAATATATTCTTCTGCCACAAGAAAATAAAACGAAAAATATAATTTACTCAGAAGTACTTTAAAATAATATTTTAACCCGGTTTAAAGTGGACGGATACTCCCGCCTGTAGTCTTATGTGTCTGGCTGAATGTCGAACAGATAGACAGCTATTGCTATACAATTTAACTTAATCTATATTTTTCTTAATATTGTAAAGCTGAAAAGTTTGGTTGTTTATTATGAACGTGGTAATCTCGGGAAATACTGATCTGATATGAAAACTGTTTAAATATTCAATAGTCCATTTATTGAGGGAGGCTATAATATAGGCAATATTTTATTTCGGTATTTCCACGGAAACGAGAAAAACGCGGGTGAAACCGCGGGGCACAGCTAGTCTATATATATAAAAATGTTATGTTGGTTTGTGTATGCTTCAAAAACTCAAAAAGTTCTGCACCGATTGAGCTGAAATTTTAGCATGATATATAATCCACATCAAGGATGGTTTTTATCTTTTTTTTTTTGAAAAAACAGTTTTTTGTGCCACAGCGAAGCGGGGCAAGGTACAGCTAGTATATATATAAAAATGTTATGTTGGTTTGTGTACGCTTCAAAAACTCAAAAAGTTTTGCACCGAATAAGCTGAAATTTTAGCATGATATATAATCCGCATCAAGGATTGTTTTTATCTATTTTTTGCATCAGTCACATATCCGCGACCGTTAAAAAACAGTTTGTTTGTGCCACAGCGAAGCGTGGCAGGGTACAGCTAGTTACTTATAATAATTTCACTTGTTAGGTAATCCATAGCAGTTAAGGGATTTATATGTATTTTCGTAAACATATCCTTGTGATCTACAGTAATATCTTATTCCATACATTCTGATAGAAACAACATTTTGTTTAGAAATGCCGTTTTTATTTTATATCCAATTATTTCGTGTCATGTGTTTCTCTAGCAGTTTAGACGACAGAATCTGTTAACCGTTTTGTGTATTCCAAGCTACGCCCATGCATTCGATTAAATCATTATAGTCTTAACTTGCATATTTATCACACGATTTATGTGCTAAGTACCTATTACTGTTATTCGTAAGATGTTTAGTTATTACTTCAAAATAGCAGAGAAAATTGTCGTATACTTTAGGTATTAAAGAGTTTGCCCACTTAACTCTTCCGTAGCACACTACTATTTTTTTTTTTTTTTTTATCGTGGTAAAATCATCAAATGAGTCCTCCCACCCAGGGCAGGGCGGGAGGGACTGTCAGACTTGTACTGACTAAAATCCACGGTGTCCTTCACTAGCCCTTTACGTACCGGGGTCACGGTAATCCCTTGGTCCCGCGACCCCGGCAGGCTTCGGCCCTCTACAGGCCCCGTCGCTATGCTGACACTCTTTGAGGCGCGCGTGGAACACAACGCGCCGTCGACCCGGGCATGGTCCATGGTCGGACAGCGAGTCGCCCATTACTCGCTGCCCGCATGCCCGCGCCTACGGTGGCCGGAGATCGTCTTGCGACGTCCGACGCCGTGGGCGTCTACCACTGCGGCTGGGGTGGAGGGAGGACGCTGTCCTCTCCCTCAGGCGGCCCGCCTCCTCCTTCACGAGCATGACTGCTTCGCAGAAGGAGGCGACCGCTTCCCACTCCGTCTCGCCCCGCAGCATGGCCTCGACCAATGCCGGGCGCGAGAGGTCTCCGCCTATCGCCGTCGTGAGGACACGGCGGTGCTCTGCCCAAGCGGGGCAGTCCTGCACCGTATGCTCCACCGTGTCCTCCGGACGATCCTCGCAGTGGTGACACCCAGGCGTTTCTTCCCCCCCTATCAGACACAGGAACCTCCCGAAACTTCCGTGTCCGGTGAGGACCTGCGTCATGCGGTAGGTCAGGACGCCGTGACGCCTATCCAGCCACTCCTCAAAGAGGGGTCTTACCGCCGCGATTGCGGCGTGCCCGAGCACACTACTATAGTATTAAAAACGAAAACGGCTAAAAATATTATTTGTACTGAGTACTATGAGATGATGCTAGACAGTTCTGTCACCGACCAACACCGTCCCGTGCGTGCCTTGGACTGAATGCTAGCATTTACCTATATGTTAGTGAGAATTGACAAGATATGCAATTGATACGTTTTAGTGAACATAGCGGTCCGTGTCATGTTCCTATCCATGTCTGATACGCTCATAGCACGGCCATGCTATGGTACGGTATAATGAGCAGCCTGCTTAATACTCACAACAAGAATTTCAAAAAAACGAACGCAACAGCGACTGTAATTAAATCGACGATTAACATCCCTAACAAGGCTATATATTTTTCTACTTTAAAATTAATTGTTTCCATGTCTTCAAGCCGAGCAATCCTGAATAAACTTGCTAAATATCTTCCGCAACAATTAAAACAGTAGATATAAATCCTTGGCTAAGAACGGGTTACTTACAGAATGGTCTATTAAAATTGTCAACTAACGTTTTTCACTTAGCTGTGTTTATTGATGTTACCAAGCAATCAGTATAATTTATAGCTCCGTTTATCTCATGACTGTGGTTTGGCTAGCATCGGTAAACGCACAATGGCCTGGCTAAGTAATATACGTAATTTATTGTGCATTTCCTGGATTATTTGATGTTTCTAATTAATTGTGACGAAGCAAATTGTGAAAATTGTGAAAGCAAAATTGTGATTGCTGTTTTCACATTTAGACACTCTTAAAATTTAGATAGGTTGAACCGAGTCCAGTTGTTTTTCTTCGCTCATTGATGCAGGAAGTTGAGAGTCGTAAATAATAGAGGAATGTAGCATTAAATCTGGATTTATAGACAGGCTTGAAGTTAACAAAACTACCATGAAAAGGGTATCTTAGAGAATGTAATACTGTTTGAACCGTTACTAAGGCAGTTTCAAAGAACGGACATTTATGATTAACGGAGATATTTGAAGAATGCACATGAACTTTACTGGGTTCTCCAACTTTTTGTATATCGGGACTTCAGAACTCAGAATCCATTGTTTGAATTCTGCTTCCATCCTTTCAGCTTATTCCCAATCTGATACACAAATATAATTTTGAATTCATTTTATTCGATAAAGATTTGCTTAACTTTCTGCGCAAAGGCACGCCCTTATAAGGCTTTCTCGATACCGTCCAAGAATATTACACAACAAGCGGATCCCAGCTGTCATTTTTACATAAGCACTAGTTTAATTGAATATTCATTTCCGCGAGACGCTTCCAGTTTTCGTATTATGATTTATAGCTTCCAAGTTACCATGTTTGGCTTCTTTCTCTATTAGACCAACTGATTTAGTACCATTGTCTCACTCTTGGCTTATTACCATAGTCTCTTCTTGAACAATGCTATAGAAGTGTGATGCGTATGCGTTTCTTTGCTTAAATGTACCTTTGGTATGTTGGCCATCTCTACCCATATGCAAAGCGATTATCAACTTTGAATTGATTAATGAAGGTTCATATTTCATTGATACCGTGACACCAATCGAAACTTGATTTACTACGAAGTATTTTATACGGTAAAAATTACTACCAGTTTGCGTTTAATGTAAAATATGTGAGATTTCCTTTGATAGTAATAAATCTAATTTAATACTCTTGATATTACTTGGAATGCTTATTCAAATACTTGGATAATGCATTTAGAGTTACGATTTATGAATTACCATGATAAATAGTGGCATCTATCACGTATACATAATATTGATTACGTAGTAAAATTATATTCGAATTCAAGTCACGATTTACTACTGTCTCCGTCTTGATCATTTCTTCTAGTTTTATTCTTGTTAATGTTTATTGGAGTGCTCCCTTCATTTGTTTCTTCTTACTTTTAGGCCTCATTTAGACTATGCAAGAAATTGCATGCAATTTTGACTACATTGCGGTATTTGTTTAACCAACTGAAGTTTTTGCCCCTCCATAGTCCGGAGTGTAACGCTGCTTGCATGCAATTTCTTGCATAGTCTAAATGAGGCCTTACTCTTACATCTTGCTAGGAAATCTCTGATTTAACACTAAACTTGTTTGTTTGTTTTCCTATTCATGAATCATATTGGCAAGGAGCTAGTGGTTCAAAAAATAATATATCCCTGCTTTAAAGACTCAAGACATTGGTTGGTAGATCCAAAATGAAGTGTGTTTCATTGAATGGTACCGTAAAACGTATACACTCTAAACACTGTATACTCAAGTCACGAACAAATCAGTTTTTATGTTCCACAATAGCTAATCGTCAATAATTTCGAAAGTACTACAATAAAATATACATCTCATTGTGCCTTCTATTATTATTTTCTTAATAGGTATCGAATGGCAAAGTTGCATAATCAGCGGTAAGCAAATTTTTTTTTGAATTTCATAAGATTAAATTAGCTTTAGCGTTCTCGCTTTAGGCTTTTTAGTTTTTATCTGTTATTGTACTGAAGTCATTACATGTTTGAATGTTGGTTTTGCTGTTTGCGGTTGGCAGTTCCGTTTAAACGTTATTTGGTCTATGAAGTTTATGTTGTCTGAGGTTAGTTTTCATTTTGTGTGTAATGTCAAATGTTGAGGGTAGTCATAGTTGCAACAGCGGTCGTTGATACATTACTTTTCATTTTTTACCTAGAGGAAAGGAGCTCCTTTTTTTAGCATTGTAAAATCATCAAATGAGTCCTCCCACCCAGGGCAGGGCGGGAGGGACTGTCAGACTTGTACTGACTAAAATCCACGGTGTCCTTCAATAGCCCTTTACGTACCGGGGTCACGGTAATTCGTTAGTCCCGCGACCCCGGCAGGCTTTGGCCCTCTACAGGCTCCGTCACTATGCTGACACTCCTTGAGGCAAGGAAAGGAAAGGAGCTCCTGTCTTAATATTAGCAGGTCTATATCTGCAAGGTTTAGTCGCGCTTGCCGAGGTTGGTCTGTGGATGGGTCTATCATAGCGATTTTCATCTATAACTCTAGCCGTAAGACCCCGCTGTCATTAATTTGTAGATCTTTGACAGTCGTTACTGTTAGCCAAAAGATCGAAAGTCTGGTAACCAGTTATGCTAAGGGGTATCGTTTTACCATTTGCTGGTTTGTTAACTAGATATTCAGCTGCTTCTGGTAACCAGATACTGGTTCGACTGAAAGTCGACCCTGACGTTGTTGGAAAAGTTCAGCCAGGTGATGATAATGTTTACCTAGCTGTTTTTTTCTTGTATCTACTTTTGTCTCACTCTCTCTAAATTACTAGGAGTTTTGTCACAAAATATCATCTGTATTAAGAAAATACTTCATGGGTTCTTCATGCAACACAATTCCTGTTACCTTTTCTGCAGGATCAAATTGCAGTTCATAAAATCTACCGCTATAGGATACTTCCAACCGCCACGATTTAATTTAAGGATTGACGGTCGTCGTTTGTTCTTCTTTATTAGCACTAAGGAGGACATTGATGTTTATTTCGTTAATATGATCCCTTCCCTACACCTTCAGGAAGATAGCGGGTGGCCATTCCTTTCCAGGTTTACGATACCAATTAAATACCTATAGCCATCGTTAACTTAAATGAGATCACTTAGAGTCGAGTTTATAAATAGTTATAAAACTAAAGTACTAGATACTACCTCCCGGTAAGTAATTGTAAATGGAGTATGGACCAAGTATCGCAATACTATTAATTAAGACATCGTAAAATCTGTCGGAATGGATTACTTATTTCATTATTTCCCATTTGAATGCCCATTTATAAGTTACAGGAAAAGGCTTGCAATAGATGAAAGGTGTTGATTATACGGTTGTTTTTATATTTATCAGGGACTAATCATTTCAGGGCGTTCATTTTGTTTTGAAAATTGTAATAAGCATGTTGAACTACAGTATAAAGCCTTATGTTGGGGAAAGAAAAAACTCTATTGCGATTTCCTACCGAGCTCGACTATTCGGAGATGGTCTGAAGTTCAAATCATGTTCATAATCGTTTTTTTCTTTCCACAACAAATAACTTCTTAAAAAAATACAGTTTATAATATAACGCAACTTTAAGAGCCAGTAGCTCACGCAAACATAAAATAAATCATTGGCATTCCGTTAGTAATAATAGGTGTACTGAGAAGCAAGACATCAGCCGTAAACTTAACAAGGTACTTAATTCCAGGTTAATATAATACAATACTTAGTTCCTTGTACGGAACTTTAACTAGGCCTATTCGTTCACGGCAGTACAAACATTCGCTCATTTTTTTCGCATTGTTGAAAAGCTATCGCGCCAAATGCGTGTCGTTAGAAGTCGACGAAATTCGCCACGCTTAGTGTTAGGTTAACCCTTTCAGGGTTTGACTGGTTGTGCCGACAGCTGGCAGATGTCGACGATGTTAACACATTTCACCGATGTTAATTGTCGCTACAATACTCCTTCGTACTTTTTCCACACTCTTAATAAAGGCGTGAAAAAGTTGCAGTGTCGGCAACGCGCAGACGATACCTTTGGTGTTGCAGGAGTTCATAGGCTACGGTGACCGCTTTCCACCAGGCGGGCTGCTTATTTCTCACATTAATTAACAAATAATTAAAAAATTAGCAGCCCTATTAGGTAAACTCAGCGGGTGGCTGTCTAAAACTGCCTGCAGTAAGGTTTCTTTCACAATTGTAAAATGGATCTCTAGTATCGATTAGATACTCGATATCGTAAGACCACGTTTCGGGTGCTAATTATAGCTATCGCTTAAAAGGCTTGGGGCGAAACGGGGCCTATGAAAACTGCAATAGATAACGGATTGTTACGACTCTTAATGTTTGCGTTCTGCCTGCTACTGTTGCAAATATTGCTTGAGAATGTTGTTCCTGAGCTTTCAAAATTATTGAGCATTAACTTCAGAATAATGGAACGGGAGATCAAATCTCGGGAAATTCTAGACACAACTATAAATACCGAGTTCATTGTAGTTTATATAAACAAAGTTTCGAGTAATTCTACAATGATAATACATTTAAAAATATGTTGTCTGTACCTTTAGTCGGAGATGTAACTTTTAAATAAAACATGTTCGTAAACCTAATTTAAATTCAATTTATCGGTACATCTTTCTCTTGTTAGACAGGTAAGGCTAGCAACACACTGACTGTTTGGACTTCAGAGGGAAGTGTACACGGGCGACTGGGGCTGTTAATGATCCACACATCAATCTCTCTGGCAGTCGTAGACAGCTGAATCCGAAAGCTGTCGACTGTTCGTAACTTCGCAGTTGTAAAATGCATTCTAAAGAAGAAGCATTATTGCTTGGTTTCCTGTCGGGGAAGATTTAAAAAGAAAAGTTTATACGCGGCCCTTACAGCGTGCAATTTTGTTGGAACATAAAGCCACCAAGTAAAAGTACTAAGTAGAATTGCTCAAAACTGATTTTAAGCAATTTTTTTTTTTGGCAAAAACCGGTAACTTACTCAAGCACTGTGACGTGTAAGTATTTAAAAATAAAGTTAAAACGTGTTGGCTTAAAAAATACTTTTAATAAAGTTTAAACTTTGCCCATCTATATCACCTAAAATGATTGCAGTGACGCGCAGAACTGATCCTTATTGGCTTAATGATGGTTCTTTCTACATTCTTTGTACTTCTTGAGTGTGTAACCCTAGCTTTAGTGTTCTTTTTTAAATTCAAATTAAAGATGTAGATCAGACAATTCCGTGTAGACATCTCAATTCAAAGCACTTTAAAGTTAACTATTCATTCGGATCACAAGTAATTTAGCAATCTAATTTTATCCCATTGTTCTCAAGTAGAATAATTTTACTTGACCTCTTTTCTTAGTTGATTGCTTAAATATCTTAATACGTAGTAACCTTTTTGTTTCGTTCTTTATTTCAATAATATATAAAGCAAATTATATTATTATAGTCATTAGATATAACTACAGGTTCATATCACCTTGATATGCCAGTTGTAGGCGCAAAGTGCGCGGGCGCATCATTTTGGCAATATCAATACACGATATGAATACATTGACCTTGTTTTATGTAGATCGTCTATAAGCAGTGATAGCCGAGTGGTACGACCGTTGGACTGCCAAGTCAAAGGTTGGAGTTTCGAACCCCGGCACGCACCAATGTCTTTTAGAATTCACGTGCGTATTATAAATTAATTATCACTTGCTAAAAACGGTGAAGGAAAACATCGTGAGGAAACCAGCACACCTGAGAGATTCTTCAACGGTGTGTGAAGCCATGTCAGAGGTCTACGGGCGGTTTAAACTCTGACACCAGGTTGTTCATCAACCACACGATAAGAAGAAGAAGATGTAGATCGTAATCATTTTTCACTTTGTATAATTATAGGGTTTTGCCATACAGAAATCCATTGAAACGTGTATTTGGCTATTTAGATAAATTGATAGATATCATCTTCTATTAATAAAAATATTGCTTCGTCAAATTGATCAATCCTAACTAGCTACTATCAATACGAAAGTGAGTTTGTTACGTTGAATTCATCACAATAGATCTTAGATTTTAGGTTACTTGCATTTACACAAATCTTGAAGGTGTGTGAAGCCGCGTGTAAAAGCTAGTGATGAATAAAATCTAAACTATTAGATTAAGAATATTTTTAAAACGACAAAACCATGAATATTCCAATTAAAATCAATGAAATGTGCACATAACTTGACATGCTAATTTCACACTTGATCAAATTCAACACCTGACAAAATATTTTATCCCACAATAAAACCACATGTAACTTTGTATGGCACGAACTGTGAAAGCGTAAAGGGGAAAGCAAAGCCATTATCAAATCATTAATTAGTTCCAGTGACATCCACTACTAATATCAACTTTCTTGATACGGAGTCAATCTAGCGAGAAATTGTGATGAAGGGGAAAAGTGGGCATATGGGTGTGATGAAGATGCGAGTCATAGGCGTAAGAATGGCAACATTAGTATGGTCACATTTGCTGGAGGTGTGTGTGTCTTTTCAATAGTAAATTCTAAAGACTATTGACCAAAATCATCTTTAGTGCGGTTCTAGTCATAGTTTTTAGGAGATATAAAAACAAATTTCTTTGTGCTATTTCCGGAAAGAACTGCAAAATCGTGCGTCTCATGAGGAGCAAGGTCCCTTTTCTCTTTCAATAACCACTTGCAAACAGTTTCGTACGCACTTTGACCTCAATGCGTCGAAATTGTAGCAAAAACTGTAGTTTCCGAATTTCACCATCGAGTAATTGTTACGAATCGAATTATCCGCCAGATTTCGGTCGGCTTTGCTCGCTAGTGTGGTTTGTGCTAGCGCGTGACTTTCGCAATCGGTGACATTATCGTGTCGTGTCTGGCCAAAAGTTAAACGCCCAACTGACCTCACGGTTTTGGCTACCTGACAAACTAGATAGTTTTTGTGGAAAAGAAACCGAGTTGGCTAATGCAGACAGACTGATTTCTATATAATGTTGCAGAGCTCAGACTTTATCCTTGAACATTTTCAATTCATAATAATGTAGCTGAATTTATACCACTTCAAAATACAGTTAACCATTGTTTATTCCAGTCTCTTAAATTCACTTTCCCTTAATGGCGATCAACTAAAATCGTTAGCGCCGCTTAGGTCTGTAATGTTCAACATTTTCGAAATTACTATATTGCATTCAATCAGATTTGCTAACTAAAGCAAACTCTAATGGGACAAGAAAAGGCTGACATAAATAAAATGTGCGATAGAAAACACGAAACTGTTTAGGTCTATTTCAACAGTATAGAAATGTGGGACAGAATTTATACTATTTTCATGAGCACTCTAACGTTCCGCGGCAACAATAACTTCTTGTTACTAAAAGCAATTCCGCCCATCTATTTGTTCCTCTGCAATCATTTACAGGCTATATAACCAATGAAAATGATATCAAACCGTAGATAATATAATAAAATGTTCGGAACAACTGCCAGTGTCTAATCGTCACAGCCCGATAGGGAAACGACCAGTCTGTCCATTACTTACGATTTCATTCGAAAAAGATCTTAATCTTTGGCCATTATCGTCTGTATACGTACGTGAAAGGCTATCCGATCTATGTTGGCTTTATTTGGCTAGTAAAATCGAAATTAACTAGGTGGACTGAGGTTTTGAGATGCCTGGGATAGTTCAAATGTTTTTATGTTTGTCAAACAACGAGAGTAACGTCGTTTTTGGCTTGTTACACGTTTTGAGACAAGATAAGAGCTACTAAGAAATTTTTACCACAACGTTTTCGGCTTCTTTAATCATTTTGTCTTCATGTTTCTCATCCTAAGCTTTTCCCACATGACTACTAGTGTTAGCGACACTTAAAATGATTGGTAGTGTAGCACTCTCATTAGTTGCTACCAGTTCCTTTATCCATGTTATGTCAACTTTCAAGTTTTTTGTTTCATCCTTCTCTATAATTACATAAACGCTTTTAATTTCGTCTACCTTATACGGTGCTCGATTACTCAGCTATCCGATCATTGCGATCCCAATTTATTTCACAGCAGTGCCACTCTATTGGTAGGGTCTAAAGTCTAGACAATCAACGGACTTCTTAGCTCGGTTCTTGATAATAAGTAAATGCAGGTCGTGACGTTGCCAATACCTGTTTCCATTTATGCACGAACATTGACGTGTTATAGATTACGTATATTTGTCAATTCATTTTTTGGATCGAAGTTACGTAGCTGCCCTTGTGTAATACTGGCAAGTGTAGCAATTTTTGGGCAGTAAACCCTTAAAATTTTAATACCTACTAGTCGATATCAAAGAATATGTATCGTTTAGGGGCAATAGTCAGTTCATTGACATTTTATTTTCTGTTTCTGGAACCGTTTCTATAAAAAGCTCACGTTACGGTATTTGAACACAAATTGAACTCGCATACCTCCATAGACCTTTATGTAACTGCGAAGATATTCCCTTCGATGTAAACCTAAGCTTAATCGAACGGCGATCATGGCCCGACAATCGAAGAGAAAGCAATTACCGTGCTTTCACAGACGACATCCTAAATCAAGTACCGACCTTACAATGGAAACTCGTTGGGCGTGCATCCGAAGTATTCCGAAGTGCAGAAAGCACCGCTCGTCTCGTGACGGTGGTGTTCCGATAACGGCATCATCGGGACCTTGACTGGTCGAAGCTTGAACTTTTATAGACCTGACGATCATTTGCCACGGTTTTAACTGGCTACGGGATTCGATTTTCCGAGAATTTGTATTTAATGAGAGATATTTGCTCGTCTGCCTCTGTTTATTATGGAAGCCCCTAAATGCTTGTTTTTGTTAGGGAATATTGCGGTAAATTACAGCTGTAGAAGGTGAAGGAACAGGTATCATATCGATTTTTTGAATACTCCAAATCATGACAAATATGATTGTACTGGCAAATACACACACTTTTTTTGAAAATGGTGTCTAACTGGTACCTATTACGAAGGAAATCTGTTATTGCTTCCTGGGGTTACGCCAGAAGTTTAACAGTTTCTAATTACAATAAATCTTTGTAATTATTTTCTTTTACCACTTCAGCGAATCACCATTACTTTAAAATATATTGAAAGGTGCAAGAAAAGCATTTACGACATGCAATTAAAAAGAGAAAATTGTGGTGTCCCTACCCGTTATGTAAAGACATTTGTCTTCAAGTTTCAAATGTCATTCTGAAACTTCGAACGTGGGAGATTCACATTTTACCAGCAAATCACGTTTCATGTTTAACGTGATTTCTATTGTAAAACGACTATTTCTTGTTTTATTTATTGCTGTTTGTGGCTAACACTTATACTGACGCCTGATTTCAATCGCTGCTTATGGTGTTAACTGGGCGGTTACATCATTGGTATCCCAAACTTATATTATTATAACTAGCTGTTTGTTACCTAATGCAAAATAATCGTCACCTTTCTTGATCTCTACAGCATCTGTAGAGACATATTCTAATCGTTTTTATAC
Organism: Agrotis puta; assembly: GCA_943136025.2. Lineage (NCBI taxonomy): Eukaryota > Metazoa > Arthropoda > Insecta > Lepidoptera > Noctuidae > Agrotis > Agrotis puta. Next base: position 13,197,297 of record OW964172.2, read on the forward strand.
CATCTCGTGACTGATTGTTTGCTCAACATCAACTGTTTAGTCGAAGTTGTCAGCTTGAGTGGTCAATATTTGATCAACTAAAATGACAAGCTCATATTACTTTACGTTAACTGTAAAAAACTGTGCCTCATAAACGTCTCTTTGTTGAAATCCAATACTTAAGTTAAAATAACTGTCTCTTGACACAATACGTTTGTAGAGCTTTCAAGTAAGATTGCTTTTTTCTTGTTAATTATCTTTTAATGTGTTCATTACGTTTCCCCTATAGGTATTATGTCTTCCATTAAAATTCGCCTATCTACCAATATGTCGACCGATTCCACTGAAATTAGCTCACTAGACTGATCGACGCGTGTCTACATTATTCACCGACTGATAGATTAAACTAACTCCGAGTCACGGTAGCTTTTTGCAGTCCACTCAGTGCCCACCTTTATTCCAGTTCCTTGCGATAAAGTAATCTAAGCATGTTAGGTGGTGCCAATTAGCTTCCTACAAACTTGATTGATAGTAATTAATATTCTAGAGAGTTTCGAAAGTTCTTTTATGAATATGTAGTTCTCAATCAACGATAGGTTAGCGGTGATTATTTTTATCATCATCTTGATTGAATGTGATTTACCATATTCAAATGTTCTTTATCTTTAACTTAATAATTTATTCCTATAATTAGGTACTCATTCTGAAGATACGTTTTGGAAATCTACTGGAATATATGAATTGAAATTGTTCTATTTCTTAACAATATCACCTATCGTATTCATCACTGTTGTACTTGTTAAATTATTCGCGTTTTCTTCCCATCAATAGCATCATTACTAATTTCAAATTCACATTGTGTTTAAAATTCAGTTTAAGTCGCTTTTTTCTTTACTTAATCCACGTTAAGTTTTAAAATCAGTATCGTTTCAGCATTTATTTTCACACCAATTTAATAATCAATGAAGGGCGGTGCTCCAAGTGAGTGGATATGCGTGCAAAAAGTGAGCGTTGCCGGTTGATCGAGTTTATTCCGATACGTATTCGTATTCAGAGATTTTTTGTCTTTATCAACTGGCTACGTTGGTCTTTACGCAATTCAAACTGGATACTGTTACGTGCCTTTAACGATGTATGACATAGGGGCTTTGCGGCTCGTCAATTAGGTTGAATTAGTGGAAAAAAATGTGAACTGCGTGCTTGTGTTTCTTTTGCTGCAGTGTGAGCTGTCGTTAATTTAATTTGTTGAGTTGATTGATGAGAAGAGTTGTGCCAATTAGCCCAATGAGGAATTTTGTTTACCAAGAAAATCGAGTATTCCTTCTGGAAAATTGAAATCAGAGAGAGACAAATCGGTGAGAAAGTTTTATTTGCACCAAGACTCGAAGAAAAAATTGCCTATGTTTCATGTTACGGAGACAAGACAAGATGTAGACGCATCGCCTTATATTTTTTCATGTTGACTTGCCTTGCCAGCCGTATGTCTCAGTATTGTCTCTGCTTGTTAAAAAACTGCTAGCCATGTAAGACCAACTAAAGGACAAGAGAATGGCTCGATAAAATTCCATTTGAAGGAAATGTCAATTGGCCACTTGCTGTATTCAGTTTGCCGACATTACTTTTTTTATTATTGTTCTACTATTTTATTTGCTCATGTATGATTTGCCGGTATTTCAAAGCAGTACCGGATTAGGAAATTGTAAAAGGTTTTTTTTTTATTTGCCCTTCCTTTAAATTTATTACCTTGTTTGATTTGGTTGTATTCAATTCCATTTAGTTCTGGCAGTAGTATTCTGTAAAAATATTGTAAATACACTAGTATGTATCAACTCAGCAGGTTTATATTTAATGATCAAAACCATTTTTTAAACTTTTCTAACTAGTTCAACACCCTTAATCAAAATATGTAGTCCTACATGGGCCACACCGTAACGTATAGACCTATGGAGAAGAAATGCCAAGGGACAAACAAAAAAAGCAAACGCTCAGAAAACTCCGTGGTTAACTCATTTGGTTAGAACATTGTCTACAGTGTTCAGTATGAGGTATATGACGACCAAGAATTTCTCGCTTAGATAGTCAAACTCGAAATATTTTTTAAACATCTATATCTATATGCTGCTTCCTGTGGAGAAGAATCGGCTCAAAACTCTATGATTACTCATTTATAAGTGATTACAACAATTTCTACAGTGTTAAGACCATAGTTATTTCATTCAATATTTAGTAAAACCAGCATAACATTTTGTAACGTCTCTCAAGTAATAATAAAATCAGATTAAACATCATTCAGTGCCAAAACGATAGACTCCATGAATCGTAAACATATCTTTAAACGCGTTTAAACACCCGTGTCTAAGCTTTGACAAGCGACGTGAACATTTTATGAGAAGCTAGGTGCAGTTTTACTATCGGTAGCCTAAATTGAATCGTGCTCTTGTAATCGGTTACCAGTAAGTGTTGGTCGTAAAACTGGCGATACATTGACTTAAGTGTTGTGCAGACCGTCTTTTAATTCATTAACGATACTTCTGAGGGTGAAAGTACTGCGAATGTTAACAAGATTTACTATGGTCCTGAAATTAGGAATAGTGAAATGCAATACTAAGTTTTCTCCAGTTGCTCAACAACTGTCTCAATTTTGTGTCTGTTTTGTTTTAAGTACCTATGTAGCTATCATTGAGGTCAAATCGGGGTCATTTAATTGCAATGAATCGTTTTAATTGTTTAACCAATGTTTCTGGCTGATGTTCGTTTGATGTTTTGGAAAAAAAACAAAAAAAAAAAAAAGAATTTTGAAAATCGGTCCACAATTGGCGGAGTAATCGCGTAACAAACACACACAAAAAAACAACATACCGTCGAATTGATAACCTCCTCCTTTTTTGAAGTCAATTAAAAAGCGTACAAAAGCTTTATAACTTTTTAGCGCAATTGTATTATGTACCTAGTAATAAGTTATAAAAGGTTCCGTTTAGATATTGAGACGAAGAAATAATGGGTTAGAAACTAGAAAGCAACCAACAGAAAATTTCCAATAATTATACAACATGTCACAACTTCTAAGCACGTCCTTCACAAGTAAAACTTCCTATAACGGCCTCTATTGACATAAAACATCATCTTTGTTTGTCTACACAAGAAGCCAGAACCGGCTTTCTTCCATAGTTTGTGCATGTTAATTGACTTTCGTAACGGAACGTTCTCGACCTTTTGAGTATAAAGTTAAAAATCATGGACACTGCATTCCGAATTAGCTGTACTATTGAGGCACAAACGTGTCATATTTTAAGTAGGCCATTTGGCAATCTCACAATGGTTTTTGGAGACAATGATGAGAATATCAAAGATAATTGCGACTAGCCGTAGTCATACGTAATAACTGTATTTTGTGTTCATGTTAAATTTTGAATGGTGCGTTTTGGAAGTGTTACAGTTTTGTGCCAATATTGGAGTTTTTGTTTTACTTTCTTCAGTAAAGCTACAAAGAGCTGTCTGCTGTGTTCGCCTCAAAGAGATGTCAGCAATATGACAGGACCCTTAGAGGGCCCCGAGGTAACCGTGTCCCCGGAACGTAAAGGGCTATTGAAGGCCACCGTGGATTTTAGTCAGTACAAGTCTGACAGTTCCTCCTGCCCTGCTCTGGTTCAGGACTCATTCGATGATTTTACCCTGTAAAAAAAACCCCATGGCATTGATACCTGTGATGTTTGAGTGATTTGTAATATTGTATTCAGTGGTATGTTTCCTTTTTCTGATATTTGCAATTTCTGAGTTTAAAATTCTCGACAATGAGACGGTTTATCGCAATCATCTCCACTGTATGCACGATTCGTATCTCATTCTCGAGTCCAAGCTTTTGACGCATTAATATTGCTAGTAATATCTAGGAAAACGTCAAATTGCATCAAGGCGTTATCTTTACAATATACGTAAACCAAATCACTATTTAACTGAATTGAGTCCTCAGATATATCACGCTGTTGATCTGAATCTATAGATATATTTTTGACCAATATTGAGATCTCAGCGGTCTTACTAAATACATCGTTAGCACAGACTACCAGTGTGACACAAATAAATCTTGTTTTGTGATCAGAATGTCCTATTATATTCAATGCTTACTTATTCAACCTGTTCATGTTTGTATGAATGATTTCATTCGTTGTTACACCCAACAACCCACGCAGCGAAAGCCGAAAAAGAAACTGTCATACTTTTATTATTTTTGTTCCGTGTTATTCGTCCCCTACACCAACACCAATCGATGTAGACACATAAATCGATTTGGAATACAGTTACATCGATTACGAAAGATCAAATCGAGTTGCGATTCCGAGAAATTCGGGTGGTCCAATTTTCAGTAAGTGGGTAACTAGGTGTGTGTTTAGCGTGATAAATTGCTATTGTTTTGGGTAACACGTAAAGGTAATTTTTATGAATGGTGCTTTTGGTCTATGTGAAGACTAAACTATAGTAAATTGGGATTGTAAATGGTTCTGCTGTTACAATATCTGTATCGCGTCTGCACGATTATTCTGTATAATCGTGATACGAGTATGTGTGAGAATCGTTTCATGTTATGACTAAGGAACAACAGTAGAACCGCCATTATTTCTGTGATGTAGTTCAAAAAGTTCGTGCACATCTATACCTACTTATTACAGAACCAGTTAGAGCATATTTCAAAAATCTTTATTGTAATCAATCAGAATGTTGCATTGAAAGAAGATGTAAATGCAGCACACGAAGACAGCTCTAATGTTACTCAAACACAAGCTTCTAATAATTTTAACGGAATAGATTATTTTGAAGTTTAGATAGTAAGCAAAAAGAGCTTAACGATAACCCGATACAATTCTCGTTTCTCGTAAATATATTAATGATCGATCAGGTTTGATGCCTGACCAAACCAGTCGCCAGCAAGTTTATAGAGACGTGGTGTAACACACGGAAACTGAACTGTTAAAGATTACGATGATTGATATAGTTAATCGATCATCGATGATCATAGAAAGTCGTAAAATCGTCACTTTGATCCATAAACTCGTTATTGGTAAATGCTTATTTGGCACTAAAATATAGATTTCCAATTAAAATGAAGGTTAAGTCTTCAATTAGCGAATCTAATAAAATGCTCCATATGTTGTTATGTCTTTAATACTTGTTATTGACGTAAAGTTTTAATTTAGGGTACTATTCATATTGAGTAACTAAATTATAGCAATCAAGAAATTCTCTACATTCCCTCAAATTCTGTTACATGTTAATGGGGGCATTGCTACCAGTTCATAAACTGTATTAATATATGAAAGAAACATAACCCAATTTGATGTAGAAGGGAAAGGACTTGTTATACTTGCAACTAATATGAGCCAATCGAATTAAGTTATTATCCTACTCCTAGACTGCCCGACACCTGGTATGACTTAAGTGGTACCTAATTTCATTTATTACACATGCAAAGCTTTCGTGTGAAAGTACTTAATGTTGGTATTGATCGGATAAATATTGAACACGAGAGAAATGATAATCGTAACATTAAGTAAATATCAACGAAGAAAATCACAATGTTGTTGGAAAAATTGATTTAGAAGATACAATATTACGCCTTTAAGCCGTTACAACTGAAATCCATCAACAGATATTAACAAAAACGATAAACATAGTAGAAATAATAAAGATCGTTTCTAATTATGAACCTTTATCTTTTCATACTTGACCTTCCATCGTTGCACTTACTTCAACAAATCAAATAAGAAAACAGGATACTATCAGCCCTGACTCAGCTTCCTCTATAAAACTTTTCGCACACTCACAAGATTTTACTGCTTTGACATAAACTTCGTCTTTACGACCATCGTCCAATACATTTCAACCCTATTCCTATTAATTTAATGACGTAACTATTTTACCACCAAAATTATTGTCCAATAAGTGAGTCACGTGGACCGGTTCCCACACCCACTCTGCGCCTACGCAGCGCACCGAAACGTTGACATCACTTATGCAAGGGTTGTTGTGTTACACTTGTTCTTTTGTGTTTGTTTCTTTATGTTTCATTAATGTTTGCAATTTGATTTATGTTTTATAAATATTTAATACGTTTACGTTTCCTTCTTTGACTTTATTAACAGCCACTATGTTAGTTCAAGTTCATTTTTTTGTAACAGCCACAGACATTCGCAGTTTACAACCATTAGACTTTTATGTCGTCAATCGACGATGCTTTACTGCAGCAAAGCCTTGGTAATAAAGCTAGTTATACCCTTTTTGTTATATTATTATCAGAATCAAAGCAAAGATATTACTCACTGTAGAACAATGAGGCTATCCTTTTATTCTACATTATGTTTCCATGTAATCAATTAATGACAACCTATGGTTACGTTCCTTGGTTGGACTCGATATGCTCCGTATTGTAAGGTTAATGTGATTTTGCGTATACTATAATTTTATTGTAAGCTTTTTTATTTGCTCGATTATAAAGAAACAATTGGCTCATGAGTCTGTCATTTACGTATGTTTCTTATTGTTCTTACTTATTAACTTCAGTCATCTTAGTGTTTCTACTTAAATACGATGATTTATTCGGGGTGATATTGAATACGTGTAGTCATTCATGTTTTTTTTTGTCTTGTACATATATCTGAGTTAGTATTGAGAATATTCTTGCAATGCTACGAATATAATGTACAACACACAGCTGCATAAAATGTAAGCTTCCATTGTTTTAGAAACATAACCAACACTGATTGAAGAATTGTATTTTCGAGAAACTATCATCGTTAATCAAATTGAAAGCACATTCGTTTGTTTTCAATTTCCCTGTCCATCTTTGTTTAGAGCTCGACAGATCGACCACAACAATATGCTATCTAAACAAAATATTTAATTGGTATTGCTAATTGCTGACTCGTTTCTATTGTTCCCTTGGCGATTCTTTCTCACAATTGCCATTGTGGTTAGACAATGTTGGGAGCTGACCTTAAGGATCATGATGCAACGACTTTTTGTTGCTGTAGGAAGCGATGGGTTCTTAGAACAGTGCCTTTCGATTTAGGGTCTGATTATGTGGAACATTGTCGTATCTTATTAGAAGGAATCGTATACTGTGTTTGATTTTGTGATTGTCTTTTGTTGCTTCGGTTGCTCTTGAGATTTGTTTAAGATTAACCAATTTCTTTGGTTTAGGAACGGAATATAACGCAACAACGAAATCTACTTTATGGATTAAACTATCTTCATCAACAATAAAATCTTTTTATGTGTTAAACGATCACTCGTTTTTTACTGCTACCTCACCTTATATTTTACTTTTAATAGCCAATTTATCGTTCCATTTCTAACACGTTTAATTTCTTGTTTCAGATGTACGAGAAGGAAGCATAATTTGAGTAATGCGAACACTTGGGTGTCATAATTTCTGCGTAAGTACAATTTTATGTAACATCCATTATATGCGGTTGTCGATTCGTTTTCAATTCGACACGCGTAGTTAACGGGCTTGAAACTAGTGGTTACTGCTTGATCTATGTTGATGGTAGTAAAAAGATAAGCTGGTTTAAAACTTGAAGTTGTATGAAAAATGTTAGTGCTTGCATTTTTCATGAGACTGCGTTTTTGTCTAATCAGTAAGTGTACGACTCAATTAGATGGTGGCTCGTTATGTGATTTATGTGTCGTTAGTATTAAGTGCATCTAAAATGGATGACACGCATTTCAGCGTATAGCACATCATTTTCGTCCAATCGTCTTTTATGCAGTTTTGACGGCACGTTTGCGTAGTGGCTGAGCGATTGGACTGCTGCGCTTCGTGTCGCGGGTTCGATTCCCGCACGGAGCAAATATTTGTATGATCCACAAGTAGTTGTTTCGGGTCTGAGCGTTTGTGTATGTGAGTTTATATGTTTGTAAACGCACCCACGACACAGGAGAAAATCTTAAGTGTGGGAAAATGTTTAAAAAAAAAGTTATTCGAAACCTTTGATTTAGACTATGTTCTACCATCACAGTTTCTACCCCCGTCCATGTTGGACCCCTAAATGTTTCCATGTTATAGAGGATTGAACATGGATTTCAACCTTTTACCAGTACATCAACATTAACTGATACTATCTTGTTTTGTTCTATGAAATTAGTAGTTTTTTACCATGAAACGTTGCGGTGTCAGATAGTGAAGTTGAGAATATAATATGCTCACAAATTGACAGATTTAGAAATCCGATAAAATAAACATGGAATAAGATTAGGCTTATTGAAATAAGGCAGATGGCTTTACTTATTGAAACTTAAGACTTTTTATTTCTAGTTGTATTACATAGATGGAGACTTAATACAATATTTCACGTCAATTTCTTTTAGAAATCAAGTCATATTTCGTTCAAGTTATGACCATGAAATTCGATGAAGTCAAGATCTATAAAGATTATTCGGGATTGAGTATTAAGCTGTGAAAGTACGACATTGATTTTGACTTTTATGATTATATATTTAATTTTAAAGATACAATCGCTTTTACGGGTCGCGTAACTTCAAGGCGGTTTTTGTCATAATTCTATTTTATTTATACACACATCAACAGAATCTAGGGATATTTTATATTTCATCAAATATCTAAAAATCTATGAAGAATTTTCTGATATAGTAAATGGAAGAATGATAGGTTATTTTAAGGTCTATAGTAAAAAATAAAAAACATTTCGTGATATTTTTGTTTTAAATAAAAATGTTAATTATTTTAATCGCCGTAGCAAATTAATATGGTAAAAAACTTCATTTCTTCTTATAAAGCTATTAATTTTAATGAAAATTTAAAAAATCTTATTAAATCTAATTATTAATAATCAGTTTTGCCACCTCTTACATTAATTACACATCAAAATCGATTGTTCATGCTTAAAATTAGATTGTCAATGTCTTGCTGCGGTATGAGGTCCCATGTTCTTTGCAAGTGGTCGTAAAGTTGTTGTTCTGTCGTCAAATTTGGCGGGAAATCTCTCAAAGCTTTTCGTAGTAACATGTCCCAGGCATGCTCGATAGGATTTAAGTCGGGCGACTGTGCAAGCCAATCCAAAACTTGAATATCGTGGTCTCGGAGAGCGGTCGACACCAGCCGCGCCATATGGGAAGGAGTATTGTCGTGCATGAGTAGAAATTTCTGGCCCATTTGGATTCTGTGTGGGACAATAACAGGCTCTACTACCTCCTCGTGGTATTTTTGTGCAGTCATGCTACCTTGGATCCAAATGAGCTGGGTTCGTCCGCCAAGACGAATTCCTGCCCACACCATGATTGTCCCGCCTTGGTATGAGTGGACCTCCTGTGGGTGCCTTAGACGGCTAACTGTCCCTGGAGTTCTCCATACGCGTGTTCTTCGTGATTCCAGATGACACCCAAACAGGGACTCGTCGGTGAACAGCACCAAAGACCATTGTTCTTCACTCCATGGTAAATGCTCCCGAGCCCACGAAAGCCGCCGACCGCGATTGCCACGTCGCTATGCTGGAACACGTAGCGGTCTTCGAGCATGAAGACCAACTTCATGCAACCTCCTTCGCACGGTTTGTTCGCTTACCAGCAGGTGGTGGTCCTCCTGGAGCCTTTGTACTAGTTGCATCGCTGTGATATTGGGTTGTCTTCTAGCGGTTATTTGGAGAAATCGATCCTGTCTCTGCGTAGTAACGCGATATCTACCCGTGTGCCGTTCAGCTACATCCCCAATACTGCGATAACGTGACCACAACCTTGATATCACGTTTTGGCTGGTGTGTTGGGCCTTAGCAACGAAGCGTTGAATAGCACCATTTTATAGCATGCCCACGGCTCGTAACATTTCATCTCGACTCAAATGACGACGTGACATGACTCCTAAAGCTCACACGACACATTAAATTAAAAAAGAATACCAATCTAATCCCTTTTCAATAATTAATATTAATAAAACAATTTTAATTTTCCGTAACGTAACGAATCACTAACAATTTTGCCACCGTATTTTGTTTTTTTAATATTTATTCTTTAAATTTTGAAAATAGAATAAATGAGGTTTCAATCTGTATACAAACTTTTTATGAAAACTAAAAAGATTTTAAACTAAACAATCGTAAATAATTTTCGATTAAGGTATCCCTAGATTCTGTTGATGTGTGTATATATGTATATAAAATTATAGCCGTGCAAAGAAATAAGTGTTTTATTTGAATGTACTACTGTAGCACAGTAAAATATAAAGGTTATAAGAAAAAATAAATATAATACTTAATTATAATTAAGGTATAATGTGCCTAAATTTATGACCTATAAAATATATTTCATTTAATTGCCTCCATGCGCTCATTAATTTAATGACTCCTGTTAACCCAATATTATCTCACATAAATAATTAGTTTTGATCGTTAATATCCCGGTAAGTTATTGTTTAGTTGGTCCATACCTTCTAATATAATGTCACGATTATCGTGACGATCTCGTAATCGTATAGATAAATTGTTCCATGATATATTGCCGTGATATTTCAAGCGTGGCTACTTACTATTTTCGTAGGGTAATTGTATAGGTAATTGGTACAATTTATGTTGTAGTAAATGTAGAGCCCATATCGGGGATATTTACTTGAAAACAGACTTTGTTAGATTTTATTACATAGTACTTTGCAAGGGAAGACTCATGTAAACAACTTCATTAATGTGAAACGGATCAGCATTGGTATTCTATAAAGGACGCAGAGCTGACGCAGCGTTGAAATCGCAGAATGTCTTTAGTGGGTTTTATATGTTTATGCTCTAAGGTAAAGACTGCGGTTTCATCGCTGCGCCAGCTCTACGTTGTTTGGAAAATAGCACTGTAGAACATGAACGCGATCAGAACATCCGAACTGTGTTCAAGAGCATAACATTAACAGCTCTTGAAAGCGATTTAGACAAATTCGGATTCATTTATGAAATTCTTACTAAATAAATAAATCATTTGGTAGTAAAAGAAGCTACCATTAAACATAGCTAGGTATCCTTTCTGGCCTGTGCTGTGCACATCCCGGTTAAGAAAATAAATTAAAGTAGATTGAGACATCCATTACACAGAAATTTCTGATTAGCAAAATAATCACGGCTGCAACTGCAATCTCTGCATTAGCTAACGCTCTATCAAATACCTTATCGACGTCAGCTTCTTCGAAATCAGATACAAATACGACCAATTATACGCGATTAGAATTCTTTTAAGCAATAAAAACGTACTGTGAAGCAAGAATTGTTTGCAAAACATGTTTTACAACAAATTCCGCTCCAGTTTAAGATTAATCTTTGGCTATAAAACTGCGGTTTTATTGATCGGTTGGTTTGTGCAAGTGAAAACATTATCAAGGCACTTAAACAACTTGTCTTGAACGACGATATGTTTTGAATTTATGAGGTTTTGTGTGCTTTTGAAGTTTAGTTGTTACTTGGAACTGTGATAATGATGTCAATGATAAACAGATTTGACAACATTAAAGTTGTTGATACAGAAAGTTCCACCGTATTGTGTCAATTCTTCTCTTGAACTTTTCTGACCATTTTTAATGTTATTTCAGTGAATTAGGGTTTATTTGATGATTTGAATTGTGTCTACGATATGGTTAACAGAAGGCAGTACCTTGCTGTTATCATTTTCCTAGTGTTGTTCGTTAAAAAATATTCAATTGCATGTTCCTGTTAGATGTAACTTTAATATGGCGCTTTTTAAATCAACATGGCATGCTGACCGGACTTTCTACGTTCAGGGGATCTAAAAACGTTCATAAAATGAATACGATAAAATTATTAAAATTGCGTGAGCGAGCAAAAGAAACGTATATTCTAATTTACTAATATTATGATGCTGCTGAAGTGGCCCTTTTCGACCCACTGTTTCCGATTGCTTATCCTATGTATTACAGACATCGACACTAAAATAGCAACTATACTAGAGTATTCGCGAGTTATTATCAGAAGCACTTTATTAAACAATTTTATTACAACTTTATCGATATTCGATTCAAATGCAATCGAATAACGAAATCGATTCATTAGAACGACGCGCGACGCCCACCTACGTCGATAGCTTCGTCGATCGAAAATCGGTTATTGTGTTGTAATATCGTAATTACGGTTACAATTTGTTAAGTAAACTATATTTTGCATCGATTTAGATAATACTGCTTAGCGCTCTTAGCGTGACCATGAATGGAGAATTTATTATTATATGGCAAATAACTTGCGATTAAAGTTTATAATTTAATATCGTTTAGATGCTAATATTTCTAGGGGATAACATTTTACTGTCCCACTTGTGAAACTAACTTTAATTTTCGTTAGCATTTTGTAGTATGTTGGAAAGAAGTTACTATTATAGAATGGATCAGGATAGTTGGATGAAGATAGTCTCGATAGACTCACGGGGTACCTGAGGACGGGAGTCTTGACCGAGGCAGGTCTATAGAACGTCATTATTATAGTCTTAGTAGACTGGCTGATCTTTTTTTTTCTCCATCAAATGAGTCCTCCCACACAGGGTAGAGCGTGAGGGACTGTTAGACTCGGACTGACTAAAATCCACGGTGTCCTTCAATAGCCCTTTACGTTCTGGGGTCACGGTAATACGTGACTCCCGCGACTCCGGCAGGCTTTGGCCCTCTAGATTGGCAGAACATACAAAAACATTTGGAAGCTATGGCTGAAGTCTATACACAGCAGTGGAGACAGATAGTGCTGAAAGAAAAAAAATACAATCAAGTCCTACGAGTGTATTTGAAAATCAATAACTAAACATTTCACCGGAGCTTAGTCCTCTTGAGTGAAGCAATTTACTGTCATAATATTATGACTGCCGAAGTGCAGACCGGATGTTAGCAATCATCTAGAAATCTAAACTACTTGGCGCTATTAATAATATCTTGACGAGAATCGGAGTGACTCTACAAAAGTATTTATTAGGAGGACCACACTCATAGCAAGATTTTGAAAAAAGACGTGGTGGTAGAAATATTGCTCTAGGAATGGTCATACAAGTTCTATCCAAGAAGAATTATCAAAACAAAAATTGACAGTTAAAAAAGAACATTTGATTAGTCTTGTTCTACCCATTTGCTGTAGATCAAGAACTTTTGTGTTTTAGATCCTGCTTTCCTGGTTTGTAAACCTGTTCCCTGGTTTGCTTCTGACAGACTAACTCTTGAACCTCTCAGGTCATCCACCCTTCTGTCAGTTGGTCAGCTGACGCTCCTCCTACTTCTCTTGGCGGCCATTTAGTAAGGTTGTTATTTACAACTTCAAGAATAACTTTCACGACCATACTCGTACAAATTAAACTTAACACTTTGACCACTCATCAAAAATCTACAAATAACTGACGTCCCACATTCTCTACCAACACGATGACGAAGCTATAATCTATGACCTACAGTTCGTTTCGCGTCTGCTAATTTAAAATGTGATTGATCAACAGACAGACCAACTATGACCTTTTATATTAAGTTTTCTGAAGGCTCAATTAAATAAATTGGATTGATAGGAGGTTTACCTCATGAATTAATTTCGCAATTGATTTTGTAATGGTAAAGTTAAGAGGCGTTCTGTGATGTGTTGTACTTACAATGTTTGTTTATGTGTCGCAATACAATTAATTAAAAGTTTTTGTGATTGCAGCTTCATTAATTTTAATTTGGGGCGTGTACATTAATACTAAAGTGCTATCATGTTGTTACTGGCTGAAAAAGATTTTTTTTTGTTGTTCAAATTGTGACTTTTGTTGTTCAATAGGTCACGTAATTAATTAATCTAATAAAAAACCGTTCTTGCATTGTCTGAATGTAATTTTTTTCATACTCGTACCTGTATCAAAAATGTTTTTTTTTGTTTTAGAGGAGTCATGTAGTAGTTAGTAGCCAGGAAAAGTTTATACGAAAGGGAAGTAAGCTTTCGAATTCCAGTTCTAAATATCGTCGAATGGTAATAAAAATAAAATGATGTTAAATGAACAGTTTATGCTCATTTTTTTATAATTTAATGGTTAGTCATAAACAAAGGAAGCGGGCGCACCTGTCTTCCGTACGTGGTGCGTCCGCGCAATCCAGCTGTTTGATTGCCAGAGTAAAAAATAAAAGGGTTGCTGTTACAAAAAATATTTTACGAGGATAAAGCCGATTAAGTGCTGAGATGAAGTTGTTATAAGTTCCGTAGATAATTTTATTGAGTTTTTTATGATGTTGCAAACTGTCTTGATCTTTTACTTTATAAATAAAATGGTAGATAAAGGTTTTGTTTTTGACTCGGTTGTGCCGTCTCGCCACCAGTAATGACATTAACATATTTCATACATGAAAGACCAAAATTTTGCAGTCCTTTTTCTCTTTGGCATTAAGTGGATCCACTAAATGGTAATATTGTTCGCAATGAATAGGAACTGAAAAGTGACAAATGTAGGAAAAGAAGCACTGGGAAATACATAACCTAAAAGAATAAATTTTCACAAATCAAGCAATATTTAAAAGGATTTGTGTCCTATTGCAGACAGGCCAATAGTCTATTTACATTTGATAACTGCTTCCTCGTTATATTTCCATAAGCTTTGATCTTTAACTTACCTCCCACTCGTTCATAATCAAATTCCTGGTATAATGAAGCCGTTTGTATTATATTATACATTTCAGCTGGCTTTGTTAGGTAAGCTGTAGGTTTCTTGTATAAACCTTCGATTATCATCACAAAGATTTGTCTTTTTCTCAGTTTCAAGGACTTCTGTTATCTTTGTCATTCCATGTCTGGCTAAACTCTTTCCAGAATCCAGTTCTTTCAAACCAGTGTTAGTGTAGAACACGGGTCGTTGGTTTTTGCCCGTACAGCCAACTGTTCCGGTCACAAAGATTTGAATTTTTTTAAAATGCAATGATGTCAAACCTAGTTTTTCCCATACATTACGACATAACCCGTTCATATCAAACCGAATCAGTTTAATAACTTTAATATACCTTCTGATGCTAAATCATTTCCGAACAGATTACGATATAGGAGTACGGTGCACATTATTGCCTTTAATTTCATAGTAGGTACTTCAAATAAGCAAGTACCGCTCGCACCCAACACGGCCTTTGCGTTTCGTCACAGCCACATTCCTAAACCTCGGATCTAGTGTAGGGCTGACAAGTAATCTAGGAAAATGTCCATTTCAATGTTGAAATGGCTTTGAAAAGCTAAACAATGTGGGTGAATAATGGCCGTAAATCAAGGGACATCAAGGAGTTGGGCGTCTACATGCAGAAAAGGGTTACCGGTAATTGTGGACTGAATTGTTAGTGAGTAGGGATCTTACTAAAACATTATTCGTCTTACTGGAAAAAAGTTAATTGAACACTTGTCTAAAAAAGCAGTTAACTGCAAAACGGCATTTGACTTTGATACACTTAAGGGTCGTTTTACAGTTACGTTAAGTTTACTTAAGACGGTTTATATTCCAAAAGTGTGTAGGATATTTTAATCATTGACAGGTCCTCATTATTCAGAAGCAATTCGTATGGTACTATATTATTATGACCTTTGTATGCCGAAGTTGACTGCCCACTTAGAAGTTTGTCAACCCTCTTTAGTTTTCCTAACAACATTTATTCGACAAGTAAATTCGATGTGTTAAGTCTTAGCTAATGACAGAGACAGCTGTCACTGGTGAGAAAAGATAGCATCAGTTCGCAATTATCTCCTAACACTGGCGACTTTCTGCAACTTTACCGAGTGTCTCCCATGTTTAATCCTATAACTACCTCTTACGACACTAACGGGAAGTGACAGGGAGGTCAAATTCTAGCAAGACGATTATACAATATATTAGACACGTGTGCCAACCCTAGTCTAGCGTCGACTTGTCTCAGCATGCCGACAAACATGTTGATTTATGTGGCGTATTATTCTAGTTTTGGGAACTTCCAATTAAAGTAAGACGAATTAGTACAAAAGATTTAAGGTGCGCTTCGATTGTAAATGAAACGTATGGATTGGTCGATGAGGTATGTAGAGTGATCTCTTGATTTTTGGAGAAGCCATTAAGTAATTGGAAGTAATAATTCATCGATGTAGCCTACCCAATTGTTATTTATTGCTCCGTATCTCAATTATAGATTGTTATAAAATAAAAAGGGAAGTAACTACAAAAGGCCAAGATTAGTGACAGTTTCTGACAAAGCGTTTCTCATTGCATTTCAAGAGGTTTGACATACGATTTGCGCTAACTAGACCGAAACATTTTAAATTTTATCTACGTCAGAATTGAATCTCCCTAAATTCGATTTTCGATCACTTAGATTAGTTCTCCTGTGTATTGCATGTTTCATTTCAAGTCCCAGTAATTGAAACTCGTACATCACAAACCGAAACCGCCAACCAACGCATTTCTGGTCCTAAATCGGGAGAACCTGCCGGCCAAGCAATAAAGTACAAACGTAAGTTAATTTCACACCCACGACCTACGGGTCGTTTAATTAGGAAGTGAGTCGTTTCACTATGCTTTGACGCATGAACTTTGGACATTAAGATGCTGACAGCCGGTCGAATTAACCCACTGACCTAAGCTTTTGCAGAAAGAAGCTAGTAATGACTTCTTTTACGAGTACCGTGTTGTTGAAGTTTATGCAAGCGTTCTTTACTGAGCGTGAAGTCATTTTTGCCGCGATGTCTGCTTTATGAATAGCTTAGTGCTATAAGCAATTGAGACAGTTGGTCTTGTAAGCCGATGAACGCAGTGAATAAAGGCTTTTTTTTGTATTCTTTCTGTCGTCTGTTATGTTTTTATTACATGACACTTAAACGTAACCGTCGAAATGCAGTTAGATACACCTTCCTTAGTCTTTGGTGTTGCTAACGTGTTTTGTTACCTTCTTTTATTTCTTCAAAACTGTTCTTAATAGGAAAACGAGACAACGATTACCCATTACCACAAAATCAACAAAAAATTCATAACAACGAGAAGTTACGGTCACTTTTTGCATACAAAAAGTAGTGTATCGAACTCGGTTCGCTCTGTTTCATGTGAATTTCGTTCGAAATGGAACGAAAGCGAAATCTTAAGTGATTGTAGGGTTGACACTTTTATCATTTCCGAAATTAGATTCATTTAAGTAATAACAATTTTTCACAAACATTTTAAGAGGTCTATGCGGGATGATGTGAATCAAAATCTTATCAGTCAAGTCTTATCAGGTAACCGTGGCCCCGGTACGTAAAGGGACACCGTGGGTTTTAGTCAGTGCAAGTCTGACAGTCCCTCCCGTCCTGCCCTGGGTTGGAGGACTCATTGGATGATATTACCACGTTAAAAAAAAGTAGCTTGTCTTCGTTTGAGTGAGCCAATACGCTGTTTTACTCAAAAAATATATTAGTCCCAAAAATAGATTAACAAAAAAATATTTGACCCGTAGTTTTTCTTCTATTATACACGCTACTAAAAATCACAAAACGACACTCAATCGGTATTTTACAAGCGTTATGACGTCATAAGTCACTCCCGAATTAAGCGTTTTATCTTTGTCAATATTGATTGATTCAAAAAAGATAGAAAAACTACGTGTGTATTATTTTTGAATACTCTAACTGGCGGTCTAAACAGATTTATAATTTATTTATGCAGTAAACTACCCTACAAGCGATACATCTAGTATTGCAGACGTTCTTAGACTACGGTGAACTCTTTCCACTAGGTGAGCTTTTATGCTTGTTTATCACCTAGATAGAATTAAAAAAAACGACGGGTTCCATTCTGAGAGTGCCGGCAGAAGTGAAAACTTCAATAGTAATAAACACACACGAACATTCGCGCAAGCGCCCTGCGCCGTCTTACGAATTTTCGATCAGGTCACGTGTCCTGACGCGAGTTTAACATTTTTTACCCATTCCAAAAAAGTGCACAACGCCGCTAAAGAAGTTTTCACTCCAAAAAAAAACGACGGGTTGCACTCTGGGAGTGCCGGCAGAAGTGAAAACTTGAATAGTAATTGTTGGAAATACCTTGTGAACAGATTTTAGTAAAACTCGCAAAAATGGTTGACTTTTTATTTCAATAATATTCCAATGTGACGTACATCTTTTAATAAACAATGTTACCTAGCAACGTCACACGAACATTCACGCAAGCGCCCTGCGCCGTCCTACGCTTTTTCGGTCAGGGTCACGTGTCCTGACGCGAGTTTAAGATTTTATATCCATTACAGAAAAGTGCTCAACGCCGCTAAAGAAGTTTTCACTTCAAAAATGTTAACAACAAAAGAGGCCAACAGAGTGAAGGTGACCTCATTTCCAAAACCACAGCCTAAGTCTGAATATGAAATTAATAAGGTTTCTATAACAGTAAGACTACATAGAAAATAGGAATTGTTAGATTAGGTTTCGTGGTCGTGAAAGGTAATCTAGCCTACCGCTAAACGTAATTATGTTATGACATTAATATTTTATGTTTTGTTCATTTCCTTTTCAAACGGAACGTTACGGGGTTGAATTGGCCAATTATGTTAGTATGGGAGGTCTGTAATAAAATTATTGATATAACGCTGCTACTGAGCCCGCTCCCATTAAATATTTATACTCTGCTATTGAATTTTAATACTTTTCTTCTGTCAATTTCGCGGTACGTATCTTAATCTGCAGGAACAAAAACAAAAGTTTCCTTAATTCGCTAAATAATGTGCAGATTTAACAGTCGCAGTAAACAGTAAGTACGCGAATTCGCCAATGGTAACGCATCATGGCGTATTTCAAACATTTCTATACATTTGATCTTACCGCTCGCCGCTCCGCGTTAATCACCGCTCACCAAGTTTGTGAACGGGCCCTAAAGTGTGATTCTCTAAGAATTTGGGCGGCACGCGGCATGCGGGCGGCTAGTAATGGGCGACTCGCTGGCCGACCATGGACCATGCCCAGGTCGACGGCGCGTTGTGTTCCACGAGCGCCTTAAGGAGTGTCAGCATAGTGACGGGGCCCCCTGTAGAGGGCCAAAGCTTGCCGGCGTCGCGGGACTCACGAATTACCGTGACCCCGGTACGTAAAGGGCTATTGAAGGACACCGTGGTTTTTAGTCATTCCCTCCCGCTCTGCCCTGGGTGGGAGGACTCATGTGATGATTTTAACACGTAAAAAAAGACTGGTTTCTAAACTAAACTATATAGATATATAACACCGTGATTGATACTAATAGCACTGCCTCTTTTACCTTTAAAACACAGTTAAAGGGCATAACATATTTGTAAACTTATCCTTTACAAAAGCTCTCTCAAATTACGACAGTTAACAAGCTCTACTGCGTTAATTGCCGCTAAATTGCTAATTAACTAGCCTCAGAGTTAGCATAATGAACTTTACTAATTCTATTATTGTTCGACACCCATGTTTAGTAATTTGAGAATACGAATATTATCGACTAGCTGTTGCCTGCAACTTCGCCCGCGTTTTATTCGACTGGAAGAAGAAAATACCCTTAACCCTATGTGTTAATTTAGGTTTTAAACTATTTCTGCAAAAAATCTTATTAAAATTCGTTCAATTTGTTTTTGTGTGAAAGAGTAACAAACATTATCCATCCATCCATCCTTAACTTCGCATTTTGAATAATAAAAGAGCTGAATGAAATATTGTTTGACAGCCCTTGTTTTATCGTATAGACCTCTTGACCAAAATACAGAAGTTTTTGTGGGTCGAAGATCCACAAGTTATTTTTAAGTGGTTCTTGTCGAAGTAATTGTTGATCATTTATCTTATTTGAGGTGACTGGCCAAAAGATATCAAGGTTTTTTTAACATCCTCAACACTTTCTTACATCACCCATCGATATTCCATAAGGATCATCAGATGTCTTCTCCCGCTGGTTGGAGCCGGAGAAAGTCTTGGACTCCCACTGACTAAAACTCTCCCTATTCCATCAATTGTCATTTGCGTTACGGGACCGCGGTTTTCCTTCCTGCAACCCTGGCAGCCATTGGCCATAATTATAAGGACCCGTCAGCTGATATTTAGAATCAGGCCTATCTGATGGTAATTGAATCTTACCATCACTTGTTTTAATGCATGCACAAAGGGTTTATCGTTTACATAAAAAGTTATCATTATTAATTTAAACAAATTGAAGTGATAAAAACAGTTATTTATACAAATAGGAACGATTAAATAAATTGACTTTCTAAATCACTAAAATTACTATTTGTCTATAAAAATCGTTATACAGAATTTGTAATCAATAGCCAATGTTTGTTATTGAATATTTATTTATGAGCAGTCGTGTTCAAACAAAAGAGGAAGATTATAATCAAAACTTAATGAAATCGAGACGACATCGACTGGAAAAACGACGGGGAAAAATTGTTTTCGTGTTGGTCAATTTGATTTGATAAAGTAACGGAACAGCGATGCTGTCTTCGAAAGGTTTTAAGGCTGTGTTACCCACACCCACGTTTATATTTTTTATATTGATTGAATTGTAATATAACATAACCAGCGGCCGCATTATGACGTCTTAAAACCAGGCTTGTTTCAGTGAGTGAACGAGGTGGCGCTAGACGACTTGTATAGCTCTGTTTCTTTCACTCACTGGAACAGCCCCAGCGCGCATCTTGTAAGCCCCGAACGTTTAGGTTAAGTGAATCTAATAGTACGCCCACGTCACCAGTTATTTTAAGTCCCATGGTATAGGTAGGAGACGACCCTATTGCCATCAACCTTAGTTTCTATCCTACGGTGAGTAACGGGTCGACGACGCGTCGTGTTCCACGCGCGCCTCACAATTCTGTCAGCTATCGGCAAAGCCTGCCAAGGTCGCAGGACTGCCTCACCAGAAAACCGTAACAAAGTAAGGTAAAGGGCCATTGAAGGATCACAGTGGATTTTAGTTAGTACAAGTCAAAAAAGACCTAATTGTTAGTATGTTACTACAATACAACAAGGAATATGCCAAATTCATACATAATCGAACAAATATCTAGTTTGGTTAAATTATCTCCGTCAAACTTCAGGTTAACATGGATTATTCATATCCAAATTCAGGAATCTAGTCCAAACCCTATTTAGCTTATACCTGACGCGTATAGAATTACATTAAAGTTTCGGCTCGACCCTTTCTAAATATCTTGCCAATCCAATAAAACAAATACCAAGAACACTTTTTGATTTATTGTTTTAGTAAGTTTCAATTAAATTAAATTATTAATCAACGAATTCGACTGTAGGCGGCTCCAGATTTGGTATTGCTTGCAGCAGTAACACGAGTTTCAATGAATTAACGATGACCGATTTTAACATGAAAACCAATTTAATTATTCGATTGCTCTACATACTAATTCGATTGTCAATTGTAACTGGCCGTAAAACAATCGAATGCTCAGTTAATAGCTATAAAGGAACAATGGGAAGTGTCGAATAGTGACTTTGATTGTCAAATAAAACGAATCTGTCGATTTTCAATTGTTTCTTTTGGAGTGACGTTGAGCAAATTGAATCTTGTTCGTTTATGAATCGGTTTTTTTTATTTACTTGTGAATTTAGATTCGTTAAATATTTTTGTCTTCGCATGGAATCATATTTATAGAATAAATGAAATAACGCTACCAGTGTACAGACGCCAGCAGGTCAACCTACTGCAATTTGTCAAATTTTACCATTCGAACATTAAACTTCCATTATTGTGATAATGTTGAAAATATATTTAAAAAATTCGACAGATTGAGGTAGTGTGATGTGCTGGCGTCTGTATAACTTTATTTGGTTCATAAATCGTTCTCATAGATCTGTTAAGTCGTAGTCAGAAATCGTTTAAGAAACATTCACTCATTTACCGATACCTCGATACCTTCTATTTAGCAATTACGGGCGTAACCACGTGAAAATGTTAGTATCGAATCTCCTTATTTATGTATCGTTCCATCAGCATTACTTACATTATTAGCAGTACACAATGTAACACTAATTGTAATCTAAAGCCAGATCTATCGTCTATGAAATTTTACGCTAATCTGTTCACTCGTTTACGACTTACAAGTGGTGGTTAGCAGTCGAGTAAGCTTTAGTTACGCATAATTATCTGGATACCGAGTATTTTACAGATTATTCGATTCAGATCATCGATTAATAAAATAGTGTATCGAATAGTGAAACTGGAAGTAGGACGTACCTATATTTATTACTTCGGTTACAACTGTCATTAAATAATTTATACAGGGTTTACACTGTAAAGGATTAACAACCTTTCATGGACTGAAAGTACTTATGGTTATAAAAAACTTTTACTATTAAATAAAGCCTGAAAAAATAAAACAAAACAGGATCTTAATTTTTTTTACAAAAAACTAGCGATCCGCCCCGGCTCCGCACGGGTAATATCTCTACTATATTATGCTTTATACATATAAACCTTCCTCTTGAATCACTCTATCTAATAAAAATCATCGTCTCAGCCTAATAAAAATACCGCATCAAAATCCGTTGCGGAGTTTTAAGATCTAAGTATACATAGGGATGGACAGACAGACAGCGGGAAGCGACTTTGTTTTATACCATGTAGTGATGGAGTATTTTTTCTTTGACAGTGTACCAAAGTTAATTTTTTTTTATCTTGAAACAGCATTGCATTCCATTTATGTCAAATATATTTTATTAGCAAGTGCATCCATGCTAACTTCATTATCAGTATCCTGCCCTTTTCCAATTAACGGTCAGCGCAGCATGTATTCTTCTTCAAAACTTCTCTATCTTTCTCATCAACTCAACAGATCTCCTTTCAATGAAACCTATTTCCAACAGTAATGTTAAAACTTATGAACGAATAAAATACCTTTAGGCTACATACATGTTATTGTTAAATAAAGCACAGAACACACCTTAAGTAATTCCACAGCTTATCTCACAGCAAAACGACCACATAATTTAGCCAACCATCTTCCTTAGTCACGTATGGTTACATAACAAAGACAATATTATGGAAAATAATTATAATTTCGCATATAGCAAGCGTGAGATAAAGGCTTGGTCCAGGTATGCGTTGCGTGTGAATGCGAGGTCAAACAATCGCCGCTTTCTCATAGACCTGAACGGAAAGAGATTGAATTATCATTTCAGGTGAACTTGCAAGTAAAATGTACATTATGAACATTGGGCTTTCCTTGTCTCTTTGATCTTTCCACCAAAGGAAAAAGAGCTTATATAATTTTTTTTTTTTATATCGTGGTAAAATCATCAAATGAGTCCTCACATGAGTCCTGACAGTCCTTCCCGTCCTGCCCTGGGTGGCAGGACGGGAGGGACTGTCAGACTTGACTGACTAAAATCCACGGTGTCCTTCAATAGCCCTTTACGTACCGGGGTTACGGTAATTCGTGTGTTCCGCGACCAACTGATAAAATACTAGGAAAAATGTTGATGAGGTTAGATGTATAATTATATAGTAGACGATGCCAAGTAAAACAGGAACTAATTTAAGAAACTCAATTTGAAAGATATCAGGATATTGAGTAGGTATGCGTTTATGCCATTTAGCAATAAAGCCGTATATAATAATTTAAGCCCCACTTTATAAGTATTAATCCCTTTAAATAGCATTAAAAACCAGCTCTGAAAGTATCTATGTCAATTTTTCTATTGCCATCTTTGGCTATCTGTTATTCAGTGACGTAGGACTGTCTTAATAGAGCACCGCGGCCCTGGAACGCAAAGGACATGTGGAGTAAGAAGTAATTTTCCACCATTCCAATATTTTTAGACGCTAAAGCCTTTGTCAAACAGACAGGCGATGGCGAACCGGACCGTGTCCGAAGCGATAACGAACCGATACGAGACGTCAAACTGGGTGCAGCGAACCGAGACGTGGCAGTTGTTTTGGCTAGCTTTTTATGAACGACGTCAAACAGAGCAAATACGCCTTCGCCACGTGTTCGCATCGGTTCGGTCACGCTATCGGATCGCTTTCGCTTTTCTATGTGACTGGATTCAAAAGTTTGCTTCGCATTCGCCACGCTTGTCTGTTTGACAAAGGCTTAAAAGAAATGCTATCTGTCAAATAATCTATTACAAAAGTATCTATTTAAATTTACCGCCCAGTTAGGAATATCCTACCACTTACAATTCGGAAGTCTCCTATTACACAAATAAACGTTTCCAATCCCTGCAATAGAAGCTACAGACATTACAACATTCTTAAGTTAAATAATTACGGTGATTTTCTCTTATGACGTAAGCAGTACCTATATGCAAATATCTTCCTGCCGCTTCTACATAACTGTTTAGACAAGTGAGTTATACGTTACCGTTATACTTACATGATTCATCCATATGTGTCTTTAGATGTTTACTTATTTTATACATGTAGTATATCTTCTATCTTCTGTATATATAAAAATGTTATGTTGGTTTGTGTACGCTTCAAAAACTCAAAAAGTTCTGCACCGATTGAGCTGAAATTTTTGCATGATATATAATCCGCATCAAGGATTGTTTTTATCTATTTTTTGGATCAGTCACATATCCGCGACTCGCGATCGTTAATAAAAAACAGTTTTATTAACGATCATTCAATCACAATGTGCCACAGCGAAGCGTGGTAGGGTACAGCTAATATAGTATAATTAAAGGACAATGTGGTTACTACACCCCTTGAAAGCGTAGCGTGATTAAAAATAATTAAAAGTTAAAAATAACTATACATTTTTAGATTTATCATAATTTATTAATAGAAACATTACGATATTTGAATCATTAAATTAACGAAGTATGCAAACCCTAATAAAATGTATGGGATGGATCGTTATTACGATTGAGTACCCATGGTGAAGTTTTTCAGTTTCCATCCCTTTTCTGATTTTGAATTGAGACTTTTCTGATTCACACCGTCATCTTACGGTACATTCTCATTTTACCAGCAGTCCTACGTAACAGAACGTGTGCCTATTGCCATCAACGGGGCTCAAATCCAGACCTCGGATTGCTACTAAGTAATTCCAGAGTACTTTTCTAATAGCCAAGTTGGACTTTTTCAGAATCAATGATATAATTAAGTTAGTTCTAAGATAAAATATCTTAACCTTTACTTCCTAAAGTTAAATATTCTATTTAAACTAAGTAACGATTGCTAAGTAATAAATAGCCATTAAAATACCGTTCTCACGTTTCAGGCTGTATAAACAAACGCCCTGTCTCTGCTGATACTATTGACAATAAAATATATTGACTGATTTTAAGGTTAGGACTGCATTCCCGGTTAGACTACTAGTTTAAAGTATTTAAAATTATAATTAGATAAAGGTTTATTAAGGTGGCAAATAGGTATTATTCCAATGGATTAGGTACCCACCTCTTTATTTTTGAATGAAGGAAAAATAATGACCTTCCTCCACTGGGAAATACTGAAAGCGTGTGCGCTGTATGGACGGCAAGGTTGGCGCAGTGGGTGAGCGATCGAATGCTGCACAGCGTGTCGGGAGTTCGGTCCCCGCACGGAACAAATATTTGTATGATCTACAAGTAGTTGTTCTGAACCTGGGTATTTATGTGAGTTTCTATGTTATATGTTTCTAAGTGGGGAAATGTTTAAAAAAACATACAAACTTTCCTATTTAAATGACTAAATCGATTTAATTGAAACATCATACGCATGAGTGGGATACATAGATTTAAAAAGTTATCAGGGAACACCAAACTCTCGCGGCGGTAAGACCCCTCTTTGAGGAGTGGCTGGATAGGCGTCACGGCGTCCTTACCTTCCGCATGACGCAGGTCCTCACCGGACACGGAAGTTTCGGGAGGTTCCTGTGTCTGATAAGGAGGGAGGAAACGCCTGGGTGTCACCACTGCGAGGACACGGTGCAGCATACGGTGCAGGACTGCCCCGCTTGGGCAGAGCACCGCCGTGTCCTCACGACGGCGATAGGCGGAGACCTCTCGCGCCCGGCATTGGTCGAGGCCATGCTGCGGGGCGAGACGGAGTGGGAAGCGGTCGCCTCCTTCTGCGAAGCAGTCATGCTCGCGAAGGAGGAGGCGTGCCGCGTGAGGGAGAGAACAGTGTCCTCCCTCCGACCCACCCGCAGTGGTAGACGCCCACGGCGACGGACGTCGCCAGACGATCTCCGGCCACCGTAGGCGCGGGCATGCGGGCAGCGAGTAATGGGCGACTCGCTGCCCGACCATGGACCATGCCCGGGTCGACGGCGCGTTGTGTTCCACGCGCGCCTCAAGGAGTGTCAGCAAACTGACGGGGCCTGTAGAGGGCCAGAGCCTGCCGGGGTCGCGGGTCTTACCCATCACCGTAACCCCGGTACGTAAAGGGCTCTTGAAGGACACCGTGGATTTTAGTCAGTACAAGTCTGACAGTCCCTCCCGCCCTGCCCTGGGTGGGAGGACTCATTTGATGATTTTACCACGCAAAAAAAAAAAAAAAAAGGGAACACCAAACTCAATAGTTTAATTACTCAGTTTAGTAATTTCGAAAAATAAGGACTTTTAAACTTTGTATGAAATGTTATTCGGCGTACACGCTCTTAAAAGAACGTAATAATAAAACAAGTATAACATCGTAAAAAATAACAGCCGTAGTATGACACTAAACAATGTTCCATTTCCTACGTCTAAAGTGCTAATAGTGTGGCCCAACCCGTCTATCGATATCGAGGTCAGAAGTATTAACACTTATTATCGACATACTCTTACACGCCCACCCAACTTCCTATAGAAAGTTTAAACAAATACATGTAAGGGAAGCGTCTAATGAACATTCAATAACATTCACAATTAATGATAGCTTTATGAGCATCATACTCGTATAAAAACAGGTTTTAATTGCTGTTTTTTGACGCCATAAAAATAAATAAGATTTATTGATAAAAATTTCCTTGTTTGTGTTGAGGATTGATACAACTTTTAAAAAGGCAAAAAACTCGTTTATATTTCAAAATCAGTCCGAGACAATATAAAAAAAAACTGCGATGTACCTAAGCACTTAACATTTAAAACAAATGAATGACTTACGCAGTACCAACAAGACCCACACATTACGTTTATTTCTTCAGATTAGTATCAAACATACAGAATGATGGACGTGGATGGACATCGTTACATCGGTGCCTCATTTCAAAACATGTAGTGATTACTTGGACGCCTTTATCCATGAACCAAATGAAAACAGCGCATTAAAGTATATTAGCAGTTTATCGCCGCGTTAAAGTAGCTGGAAATCAACTGCAAACTGGTTAATGTTTCCGTGGCCGACGGCCCAGCAATTTGTCACTACTCCTGTACTATTGCAATCATTAATCCCCAACACATTATTGCAGCCGTTCCAACCAGGAACGTACTTCTTGTTGACACTGATTGGAGTTCCTTTCACGCGCACAGCGGAAAGAACATGACTTCGCGAACATCAAAGCTGCTACTTTGCAAACAAACAGACGGTCTTTTGAAAAGGGAGCCACGGCTAGATTGCATCACGTAAGTTATTAGACGATATGATGAGGGGATATCGACTCTCTTGCATAGCTCGACATGCACGCAGTAATACCCGTTCTCAACGGATATAAATCATAAAGTAAACACGGAAAACAATTAACAGAAAATAACGAACAATTTCACCCGACACGGCTTTAGAGATACCGATCTACCAATCAGTTGTCAATTTGAAAAAGTGTCGGCCTCAATTGCATTTTATCGATACTATTACGCAAATAAGGTGTATGGTCAACTGACCACAGGAGAGGTAATTAAAGATTGCGATTGCATTAAATGATTATGATAATGAAGTTCAATCGTTTATTTCGTTTCCATTAAATTTGCTATTCCCGGTTAGTATATTTGCAGAGTTAATTAAAATCGTGGAGTTAATATTACACGGTACAGAGAGTTTGTTCTGAATAAACACACATAAGTTCTATTCGGTTACGTCATAATTACTTCGCAATTTCGATTATGCCGTGGTAAAAGTGTTAATAACAATGTGTTAGCAAAATTATGTGTTGTAAAATGGGATCATTTATTGTTCTGTGCTATAATAAAAAGCTATTACGTTATAGTTATGCAATCCGCTGTGTAATTAACATTTCTCGTTAACATGTCCAGTTGGTTAAGTTTTTTATTAAGCCTAGTGTGTGCATTACAGTCGTTATTTAAATGCGCTAACAACGACTTAATTAACGCTTTATTCGTATCATGAATGCTCAGTCGGCATCCATAGGCTGAATAACTACAAACGACAATCGATAAACTGTGCTGTGAAATAAATCTTATACTTTGTCTTTCTTGATGTTCGATCGATAACATCGTTAGAGTTATTTAAAACACTTGCACAGCGTAGGTGAACGCCTCGCAACAGTGGAGCAATAAATCCTCTGTCGAGTATCATCGACGAGACAAGATTATCGATAATTTTGACGTGCTACACTAGCACGCCGATGTTTGTTAAATTTTTAATAAATACCAGCTAGATTATACTTTTACGAAACAAAAAAGAATTGGAAACTTTTTAATATTTATGTTTGCAAAACACCTGGCCACCTAGAATTTTATACTAAAGATTCATAAATAAATTCTTATGTTATATTTTATAACTGGATAGTAACACTATTTTACTGGTTCGATGCTCGGACTGTGTAGGAACTGGTTCTAGCAAATTATACATGTCTCTTTGTATCCGGTGCCTCTTCTTCGCTATAATTTATAGCATCTGCTTTCTAAACCCTACGGTTAGCTCGGTAGACGCTTACATGTTTTAATTCACCGCTGGCAAGCTGGAAGTTTCTTTATAAATTTTAAAGAGCTGCATTGTGATTTTATTTGTTAGATGCTATCGTAAATTGGATGGAATAAAAGGCGTTTGCTGCGTTCAGAAACGTAACTTGGATGTTTATTACAATATTCTAGGGATTTATGTTGAACGATGTGGTCTTCAATAGATTTTTATTCAATTTCATGTTGGTTCTATAGATTTTCAAACTTATTTTTATGAGAACTCTTTTCAAAAGAAATTGTACTTCACATTAGTTAATGAATGTCAAAGCCTTGGGAAATTGTGCTTAATAACAAGAAGTCGTCTTATAAATCATTTATAATCGCTTGAATCACAAGACTCAAAGACGATAACAGAAACTATAAATCAGACATTAACCACTTCATTACAAGATGGCGGGAGAAATATAATTGCATAGTACGCAAGTTTAAAAAAAGAATACGCACAGTCGCGCAGTTGTCAAAAAACTAATTCTTGGTAACGCCGCAGGCTACTGTCATGCTACTATTTTAGCAATAAAAAGTAGTCATGCAAGCATTTTATCGCCTGTTTAATCTCATACCGAAAAGTTTACTTTTTAGCACTGTAATATTTTATCATAAGCGTAGTTATTTCATGTCTGGTGTGAGTCTGCGTTTAAGTACGTGTGAGATTGTGCGTGCGATGTGTACTAAGCTTAAAGGTGTAAAAAGTTTGGTAAATGTCAGTGGCCTCTTATCTAAAGTAGCAATGCACGACTTTTTGATTTAAAATCATTTGGAATCCTTCTGCAAGAATATCACTGATAAAAAATCGTGTGAAGAATCACAACATTTTTGACAGACGTAAGAATGGCTCTTGAATACAAAATATACTGTTGAATAAAAGAGGCATTTTTAAAGCTTTTTAAAAAAGAGTAATAGTGGGTAATGTATTCGATTCCAATGCCAGTATAATTGTTTCAAAAATATCTCTCTTTATTTTTGTTTATGGTCACATGCCCTGAATGCTGCTCTATATTGGTTTTGTTGCGTTTGACATTTCATATTTAGAAATGACATTTCTAATAATTTCAAATATCGAATAATTTAATTTTATTAGTGCAACATTATCATTAGCATTAATTTTAGAACCAATTTACATAATGCATTATGCTTTAAAAGGGATTAGCATAATAACTATTTGACTATTATAGAATGACTTAAAACATGTTTAAAAGGTTAAGATTAAAGGCGTATAAAGTTTAGTAAATAAGTGTTCCAAGAGATTTATGACTTCGCAAATCAATTTGACGTTTAAACTATTTGACGAATAAATATTTCCACGTCAAATTGACGTTGACAGGTTACGACAGTTAATTATATGTGCATATTTAATTATGTTTTAATTACAACTTTTCTATGTAATTGGCCTGCTTAAATCTGTTTACTTTTTATGGTTTGATTCTAAGTGACCACTTACATAAATTTTAATATTTCGATAGTAATTTATAAGTTTGATTAAATTTTCTACTTTACACTTAACTTTTTAGCGGACTAATTGAAAATCGCAAATTATCAATTCGCGGGTTTAAAATGAATTTATAACAGGTCTTATTATTTTTCTTGCTTCAGCGAATGTGTTTGATACATACCCAATTATTAGATTTTTCATTTAACGAAAAAAAAAAACGAAATCTTATGTTTTATTCGAACAGATAACAAAATAATTCTTCTTTCATAGATTTAAATGCCATGACGAACCATTAACTGTACGTAACCAAATAGGCTATTAAATCTACAAAAGTGAGCCATAAACATCTATTCAATCCCGTAATAAACTTTCTTACAAACAAACTTTTTCTCATAAATCCAACAGAAAAAAAAAGAAGTCACAGATCCCAAGCCTATAAAGCGTAAAAATATAGCACCTTTAATTATTATAGGTGCAGTAAAGACTCGCTGTCTAACGCGCAAAGCCTGCATTCTTTGCAGCAAAATTACAAGACGGTTCAGTAATGGCGTATCCCTACAACAGGCTACCTGTTTCTTAGCATAATGACTAGCCTAACTGGAGCTTTGTGCTAAGGAATGTTTAGGAATTCTCTGTACTGTGCACTTGGCGCGAATGGCTTCTTGTAACGTTCTAACTTGTGATCGAATCGTAATTGATTAGTGTTACGTTTTGTTGCTTTAAACCTTTCTTTCTGTTGTAAATACGAAGGCCTTGTTGCTCAGGCTTGTTTATTGGCTATAAACTTCAATGAATTCGCAATTTTGTTTCTATAAAGAGTTGTTCAAGACAAAACTTTTCCGTATTTTACGGACGTTGGACATGAAACCTTTGCTCAACATAATGAAACCTTATTTGGAGATGGTTTCTGAGAAAGAATGCTTTAACAGATATTGACATGCTACTTATCCTTTAAACAAATATAACTGTTGTATCATTTACCGTTGTCTTAAAGAAATGAAACACCACCACATCCAATTTCATAGACACCGTAATATCTTTATTCCAGCAATTTCTTTAGGCGAAACAAAATACTTCAGCTTTGTCTAAGTATAGGTAGGTACTATAAACACAGCTTACACCTCAGCGCAAATCCCGTTTCTATCTTCACGTAATAACACTAATCCTGGCGACTAGAAAATACTCGAACCGCACCCAGCTATACGTTGGCCACGAATTAAACTCTTAATTGCATGTACATTGCCGCTTTACATTCGCCCTCTGATATGTAGTTAGAGGCAAAATGTTAATGGATTGTTACCTTAAGAGGAAACTTTACAGTCGTGGTTCGCTTGTATCCTGGGAAAACGGGGCTGCCGTAACAGAATCCGTCTGACAGAACAATTGGGTTCAGTTAATATTCATGGGATCTGTCAATTATTTTCTCAACGGTTCAGTGTATCGCTATCTATATTAGAGGTTATTGGATGTTAATTGTGAAATTATTCTGTTTCAAATGTGACAAAACGTGAACTAGTAAAAATGTACAATTTACATTTCTAACGAATCTATAACTTTGTGCAAGTTTCCAATCAAATCCTCTCAATCCTTAATTGTTTGTTTTTTTTTATCGAAAACAATTAATGTCTGATCTCGCAACTTTAATGACCAGGCTTTCGCAGTATGGTGTTAACAATTTACAAGGAGATGCGACTGCCATTTTCTTGACACGTCTTTAAACGATTTTACGACACCCACGAGTTAAATTAAAAAACTCCACCGTGATGAAAAAACTACTGATGTTTTGCTCGCCACGCTCTTATCTTCACGAACACCGCAAAATCTTAAGACGCATAAAATAGTGTAATCGCTTTAAGTTAATTTACAACGTACTTATTCAGTATAACCCGTTGATTGCTCGCTGTTGAAACTGTCAGTAAACTTGCTCAACTTTAAAACTCGATAACGATAAATATCCCACATTTTATGTCAACTTGCTTCCTATTTCATAAATCTGTGGATTACCATGGTCGGATAAAAGGAGCTTATTAACAATTTATGATGTTCGGTCATTACTTCCCCTTTGACATTTTATGTCGTTTAGGATATTGTTGCCAACTAAAAACTCGCATGCTATGAAAAAGATCATTCTAAAAGGAACCTTTTGAGATCGTATTAGGGTTCCACCAGCTTCGTGTTCATAAGTAAATTGCGTTTGGAAGGCCGCGGAGAGGCGTCACCTGACTGATGGTTATCCGATATCCATAAGATGGTATGCTAAATCGCCATTGATGGTCAGATGTGTTACTCAGTTTACAGGATGAGTACATTACAATATGACTTTACTGTTACCTTGATGACATGATTGTTAGTAGCAAGTCGTGATTTTTAAATAACAATGAATTTGTATTAAAGCTTATTGTTGTGTTAAATTGTATGAGCCTATTAATTAACCTTAAAATATTTTATTTATTTTTTAGATTATTGATAAAATAATCATTTGTCTTTACATTCCGTTAAACATTATTCGAACATCAGCATTGGCCATCTTGCGTTTCTTGCCAAATAAATTCATGCAGATGTATTTTAAGATTGCTGCACGTCTATTCAAATGAAAAAGTTAGCAACAAAAGTACAGTCAGCACTGGATTTATTTTAAGAGGTTTCGGTGGCGATGTCGCGGTGATACCATCTAGATCGGATCTCCTTGCGTGCCGATGCGATCTTCAAGCTCTTGCTTTAATGAGGCCTGGTGATTCAGTCTCGTGGGAGTGGCTAGAAAATTGTCCGTTTTTATCATACATACGACGTCACTTATGTAATAGCGTTCTTATTATGCACATACATCAGCATCGCTTTATCTTTGTTTAGAATTGTGTTTCCTGGATGGTTGTTTTCTGATGTGTCCGGTGGCATTGGAATAACGGAGATAGCAATAACATCTGTTTAAAAAGCTGTTCGACGTCGAGAAATTTTTTGTAAGTCGCAATATTGTTACTGCTTCTAAGGGTTTTTTTTAATTAGACGTGGATGACGACAAATCATGAAACAGAAATCACATATCCGCAATTGTTAAAAGTAGTGTTTTAATGATGATGATCAAGGATGTTAATTATATGTCAAGGTAAGATGCACAGTGGATGGTAGATATTCGTTAAGGTTATTGCGATGTCAAGTCTAGGAATGTAAACTGAAATGTAGATTGAATATCTAAATGTAATAAAACAAAATGTTATAAACTCCAATTAACCCGTGAAATTACTTTTATTGTGAACAACCAATATTTGCTTAATCATTCTGATCAATTATTTTAGTGCTCAATCTTTCAGACAGCCTTGATTAAGATTTGGAGTCATGTTCTTATTTTGATTATAACGGTTGTAGCTTGAAATTCAATTTTAGCCAAGATTGATGATAAATAATTGATTTGATAAATAATTAACCTGCTTGCTATTTTAACATATCGTCAGATTGGAAAAAGAGCTCAAGGATTTCAGCTGCAGACTTCTAAGTGTTAAAAACGACAGTTCTTTACTTTAAAAAATTAAACCTCCATGAGTATTGAGTGCTAGCATTTCACAACTAACAACAAAAGAAAATAAAAATTAAATTCCTCATTTGGTAAGACTTGCATATCGTACTCATGATATGCAAGTGTTGCCAAATAAAACTGAATTGAATTTCAATTTTTTTAGATAAGATAGTGTCCAACTTACAAACTTAATTTTAATCAGCATTTCCTTTGTAATCATTATCACGTCCGGCATTGTTATCATTGTAATATCTATCTCGTTATGTTAATCACATCTGCATCTTATTATCTAAGCCCATAATGAAATATTATTCAAATGAGACACAAGAAACAAGATCTTGCATATTTACATGCAAGATCTTGTTTCTTTTGAATATCTTTGTGTGAATCCAAAGATTTTGTAACAATATGTGATATTACGAGCATGATACTAAAATACTTTTCTTTATTGGGGATAAATTAAGAATTCATGCTGTTTTAATGGTTTTTGTAATATTTTTGTATGTTCCCAGCAAATGTCATATTGTTTTTTTAAAGGGTTTTATTTAGCTTGCCCTGTTTGCTTCTTTATTTTTTATAAATGTCTCTACTCTCGGCCAGGGTAACGTGATTTTTGTCTTCAGTGAAAAATGGCGTTCTTTATAGAAGTTCGTTGTTCAACCATCGACACCAGAGATGATGAAATGATGTTTTCATGAATTACTTTATCTTAATACTATTCTAAATATGACAATTTATTCAATGTTATAACCTATATAATGGCATAAATATAGCTCGAAAGCTGGATTATCCACACATGATACTTTTTATCCCAGTACCGGTGCTCCTTTTTTATCGTGGTAAAATCATCAAATGAGTCCTCCCACCCAGGGCAGAGGGAGGGACTGTCAGACTTACCTGACTAAAATCCACGGTGTCCTTCAATAGCCCTTTTCGTACCGGTGTCACGGTATTTCGTGAGTTCCGCGACCGTACCGGTGCCCCTTGAGGCAATTACCGAATTCCATGCAAGTTAAGCCGCGGGCATAAGCTAGTCAATCATAAATTATAGCAGGGAAGTAAACTTTAACCAAGCTCATTATATTAGCCAATAAAATTATTACGTTAACGCTTATTCCTTTGTGGCTCCTGGTCTTAGCTTTACTTTAACAACCATTGCTGATATAATTGCTTCTTTAATGGATCTCTTTTGTCCGACCAGTGGGCGTTGAAGTGGGTGTACGGGAGCCGTAACAATAACATTTTCTGTTAGTATTCGCAAGAGAGGCAGTCATAACAGTATCTTGCTTGTTAGGTTCAATTTATATTGCTGCGGATTGTAATGGAAAGGATTTTTTGTACCGAAATCTTACAAAGCAAGAAATCTTTACGGCGGAAATTTTGGATGATGCGCGAGAATTCTCCAGAAGACGCGCATCGTTTTTTTTTCGGTTTTCTTTACACAATAATTTCATTTCAGTTTGCTTTTTTTATCGTGGTAAAATCATCAAATAATCCAGGGCAGAGCGGTAGGAACTGTCAGACTCATACTGACTAAAGTCCACGGTGTCCTTCAATAGCCCTTCACGTTCCAGGGTCACGGTAATTCGATAAGTCCCGCGACCCCGGCAGGCTTTCGGCCGTCATTATGCTGACACTCCTTGAGGCCCGCTGCTTCGCAGAAGGAGGTGACTGCTTCCCACTCCGTCTCGCCCTGCAGCATGGCCTCGACCAATGCCGGGCGCGAGACGTCTCTGCCTGTCGCTGTCGTGAGGACACGGCGGTGCTCTGCCCAAGCAGGGCAATCCTGCACCGTATGCTCCACCGTGTCCTCCGGG
The DNA here is from genome assembly GCA_943136025.2 of Agrotis puta. NCBI lineage: Eukaryota > Metazoa > Arthropoda > Insecta > Lepidoptera > Noctuidae > Agrotis > Agrotis puta. The sequence goes on from OW964172.2 coordinate 13,232,781, forward strand.
CGATCCTCGCAGTGGTGACACCCAGGCGTTTCTTCCCTCCCTATCCGACAGAGGGACCTCCCGAAACCCACGTGCCCGGAGAACCTGCGTCATGCGGTAGGTCAGGAACTCCAATCCAGCCACTCTTCAAAGAGGGGTCTTACTGCCGCGATTGCGGCGTACCCGATTTCAATATGCTTTGTAAGACTTCGACAGAAAAAAAATCGCTCCCATTTAATTCCCTGTCAATGCAAATTGAGCCTTAAATGTGCACTCCCGACGAATAGCATAACAATCGACAACCTAGCTCAAGCATCTCTGTACTAATTACTCCACTTCAGGCTAGTGCTGTCCTTTTGCACTTTGCTATATTTTGTTCATTAAGACCGCGGTCATTAAGTCGGCGAGCTATTGATCATACGTTACATCTCTATTTCACAAATCGGTTATAATTTTACTACTCTGCTATGCAATCTGCATAGGGTTATCATTCGTCAGGAAATTTCTTGATATGACAGAGTTTACCGTTCAGGAATAAGAATTTGTGTCAGATATAGCCAGAACAATTTTTGCTTTTCGTTTTAGTGAATTTTATTTTCGATTGACAATTCTTTACGGTTAGATTCTGAGAATTTTTGTTTCAAATAACATTCATTTTCAAGATGACTGAGTAGACTGTGAAATGGTATTTAATTGTCGAGTCTTTCACTTACCTAAATCAATATTCTGCTCGACCTCCTTTCTTTCCTATTATTTGTTTTTCGCTGGAATAGTAAAATATTTGTGTCTACCACTATCGATTTAGTCGATGTAGTTGAGTTTAGAAGTGTTATTCTCTAGAAACGGCCTTGTGTCTTTAAGTTTTTTTAGAGAATAACACTGTTGGACGAATCTTATTTAATCAATAATACAAGAAAGAAGAAAAAATGAATTCGTTCTCATGTCGTTAAGTGTAGATTAAGAAATGCTTCATCGCTAACCCTAGTATCTAAGGCATCAGAATCCGCTGACACGAAGACGCTGCAGCGCTGTTAATTTACATCAGTCACGAGCACTAAGCTGCGACCCAATGAACTTTAGATGAAGATGTTACGCAAGCCTATGCAAATCATGAGGATGCACCAAACACAGGCTTTATGTAAACACTTTCACGAACTAATAGAGGCTCTATACGTAATGCTAAGGTAATATAAGGGAATGAATCGTGAGGGTTTTGATTTGTTGCTTTATCTTCTCCATCTTTGTTGTCGCTTTTAAGGGTTTTATTATGTAATAAAATACACACTGCATTTTATGTGCTTTTCATAACGGCTTTTCTCTGTACCATGTTTGGTTAATAACTATAGATCTTTATCCGTTTCTAGTGTACATGATTTTAAGATTTTAGAAAACACACTATTACAAGAGAAATGTTTTCTATCACCCATATCAAATTGATTTCAATTCGTTAACATATCCGTCTTTAGCTTCTTCTAGTCAACATGATTTTAACATAATTGTATATTTAAAAAAAATACACTATTACCAGAAAAAGTTTTCTATCACCACATAAAATTGGAATTCAGATTTACTCTCTCTTCTTTAAGTGAATTCATTTCTCAGTATTGTTCTGTAAATTCAGTTTGAAAGAGTTAGCTTAGGTCCTAACTTTCCATTTCTGTAAGACAATTCACTCTAACAACAGTGAAATTTCGCGTTAAGCCCTAAACTTTACTGCATATACGAGTACGTGTAGGAATTTATATTGTTTGTCGTACGTGGAGATAGTATCAGCTGATAGGAGATAGGAGCAATAAGTTCAAATAATCCGACCTGTGGCAGACCTTGTATTTGTTGTTGTCTTTTCTCATTGTGTGGGCCTCTATGTACGCTTCTTTTGCTTTATTCTGTTCTTTACTATTCACTTGTACTTTACTTATGTTGAAAGGTTGGTTATGGATTGAAATAGTTTTATTCTTGCTGTTATGGTCATTATCATCTATTGTATCTATCTCTTCTCGTTGCAGGCAGGCAGTCTTTTAGAGGATTGAAGAGTGACTACCTACAAGTTCTTTTCTCTTTCAAAAGATTTCTTTCTACATTTTATTAAGAAACATTCAAGTCTTAAAGCAAACTGCTGTCGAAATCGCACGGGAGTTTGTTAATAAAAGGGAACTTAAATCATGTCAAACAATATCAGTTTAATATCAACCTTTTTCCCACGGGGTAAAACACGATTTCCAACGCAACGTTGCGAGCGTGTTCTACACCTGTCTTGCGAAGGATCAAGAAACTTTAATCTAGCTCATTACTTTTCAGTTCAAAAACGGCGTATGTTGCCTTAAAAGTGAGTCTACTTGAGGCGTTGTTCTTGTTGTTTAATTAGATCATTGAGATAAAAGTAAATGCCACGTTACACGAGACTCGTTTTTGCGTTCAACACTTCAACTTCCAATATCACGACTTTATTATATTTTGGTTCGACTTTTAGTTCCACATGTGTTTTCTTTTTTTACTTTAAGTATTGACGTTTACTTGTTACTGATACTGGTTTATTAAACCTGCTTTTTAAGTCTTTTCATTATGTTATCGATAAAGTTATTTCGAAACTGGTTATGACTTTTAAAAGCTTATTTATTTCAATTTGGTAGAATTGCGATTGTGGTCAATGGCATTTTCTTACAATTATTTATACCGTCTGTTGTCATAGCAACACATTCTAGATTATCTTGATCAGATCGATAGGAGGAAGCGCCTGAAAGTCAATAATATCTTTGAGTTATCCTCTATCTTTTTAATATCAGTAATCTTTTATCCTAATCCCTGTTGCTATCAAATGCTTTGCAGACGCCAAACGTTTCTAAGATTACTTGTAACACTATAGGGGTTCGTGTGGGAGGAATCCGATATCCTCTCAGTAAGGCTCGAGGAAGAGTAGGCACTTGTAATACATCTGTCATTTCCTTCAATCTTGCCATAGCTCGATGACCGTTAACGTTTAACTGTAAATTGCACCTCGTTAATCTTGGTTCCTAAGCTTTTGTACCTTTTAAAAATTCAGATGTCTTTAATTCTTTCGTTAAATTACGTTAAAAGCTGTCCATGTCCACTGCTGAATACCCATATACTCCTAATTATTTTTGTACCATTCCCTGTTTTGTGCCCTCATAATATATTTCCATCTGGCTTAAATTTTTTAAATATGAAGCACCAGGTTTTCTTGATTGCCATTTTATTTTAGCAGAAATGTTTTTATTTCCATACATTTATTACTTAAATCCTTTAACCTCCATAATCCACCTTTAACACCTCACAATGCATCTCCACTGCTGTATTACGTCATAAAGCAATATATTCGCACTCACGCCGCTTATTGTGAACGTTAATAGATTCACCCGCGTGTGGGCCATTACAATAAAGCATCGATCATTTGGTTGCGCCGGCGCACAATCGCCGCCGTTAGCAAAGTAAATCGAGGGGTGGATGCGGAAACAGATGGAATGATCCGCGATATTGCAGATGTAACGGTGCGGTTAATGGAAGAGCCTTTAGTTTTTAAGGAGTAATAACGTGAAAGGGTTATGAATTTGATAGTGAACCTTTGAGAGGTTTTAAATAAATTCATATTATAGTGAGTGTCGATATTCATCGAGAAAACTGCTAAACAACTAAACTGTGCCTTAGTCAATAGTTGTGTAGATGAAGGTTCAAATGATAAACAAGGTAATGTGCTTAGTTTATCTTTGGTTGGCTTTTTTTTTATGGGAAGTTAGCAGCGTCTTCTACATCTGTGAGAAAATATCTTATTGGCATTTTCTAGTTCGAATTGTTTGATTTCTTCTGTAATCTCTCCTATTTTATAAAATTTGACAGGCCTCAATTGCGTGTAGCAATCGTGTCTATACGTTAACGACCAAAATGAAAAAAAAAATGACTGCTAATTTATTGAAAGTATAAAGTAAGTCGACAAATGATTCATCATCATGTGTCAAAATGTTTATAATGATAGAATTTATCGACTATTATCTCTGACGTTGGATATTTTATTCGTTAATCATTAGCACTAGTTTTTATTAAATGGTTGTCTGATAATAATTAGTCAGTTGGAGGACTAGTTGTTATGTTATTTTTGTTCATTTTATGTGGAACGTTTACTTCCATTTCGTTTGCTGCTCATTCGTGTTCATTTTGATTTCGTAAACATTTTGCTGAGTGCGTTTTCAAGTAATTTAGTCTTCCTTACCCGTTCTAACTGTATATTGCTCGGCTCATTCCAAACTACCTTACAATAAATCGAAAACATTATCTGCAGAAATGCTCCAAAGGAACCTATCAACATTCATCGGTGTTAGTCTGCCGCCGAACGTGCGCAGGAGTGCACCACAATCCGTTAAGACAATGGCGATGGGTTACTGTTGTTTTACAATACAAATTCCTAACACAAATTACATGTGTGGAGGTTTCCGCAGCCGCCTTCTAGACGTTTTTCATTGTTCCGTGAACAAATTGCCAATAGGTTTCTGAATGATTTCAGTTAGAGCTGTAGCTATATTTCATGCGTATGACGTTTTCAATTTGCCAATATGTTTGTTTAAAATTTGTTCGGTCCATAGGCTAGAAATACAATATCATTTTGTTTCTATGTGTGTTTAAACAGGTTTCTAAAGAGCCGAAGAAGCTTGGTTATTCGTTACTTAATTTCAAAAGAATTTATATTTATTGACTAGATGCTTAATTATTTTTCAATTAAATTGACTGCGTGACTTTTAATGGCCCTCCCCATGACATTATATTTTATAACCGCGAAGTTTTCTATCATCAATTTTACTTGATTGATATTTTGAATCCTGTGGGGTTTATGTGACGTAGGGGCTCTCATCAAGTTCCAAGACCAAATGATTAGCGAGTTGGGTAGTAAAACTATAGTATGATTATAGATTATATTAGGATTTATCTATTAAGTTACTTTTAGTTTGTGGTAAAACTAACATCGTTAGCAAGATTTTATATTAATTTCAGAAATTGGACATTTTACTACAGAGGTCGAGAAAATTTTACTTTGGGTCTAATATAATTGATAGTTTGTGGTAAATAATGAATGAAAGATTACTTTTTATTTTGAAAAAATGTTTAAAGCAAACCAAATTGCCGTGACAAACATTCAATTTCAAAACTTAAAAATGTGACATTAATATTATTACATCCACTTTCTATTAACAGTACATCTAAGTACCAAATCTTAGAATCAATCGAGAAACCGTCATAACAATAACTAATATTTTGTAACACAACAAATTCACCGTGGCAATGAAGACCAATAATTTCTCAAACTTAATGTTCGTGACAAGATTCCAAGACGGTGCTAATAGGATTACGAGAAATGTCAATGTGCCCTACAATTCGTAATTCATCGTAATACTGTTAACGGATTATACGGGCCGTAATCAAGACTAACCGTAATCGTGTGTCGGGATAAAAGCGTTGATTTATACTAATTCTTATATGGTTTCCATATATATATATATATATTTTTTTTTTTTTTTTTTTTAAAACGTTGCCCCACACTAGGAATTTCTCCTGTGTCGTGGGTGCGTTTACAAACATATAAACTCACGTACACAAATGCCCAGACCCAAAGCAACTAATTGTAGATCATACAAATATTTGCTCCATACGGGAATCGAACCCGCGACACGCAGCGCAGCAGTCCAATCGCTCAGCCACTGCGCTAACCGTGCCGACAATAAATGATGTGATTATTGTGACCTATTTATGACCAGAGATTCTGATCCTGTTTTATTTTAATATCGCCAATGAATTTACTTATACTATCGAGTTTAGCATTCACATCATACTTATTTACCGCTAGTCTGAGTCCGTTCTGATGCTATGTACTGTATGTGTATATGTTCGTAACCGTAGATAGGTACCTATCTACGGTTACGAACATATGCGATCTATCAAACGATACTCCTCGAGTTAGTCACTTACATCATAACCTCTGATCACAATTATTTAATAAAGCGATAACTTCTTATTCATGTTTGATTATCACGTCTTTCTTTATTTATATTCATCAAAATTTTCTTCCCCTCATCCTAATGTACTTATTTCTTCTTCCATAGTTCTCTATAAGTCATCTATTTTATTATCATTTTAAAGACCATTCCTTGTTTTCTTTGGATTAACTTCCTTATATATAAGTGTTCGTAAAAGGGTTACTTATAAGTAAGTAGCCCTTTTGCGAACACTTCCTCCAATTATTACCGATTGCAATTTTGAACTGTAAATCAATACCTTATCAGAATTCAGTGTACATCCATAGCGTGTTCAACAAATAGTTATTTGTAGTCCCGTCAAACTTTATGTCCCTTCGCCAGGGGGCCTGCCTTAGACATCCCTTTAGCATGCAAATACAACACGTGACAAATTAAAGCTACGTGCTAGCAACGTTGGCTTCGATCCAATCTATACAACCTAGCATTAATGTTAATTGTGAAATGATTTATGAGAACGAAGAAAGAATGTGCAATTGTGCATTCCTTTATACCAGTGTAGAGAATCATTTCTTAGTGAATGATTATAGGTGGACTCGTGGAATTTGGAATATTTAAAGCCAATGTTTTTATTTTGTATACGTCAAGTTAGTTTGCGTAAGTTTTGCCATACGGAAGTAGTTAAAGCTTAGGTTCATCCAGAACACCACTCACGATCCTATCTAGGTTACAATTTACAACAGCAACCATTAGAGCTTCTCCTTTCTGTGTAACAATTCCTTTCTACAAAACATTAGCACTTTTAAAAGTAAGTTCATCCGTTAGCCGTATCATTGCATTATCTTATTTATTGTCGTCTCCGCCCACAAACTTAGATGTTGCGTTAGAGTTTTAACGATTTCTCATGATTTACCCTGTCTTCTGAATAGCCTGTTAATACTGGGTCTACTTTTTGCACTGACTTGCAACCGGTCAGGACCGCTTCGCTTGTTTTATTGCACCTATAAACCACTATAAATAATTTCACTTAGAACAAGCGCCCATTACAGACAACGCCTTAAGACTTTTTGCATAAAAATCAAATAACTCCATTTAATATATGAAAAGTTTTCGCTTCTTTGTTTGTGTTGAACCGCGTGGGATTATGAGCAGGTGATGCATTTATTTGCAGATCTGCATAGAGCAAGCCCCTTGCATCTGTATTAAAAATAAACACTACAGAATTGTGTTAATAAGAATATATTTATGTGGGAATATTAACTGGTAACTTAGTATTGTAGCAGTTTCATAATTTGTCTCGAAGAGATATGTCTTCCGCTAGGAATATGTTGTCGCACATGTTTTTATTTTTACAGTGCTAGGAGTTGTATGCATTATATGCGTTAGTATTTATTGCATTAAGTCATACGAGACACCAAATCGCATAAGTAATAAGCATGGACTAATAAATCTTTGAATATTTACACTATCCTGATGTTTGTTTTGTACTGCATACGTCATTTTAAAAGCTTTTACGCGTCCAGTTTTCTATAGAATCCGGTATTGTGCTTTGTGACATTGATTTACAATATGCGCTTGACCTTAATCGTAATTAGAATTTACAGTACTTGCAAGCGAAGGAGTATTATCCTTTGTTATGTTTTCTGAATTAAGTGATGTAGGGTTTAGGAATTGTGTCTACGAAACTTTGAACATAATAATAATAGGATAGTTTATGCGTGCCCTAATTTCAATTAAATGTAGCCTGAAGTTAACTTATGAAATGTCGTGCAAATGTCTCTACATTGTGTGCAAGTACTAGAAATTGAAAATACGCGTTCACGCGTAAAACCAGAAACTCACAATACTGCGGATGAAGTATTACGACATGAAACCGCTAATGAACGCTTTACCCATTTCTTAATGAAAACAGAACCTTAGAAATAACACGTAGGTACATTTAGAAATATAAACTTCGAAGTGCTGTTATAGAAGAGAGACATCATAAATTCGTAAAGTTCGTCTTTGTTTACAATGTTCACTGCTGCAAATGCTAGCAATGTGGATCCATACATTTGCTGAATATCACCTACAAACTATCTGACTATAAATTCCAATATAATGTAGACCCCAAGGCTTTGAGGTCTTAAGCTTCGCAACGATATATTGACCGGGGTATCAATACAAATAATTTATGCGACACCATTTATTTTTCTGCTTTAGCTTATGGGTTTTCAATGATTGTAAATTGCATTAAGATATAAATGGAATTGTAAAGTGTTCCCAAGGCTGTGCCTGTTTGCTTAATCTTGAGAATTGGTGGTGCGATAACTATGTAGTTTGTAATCCGATTAATGTTATCTACCTCGGCAACAGAAAGTCTAACACTGGGATTTGTTGGTAGCCTGTCATGTTCACTTGTAAAATATTGTTCGAACTGAGACAGCTAGTACTACTTAAAATTTTGACTTGATAACTTATTGAGTGACATAAAGTTCTTAATCATTGCACGGGCGACTGCCCGGGCACACTTCAACCTCCACGGTTCACAGATCGCAGATCAAGTAGCAAATTCTATCCGACCATAAAGTTTTAGTATTTATTATGATAGAATTATCTTTCCAAAACATTTTTGAGATATTTCGTACAAATGGTATTTTTCAATTCTAGATTATTTTACGTAGCGCTTAAAAGGATTCTTCTGTTAAATTGACTACTGTGATATCTGCTCTTCACAATTTATCTTTGGCAGATCCTTCCAAAGCTTTACTGTTATTGCATTTGTGCGATAAGTAGCACCCCTTAATGCATTCTTGATATTTCTAGAAGCTTCGAAACTAAATCTTATGAATATCTTATTTATTATAATTTAAATCCCTTGATCACAAATATTCGCATTACCATCAATACGGTCAGCACCATTTGCGTTAATCCTACTCGTAGCTGTTATTACGAATGTGAGAATGAGTTTGTTCCACTTATGGCTCGGCTGTTTAACGAAATCGATCTATTTTGAATTTCGCATCAATATAGTCGGTGTTAGAGCGATAAACATTCAATAAACTAAATCTAAGTATGCAATAGTATCTTGCCTATTTCAAGAAACTTAATCTTCGTGAGCAAATCCTTGGACAAAAGTTTCATCATCATCATTAACTTGGCTTATTGCAGTGTAAACCTGGTTTATTATAATTTAAATCCATCTGTTACAAGCGTTCCTATAACCATCAATAAGATCATAGATAGTAGCGTTAATTTGTAATAAAGTTGATGCGTTTTTACTATCGTAATCTTGCTTGTCAGTTTAGTGTCAGCTATCCCTTGGGAACCGAGTTGGAGATAAACTTCCATTCGTATTACACTGTGTTGCAGATTTATTATCTCATTTGTTTTGATTTTGTTGTTCTATTACGTTTCTATTGTTTGTGCGTCAGTAGAATGTTGTTATTTCATTTGTCTATAGCCGAGTGAGTGAAAACACGTGTAGTTATTATTCGTCTATATCGCATGTGGATAAAAGTGTTGTCGGATTTGCTATTGTGTTTGGAGGTATTGGTTTCTTTATTCTTTTTGATAGGATATTTATTATTATTTGGGCTTTGGCCTAGTGATACTGACGATCGTTTTATATTTATTTATTAATCATTTGAGTGGAAGTAACCACTCCTAATGTAACAACATTTTCCTGGTTTCCACTCCAAAGTTATATTAAATGAGTAAGTGAGTTATGATGTGTAAGTGAATCTTAAAAATACCCTTCTCAAGCACAGGAACAGCAGGATTAACAGCTTTACATGATATTGTATTAAGATTAACATTTTCATACTGCAAAGCTCATTGTTTTGATGCTCGTGGGCGATGCACGTTGGGACGACATGCTGACTCTCTGCATAATTATTTTTGATATATTGTGTCCCGTGCATCTTCAGTTCTTTTACGTGCATATTGAAATGGAACTCTTACGATAGAAGGGCCAACGAGAACAAAATCTTAGTCTTCTTGCTAGAGCACTTTAGTCACGTACGCTATTTGATGTAATGCTGAAAAGTTGGCCACGTTGTCAATTTGCAATATGACGTCACTGAGACATGAGATTTTTTACATTCCTTCTAATAGCTTTTCTAGTCATAAATATCTTTGATTTCATGCTTTTTATATCTACACAAGAAGTTGCTTCATCTAAAATACTGATCTTTAGTGTCTAGTTGGTCTGGAAGCCGATCCTTATAGTTGGGAAAAGCTACTCAAATGTTTAAGTAAGACTACATTGATAAAATTGTGACAAAATGTGACTTTAAATATAGCCTATGGAGGTGTGGTCCCTAAAATAGAATTATGTCGACATACCGGCTAAGGACTGGAATTCCATGCCAGAGTCTGTATTTCCTGGTAGGTACAACCTCAGAATCTTTAAGTCAAGAGTGAATAGGTTACTTCTAGGCAAGCGTGCTTCACCGTCGACCACATCTTCGCTTACCATCAGTTAAGATAGTGGTCAAAAGCGAGCCGAAAGAAAGAATTAATTGTTCTAACAGTGATTTTCTCTTGTTACAGTGAGATGGCGCGGTGGAGTGCGCTCCAGCATGTACGATCGACGGCTTGGCTTGTTTTCTTCTGCCTTCTGCAAGTGGCGAGGGCAACACCCGGTAAGTACCACTACTTGCGGAAACCACAGAATAACTGCTTGCAAAGGTTCAACGTTTATTGGTCAGAATTGGTGGAATGTTCAAAACACTGAATTAAATTATTAGTGGAAGGGGAGCCTCCGCCCAGCAGGGTATGTAAAATAAAAGGTTGCTGAACAGTATGCACTTTCTGTATCCTGAGTTGCGTCTGCGTTTCAACCCCGCCAAACGATTAGGCCTGTTCTTTATATCTTAGTTCGGGACAAAAAGCCTTGTAGCCAGAAACATACGACATTCCGTGTGTATTCTATGTAGGTTTGTTATAAATTAACTGTACACCAAATCTTATCCAAATCCGTTGAGTACTTATTGAAATCTGTGAAAGAATAACAAACATCCATTCTTACAAAAATTTCGCTCAGCCAATCAAATTTCCAATTAATTTATAACATTAGTTGGAAATTAGATTCTCAGCACTTTACTTTTAATTTTTATATAACTAGCTTTTGCCCGCGGCTTCGCTCGCGTAGAATTTGGTCTACGTCATTAAGTTACGTGACATTTTTTTTAATACTTACATTTTTTTTATGTAACTTCACATCGTACTTCCCAGATTTCTAACTTCAAAATTAGTTTCCATACAATCTTTGAACACCTATACCTAATATTTAGATGGAATCTCTTGAGGTTGGAATTATTTGAATTCCTTTCTAAGTGCTCATTATTTTAGAGGGCGAACGCCTGCCGGGGTCGCGGGACTTACGAATTACCGTGACCTCGGTACATAAACCGTAGCACTGGTAATAACATCCCTCGTGTACACAATAAGCTAATAAAATTCCCTATCTCAAAAACTACTGAACCGATTTTGATGAAACTTGCAGTGTTCCCTAAGTTGAACGATACCTAGCACAAAAAAAAAATCGGTCGTGAAGTTCCTGAGATATACGAGGAATGAATCAGTCGATGCCTACTCCTTACTGTTAAGGAGTTGTACCTTCCATCATCAGCTCAGCTACATAAGATGATGATTACCATACGCAAGTACTTAAATTACTTCATAAAATTTACGAAAAACGATGCGTGGGCCTATAAAATTTGAGGGTTGCCCTCGATTTCTCCAAGATCCAATCATCAGATCCTGATTTGGTGACAATGGGACCACACGGGAAGCACCAGCTTTCAAAAAAAAAAAGAATCATGAAAATCGGTTCACCCAGTCGGTCGTTATTCGGTAACAAACTACTGTTAAGGAGTTGTACCTTCCATCATCAGCTCAGCTACATAAGATGATGATTACCATACGCAAGTACTTAAATTACTTCATAAGATTTACGAAAAACGATGGGTGAGCCTATAAAATTTGAGGGTTGCCCTCGATTTCTCCAAGATCCAATCATCAGATCCTGATTTGGTGACAATGGTGGTCCCACGGGAAGCACCAGCATTCAAACAAAAAAAGAATCATGGAAATCGGTTCACCCAGTCGGTCGTAATGCGGTAACAAACATAAAATTGATAGCCTCCTCCTTTTTTTGAAGTCGGTTAAAAACTATCCTATGTCCTTTCTCAAGTTCCAAACTATGTCTGTACCAAATTTCACACAAATCGGTTCAGTAGTTTAGGCGTGAAGAAAAGACAGACAGACAGACAGACAGACAGAGTTACTTTCGCATTTATAATATTAGTTTGGATCTCTATGCTATATTCCTAGAGACGTCACATATTTCTTTTAATTTACTTAAGGTAAAAACTAAATAACAAGATCAAATCATTAATCGTGTTTGTTAACAAATCAGTACTCCATTGTATATTATTTACAAATAATGTCCGTTGAATGGACCGTGTAATATAATAACGTTAGCGTCACCGCCTCAGTCATTGAAACTAAACGTATCCAGTGAAGCTTGTCCAAATCGCTTCTATGGAATGTCATTGACTCGGTAAAGCAATAAGCGTTTGGCAGGATAAGTATTGTGTTTTATATCCTTTTTGGTTGTTTAAAGCTGGGTTTTGTAAAGAGCGAGAATGTCGAAAAATGAAATCGCTGTTGCGGTCATTTTTAAACCACGAGCTTCACTGACAAGAAAGCAAATGATACTAGACCAAACGAAAAACGTAAACGGTCTAAATTTATCGAAACATTACTTTTTTTTCAATGAAAATCCCCTAATAAATACTTCACAAAAATTGATTTCTCTTCGAGACGTCCCTCTTTTTGGGGTACCTATGTCATTATCATCTTGCTGCCTTTATCCCATTGTACGTGTGTTCGACGCAACATGTTTTCCTCTTCTATTCTCTCCTATCAGACGTCACAGTATCATTTACTCCTTTATCTTTCATATCATTTCTTCAATCCATCTATTTTTTCTTTGGCCGGTGTGTGCAAATCATCAAATCATTCCTCCCGCCCTAAGTGGAGCGGAATGGAACTGTCGGACTTAAAACCGTCATCTGCCTTTTGACTTCCAGAGCCATGTTGTCCTTTAAAGACAGTCCCGCGACCTCTTCGATATCTATACTAATCTATACTTCTATACTCTATACTAATATTATAAAGAGGAAACCTTTGTATTTTTGTATGTTTGTATTGAATAGGCTCAAAAACTACAGGACCGATTTCAAATTTCTTTTACCATTACTTAGAGGGATTCTTCCGAATCCGTATAGGCTATATTTTATCCCGGAAACTAGATAGGATTTTTCGTGGTAGCGAAAATTGTGGAGTAAGGCGTCGAAAAAATTGCCGTACGTTAACGATTCTCGCGTACGCTGCCTAAATGGTTAGAGATGTATGGTTGACTTCTATAGAAAAGTTGTAGAACTCAATAATGCCTACAAAAAAGCCCGCGATAGTATAAACCAAACATTTATATTTTAGCCATTATAACCACTTTTCCATAGAATAAAAGTAATTAAAATTATATATATATATATATATATAGTTTATTGATCATATTATCGTCAAATACTAATCCTTATCCAAATAAACTATTTATTGAGCAAGATTGTTTCAATAGCTATAAATTACTTTTTATTTTACGGACAATCCATTCAATACAATCGGACAATCCATTCAAAAGATACCCATTACGAATTTAAAATTGTGAGAGAGCTAAAAAAATAAATGTCCACCCGTGCGAAGCCGGGGCGGGTCGCTAGTATTATATATATATTTTAGCTTTCCGTCAACTACAAATTTAAAACCCTGATTGTGTCTAATACAGGCAACAAAACCATGCTCAAAAGAAAATGGCGCCACAACTATTCCCGTAACACAACCACACCATGTTCCCACCAATTTATAAATTACAACAAACACAGTCTTAATTGCCTAAAAGCCTGAACGAACGATTTACAAGAATCCTAACGTAGTTCGAAACGGTACTAACAGTATTTCTAATTGGAACAAATACTTATAAGGATAGCTCCAGTTTCCTTTAGAGGGTAAAATATATGTGCTTATTATGATCATGTGTATAGGTACTAATTAACACGGTCTTTTATGGTGGATATTTAAAAGTATTATTTGGAGGCATGTCCATTGCCTAGGATTATGTTAAGAAAATTAAGTGACTGATTTTCGGGCTTACTCAAATTATGCAAAGACTAGAATGATTATATTGGGTATTTTTTGAATTTTATGAGAAGTATATGATGAGATACGTTTCACCGACAAATTACAAATATAGTGTTTTGAAATTTGTCGGTGAAACGTATCAAGTTTTTTCTTGAAGAAATCTATATCCCTAATTAAATAACGTTCTACTTTTACCTGCAAACTTGGTTTAGCATATAAGATTACCAGACGAATAGTTAACCATGACACGTATGATACAAAGTTAGTAAACCAAGAATGCGAGTAAAACCGCGTGCAACTACTAGTTATAGGCAATTTCTTAATGAGGAAAATCTCTAAATTTATTAAATGCGTTACGAAGCTCCTAGACGGTGTAATAACCACATAGTTAGATCAGGATTCTCTAAGTTATTTATTATTAAACTTACTAACTTTACGACCAATCTTAAACTATCCCTAACTAATAATTTATTTATTAATTTTCGTTATAAAATGAGTTATGGATGGGTATATTTTATTAGCCGATTTAATAGTGCTCAAAGATTTCTAAGCTATTAGCGATGTAATGATTAACTAGGAGCTTATTAACTTGATAGCCTTTTTCAGTAACAGTAGAGTTAGGGAATATTGGACGTTTAATGACTTAGCACTTCAAAACACCGCTGTTTTTTTATCTTCCGATTTCGGACCCTCGAGGACGAAACACTGTCAGGGCGAACGAATATTATGTTATGATTTAAGGAAGTTATCTTTGATATAAGCTAAACTTTAAATGGTCTACTTTTCGAACGATATAACAGCCGATGTGCACTGATAGCTTCATCACCCGGTTGAGATCCAGCTGATTAAAAAATCATTTAATTAAACTGGATTATAAATATTAAAATACAATATCTAACAATACATTCGGCACGTCTATCTATTCCGATATCTCTAACAGGCGCACTTCGATATACAGTTAAAATTATCTTTGTACAATTTAATGGGAAAAGGAAAGGCGACGTTTGCAAAACCTAATTAATTGTTCAAAGGCCTAACGAAGCTAAGGTCTCGTGCACCTGTCGATATTCTTATTTATTACTGTTTGTTTCATGTGAGAGCAGGGCCGTCTTTATTAGAGGCCCGGGGCGCTTTAGGAATATGGGGCCCATGTAGGGTGCAAAACAGCATAGGGAATCAAATTCACTAGCACGAGGATTCGTTAGGTTTTCATTTTACCGTTCATCTTACTTTTAACTTATCTGAGTTGTATGGATGAATGTTGGTTACTCAATCAAAATCAAAATCAAAAGGTTTTATTTCACATAGGCCCATGAGGGCACTTATAAAACGTCGACAGCAGGTGCTCGGTTCGGGTTGGTCGATTCCATGGAGAAGAACCGGCAAGAAACTCCATGGTTCAACAATCACGTTAGAACAGCTGAACGGACCATGATGATATTTGGCTCAGAAATAGGAGGTTATAATCTGGAATATCACATAGGTTATAGTTTATCCCACTTCTATTTTCCCATGAAATAATTTTCGAGTTGCACGCGGGCGAAACCGCAGTAAAAGCTAGTACAAAAAATAAGTAACTAATGACGTATAAAAATAAACAGAGTCATAGTAATGAATGTTAAAAAAAACGAGCTGCACGCGTACGAAAACTATAGAGTTCCAATGGGATTACGTAGGTTATTCTTGGGAAGACTTCATTATGATATCTGCAGGAACACGGGGCCTTAGGATTGCGGTGCCGTTAGCATTTGCCCAGAGTGTCCTATGGAAAATGTGGCCCTGTGTGAGAGTATTTGCTTATTCTATCTCTGGAACTGCTGGCTTTGTGCTCGCTCTTATCTTAATGCATTGTGTTGCGTTTCCACGGTGATAAATGTGGGATTAATGGTCTAAAGATTTGTTTTACGATGTGCTAGGAATACTGGGAATGTAAGAAAAAGGGGTGTTTGAAAAATGGTTATATGGTCATTGAAGTATGTAATTGAGTAATTTGCTTGTAGAAGAAAAAAGTCTGCAATGTTTTATGGAGATGTTAAAGTAGTACTGTTATTCTGTGATAAATTATAGCTATGTGTTAGTGATTCAATGAATATTCTTTTGTTTTGTTACAGGTCCATGTGAAGTGGAAACGGGCCAGTCTAGCATTATAGTTGATATTGAAGAGAGTAGAGGAGATCGTAAGTACAAATAATTATTTCGATTCGTTTGATACGATTCCATTAAGCTTCTATATCCTCCTTAAACGATTGATAGAGAGAAAAACTATCGCCAAAAGAATCCCACTTTGATTTCTAGGTGTAGCAGCTCACCATATCTTTTAGTAAAAAATACCGACCCTCATTCTCATACAAATGATGTCTTATTTCAGAGGTGAACCAAAGCACAGTTCCGGCCCAGTTGCCAATAGTCGGGGAGCCAGGAGTAGACGTTTTGCTGTCTACAGTATTTCCTAAGGGCCCCACGTTGTTCCAGCTCGATGGAAAACGATTGCAACTCCTACAGCCTCTCGACAGAGATGAGGATAACTTGTCGCATATGGTGTTTCAGGTATTGTGAATTATTGTTTGTTTAATTATGAAATAGATTCGTCTAAAGTAGAGGGTGGTTTATGTCTCACTAATTGGTGAGAATCCGCTCGAGCCGATTACATAAGTTGGCCTACTGCCTAATCACGTCAACGGAACCGAAGCGTGTTTAAAAACGAACGACGAGACGCTCTTATTACATGTTCACAAAGCTCTTTCTGAACGGTCCAAATTAATACGGTGTTACAGTGTTGTTTTTCGCTAAATAAACCTTTAACTGTTATATAGACTTAGTACAAAATGTTCCATTGAAAATGGAAAATCAATGAAAGAACATAGGCTTTCTTTGCTTTCTTTTGCTTGTGTTGATCTTCTTTTGATGTCATTTTTGACATCACCCATAGATAAGATACTGTAGCCGTTTATTATCAAAATTGTTTTTAATTTACATATCTTAAGAATTTTGAGGCTACTAGTTTTCAAAAGTCGGCCGATGAAGTAGCGACAGGTCGACTTTTGATGTTTTTAAGTACCGTATATGCAAATCGAACCATATAGCACCGCATACTAAGCACATAATGAGGTGCACGCAATCTTGTTAGATAACGCGATAAAACGTGTGGACGGACGATTGAATAATTTAAACACACATCTGTGAGAGTATGTTAACGATCAATAAACTGTTACACAATAAAAATATGCTATTTCTTATACAGTTCCCACGGCCAAAAACTTATTGTCAAGTCATCCACATAAAAGCGATTATTAATCATTGTTAAAATAAATTTATCTTTCATAATCATGTGACGATAATTTGTCATCCAATTTATTTAGATTCTTTAGACACCTCATAGGTATGTACTTAAAATTTTTAAGCGATCAATTTTCGACTTAACAGTTTTGGATTAAAGTTTAATATGGAGCGGTGTGTTTAGTTTTAAAGGAATTAAGTCGATTAATGTATAGCCTAAAGCTAATTTGGTAGTTATTAATCTGTGTTAGTATTAATTTGGGTTGTTATAAATGGGTGTGTGTGCAGCTGGTCTGCTAGGTGAAAGCCACGAAGAAGCGGCGAACGATATCACTGTTTCGTTTGGTCGATTAGTCCACCGAATAAGAGGTCCTGGGTTCAATTTCGAAGTCGGACAAAGTGACATTTGATTTTTCCTTCGGAATTTCAAAGCAAACACTGTAATGTACCCAATTGGTGGCAAAAGGCTAGCCCCTATTACACGGGGTTTTAATATAACAGGCGAAATGTGAATTTATTATTGATTCACCTAGAAATAGAAAGAAATAATAAACAAAGAAACTGAAAACAGAAATTAAAAAAAAAATAGGCAAATAGGCACGGATGCCAAATAGTTCAGCAAAATTTCGAGTTTTGCCAGACTGGTTTTCAACCGAACCTGTAACGGGCACCTCTTTTTTTAATTCGTAAAATCATCAAATGAGTCCTCCCACCCAGGGCAGAGCGGGAGGGACTGTCAGACTCGTACTGACTAAAATCCACGGTGCCTTCAATAGCCCTTTACGTTCCGGTGTCACGGTAATTCGTGAGTCTCGCGACCCTGGCAGGCTTTAGCCCTCTACAGGGGGCCCCGTCACTATGCTGACACTCTTTGAGGCGCGCGTGGAACAACGCGCCGTCGACCCTGGCATAATGGGCACCTCTAGCTAAAATTTCGGAGATTAATCTGTGATATTATTTGATAATTCATTTTGTGACTACTTTTACGACATTGGAATAGAATACTGTTTTGCGTGCTAAAAGTTTGTTGTATGTATGTTGTGTTAATCTGTGTTCGAAGTAATTTGTGTTAACTTATAATTAATGGTTGTATTTGCAGCTGGTCTGCCAGGTGAAAGCGACGAAGAAGCGGCGAACAATACCAGTCATAGTAAGAGTGTCGGATATCAACGACAATGCGCCGGTCTTCCAAGGAACGCCGTATGAAACTTCTGTTTCTGAGGTAAGATACCAATTTTGTTACTTGACTGAAAAATTCTAATTAGACCGTCAGTTAGATAATCAAAAGTATCTTCCCGTATTTTTTCTTTTGTTATGTAAATCAAAATTGTCGGAGATACGACGCGGCAATACCTCACAATTTTCATTGAATTCTGACGTCACGAGCCCCCACTCCCGAGTTTTGATGCTTTATATCTTGGTAAATATTCATAGATTTGACAAAAGTGAAAAAAAAACGTGTCCGTTATTTTTCAAAACTCTAAATGACGGCCTAATTATATTTCTAATTTGTTGATACTGTCAAATAGTCAATTTCATGTTTAATAGAATAGATTCTGTAGAACTTTTAACAATTACTTAAGTATTTATTTATTTACATTAATATTCAATTAAGATGAAATATAGAAATCTCTTCGTATTGATATTTTGTCCCATCAACAACTGTGTGAAAAAGTATATGACGTGAAATACTTGAAACGGGCGATGAGCCAAAAACTTGTTTTGAAAAACTTGATATTAAACTTGCCTATTAATCATATTTAAATCGTTTCTCTTTTGTGTTCTTTAGAAGAGTTTTAAGAAAACTTTCCCCAAAATTACTGCGAAGTAATTCCATTTAATTTAAAATTAATAATAAATAATAACCTTATAATATAATTTCAGCTGATCCCAATCGGTACTACGATATTCGACGGCATCAAAGCTGTAGACCTCGACGCAGGCGTCAACGGTCTTGCAGAATACTTCATAATACCAGGAGATAATGCAACGATAGAGGAAGCTAACGCTGTAGACGGCTATGGAAGCTTCGCGATACCTCTGCCTCATCAGGGGCAGGTCACAGTCAACAGGAGCTTGGATTACGAACGCACGCAGAAGTATCTAGTCACTATCCTTGCTTCTGTAAGTATCTTTGAGATGGTACCAGGAGATTAGATTTAATAGGAGATATGCAGCTTTGGTAGCTTGGCAATACCACCGACTCACCAGTATCAGCCGACGATAAGAAGAGCTTGATTTTGGACGTATCTCGGACTTTATTTGTTCTAGGTTACAACATTTTTGAGGAGGTGGATACAGTTACGTCCATTGAACATATACAAGCTACCACTAACTTGAGCGGGTAGAGTGGGCCTCAAGCGGCTCAAAAAGAAGTATTTCCTAGAAACGTTTTGCAAGGCAGAATATATACACCTCTTTGTGCTTTTACAAAAACAAAATTGACAATTGAAAAACAAAAGCCCACAAAATAAAACCCATTTTCAATCATTTCAGGACCGTGCCCGCGACACAAAGAGACGTCTATCCAGCACCACAACGTTGACAGTTCACGTACAAGATGATGATGATCAAGATCCATCTTTCATATACAAGGGGTGCACGCTCCACGAGGGAGCTTGCTTCAATCCGGAGTATACTAGTTATGTAAGTAACATTTGCACATCAAAGTTGGAGATATTAGATAGTAAATTATTTTGTTGGTTTGTTGTGGAAATTGGTTATGGAGCACTTTGCCCCGTTTAGATTCTTCGGCTTAGAGTCGAGTCCCATAAAAACTATGTTGAAATAGACACTTTTAAAGACTATATTTACTTTTTGTATGTTGAACAAGGATAAAACAATTGGATATTTCTCTTTACTGACTTTCCAAAAATCAATTTCTGATTAAACACACTCTAAAGTAAAGTGTGTTTAATCAGACTGGACTCTCAAAAAAATATCAATCACATTTTTGAGATCTGAATTAGCAAGATCATGAGGTTCACCAATTAGTGATGTCACAATTTGCTTTTGGCTATACAAAATCAATGGGATACTTGCGTTTTAGCAGCTCATTAAAAGAATGTCAATTGATTGGTGGTTAATAATTCATTCGTATATTTTCAGGAAATTATCCTTCTTTAGGACACAAATTATCCTTCTTTATTTTCCTCCAAGAATGAATAACGTCCTTTGATCAAACGCTATTACATTGAATTAAAGTTCACATCTCGATAATCCAGTCATTATAATAAGAAAAATCTTAAGAAAAATGATAAACAAAATGGTTCATAACCTAATTACACTTCTATTCTAAAATCCACAGGTAAACAGCGGCGTCCTAGCAGGCATCTTAACAATCGAACCAGAGAAGATCCAGGCGGTAGACATGGACACATTAGACGCCCGGATCAAGTACACCATCGACAGCGGAGAGCCCGACTCCTGGGCTACGTACTTCGCGATAGATCCTAATACTGGAGGTGTGAGACAACTCGTGCCGGTTGATACTTCCATTGCTAAGAAATTCCAATTGGTTATAAGGGTAAGTGAAATAAAGATAATAGAAGATATAAAGAGGTATCTTAATAATAAACCATTATCGCTGATGCTGACGCTGTGACGCTGCTACTTGCATCAAACGACATGCACATGCGTCTCTAACAATCGTTATCTTGGCATTGCTCTAAGCAACTTCTTTCATATATTTAATACGCAGTCTTTGTCGGAATCGGGCCAAACTACAAAGCAATTGAGTGATCATCTTCTGCCCATTTTTTTTAAACGTGGTAAAATCATCAAATGAGTCACCAGTCCACCCAGGGCGGAGCGGGAGGGACTATCAGACTCGTACTGACTAAAATCCACGGTGTCCTTCAATAGCCCTTTACGTTTCGGAGTCACGGTAATTCGTGAGTCCCGCGACCCCGTCACATCATCTTCTGCCCATAAGCCAATTAATTATTTTTAATCGGTGGAGCATGTCTTCTTCTATTCATCTCTATAAGACCCGAAAATAGTGTTGTATCTCAATCCAAATCCTGCATCCGTGTTATTCGACAGCTGCTTATACTTTCTACTTCAGATTAGCTTTGGCAGGTACATGTTGGATTGGTTACACACGAAGACCGGGATCAAGATAACGTCTGAGATACATTATTAATTTCCTGCACAAATCTTTCATCTTCTAAGTTGTCATCTTTCTTAAACTTCAGCCACCGGTGTCTTCTATCAATGTTTATTTGTTTAATATTTTCAGGCGGAAGAAGTATCAGAAGCTCGTCGGTTTACAACAGCGAAGCTCACAATAACCGTAAGGCCAGTAGACGCGAGCCCGCCCGTCGTGGCCGCGTCCTCTGATGAGGGCATGGTGGAGGAGAACTCCGCTAAAGGCACCAAAGTACTTGACGCTGATGGCAAACCTATTAGATTAACTGTTTCGGATCCTGATTTGGTAAGTTATCAACATTTAGGTACGAATTTTGCAGCTTGCCGTATATGATTACTTCTCCGAATTTCGCCGTATATGATTACTTCTCCGATTTTTTTCCCAAAATCGGCGGGTTTAAATCCTGGCCAGCATTATTGATTTTTCTAAAATCAAATGATGCAGTTTTAGTTTTCGTCAAAATCGGTCTCGTGGCTTCTTTCAACGTTTTTTGATATTCCTCATAGTTTCGGATAAGGCCATAATCAAAAATCAGTATCCAAAAAAGTGCTTAAGTAATTTCAGTAATCAAAGCTGATTATTTATTGGGAGACAAGTTATTGAACCCTTCTCTTGTATTTTCCAGGGACCCGGAGATCCAGTACCAACATACACTTTTGAACTGACAACAAACTTCTTCGATATCGACAAAGATGGTTTCCTAGTTGTCAGTGATGAAAAACTCGACCGAGACCCACCGAATCCAGGCAAATTTAGATTCCAGGTAAAAACTTATAAAGCCTTCATTCACATTTGTGCAACTGATGTATTTTGCAGAATCTTGTACCTTGTCGATTGTCCAATGCCTAGGACGTTGGTCCAATAGAAGACAAGCATTGCGAGCATTTCCAAACTCGCTTAGACTTATTGTTTAATTATGTGCAAAAATATATGATTGTTTTGCTCGAAAAGAGTAAGTACTTGCTTGGGGGATGCCTTTGCCTAGCAATGAGATACGAATGGCTAAAGTCCGGACGCGAAGCAGGAGGAATTTCGTACTGTTACCTGTCATTACCCGTCTCTGTCACTCTGGCGTAAATATAATGAGTCTCGCTCGCACACGCGGCTCTGTGTAAAAGTCAGGTTAAAGTACGATATTCTTCCTGCGTCGCGTCCGGACTTTACCAAATAATTGTAAGCTATATCACCTTACGTTAAAGTCCATTACACCCTTTCACCACTTAATTTTGAGGCACGTTTGGCGCAGTGGCTGAGAAATTGGACTCCTGCGCTATGTGTCGCGGGTTCGATTCCCGCACGGAACAAATATTTGTATGATCTACAAGTAGTTGTTTCGGGTCTGGGTGTTTGTGTATGTGTTTCTGTTTGTAAACGCACCAAAAAAAAAAAAAAAACGACGGGTTGCACTCTGGGAGTGCCGGCAGAAGTGAAAACTTGAATAGTAATTGTTGGAAATATCTTGTGAACAGATTTTAGTAAAACTCGCAAAAATGGTTGACTTTGTATTTCAATAATTTTCCAATGTGACGTACATCTTTTATAAACAATGTTACCTAGCAACGAATGTCACACGAACATTCACGCAAGCGCCCTGCGCCGTCCTACGCTTTTTCGGTCAGGGTCACGTGTCCTGACGCGAGTTTAAGATTTTATACCCATTACAAAAAAAGTGCTCAACGCCGCTAAAGAAGTTTTCACTTCAAAAAAACGACGGGTTGCACTCTGGGAGTGCCGGCAGAAGTGAAAACTTGAATAGTAATTGTTGGAAATATCTTGTGAACAGATTTTAGTAAAACTCGCAAAAATGGTTGACTTTTTATTTCAATAATTTTCCAATGTGACGTACATCTTTTATAAACAATGTTACCTAGCAACGAATGTATCCAGCATACAAACTTCTTTAAAAGTAATAAAGTCACACGAACATTCACGCAAGCGCCCTGCGCCGTCCTACGCTTTTTCGGTCAGGGTCACGTGTCCTGACGCGAGTTTAAGATTTTATACCCATTACAGAAAAAGTGCTCAACGCCGCTAAAGAAGTTTTCACTTCAAAAATATCTCTCATTCCAGGTGGTCGCCCGCGAAGCAAACGGAGGTGCAGCATCAGCGCCATACTCGTTAGGAGTTCAGTTGTTGGACCAGAACGATAACGCACCCATCATACCCAAGACTCACCCGATCATTGTACCAGCCAGTTTAGAACCTGCTGAAGTTCATAAAGTTAGTATATCTATATGTTGGAATAAAAAGCAGATTAGATCTTTGTAGAAGATTCAATCAAATAGCAGGTGATATGAATTATATAGCCTGAATCATTTGATCGTAGGCAACTAGTCAAGGGGACAACTGTAACTTGTTAGTAAAAACTATAATAGTAAATTTTAGTAAACATTGCTGTTTGATCCATGCTAAAAGTCTATGTTAAGATATGAAAACCTAAGTGTAACTATTTTGCAAATATTAGAAGAATTGCTAATTTGCTAATGATATTGTGACTTTTAGAAGAATTACTTAAAGTGACTGTTTTAGACAGCTTTTTCCCTACTGCTCAACTGTAAGTGCTCAACTGCGAATAGTTGAGCAGTGGGGAATCCCCAATGCTCAACTAGACTGAGTAGTTGAGAATTGAAGCAGAACCAGTGGACTGTCATTGTGATGATACACAGTGTCCTAAAAAAGTACAAATTATAATCATATGCCTAGTCTTTTCCCAACTGTATTGGGGTAGGCTTCCAGTCAAACCAGATGCAGCTGGATATCAGTATTATACATGGAGCGACTGCCTATCGGAGTTCCACAACCCAGTAACTGGGTAATATTAGGTTGTTCACACCAAACATGTGGTAAGAAAAAAGTATTCATTTGACATACAAGAGATTTTTATTAAATAGTATGATAATAATTTATACATAATCTCCCTCGCTATCCATTACTGCCTTCCAACGCTCTGGAAGTTTCTGTACACTTTTGAATTTTTGATTTTCTTTACTTAGTGTGATTATGTTTTCTAGTGAATTTATTAATTGTTCCCAATTATCATACGTGTTCCCTCGTAACATCCTCTTTAATTCACCAAAGCAGCCGTAGTCTAACGGCATTAAATCTGGCGAGTAAGGTGGATGTGTCCAAAGCCTTATATTTTTTTCTTTCAAAAATTCTGTAACTATCTTGCTTCTGTGCGGGCGGGCATTATCTTGGAGGAGTACAGGATGAGTACATTTTTGTTTGTTCATCCATCCTGGGATTTCTTCATCTAGTATAGAAATATACAATGAGGCAGTGATTGTTTGATTTTCATCAAGAAGCCTGTGAAATGCGATGCCGTTATAATCTAATGCTACCAATAGCATCCTCTTCCTCTCGTGAACATTATATGCCACAACATGCGGAGCCTGTTCATTTTTTCCCAGCCAGAATCTTCGCTGATTTCGGTCCGGAGGTGTATACAGGGACACCCAAGTTTCATCGATGGCCAGAGTTCTCTTGAGCATAGCAGGGTGTTTGTTATATTCAGATAAGTTACATTTGACAGCTAATAGTCGATGATCTTTTTGATTTTCAGTCAAACTGTGTGGTACCCACTTACCGACTTTCTTTTTTAAATGAAGAATTTCTGTCAAAATCATCCAAACTGAACTGATTGGCAAGTTTAATCGCTGGGAAATGTGACGCACTGAATAACCTTTATGATCCTTCAACAGCTCCTCAACATCATGCTTTCTCTGCTCCCAATCTGTTGATTCTCTGTGGTCACCTCCTCTTCTTTCTCCAACCTCAAATTCATTCTTCCTAAATCGAGTCACCCACGATTCTACTGTACGTTGACTATAAGCTTGACCACCTAATAATTGCACTAGTTGTTTGTGAATTTGCTTCGCAGTCCAACCGAGACCCACACCAAACTTAATAAAAATCCTCTGCTGATAGTCGTCGATCGAATTTTTCAATTGCTCTTGATCCATTGTGAAATAAATTTAGAATTAAATGCAGTAATAAACACGTCTTTTGTCTATTTATACTCTCGTATTACAACAGGTTTTGCAATGCATCCGTTCTCGAAATATCGCGCTACATGTCACCACACGTTTGATGTGAACAACCTAATACAATACCCCATTGTAAAACTGGTTGTCAGACTGTCAAAGATCTACGACTGACATTCGGGACCAATGGCTTTACGTGCTTTCAGAGGCACGTCGGAAACTTGCTATGACAGATAGTCACTCATCCACAGTCCAACCTCAGCAAGCGCGGCTTAACCCGGAAAATCGGTCTGTGTGGCTGTAATGATTTTAGCCACGAGCTCCAAACCTTTAAAATTATTTTCCTTTTAAACCCACAGGTAGAGGCGATAGACATCGATGAGGGTGAGAACGCACGCATAACATACAGCATATATCACGTTTCTAACAATGGCGGCAACAAGTTCACTATAGACCCTAATACAGGAGTTATATGTAAGTTGCACTTATTTGCACTCGTTTGTAAAACTAGATGTAACTGAGTCTAGAGAGGTATTTATTTGTCTTTGGTCGTGTATGTCTAGATTGTTTTGATATGGTAATGTTTTAAAACCTTTTTCACTTACTGCAAAGGTACCAGTAACTGCAAAACGACCCTTATATCAACGTCAAATGCCGTTTTGCAGTTGATACTTTTTTAAACAAGTGTTCAACAGATGTTAATGTTTTGTAGTTAAACAGTTGCTGACTTAAAATTAAATAAAAAAATGTTATTATTTTACTATATCAATTCAAATAGCTTATGACTATACGACTATTGTGTGTGTTTTAAGATCACTGTGTGAGCATATATCACGTTTGTATTATTACTTCTATTTCTCTATTTTATCACTGAGTTATTTATGCACAGTTTTTTTTTTCTGACATTGAGGGCTGTTTGAGTGTTGCAACACATAAACGGGTCCGGTATTGTCGCTATTCGACAGTATTTGTCGAACAATAAAATTGACCCGAAGCAATTACTGCACGCTTGGTTTCAGTCTGCTTCTGCCGACCAGGGGCCGTATTATGACGTCTTAAAATCAGTCTTGTTCCAGTGAGTGAACGAGATGGCGCTAGACGACTTGTATAGCTCTGTCCCTTTCACTCACCGGAACCAGCCTGGTTCTAAGACGTCATAATACGGCCCCAGGTTGTAGTAGTCGGTTCGGTTCGGCAGTTTTTTCTTGTGGAACGAAAAAGCCGATAAGTCGGGAGTTGCCAAGTCGCGTGATTATGTGCGGCAGACGAGCAGTTGGTGATTCCTGAATATCTATCTGCAAGTATTCGGGCTTACCTATCGACTGTGCCGACCCGCTTATGTGTATAGCAACCCATACTCTTCAGCTCTATCCACATAACTTGCATTTTGTGGTTAAAAGTTAATAATAAATAAATCACGGCCAGTTTTTGTTTTACAACTTTGGCAATCACCACGATAATTTTTGACTAATTTAAGTCCCCGACTTTTTGCTTGTTTTTTTTCCGATTCTAATAATTTGGTCTCTGTCGTGAGTGCGTTAACAAACATACAAATTTGCATACATAAACACCCAGACTCGGAACAACTACTTGTAAGTCATACGTATAGTTGCTCCGTGAGGTGATCGAACCCGCAATATGCTGCACTGCAATCGATCAATCAGTCACTGCGCCGACTGTTAACTGACACAAATCTTTACCTTTCACAGCAAGCACTGGTCGTTTACAAGCCGGTGAACAATACAGCGTCACAATTCGGGCCACTGACGCTAAAGGCCTCAGTTCTCAGGGCATTGTGGAACTGTCCGTAGCACCAGGCCCTAATACCAGGCCTCCGCAGTTCTCTTCAAGGGATTATTATGCTCCTGTTTCTGAAGGAGCTGCTATCAATTCTACTGTCACTACTGTTACTGTAAGTTTAATTTTTGACTTTGTTTTAAACTACAAAGTCTAGTTCTAGTGGTTGTAGTTCTACTGATAAACAGTAGAACTACAATGACTAAAACCATCAGTTCACGTCTTTATGCAGCTTTCTTTGAAGACGCTACTTCGAATTTTGTCATGAGTGTTGACTTTTAACCTCTCGGGCGCGTTACGTACACCCGGGTGTACATAAGCGAAAACGCCCCAGCGCCTTACGTACACACGTCTGTACATAACAGACAGTCGCTCATTGGACGTTGATTTTTATAATTTTCAATTATAAATCGCCCGAGAGGTTAAACTTTAAATTGTAAGAGTTAAGATTCAATTTCTAATCTAAAAGGTCTAATAACAGGTATACATTCACTTCTAGAGATTATGATGCAACTACGTCCAAAGGCGTTGTTATATCAATACAACGATCACTACTTTTACTGGAAGTTGCAATTCGAAGTTTATGATAAAGCAATTAAGGTTCAAAATTCTCTTTGTTTCAATTAACCTATAATTCAATTATTTCCAGGCTAAAGATCCAGAAAACGAACCAGTAACCTACTCCATAGCTTCGGGTAATGACCTCCGTCAATTCGCGATCGGTTCCAATACTGGTATCATCACAGTCATCAGGAGTTTGGACAGAGAAGTTCTGACGAGATATCAACTGGTGAGACATTATTATTATTACTAAGCCTTACTATTTCACTGCTAGGCAAAGGCCCTTTCATATAAATGATCATGGCTGTGTGCCACTTCAAACTCATTCTCAAGGAATACATCCAGTTCGTGAGACGTTACTTTGAAATTATCCCCCACTAGTAAGTTGGGCAAAAACATCTAAGCATATATCTGCACCTGCCGGGGTCGCGGGACTAACGAATTACCGTTACCCCGGTACGTAAAGGGCTAGTGAAGGACACCGTGGATTTTAGTCAGTACAAGTCTGATAGTCCCTCCCGCCCTGCCCTGGGTGGGAGGACTTATTTGATGAAATTACCACGATAAAAAAAAGCATATATCTGCAAATGATTGACCTCAGATTCGCCATCTTGAATGAAAGAAATGAATAATCTGTGACAAGTTAAAACAAACTCCTTGAATAGTTGATTGAAGTGACAATTTCTTTTGGCACCCTCTTTGTCCTAACTATATGTCGTTCGGTTTGAGGACTAAGGGAGCTTCCTCATGACCCGATGCGACGCGATTTGACCGACTCCAACTACGAGTGAAAATCATCCTTACCACTACGACATATGCCGGGGTCCCGGGACTGTACGAATTACCGTGACCCCGGAACGTAAAGGGCTATTGAAGGACACCGTGGATTTTAGTCAGTACGAGTCTGACAGTCCCTCCCGCTCTGCCCTGGGGTGGGAGGAATCATTTGATTACTTTACCACGATAAAAAAAAAATATTAACCGACATATGACATAACACGTGAGGTTGTCTACGGGTAGATGAAAAACAAAAAACGCTCGCCACGACGACGTCAAGTAAAGGGATTTGCATCATTATATCGTAGCAGCAAGGTCATTTCATTTTTAGTTAGTAGAAATTGCAAATCGCACGAATCGCGTCATGGGTAAGGTCCTTAAGGGGGAGGCCAATGTTCATCAGTGGTCGTCTTCTGACTGATGACGAAAATGACCCTCTATGTGTGATGAATTTGTCAATAATATTCCCCAGTTATCAAGAATTTCAAACTTTACAAAAAGCCACTCAAAAATCAACTTAAATTGCATGACCCTATAGCAGATAATGCTTGGTGACTTAACAAAAATTCTCATGATGTTTCAGATGGTAAGAGCAGAAGACCCAGGGCGGTTATCGAGCACAGCAACTGTAAACATCAAAGTTACCGACATCAACGATAATAATCCCAAGTTCGACGAGGATTCTTACATATTCCACGTTAAAGAAGGTAAAAAAATACACTATTATTCAAAACTAGTTTAAGAAGTCATTATCATCTGTCTAGCCTAGCGAACTATATTGAGATCGGATTCGAGTCTAATCGGTTAACCTCCAGAACCCAGATACATACGATACTCCTTAGTAAAACTGGGCCACTGACTTCCTGCAATGTTCGGCCAGAACCAATGTCTTAACTGTCTCTTCGAAGCACGTAGGAATCATTGTCTGTCCGGCCTTGGCAAGCGCTGCTTATCCCTGAAGATCGACTCGTGTCTTTTTATCATTTAACCAGGACCTCCCCCGTAATTATCAGACATTTTGTCAGTAATATTCAAACTTTATACCAAGTGTTTTATTTCTTGGGTCGACGGCGCGTTGTGTTCCACGCGCGCCTCAAGGATTGTCAGCATAGTGACGGGCCCCCTGTAGAGGGCCAAAGCCTGCCAGGGTCGCGGGACTCACGAATTACCGTGACCCCGGACTTACAGGGGTATTGCAGGACACGTGGATTTTGATCAGTCAGTACGAGTCTGACAGTCCCTCCCATACTACCCTGGGTGGGCGGACTCATGTGATAATTTTACCACGTAAAAAAAAAGTGCAAAAAAAGTGTTTTATTAGTTTGGAGTTTCCGATATTTCGGCACTCTTGTATGTTTAACAAAACAAATGTCTCGATTTAGTTTCTAATACTGGGGAAAACCACCGGAAATGCCGTTAATTATCGTCTGATGAACATTTAAACGAACATTTTAAAGTCTATGTATCGCGATATTTAACGGCATTTTCCGTTTGTGTGGCACACGTATAAATATAGTATAAGTAATAATACTATGTTACTTTAAACACTCGAATATTTTGTCCTGTTTCAGGCACCGCAAACGAGATTGTAGGTGAAGTCCACGCAACAGATATAGACGAAGGTATCAACGCGTTGGTAAGCTACAGCATCCCGACCCACCTACCCTTCAGTATAGACAACAGCACCGGCTTGATTACTACCAACACCAAACTCGATTATGAGACTACGAAGGTAAGTAAATTAGTTTTTTTTTTTGCTAAATATGTCAGAGACATCTTTTACCAGCACTTCTAAATGCCCATTTACGCCATGCAAGAAATTGCATGCAAGTTTGACAACATTGCGGATTTTTTTCGATCAATTGAATTCATTGTTAATTAATAGTCCGCATTGTAGTCAAACGCGGAATTCGTGGAAATCGAAATTCGTCCTACGGGGAAGTTATTCTATCAGTATTAAAAACGAATTTTATCAAAAATACTATAATTTTAGGTTTAAAAAACTATTTACCGCTTCCCAGGAATACGCTTTCGTGGTGACAGCAACGGATGGCGCGATCGACAAGCGACTGGGCACAGCGTCTGTGACTGTACAAGTGACTGACATACCCGATGAAGCTCCTATCTTCAACAAACTAGTCTACTCGGTGCATGTGCCCGAAAATGCGGCTAACTACCCTGTTGTTAAGGTTGAGGTTAGTATGGTAACAATTTAAAATGAGACTGCACGGTGTCTGTGACTACATAAGTGTCGGACATACTCAGGTATATCCGCTGTATTTATCAAACCAGTCCACTCAGTGCATTTGCCTGAAAATGTGGCTAACTACCCCGTTTTTAAAGTTGAAGTTAGCATGGCTACATTGTTAACCTTATGCTTTTCCCATAAGGTGGAAGGTATAAAACAAAAAATAAAAGAAAGAAAAATAATGAAGGAAGTTAAACTTAGTGTTGGACTAGATTGGAAGCCAACATCAATATATTTAGAAGAAACTATGTGGATGATGATGACATGGGCTCGGCTTCCAGTCTAACTAGATATATCCTATGCCTATCTAACCTCCATAACCCAGTTACTGAGTAATGCAATAGCCTTGGTAAGACTGATTGTTAGACATTTTGGGCAAGTAAGTAACGGCTTACCGTTGGTCCTGGCTGTCTTTGTAGATCTTTCGGAGTTTTCAGCCAGGACCATTAGCTTAACGTCCTTTCCGAATCACGAAGGAGTCTGACTTTTTTTCTATTCTTTTAGCGTGGCAAAATCATCAAATGAGTCATCCCACCCAGTGCAGAGCGAGAGGAACAGTCACACTTGTACTGACAAAAATCCACGGAGTCCTTCAATAGCCCTTTACGTTCCGGGTTCACAGTAATTCGTTAGTCCCGCGACCAAAGTGTCTGCCTAACCGTTAGGCACGTTAGGCCCTAACGTGTTTATTCAAAAAACAGTAAAATAATTATTTATTTCCATAATTTTAGGCTGAAGACCCAGACACAATGCCAGAGATAACCTACACGATCCTGAAGGGCGACACAGAGCTATTCTCAATAGATCGCAAGTCCGGTATGATACGCACGCTGAAGCAACTGGACCGGGAGTCAGCCGCAAGACACGAGCTCATTGTGGGGACGGAGGAGAATATGGAAGAGGGACTCGGCGCTACTACTACTGTTGAAGTTTTTGTTGATGTGAGTATTCTATCGATTCGGTGTCGCGCGAGTCCGAAGCGATACCGAAGCGAGACGTCAGTCCGATAGTTCTGTCACGCTATCGGATCGCTTTCGCTTTTCTATGTGACTGGATTCAAACAATTCCATACATTACAAATAAAAACGTCACGCTTCGCATTCGCCACGCCAGTCTGTTTGATAAAGGCTTATATCTTAGTCCTAGTCTTAAATATAAATTATTGTATTATACTTAAAACTACGTAACTTGGTTACGTTATTGAATAAGTAAGAAAAGTCTTAGTCAGCTCTTTACGCTTAGTTTTTTTTTTTAAATTGTGTTTGGAGATAATGAACCTATTGTCTGAAAATTCCCTAACAAGTTGCTCTCTGTTACTTTTAATTAAAAAAAAAACGTTGCCCCACACTAAGAATTTCTCTTGTGTCGTGGGTGCGTTTACAACATATAAACTCACATACACAAACGCTCAGACCCGAAACAACTACTTGTAGATTGGTCCATGCGGGAATCGAACCCGCGACATGCAGCGCAGCAGTCCAATTGCTCAGCCACTGCGCCAAACGTGCCGTCAAAATTTAAAGAGTATTTACTTAAATTGCATCTGAGTCTAAATATTTTCTCCTCCATTTTATCGCCTTTATTCAAAATATAAAAGCTTGAGAGCGTTTAAATTATAACTAGAAACCATTTTTTTTTCACAATTTCAGGACAAAAACGACAATGCCCCAATCTTCACCTCCGTGGTCCGTCCCGTGACCATCGAGGACTCGTCTTCAATCGGCAGCCTGGTGCAGACCGTGCAGGCCACGGACGAGGACGCCACCCCGCCCAACAACAGAGTGCGGTACAAGCTGGTGGGACGAGGGAAGGCCAACATATACTTCCACGTGGAGCCCGATACTGGGGCCGTGAGGGTCAGGGACGACCTGAGGAAGGAGACTGATAGTGAATATACTGTGAGTATAGAGATAGAATGTTGTATTTTCTACAAGCCATGTGCACGATGTGTTCTTTTTTTTTTGGTCGGCATCTCGCAGGTTAACCTAGAAGAGGTTGTTAGCTGCTTAACCAGACTTTTTTTTGTAAATGCCTTAAATGACTGTAAGGCCTCCAGCCAGGGGATTACAAACTAAGTGACTATACGGTAAGGGCACCCCCTGTGGGGTACGGACCTCGGCTTAGGGTATCACTGAGGGAGGACCAAGAGACAGATTGGATCTGAATGGTCGATGTGATTTTCCATTGGCATATAAATACGGTA
Source organism: Agrotis puta (assembly GCA_943136025.2). Lineage (NCBI taxonomy): Eukaryota > Metazoa > Arthropoda > Insecta > Lepidoptera > Noctuidae > Agrotis > Agrotis puta. Next base: position 13,265,917 of record OW964172.2, read on the forward strand.
CGAGCGCGATGACAGCGCCTCCTAGCTACCACACTAATTCGGGACTTAATAAGATCCGTCAATTCTTACAAACTAGATATTTGATGAACATTTTTGGCTTGTTGTTTATTAACAATGAAACAAAACCAAATGAAATATTTAAAAAAAAGTTGTGGTGAATATTATGATTGATACTGTGACGATCTGTCATTAGTGTATATTTATAAGGTGGAGGGTAACTCGTACGATTTGGGAATAAAGCAGTCTGTCGCTGACCCGCGTGTTTCATTGACGTTACATTGGCGACGAGAACGGATATAATTTTTTTTTTGGAATCACGTGTGTCAAAATGCCTATCGGTAAAATAGAACCATTTAATTTGAGCTCAAAACAGTGGCCAGCGTATATTCGTCGAGTGAATCAATATATAAAACTCAACGACATTGCCGAAGAATTGAAGGTATCCATGTTAATAACGGTTGTGGGAGAAGAAACGTACGCACTTATGTGCGATCTGTGTTCACCAAGTTTCCCGGAAAACCGAACATACGATGACCTGGTGAAACTGGTGACAGATCATTTGGAACCGCAACGGTCCGAAATCGCCGAACGCCACGTGTTCCGGTTACGCCGACAGCGTGTTGGTGAGCCCCTGACGGAGTACCTACAGGCGTTAAAACATCTAGCGTCTACGTGCAATTTCGGAAAGTGCAAGTCTTGTTCAACCTTGGAAGAGAATTTACGCGATCAGTTCGTGTCAGGACTGACCAATGACGTCATGCGGTCTAGAATATTCGCTGAGCGAACAATTCAATACAAGGAGGCTGTGGAGCTAGCATTAGCCCTAGAGGCAGCAGAGAAACATGCTGAGGTAAGCGGAACCACAGCGGCGGCGGCGGCGGCGGCGGCAGATTCATCTAGCACGGCAGGCGAAGGCCTGCATTACGCGAAAGGCGGACGATCACGCCCGCGCGGCCCACCATTACGGGCGCGCAGTGGCGGCGCAGGCAGCGGAGCGGCGGCAGGAGCAGGCGGTGCAGGCGAGGGCGTAGGCGGCGGCGCCGGCGCCACAGACGGGCGCGCGCGGGCCTGCTGGCGCTGTGGCAGGGCGCACCAGGCCGAGAGGTGTCGGTTTAAAAACTACAGTTGTGATGAGTGCGGGCAAAAAGGGCACTTAAAAGTGATGTGTAAACAGGTGCGCAATAGTGGTGCTCGGCAGCATTATGTTAACAGTGATGAATCGGATGATGGTATGTTCAACGTGACCGTGGCAGCGCGAGGTAACAAACCTTACTTTCTTACGTTAAAAATAGATAACATTAATATCGAGTGTGAAGTGGACACTGGTAGTCGGATTTCAGCTATAAGTGAGAATATGTATCATCGTATGTTTTCGCATAAAAAAATACAACCTGATAATTTAGTGTTACGTGGTTATTCGGGTTCACGAATCGAGTCACTGGGTTTCATTGAGGTGGACGTTCGTTTGGGGGAAGTTAGAAGTCAATCTTTACGACTGTACATCATTAATGGAGGGGCGCGGCCTTTGTTAGGCCGAGAATGGATGCGAGCTTTAAAAATAACGCAAATTACTCTCAATGAAATCATAGAGGATGAATTCGTGAACAAGTTATGTAAAGAATTCCCCGAAGTGTTTAGTGATAAGTTAGGTACTTGTAAACAGCCCATACGACTACAGCTCTCAGATAAGGAACCGGTTTACGTGCGAGCGAGACCAATGCCGTTAGCATTGCGCGCGCGTGTGGAGCGCGAGCTCGAGCGTCTGGAGGCCGACGGCTCCATCTATCGGGTAGATTATTCAGATTATGGGACTCCAATAGTTCCTGTTGTTAAACAAAACGGTGACATACGTATATGCGGGGATTATAAGATAACCATCAATCCTAAATTAAAAAGGGATTACTATCCATTGCCGCGTATCGAAGAGCTGTTTGCCAATCTTAGTGGAGGGGATAAATTTACTAAAATTGATTTGAAACATGCGTATGAGCAGTGTATTCTGTCGAACGATTCACAACCGTATACGGCGATAACCACACATATTGGTACATTTGTGTATCGACGTACCCCTTACGGTTTGTCGGTTATACCGGAAAAGTTTCAAAAGATAATGGAGGAAACTCTGCGCGGGGTGCCAGGGTGCGTAGTGTTTTTAGACGATATCTGTGTAACCGGTTCTAATAGGCTTGAACACATGAAGAATCTGAGAGCTGTACTTGAAAGGCTACGGGACGCGGGTCTAACTGTAAAACTAAGTAAATGTAAGTTTTTGCAAGATAATGTGAAATATCTGGGTTTTATAATCAATAAAGACGGTTTGCGTCCGGATCCGAAAAAATTGGAGGCAATTTCCAGTGCGCCAAAACCTGAGAACGTTTCCCAACTGAAAGGTTTCCTAGGAATGGTCAACTATTATGGGCGATTTATTCCGAATTTGAGCAATTTATTACAACCATTACATAATTTGTTAAAAAAGAATAGCGACTGGAAATGGGACTCCAAGTGCGATAAAGCTTTTAGTGAAGCAAAGCGATCGCTCCTGAGTGAACGTGTATTAGCACACTATGAGGAGGGCCGCGAGCTGGTACTATCGGTGGACAGCAGCGCGTATGGGCTAGGTGCCGTACTGGCGCATCGATACTCAGACGCTAGTGAGCGGCCCGTCAGCTGCGTGTCGCGCACACTCAGCGCGCCCGAGCGCAACTACAGCCAGTTAGATAAAGAGGCGCTTGCGATTCTGTTCGGGGTTACGAAACATCACCAATATTTGTTCGGAAGGCGCTTTACGCTTCGCACCGATCATCAACCACTGACGTATATATTTGGTGCGAAAGGGGGGATACCGCAAACGGCGGCTAGTCGGCTACAAAGGTGGGCAGCACGCCTGGCTGCATACGATTTTAACATAGAATTCGTGCGTTCGGTGGACAACGGACCGGCCGATGCTTTGTCACGATTACCGTTACCTCGGGAGGGTCGCTTTGTAAACACCTTAGATTATTTAAACATTGTAGAGGAGTCTATGCCAATCTGTTTCAAGGATATCGCACGGGAGACAGAACGCGATCCGTTACTTAGTAAAATTAAAGGTTATGTGCTTTTCGGTTGGCCCTCAAGCCCAAGCTGCGAACAGGAAAAGCCATTTTTTGCCAGAAAAAATGATTTTCTAGTTGATCAGGGTTGTATCATATATAAATATAGAATAGTAGTTCCTTACACTTTACAAAGCAAAATTTTAAAAGAAGTTCACGAGGGACACCTTGGCATTAACAAAATGAAAAATTTGTCACGGAGTTACATTTATTGGCCGAATTTAGATCGGGACATTGAGGAAGTGTGTAGCTCGTGCGCTGCTTGCCGCACAGTGCGGGACGCGCCGCCACGGGCACAGCTACACCCTTGGGAGTTTCCGCTGCACCCGTGGCAACGCGTACATGCCGACTTTGCTGACTGTGGAGGCGTGCGTTACCTAGTGATGGTGGACGCGCATTCTAAATGGATTGAGGTCCTGCCGATGCGTGGCACGAATGCAGGTGCTACAATTAAGGCTTTTAGAAGTATTTTTGCACGTTTCGGGTTACCATCGCAGCTCGTGACGGATAACGGCCCGCCGTTTTCTTCTCAGGATTTTAAAGTGTATTGTGACAATAATTTCATCAAACATTCTACTTCGGCTCCCTATAGACCCCAGGGAAATGGTGCGGCTGAAAATGCCGTTAAAACGATTAAGAAAGCTATCAAAAGAGCGATGTACGAGGGCGAGGACGTTAACGCCGCCCTTAGTAAATTCCTTTTACAATATCGCAACTGTGAGCACGCAACGACTGGGGTTTCGCCGGCAGTAGCGCTCCAGGGGCGGCGCTTGCGCACCCGTCTGGACGCGCTGCGGCCGGACGTAGCAGCCGCGGTGCGCACTAAACAAGAGCGGCAAGTTAACCGCTCCGCAGGGACCAATAGGGAATTTCACATCGGGGAAGCAGTAATAGCTCGTGATTACACGGCGAGGGGGGACAAGTGGACAGAAGCCACAGTCATAAAAAAAACTGGACCCGTGTCTTACAAGGTTAGTATCGGTAACGGGGTTGAGTGGCGTAGACATGCCGATCAAATAATTCCTACAAGCAGTAGAAATAAATATTCTTTATCTCGAATGAGTGGCGTAGTTGAGGCCGAAGATACGGATCCAAAGGCAGCCAAACCTAGGGGTGACAGCAGAGCCGAAGACGAATTGTTTGAGGACGCATCCAGCGGTGAAAGTGTGTCTAAGGACATGCCACCAGTAGAGGCGCTAAAGTCGCCGCAGGTTCGGCCTGAACAGTCATTTCCTCATCCAGGATCGGAACAGACACCACCACCGCTTGGCGCGTCCGCTCGAGCATTGCGTGCGTTCAATCGAGCTAAACAAAATGTGCACCCTTCGTAAAAAAAAGATTGTTAGTTGTAAGAAGTATTTGTTAACTGGATAATCCTAGATTTAGTGGGGAGAAGTGTGACGATCTGTCATTAGTGTATATTTATAAGGTGGAGGGTAACTCGTACGATTTGGGAATAAAGCAGTCTGTCGCTGACCCGCGTGTTTCATTGACGTTACAGATACAACGTTGCTTCCAAGAGTCCCGAATTATTTAACATCGCTGCGCTTGCGCTGCGATTGATTTGACAGTCCCCACTACGAGTTCTCTCATAGCAAATAGCATAAGCGTAGCTGGCTTAAAGAAGATTTTTTTTATCTTTTTATAGTTAAAACTCAATAATAATTAACAGAAGGCTTTATGGCCTTCTCCCGAAAAGACGCTGCTATGCTAATCAAAGTAATTTAAAACGCATTAGAACTAGAACAAATAATAATTTTCTAATCTAGGCCATATTTTCCGGGTGATCTACCTACTAGTCGTTTATTCATCACAATTATATGGTTTAATGTATTTTCCAGGTGGAAGTACAAGCATACGATCAAGGCGAGCCCATGATGTCGTCTGTTTCTAGTCTTACTGTGTACGTCAGCCACTCCGCTACAGTACCGCCAGATGTAAGTACCGTAAATATTTATAAAATATTATTGAAGTGAAAATTTCTTCAGCGGCGTTGTGCACTTTTTTTGGAATGGGTAAAAAATGTTAAACTCGCGTCAGGACACGTGACTGATCGAAATTCGTAAGACGGCGCAGGGCGCTTGCGCGAATGTTCGTGTGTGTTTATTACTATTGAAGTTTTTACTTCTGCCGGCACTCCCAGAGTGCAACCCGTCGTTTTTTTTTAAGTTGTTTCAATCGACTTGATTTGACTGAGAAAAATTGCGAGGAAGATAATCGATTGCGAGCAGGACTTGTATGGCGAAGATTCCCAGGGAACCTAAAATCGGGAGAAAAACTATCCTATGTGTTAAACTAGGTTATAAAGTTATCCAGATCTAAACTATTGAATGCAGTATTTTTTGCGTGGCAGAGTAACAAACGTCCATCCTGACATCAAAACTTTTGCATTTTTTATATTAGTAAGAAGTAAGATATTAAGTAAATTTTTCCAGGTGGGTCTGGGCTTCGCAGACACACTCTACACAGAACACGTGGCAGAGAACTCTCCAAACGGCACTCTAGTCAGGATCCTCCCTCTGCTGAATAAACGTGAACACTCCCCCGACACACCGCTCAAGTGTCGACTCACAGAGTCGTCACAGAAAGGTAAGGTGAAAGGTCAGTGGCAAATGAAGATATTATTATGTCATTGTGTTCTCGTCTCACTCTTTTTGTTGTACTTTGTACTTGTATATTTTTGTTTTAACTGTATGTCGGCAATAGAAGTTAGCTATCTCTTCCAAATTGGCAAAACAAAACTAGTTAGGCTGCGGTTTCACTGAGGCGGAGCGGAGCGGAGAGAAATTCACCAATCACATGGCTTGAGTGGAGAAGAGATGTGGATTTCAAGCCATGTGATTGGGGAATTTCTCTACACGATTTTTTAAAATATACCCAAGTCTTTACCATTTACCGACTTTGTTGCCGACTGTACAGTAATAACTTCATTAACTAACAGTAATAAAAATATCTTCATTTCCTCATTTCTAATATAAATGACAACTCATGTTCGTAACCGCACCGGGACTTTTTAAAAATGGCGAAATATCTATCAAATCATACTACGCTGGTTGGTCTAAAATATTTTTTTCGTGCGGCTGAGCAAAGGCATCCCATATCTTTCTTAGTACTTTTCGAGCGCCAGATTAAATCAACCATCTCAATGCGTATCCAGATGCAAAATATGTCATTGAAAAAAAAATTTTTTGTTTGTCTTTTTATAAATCGAGACGTGGTTTTGTGGAGCTTCGCTAACTAATTTAATCAATATAATATCAAATTTTACTAAGACGTCAACTCAAATATCCCCATGAATAACCCCAAAAACCTTTAACAGGTGTATTCTACGTGAAACTAACAGAAGAACGAGACTGTGCCATCTACCTCAACACAAGTTCCTTAGACTACGAGACCCTTGGAGAATACTCCTTAGAAGTCCAACTAGAATCCATCCAGGGGTTGATAAACCCTGAAAGCAGTAAAGCAACGATCAAAGTCCACGTAACGGATGCCAATGACAACGCCCCAGTGTTTGTGTTCCCTGAACAGAGCAGTATTTCAGTCGCGAAAGGAAAGTTCTTCGCGATTGTGACCAAAGATATGTTGTTGGGGACCAATGTTCTGCAAGTTAAGGTAAGTTATTTGTAGTTTTAGCATTTATTTTACAAATCTCTTGGCCGTGGAGGAAAATTATGTTGAAGTTGAAAATTAAAATAAGGCACTACTTGATCGTTAGAACTATTACTATATGAATACTAAACTACGCCCTCATTATAACTGAATTGATTAGTTGTGTGAATACGCGATCGACGTGTTGATACTCGTAATTATTTCACTCAATAGTTTGTGCAGCCCGAAAGCGCCCTCTGTTGCGCGACGACACATTCGGTTTCGCTGAACAAAATAATTGTGACGATCACATTCAGATAGTGATTGTTTTAGCTAGCATGCAGCCCACCAATTAAATATTACTTCAAAATTCTTTTAATTATTAACAATTCAAACTGTTCTAATAGACATATGATACATAAAAGATCATTCAGCTAAGCACTACGCAGTAAAAATAATACTTTAAATGTTACTTAATTGCGTAATGAATCAAGTAATGATAGAATTAATTTACAATGCATTGGATAAGTACTAACATCATTAGCTGTTACTCATTGTTATGTTGGTGATAAATGAAATGACTTCTTAATTATATATTTTAATAACAGACAGACGGTTCAGACACAGCAGTATACACAGATGAGGTACAGGTCAGTCACGGGCTGACGGCCATGACAGTGCTACCGGATGCATAGACAATCCGTAGTGGTGTACATGCTTAATATAATACTAATTTAGTGATGTTACAACATCCCCCCTGTTGAGTTCTAATTAAACCTCTGACAAATACTTAAAAGACTTACTGTGCTATGTAACTATCTTATGACAATTATACATACTTAAAAATACTTATAGTTACAACTTACATAACATTCTTACATATTATGTACTTAATTATAATTAATCTATTTCCTCTATTAACCTTCTAGTAGGTTTGACAATACGACCTGACCTTGTTGTTACACTTGAGGATTTTTGAGATGAGGAATCTTTATGTTCAGAAGACTCCTGTCTGTCACCTTCCTCTCTCCCCTGTGACGAGTTGGATTGCATAGGAGGGTTTGCGAAGTTATGAGAATACTTATGTCTTAAGTGAATTCTATTCCTCCTATACCTAACACCATGGACATCCTCAACAACATATGACCTATTATTTGACATTCTTTGTTTAACAATAGCTTGTTCCCAGTCACTTTTAGGATTTCTTTTAAAATAGACATGATCATTATAATACAATATTGACAAAGACTTTGTATTTTTATCATAATGCTTTGATTTATTTTCATTATTTTTCTTGACTGACTCCTTATAATCCTTAAAAGTTACTACTTTTGGTTTTAATCTTTAATGACATGGATTTCTCCTTGAATATTCCAAAATGGTTTTACCAATGGACTGACATGGTTTTTGCTTTTTGGCCAACCTTCATTATAATATTTTTTCAATAATTGCAAGGATTCATCGACTTTGGTTTCCTTTGCTAATTTTGTGCTATATTCTGTTGTAATTGCTAAGTTAGCATACATTAAATTGACATGACAAGACATTTGTGATTCATTTTCAGGTATATAATGGTCTTTTAAAGCTGCTCTTGACAATGTATCTGATATATACATTTCTTTACCTGGGACATGTATAACTTCCAAATCATATTTTTGTAAAGTTAACATCATACGCTGTAATCTAGCTGGTACATCATGTAATGGTTTTTTAAATAAATAGACTAATGGTTTGTGATCAGTATGTACTGTGACTCTATTACCATATACATATTGATGAAATTTTTCACAACCAAATTGAATAGCTAATAGCTCTTTTTCAATTTGAGCATATCTTTCTTGGGTTTCAGTTAAAGTTTTTGAACTATATGCAATAGGTTTGTTTTTCTGTAAAATTACTGCACCTAAAGCTGACTTTGACGAATCGACTGACAAGACTAATGGAATCTTGGGATTGTAATGAGCTAAAACTGGTGAGTTAGTAATCTCATCTTTCAGTTTTTTAAGACATTGACTATGATTCTGATCCCATGTCCAGACTGAATCTTTTTTCAAAAGATTTCTTAATATTTGAGTTTTTTCTGACAGGTTACTTATAAAAGGTCCTAAATAATTGATCATACCTAGTATCCTCTGTAACTCTTTGACATTTTTTGGTGTGGGCATATTGACAATGGCTTTGACTTTCTCTTGATCTGCCCTTGCACCATCTTTACTGAAGACATAACCCAAAAAACATACTTCTGAGACTAAGAATTTACATTTTGACTTATTAAACTTTAAGTTGACTTGACGAGCTCTTTGCATGACTTTATGTAATCTTTCATTATGTACTGACTCATTTGGCCCATAAACTAAAATATCATCTATGAAAATTAAGACTCCTTCTATATCACCAAATAAATTCATCATGACTCTTTGAAATATTTCAGACGAGGCATTTATGCCGTAAGGTAATCTTAAATACTTATATCTACCAAATGGTGTTTGAAAAGTACATAATTCAGAACTATATTCATCGAGACGTAGCATCCAAAATCCTGAGAATGCATCCAAATGAGAAAAACATACAGCACCTTCTAGCTGAGACCTAATCTCATCAATTGACTTTAATGGATAGAATTCTCTCATTATGTTCTTGTTTAAATTTCTAGGATCTAGACAAATTCTTAACTGACCTGAACTTTTTACTGTTATGACGACTGAGTTAACCCACTCTGTAGGTTTTGTAACCTTGACAATAACTTTCAATTTCTCCATGCGATCCAACTCTTCACGTAGCTTTCTTTGTAAAGCAAATGGAACCTTTCTTGGTGGATCCACACATGGTACAGCATCAGGCTTGAGTTTAAGATGACAGACTGGAGGTAGACATCCAAGACCCTGAAAAACATCGTTATATTGTGTAAGAATTTGCTTACAAAAGTTTTGTTTTGATACTGAAAATACACGATTTATTATACCTAACTTTTCACAAGTTGGTAGACCAAGAACATTTGGACAATCTAAATTGGCTATTATAAATGTTATTGATTCGACGACTTTACTATTATTTATGCACAAATTGCAACTTATATCCACTTTTCCCAAAATTGGAATGGTTTTTCCACCAAATCCTGTGACATTTACGTGACATTTGACAAGTGACAGTTTATTTTGACGTTTGACATAATTGAATGTTTGTTTTGACATTATATTGACATCTGCACCAGAGTCTATGATGCATGTTATTTGTTTACTTCCTAGTAACAAATTAATTTCCCATGACTTTTTACAAGAATTATTTTGCAAAGTGTTGACATTATGTTTTACCTCTGAGTGACTGACTAATGATTTGTGTGACTGTTTAGACTGACTGTTTTGTGACTGACTGTTCTGTGACTGACTGTTATTAAAATTTATGTGATGATGACCCTGTAATCCCTCAGACTTGTGACTATATTCCTCATTGAGATGTTGACATTTTTTATTATTTTGACTATTTGACTGGAATGTTTGACTTGGACGTTTTTTATTTTGACTACATCTCTCAGATGTGTGACTAATCTCATCATTGAGATTTTCATCTCTCTCAGAATAATTTTTGTCACTATTCTCATCACAGAGATAATATGAATGGGGACGTTGACTGTTGAATCTCTCAGATATGTGACTATTTTCATCACTGAGATCTTCATAATGACTTTTGGATCTCTCAGATTCATCACTATTGTCATCACAGAGATAATTTGAATGGGGACGTTGACTAATATGTCTCTCAGAATTATTATTGTCACTGTATTCATCATTGGGATGTGACGGTGACTGACTTGTGCCCATCTGTATACTGCTGTGTCTGTGTCTGCTGTGTGATCTGCAACTATTATGTGACTGACTGGACTGACTGACATGTGTGCCCAATAGATCATACTGATATGAATGACTTTTATGACTTTGACTCGACTTTAATTGACTATTTAACATACCAATAAAATGATCTTGACTACTTTCATTTGAATTAAACGATTGCAACTGGCTGACTTTTTTATTTTTAAGACAATATTTAGCAAAATGATTGAAATTGTTACATGACCTGCATTGAACGCCTTTCGCTGGACACTTGTAGCGATGAGACTGCCCACAGCGACTGCACTTCTTAGAGCTGCTGTGTTCGCTGTTCGATGCTTTGCGACTGCTCGACGCTGACTGACGACTGTTCGATGCTGACGTGCGACTGGAAGCTCGTTGTCGGCTGTCTCCTCGACCACGGCTCCTCCGACTAAGATGCATGATATTTTCACCAGGAACACTACTGTCTTTGACGATCCTTTCGGCGTCCTGCTGTGCAACTATGAGCGTCCTTGTTAGTTCCTGCATCCTCTGATATGTCAGATCAGGTTCTTGTAGCAATCTTTGACGAACATGTGATAATTCATTGTTGAGATTTGCAATAAAAATATCTTTAATTAATGATTCCCTTAGCGTGCCAAATTCACAATTTTTACTTTTGATTTCTAAATCCGTGATGAATTCTTCGATGCTTTCGGATTTCTCCTGCCTGCGTGTGAAGAACAAATATCTGCACATGGTGACATTTTTTCTCGGCTCGAAGAAATTATCGAATTTTGACTTGACATCGTTGAACGTGCTGCCATCGAGTTTAATATTAAATGTGTTAAATATGTTCACACCTCGTTCTCCAATTAGATGGAGTAAAATTGCGATTTTCCGCTTCTCGCTCGACTTGTCCAGGCCTGTTGCTAGCAAATATAACTCCAATTGTTGATACCAACGTTTCCAGCTTTCCGCATTGTTGTTGGCTGGATCGGACGAAATTGTCAGTTGCTTTAGACTTGAATTTAAGCCTTTTTCGCCATCTTGAGTGCTGACCACGCCGCCACTCGTACTTGGGTTTTGCATTTTCACGGCAGATTTTTTTGATTTTCGACACTAGGGCTCCTTAGACTTCTGACACCATGTTATGTTGGTGATAAATGAAATGACTTCTTAATTATATATTTTAATAACAGACAGACGGTTCAGACACAGCAGTATACACAGATGAGGTACAGGTCAGTCACGGGCTGACGGCCATGACAGTGCTACCGGATGCATAGACAATCCGTAGTGGTGTACATGCTTAATATAATACTAATTTAGTGATGTTACAACACTCATGAGCCATTAGTGCTCGTGAACGATTTACGAAACCATTCATTCATTCACTCCAGGCAAAAGACAAAGACAGCGGTGATTTCGGCAAGTTAGAGTACCATAAGAACTCTTGGACGAAAGCTGCCGAAGAATACTTCAGTTTGGACGCCGATACGGGAGTGATCAGTAACATAAAAACGTTTGAAAACGTACCTAAAGAAGTGTTGCCGTTTAAATTCAGTGTCACTGCGAGAGATAACCCAAATTCTGCGCAGGATTATAATATTGCAAGGGCTTCTGTTATTGTAAGTACTCTTTTGTTTACATATTTTATATCAGTGTCAAAGAGAAGAAATAAAAAATATATATATACAAAAATCTCCCAAAAAATAAGTAGTAATGATTTTCCAGATTTATTTATATTATTATTTTGAATATTATGTCTTTTGTCAGTAAAGTCAGTTTGTCCGATTTTTAACAAGGCACAAAGTTGCGCAATATTATGAAGTGATAACTTAACTCAATGATCATCAATTAATGTGTATAAGGAAAGTAATGATTGTTCATCAGGTCATTACGTAGTATCAATAGTACTTAAACCATAGTACGAGGGATGTTTATTTGAATTTGCAACTCTCGGCGCTAACGTTTAAAATCTAGTGTCCGATAAAAAAAGTCGGCCTGCCCTCTAGAAGGCAATGTTTGTCAACTTAAGGCGCTACACAATGTATTGAACCTGACAAAAAATCACTTTGTCTCAAGACGCGAGTAACTAAGTTTTATTTTATCTTTTCCAGATAAACCTCCTCCAAAAAGAAAATCAACTAGTCGTAGAAGTACCAGATCTAAACGCGGACGCGATGCGTCGTAGATCCCGAAGTTTACTAACAGCTATTGAAGAGAAAACCGGTTTATTTGCTGGTTTAGAGAAACTGACTTCAAGACATTATTTGGGTGAGAATGGAACGCTCGAGAGCGATACGAAGGGGACCGATGTTTGGTTGTATCTGGTTGATCCGAATAGTGGGGAGATTTTGACCAGGGAATCTAAGCCTGTTAAAAGGTAAGTTGGTTTTTTGTTTGACGTCTAATGTAGACTTGCAATACTAGTGGTCTGCTCCGGCTTAGCATGCGTTCATAATTAAGACTCAACTGGTGGATTTTCCGAAAACTTCCTTATATGTCGGCATATAAAGTACGAGAAACATAAAAACTGACCTATCCAATTTGGCGTCTTTGTTGTGCGCGCACAGAGATGTAAGCAGACTTGTTTAATACCATTTAAAAATTAGCCACGTAAGGTAATATGGTGCGGTGGACATTTTTTTTACGCGCTAAAATCATCAAATGAGTTCTCCACCCAGGGCAGAGGGACTGTCAGACTCGTACTGACTAAAATCCACAGTGCCCTTTATGTTCCGGGATCACGGTAATTCGTACAGTCCCGCGACCGTGCGGTGGACATATACAATTTTAGCTGAGCTTGTGATTCTAGAACATGGTTAGATTTGTTTCTGAACTAACTTAACTCTTTCCTCTTTCCAGAGCCATAGACAATGGCGTACACAAAGCAGTCGCGGCCCGCTTACAGTCCCCTGTGAGTGAGGTCCGCGCGCCGCTCGCTCCCACGGAGCAGCCCCGCCGGCCCCACATGGCGGCCGCGCCACTAGCGACCGCGCTGCCGGCCGCGCTCATAGCTTTAGCTGCTGTGGTACTAGTCGCAGCCGTCGCTGCAACCATCTATATCTGCGCGTCTTGGAACAGGTAAGATTTGGATTTAATTAGGATCTTTAGCTAAAGAGTGTTTAACAGAGTGGGTATTCCACCTCCTCTGTTCTCTCAACCTCTTTCCTTTTGGATATATATTGATCTTAATATTTTTGAATATTCATATTTCGAATTTGATTCTGTCATTTGTGCTATCTTCAACTCTTTTTTTATCAGTACAATTTTACCTCGGCTAGCAGCTACAGCTGTTCTGCATATAAAGTTATGTGTTGTGTTGTGTGCTTCCTACAACTGGAATTAACTTTATTTGATATACTGTTATAAAATACTTGGAATATTATCTACCCTGATAAAGGGTTCCACCATTGGGGCTGTTCAAGTAAACGGAATACAAAACCTGTAGTGGTTTCTTAATTATTGTCCCATAACTCTTCCCTGTATATATTATTGCGGCATCGTTCAGAGGGACATGAACTATTGCCTCAAGTGGATAGGTTAAAAGCGTGCCTACCACTAGCGATCAACAGATAGTAGTCGAACGCGAGACTATCGTTAAATATTTCTTCGTTATTTAATGTAAAACAGGGATACAGGTTTGTGGTCTTTCTAAATTATGCAGTGATGCTTTCGCTGTTCAAGTCTGGCAATCAAATAAATCGCGTTCCCTATCAGTTGACGGTCGGCTTTAGTCTTTGGTAAAGCTGAGGCTTTTAATCTTAAATTAATAAAAATAGGACATATTTTTGTGAAGCTCGAATGTTTTAGCTTATTATACATTAACGAAAAAACATAATAAAATTAATAGACATGCATGATTACACGTGACACTTGTTTCCCCGAATACGCCTAAGAAGTACTGAATCTTGCTAGGGTCGCGAGCAAAAGGCAATTGAAGAAACACTAGCTTTTTAGCCAGCCTCCTACACCACCCAAAATCAGGATAAATGAAAAAAAAAAACTATATTTTAGACAATATGTTCTATTACTGACATGAAAAAAAACCCTTCACATCCTACGGTACTGAATGAACAATAAATCGTTAATACTACTTATGCATTTTCAGGTACAAGAAACACAAAGAACAAGCGATCCAACAGTACGGAACTCTCAGCATGAGTATGCCAACTCCCCGCCCCGCGTCGGGCTACGAGTCCAGCGAGGACGAGCCCGCGCCGCGGTACGAAACACAGGTAAATAGACGAGTATGTATTGTGTCATTCATTCACACTCGCCGCCCGACCGCCGCCGCGTACGGACGTCTCCTCGTGTGTGCTCCGTGCCAGTGCTGTGTTCTCCGCTGCGATTTCGTCGTGTCCTGCTGCGACGTGTCAAGAGAGTAGTCAAGACTACTCGAGTAAAAATTGTCCTTTTCAGGACAATTCTTACTCATCTTATTTCCCTTACGTCCCGCGTGTGTTTTTGCCCCTTCAGGGAAAATCCACAGTTTCGTGGTTCTTGGTGGAAACCTTACGGTGTCAACGAAGCCAAGAGGGTGGTGCCCCAATCCATCCCGCCGAACCCCTTCAGGGCGAGGTTAATTTATTGGAGTCGGGAGCTAGGACCTTGGCCTTGGGGGGACTCCTAGTCAAACCTAGTCTCTGGTTTCGTTCACAGCTACACACCTGGTGTCGGTTGGGTGTGTCTACCCCTTCGCACCAGACCCAAATAGGGCCCTGTTGCACATTAAGATTGGCAACAGGTTTACAAGCTTAGGGCACACCGTAGGTACACACCTCCCTGCCATACACAATCCCTCGGCAGGGAGGCTACTCACCCCCGGGCCCACCCACCCGGGGAGTTAGGCCTGTTAGTGTTAGGCGCTTTTCCCTAAAGAGCTTCACTCTCATGTCAGCTGCTCTACGCTGACTTTTCATCATGGAGGATCAATCCCTTTGGGGGTTACTCCATAAAATCGTCCACGACCCTTCCCTAAACGGGAAATATATTGCAGAATTCAACGCTCTGCAACAACAGCGCAATGATGCGCTTGATAGTCCTTTATCTCCCCCGCCCGCCAATCATGGCAATTCAACAAAGTCGGCCCCTTTGTCTGTAAAGACAAAGTGTTCCGACGACCACGTTCCTACCCAGAACAAAGCCGCTGCCGAAAAAGCGGCTTCTATCCCCAAACCCATTGTTCTTCAAACAATGGGTTCCGCGAAAACTACACCCGTCCCTAATCCCTCTGCATCTAAGCCCATTGTTCCTCAAACAATGGGTTCCACGAAAGTGCACTCTGCACCTACGCCCGAAAAAATGGACACATCCGTGCCCATCTCAGACTCCGAGCACTCTTGTGACTCTGCCTCTTCCTCTGATGAGGACTTTACTGTCGTCATCGGAAAACGCAAACAGGGGAAACATTCTCAAGCCGGTAAGGCTAAGAAACCCCTCGCGGCCCCACCTACCCCCTCTCCTCCGATCTCTCGCCCGAATTCCCCCACCCCTTCAGCGGCCCCCGCCAGCCGCCCCTCCAGCCCTATGGCAATCCCTCCCGCGGCTTCTACTAAGAAGCCTAGGCCCCCACCCCCGATCTTCATCCAAGAAAAGTCCAAGTGGACTGAAATTTCCAAGCTTTGTGCGGATCGAAAGATCCAGTACACTAAAGCTACAAATACCCAACAGGGTATTAAAGTTATAATCCCTACGTCTTCGGACTACAGGGAGCTCTCCCGTCTTCTTCGTGGAAGGAACGTAGCCTTCCACACTTACTCCCTCCCTGAGGAGAAGCCCACCCGTGTGGTGATAAGGCGGATCCCCAAGGAGATCTCCACCCAAGACGTCTTAGATGACCTCCTTTCCCAAAACGTCCCCGCCTCTGCCGTCCACCGCCTTCACAAGGCGAGGGGTGGCGAACTATACGACATGGTGTTGGTAGTTTGCGACCCTGTCGAATCCGGTCCCCATCCCATCTTCAAAATTAAGTCAGTGTGCTCCCTGACAGGCATTTCTATTGAAAAGCCATTCAAAGCGCACACAGTAGGACAGTGTCACCGCTGTCAACTATACGGCCATAGTCAGGCCCATTGCTATGCACCACCCAGGTGCGTCAAATGTTTAGGCGGCCATAGCACGGCTGATTGTCCCCGTCCTAAGGACAAGTCCCTCTGCACCGAACCCCCTAGCTGCGTTCTGTGCGGCCAAGTAGGACACCCGGCTAACTACCGCGGTTGCCCCAAAGCCCCCAAATCCGCTTCTCCCAAACTGGCAAAGCGCGCTGCCGCCCGCCAGCAGAGGGAATCCCCATCTGTGAAGATTCCTTCCTCACAGATTCCCGAGAGGCTTAGCCCTCAGCGACCCTCTCCGTGGAACTCATTGAACCACCAAAAGGCATTCCCAGCCTTAGGTTCAGCGTCCCCAAAACCCACCCCAGGGCTACTCGAAGCCCCCGCCCCCAAACCCGCGGCTCCCGTGACTGCCCCTGCACCTTCGCGCAAGGTCGCTCCAGCAGCCCCGCAAACCATCCCTCCCGCGGTACCCTCCGGCCATGTGCCCGACGTTGACCCTAATGACATGTATGTCATAATCAACGCCTTCAAAACGGTCCGCAACCATCAAGAGATTTTGAGATCCAAGGCGAGACAATTGGCAGCCCAACTCAGGGCTTCCAATGGTAGTCCCGAGGAGTACTCTAAAATCTTCGACGCTCACCCCGAAGTGGGTGACGCCCTCTTAGCCCTCCACCTTGTTTAGTTAGTCCAATGGCTACTAAAAATAAGAATGTCCTCAAACCGCGATCCCTTAAGTTAGGCTTTTTCAATGCCAATGGCATTAGAGGTCAGCGTGATGAAATCGCTACCTTCCTCCGCGACAACCAGATAGACATCCTTCTCGTTCAGGAGACTTTCCTAAAACCGCACCACCGTGACCCTAAAATTGCCAACTATCAATTAGTTCGCAACGACAGGTCACGCTGCCACAAGGGCGGTACGCTCATCTACTTCAAAAGGACCCTGCATTGCATCCCTCTTATCCCTCCTCCCCTCGAGTCTCTCCTCGAGGTTTCAGCCTGTCGGTTAGGCATGACCGGCCACCAACCCATCACCATTATATCCGCCTATTTTCCCCCTGCCCTCGGCGCAGAGGATCACAATTTACTCACCAAAGACCTCACATCCCTCTTCGGCCTGAGCGACTCCGTCATCATGGCGGGCGACCTCAACGCCAAACATCCCGCTTGGAATAGCACTACCACCACCCCTAGAGGGAAGGTAGTGTTCAATCTAAGCTCCTCACTAAACTTTGATCCCATCGCTCCTCTTGAGCACACCCATTATCCCGGTGATCCCAACCACCGTCCCGACGTGCTCGACATAGCGCTTCTCAAGAATGTCAACCTCAAGTTGCATTCCATTGAGACGCTACACGAGCTAGACTCTGACCACCGTCCAGTGCTCCTGCACTTAGTCCCTCGCTCGGGTCCCTCCGACCCCAGCCAGCCTCCTCCAACCAAAGTGATAACTGACTGGAAGAAAGTAAGCGATAAGCTGAAATCAACCTCGTCACCTCACTTGGACTCTATCCCCGATCACATAGTCTCCGTCGCAGACACGACGGCCGCGATCAACTCGTTTACAGAACACGTGCAATCCGTACTGACGGATTGCTCACGGGAAGTCCCAGAGATGAACGATCATCGCTGGAAACTTCCCGATGACGTACGTGAACTGATAACCGAGAAGAACGCGGCCATCCGTGCCTACAGCAACTTTCCATGCGACTCGAACAAGGCTCACATGCGCAGTTTACAGCGTGCTGTAAAGAAACGCATCGCTGAGCTTCGTTCGAACCGCTGGAATGAGATGCTGAGCGATCTCGAGCCCACCCACTTAGCCTTCTGGCAGCTGCAACGGAAGTTGCGTGCCACTGAAGAGGCCACTATGCCTCCCCTCAACCGTCCCGATAAGAGCGTCGCCTTTGACGACTCTGAAAAAGCCGAATGCCTGGCCGACAGTCTGGAATCCCAGTGCTCACCCAGCACCCAACCGGTAGACAAAAGTCACCTCCTCAAGGTCGACTCTGAAGTCCAACGTAGGACCTCCCTCCCTCCCGTAGAAGACCCTGATGATCCTCTGCCTCCAGTCACTCCAGACGAAGTGCAGGACATCATAAAACGTCTCCGACCCCGGAAAGCTCCCGGGTCGGACGGTATCAATAATAGGGTATTTAAAATCCTCCCCGCCCAGCTCGTTATGTTAATGACCGCCATCTTCAATGGCGCTCTGACCAACAACATCTTTCCCCAGGCATGGAAAGAGGCCACTGTTATCGGTATCCCTAAGCCAGGCAAGCCCAAGTCTGAGCCCACGAGTTACCGTCCCATCAGTCTCCTGAACGTTCTCGGCAAAATCTACGAGAGACTTATTTATAAGCGACTCAGAGATTTTGCCGATGCCAAGTGCCTCATTCCTCACGAGCAATACGGCTTCAGGACCGGTCACTCGTGCATCCATCAAGTCCACCGTATAGTCGAGCACATTAGCGCTGGGTTCCAACGCGGTGCAATGACTGGTGGTCTATTCTTCGACATAGCGAAGGCCTTCGACAAGGTCTGGCACAATGGCTTATTATATAAGCTCTACCAAATGGGTGTGCCAGACCGTCTCGTGCTCATCTTACGAGACTTTTTGTCAGATCGCACATTCCGCTATCGCATCGGGAATGCCCTCTCCTCCCCTCACCCTATCCGAGCCGGTGTCCCTCAAGGCTCAGTCCTCTCGCCCCTCCTATTCACGCTGTTCACTAGCGATATTCCCAAGAGCAAAAAGGCTCAGTTAGCTCTCTTCGCGGACGACACGGCCATATATTACACTGGCCAAAGTCCAACCGCTATAGCCCAAACCCTCCAATCCGCAGCCAACGCCCTCGGCGACTGGTTTAGGAAATGGAGAATTGAGGTTAACCCTGATAAAAGTCAGGCGGTCCTCTTTAGGTCGCCGCTCAAAAGACTTCCCCTCCGCCCCCTCAGTCCGATAACCATGTACGGTAAGCCTATCCCTTGGGAGAAGCAAGCCAAGTACTTAGGCGTTATCCTCGACAGTAACCTGTCCTTCCGCGCCCACATAAAAGCAGCCCGTAATCGGGCTGCCTTTGCCGTAAGCAGGCTCCACTTCATGATTACAGCGAGAAGCAAATTATCGCTTAAATGCAAAATTCGCCTCTATACCGCTGTAATCCGCCCCATCATGACATATGCCGGTGTCATATTCGCGCACTCCAATCCCCGCCACCTTTATAAAATGCAGGTCCTTCAAAACCGTTATCTTAGGAAAGTCACGGGAGCCCCGTTCTATGTCCGCAACGATAGCCTCCACCTCGACCTCAAAATCCCCACCATTCTCCAATTCATGAAACGCCTTTCCAAGCGTTTCTTTGACTCTGCCATCAGGCACCCCAATCCCCTAGTCGCAGCGGCCGCTCGATACGAACCGTCTCGTATCAGCAAAATTCGCCGACCAAGGCATACTCTTGTCACCCCCGACGACCCCATCACTCTCCTCCAGGAGAGCAGTAGGGAAACTAGCACGCTCAGAAAACACAAGCGTAAACCGATCCCGTCATTTCGTCCTCGCCGCCGAGGACGACCGTCGCGACGTCCGAATCAATGCCCTCCCCGTCCCTCGCAAGAGCCAGCCCGCGATGCTGAGCCGTAGAGTTTTAAAAATCAGTCCCTAAATAATGAACCATTGTGATCCAGCCTGTCCCTTGCTGTCCTCTCTCAGTGACGCCCTAAGCCGAGGTCCGAACCCCACAGGGGGTGCCCTTAGCGTGCGGTCACTTAGTTTGTAGTTTTTATTTAGTTTGTAAGCTCTGGCTGGAGGCCTTAAAGTAATTTAAGGCATCTCTACAGAAAAGTCCGGTTAAGCAGCTCACAACCTCTTCTAGGTTGACCTGCGAGATGCCATAGACAAAAAAAAAAAAAAAAAAAAAAAAAAATGTGTCATTCATTCGCATGGTATCACTAGACGCTTTGCATGCGATGATGAAGTGTTGTTGTAATGTTTTTGGAGTACAAGTAAGTGTTATGCGTATGCGCAGATTTTAAAGTGCATAACGCGCGTTTAAAATCTTTTGACAAACTACAATTGTGCAAGCTTTGGCTGGTCACTATAACAGGATATTGCTATAATCGGGGCTAATTCTTTATAAAATTGAATAGAAATAAGTATGTTGGTACTTATTATTAACAAAGTATAAAGTGTTACCATAGTCGCTCATGTTATCTCACCTTTGTAACACATGTTCTACTTTGAAACAATAAACAGACCCATAGACAGACCTCAGCAAGAGTTCCTAATTTGACGGCTTAAACTCTATATGCGCGAGCTCATTGGTCAAAACAAATACGCGTTTTTGACCAATCCTGTTCCACTTCCGTGACATTTCAGAAAATCACTCCCACATATGCGATGGAAAAGAAAAACAACAAAAATAATGCATGAATTTATTAAAGTGCGTGTTCTGCTAACTTGGTTCCGTTGGTGACAAATTAATGACAGTCCAGTGGAATCGGTGTCCCAACAGTCGCGTTATTATCGGCGAACATTATTTTTATGAAATGCATGAAAAGATTTAATTTCCAAAACTGTAGACATCTGAGTAAATATTCAATGTAATGTTTTTAAACTTCTTACGCTTTGCAAGCAT
This sequence comes from Agrotis puta, assembly GCA_943136025.2. Taxonomy (NCBI): domain Eukaryota; kingdom Metazoa; phylum Arthropoda; class Insecta; order Lepidoptera; family Noctuidae; genus Agrotis; species Agrotis puta. The sequence continues at coordinate 13,287,107 of OW964172.2, forward strand.
GTAAGCATGTTTTAGAATTAAAATATTTTTTTATTGTTTGAATTTTTAATAAATAGTTAGTGAATAATTTTTTTTAAAAAAAAAAACGTTGCCCCACACTAGGAATTTCTTCCTGTATCGTGGGTGCGGTTACAAACATAGAAACTCACATACACAAACACCCAGACCTGAAACAACTATTTGTAGATCATACAAATATTTGTTACGTGCGGGGATCGAACCCGCGACACCCACGCATGAGTCGATCACTCAGCCAATGGTTTTATTTCTGAGCTATTAGTTCGCTCCTTTAAATTAACTTAAAATAAATATATTTTGCTTTATTGCTAACATATTAATATTTGAAATATTTTTTTTTTTGTATTAGGTCCTCAACATGGCAGTGGATGACGCAGATCTACAGCTAGACTTCAGTCCAAATAACCACGCGTTTAACATTCATAGCGTGCAGTATATGTCCAAAGATAATGGTAAGTTTTACTTTATTATTCATACAACTGGTTGTGCATATGAGTTGCAATGCCTCGTAATATAGGTATAGGATTTTTGAGCGAAAAACCTTTACACGCACTCAGAAGTTTCATCATCGTTTGTTTCATAATAATTCAATATATTTTTTTGTATTTGGGTACTTTTTTATCGTGGTAAAATCATCAAATGAGTCTTCTCACCCAGGGCAGGGCGGGAGGGACTGTCAGACTTGTACGGACTAAAATCCACGGTGTCCTTCAATAGCCCTTTACGTTCTGGGGTCACGGTAATTCGGTGGACCCGCGACACCGGCAGGCTTTGGCCCTCAAAGGGGGCCCCGGTCATTGTGCTGACACTCTATGAGGCGCGCGTGGAACACAACGCGCCGTTGACCCGGGCATGGTCCATGGTCGGACAGCGAGTCGCCCATTACTCACCGCCCGCATGCCCGCTGCCCGGCTGGGCTGTGATCTGGACGCTGTCCTCTCCCTCACGCGTCCCGCCTCCAAATCTTGGGTACTTTACATAAAAAATAGTGTTTGAGACATAAACTTGTGTATCTCATTTGCCATACATAAAATAGCCACATGTTTTAAGTGCAAACTTATATTTGTTTTTAGATACCTATGCTTAAGTAAAACATGACGTATCAAGTAATTAATTTATATTGATTTATTAATATTGTATATTTTCATAGGTGAACGCAGTCCAACGCTCTCAGAAACCGCAACAACAGCGCGTGCTTCAAGCGTCAACGAAAACGGCGGTACACTCAACAACATGCACAACAGTCAACTATTCGAGCCCATTGCCAACAACTCCACACTCATACGAAACACTCAAACGCTCAACCGACGAGTGCCGAACGCTCATCCGCTCAACAACGCGATAGGAACGCTACCTCGCGTCAACAACAATGGAGTTGGGGGTGGGTTGTTGGCGACAACTCTCGGAAGGAAAATTAATGGCGGGAATAATCATAAGAAGAAAGCTACGCAGCCTATTATGGCGTATGATGAGATTCCTGGTTTACAAAGGTATGTTTTCGTTATTTTATTTCCATAATTCTGTCTAAGAGGCTTGTCCGTTCTACCAAATATAATTCAGGGAGTCATTCCAACTGTTTGCTCAACCCGTAATGGCTGAGCGATTTAAATGAAATTGACTCACAGATGTACCTTGTCTTAGGTCACGACACCCTAAGTAAGACAGCTTTTCATAAGATCGATCTATCTACTACATTCTTACATTAATTCTTGAATAAAGCAGACCACGATTTCACAAATAATTTAAAGTGGAGGAAGGCTTTCGCCCAGATGTGGAACAGAACAGGAATTAAAAAAAAAAAAACGCTCAATCAGTTTCGAGTTGATACAATAACAGTAGTGTTAGTTAGTGTTATTAAAAGCGGACATGTCTTAAAAACTGAAGTTAGGTTCTGAGTGCTTGCATTACGGCTAGAAATGCATTGTTCTCAAATAGGCTTCTTCAATAATATCTAGGAATTCTGACTTTCGATAAACACGAATAATGAAGTGGAAACTACGTATTTCAGGAGATTTAAGGAGCAGGATCTAAGATAGTTAAATTATTTTTTTGGGGCATGCCGTGCTTCATAGTCTCGACGCTTTTCTGGTGGTTGCTACTGTAGATTCTGTCTATCAGGAGATGCATTGGTTAGCGAATTGTGCGTTGGGATTACTCGAATAAAAAAAAAACACGAATATATAGATAGGCCTGTTGGTCTAGTGGTTAGTGACCCTGACTGCTATGCCGGAGGTCGTGGGTTCGATTCCCACCCAGGACAAATGTTTGTGTGATGAGCACGATCATTTGTTCTGTGTCTGGTTGTAATTTATCTATAATATGTATGTATTTAGAAATATATAAGTATGTTTATCAGTTGCCTAGTACCCATAACACAAGCTCTGCTTAGCTTGGGACTAGATGGCGTTGTGTGATAGTTGTGGAATATTTGTGGAATGTTTATAGGTAGTTTGAAACAGTCCAAAACTTTAGTAAACTGAATTGAATTGCTCACAGTAATAATACTTTCTTCAATCTCAGGGCATCAGACAACGACAACGTAACCTTCGGTAAGAGAAACTTCTCCGGTTACAACTACGATCAATCACCAGTGGAGACAACAACGGAGTTATAAACCGTACCTATGTTTAACAAGAATAGTGAATAACAAGACTCAAACAAAGTGTTAACTAAAAGACTTAAGCAAAGTGACTTAAACCCTGAAGTGAATGAAGTGGTCCGTCCGAAATTAATTAATTTTATAAAATATAAACATGTTTTTATAACGTTTGTGTTCAACGAATATAATAATTCTCTTCGTTTAAGAATACGACTGAACTTTCGAATAATAATTAAAGTTTAAATGTGAATAACGAATTTTTAGATAGGTATATTTTTGTACTTAATTGTAATGTAATTTCTTAGCCAAGGCTAGTCCCGTTTTTATGAACAATCTGTGCATAATAATGATGTAAATATGGCATTACATGGTGATGTATATTTTTAAGGTACCTGAATTGTAAATGCAGGTACAAATATTTTCTTTACTATTTTTGTAAATCTTTTTTTTATGAATCTCTGGCAAAGTGCCATCTATCGACTTTTTAAAACAATTTTTGATACGTAATTTGATATCGTTTATATTGAATCCAATGTTTGTTCTATAACATTCAAAACAAAAATGCCTACCATGACGACTTTTAGTAGTATTGTTTTTTATTTTACTTCAGTGTAGAAAAGGGATGGAGCTAGACCTTCTGTATAGCTCCATCTCTTTTCCAAACAGAAGTAACATTAGAAGTAGTCTTAAGATCAAACTTTGGGCCCAATATATTAACTATGAACGTGAATTTTCTTACGATGAGAAATAGCTTTTATCTAAACTTTCATTCTTGGGAACAAATCTTCTTATCTTACTTCTTTTTACATATTCTTTACGAATTTTGTGCCAGTTACTGTTAAAATGTATTATAAGGTTTTTACTACGTAGGTATTTACTTGCGATTGGAAAGGCGCGGAAAAGCGAACTTTCACCTATAATTTTATAAGGGAAACATTTTTAAACCATCATAACAATACGTGGACGTAGATTTATGTAAAAATAAAATATAATTAGCATAATAAATAAAAATGCTCAGTTTTTTTTATAGAATTTTTATTTTTGAATCTGGCTTCAAAATGTGATTTGTGCCAAACCGATACTAACATTTTTTTTTTGTAATTTATTACGTATTGGAGAGAGTAAAATGTTACCTAATGTAATTTCATTGTATATCTTGTAAAATAATAAAATGTTTATTTTGATTGTGAAGAATAAATTGTATCATAATTTTGTGGTAAAATTGTTAATATAATTTTTGTAATAAATTAATTTTTATTATCGACTTGTGTTTTGAATAAAACTTTCAGACCTATTAAAAACTGGATTTTTTACAGATATAATATTTTCTATTCCACAGATGTTTCCACTCAAAAAGGGTAAATATGTTAGTATTGAAATTGGACTTATTTACGAACTGTCTCCACACTTAATACCTAATTTAATAATTTAAAACTACTTACATTCCTTTCCTAACTATAACAGTACAAAATTCCCAAAAGCTAGTTTATAGACAAAAAAGCTCTTGAAAACAAATTACAAACAACGTAATTCAACAGTAAAATTAGTCCACATTAACCTATCTATAATATTTATTAAATCTTTTAACTCACAGCAAAGTAAAATAGCGTTCCCTAATGGCAACGTAAAAGGCATTTAAAGGGTAACAGGTAAGACCCGAAAACCCCTTTTAAACTATTCTGAATGACCGTGTCAAATTGAATTTTAATGATCAAACCCAAATCCTTTTCACCCTCTATGATGTATTAAGTAAACCGGTCGAAATTTAAAGCAATTTCTCGGTTTGTTAATGTTAAACTTGTCATTGTGAATTGGAGTCTACTCGTTCATAAACCCAGGTTTTCGTACTTTAAAATTAAAAGTTCGATTGTGCGCTCACTTGAGAAAGTAAGTTCGTGATCGTTACAGAATAGTACTGTTACGAGCTGGGTATAGGATAATTAATCAACACCAATTAAAAACCAAATAATTTTTATTGACACACGAATCACTAATTACAACAATCACTAAACACTATTCACTAGTATTCACCACTAAAACACACTTAAAAGTCACTCCGAGATTCTCACTTAGAGTCGCCTCGATCGTAGTTTAAACCAGACTGACCCCGGTTCCTATCGGCCATCTTTTTACATCCTGGCCGGACCCACTGGATGTTAAGAGAAGATGGTGGAAAGTTCTGGAAAACATCCATGAACTTCTACTTAGTCTTAGTATCTTCCAAACAATCTTCAGTAGAATTGTCGAGAACCTTATAGCTTGGTCTCGCAATTCGATCGACGTAACAGTACTATAGTACAATGCGAACATTCACCTGACACGACGTATCATGATTCTTGACGAAATGCCTATATCGTCGGGGATAGTGCAAATCCGCGTAACTAGTATTGGATAATTTCGCGTATCTGTCAAATGTAGCTAATTTTGAGTCCACTTTCGCTTGATCCATACAGGTTCATCGTTCGCCTGAATCTGTAGATATCCTGGATAGCGAAGCAGTCCTTCGCCATTCAGACAGATCGCTTCTTTATTGCCTTGTACACGACGCAAGGAAGGCGCGTAGAGTTGTATCTTTCTTGTACAACTCAAACACTCTCATGAGTCATGTAAGTGGCACCGAGTCGTAGGCCTTCTTATAATCCAGCATGTGGACAAATCCTTGCGGGATCGACGTATCTGTTGGCTAATGTCCATGTCAATGAGGAGTAGCTCCTTTGTGCCACGGGACCCGTTCCTACAACCATTTTAAGAGGCAGATATGATGGAATAAATAATAAGTAGTAATGTTAAAATAATAATATTTGTTTTATTTCAAAAACCGCGTAATTGTCGTAGGGCCTTAATTATTTAATTAAAGGGAATAGAGATAGAACACCTAAATAATTACTATCTGTGTAAAAATTTGCTCAAAATTCATTGAATTAAAAAGTTATTAATTTTTAACCTTCCCCTGTAAAACGATCTATTACAGATACGTGGCCTTCACCTATGGTAGATTCGCGGATTTGCACTATCCCCAACGATACGGAAACGCACTTGTTTTTTGCAATAGATGTAACTATTTAACAGGTAGATAAATGTCAACAGCTACTAGTAGGTACTTAGTATATTACCCAAAAGCCAAGGTCGTTCTTCATTACGAAATTGAACCTACTCTGCAGCCCTAAATTTTTACTTACGTACAGTCGACAGCAAGACAACTTTTGGATTATTTGATTTACTATTGTTTAAAAAGCTATCTTTAGTCGATTCTATAATAATCGATACATCGTAGGTAGGTACTTATCTAAAACACTGCTTTCCTCGCTACCCAACATCATACTTATCTCACTTCTAGTTTGTACTTTGAATCAAACGGACGTATAACCTTGCTAGTGACTTTTAATTTGGCTATTAATAATTTATATTTTATTTATAAAAAGCCAATAACTCGTTTTATTAAAGTGTTAGAATCTGGATTTCCTATAAAACCTACCCCACTCTCAAATCCCAAACGAATATGAACCTTGTGCTTTTGTGGCAAAGTTGAAATCTAAGGTTGATGTAAGGGCGTCTGTAGATGTACAAACTTCCTACCTATATAAAAAAGGGAGCTCATTGACAAACCACGAGCGTCAACGTTTGATGGATCGTCAAACGCGGAGATGTCGTAAGGCGCTTGCTTCATTACTTCGAGGAAAACGATTACCTACTTGTCGATGGTAAAAATGTGAAGTGCGTGTGTCGTGAACTTACTATTTAACATGTAAGCATAAAAAATAAGTTAAAAATAACTAAAACCCGACTACGAAAAAATCGCGTACTGAAAAGTATAAAACAAGAACAAGCCGTAGTCGTATGCCACCTGCGGTTGTTTCACACAATCTTTATTGGCTAGGTGGCATACGACCACGGGTTGTTCTTGTTTTATACTTTTCAGTACGCGATTTTTTCGTAGTCGGGTTTTAGTTATTTTTAACTTATTTTTTATTTACACTATTTTGGGGTTATATTATTTGAAGTAAATAATTTATGTTATATTGACAGGCCTGTTGGTCTAGTGGTTAGTGACCCTGACTGCTATGCCGGAGGTCGTGGGTTCGATTCCCACCCAGGACAAATGTTTGTGTGATGAGCACGATCATTTGTTCTGTGTCTGGGTGTAATTTATCTATAATATGTATGTATTTAGAAATATATAAGTATGTTTATCAGTTGTCTAGTACCCATAACACAAGCTCTGCTTAGCTTGGGACTAGATGACGTTGTGTGATAGTTGTGGAATATTTATTTATTATTTATTTATTTATATGTATAGTTTCTGAGTTGTGAATTAAAGATTTATCATTTGATACCCATGTTGACACTGTTAGAAACAGAAAATTAGCTAGTAAAAGCTATACAATGTATATATATTTCAAATGTGCTCATTAAGCCCTTTAATTTGATACCCATGTCGATACTGTGCGAAAATATTTTTTTTTCGGTAATGACTTCTCATCCCCTAGAGGGCGCCATATTGGATTTGGTGACACGTCACCTACCCTATAACCAGCGGACAACTGAGATGCTTCTAACGAGACCTCATTTGTCATGTAATGATAAGTAGTTTAGAAGTTATGAGGGAACAAACAAACATACATACAAACATACATACATACATACAAACATACATACCGGTCAAAATCATAACCCTCCTTTTGGCTTTGCCGTAGTCGGGTAAAAATACATATAAACTTAATAAGACGGTTGGTGCAGTGGTTGAGTGATCGACTGCTGTGCAGCTTCTCGCGGGTTCGATCTTCGCACGGAACAAATATTTGTATGATCTGCAAGTAGATGTTCCTGGCCTGGGTGTTTGTGTATGTGACTTTATAATGTTTGTAAAACGCATCACCCACGATACAGGAAGAAATTCCCAGGGCAACCATTTAGTTTTTAAATAAATAAAAAAAAATACAACTGTAAAATCTAAAGAATCGAGTTGGTGTTTCTATTAGTCAAGTCTGATAGTCCATTCAGCTTCACCCATAGTGGGAGAACACATTTGATGCTTTTTACAACCAAAAAACCTATATTCTATTTAATGTTTCGTATATTCTAGTTAATATTGAGAGAACTCAGATTCGCAATGAAAAACAAATGACAGTCTGGTAAATTAAAAAGTTACATGTTCTCAAACATTTCCATTTTTGAATTAATTCTATTATTTTATTGTAAGTGGCCAGATTCAAAAACCTTTAGCACCTACGTTATGATTATGCTTTATTTCTTCAAGAATAAAGCTATTATATCCGCAATTAAAATTGAATTTACTATCATATTGTGCATAAGTAATAAAATTACCCAATCTCACTTAAACCCTTCATGTTATAAGCCCAAATATTTCCCGAGCAAGCCGGTCGTGCCAAGCAATCTTGTCTGCGTACATTTTTAAATTTAATATCTCTTTGTAGCCCAGTCCCCAGCGAATATAACATCGTACAGAACTAAAGAAACGTCGAATGATATAAAATTCTATGTAGCTGTACCGAATGGGTTATTTTGTTGTTCTGTACCCCTTACTTACAGTACAAATATGTTTTACTCTAGGTTCGTACTCTAGTGTATTCCCGTTATCCCCATCACATTTCTCCCCATTGATGGGAACAGTGGAACTCGAGTAATAAAAAAAAACGACGGGTTGCACTCTGGGAGTGCCGGCAGAAGTGAAAACTTGAATAAGTAGTAATAAACACACACGAACATTCGCGCAAGCGCCCTGCGCCGTCTTACGAATTTTCGATCACGTCACGTGTCCTGACGCGAGTTTAAAATTTTTTACCCATTCCAAAAAAAGTGCACAACGCCGCTAAAGAAGTTTTCACTTCAAAAATTCTACCTATTTACCAACATTTAAATGCCTGCTTGGGTATTAATGTCTTAAGATGTTGACGTGGAAATTATTCTTATATCGTGGGTTCACTTGGAATGCAAGGACTAATTTGATGAATTCCCACAAAAAAAGGGTCGCGTCTATTTTACTACCAGAATTTATCAAAATCGGTAAGGAAAATTAGCTGGAAAAGCGTAACGAACAAGTAAACTCAGTTTCGCATTCATCATCATCATCTCAGCCATAGGACGTCTACTGCTGAACATAGTCCTCCCCTTTAGATCTCCACATGTACCGGTTGGAAGCGACCTTCATCCAGCGTCTTAGTTTCGCATTAAATAATAATAATTTTCTTGATGCAGAAAGCAGTTCTTTTGGACACGGCGCGCATTGTGAGGAGGTTCCTCCCTCTAGAGCCCTAACCACCGGCACTTTGGACCCTGTTCCCGATGCTGGTGGACCACTATTTTTTATATTTTTAAATGTTTTTTCTTTTTGTAGTTTCTTTTTTGTAAAAACATTTAAAAATGTAAACAGATAGGAAAAAAAATGAATAAAGGACATACAAATTTTCATGCCACTGACCTTGTAGCGCTAATAACCAATTCCATACTAAATTACTAATTCCATAGTAACCACTGCCATTATTAATTCATAACAATTAACTATCTACAGCTTAATATTGTATTCTTAATCAGAATAAGGAACGTTTTGTTCCCCATTCATACCGTTATTCACAGGTCCTTTGTAATTAAGTCATGGTTTTGATTGGAGATGTCGGGAATATTCAGTTACTATTCCAGCTTTCATTCTATTCGCCAACATGTTTTACTATTCGTTATTCGGCCTAATATTAGATACAAATTATTTGGTCGAATACCTTTTTTTTGTCTTTTACTAAAAATGTTACCCTCCCCTTCCACACATGTTATTTCTTTGGTATTGTATCACTGCACAATTTAAGGGCAAGTTGTTTGATCAATAGTTTAACTATTGTTAAACTACATACATTAGAAAAAAATGGTAAAGAAATGAGTTTCGTCGCGTTATGACTTACTTCACACTATGACTACTTTCTGATGCTTTCAAGTAATCGGTAGCACAATGCCAACATTTTGAATTAACCATACATTAAATCGCATCATGCCTACTTTTTACTCTTTGTATGATTTAACAAATTGTTCATTATTTACTACTTTTTCTTTTCACTGTGATGTTTGAAAGAACCCAAAACCGCTTACTAAACAGTAGCTCACAAGTGGACAAATATAAGGAAACGATTTTGATTTTTATACTTAGCTTTAGTTATCCGTTGAAAAGTACCAAAACCAGCAAGTTATTAATAGTAATTATTACTTAAACAGGAACATACGAGAATGCTTTTAGTTCTAAAAGGGTTTGTTAATTAACGCTCGTGAACCTTTTAGGCGTTGCCGGAGATTTTAAAGGTCTCTCCGTTACCTAGCTTTTGTATGCTGTTCCCAAGAGCTACTTTTGGGTCAGGACGTATCATAAAGATATAAGAGACATAACCAAATGTTTAATTAAATCAAAGTCTTTAATAACATAATAATATTTGCTGTTAGACCACAAAATTAATAAACTCTTAAGAGACTTTGACTTGTAGGAATATTGCTCATTGATTCTTACTTTCTTATTTAGTTATATTTAAATCATTTTAATTCCTGTGCCATGGGTGAGCTTGCAGAATTTTATAGTCGACTCCCAGAAATCACGCTTGAGACCCACAAGAACAACGAGTCACTTGCAATGTTTTTTTTCAACCAATTTTATGTTAATAATGTCTGTTTTGATCCTTTACCCGTTGTAATGGATATCGAGGAGCAAAAGATATAGAATAAAACAAAACATCTTATTTCGAAAAACATCTACTAAAGTAAGAATTCACAAGAAAAAGAAAAACGTATAATTAATTTTCACTTAATTAAACACTCACAAATTATACAAAATATTGTAGAACAGATCTTGTTACAAAGGATTAAACTACCAGTACAATAAAAACACCAAACAAGAAAAACTTTTATTCACATTTTACACCTGGGCAATCTTTAGGATCGATACAAGTTCCGTTTGAACTCAACACATATCCTTCGTTGCATTCACAGCCAGGTGGTCCGCACATGAGGATACACGGTTCAGGTTCAGAGTTTTTGCAAGTCAGGGGGCAATAACTGGTGCAATTACTGTATTTTGCGTTTTTATCACCGTTGCATCCCTCTGCAATATGGAAAAGAAAAAGATAGAACGTTAATAATACTTACATAACATAAACTCAGGCCCTTTTCCCATGAGGAAAGGAATATAACGTTCATACATTTGGTCATATGGGCACGCCGATTGCGAGTACTACGCACCCGACCTTTCTGAAGATCATTAATGTAGTTTTTTTTTTTTATCGTGGTAAAATCATCAAATGAGTCCTCCCACTCAGGGCAGGGCGGGAGGGACTGTCAGACTTGTACTGAATAAAATCCACGGTGTCCTTCAATAGCCCTTTACGTACCGGGGTCACGGTAATTCGTAGTTCGCGACCCCGGCAGGGTTAATGTAGATTAGTAGATTTTTTTGTGTATTAATATTTATTCATTTTGTTCACCGCTATGATAAATTTTTACAACTGTACTTAATTTTTGATTTCTGCTAACACATTATTGTGCACCTCATTTTTATTCTAAGTTTGTGGGTTTCGGGCACGCCGCAATCGCGGCGGTAAGACCCCTCTTTGAGAAGTGGCTGGATAGGCGTCACGGCGTCCTTACCTTCCGCATGACACAGGTCCTCACCGGACACGGAAGTTTCGGGAGGTTCCTGTGTCTGATAGGGAGAGAAGAAACGCCTGGGTGTCACCACTGCGAGGATCGTCCGGAGGACACGGTGGAGCATACGGTGCAGGACTGCCCCGCTTGGGCAGAGCACCGCCGTGTCCTCACGACGGCGATAGGCGGAGACCTCTCGCGCCCGGCATTGGTCGAGGCCATGCTGTGGGGCGAGACGGAGTGGGAAGCGGTCGCCTCTTTCTGCGAAGCAGTCATGCTCGCGAAGGAGGAGGCGGGCCGCGTGAGGGAGAGAACATCGACCTCCCTTCACCCCAGCCGCAGTGGACGCCCACGGCGTCGGACGTCGCAAGACGATCTCTGGCCACCGTAGGCGCGGGCATGCGGACGGCGAGTAATGGGCGACTCGCAGCCCGACCATGGACCATGCCCGGGACGACGGCGCGTTGTGTTCCACGCGCGCCTCAAGGAGTGTCAGCATAATGACGGGGCCTGTAGAGGGCCAAAGCCTGCAGGGGTCGCGGGACTTACCCATTACCGTGACCCCGGTACGTAAAGGGCTCGTGAAGGACACCGTGGATTTTAGTCAGTACAAGTCTGATAGTGGGTGGGAAGACTCATTTGATGATTTTACCACGCAAAAAAAAAAAAAAAGTTTGTGGGTTTGTTCTCCATGAAATTCTTTATCCCACTACTGGGCAAAGGCCTCCCCTTTCTTTCTTTTTACAAAGCTCCCTCTATTTAGGGGATTTTTCACACCACCTCCATGAGAATATAAGTATATGAATATTATCTACTAAAATAGTAAGTCTTAAATGTTGCCTGTCGGGGTCGCGGGACTAACGAATACCGTGACCCCGGAACGTCAAGGGCTATTGAAGGACACCGTGGATTTTATTCAGTACAAGTGTGACAGTCACAGCTCTTGCCCTGCCCTGGGTGCGAGGACTCATTTGATGATTTTACCACGCTAAAAAAAGTCTAAAATGTTACCTGGACAGTCCTCGGGCTTAATACATTTTGCATTTTTTCCATCTTTGTCCTTAACATATCCTTCTTTGCAAACACAACCCGGGGCCAAGCATTGTTCCGTACACATTTGTGGGTTGCGATTATTACAAGACGGTTGACAAGCACTTGGGCAATCACTGAACGTTGCGTTGCGATCTCCTTTACAACCTAATTTTAAAAAAAAAGTTTTCTTTTTTTTATTTAAAAGGACTTATTTTGATGAAGAAAACACACTTTTTTGGCAGCCGTTTAAAAACATGGGTCGACGGCGCGTTGTGTTCGACGCTCGCCTCAAAGAGTGTCAGCAAAGTGACGGGGCCCCCCTCTAGAGGGCCAAAGCCTGCCGGGGTCGCAGGCCTTACGAATTACCGTGATCCCGGTACGTAAAGGGCTATTGAAGGACACCGTGGATTTTAGTCAGTACGAGTCTGACAGTCCCTCCCGCTCTGCCCTGGGTGGGAGGACTCATGTGATGATTTTACCACGCTAAAAAAAAGTCTAAAATGTTACCTGGACAGTCCTCGGGCTGAATGCATTTTGCATTTTTTCCATCTTTGTCCTTAACATATCCTTCTTTGCAAACACAACCCGGGGCCAAGCATTGATCCGTACATATTTGTGGGTTGCGATTATTACAAGACGGTTGACAAGCACTTGGGCAATCACTGAACGTTGCGTTGCGATCTCCTTTACAACCTTATTTAAAAAAAAAAGTTTTTTTTTAAATTTAAACTGAAAGTTTTTTGCGCGAAGTTAAGGTGGAATAAAAAATCTTACAAACATGCTATTTACGTTGAAAACATACACTTTTTTGGCAGCCGTGTAAAAACATGGGTCAAAGGCGCGTTGTGTTCTATGCGCGCCTCAAGGAGTGTCAGCATAGTGACGGGGCCCCCCTCTAGAGGGCCAAAGCCTGCCGGGGTCGCGGGACTGTACGAATTACTGTGACCCCGACAAATTTTACTATTAAATCCTATAATTGTTTTCCTTTTTAATGATATATAGCTTATCTTTGTTAGGTTCTTGGCCGTTCGTCTACTTTGAAGTCTTGGCAATGCCCTTTATCAATAATTGAGAGACGTGCAAATGATCACTTACGAGTATTATCCGTTTTGAAACAATCCTCAGAAGGAATGCAAACTCCATCTTCATTCCTCAGATAATTGCTCTTACAATCACATCCTGGCTCGCATTCGGTTGGCTCACAATTGTATAAAGTGAAGATGCTTTCACAAGTTTGAGGCGGACAAATTATTCTGCAGCTGGTCGCCACTTCATTTTCTCCACATTCAGTTGGAGTTGGTGCTAGAAAATCGAACGTATAATAATTTATTTAGAGTTTATTATCACATTTGGAAGCTCATTCATCAGTATACAGGGTCTTCTGGCTAATTTAAAAGAAAGACCCTGTATAACTATCCTATGAGTTAATCCAAGTTAACTATCTGTCTACCTAATATCATCCAAATCCATTCAGTAGTTACTAGTGTTCGGATGAAAAGTTTCAAACATATAACATTAGTAAGAAGGAGGACACCGTGGATTCTGAGTCTGAGATCTCCTCTCGTCCTGCCCTGGGTAGGAGGACTCACTTGAAGATATACTAACCACGTAAAAAAAAAGTGCTACTATGGCCATGCGCTAAATAATTCATGCAGTAGACACCGTTGACGCACGATTATTATTTATCGGCCATAATTATTAACCTATAATAAAAATGTAAGAACTATTGTTTATTTTACAAACAAACAATGTATTTAATTTAATAGCGTCAATACACAGGTGTTTTATTTTATAAAAAATATTGTGTGCGTATGATTTACGTATTGTTGTTGCAAGAAACAAGGCTGGTAAACATGAGTCATATCAAATTCATCAATATTTTTAATTATTAAAAAAGTATATGAAAATTAAATGATGATGAATAATTGCATGTTGTGAATCTTTATCGAACTATAAAGGATTTAGATAATATAATTTGTAAAGTTATATATTCATACACAATAACGCCTACGTAGCGTCTTCGCGCAGATATTTTTGATGAACGAAAAATTCAGTTGCGAGCGGGGCTCGAACCTGCGTCTTCTGGATCGATGATTCCCGATGTCCACCCCCAATTTATGCCCCACTGGTGGATAGTCAAACGTTTTATATAAAATTTTCCCTCTGTCCCCCCCGGGGTGGACAAAAGGAAGATTTGATATAAAAGTTCCTCCTGGCCGCTACTGGTGGACAGTGATACGAATTTTATTAAATACTAGCTGTACCCTGCCACGCTTCGCTGTGTCGCGGATATGTGACTGATTCAAAAAATAAATAAAAACAATCCTTGATGCGGATTATACATCATGCTAAAATTTCAGCTCAATCGGTGCAGAACTTTTTGAGTTTTTGAAGCGTACACAAACCAATATAACATTTTTTATATATAGATTACCGTTTACTGGTGGACAGCGATATTTTTTATTAGAAATGTTTCACTGTCCACCACTAAACTGCAGGTAGCAAGAACAATAGCTAAATATCAGGTCCTGGTTTCGATTCCTTGGTCGGGAAACATGTCATCGGGTGATTCTCAGTAGCAGCCACGGATTTGTTTGTTTTATTAGCAACTTTTTATTGTGCTTTAGTCAAAATGTGATAACACTTTCTTTTTTATTGACCCAGTCGTGTTACAAGTAGTTATTTCGTGTCTGAGTGTATGTGTGTTTCTATGTTTGTAAAAGCACCTACGACACAGGAGAAATTCCCAGACTGCGGCAAGACAAACAGTTTCATATTTTCCACCTCCCCGGTTGATTTTTTTTTTCCTGTCCTAACAGTAATGAACACGATCTTATAAGGGTTTTGTGTTGTTTTTTATGTTTTAAGTTAGCGTTTTTTTTTTAGAAAATCTAGTATTTTAATTTTATTATTTAACTAGCTTCCGCCCGCGACTCCGTCCGCGCGGATGTCGGACTTCGGGTGTATGGTTTATTTCTCCATTTTGAGTAACTCTGACAATGAAATCTTATAAATATTACGGCGCTGAATCCACTGCGGGTAATGCAACGTGTGTTCGTGGTTCTACCGAACAACGTCTATGAATAAAACTGAAAAATAAGATTTTTTTTTCTACGTATTTTTCCAGGATAACAAAAAACTTTTTCAAAAAAAAATGTAACCGCCTTCAAAAAGAACCACAAAAAAGGGTAAAATAATCAACAAAATAACTTTTATTTCGGAAGTCGATGGCTTTGTGTGGCAAAAAATAAACAATGAAATAAAAAATAACAAAGCCATCGACTTCCGAAATAAAAGTTATTTTGTTGATTATTTTACCCTTTTTTGTGGTTTCTTCCCTAAGTGGAACGATACCTAGCACAAAAAAAAAAAGAATTATTTAAATCGGATGTGTAGTTCCGGAGATATGCGAACAATGAATCAGTCGATGCCTGCTCCTTACTGTTAAGGAGTTGTACCTTCCATCATCAGCTCAGCTACATAAGATGATGATTACCATACGCAAGTACTTGAATTACTTCATAAGATTCACGAAAAACGATGCGTGGGCCTATAAAATTTGAGGGTTGCCCTCGATTTCTCCAAGATCCAATCATCAGATCCTGATTTGGTGACAATGGGACCACACGGGAAGCACCAGCTTTCAAACAAAAAAAGAATCATGAAAATCGGTTCACGAAGTCGGTCGTTATGCGGTAACAAACTACTGTTAAGGAGTTGTACCTTCCATCATCAGCTCAGCTACATAAGATCATGATTACCATACGCAAGTACTTAAATTACTTCATAAGATTTACGAAAAACGATGGGTGAGCCTATAAAATTTGAGGGTTGCCCTCGATTTCTCCAAGATCCAATCATCAAATCCTGATTTGGTGACAATGGGACCACACGGGAAGCACCAGCTTTCAAACAAAAAAAGAATCATGAAAATCGGTTCACCCAGTCGGTCGTTATGCGGTAACAAAAAAAACCGGCCAAGAGCGTGTCAGGCCACGCTCAGTGTAGGGTTCCGTAGTTTCCCGTCCTTTACAATAAGTGTTAACAAATAGCCTTTTTTTAAACTTGTGTGTTAAAAAAAGGTTATTTGTTACGTTGACATTTTGAACTTTGATAAAAAGGGAACCCTAAAAACGGGCCCACAAAGGACGGTGATAACTAAAATAATTCTTTTTTTGTTTGAAAGAAGATACGTTCAGAATAATGAAATACGTAAACGAAGTTAAAAAAAATGCTTGTATATATGATTAAATAATTGATTATACTACAAACTTAGTCCAGGAATTTTGTACCACCTTCTTGTTTTTTTTGCACAAAAACTGTTCTTTCCATCAAGTTCAAAATAATTTTCCTAGAAAGTCCTTATAAAGTTCTACTTTCCAGATTTTTTTCATATTTTCTAAACTTATGGTTCAAAAGTTAGAGGGGGGGGGACACATTGTTTTTGACTTTAGGAGCGATTATTTCCGAAACTATTGACATCATCAAAAAATGATCTTAGTAAACCCCTATTCATTTTTAAATACCTATCCAACGATATATCACACGTTAGGGTTGAAATTAAAAAAAAATCACTTTCTATTTTACATATAGGGGGGCTACCCTAAAAAAACATTTTTTTCCAATTTTTATTTTTGCACTTTGTCGGCGTGATTGATATACATATTGGTACCAAATTTCAGCTTTCTAGTGCTAACGGTCACAGAGATTAAGCGAGGACGGACAGACAGACAGACAGACATGGCGAAACTATAAGGGTTCCTAGTTAACTACGGAACCCTAAAAAAAATACAGTCGAATTGATAAGCTCCTCCTTATTTTGAAGTCGGTTAAAAAGTATCCTATGTTACGCCCAGGATAATAAGGAATAATTATACCAAGTTTCATCGAAATCGAACCGTTAGTTTTCACGTGATGCCTGCACAAACAGACAGACAGACAGACAGACAAAAATTTTTTTAATCATATATTTGGGTTTGGTATCGATCCAGCAACACCCCCCGCTATTTACTTTTTCAATATTTTCAATGTACAGAATTGACCCTTCTACAGATTTATTATATGTATAGATTTTATTGATTCGGATTATCTATTTATTTAGATGCATGCAATGCTATTGATTTTGTAAACGAAGTACACTATTAATGTGTTTATTTGGTTTGGCAAATAAATAAAATAATTAAAAAAAAATACATTTTACTGCAGTTATTCGTAAATTATGCACGTATAGACATACTTCAAAGACTTTGATTTAAAAAGTATTTGAAGCTTGCCGACATGGTTCATATGTGAAAATGATGTTAATAAATAACTAATTTCAAATACAAAATAATATTTAAAAAAAAATGTAGCCGTAGTGATTCAAAAGTGATGCGATGCACCCAAAGAAGTATAGTTTAACTCAGTCCAGATTATTGAGGTGTTTAAGGCACAGTAGAATGACTTTAAAAAGCCTCCAATAAAGCTGGGTAAAACCAGACATGATGATAAAGCCACAGGTTTTCATATTATTGCGTTTTCTGGTACTGTATATGATAATATATATATTTTTAGAATTGAACATCATTTAGGAGATTTAAAAAAAAAACATATTTAATTTAAAGAAATTGTTCTAAAACATTGTTTAAAATATTTAAGTTTTTATTACCTTGTGTAACACATGACCCATCATCGCTGAAAACACCTCCCACGGTAATGAAAATAATAAAACCGACGTTTACTGACATCGTAGCTGCACTGTTACTAAAAAGGAAAATACTTCATTTAGTACGATAGCTGTAGTATTTATAAACTTCGGTAACAAACATTCATTTATTTCACTATTTATTGAAAAGTTGTATTGCTTGTTTACATCAATTGGAAATATTACAGCTGAACAAAATATAAAATAATACGAAACAAAATAATATGAACGACTACGCCACGTCTTCGTCCGTGATCATTTCGTATTTTCCCACTTTAGGGTTGGAATTTCCAAAAATCTTGAAATACTTGTTTTACCAATTTAGTTGATGTCTACATTCGAAGTTTCAAGTATCAAATGAAAAAAAAAAAACATACAAACTTTCATAACACTTTTAACCCCTTTCAGGGATGGTCGCGGGATTGTCTTGACAGGTAACCGTGACCCTGGAACGTAAAGGGCTATTGAAGGATCACCGTAGATTTTAGTCAGTGTGAGTCTGACAGTCCTTCCCGTCCCGCCCTGGGCGGGAGGACTCATTTGATGATTTTATCACTATAAAAAAAACCCTTAGTGGATGAAATTTTAAATAAAAATTTATTGAAAAATGCTTAATCGTATTATATTATCGACTATTAGTTTCATGAACATAAAATAAACTCATGTTTTTGCAAATTATTTCTGGAATTGTCAGCATAGTGTTAGCATATTTATTTACTCTATTATGTTTTAAACGGGTCCTTGTATGTACGTAGAGTTTTATGTTTAACAATAATTTACAACACAATTTCAAACTGCAGTAACGAAATTAGTAACCCATGTAGGTACATCTTCCTCCGAACTTGACATACATAAAATATCTGGAGCAACTCACTAGCTCCCAGATGGACATCGCTCACAAATTAATGTTAGTGAAATTAGTTCCAGTTTGATGTTTCTCTGTAACTGGTAGCTTGGGAGACGTTGTCCTTCCTTGTAATGTAAAGGCAATGTTACAAGGAAACAATAACAGTAACATTATCTTGTTACTTATAATGTGAGTTACACTAACGGGAAATGCCATTAATTTCGCCTTATTAGTCTTTAACCGTCTTACTACAAAAAAGTTAAACATCTGTTGAACACTTCTCTAAAAGAATTGTCACCTCCAAAATGGTATTTGACGTTGATATTAGGGTCGTTTTGCAGTTCCACTTTTTTTAGACAAGTGTTCAACAGATGTTTAACTTTTGTGGTACGACGGTAAATGTTCGAATAATCATCATCGCGATAATTAACGGCATTTCCCGTTAGTGTGGCCCCCACAGTCATAAGAGAATTGAAAACTATACTCTTGAACACTTTTTTAAACTATCACGGTTTGCTTCTAAACTTAAAATATTAGTTACGGGATAAGCGCCATGATCGCGGGTTAAAAATAAATAGTTAATCACGGAAGATATCCCGTAAGTGACACTTTAAGGTTAACTATAATCTTGTTGTCTTTAAGTCAAGGGTATATAGGTTACTTTTAGGCAAGTGTACTTCACCGCTGACGGTGCGTCAGCGAAGATGAGGTAGACCACATCTTTTATCATTAAGACGACACAGTGGTGAATCATGAAACCTACTCGCCAAATGAAAAAAAAAATGATTTAAAAGCTAACATTGCATAAGGGTGACAAATCAACATCGAGCTATGCTGCGCTGTACTGCGCTGTGCTGTACTGTGTTTCTTAAGCTACGTTTTTTAACAATCAACACCAAGCTGTGCTGCGCTTTGCTTAGCTTAGTATTAAAAGTAATCAGCAGGTCTGAGGGCGATGAAGGGGCTCGCAGCGTGCTCCATGTTTGAAAAATGTAGCACAGCAGCAGCACGACACAGCGCAGCATGGCAGAGCTCCATAAAAAAACATAGCACAGTTCGGCACAGCGTGGCTCAGCACGGCGGGTAGCGCGCCTCGCTCGAGACTGCTGCGTTTTTAAACAGAGCGTAGCCTCACACAGCGCAGCACAGCATGGTTTGTTTGTATCCTCATTAAAATATTAGACGAGCGACTTGAACAAACATAGCACAGCGCAGTACAGCGCAGCATAGCTCGATGTTGATTTGTCTCCCTTACACGTATATTTTTCGGGTAGGTTTTCCCGGCTGTAATGTTGTATTTAATTTATATTGAGAAAAATATGAACTTACTCAACCTAACGTAACTGGTGGTTACATTTATTTATTTATTATTTATTATTGATGCTGACCCAAAAACGAACTAACCATAAAATTCAATTTCAACCTGATCCTGTGATATTTCACAGGATAGCTCGAGCAGTCACTCCTTAAACAATCAGAAAATAACTGCCACCCGAGATTTTATTTTAGTTTCTCAATACTTACCAAGACAAATGCCCAACAATCTTTCATAAATCTAACTGCACATAATATTCACAAATGACCATGTCATTCATTTAACTGAACTTATCGATACCTAACGGCCTAAAGGGAATAAGCGACGTTGATTTCGCAAAAATGTCGCTTATCCCCTTTTGGCCGTAAGGCATCGATATCTACATAATGTTATTTGCAAATCGTATAAGCAGCGTATCG
This sequence comes from Agrotis puta, assembly GCA_943136025.2. Lineage (NCBI taxonomy): Eukaryota > Metazoa > Arthropoda > Insecta > Lepidoptera > Noctuidae > Agrotis > Agrotis puta. Next base: position 13,307,651 of record OW964172.2, read on the forward strand.
CCTAACCTAACCTTTCGAACTAAATAATGCAAGCCACATGCAGCAGAACAAACACGTTGCCACAGTGCAACTAAGCCTTGACCGTAACATTCTGTTAATGCCTTATGTCCGGACCAACGCTGTCTGAATACTAATGTATGGGGTTGGGTTAAAGTAAATCATGTCTTATTTATTTAAATTATATTTAAGGTCTAAGCTTCGTATTCATGGTAAACATTTGTTTAGCAACAAAGTTTAATCAACATGTTGCACTATTGCTCTTAACATGTTGAACTATGGCATGTTGACAAGTTGTCACCCGATGAGCGACAAGATCTGTTTATCAACAATTGGTTGACGTGTGTAGACGTGTTTGCAACCGCTTATAAACATGACAGTACGAGTAGTATGGAGCAACGAAAGATGGCGTGTCGCGTGTGGGCAACCTGTATTGCTTTCAACTAAGTTACCAGCAACATTTTTACCACTCGTCAACAATGTTGATCAACTGTTGTTAAAAAAATGTTTACCATGAATTTATAATATTCATTTATATTATGGTCTTTTGATTTTTCTGCACTGTTGCTAGCCTCTTTAATCTACGATCATGACGCTTGCAATAGAACCGAGATATCGGTAGGTAAACAAATAATGAACATGAATGGTGACGCGAAGTATGATGGGAAATCACACACTTAAGGCAAACTCAACACAATACTAACGTAGCGTAAGCGCCAACAGGACGCCATTTGTTAATGGCCGCTTGCAAATGATGTACTAATGGCGCTTGCGCTATGTTAGTGTTGTGTTAAGCATGCGTAAAGAGCGTATGTCCCCATTATACCTCGCGTCCCCGTGTTATACACTGTTCCTATATGGCAAGCAGGTTATTCAGAAATTTTACATTTGTAAGAGTAGAATGTTATAAAGGTATCAATAGGTATTATTTGTTTCCCAATGCCTTCGACTGCAGACTTTATAACAGGTGTACCTTTTGTATTGTATGGTTGCGTCATTGCATTAAAGACAAATAGTTCTCACTAAATAAATAAACAAGTTTCTACAGTTACATTCAGTTAGTAATGTTATTGTGTACCTTATAACTGCAGTAATATACCTACCACCTTTTGATACAAATCTGCACACTCAAATATGGCAGAAACACTATTATGTTACCTATGTTTACATGAGGAAAATTGTTTAAAAGGCTTTTCAAAGTAATTATTTACTAACGATATTTAGCTAAAGTTTGATTTATGTCGGTCCAATACGGTCAAAGACTACGAATAAGCGTCACTATTCTTTAATTTATTAGACTTGTTGCGGTCCGATTCAGAATGATTCGAGCTCGCTTTGCTCGCTCTTCAATTTTATTGTACGAATCCATAAGCTTTAATTTTTCGAAATCGCTTCTAAGACTTATCATGACGCCTGCCGGGGTCGCGGGACTTTCCCATTACCGTAACCCCGGTACGTAAAGGGCTAGTGAAGGACACCGTGGATTTTAGTCAGTACAAGTCTGACAGTCCCTCCCGTCCTGCCCTGGGTGGGAGGACTCATTTGATGATTTTACCACGATAAAAAAAAAAGACTTATCATGACATCCACAGAAATCTTAATAATAAGGCAATAGAAATGCTATAGTACTAAGTTTTATACCGGAACGAGTGTCGCCGGGTCACAGCTACCACCACATAAACAAACAATAGATACACAAGATCGCCTACAAATGCACTTTGCATTGCGGCAACAAAACCAAACCTTTTTGTGATGACATTACGCAACATTTTCTAAAAACACATAATCTCAGGTCACGTGACTCCTGCAGCCAATAAAAAACGTGTGCGAAAAGCAGAAAATGAAATCGCGCGCTCACTCTCACATAGGAATAGTGCAGTGCAAGTGCAAACTACTACGAGCTCATGTCGATAAATTATAATTTTCCGTTGAGTGTTAACAAGGAATCTAGCAACAATAGATAACTAATTTTATTGAAAGGGATTAAATAAAACAATAAGTGTAAGTAGATACATTTAGTTTATAATATAGTTAAACTAATTTTAAAATAATATAATTGAAATTGTTTAATTTTTATATAAATAACAATACATAAATATGTTTTTTTTTTTTTTTTTTTTATCGTGGTAAAATCATCAAATGAGTCCTCCCACCCACGGCAGGGCGGGAGGGACTGTCAGACTTGTACTGACTAAAATCCACGGTGTCCTTCAACAGCCCTTTACGTACCGGGGTCACGGTAATCCCTAGGTCCCGCGATCCCGGCAGGCTTTGGCCTTCTACAGGCCCCGTCACTATGCTGACACTCTTTGAGGCGCGCGTGGAACACAACGCGCCGTCGACCCGGGCATGGTCCATGGTCGGACAGCGAGTCGCCCATTACTCGCTGCCCGCATGCCCGCGCCTACGGTGGCCGGAGATCGTCTTGCGACGTCCGACGCCGTGGGCGTCTACCACTGCGGCTGGGGTGGAGGGCGGACGCTGTCCTCTCCCTCAGGCGGCCCGCCTCCTCCTTCACGAGCATGACTGCTTCGCAGAAGGAGGCGACCGCTTCCCACTCCGTCTCGCCCCGCAGCATGGCCTCGACCAATGCCGGGCGCGAGAGGTCTCCGCCTATCGCCGTCGTGAGGACACGGCGGTGCTCTGCCCAAGCGGGGCAGTCCTGCACCGTATGCTCCACCGTGTCCTCCGGACGATCCTCGCAGTGGTGACACCCAGGCGTTTCTTCCCTCCCTATCAGACACAGGAACCTCCCGAAACTTCCGTGTCCGGTGAGGACCTGCGTCATGCGGTAGGTCAGGACGCCGTGACGCCTATCCAGCCAATACATAAATATGTAAGTATATTAATCTATACATATAATAAATCTGTAGAAGGGTCAATTCTGTACATTGAAAATATTGAAAAAATAAATAGCGGGGGTGTTGCTGGATCGATACCAAACCCAAAAATGTGATTATTTTTTTTTTGTCTGTCTGTCTGTATGAGCAGGCATCACGTGAAAACTAACGGTTCGATTTCGATGAAACTTGGTATAATTATACCTTATTATCCTGGGCATAAAATAGGATACTTTTGCTCCTGGAAAAATACGTAGAAAAAAAAAACTTATTTTTCAGTTTTATTCATAGACGTTGTTTTGTAGAACTGCGAATCTCCTTAATTATTATAGGCTTAGCCGTATTTGAGTCCAATAGATATTTATAAGATGTCATTGTCAGATTTACTCAAAATGGAGAAATAAACCATCCACGCGAAGACCGACATCCGCGCGGACGGAGTCGCGGGCGGAAGCTAGTTATTTACTATAAATAAATATAAATACATACCTAATATACATTTAACAATTATTAAGCAAATAATTTGCAAAAATGAAAAAATATGGGACTTCTACATTATTTTGATTATGAAAACTGAAAATACATCTCATATTTAAACATTAAACCATAATACTTTCCAATTTGGTAAAACTAAGAATTAAACTGAACGTAATTAATTTATCGATACAGAATAGAAGTGGCACGTCAGTAAATTGCGGCCAACTCATGCGGCTTGTACCAAGAATTGTTTATTGCGCATGACTATAATTCCATTGCTGCGTTTAGCAGTTGTAATAGTAGACATGAACAAGCTTAAGCATTGATGGTTATTGATTTGACAAAAAAAAAACGTTTTTCGTGATAAATCGTAGTAGCGGTGGTAAAAATATTTGATTTGTTTATATTTACTAAAAACAACAATATTTCAAAAATTAAGTACTTACATATGAAATGTTGTTCCTTTATTTGTTAAGTTACAAATTTTGGACGAGTTTCCGCAGTTGGATACGCTGCAAAACACCATGTTTACCTCTCCGCATCTCAAATAACACAAGTAACCTCAACAAACGCTCCTCGTGCATTTGTGTCCTACGACACATATGCGCGGCGACAAGGTCACGCGTCTATGCGACTTCTATTGCCTTATTATTAAGATTTCTGTGATGACATCATAGGGAGCGAAAAAAATAAACCTTTGTGCAACTCGACACACAAAGGTTTATTTTTTTCGCTCGCTATTTTATTATTTACATTTTATTGATTCGTTATATTTTATTATATTTGTACACGTTTAATGAATTTGTTTTTTCAATTGTTTGTTATTTTTTTCAATAGATAGTGAATAATTTAATTGTTAATGAAGTTAATATAAAAACAACAGCTATCGGACAAAGTGTTAGTAGAACTAGAACAGTCGTTCAGTTGCAATGTCGGTGTACGTCGGTTTTCTTATTTTGATCATCGTGCAAGGTGTCTTCACCAATGATGAGTCATGTGTTACAGGTAGGATTTATTGCTTATTTCAAAATAGGCATATCTTTTTTTACTAAGTACCTATTGTGCTTTTTAAATACACTCAACAATAAAACAAAAATATTATCTACATAAATAAGGTACCTACTTAAATTTGAAAAATACCTCCTCAATCCTGTCAGCTGATCATTTGTAAAAATTAGTATTTAAACACAAAATACGAGCATTTTCTTATCACAACTTAGGCCGTTTTCACATTCTCAGTCGCGTGATAAACACTGCTAACGCGCGGCTGTTTCTATTATAAATACGAAGGAATGTTCTTCTGCTGCGGTACTTTTGGACACAAATCGATTCCGTCATTCTCTTGCTCAAGCCAGCTCGCGATGCTGCCAGAAGTTTGAATAATGATATCATTCAGATCCAGCCTGTACCTTACTGTCCTCCCTCAGTGACGCTCTGGAGGCATCATTTAAGGTATCCACAGAAAAATCCGGTTTAGTAGCTCACAAACTCCTCTAGGTTGACCGGCGCGATGCCACTCACAAAAACAAAAAACATCTGCTGCGCTTCTGTCGCGCTGCTGACGTCCCAATGTGAAAATACCCTTATTTAATTATTTTGCTTGCTTAACTTGATTTCGTGTTCTGCTACAGAGCCATCATGCCCAAAAAATGAACAATACACCCAAAATGATACACGATGCATAAGGACCTGCGCTAACAGAGCAGTTCCGACCTGTGATGACTGCAAACCCTTCACCGGATGTGTTTGTAAAGACGGCCTGGTGAGAAAGAACGATGATGGAACTGGAAAATGTATTCCTGAAAGCAAATGCCGTGAGTAAATTTAATTTAAAGATATTATGAATTCCTTGTGTCAGCCTTTTATAGTCATTTGGTTAGCTTTTAAAGCAGTTTTGTTAATATTCCCTCATTCATTTCACAAATTACATAAATATATATAAAATAGTAGCCCAAGAGTATCGGGAACAGGGTTCAAACTACCTGCGCGGCGGTCAGGGCTCCAGAGATGTAATGTGCGTCGTGTCTAGAAGAACTTCTTTCTCCATCAGGCCCCTGATTTAACTGTCTAACGAGAGCCTCCTTGGATGTCAGTAATTATTACTGGATTAAGTCGTCTACTCATAACGAAATCTGTTATGTAAGACTGATTCGGGCACGGTAACCGGGACCCCTCTTTGAGGAGTGGCTGGACAGGCGTTACGGCGTCCTGACCATCCTCATGATACAGGTCCTCACCGGATACGGATGTTTTGGGAGGTACTTGTGTCAGATGAGGAAGGAAGAAACGTCTGGGTGTCACCACTGCAAGGATTGCCCGGAGGACACAGCGAAGGAGAGGACAGCGTCCTCCGTCCTCCCCAGCCGCAGTAGTAGGCGCCCACGGCAACGGACGTCGGCAGACGATCTCCGGCTACCGTAGGCGCAGGCATGCGGGCGGCAAGTAATGGGTAACTCGCTGTCCGACCATGGACCATGCCCGGGTCGACGGCGCGTTGTGTTCCACACGCGCCTCAAGGAGTGTCAGCAAAGTGACGGGGCCCCCCTATAGAGGGCGAAAGCCTGCCCTGGTCGCGGTACTCACGAATTACCGTGTTCCTAGAACGTAAAGAGCTATTGAAGGACACCGTGGATTTTAGTCAGTTCGAGTCTGACAGTCCCACCCGCTCTGCCCTGGATAGGAGGACTCATTTGATGATTTTTTACGCTAAAAATAAAAAGAAAGGTAAGACTGATTGATCGCCTTTATTGTCCAAATCACTGTAACTAATGAGTATATTATATCCTCGTGACCGATTAAACTTTATTATCTTCTACATTCATAATTTATTCATTATCTTTTACATGTTTCGTGAGACATGCTTTCCAGCATTAACTGATTTAGGTTCTATAGACAATTCAAATAGAGATTTTAGGTTATGCAAAAACATGGATTTCGCAGAAGTTATTGAGGAAAAGACATAGTCATTTAATTCCAAATCAACTTCTCTATCTTAATAATTATCTTTCACAGTTCTTTTCTATTCAACATAAATTAATTGTTTCTCCATTTCACAAAATCAATTTATTAATGAGCGATTTTTAAATTACGGAGACAAGCTTTACTCAAAACTGAGTTTTGTTACTTTTAGAATAGTTTAAACCCGCTTTCACTAAAATAATTATCGAAATACAATTTAAGCATTTTTAAAAAATCTTTATTATCATTCTGTCTTCGTATTCAGACGACAAAGAATCGATGCTAGTCGTTAATTCTTTCAGCTTTAAATGTTTTTTTTTAATTGTTTGAATTTTTTTTTATTAAATTATCTCGGTTAATTGGCGCTACTCTAAGCGTTGCAATTATAACGTGGCAAATTCGCTAGCTTTTCGGGCATATGCCCGAGACATTTGATGTCAAGTGTAGGTTTCGATTAGTTAATTAACTAAATAGTAGTAAGTACCTAATTAAGAACGTATTAGTACATGCTTTAAAAACTGTTTTTTTTTTCAGGAAACAAATGTAAAGGTCCTCATGAACAACACACGGATACTCTAAACCCTTGTCCTGTGACTTGTGCTCACCCATTACCAAGGCCATGCTTCTATGATCCCAATTTAATTAAAGGAGGTTGTGAATGCGCCCCAGGTTATGTCCGTAATGAGGCTAACGGGAAATGTGTTCGGCCCGAGAAATGTCCTGGTACTAATTTTAATTATTACTATTTTTTTATTTAACGTTGATTTTTTAAAGGGGCTCTTGCCTTGATCCAATCAATAAAATAATAATTTCCACGTTTACTTGACTTACCGATATGTAAACGTTGTTATGAATTTCAGCACGTTTTTCAACATCACCCAGCATAGAAATAGTTCATGGGTGTCGTTCAAGAGTGTAATATAATACATACAGTGTCAAAATAATTGCAACTTGCATGCAAATTATCCTAAATGAAATATTTTGACCGAAATTGTCAAAAAAAAAACACTATAGAATAAATATTGTTCATACATGTTCATGATCATTTACTTAATTCTTTTCTTTTTCTTGTTACAGAAAATAAAAAGAAATGCGATAAACCACATCAAGAGCACACAATTTGTCCCAACCCATGTCCACCATCTTGTGAAAATCGGTACCCGAGTGAGCCATGTTTATTAATGTGTCTTGCAGAGGGTTGCCAGTGTGCCGAAGGATATATTCTGGACGTAAATGACCCTGAGGTCGGAAAATGTATCAAGCCTGAGGATTGTCCTTGTTAAAATTAATAATTAAGAGTTTTGTGACACAATCTTAACATAATACATTCTATTTTTTATGTTTTCTTGTCTAGACCAATTACTTGAGTGTGTTTGGTGTTAACTATATATCTCTAAATAAATTTTCTATTGTAGTTTTGTTTATGCACTTCTTCAAACACCTTTTTTTTTTTGCGTGGTAAAATCATCAAATGAGTCCTCCCACCCAGGGCAGGGCGGGAGGGACTGTCAGACTTGTACTGACTAAAATCCACGGTGTCCTTCACTAGCCCTTTACGTACCGGGGTTACGGTGATGGGTTCTTCAAACACCTTGCTGAAAACAAAACGGATATGGGAATATAGTTGTTACTTTATGTAAGTCTACTTCTGTATCGGAACTTAAAGTAACACTAGGATATAGTGTGCATCATCTGGGAAGACCCTTTTGACAATAAATCGTTTGAATCCGTCAAAATAACAAATATCAAGGTCGTTGCCTGTAAGATATTTAAGTTTACATGAAAGTGGACTTCATTGTGTTTGAATGTCTGTAAGAAAATAAGCTTATAATGGGTAATTCAACTTTATCGATTGCACAAATTATTGAAGTTTCTGCAAGAAACATTCAGATTTTGACGGTTCTTGCCAAAATTTATTATTTTAATTAAATATTAATTACTTTCTTGTAACATTCAAGTATTTTAATGTCATCGAATTGTTAAATATCCTTTCACTAACATAGTTCTTACTCAATAAAACCTACATGGACATAGGTCTTTGAAATAAAAGTATTTGATTTAATTAATTTATTCTTCTTTGTTTCTTTTTCTTTCTTTCGCTTGTAGATAGATGTCCCTTATAGGCTTTTTTTATCGTGGTAAAATCATCAAATGAGTCCTCCTATGGGAGCGACATCCACAGTGTCCTTCAACAGCTCTTTACGTTCCGGGGTCACGGTAATTCGTAAGTCCTGCGACCCCGGCAGGCTTTGGTCCTCAAAAGTCATGATGCTGACACTCTTTGAGGCGCGCGTGGAACACAAGGCGCCGCTGCTGCCCTCTCCCTCACGCGTCTCGTCTCCTCCTTCGCTAGTATTACTGCTTCGTAGAAGGAGGCAACCACTTCCCATTCCGTCCTGCCTCGCAGCATAGCCTTGACCAATGCCGGGTGCGAGAGGTCGCCGCCTATCGCCGTCGTGAGGACACGGCGGTGCTCTGCCCAAGCGGGGCAGTCAGAATATAATGACAGTGCCTTGTCAATTTATTTATGAAAATATAATGCATGTTAGGAAAAACCTTCATCATTTTAATAACATAAGCGATAGACACAATTATAATATTAGAAATATTAGAAAACGATAAAATCGATCAACCCTGTTTTAGATTTTATAAAGTCAAAAAATCTTTTATGGGGTGTTAAATGTTACAATAAAATACCTATCGAAACTTTAACACTAAATGAAAGAAAATTTAAAAGCTACATAAAAATACACTTAGTAAACAAGCATATTATACATTAGATTATATTCAAGATAAAAATGTTTGGAAACATGCTGGTTCTGCTCCATAGTACAAAGTAGGATTTAAAAAGAATCAAGTTTTTTCTTTTATTTTTTTTATCGTGGTAAAATCATCAAATGAGTCCTCTTACCCAGGGCAGGGCGGGAGGGACTGTCAGACTCGTACTGACTAAAATCCACGGTGTCCTTCACTAGCCCTTTACGTACCGGGATCACGGTAATTCGTAAGTCCTGCGACCCCGGCAGGCTTTGGCCCTCTACAGGCCCCGTCACTATGCTGACATTCCTTGAGGCGCGCGTGGAACACAACGCGTCGACCCGGGCATGGTCCATGGTCGGACGGCGAGTCGCCCATTACTCGCCGCCCTCATGCCCGCGCCTACGGTAGCCGGAGATCGTCTTGCGACGTCCGACGCCGTGGGCGTCTACCACTGCGGCTGGGGTGGAGGGAGGACGCTGTCTTCTCCCTTTACGCGGCCCACCTCCTCCTTCGCGAGCATGACTGCTTCGCAGAAGCAGGCGACCGCTTCCCACTCCGTCTCGCCCCGCAGCATGGCCTCGACCAATGCCGGGCGCGAGAGGTCTCCGCCTATCGCCGTCGTGAGGACACGGCGGTGCTCTGCCCAAGCGGGGCAGTCCTGCACCGTATGCTGCGATCCTCGCAGTGGTGACACCCAGGCGTTTCTTCCCTCCTTATCTGACACAGGTATCTCCCAAAACTTCCGTGTCCGGTGAGGACCTGCGTCATGCGGTAGGTAAGGACGCCGTGACGCCTATCCAGCCACTCCCCAAAAGAGGGGTCTTACCGCCAAGAGTTACTTGTGGAAATAGATTCCATCTTCTTTTCTTTGTTTTTGAGAACAACTTTAACAATGTTTAAAGACACAAGATGGCATATTTTGGCATACAATAACAAGTCGCTTGTGACGTGTGAGCAGTACGTATTCGCTTTGGTGGCTTCACTCGCGTGTTCTAAGCGCTCTATCTGCCTGTTTCTTTAATCTGAGTGTGTGTAATGAATTGTATGAATGATTGTAGTTCAACGTCATTGACTCGTCCCATATTGTCATTACTATAGTTTGTAGTAGTCCGAATCATACGGATCAACTGTGGAAATTATTAAAGTGCCTCATTGTTATAAGAGCTTAGTGTCATGATTCCAAAAGAAAAGAGTTTACTAAAATTAAACTATTATTTAATTATGTTTATTATTATTATATTATTTAACTATGTTTTATTATTTAATTCTGTTATAGGTACATATTTACGGTCTGTTTTTCCGTCGTAGATACAACGGTGATTCCAGGGCCACATTCAGTTACTGCCCCAGTCTTTGCCCTCTGACTTGCGAAGAACCGCTGACATGTGTGCACCAGCTGGCTGTGTCTGCAACGATGGATACATTTTGAGTCCAAGTGAACAATGTATGGATCCTAAAAAATGACCAGCTTTTTGCGATTATACACCCTAACTTTAATTTTGGTGGACAAAGCTTAGCAAGACGACTATTAACTTATATGTATTGTATAAAAAACTTAAGGGGTAAAATGTAGTCACCAAACTCATAGCAATATCATAAATGAAATGTATAGTACAATAAATGTTTTGGAAAAATCCACGCAATGTTTATTATTTTTATTTCATATTTATTTCTGAAACATTGGTCTGTTTAGACCCGCTGTTACTTTTTTTACGATCAAACATAGAAATATATTAAAAAATAAACATTATTATGTACATAACATAATTTATTGATATGTCGTGCTTCTTTTATTTATTTATTGAACGATTAATTAGTTTATCGATTTTGTTCAGTTGTAATCTTTCACGTTTATGTAATAATGTTTCAAACAGAAACATTTACCGATGTCAATAAATACTTCAGCTGTCGCAAGTATAGGCAGTAGTTCATTTGTAATGTCGGTGTACGTCAGTTTTTTTATTTTGATCTTGTTAAGAGGTATTTTTGGCAATGAGCTTTGTACTACAGGTAGGAATTATTTGAATATTTGGATTTACAAGAAGTCTTTGTATTAGGCATGATAGGCTGAATATTGGCTGATCAAATAATTAAGTTTTATTTTAAATTATAAAACACTTTTGCCCAAATATTGAATCCTAATACATAAAGCTAAAATTCTCTACCTTGTTTCGTCGATATTTTAAAACAAAATAATTGCAGTTGTTTATCATAACTTATTTAATTTATTTTTTTCTTGACCTGTTTTTAACGGTAACGTAGATATTATTATCTTTTTTTTTTGACGTGGCAGCTCGTAGCGCAACAACTCTATATGCTACTTAACCGGACAATCCTGTGGTGGCCGAAAATTTCTTTAAAGCCCTCAGCCAGGGCTTACAAATAGGGTGCAATTATATGAACGTCACTAAAGGCACCCCCTGTAGGGTTTGGACCTAGGCTTAGTGCGTCATTGAGGGGGTGGGGGGGCAGCAAGGGTCAGGCTGGGTCGAATTATTATTAGGGGAATTTAAAGCTACTTGCTCAGCTTCGCGGGCTGGCTTGTCGAGCAAGGGTCGGGCGGCGTAGATATTACCCAGCTACTGAGTTGTGTAGGTTGGTAGATGCAGTATCGGTGCCCTCTTAAGAACTGGGACTGGATTATCGGTACTAGACTTGGAACTGGATTTCTCGGGAAAATCGGTACTTTCGGTGTTTACGCACAAACGTATCTATTAATTTATTGTTGTTAATAAAATAATAAAAGTATGAATTATTCGTATATGTATAAATGACAATAATCATCAGAAAACAATCCCGTTCGAATTTAAATGCTTTTTTGAGATCAAATTAGGAAAAAATATCAAATATAAGTGCAAATGTATATTTCGAATTAGATGTAACCACTTTTCGTCATGAAATCACTTTGTTTCTTCCACTATAAAATATGTCTTTTACGTCAGATAATCATTTTGTTCCTTCCACTATAAATATCATTAAACAAAAATTAGTAAAATAAAACCATAATGCTTTTTGGAGATATCAAATGTTATTTTCTTTAAATTAAATAAAGTGTCATTAAAAACATTAAAATCTAGCGAAACCAAAATACGAATTACAAAACAGTTTGTCAATTGGTTAAATACTTTCGAAGATAATATAAAATTACTAAATCGCAAAATGCCGCCGTCCATTCACGAACCGCAATTGCCGCAAATGGATAAAACGTCCATAAGCATGTTCCACATGCTTTGTACGGACGTTTTATCCATTTATCCATAGATGGCGTTGTGCAATTACGTAATTTTTCTGAATCGCGGTGTTAAGATTTTCCGCAGATTAATGACCCTCTCCGGTTATTGTTAAGGGGTTATTTTGAGGATCATAGTTTGTTTGTATGAAACTTCGTTACTACACTTACTACAAGTGCTAGTAGTTTCAAATTTGCAGGGGGTTTTTTTAAAGACTTATTGCTCACTAAAGCAGAAATTTTGCGAAATTCGACCCCTGGGGTGTTGTTTATGGGGTTGATAGTTAGAGGTCTCTAATTATGCAGGCGGGTTCTTTTTTGGGCATAATTGACACTTAATACGGGAATTTTGCGAAATTGGACCCCTAAGTAGTTTGTATGAAACTACATATGTTACTACAAATGCTAGGAGTCTCAAATTTTGCATGGGATTTTTTTTGACGAAATTGCTCACTAAGGCGGTATTTTGCGAAATTCGACCCCTTAATTAATAAAATTTTTGAGGTTGATAGTTAGAGGTCCCTAATTTTGCAGGGGGGTTTTATTTAGGACATGTTCTCACTAAGAAAGGATGGTGCAAAATTCGACTCCTAAGGTGTTGTTTTAGAGTTGATAGTTGGGAGTTCCAAATTTTACATTTATTTTTAGGACGTAGGTGCTACGTAAGACGGAACATTGCGGGATGATAGTAATTTTGTTGGATATTTATTTAGATTTTCCAAAAGTATCCCATAAAGAGGGTGGCCAGGAGTAGAAATTCACAAAAGCAAAGTTCGAAAATCCCGCGAACGAAGTCGCGGGCGGAGTGCTAGTAATTAAATAGATAACAAATATTTTGTCGAAATCTATGTTATTTTAGAGTAATGGATGAAAAATCACGTTTTATTATTTACCTACGTTGTTTTTATCGCTTTTATTATGTGTTTATGTAGCTTTTACTACTGTCGTGACAAATTAAACTTCACGTTTTCTTTCAATTTACATTTTACATTAATCGACACCATTTCATGACGTTTCGTGAGACACACTTTTCATTATCAACTATTTGAGCTTGTAGGACCAATGCTAACGCAGGGCGCAAATGTTTTGTGTCTTGTATCAGATGCTACCGATGAATATTTGATTTCTGAAGAACGAATATGAAATCATCCACTCCTTGCGCATACGTAAAAAATTATTTTTTGAATCCAGTTGCTTCAACCATCCTTATGAACCACAGTTCGCTGTGATGGTGTGCCATGTAAGCAATAAAGTGTCTTCTATTACGCAGTGCCTAAAGATAACGTTTTAGTGATTCTTCACTTGCCTTTTTTTTCAATATTTACTTACTATTCTATTCATGTCAAATGAATTAATTGTTTCTTCTCATCACACACTACAGATATTTGTTAAATAAGAGCCGTGAAGGAAAACATCGTGAGGAAACCAGCATGTACGGGAATCAAATTTTGATATGAGACATCTTCCAACCCGCACTGGGCCCGCGTGGTGGATTATGGCGCACTTCCTATCACATTGGGGAGGCCTGTGTCCGCGCAGTGTCAAGAATAAAGGCTGACGATGATGATTATGTTCAATTTCAATGATTTTTATAGTTAGATAATGAAGAATGCAAATTAAAAATGTATTAATTTAATCGTATATCTTTCTCATTATTTCAGGGGGAAAATGCAATGGTCGTCATGAAGTATATAAAGATACTCTAAATCCTTGTCCTTTGACATGTGCTCAACCAAAACCAAGACCATGTCCCTTCAGGCCTATTAATAAGGGAGGTTGTGAATGCGTCCCAGGTTATGTCCGTGATGAAGCTAACGGGGAATGTGTCCGGCCTAAGAATTGTTCTGGTACTAACTTTGATTATCCTAACTTCCTAATTCTAACTAATAATATAAATGCGAATGGAATTGAACAAATCGCCCTGTTTGAACAAAAACAGACATGACAGACGGGGAGAACAACCGTAACATTTTCAGAATCATGAATTATGCTCGTATAATTAAAAACGGAGTACAACCCGCATTGATCGTCAAATTCAAAATTAATGCTAGCAATGCGTGTCCGGAGGACACGGTGGAGCATACGGTGTAGGACTGCCTCGCTTGGGCCGAGCACCGCCGTGTCCTCACGATAGGCGGAGACCTCTGGCACCCGGCATTGGTCGAGGCCATGCTGCGCGGCGGGACGGAGTGGGAAGCGGTCGCCTCCTTCTACGAGGCGGTCATGCTCGCAAAGGAGGAGGCGGGCCGCGTCAAGAAGAGGACAGCGTCCTCCCTCCTCCCCAGTCGACGTCAGTAGACGAACTCCGGTCACCGTAGGCGCGGGGCATGAGGGTGGCGAGTAATGGGATACTCGCTGTCCGACCATGGACCATGCCCGGGTCGACAGCGCGTTGTGTTAACGCGCGCCTCAAAGAACGTCAACAAAATGACAGGGCCCCCCTTTAGAGGGCCAAAGCCTGCCGGGGTCGCGGAACTTACGAAATACCGTGACCTTGGAACGTAAAGGGCTATTGAAGGACACCGTGGATTTCAGTCAGTTCGAGTCTGATAGTTCCTCTCGCTCTGCCCTAGGTGGGAGGACAAATTTGATGATTTTACCACGATAAATAATAATAAAAAAAGTCACGGGTAAAAGCTAGTTATCTATATTTTTAAGTTGGCTTGGAATTAAACTAACCTGCTTACCCATTCAGAGGCAGATCTCGACAAGAGTAGCTACCTTCTACCACCACGCTCACTGATTAGTCAAATCAAATTCAGCCCTATTGATTTGATCAATCTAGCACCATTTTCCTTTACACACTTCCGTTACATATCACGAGATCGCTCCCACAAAAGCGATGTTATGGATGTAAAAAAATACTATCTCATGTAATAGTAATACATAAATGGTTAAAACGTACGAGTTCCTTTACTTGCATGCAAATGACCTAAATAAATAGTTTGATCTTCTATAAACACGTTATAATAAAAAACATTTGTCTTAATTATTTTATAATGTAATTTTGTTGTTCCAGCAAAACCATGCATAGATTCAAATGCAGAGTACACAATTTGTCCCGACCCATGTCCATCATCATGTGAAAATCCATTCCCAGGTGTATGCAATCAATTATGTGTTAGAGAAGGTTGCCAGTGTGCCAAAGGATTTATTCTGGACGTAGATGACATTGAGCTTGGGAAATGTATCAGACCTGAGGATTGTCCAGGTATCCAAAATTTTCTATTACACAGTAGGCATTTAAAAGAATAAAATAATAATAATTACCTGCTCCAAACCTTTGAATCGAATAATATATTATTCTATGGTACGGCTAATTATAATTTTTCGCGATTACAATATTGCTCTCATGAAGAAAGTTACTCGGTTTATGGCCTGCTCATACCTTTTAAAATTAGTAGTTATGATTTACTGGACAAAGTAATTTTGGTATGATCATAACTTTGTCGAATGAATTTCACTGCCTGCGTCTGGGTTCCTGAACGCATACAAGTCGAATCTTTTCTAAGTTCAGGCTTTTTCTGGGTAAGTTCACCCCATCGTAGGGGAACAGCAAATGACGTCCTGATGGCGCTTGCGCTACGTTAGTATTGTGTTAAGTGTGCCTAAAGAGTGTATGTCCCCACTATACCTCGCGTCTCCGTCTTATACACTGTTCTTCTAGTCTTTGTCTCTGTCACCTCTCATCTAGACTCGTCTCAAAAAATAAAAATAAAATCTTTTTGATATGCGTCGTAAAGTTTTTGATGACTCAGTCTCTATGTCTTTAAATTCGTTCTTCCATATATATATCGTCTTTCTTTTTTTACAGAACCAATATGTCCTGAACACGAACAATATGTAATAGACGATAACCAATGTCAAAAGACATGTGAGAATCGGTTGTCACCCAATAGTGGCACGGCCGGTGCCTGCGCCCCGTTCACAGGATGTGTCTGCAAGTCTGGTGACGTCAGATTGTATGCTAACGCTACTGGTCCTTGCATAACTGAAGCTGAATGCGGTATGGATAAACTTTCAATGAATAAGCTTCCTAACGTGATAGTGAACTCTCAATAAATTGCGATACGTTTGATTTTCTAGCACCAATTCCAACTGAATGTGGAGTAAATGAAGTGGCGACTAGCTGCAGAATAATTTGTCCTCCTCAAGCTTGTGAAAGCATTAACGCTTCATACTATTGTCCGCCAACCGAATGTGAGCCAGGATGTGATTGTAAGAAGAATTACCTGAGGAATAAAGAAGGAGTCTGCATACCTTCCACAGATTGTTTCAAAACGAATGGTCAGTATAGACATATATTAAATGTAATTATGTTATTATTATTTGAAATATAATTATACTTCCGCGTCAACAATCCAGGCTTGGATGCACAGTACAGTCCCGCACTCCGGAATTAAAACTAGACATTTTTCATAACATTTAATGTCATGGACTTCCGCAAAGTAACGCCCGATTCTATAATTTATTTAACGACACATTTCAATTTTGTTTGACCCGTCCAATTTTATTTTCACGGCTTTTTCTGTCACTATGACTGTATGTTTTGGAATCACTACTCAACAAACTAAAATCTGTTTATCATTCCATAGATTCAGCAGGTTGCGACGGAGACGTCAACGCAACACGCTCGCGTGGATGCGGTAATGCAAATCCACCAACTTGTGAAAACCCTACTCCTGAAACAACCACTGACACTAAAGTTTGTAGACTAAACGGATGTGAATGTAAACCGGGCTACATTAAGTCTAGTAAAGACGGGAAATGCGTTAAATACAGTGATTGTCCAGGTGAGTAAAAATACGAGGTATCCTGTACATTTAATTAAATTGCGGACATCGTCGGCAACACACTGGCGATAAATCTGCTGTTGCAGACGTCCAGATCCTACGGTTACCGTTTTCTATCAGGCCTGTCGTATGCTTATTTGCCACCTTCATGGGAATAATAATAGAAAAAAAAACTAAGTTTAACTGAGCCGAGCAATTGATTTAAGACGGGTCTTGAATTACGAATACCATGGACTTCTATCTTCCAGTGAGATAGATTTGAAAAAGTCTTCCTTATTTTTTTACAGAACCAATTTGTTCTCCAAACGAAGAATATGTTATAAACGATAACCAATGTCAAAAGACATGTGGAAATCGGTTGTCACCCAATAGTGACACGGCCGGTGCCTGCGCCCCGTTCACAGGATGTGTCTGCAAGCCTGGTGCCGTCAGATTGTATGCTAACGCTACTGGTCCGTGCATAACTGAAGCTGAATGCGGTATGGATAAACTTTCAATGAATAAGCTTCCTAACGTGATAATGAACTTTCAATAAATTGCGATACGTTTGATTTTCTAGCACCAATTCCAACTGAATGTGGAGTAAATGAAGTGGCGACTAGCTGCAGAATAATTTGTCCTCCTCAAGCTTGTGAAAGCATTAACGCTTCATACTATTGTTCGCCAACCGAATGTGAGCCAGGATGTGATTGTAAGAAGAATTACCTGAGGAATAAAGAAGGAGTCTGCATACCTTCCACAGATTGTTTCAAAACGAATGGTCAGTATAGACATATATTAAATGTAATTATGTTCTTATTATTTGAAATATAATTATACTTCCGCGTCAACAATCCAGGCTTGGATGCACAGTACAGTCCCGCACTCCGGAATTAAAACTAGACATTTTTCATAACATTTAATGTCATGGACTTCCGCAAAGTAACGCCCGATTCTATAATTTATTTAACGACACATTTCAATTTTGTTTGACCCGTCCAATTTTATTTTCTTCTAGTGTTTCTTCACTTTCACGGCTTTTTCTGTCACTATGACTGTGTGTTTTGGAATCACTACTCAACAAACTAAAATCTGTTTATCATTCCATAGATTCAGCAGGTTGCGACGGAGACGTCAACGCAACACGCTCGCGTGGATGCGGTAATGCAAATCCACCAACTTGTGAAAACCCTACTCCTGAAACAACCACTGACACTAAAGTTTGTAGACTAAACGGATGTGAATGTAAACCGGGCTACATTAAGTCTAGTAAAGACGGGAAATGCGTTAAATACAGTGATTGTCCAGGTGAGTAAAAATACGAGGTATCCTGTACATTTAATTAAATTGCGGACATCGTCGGCAACACACTGGCGATAAATCTGCTGTTGCAGACGTCCAGATCCTACGGTTACCGTTTTCTATCAGGCCTGTCGTATGCTTATTTGCCACCTTCATGGGAATAATAATAGAAAAAAAAACTAAGTTTAACTGAGCCGAGCAATTGATTTAAGACGGGTCTTGAATTACGAATACCATGGACTTCTATCTTCCAGTTAGATAGATTTGAAAAAGTCTTCCTTATTTTTTTACAGAACCAATTTGTTCTCCAAACGAAGAATATGTTATAAACGATAACCAATGTCAAAAGACATGTGGAAATCGGTTGTCACCCAATAGTGACACGGCCGGTGCCTGCGCCCCGTTCACAGGATGTGTCTGCAAGCCTGGTGCCGTCAGATTGTATGCTAACGCTACTGGTCCGTGCATAACTGAAGCTGAATGCGGTATGGATAAACTTTCAATGAATAAGCTTCCTAACGTGATAATGAACTTTCAATAAATTGCGATACGTTTGATTTTCTAGCACCAATTCCAACTGAATGTGGAGTAAATGAAGTGGCGACTAGCTGCAGAATAATTTGTCCTCCTCAAGCTTGTGAAAGCATTAACGCTTCATACTATTGTTCGCCAACCGAATGTGAGCCAGGATGTGATTGTAAGAAGAATTACCTGAGGAATAAAGAAGGAGTCTGCATACCTTCCACAGATTGTTTCAAAACGAATGGTCAGTATAGACATATATTAAATGTAATTATGTTATTATTATTTGAAATATAATTATACTTCCGCGTCAACAATCCAGGCTTGGATGCACAGTACAGTCCCGCACTCCGGAATTAAAACTAGACATTTTTCATAACATTTAATGTCATGGACTTCCGCAAAGTAACGCCCGATTCTATAATTTATTTAACGACACATTTCAATTTTGTTTGACCCGTCCAATTTTATTTTCTTCTAGTGTTTCTTCATTTTCACGGCTTTTTCTGTCACTATGACTGTATGTTTTGGAATCACTACTCAACAAACTAAAATCTGTTTATCATTCCATAGATTCAGCAGGTTGCGACGGAGACGTCAACGCAACACGCTCGCGTGGATGCGGTAATGCAAATCCACCAACTTGTGAAAACCCTACTCCTGAAACAACCACTGACACTAAAGTTTGTAGACTAAACGGATGTGAATGTAAACCGGGCTACATTAAGTCTAGTAAAGACGGGAAATGCGTTAAATACAGTGATTGTCCAGGTGAGTAAAAATACGAGGTATCCTGTACATTTAATTAAATTGCGGACATCGTCGGCAACACACTGGCGATAAATCTGCTGTTGCAGACGTCCAGATCCTACGGTTACCGTTTTCTATCAGGCCTGTCGTATGCTTATTTGCCACCTTCATGGGAATAATAATAGAAAAAAAAACTAAGTTTAACTGAGCCGAGCAATTGATTTAAGACGGGTCTTGAATTACGAATACCATGGACTTCTATCTTCCAGTGAGATAGATTTGAAAAAGTCTTCCTTATTTTTTTACAGAACCAATTTGTTCTCCAAACGAAGAATATGTTA
This sequence comes from Agrotis puta, assembly GCA_943136025.2. NCBI lineage: Eukaryota > Metazoa > Arthropoda > Insecta > Lepidoptera > Noctuidae > Agrotis > Agrotis puta. The sequence continues at coordinate 13,327,599 of OW964172.2, forward strand.
TAAACGATAACCAATGTCAAAAGACATGTGGAAATCGGTTGTCACCCAATAGTGACACGGCCGGTGCCTGCGCCCCGTTCACAGGATGTGTCTGCAAGCCTGGTGCCGTCAGATTGTATGCTAACGCTACTGGTCCGTGCATAACTGAAGCTGAATGCGGTATGGATAAACTTTCAATGAATAAGCTTCCTAACGTGATAATGAACTTTCAATAAATTGCGATACGTTTGATTTTCTAGCACCAATTCCAACTGAATGTGGAGTAAATGAAGTGGCGACTAGCTGCAGAATAATTTGTCCTCCTCAAGCTTGTGAAAGCATTAACGCTTCATACTATTGTTCGCCAACCGAATGTGAGCCAGGATGTGATTGTAAGAAGAATTACCTGAGGAATAAAGAAGGAGTCTGCATACCTTCCACAGATTGTTTCAAAACGAATGGTCAGTATAGACATATATTAAATGTAATTATGTTCTTATTATTTGAAATATAATTATACTTCCGCGTCAACAATCCAGGCTTGGATGCACAGTACAGTCCCGCACTCCGGAATTAAAACTAGACATTTTTCATAACATTTAATGTCATGGACTTCCGCAAAGTAACGCCCGATTCTATAATTTATTTAACGACACATTTCAATTTTGTTTGACCCGTCCAATTTTATTTTCTTCTAGTGTTTCTTCACTTTCACGGCTTTTTCTGTCACTATGACTGTGTGTTTTGGAATCACTACTCAACAAACTAAAATCTGTTTATCATTCCATAGATTCAGCAGGTTGCGACGGAGACGTCAACGCAACACGCTCGCGTGGATGCGGTAATGCAAATCCACCAACTTGTGAAAACCCTACTCCTGAAACAACCACTGACACTAAAGTTTGCAGACTAAACGGATGTGAATGTAAACCGGGCTACATTAAGTCTAGTAAAGACGGGAAATGCGTTAAATACAGTGATTGTCCAGGTGAGTAAAAATACGAGGTATCCTGTACATTTAATTAAATTGCGGACATCGTCGGCAACACACTGGCGATAAATCTGCTGTTGCAGACGTCCAGATCCTACGGTTACCGTTTTCTATCAGGCTTGTCGTATGCTTATTTGCCACCTTCATGGGAATAATAATAGAAAAAAAAACTAAGTTTAACTGAGCCGAGCAATTGATTTAAGACGGGTCTTGAATTACGAATACCATGGACTTCTATCTTCCAGTTAGATAGATTTGAAAAAGTCTTCCTTATTTTTTTACAGAACCAATTTGTTCTCCAAACGAAGAATATGTTATAAACGATAACCAATGTCAAAAGACATGTGGAAATCGGTTGTCACCCAATAGTGACACGGCCGGTGCCTGCGCCCCGTTCACAGGATGTGTCTGCAAGCCTGGTGCCGTCAGATTGTATGCTAACGCTACTGGTCCGTGCATAACTGAAGCTGAATGCGGTATGGATAAACTTTCAATGAATAAGCTTCCTAACGTGATAATGAACTTTCAATAAATTGCGATACGTTTGATTTTCTAGCACCAATTCCAACTGAATGTGGAGTAAATGAAGTGGCGACTAGCTGCAGAATAATTTGTCCTCCTCAAGCTTGTGAAAGCATTAACGCTTCATACTATTGTTCGCCAACCGAATGTGAGCCAGGATGTGATTGTAAGAAGAATTACCTGAGGAATAGAGAAGGAGTCTGCATACCTTCCACAGATTGTTTCAAAACGAATGGTCAGTATAGACATATATTAAATGTAATTATGTTATTATTATTTGAAATATAATTATACTTCCGCGTCAACAATCCAGGCTTGGATGCACAGTACAGTCCCGCACTCCGGAATTAAAACTAGACATTTTTCATAACATTTAATGTCATGGACTTCCGCAAAGTAACGCCCGATTCTATAATTTATTTAACGACACATTTCAATTTTGTTTGACCCGTCCAATTTTATTTTCTTCTAGCGTTTCTTCACTTTCACGGCTTTTTCTGTCACTATGACTGTGTGTTTTGGAATCACTACTCAACAAACTAAAATCTGTTTATCATTCCATAGATTCAGCAGGTTGCGACGGAGACGTCAACGCAACACGCTCGCGTGGATGCGGTAATGCAAATCCACCAACTTGTGAAAACCCTACTCCTGAAACAACCACTGACACTAAAGTTTGTAGACTAAACGGATGTGAATGTAAACCGGGCTACATTAAGTCTAGTAAAGACGGGAAATGCGTTAAATACAGTGATTGTCCAGGTGAGTAAAAATACGGGGTATCCTGTACATTTAATTAAATTGCGGACATCGTCGGCAACACACTTTTTTTTTTTTTTTTTTTTTGCGTGGTAAAATCATCAAATGAGTCCTCCCACCCAGGGCAGGGCGGGAGGGACTGTCAGACTTGTACTGACTAAAATCCACGGTGTCCTTCACGAGCCCTTTACGTACCGGGGTTACGGTGATGGGTAAGACCCGCGACCCCGGCAGGCTCTGGCCCTCTACAGGCCCCGTCAGTTTGCTGACACTCCTTGAGGCGCGCGTGGAACACAACGCGCCGTCGACCCGGGCATGGTCCATGGTCGGGCAGCGAGTCGCCCATTACTCGCTGCCCGCATGCCCGCGCCTACGGTGGCCGGAGATCGTCTGGCGACGTCCGTCGCCGTGGGCGTCTACCACTGCGGGTGGGTCGGAGGGAGGACACTGTTCTCTCCCTCACGCGGCACGCCTCCTCCTTCGCGAGCATGACTGCTTCGCAGAAGGAGGCGACCGCTTCCCACTCCGTCTCGCCCCGCAGCATGGCCTCGACCAATGCCGGGCGCGAGAGGTCTCCGCCTATCGCCGTCGTGAGGACACGGCGGTGCTCTGCCCAAGCGGGGCAGTCCTGCACCGTATGCTCCACCGTGTCCTCAGGACGGTCCTCGCAGTGGTGACACCCAGGCGTTTCCTCCCTCCTTATCAGACACAGGAACCTCCCGAAACTTCCGTGTCCGGTGAGGACCTGCGTCATGCGGAAGGTAAGGACGCCGTGACGCCTATCCAGCCACTCCTCAAAGAGGGGTCTTACCGCCGCGATTGCGGCGTGCCCGGACCTCGGTTGCGACAGTCGCTCCCTCCATACTGCCCTGAGATCGCGCCGGAGCTCTTCCCGCCGCGCCTCGACCTGTCGAGGCAGCGGGGATTCGCCCCGGCGCTGCGCCTCCACGCGCCATTCGTAGACGCGCTGGAGGGCAGTCGCCTCCAGATCCCAGGGCAGCAATCCGGCAAGGAGGTTGGCCGATTCGCCGGCGATCGTGCGGTATCCTCGGACCATTCGGATTGCCATGACCCTCTGGCATGCGACCAGCTTTAGTGGTCGCGTCCGAATGCTCAGGGCCCACACAGGGGCCCCGTAGAGGGCCATGGACCGCACGACACCAGCGTACAGCCTCCGGCTGGAGGCGTTTGGCCCGCTGAGATTGGGCAGGAGTCGCCTTAGGGCGGCTGCTGCCCGGTTCAGCTTCGGGGCCAAACGTAGGAAGTGCTCCCTAAAGTTCCACCGGCTGTCGAGGACGAGTCCCAGGTACTTCATCGTCCTCCCGACGCCGATGCGAACCCCCTCCACCGTAATGTGGGACTCTGAACGTGGCGCGTTCAGACGGCCATGAAAGCACATGGCCTCTGTTTTGTGCAGCGCCACGTCGAGTCCCAACTGCCGGATCCTTTGAGCGACTGTCGCCACCGCTTGCGTCGCCAGGTCGGCCGCCGCCTGGTGCGACACTCCCTCCGCCAGGACGAGCGTGTCGTCGGCGTAACATATTACGCCGACGCCGTCAGGGAGGTCGCCGCGCAGCACCCAGTCGTAGCCGATGTTCCACAGGAGCGGCCCCAAGACCGATCCCTGTGGAACACCGCACGACATCTCTCGCCGGTTCCACTCTCCCCGGTGACCGGGGTAGATGACGGCCCTGTCCGTCAGGTAGTCCTCGACCGTGCGACGGAGGTAGGTCGGCACCCGGTGATACCGGAGTGCCTCCCTGATGCAACTCCAGGGCAGGGTGTTGAAGGCGTTGGTGATGTCCAAAGACACCGCCAAGACGACCCTGCCCCGGGATACCGCATCCCCCGTCGTGAGGGCTCTTACGCGCATGATTGCGTCCACCGTCGAGCGCCCCCTCCGGAAGCCAAACTGGCTCTCCGAGAGGTCCGGGCCCACCCGATTCAGGTGCCCGACGAGGCGGTCTGCAATAACTCTTTCAAAGAGTTTGCCCACCTCGTCGAGCAGCACGATGGGCCGGAATGCGGACGGAGAGTCCGCAGGGCGCCCGGGCTTCTGGATCAGGACCAGTTTCCCCGTCTTCCAACGAAGCGGGAACTGGCCCCTCTCCAGGCATGCGCTAAAGAGCCCCCCCAGTCGAGGCCCGAGAGTCCCCGAGGCCAGGACCCAGGCTTTTCCTGGCAGGCCGTCGGGTCCTGGGGCGGTATTTTTGGCCTTGAGCCGTTGTACCGCCACTCTCAGGTCTACCTCGGTCACCTCTGGAGCATCGTAGACGTCGTCGTCGCTGTGGTCCGCGTTTGCGTCAGCTTCTCCGTCAGAATCCGTCAGAGACGGAGCCATAGGCGGGGGAGTGTGCTCTCCCCTCGATGGGAACAGGGCGCTCACCACGTCCTCCACGAACTGAGGCTGGAGACTCTGCGTCAACGGGGGAGCCCAGGGGCGGAGCTTTTCTCTCACCCACTTATAGGGCCGGCCCCATGGGTCCCCGTCCAGGGTCTCCAGCATCTCCTTGCGGGCCAATTCCTTGGCCCGCAAGATTTCGTCGCGGAGGGCGGCCTTCGCTGCCCTGTAGCCCTCGTACAGCTCCGCCTCCACAGTCGCCGCATCCGGAGGTCGGGTGCGGCGCCTGCGGAATCTGGTGTACCGGCGTCGCGCGGCCACGCACGCCTCGCGCAGCGATGTTAGCTCGCGCGACCACCAGTACAGCTGACGCCGGGCGCGTCCTTGCCGGACCCGGGGCATGGCCATGTCGCAGATCTCCGACATGGCCTCCCGGAACCACTCCGCCTCGTCGTTTATGTCGGCAGGCCTGTCCGGTGGTGACACCCAGGCCTGCACGATCGAGGCTTCCAGGAATAGCTCCCGGTCCAGCTGCTTCAGCGCCCATCGCGGACCACATGGGTTCCGTCGGACCGGCGCGTCTGAGGTCTGGGCGGAGACATCAAACCGGATATACCGGTGATCGGAGTAGGTCTCCACCTCCTCTACAACGCGCCAGTCGGTGACGCGCGGCGACAGGGCGGCGTTGGCGAACGTTAAGTCCACCACCGAATCGCCCGTCCACCGCACGCACGTGGGAACGGAACCCCGGTTCTCGACGACCAGGCCATGCGCCATGGCCCAGCGCTCGAGCGTCCTGCCTCGCGTGTAGTCCGTAGTCCGGGAACCCCAAGCCACATTCTTGGCGTTGAAGTCCCCGAGGACGAGCGCGGGGAGGGAACCGAATGCGACGACGACGTCTCCCAGCTCCAATAGGGAGTCCTGGAACTCGGCGAGAGTTCGGTTCGGGGAGAAGTAAACGCCTATAACGGCGATCTCCCCGAACCGTGCTGCGACGATCCCGCGCCCTCTCTCGACGCGATCGAGGGGCGGGGTACCAGCGGCGGCCGACGAAATTAGGGTCACCGAGCCGTCCAGGTCCGCCACCCAGTCATTTCTGGGCAGGACAAAGTACGGCTCGGCGACCACGGCGACGTTAATCAACCACTGCGCCATGCTCTGGAGCAGGAGATCCTGAGCAGCGGCGCAGTGGTTGATGTTCGCCTGGAGGAAGCGCAATGGAGCCATTAATTGGAGTCCATTGCGGCCTCCTCCAGGGCCCTCTGTGAGGGCGCAGCCACGGCGGCAGCGGCAGAAGCGGCGGCGGCGGCGGCAGCGGCGGCGGCGGCGGCAGCAGGAGCTGCGGCGGCGGCGGGGACGGCGGCGGCAGAGGGCCTACCTCTGCTCCTGGTTTTGGCGGGGGGCGCGCAGGCCTTGCCCCCTGCCCGGTGATCGGCCGGCTTGCCGGCCGCCGCACATGCGAAGCAGTGCGGCGGGGCGTTGCACGAGCCGGCCTTGTGACCGGGCTGACCGCAGCGGAAGCAGTTGTCGCTGCGGTCGACCTCTGAAGTGCACATGCATGCCGCGTGGTTACCCACTTGGCAGCGGAAGCACCTCAGAGGCCTGGGCTCCAGCAGTTTCACCTGCGCGGACACCCAGCCAACCAGGAGCCTTCGGCTCTCCTCTATCTTTTTGGCCGCCGGTACGGGGCAGCTGACTGTGATGGTCAGCAGCCCCGCAAAGCCAGGGCGCAGGATGCCTGCCTTGATTTGGTCGGCAGGGCATTCTCCAGCCCTGGCGACGGCGGCCACCACGTCCCCCTCCGAGACCGAGTCGTCCAGACCCATGATCCGCAGATCTGCGCGCTTGACGGGCCTGGACACCCGGGCCTCCTCCGCATTTAAGGACGCTCTGAGCCTTTCGGCCAGAGCGTCAGCGGTAGGGCCGCTATCCGCGCCGGGGATTGACAATAGTCTGGCCCCCGTCGCGGTAACATGCACCCGGAGGCCCCCCTCGACACCCAGCTCTCGGAGGTCGACCGCCTCCTTCGCCTTGGCGAACACGTCGCGGTACGTGACGCCCCTCTTGGCCGCCTCCGGCTGTAGTGTAATTACTACAGCCGCGGTCTTGGGGGCGCGAAGTCTAGCCGCGACGGTTCGTCTTCCTCGTTTCCGCTGCCGCCGTCTCTGCCTCTTTTTGGCAGCCTTCTCCCCGGCCACCTGCCATTCGGCGTCGGCCGGAGAAGCCTGTGAAGGCTGCGGAGGCGTGGCGGGTTGGGACGGCCGTCCCGCCGCCGCCGCCGCCGCCGGGCCACTCTTCTTTGGCTTCGCCGGGGCCAATGCTGGGGCGGGGCCCGGCGTGGCCGAAGCCACGGGCGCTGCCCTGGATGGACCTGGACCCGCCCTCACCGTGGCCGCTTTCCCCGGGGCCTGTTTCCCCTTCGCTGGCCTCGTCGCGGTTCGGCTCTCCGGGGCCGGGGCTGGAGCTGGTCCAGGCGGCGTGGAAGCCGCGGCAGCCGCGTAGGAGGCCGCAGCAAGCGGAGGGCGCAGGATGCGGCCCTCTAAGACCGCAAAACGCTGGTGAAAGGCCGCCAGCTCCTGCCGCACCAGTTTAAGGACAGCGTCCTCTGTTGGTGCGGCCTGCGCCGGCGGCTCCTTGTTCTGCCTCCGCGGGACCTCCTCCTGGCGGCCTGCCTTCCTCAGTCCGGCCAGCTCCGTCTTCAGATGGAGGTTCTCCTTCTGGAGAACCTCCATCGCGGCCGTCAAGCGGGCGACGTCCGCCCGCATTTTGGACATCTCGTCCGCTTCCGTCGGCGATGCGGGCGGAGCCTGGCCGAGGCTAGCCGCCGCCACTGCCGCCATAATCTTGGCAGTGGCTACGCCTGCGGCCCGATCTTTGGTCGCCCGCTTTCCAGGGTTGGTGGAGGCCAGGGTGCGGACGGCCGCCCTCACCGCCTCCTCCAGGGTGGGCTCCTCAGCTACACACCCTCTACCGCCGGTCCTGCCTCGGCCTTTACCCCGAACACTAGTCGGGATCTTCCGGCCCGAGGCAGGCTCGTCGTCTTCGGACAACGAATGGGGCCGCTTGAGGAAGCGTTTCCTCCTCTCGGCGGCCCCCTTTCCTCCTCCGCGCCCAGAGCCAGGGCTCTGGGCGCTGATGGCGTCTGACGAAGAGTCGGACTCCGACATCGATGACAGCGTCAGCACCATCCTCTTTTTGAGAGCTGCACTCTGTGCCCGCTCGTTCGGTGCCGGTGAGGCGGACGTGCTGGACAAATCCAGCGACTCCACCTCACAGGCACGTGAGCCTCCCTGGCTCGCTGCGGCGACTGCCGGTTGTTTGGGGGATTTTTTTAAGGTATCCATATGATTCCCACGAGTGTGGGGGAAAAACGGTCCACCTGGGCAGAGACCCCTGTACCCAGGTAAGCCTACGACATTTATTACTCGCCAGAGGGTCGGCCGGTACCCTGGCGAGGGTAGCACTAGCGACTGATTTGTTCAAAAGAACTCCCGTCAGCCATACATCTCCTCGCGGTGCTCCGCCGCTTGAGATTCGGGGTGACTTTTTATAGAGGTTTTCTACCTCGCGGCCCGGGCGGTTAAGCCAAGGCCCTCGACCCCCGTCGAAAGTCAGAGACGTGATCCTGACAATCTTCGGGGCTACGAGATTATAGCGGTGGCAAGAGGAGGTGGGAGTGCAATACCTCCTCCTGCCTGCCCGGCGGCAGGGTAAGTGCACGCCGTGCCCGCTCTTGCTCCAACCACTGTGCCCTCTGCTGAGCAGAGGGACACGTGGTGGAGCGACGCGACAGGACATTGGCATACGGACAAGGAGACCCCGTAGGGGAGTACTTGCCCGCATCCCGGGGCGCACCGTCCCGAGAATCTGGGCTTCCCCCCGGACGTATCCGGAAAGGAACTTCCAGCCTCGGGCACTCGAGGAGGTTTCCTGTCCTTAGCACCCCGTCGGCAACACACTGGCGATAAATCTGCTGTTGCAGACGTCCAGATCCTACGGTTACCGTTTTCTATCAGGCCTGTCGTATGCTTATTTGCCACCTTCATGGGAATAATAATAGAAAAAAAAACTAAGTTTAACTGAGCCGAGCAATTGATTTAAGACGGGTCTTGAATTACGAATACCAGGGACTTCTATCTTCCAGTTAGATAGATTTGAAAAAGTCTTCCTTATTTTTTGACAGAACCAATTTGTGCTCCAAACGAAGAATATGTTATAAACGATAACCAATGTCAAAAGACATGTGGAAATCGGTTGTCACCCAATAGTGACACGGCCGGTGCCTGTGCCCCGTTCACAGGATGTGTCTGCAAGCCTGGTGCCGTCAGATTGTATGCTAACGCTACTGGTCCGTGCATAACTGAAGCTGAATGCGGTATGGATAAACTTTCAATGAATAAGCTTCCTAACGTGATAATGAACTTTCAATAAATTGCGATACGTTTGATTTTCTAGCACCAATTCCAACTGAATGTGGAGTAAATGAAGTGGCGACTAGCTGCAGAATAATTTGTCCTCCTCAAGCTTGTGAAAGCATTAACGCTTCATACTATTGTTCGCCAACCGAATGTGAGCCAGGATGTGATTGTAAGAAGAATTACCTGAGGAATAAAGAAGGAGTCTGCATACCTTCCACAGATTGTTTCAAAACGAATGGTCAGTATAGACATATATTAAATGTAATTATGTTATTATTATTTGAAATATAATTATACTTCCGCGTCAACAATCCAGGCTTGGATGCACAGTACAGTCCCGCACTCCGGAATTAAAACTAGACATTTTTCATAACATTCAATGTCATGGACTTCCGCAAAGTAACGCCCGATTCTATAATTTATTTAACGACACATTTCAATTTTGTTTGACCCGTCCAATTTTATTTTCTTCTAGCGTTTCTTCACTTTCACGGCTTTTTCTGTCACTATGACTGTGTGTTTTGGAATCACTACTCAACAAACTAAAATCTGTTTATCATTCCATAGATTCAGCAGGTTGCGACGGAGACGTCAACGCAACACGCTCGCGTGGATGCGGTAATGCAAATCCACCAACTTGTGAAAACCCTACTCCTGAAACAACCACTGACACTAAAGTTTGTAGACTAAACGGATGTGAATGTAAACCGGGCTACATTAAGTCTAGTAAAGACGGGAAATGCGTTAAATACAGTGATTGTCCAGGTGAGTAAAAATACGAGGTATCCTGTACATTTAATTAAATTGCGGACATCGTCGGCAACACACTGGCGATAAATCTGCTGTTGCAGACGTCCAGATCCTACGGTTACCGTTTTCTATCAGGCCTGTCGTATGCTTATTTGCCACCTTCATGGGAATAATAATAGAAAAAAAAACTAAGTTTAACTGAGCCGAGCAATTGATTTAAGACGGGTCTTGAATTACGAATACCATGGACTTCTATCTTCCAGTGAGATAGATTTGAAAAAGTCTTCCTTATTTTTTTACAGAACCAATTTGTTCTCCAAACGAAGAATATGTTATAAACGATAACCAATGTCAAAAGACATGTGGAAATCGGTTGTCACCCAATAGTGACACGGCCGGTGCCTGCGCCCCGTTCACAGGATGTGTCTGCAAGCCTGGTGCCGTCAGATTGTATGCTAACGCTACTGGTCCGTGCATAACTGAAGCTGAATGCGGTATGGATAAACTTTCAATGAATAAGCTTCCTAACGTGATAATGAACTTTCAATAAATTGCGATACGTTTGATTTTCTAGCACCAATTCCAACTGAATGTGGAGTAAATGAAGTGGCGACTAGCTGCAGAATAATTTGTCCTCCTCAAGCTTGTGAAAGCATTAACGCTTCATACTATTGTTCGCCAACCGAATGTGAGCCAGGATGTGATTGTAAGAAGAATTACCTGAGGAATAAAGAAGGAGTCTGCATACCTTCCACAGATTGTTTCAAAACGAATGGTCAGTATAGACATATATTAAATGTAATTATGTTATTATTATTTGAAATATAATTATACTTCCGCGTCAACAATCCAGGCTTGGATGCACAGTACAGTCCCGCACTCCGGAATTAAAACTAGACATTTTTCATAACATTTAATGTCATGGACTTCCGCAAAGTAACGCCCGATTCTATAATTTATTTAACGACACATTTCAATTTTGTTTGACCCGTCCAATTTTATTTTCTTCTAGTGTTTCTTCATTTTCACGGCTTTTTCTGTCACTATGACTGTATGTTTTGGAATCACTACTCAACAAACTAAAATCTGTTTATCATTCCATAGATTCAGCAGGTTGCGACGGAGACGTCAACGCAACACGCTCGCGTGGATGCGGTAATGCAAATCCACCAACTTGTGAAAACCCTACTCCTGAAACAACCACTGACACTAAAGTTTGCAGACTAAACGGATGTGAATGTAAACCGGGCTACATTAAGTCTAGTAAAGACGGGAAATGCGTTAAATACAGTGATTGTCCAGGTGAGTAAAAATACGAGGTATCCTGTACATTTAATTAAATTGCGGACATCGTCGGCAACACACTGGCGATAAATCTGCTGTTGCAGACGTCCAGATCCTACGGTTACCGTTTTCTATCAGGCCTGTCGTATGCTTATTTGCCACCTTCATGGGAATAATAATAGAAAAAAAAACTAAGTTTAACTGAGCCGAGCAATTGATTTAAGACGGGTCTTGAATTACGAATACCATGGACTTCTATCTTCCAGTGAGATAGATTTGAAAAAGTCTTCCTTATTTTTTTACAGAACCAATTTGTTCTCCAAACGAAGAATATGTTATAAACGATAACCAATGTCAAAAGACATGTGGAAATCGGTTGTCACCCAATAGTGACACGGCCGGTGCCTGCGCCCCGTTCACAGGATGTGTCTGCAAGCCTGGTGCCGTCAGATTGTATGCTAACGCTACTGGTCCGTGCATAACTGAAGCTGAATGCGGTATGGATAAACTTTCAATGAATAAGCTTCCTAACGTGATAATGAACTTTCAATAAATTGCGATACGTTTGATTTTCTAGCACCAATTCCAACTGAATGTGGAGTAAATGAAGTGGCGACTAGCTGCAGAATAATTTGTCCTCCTCAAGCTTGTGAAAGCATTAACGCTTCATACTATTGTTCGCCAACCGAATGTGAGCCAGGATGTGATTGTAAGAAGAATTACCTGAGGAATAAAGAAGGAGTCTGCATACCTTCCACAGATTGTTTCAAAACGAATGGTCAGTATAGACATATATTAAATGTAATTATGTTCTTATTATTTGAAATATAATTATACTTCCGCGTCAACAATCCAGGCTTGGATGCACAGTACAGTCCCGCACTCCGGAATTAAAACTAGACATTTTTCATAACATTTAATGTCATGGACTTCCGCAAAGTAACGCCCGATTCTATAATTTATTTAACGACACATTTCAATTTTGTTTGACCCGTCCAATTTTATTTTCTTCTAGTGTTTCTTCACTTTCACGGCTTTTTCTGTCACTATGACTGTGTGTTTTGGAATCACTACTCAACAAACTAAAATCTGTTTATCATTCCATAGATTCAGCAGGTTGCGACGGAGACGTCAACGCAACACGCTCGCGTGGATGCGGTAATGCAAATCCACCAACTTGTGAAAACCCTACTCCTGAAACAACCACTGACACTAAAGTTTGTAGACTAAACGGATGTGAATGTAAACCGGGCTACATTAAGTCTAGTAAAGACGGGAAATGCGTTAAATACAGTGATTGTCCAGGTGAGTAAAAATACGAGGTATCCTGTACATTTAATTAAATTGCGGACATCGTCGGCAACACACTGGCGATAAATCTGCTGTTGCAGACGTCCAGATCCTACGGTTACCGTTTTCTATCAGGCCTGTCGTATGCTTATTTGCCACCTTCATGGGAATAATAATAGAAAAAAAAACTAAGTTTAACTGAGCCGAGCAATTGATTTAAGACGGGTCTTGAATTACGAATACCATGGACTTCTATCTTCCAGTGAGATAGATTTGAAAAAGTCTTCCTTATTTTTTTACAGAACCAATTTGTTCTCCAAACGAAGAATATGTTATAAACGATAACCAATGTCAAAAGACATGTGGAAATCGGTTGTCACCCAATAGTGACACGGCCGGTGCCTGCGCCCCGTTCACAGGATGTGTCTGCAAGCCTGGTGCCGTCAGATTGTATGCTAACGCTACTGGTCCGTGCATAACTGAAGCTGAATGCGGTATGGATAAACTTTCAATGAATAAGCTTCCTAACGTGATAATGAACTTTCAATAAATTGCGATACGTTTGATTTTCTAGCACCAATTCCAACTGAATGTGGAGTAAATGAAGTGGCGACTAGCTGCAGAATAATTTGTCCTCCTCAAGCTTGTGAAAGCATTAACGCTTCATACTATTGTTCGCCAACCGAATGTGAGCCAGGATGTGATTGTAAGAAGAATTACCTGAGGAATAAAGAAGGAGTCTGCATACCTTCCACAGATTGTTTCAAAACGAATGGTCAGTATAGACATATATTAAATGTAATTATGTTCTTATTATTTGAAATATAATTATACTTCCGCGTCAACAATCCAGGCTTGGATGCACAGTACAGTCCCGCACTCCGGAATTAAAACTAGACATTTTTCATAACATTTAATGTCATGGACTTCCGCAAAGTAACGCCCGATTCTATAATTTATTTAACGACACATTTCAATTTTGTTTGACCCGTCCAATTTTATTTTCTTCTAGTGTTTCTTCACTTTCACGGCTTTTTCTGTCACTATGACTGTGTGTTTTGGAATCACTACTCAACAAACTAAAATCTGTTTATCATTCCATAGATTCAGCAGGTTGCGACGGAGACGTCAACGCAACACGCTCGCGTGGATGCGGTAATGCAAATCCACCAACTTGTGAAAACCCTACTCCTGAAACAACCACTGACACTAAAGTTTGCAGACTAAACGGATGTGAATGTAAACCGGGCTACATTAAGTCTAGTAAAGACGGGAAATGCGTTAAATACAGTGATTGTCCAGGTGAGTAAAAATACGAGGTATCCTGTACATTTAATTAAATTGCGGACATCGTCGGCAACACACTGGCGATAAATCTGCTGTTGCAGACGTCCAGATCCTACGGTTACCGTTTTCTATCAGGCCTGTCGTATGCTTATTTGCCACCTTCATGGGAATAATAATAGAAAAAAAAACTAAGTTTAACTGAGCCGAGCAATTGATTTAAGACGGGTCTTGAATTACGAATACCATGGACTTCTATCTTCCAGTTAGATAGATTTGAAAAAGTCTTCCTTATTTTTTTACAGAACCAATTTGTTCTCCAAACGAAGAATATGTTATAAACGATAACCAATGTCAAAAGACATGTGGAAATCGGTTGTCACCCAATAGTGACACGGCCGGTGCCTGCGCCCCGTTCACAGGATGTGTCTGCAAGCCTGGTGCCGTCAGATTGTATGCTAACGCTACTGGTCCGTGCATAACTGAAGCTGAATGCGGTATGGATAAACTTTCAATGAATAAGCTTCCTAACGTGATAATGAACTTTCAATAAATTGCGATACGTTTGATTTTCTAGCACCAATTCCAACTGAATGTGGAGTAAATGAAGTGGCGACTAGCTGCAGAATAATTTGTCCTCCTCAAGCTTGTGAAAGCATTAACGCTTCATACTATTGTTCGCCAACCGAATGTGAGCCAGGATGTGATTGTAAGAAGAATTACCTGAGGAATAGAGAAGGAGTCTGCATACCTTCCACAGATTGTTTCAAAACGAATGGTCAGTATAGACATATATTAAATGTAATTATGTTATTATTATTTGAAATATAATTATACTTCCGCGTCAACAATCCAGGCTTGGATGCACAGTACAGTCCCGCACTCCGGAATTAAAACTAGACATTTTTCATAACATTTAATGTCATGGACTTCCGCAAAGTAACGCCCGATTCTATAATTTATTTAACGACACATTTCAATTTTGTTTGACCCGTCCAATTTTATTTTCTTCTAGCGTTTCTTCACTTTCACGGCTTTTTCTGTCACTATGACTGTGTGTTTTGGAATCACTACTCAACAAACTAAAATCTGTTTATCATTCCATAGATTCAGCAGGTTGCGACGGAGACGTCAACGCAACACGCTCGCGTGGATGCGGTAATGCAAATCCACCAACTTGTGAAAACCCTACTCCTGAAACAACCACTGACACTAAAGTTTGTAGACTAAACGGATGTGAATGTAAACCGGGCTACATTAAGTCTAGTAAAGACGGGAAATGCGTTAAATACAGTGATTGTCCAGGTGAGTAAAAATACGGGGTATCCTGTACATTTAATTAAATTGCGGACATCGTCGGCAACACACTGGCGATAAATCTGCTGTTGCAGACGTCCAGATCCTACGGTTACCGTTTTCTATCAGGCCTGTCGTATGCTTATTTGCCACCTTCATGGGAATAATAATAGAAAAAAAAAACTAAGTTTAACTGAGCCGAGCAATTGATTTAAGACGGGTCTTGAATTACGAATACCAGGGACTTCTATCTTCCAGTTAGATAGATTTGAAAAAGTCTTCCTTATTTTTTGACAGAACCAATTTGTGCTCCAAACGAAGAATATGTTATAAACGATAACCAATGTCAAAAGACATGTGGAAATCGGTTGTCACCCAATAGTGACACGGCCGGTGCCTGCGCCCCGTTCACAGGATGTGTCTGCAAGCCTGGTGCCGTCAGATTGTATGCTAACGCTACTGGTCCGTGCATAACTGAAGCTGAATGCGGTATGGATAAACTTTCAATGAATAAGCTTCCTAACGTGATAATGAACTTTCAATAAATTGCGATACGTTTGATTTTCTAGCACCAATTCCAACTGAATGTGGAGTAAATGAAGTGGCGACTAGCTGCAGAATAATTTGTCCTCCTCAAGCTTGTGAAAGCATTAACGCTTCATACTATTGTTCGCCAACCGAATGTGAGCCAGGATGTGATTGTAAGAAGAATTACCTGAGGAATAAAGAAGGAGTCTGCATACCTTCCACAGATTGTTTCAAAACGAATGGTCAGTATAGACATATATTAAATGTAATTATGTTATTATTATTTGAAATATAATTATACTTCCGCGTCAACAATCCAGGCTTGGATGCACAGTACAGTCCCGCACTCCGGAATTAAAACTAGACATTTTTCATAACATTCAATGTCATGGACTTCCGCAAAGTAACGCCCGATTCTATAATTTATTTAACGACACATTTCAATTTTGTTTGACCCGTCCAATTTTATTTTCTTCTAGCGTTTCTTCACTTTCACGGCTTTTTTCTGTCACTATGACTGTGTGTTTTGGAATCACTACTCAACAAACTAAAATCTGTTTATCATTCCATAGATTCAGCAGGTTGCGACGGAGACGTCAACGCAACACGCTCGCGTGGATGCGGTAATGCAAATCCACCAACTTGTGAAAACCCTACTCCTGAAACAACCATTGACACTAAAGTTTGTAGACTAAACGGATGTGAATGTAAACCGGGCTACATTAAGTCTAGTAAAGACGGGAAATGCGTTAAATACAGTGATTGTCCAGGTGAGTAAAAATACGAGGTATCCTGTACATTTAATTAAATTGCGGACATCGTCGGCAACACACTGGCGATAAATCTGCTGTTGCAGACGTCCAGATCCTACGGTTACCGTTTTCTATCAGGCCTGTCGTATGCTTATTTGCCACCTTCATGGGAATAATAATAGAAAAAAAAACTAAGTTTAACTGAGCCGAGCAATTGATTTAAGACGGGTCTTGAATTACGAATACCATGGACTTCTATCTTCCAGTTAGATAGATTTGAAAAAGTCTTCCTTATTTTTTTACAGAACCAGTTTGTTCTCCAAACGAAGAATATGTTATAAACGATAACCAATGTCAAAAGACATGTGGAAATCGGTTGTCACCCAATAGTGACACGGCCGGTGCCTGTGCCCCGTTCACAGGATGTGTCTGCAAGCCTGGTGCCGTCAGATTGTATGCTAACGCTACTGGTCCGTGCATAACTGAAGCTGAATGCGGTATGGATAAACTTTCAATGAATAAGCTTCCTAACGTGATAATGAACTTTCAATAAATTGCGATACGTTTGATTTTCTAGCACCAATTCCAACTGAATGTGGAGTAAATGAAGTGGCGACTAGCTGCAGAATAATTTGTCCTCCTCAAGCTTGTGAAAGCATTAACGCTTCATACTATTGTTCGCCAACCGAATGTGAGCCAGGATGTGATTGTAAGAAGAATTACCTGAGGAATAAAGAAGGAGTCTGCATACCTTCCACAGATTGTTTCAAAACGAATGGTCAGTATAGACATATATTAAATGTAATTATGTTATTATTATTTGAAATATAATTATACTTCCGCGTCAACAATCCAGGCTTGGATGCACAGTACAGTCCCGCACTCCGGAATTAAAACTAGACATTTTTCATAACATTTAATGTCATGGACTTCCGCAAAGTAACGCCCGATTCTATAATTTATTTAACGACACATTTCAATTTTGTTTGACCCGTCCAATTTTATTTTCTTCTAGTGTTTCTTCACTTTCACGGCTTTTTCTGTCACTATGACTGTGTGTTTTGGAATCACTACTCAACAAACTAAAATCTGTTTATCATTCCATAGATTCAGCAGGTTGCGACGGAGACGTCAATGCAACACGCTCGCGTGGATGCAGTAATGCAAATCCACCAACTTGTGAAAACCCTACTCCTGAAACAACCACTGACACTAAAGTTTGTAGACTAAACGGATGTGAATGTAAACCGGGCTACATTAAGTCTAGTAAAGACGGGAAATGCGTTAAATACAGTGATTGTCCAGGTGAGTAAAAATACGGGGTATCCTGTACATTTAATTAAATTGCAGACATCGTCGGCAACACACTGGCGATAAATCTGCTGTTGCAGACGTCCAGATCCTACGGTTACCGTTTTCTATCAGGCCTGTCGTATGCTTATTTGCCACCTTCATGGGAATAATAATAGAAAAAAAAACTTAGTTTAACTGAGCCGAGCAATTGATTTAAGACGGGTCTTGAATTACGAATACCATGGACTTCTATCTTCCAGTTAGATAGATTTGAAAAAGTCTTCCTTATTTTTTTACAGAACCAATTTGTTCTCCAAACGAAGAATATGTTATAAACGATAACCAATGTCAAAAGACATGTGGAAATCGGTTGTCACCCAATAGTGACACGGCCGGTGCCTGTGCCCCGTTCACAGGATGTGTCTGCAAGCCTGGTGCCGTCAGATTGTATGCTAACGCTACTGGTCCGTGCATAACTGAAGCTGAATGCGGTATGGATAAACTTTCAATGAATAAGCTTCCTAACGTGATAATGAACTTTCAATAAATTGCGATACGTTTGATTTTCTAGCACCAATTCCAACTGAATGTGGAGTAAATGAAGTGGCGACTAGCTGCAGAATAATTTGTCCTCCTCAAGCTTGTGAAAGCATTAACGCTTCATACTATTGTTCGCCAACCGAATGTGAGCCAGGATGTGATTGTAAGAAGAATTACCTGAGGAATAAAGAAGGAGTCTGCATACCTTCCACAGATTGTTTCAAAACGAATGGTCAGTATAGACATATATTAAATGTAATTATGTTATTATTATTTGAAATATAATTATACTTCCGCGTCAACAATCCAGGCTTGGATGCACAGTACAGTCCCGCACTCCGGAATTAAAACTAGACATTTTTCATAACATTCAATGTCATGGACTTCCGCAAAGTAACGCCCGATTCTATAATTTATTTAACGACACATTTCAATTTTGTTTGACCCGTCCAATTTTATTTTCTTCTAGTGTTTCTTCACTTTCACGGCTTTTTCTGTCACTATGACTGTGTGTTTTGGAATCACTACTCAACAAACTAAAATCTGTTTATCATTCCATAGATTCAGCAGGTTGCGACGGAGACGTCAACGCAACACGCTCGCGTGGATGCGGTAATGCAAATCCACCAACTTGTGAAAACCCTACTCCTGAAACAACCACTGACACTAAAGTTTGTAGACTAAACGGATGTGAATGTAAACCGGGCTACATTAAGTCTAGTAAAGACGGGAAATGCGTTAAATACAGTGATTGTCCAGGTGAGTAAAAATACGAGGTATCCTGTACATTTAATTAAATTGCGGACATCGTCGGCAACACACTGGCGATAAATCTGCTGTTGCAGACGTCCAGATCCTACGGTTACCGTTTTCTATCAGGCCTGTCGTATGCTTATTTGCCACCTTCATGGGAATAATAATAGAAAAAAAAACTAAGTTTAACTGAGCCGAGCAATTGATTTAAGACGGGTCTTGAATTACGAATACCATGGACTTCTATCTTCCAGTTAGATAGATTTGAAAAAGTCTTCCTTATTTTTTTACAGAACCAGTTTGTTCTCCAAACGAAGAATATGTTATAAACGATAACCAATGTCAAAAGACATGTGGAAATCGGTTGTCACCCAATAGTGACACGGCCGGTGCCTGTGCCCCGTTCACAGGATGTGTCTGCAAGCCTGGTGCCGTCAGATTGTATGCTAACGCTACTGGTCCGTGCATAACTGAAGCTGAATGCGGTATGGATAAACTTTCAATGAATAAGCTTCCTAACGTGATAATGAACTTTCAATAAATTGCGATACGTTTGATTTTCTAGCACCAATTCCAACTGAATGTGGAGTAAATGAAGTGGCGACTAGCTGCAGAATAATTTGTCCTCCTCAAGCTTGTGAAAGCATTAACGCTTCATACTATTGTTCGCCAACCGAATGTGAGCCAGGATGTGATTGTAAGAAGAATTACCTGAGGAATAAAGAAGGAGTCTGCATACCTTCCACAGATTGTTTCAAAACGAATGGTCAGTATAGACATATATTAAATGTAATTATGTTATTATTATTTGAAATATAATTATACTTCCGCGTCAACAATCCAGGCTTGGATGCACAGTACAGTCCCGCACTCCGGAATTAAAACTAGACATTTTTCATAACATTTAATGTCATGGACTTCCGCAAAGTAACGCCCGATTCTATAATTTATTTAACGACACATTTCAATTTTGTTTGACCCGTCCAATTTTATTTTCTTCTAGTGTTTCTTCACTTTCACGGCTTTTTCTGTCACTATGACTGTGTGTTTTGGAATCACTACTCAACAAACTAAAATCTGTTTATCATTCCATAGATTCAGCAGGTTGCGACGGAGACGTCAATGCAACACGCTCGCGTGGATGCAGTAATGCAAATCCACCAACTTGTGAAAACCCTACTCCTGAAACAACCACTGACACTAAAGTTTGTAGACTAAACGGATGTGAATGTAAACCGGGCTACATTAAGTCTAGTAAAGACGGGAAATGCGTTAAATACAGTGATTGTCCAGGTGAGTAAAAATACGGGGTATCCTGTACATTTAATTAAATTGCAGACATCGTCGGCAACACACTGGCGATAAATCTGCTGTTGCAGACGTCCAGATCCTACGGTTACCGTTTTCTATCAGGCCTGTCGTATGCTTATTTGCCACCTTCATGGGAATAATAATAGAAAAAAAAACTTAGTTTAACTGAGCCGAGCAATTGATTTAAGACGGGTCTTGAATTACGAATACCATGGACTTCTATCTTCCAGTTAGATAGATTTGAAAAAGTCTTCCTTATTTTTTTACAGAACCAATTTGTTCTCCAAACGAAGAATATGTTATAAACGATAACCAATGTCAAAAGACATGTGGAAATCGGTTGTCACCCAATAGTGACACGGCCGGTGCCTGCGCCCCGTTCACAGGATGTGTCTGCAAGCCTGGTGCCGTCAGATTGTATGCTAACGCTACTGGTCCGTGCATAACTGAAGCTGAATGCGGTATGGATAAACTTTCAATGAATAAGCTTCCTAACGTGATAATGAACTTTCAATAAATTGCGATACGTTTGATTTTCTAGCACCAATTCCAACTGAATGTGGAGTAAATGAAGTGGCGACTAGCTGCAGAATAATTTGTCCTCCTCAAGCTTGTGAAAGCATTAACGCTTCATACTATTGTTCGCCAACCGAATGTGAGCCAGGATGTGATTGTAAGAAGAATTACCTGAGGAATAAAGAAGGAGTCTGCATACCTTCCACAGATTGTTTCAAAACGAATGGTCAGTATAGACATATATTAAATGTAATTATGTTCTTATTATTTGAAATATAATTATACTTCCGCGTCAACAATCCAGGCTTGGATGCACAGTACAGTCCCGCACTCCGGAATTAAAACTAGACATTTTTCATAACATTTAATGTCATGGACTTCCGCAAAGTAACGCCCGATTCTATAATTTATTTAACGACACATTTCAATTTTGTTTGACCCGTCCAATTTTATTTTCTTCTAGTGTTTCTTCACTTTCACGGCTTTTTCTGTCACTATGACTGTGTGTTTTGGAATCACTACTCAACAAACTAAAATCTGTTTATCATTCCATAGATTCAGCAGGTTGCGACGGAGACGTCAACGCAACACGCTCGCGTGGATGCGGTAATGCAAATCCACCAACTTGTGAAAACCCTACTCCTGAAACAACCACTGACACTAAAGTTTGCAGACTAAACGGATGTGAATGTAAACCGGGCTACATTAAGTCTAGTAAAGACGGGAAATGCGTTAAATACAGTGATTGTCCAGGTGAGTAAAAATACGAGGTATCCTGTACATTTAATTAAATTGCGGACATCGTCGGCAACACACTGGCGATAAATCTGCTGTTGCAGACGTCCAGATCCTACGGTTACCGTTTTCTATCAGGCCTGTCGTATGCTTATTTGCCACCTTCATGGGAATAATAATAGAAAAAAAAACTAAGTTTAACTGAGCCGAGCAATTGATTTAAGACGGGTCTTGAATTACGAATACCATGGACTTCTATCTTCCAGTTAGATAGATTTGAAAAAGTCTTCCTTATTTTTTTACAGAACCAATTTGTTCTCCAAACGAAGAATATGTTATAAACGATAACCAATGTCAAAAGACATGTGGAAATCGGTTGTCACCCAATAGTGACACGGCCGGTGCCTGCGCCCCGTTCACAGGATGTGTCTGCAAGCCTGGTGCCGTCAGATTGTATGCTAACGCTACTGGTCCGTGCATAACTGAAGCTGAATGCGGTATGGATAAACTTTCAATGAATAAGCTTCCTAACGTGATAATGAACTTTCAATAAATTGCGATACGTTTGATTTTCTAGCACCAATTCCAACTGAATGTGGAGTAAATGAAGTGGCGACTAGCTGCAGAATAATTTGTCCTCCTCAAGCTTGTGAAAGCATTAACGCTTCATACTATTGTTCGCCAACCGAATGTGAGCCAGGATGTGATTGTAAGAAGAATTACCTGAGGAATAAAGAAGGAGTCTGCATACCTTCCACAGATTGTTTCAAAACGAATGGTCAGTATAGACATATATTAAATGTAATTATGTTATTATTATTTGAAATATAATTATACTTCCGCGTCAACAATCCAGGCTTGGATGCACAGTACAGTCCCGCACTCCGGAATTAAAACTAGACATTTTTCATAACATTCAATGTCATGGACTTCCGCAAAGTAACGCCCGATTCTATAATTTATTTAACGACACATTTCAATTTTGTTTGACCCGTCCAATTTTATTTTCTTCTAGTGTTTCTTCACTTTCACGGCTTTTTCTGTCACTATGACTGTGTGTTTTGGAATCACTACTCAACAAACTAAAATCTGTTTATCATTCCATAGATTCAGCAGGTTGCGACGGAGACGTCAACGCAACACGCTCGCGTGGATGCGGTAATGCAAATCCACCAACTTGTGAAAACCCTACTCCTGAAACAACCACTGACACTAAAGTTTGTAGACTAAACGGATGTGAATGTAAACCGGGCTACATTAAGTCTAGTAAAGACGGGAAATGCGTTAAATACAGTGATTGTCCAGGTGAGTAAAAATACGGGGTATCCTGTACATTTAATCAAATTGCGGACATCGTCGGCAACACACTGGCGATAAATCTGCTGTTGCAGACGTCCAGATCCTACGGTTACCGTTTTCTATCAGGCCTGTCGTATGCTTATTTGCCACCTTCATGGGAATAATAATAGAAAAAAAAACTAAGTTTAACTGAGCCGAGCAATTGATTTAAGACGGGTCTTGAATTACGAATACCATGGACTTCGATCTTCCAGTTAGATAGATTTGAAAAAGTCTTCCTTATTTTTTTACAGAACCAATTTGTTCTCCAAACGAAGAATATGTTATAAACGATAACCAATGTCAAAAGACATGTGGAAATCGGTTGTCACCCAATAGTGACACGGCCGGTGCCTGCGCCCCGTTCACAGGATGTGTCTGCAAGCCTGGTGCCGTCAGATTGTATGCTAACGCTACTGGTCCGTGCATAACTGAAGCTGAATGCGGTATGGATAAACTTTCAATGAATAAGCTTCCTAACGTGATAATGAACTTTCAATAAATTGCGATACGTTTGATTTTCTAGCACCAATTCCAACTGAATGTGGAGTAAATGAAGTGGCGACTAGCTGCAGAATAATTTGTCCTCCTCAAGCTTGTGAAAGCATTAACGCTTCATACTATTGTTCGCCAACCGAATGTGAGCCAGGATGTGATTGTAAGAAGAATTACCTGAGGAATAAAGAAGGAGTCTGCATACCTTCCACAGATTGTTTCAAAACGAATGGTCAGTATAGACATATATTAAATGTAATTATGTTATTATTATTTGAAATATAATTATACTTCCGCGTCAACAATCCAGGCTTGCATGCACAGTACAGTCCCGCACTCCGGAATTAAAACTAGACATTTTTCATAACATTCAATGTCATGGACTTCCGCAAAGTAACGCCCGATTCTATAATTTATTTAACGACACATTTCAATTTTGTTTCACCCGTCCAATTTTATTTTCTTCTAGTGTTTCTTCACTTTCACGGCTTTTTCTGTCACTATGACTGTATGTTTTGGAATCACTACTCAACAAACTAAAATCTGTTTATCATTCCATAGATTCAGCAGGTTGCGACGGAGACGTCAACGCAACACGCTCGCGTGGATGCGGTAATGCAAATCCACCAACTTGTGAAAACCCTACTCCTGAAACAACCACTGACACTAAAGTTTGTAGACTAAACGGATGTGAATGTAAACCGGGCTACATTAAGTCTAGTAAAGACGGGAAATGCGTTAAATACAGTGATTGTCCAGGTGAGTAAAAATACGGGGTATCCTGTACATTTAATTAAATTGCGGACATCGTCGGCAACACACTGGCGATAAATCTGCTGTTGCAGACGTCCAGATCCTACGGTTACCGTTTTCTATCAGGCCTGTCGTATGCTTATTTGCCACCTTCATGGGAATAATAATAGAAAAAAAAACTAAGTTTAACTGAGCCGAGCAATTGATTTAAGACGGGTCTTGAATTACGAATACCATGGACTTCGATCTTCCAGTTAGATAGATTTGAAAAAGTCTTCCTTATTTTTTTACAGAACCAATTTGTTCTCCAAACGAAGAATATGTTATAAACGATAACCAATGTCAAAAGACATGTGGAAATCGGTTGTCACCCAATAGTGACACGGCCGGTGCCTGCGCCCCGTTCACAGGATGTGTCTGCAAGCCTGGTGCCGTCAGATTGTATGCTAACGCTACTGGTCCGTGCATAACTGAAGCTGAATGCGGTATGGATAAACTTTCAATGAATAAGCTTCCTAACGTGATAATGAACTTTCAATAAATTGCGATACGTTTGATTTTCTAGCACCAATTCCAACTGAATGTGGAGTAAATGAAGTGGCGACTAGCTGCAGAATAATTTGTCCTCCTCAAGCTTGTGAAAGCATTAACGCTTCATACTATTGTTCGCCAACCGAATGTGAGCCAGGATGTGATTGTAAGAAGAATTACCTGAGGAATAAAGAAGGAGTCTGCATACCTTCCACAGATTGTTTCAAAACGAATGGTCAGTATAGACATATATTAAATGTAATTATGTTCTTATTATTTGAAATATAATTATACTTCCGCGTCAACAATCCAGGCTTGGATGCACAGTACAGTCCCGCACTCCGGAATTAAAACTAGACATTTTTCATAACATTTAATGTCATGGACTTCCGCAAAGTAACGCCCGATTCTATAATTTATTTAACGACACATTTCAATTTTGTTTGACCCGTCCAATTTTATTTTCTTCTAGTGTTTCTTCACTTTCACGGCTTTTTCTGTCACTATGACTGTATGTTTTGGAATCACTACTCAACAAACTAAAATCTGTTTATCATTCCATAGATTCAGCAGGTTGCGACGGAGACGTCAACGCAACACGCTCGCGTGGATGCGTTAATGCAAATCCACCAACTTGTGAAAACCCTACTCCTGAAACAACCACTGACACTAAAGTTTGTAGACTAAACGGATGTGAATGTAAACCGGGCTACATTAAGTCTAGTAAAGACGGGAAATGCGTTAAATACAGTGATTGTCCAGGTGAGTAAAAATACGGGGTATCCTGTACATTTAATTAAATTGCGGACATCGTCGGCAACACACTGGCGATAAATCTGCTGTTGCAGACGTCCAGATCCTACGGTTACCGTTTTCTATCAGGCCTGTCGTATGCTTATTTGCCACCTTCATGGGAATAATAATAGAAAAAAAAACTAAGTTTAACTGAGCCGAGCAATTGATTTAAGACGGGTCTTGAATTACGAATACCATGGACTTCGATCTTCCAGTTAGATAGATTTGAAAAAGTCTTCCTTATTTTTTTACAGAACCAATTTGTTCTCCAAACGAAGAATATGTTATAAACGATAACCAATGTCAAAAGACATGTGGAAATCGGTTGTCACCCAATAGTGACACGGCCGGTGCCTGCGCCCCGTTCACAGGATGTGTCTGCAAGCCTGGTGCCGTCAGATTGTATGCTAACGCTACTGGTCCGTGCATAACTGAAGCTGAATGCGGTATGGATAAACTTTCAATGAATAAGCTTCCTAACGTGATAATGAACTTTCAATAAATTGCGATACGTTTGATTTTCTAGCACCAATTCCAACTGAATGTGGAGTAAATGAAGTTGCGACTAGCTGCAGAATAATTTGTCCTCCTCAAGCTTGTGAAAGCATTAACGCTTCATACTATTGTTCGCCAACCGAATGTGAGCCAGGATGTGATTGTAAGAAGAATTACCTGAGGAATAAAGAAGGAGTCTGCATACCTTCCACAGATTGTTTCAAAACGAATGGTCAGTATAGACATATATTAAATGTAATTATGTTATTATTATTTGAAATATAATTATACTTCCGCGTCAACAATCCAGGCTTGGATGCACAGTACAGTCCCGCACTCCGGAATTAAAACTAGACATTTTTCATAACATTCAATGTCATGGACTTCCGCAAAGTAACGCCCGATTCTATAATTTATTTAACGACACATTTCAATTTTGTTTGACCCGTCCAATTTTATTTTCTTCTAGTGTTTCTTCACTTTCACGGCTTTTTCTGTCACTATGACTGTGTGTTTTGGAATCACTACTCAACAAACTAAAATCTGTTTATCATTCCATAGATTCAGCAGGTTGCGACGGAGACGTCAACGCAACACGCTCGCGTGGATGCGGTAATGCAAATCCACCAACTTGTGAAAACCCTACTCCTGAAACAACCACTGACACTAAAGTTTGTAGACTAAACGGATGTGAATGTAAACCGGGCTACATTAAGTCTAGTAAAGACGGGAAATGCGTTAAATACAGTGATTGTCCAGGTGAGTAAAAATACGGGGTATCCTGTACATTTAATTAAATTGCGGACATCGTCGGCAACACACTGGCGATAAATCTGCTGTTGCAGACGTCCAGATCCTACGGTTACCGTTTTCTATCAGGCCTGTCGTATGCTTATTTGCCACCTTCATGGGAATAATAATAGAAAAAAAAACTAAGTTTAACTGAGCCGAGCAATTGATTTAAGACGGGTCTTGAATTACGAATACCATGGACTTCGATCTTCCAGTTAGATAGATTTGAAAAAGTCTTCCTTATTTTTTTACAGAACCAATTTGTTCTCCAAACGAAGAATATGTTATAAACGATAACCAATGTCAAAAGACATGTGGAAATCGGTTGTCACCCAATAGTGACACGGCCGGTGCCTGCGCCCCGTTCACAGGATGTGTCTGCAAGCCTGGTGCCGTCAGATTGTATGCTAACGCTACTGGTCCGTGCATAACTGAAGCTGAATGCGGTATGGATAAACTTTCAATGAATAAGCTTCCTAACGTGATAATGAACTTTCAATAAATTGCGATACGTTTGATTTTCTAGCACCAATTCCAACTGAATGTGGAGTAAATGAAGTGGCGACTAGCTGCAGAATAATTTGTCCTCCTCAAGCTTGTGAAAGCATTAACGCTTCATACTATTGTTCGCCAACCGAATGTGAGCCAGGATGTGATTGTAAGAAGAATTACCTGAGGAATAAAGAAGGAGTCTGCATACCTTCCACAGATTGTTTCAAAACGAATGGTCAGTATAGACATATATTAAATGTAATTATGTTATTATTATTTGAAATATAATTATACTTCCGCGTCAACAATCCAGGCTTGCATGCACAGTACAGTCCCGCACTCCGGAATTAAAACTAGACATTTTTCATAACATTCAATGTCATGGACTTCCGCAAAGTAACGCCCGATTCTATAATTTATTTAACGACACATTTCAATTTTGTTTCACCCGTCCAATTTTATTTTCTTCTAGTGTTTCTTCACTTTCACGGCTTTTTCTGTCACTATGACTGTATGTTTTGGAATCACTACTCAACAAACTAAAATCTGTTTATCATTCCATAGATTCAGCAGGTTGCGACGGAGACGTCAACGCAACACGCTCGCGTGGATGCGGTAATGCAAATCCACCAACTTGTGAAAACCCTACTCCTGAAACAACCACTGACACTAAAGTTTGTAGACTAAACGGATGTGAATGTAAACCGGGCTACATTAAGTCTAGTAAAGACGGGAAATGCGTTAAATACAGTGATTGTCCAGGTGAGTAAAAATACGGGGTATCCTGTACATTTAATTAAATTGCGGACATCGTCGGCAACACACTGGCGATAAATCTGCTGTTGCAGACGTCCAGATCCTACGGTTACCGTTTTCTATCAGGCCTGTCGTATGCTTATTTGCCACCTTCATGGGAATAATAATAGAAAAAAAAACTAAGTTTAACTGAGCCGAGCAATTGATTTAAGACGGGTCTTGAATTACGAATACCATGGACTTCGATCTTCCAGTTAGATAGATTTGAAAAAGTCTTCCTTATTTTTTTACAGAACCAATTTGTTCTCCAAACGAAGAATATGTTATAAACGATAACCAATGTCAAAAGACATGTGGAAATCGGTTGTCACCCAATAGTGACACGGCCGGTGCCTGCGCCCCGTTCACAGGATGTGTCTGCAAGCCTGGTGCCGTCAGATTGTATGCTAACGCTACTGGTCCGTGCATAACTGAAGCTGAATGCGGTATGGATAAACTTTCAATGAATAAGCTTCCTAACGTGATAATGAACTTTCAATAAATTGCGATACGTTTGATTTTCTAGCACCAATTCCAACTGAATGTGGAGTAAATGAAGTGGCGACTAGCTGCAGAATAATTTGTCCTCCTCAAGCTTGTGAAAGCATTAACGCTTCATACTATTGTTCGCCAACCGAATGTGAGCCAGGATGTGATTGTAAGAAGAATTACCTGAGGAATAAAGAAGGAGTCTGCATACCTTCCACAGATTGTTTCAAAACGAATGGTCAGTATAGACATATATTAAATGTAATTATGTTCTTATTATTTGAAATATAATTATACTTCCGCGTCAACAATCCAGGCTTGGATGCACAGTACAGTCCCGCACTCCGGAATTAAAACTAGACATTTTTCATAACATTTAATGTCATGGACTTCCGCAAAGTAACGCCCGATTCTATAATTTATTTAACGACACATTTCAATTTTGTTTGACCCGTCCAATTTTATTTTCTTCTAGTGTTTCTTCACTTTCACGGCTTTTTCTGTCACTATGACTGTATGTTTTGGAATCACTACTCAACAAACTAAAATCTGTTTATCATTCCATAGATTCAGCAGGTTGCGACGGAGACGTCAACGCAACACGCTCGCGTGGATGCGTTAATGCAAATCCACCAACTTGTGAAAACCCTACTCCTGAAACAACCACTGACACTAAAGTTTGTAGACTAAACGGATGTGAATGTAAACCGGGCTACATTAAGTCTAGTAAAGACGGGAAATGCGTTAAATACAGTGATTGTCCAGGTGAGTAAAAATACGGGGTATCCTGTACATTTAATTAAATTGCGGACATCGTCGGCAACACACTGGCGATAAATCTGCTGTTGCAGACGTCCAGATCCTACGGTTACCGTTTTCTATCAGGCCTGTCGTATGCTTATTTGCCACCTTCATGGGAATAATAATAGAAAAAAAAACTAAGTTTAACTGAGCCGAGCAATTGATTTAAGACGGGTCTTGAATTACGAATACCATGGACTTCGATCTTCCAGTTAGATAGATTTGAAAAAGTCTTCCTTATTTTTTTACAGAACCAATTTGTTCTCCAAACGAAGAATATGTTATAAACGATAACCAATGTCAAAAGACATGTGGAAATCGGTTGTCACCCAATAGTGACACGGCCGGTGCCTGCGCCCCGTTCACAGGATGTGTCTGCAAGCCTGGTGCCGTCAGATTGTATGCTAACGCTACTGGTCCGTGCATAACTGAAGCTGAATGCGGTATGGATAAACTTTCAATGAATAAGCTTCCTAACGTGATAATGAACTTTCAATAAATTGCGATACGTTTGATTTTCTAGCACCAATTCCAACTGAATGTGGAGTAAATGAAGTTGCGACTAGCTGCAGAATAATTTGTCCTCCTCAAGCTTGTGAAAGCATTAACGCTTCATACTATTGTTCGCCAACCGAATGTGAGCCAGGATGTGATTGTAAGAAGAATTACCTGAGGAATAAAGAAGGAGTCTGCATACCTTCCACAGATTGTTTCAAAACGAATGGTCAGTATAGACATATATTAAATGTAATTATGTTATTATTATTTGAAATATAATTATACTTCCGCGTCAACAATCCAGGCTTGGATGCACAGTACAGTCCCGCACTCCGGAATTAAAACTAGACATTTTTCATAACATTCAATGTCATGGACTTCCGCAAAGTAACGCCCGATTCTATAATTTATTTAACGACACATTTCAATTTTGTTTGACCCGTCCAATTTTATTTTCTTCTAGTGTTTCTTCACTTTCACGGCTTTTTCTGTCACTATGACTGTGTGTTTTGGAATCACTACTCAACAAACTAAAATCTGTTTATCATTCCATAGATTCAGCAGGTTGCGACGGAGACGTCAACGCAACACGCTCGCGTGGATGCGGTAATGCAAATCCACCAACTTGTGAAAACCCTACTCCTGAAACAACCACTGACACTAAAGTTTGTAGACTAAACGGATGTGAATGTAAACCGGGCTACATTAAGTCTAGTAAAGACGGGAAATGCGTTAAATACAGTGATTGTCCAGGTGAGTAAAAATACGGGGTATCCTGTACATTTAATTAAATTGCGGACATCGTCGGCAACACACTGGCGATAAATCTGCTGTTGCAGACGTCCAGATCCTACGGTTACCGTTTTCTATCAGGCCTGTCGTATGCTTATTTGCCACCTTCATGGGAATAATAATAGAAAAAAAAACTAAGTTTAACTGAGCCGAGCAATTGATTTAAGACGGGTCTTGAATTACGAATACCATGGACTTCGATCTTCCAGTTAGATAGATTTGAAAAAGTCTTCCTTATTTTTTTACAGAACCAATTTGTTCTCCAAACGAAGAATATGTTATAAACGATAACCAATGTCAAAAGACATGTGGAAATCGGTTGTCACCCAATAGTGACACGGCCGGTGCCTGCGCCCCGTTCACAGGATGTGTCTGCAAGCCTGGTGCCGTCAGATTGTATGCTAACGCTACTGGTCCTTGCATAACTGAAGCTGAATGCGGTATGGATAAACTTTCAATGAATAAGCTTCCTAACGTGATAATGAACTTTCAATAAATTGCGATACGTTTGATTTTCTAGCACCAATTCCAACTGAATGTGGAGTAAATGAAGTGGCGACTAGCTGCAGAATAATTTGTCCTCCTCAAGCTTGTGAAAGCATTAACGCTTCATACTATTGTTCGCCAACCGAATGTGAGCCAGGATGTGATTGTAAGAAGAATTACCTGAGGAATAAAGAAGGAGTCTGCATACCTTCCACAGATTGTTTCAAAACGAATGGTCAGTATAGACATATATTAAATGTAATTATGTTATTATTATTTGAAATATAATTATACTTCCGCGTCAACAATCCAGGCTTGGATGCACAGTACAGTCCCGCACTCCGGAATTAAAACTAGACATTTTTCATAACATTTAATGTCATGGACTTCCGCAAAGTAACGCCCGATTCTATAATTTATTTAACGACACATTTCAATTTTGTTTGACCCGTCCAATTTTATTTTCTTCTAGTGTTTCTTCACTTTCACGGCTTTTTCTGTCACTATGACTGTGTGTTTTGGAATCACTACTCAACAAACTAAAATCTGTTTATCATTCCATAGGCCTGTTGGTCTAGTGGTTAGTGACCCTGACTGCTATGCCGGAGGTCGTGGGTTCGATTCCCACCCAGGACAAATGTTTGTGTGATGAGCACGATCATTTGTTCTGTGTCTGGGTGTCATTTATCTATAATATGTATGTATTTAGAAATATATAAGTATGTTTATCAGTTGTCTAGTACCCATAACACAAGCTCTGCTTAGCTTGGGACTAGATGGCGTTGTGTGATAGTTGTGGAATATTATTATTATTATTATCCTTTATTCATTTTTCAACATATTAATTTACATTTTTAAATATTTTAAAACAAAACACAAAAAAAAACATTTAAAAATATAAATAATAGTGGCCCACCGGTATCGGGAACAGGGTCCAAGCTACCGGCGGTCAGGGCTCAAGATAAAGGAACCTCCTAACAATGCGCGCCGTGTCCAGAAGAACTGCTTTCTGAATCAGGCCCTTGATCCAGCTGCCTAACGAGAGCCTCCTAAGATGTTGGTCGAGGCTCTTGGCAATTAAGCCATGGGCCGACACGACTATCGGCACAATGATCGCTGAATCCACATCCCACATATTGACAACCTCGTGAGCCAAATCAAGATACTTGAGTTGCTTATCTTTCTCAGCTTTCACGAGGTTCTCGTCATGTGGGACGGTTATGTCAACAATCATTGCGCGCCGCTCAGATCGATCCACCACCACTATATCAGGTCTATTGGCTACAATAGTTCTGTCAGTGATGATGGATTGATCCCAGTACAGTGTGATATAGCCACTTTCAAGAACTGGGTCGGGCACATACCTGTAGTACGGCACTTCCGATTCCACAAGGCTGTACTTCAGAGCAAGTTGCTGATGGATAATCCTGGCTACAAGGTTATGTCTATGCAAGTATTCTCCGTTAGCCAGACGAGAACACCCGGAAATAATGTGACGGATTGATTCGCCAGGACGGTGGCATGCCCGACATATGTCAACCGTGCCATCCTTCACAATAAATCTCCGGTAGTTATTCGTTATCATAACTTCATCCATAATTGCTCAGACAAAACCCTCGGTTTCTCCAAAGAGGTCTCCGGATCGTAGCCAGGCCACGGACGCTGTCAAATCTACATCAGGCCCATGTAGGGCCCGGAAAAAGCGCCCGTGAAGCTCCTTGCTTTGCCATACCTTCATGCGATCATTAGTGTCAAGCACTGCAGGTTTGTGCCAGTTCTCTTTAGCCAAGGAGAGCGGGGTGAGGCCCTTGTCCACCGCTACTACATCTCGATGCATTCCCACGTCGGATTTTAGGAAATATTCCCTGAGATTGCATATCTCGCGATTGTGGAGAGTCTTAGCGTTATTATTATTATTATTATAGATTCAGCAGGTTGCGACGGAGACGTCAATGCAACACGCTCGCGTGGATGCAGTAATGCAAATCCACCAACTTGTGAAAACCCTACTCCTGAAACAACCACTGACACTAAAGTTTGTAGAATAAACGGATGTGAATGTAAACCGGGCTACATTAAGTCTAGTAAAGACGGGAAATGCGTTAAATACAGTGATTGTCCAGGTGAGTAAAAATACAAGGTATCCTGTACATTTAATTAAATTGCGGACATCGTCGGCAACACACTGGCGATAAATCTGCTGTTGCAGACGTCCAGATCCTACGGTTACCGTTTTCTATCAGGCCTGTCGTATGCTTATTTGCCACCTTCATGGGAATAATAATAGAAAAAAAAACTAAGTTTAACTGAGCCGAGCAATTGATTTAAGACGGGTCTTGAATTACGAATACCATGGACTTCGATCTTCCAGTTAGATAGATTTGAAAAAGTCTTCCTTATTTTTTTACAGAACCAATTTGTTCTCCAAACGAAGAATATGTTATAAACGATAACCAATGTCAAAAGACATGTGGAAATCGGTTGTCACCCAATAGTGACACGGCCGGTGCCTGCGCCCCGTTCACAGGATGTGTCTGCAAGCCTGGTGCCGTCAGATTGTATGCTAACGCTACTGGTCCTTGCATAACTGAAGCTGAATGCGGTATGGATAAACTTTCAATGAATAAGCTTCGTAACGTGATAATGAACTTTCAATAAATTGCGATACGTTTGATTTTCTAGCACCAATTCCAACTGAATGTGGAGTAAATGAATTGGCGACTAGCTGCAGAATAATTTGTCCTCCTCAAGCTTGTGAAAGCATTAACGCTTCATACTATTGTCCGCCAACCGAATGTGAGCCAGGATGTGATTGTAAGAAGAATTACCTGAGGAATAAAGAAGGAGTCTGCATACCTTCCACAGATTGTTTCAAAACGAATGGTCAGTATAGACATATATTAAATGTAATTATGTTATTATTATTTGAAATATAATTATACTTCCGCGTCAACAATCCAGGCTTGGATGCACAGTACAGTCCCGCACTCCGGAATTAAAACTAGACATTTTTCATAACATTTAATGTCATGGACTTCCGCAAAGTAACGCCCGATTCTATAATTTATTTAACGACACATTTCAATTTTGTTTGACCCGTCCAATTTTATTTTATTCTAGTGTTTCTTCACTTTCACGGCTTTTTCTGTCACTATGACTGTATGTTTTGGAATCACTACTCAACAAACTAAAATCTGTTTATCATTCCATAGATTCAGCAGGTTGCGACGGAGACGTCAACGCAACACGCTCGCGTGGATGCGGTAATGCAAATCCACCAACTTGTGAAAACCCTACTCCTGAAACAACCACTGACACTAAAGTTTGTAGACTAAACGGATGTGAATGTAAACCGGGCTACATTAAGTCTAGTAAAGACGGGAAATGCGTTAAATACAGTGATTGTCCAGGTGAGTAAAAATACGGGGTATCCTGTACATTTAATTAAATTGCGGACATCGTCGGCAACACACTGGCGATAAATCTGCTGTTGCAGACGTCCAGATCCTACGGTTACCGTTTTCTATCAGGCCTGTCGTATGCTTATTTGCCACCTTCATGGGAATAATAATAGAAAAAAAAACTAAGTTTAACTGAGCCGAGCAATTGATTTAAGACGGGTCTTGAATTACGAATACCATGGACTTCGATCTTCCAGTTAGATAGATTTGAAAAAGTCTTCCTTATTTTTTTACAGAACCAATTTGTTCTCCAAACGAAGAATATGTTATAAACGATAACCAATGTCAAAAGACATGTGGAAATCGGTTGTCACCCAATAGTGACACGGCCGGTGCCTGCGCCCCGTTCACAGGATGTGTCTGCAAGCCTGGTGCCGTCAGATTGTATGCTAACGCTACTGGTCCGTGCATAACTGAAGCTGAATGCGGTATGGATAAACTTTCAATGAATAAGCTTCCTAACGTGATAATGAACTTTCAATAAATTGCGATACGTTTGATTTTCTAGCACCAATTCCAACTGAATGTGGAGTAAATGAAGTGGCGACTAGCTGCAGAATAATTTGTCCTCCTCAAGCTTGTGAAAGCATTAACGCTTCATACTATTGTTCGCCAACCGAATGTGAGCCAGGATGTGATTGTAAGAAGAATTACCTGAGGAATAAAGAAGGAGTCTGCATACCTTCCACAGATTGTTTCAAAACGAATGGTCAGTATAGACATATATTAAATGTAATTATGTTATTATTATTTGAAATATAATTATACTTCCGCGTCAACAATCCAGGCTTGGATGCACAGTACAGTCCCGCACTCCGGAATTAAAACTAGACATTTTTCATAACATTCAATGTCATGGACTTCCGCAAAGTAACGCCTTATTCTATAATTTATTTACCGACACATTTCAATTTTGTTTGACCCGTCCAATTTTATTTTATTCTAGTGTTTCTTCACTTTCACGGCTTTTTCTGTCACTATGACTGTATGTTTTGGAATCACTACTCAACAAACTAAAATCTGTTTATCATTCCATAGATTCAGTAGGTTGCGACGGAGACGTCAACGCAACACGCTCGCGTGGATGCGGTAATGCAAATCCACCAACTTGTGAAAACCCTACTCCTGAAACAACCACTGACACTAAAGTTTGTAGACTAAACGGATGTGAATGTAAACCGGGCTACATTAAGTCTAGTAAAGACGGGAAATGCGTTAAATACAGTGATTGTCCAGGTAAGTAAAAATACGGGGTATCCTGTACATTTAATTAAATTGCGGACATCACGGCTGACTTTATGTCAGCACAAAACGTAAGCCGGTTTTATAATAAGCTACCAGATTTAAGTTAATATCGACGCTTCCAAGCAATAACCCGGCAATCGAAAAATCAAATTTTTCCAGCAGAAAAGATTTACTGATTTTGTCAAATATCTTTTCAACGAGTCGGACTATTGTAGTCATTGATGTACTAAATGAAAGCTATTTTTTTGCAAAGTCTACCTGTGCTATTGATATGAAAATCCTTTTATTCAAAACCTAGTAATTTATGAAAATAAATTATTCCTAAAATTTTATACATACAATATTACAGCAAAGTCGAGTATGGGATGACCGAATAAAAACATTAACAATAATACTACTTACGGGGTTATTGCAGTAAAATCAAATAAAATATTTCATAACATTACGTTATGGGCTTCTTCGGCGTTATTTTTTTATTTTATGCCTGATAGATAACTTGTTTGTTCGGAGTCAAATAACATTATTATTACGAAGAAAATTATAAAAACAGTGTGGTTGTTACCACTCGATACCATTTTTAAATTTAAATGTAAAATGTGAAGATAATAAACGAAAATATACAATAATTTCGATTATAAGTAATTTTAAAATGGAACACGTATTTTAAAATTATTTCATCAAAACCCCATAAACTCGTTTACCAAAAATTATACAATATTCAAATTTTTCATGAAAATGATTTACGCTAATAGCCCGGTAATCGCAACTTACCAAAATAAAAAATAAGTAGTTTTTTCGTACAGACCTATTACAGGTTTTTTGCCGAAATATTATTGTGTCTAAATTCCCAACAATAAACATGTGTGTCATGATTTCTTTGCAAATATCATTAGGAAAAATCTGGAAAGATGATGCCGAATTTGACATAACAGCATAAAGCCCATAATAGTACGTTATCGAGTTCTTTGTTGGGGGGGTCGAAATACAACGAAATAAAAAAAAAACAGCTCATTCATTAATTTTCTCGTTATACTAATTGAAGTGAACATTTTTGAACGACTCATTGTCAATAAAAACCTGCCAAGTGCGTGTTAGAATGCACAAAGGGTTACGTAGTCTGGCTTGAATATATAATATTATAAAACTAACATTTGCTGTTGAAAAACATGACACATTATGATTAGAAAAATATGTTATCGAAATACATTTTATAAGTTGGTCTACTATTGTATTAAGGGCTGGTATCCGCAGCTTCACGTCATATGCGCGTATTTTGCGTGCTAAGTCAAACTCTAAGTTGGTCGGCTATTACTCGAAAACCTGAACAGCTTACCTACTTAGTGGAAATAGTTTTCCGTTTAACTTCGTTATATGCACTACTACCGTGTTTTTTTTTGACACACCCAAACGACTGTTTGGCTATTAAAGCACATTAGCACTTTAAACTTAATATTCACAAACGGAAAACTTAATCGATTAGTTTATTTAAATACCTATTCAATGGTATTCAACAGTACGAGTTGCGCGAGAATGAACATTCCTACTTTTCGTGTAGAAGACCATTCAAAAAAGATCTCGACTGCCCAGTCGAGAATTTTAGTAGTAATAAATTTTCACATTTCAGAACCAGTTTGCCCAGAAAATGAATATTATAGGCAAAATGATACACGATGCCTAAGGACCTGCGCTAACAAAGCGGTGCCGACTTCTGATGACTGCAAACCCTTCACTGGATGTGTTTGTAAAGACGGCCTGGTGCGAGAAAACGATGATGCCACTGGAAAATGTATTCCTAAAGGCAATTGCCGTGAGTACATTCTGTTTTTAAGATTGACAGACTACAGTGCGTCTATATTTTTAAAAAATGACAAATTTCTTAAATACATTTTCAACCTTTTTTTTTTTTTTGCGTGGTAAAATCATCAAATGAGTCCTCCCACCCCGGGCAGGGCGGGAGGGACTGTCAGACTTGTACTGACTAAAATCCACGGTGTCCTTCACGAGCCCTTTACGTACCGGGGTTACGGTGATGGGTAAGTCCCGCGACCCCGGCAGGCTCTGGCCCTCTACAGGCCCCGTCAATGTGCTGACACTCCTTGAGGCGCGCGTGGAACACAACGCGCCGTCGACCCGGGCATGGTCCATGGTCGGACAGCAAGTCGCCCATTACTCGCTGCCCGCATGCCCGCGCCTACGGTGGCCGGAGATCGTCCTGTGACGTCCGACGCCGTGGGCGTCTACCACTGCGGCTGGGATGGAGGGAGGACGCTGTCCTCTCCCTCAGGCGGCCCGCCTCCTCCTTCACGAGCATGACTGCTTCGCAGAAGGAGGCGACCGCTTCCCACTCCGTCTCGCCCCGCAGCATGGCCTCGACCAATGCCGGGCGCGAGAGGTCTCCGCCTATCGCCGTCGTGAGGACACGGCGGTGCTCTGCCCAAGCGGGGCAGTCCTGCACCGTATGCTCCACCGTGTCCTCCGGACGATCCTCGCAGTGGTGACACCCAGGCGTTTCTTCCCTCCCTATCAGACACAGGAACCTCCCGAAACTTCCGTGTCCGGTGAGGACCTGCGTCATGCGGAAGGTAAGGACGCCGTGACGCCTATCCAGCCAAAGATCAAGATCCAGTCAAAGAGGGGTCTTACCGCCGCGATTGCGGCGTGCCCGAGATTTTCAACCTTATCATAATAGTGGAAGTTTAATGTTCGAGGGGTAAAATTTGACAGATTTAGGTACCTTCCTTATCATGCTGTTTGCGTTCCAGAGCCGCGGTACCCTTTCAATGGTTTCAATACAATTCCGTGAGCCCGGCACACGTTTGGCACTATTATGGCCTCGTCAGTTCGCTAATAGTTCTTTTAAGCCCGCTTGGAACACGACGCGTATTTTTCTCGGGTCTAATCCTTGATAGGACGGTGACCTACAATCGTTAAAATTAAGTCTGCGTCTTTAGATTTATGTAAAATTAATGTACTGGTCTGGAATCGAGCTCATATATTAAAAAAGAATATGCTATATTTTTACTGTATTTGATAGTGTCGCTGTTAAGGATTAAATTCGGTGTAGTAATGGATATACGACAAACTACAGTAAAGCGATATTAATTTGGTAAAATATGAACTAATTTACAAATAATAATTTAGTCATCGTACGCAGATCAAATTCAAAATTCGCGCAAATTCACTCATACTTCCAATATCAAAAATTTCTTTTAATATATTTGTACCACGAATTGATTATGAAAATTTGAAATGAGAACACGATGTCGTGAACATGATTGTAGTGAGCTAAAAAGCTTTAAATCAATTTATTACTTCATAGAACATTGATGGTTTGTTGCTGGAAATTGATATTTGAAATTTTTTATTTTTATTATGTTATTTTAATTTTTATCAAAATCGGCCGTGAGATTTCTTTCAGTATTTTTCGCTATTCCTCATAGTTTCGAATTTGGATATCCACGCCCAGTTGGAAATTCAAATTATTTATTTCTGCAAAGAATCATTTGGAAGTACTTCCATCTCTCCCTCCAGCATTTGATCCGAACCCGGTGTTTGTCTTTTCACGTTTTTTAGATTCTTTTTATAAAGTGAAATCATCAGATAAATTGAAATTAATTAAGGAAAACACAATATGGGTAAAACTATATGGTTTAATTTAGATTAAGAAGACTCACACGTTTAGCCTCCAATGAAACACCGATATTTATTTGTATCAAATCATTAAATTAAATAAATTATTGCGTAATAACAAAAATCGTCTCAACGCTTACCTAACGAAACAATATTTTAAAAACGAAATAATACTTGTAATATTATAAAAAAGAGTCTTCAGATTCAGTTTCATCGATTTATTACATGGACTATTTAAGCCTTATATAGTCAAATAAGCAGATAAATCGGTCTTATGCTCTATGTCTTTGTTCAACTTTTTTTTCCAAGTCGGATTATAATGTGAGCATCGATTAGGCTGAATTTACCTTTGTATTCGTTACTATGAATTGTCATGTTGCAACATACTATGTAGTTTTTGGTAATTTTTATCAAGACTGATCGTTACCGTGACCCCGGTACGTAAAGGGCTCGTGAAGGACACCGTGGATTTTAGTCAGTACAAGTCTGACAGTCCCTTCCGCCCTGCCCTGGGTGGGAGGACTCATTTGATGATTTTACCACGCAAAGAAAAAAAGACTGATCGTTACTATTTAAGAAATTGTGAATCAATACTGGTAAAACTAAAAATGCATATAGTAAGTTACTTCATTTTTTATCACTTGAGAAGCTCGTTTATTTACATATTTTCAGCACATCTAAATTACCGAGATTTTTCGCAGTGTGCGAATTGTAGTACATTTCTGTTGTTCACAGATTGATGATTTTTCTTCGCAACGACTTATTTTCGTAGTGCGCGCTTAGCCTAAAACTAATATATTTTTTATTGAACAATCGCGTTCTTTTTATTTGTTGAAAGGCAAGTGTTCAATTGTAATCTTGAATGTTTATGGAATTGTTTGAAACATATTTAAAAAGATAGTGTTTAATTGGTCTTTGTTACCGAAGTTATTAAAACCTTTAGCTGTCGTTAGTAAGACTGTAGTTTATCTGTAATGTCGGTGTACGTCGGTTTTCTTATTTCGATCATCGTAGTAGTTGTTTTTGGCAGCGATGTGCTTAGTACTACAGGTATGATTAATTTTAATATATTAAGCAATTTTCCAATTAATATTGTCTTTTATGTAAAATAATACTTCAAAAAAATTTACAGGATAATTTGTCGTTTGTATTTAACGATTTTGTCGACACGGTTAGCGCAGTGGCTTAGCGATTGGACTGCTGCGCAATGTGTCGCGGGTTCGATTCCCGCACAGAACAAATATTTGTATGACCTACAGGTAGTTGTTCTGGGTCTAGGTGTTTGTGTAAGTGAGTTTCTATGTTTGTAAACGCATCCACGACACAGGAGAAATTCATAGTGTGAGAAAAAAAAAATCTGAGCATACATTTTTTGCGTGTTAGAATCTTTAAAGAAGTCCTCCCACCCTGAGTGGAGAGGAAGGGACTATCACACTTTTACTGACAAAAAATCCACTCAGTTCCTTTGGTTGCACTTTATTTTCTTAGGCCACGGTGCCTTTTTAAGGCAGTCCCGTAACTCAGTCAATCCCTCGTCACTCAATCACTTTGCCTAACCTAGGAATCGCAAAATATATCGCATTAAATGAGACGGTCAGAACTGAATAGCATACATTCTTACAGAGTTGAAAACTTGAGATTCTTGATATTGTTTGTGGCTACATCATAATACGCCTAGCTTTTTCTCTTCTATATTGTCGACTTCTACTTTAATTAAATGTACGTAGGTTTTCTTTTAGCGTGTTTAAATCATCAAATGAGTCCTCCCACCCAGGGCAGAGCAGGAGAGACTAAAAGGCTTGTACTGACTAAAATCCACGGTGTCCTTCAATAGCCCTTTACGTTCTTGGAGTCACAGTATTCGTTAGTCTCTGTCCGACCCGGGCATGATCCATGGTCGGACAGCGAGTCGCCCATTACTCGCCGCCCGCATGCCCGAGTCTACGGTGGCCGCAGAACGTCTTGCAACGTCCGTCGCCGTGGGCGTCTACCACTGCGGCTGGGCTGTGAGGTGGACGCTGTCCTCTCCTTCACGCGTCTCGGCTCCTCCTTCGCTAGCAGGATTGAGAAGAAGCAGAAGGAGGTGACCACTTCCCACTCCGTCTCGCCCCGCAGCATGGCCTCGACCAATGCCGGACGCGAAAGGTCTCCGCCTATCGCCGTCGTGAGGACACGGCAGTGCTCTGCCGCCCACTATCTGTCCTGCACCGTTTGCTCCATCGTGTCCTCCGGTCGATCCTCGCAGTGGTGAAACCCTGGCGTTTCTTCCTTCCCTTTCCGACACAGTTACCTCCCGAAACTTCCGTGTCTTGTGAGGACCTGCGTCAGGCAGTAGGTCAAAGAGGGGTTCTCAAAGACTACTCTTACAGCCGCGATCCTCGACCTCGGTTGCGACAGGCGCTCCCTCCATACTGCCTCGAGATCGCGTGAGCTCGTGAGCTCTTCCCGCCGCGCCTCGACTTGTCGAAGCTTCAGGGATTCAGCCCATAGCAAAACCATTCAAAAAGAAAATCTCGACTGCCCAGTCGAGAATTTTAGTAGTAATAAGTTTTCACATTTCAGAACCAGTTTGCCCAGAAAATGAATATTGATTTCGTTAAGTTTTAGCCAGTTTCTTCATTTTGTGTAGACTGAATCCCATTTTGATATTTGACGTTCAAAAGTGCCTCTTTGATGGCCTAATTGAAATAAATGGACTTTGACTCCGACTACATTTTTTTTTTAGTTTTATTACGTATAATTTATATATAACTTCATATGTAATAATATAAATATAAATTAAT
Organism: Agrotis puta; assembly: GCA_943136025.2. Taxonomy (NCBI): domain Eukaryota; kingdom Metazoa; phylum Arthropoda; class Insecta; order Lepidoptera; family Noctuidae; genus Agrotis; species Agrotis puta. The sequence continues at coordinate 13,369,612 of OW964172.2, forward strand.
AAAATAATCTTCGTCTACTATTTTTGCTGTAGGTAATTGAAGTTTTTGTTGTTGTATCCCGTGTTTACCAACATCACGTGTTTTTTTTTAAAGTTAAAATTTTGACGTAATGATTTTCTATCTTGTGTTTACATACTCGTAATACGGAGAATTTAAACCATGGTTCTGCAGATAAGCCTGGATACTGGATAGACTTGGATAGTCCAGGTTTCCACTGCATGCACGCCCAGATCTTTCAGATTGATTTTAATTCAGTTTTCATCAACAGATAATACATCTTTATGCACCCTTGCATAGATGGGGTGGGTCACTAGTCTTATCTCAAACTAGTTGTTCCCCATAGTTTATCCCCGCTGTTTGAATCCTTTTTGTCGTAGCGTAATGTTTTGGAGCCTTTCCTCGATAAATACAACACAAAAAGAATTTTTCAATTTGAACCAGTAGTGTCTAGGATTAGTGCGTTCAACCAGATAAACTCTTTAGCTTGATTATTAGTATAGAGTATACATAACTAGTTTATGTCTGTGACTTTTCTAGCGTTAAGTTTGGTAATTATCTAGGTTCTAAATCCGTTCCGTACTTTTTCTGCTAAAGAGTAAAACACCAAACACACTTACATACATATTGTTACATACAAATTTTCATATTTTTAATAGTCTAGTAAGAATAAAATAAATAAAACATGTCAGTATTCACTTTTTAATTTACTTATTAGCATACCGACATTGTATTTTGCAATGATAATTAAATGAGTAGACGAAAAAAAAACTACTTAGTAACTGTTCTTTTATCGTTAGAACAAGTAATAAACTTCTACTACTACTTGTAGACAAAACTTGTAGAAAACTTGCTTAACCGGTATTTACCTATTTAACAAAACATGTCTGAAACTATCTCAGTACATTGTATTCTATAGGATATACATATATGTATATAACGTACAGATGAGGACGTAGATGAATAAATTCAAGTCCAATATTAATGAAAATTGCATCATTGAATTTGAAAAATTTCTGAGCGATTCCAAAGGCTGCGGTAAGCCTCACCATGACCGCCTGTTTCGCGACTTCCATCCTATTGGAGTCCGGCTTCAAACAGTTTTGTTTATGATTCATAGTTGCGCAGGAGTTCCAGTTCTTATTGGGTGAGCTCGCTCCATCTTAGGTTCATCATTTTTGGCTCTGGGCTAGATCGAGGAGAGCATGCCTTTATATTTAAAAAAAAAAACTAGTTATTGTCCTACCCGTCTTCTTAATTAAAGTCGTTCGTCCATCTAGATCAGAGTTTCTCAAACTTTCGGCTCCACGAACCCCTGTTAATCTTCCAGGTTGCAGAGAACCCCTAACTAACTAATTAAATCTGGGGGAGCGCCACCAGATGTGCCGCGCGCGCCTGCCAGTTATCAAGCCACCATTACGCGAATCTTGTCGCGACTTCCTTACCGTCGAATGGCGAAGCCTTGTGGGTTCGCGTACCCCACTTTGATACACCCTGATCTAGATGAAGGGCAACCTATACTTCGCTTGCCGATACGCGGTCTCCACTTCAAGTCTCCTCTCCTCAACGAGCCATCAGTCCATTGACAAACATGGCCAACCCACTGTCACTTCAGTTTGTAACTCTGCAGGCTATGTCAAAATTGTTTCGCATTTTTTATATATGCTTTAAAAAATTGAATATACTCATATAATATTTTCTTCACTTTTATTTATGTTTTCATGTTTTTCAGACTTGTTTGTTGCAATAACAGTATGCACAAGTGACTCATAAAATGAAACACCTGTGTGTTGACGTTATTAGATTACATAAATGAATAATAATTATTTGTTAAATTAACAATAGTCCATATACAATTTCTTTTTTATCGTATTAGGTGTAAATTTTATAGCAGCAGTATATTACATCGAAATATAATTTGAAAAAAAAAACTGTTCTTAAATCTGCAAGCCATATGATTTTTAAATCAGTATCACACAATATAACTTTTTTGAACGAAATGTTCCAAATCTCACTCTGAAAGTTAGGAACGGCCAAAAAAAAAATCACAATATTTTCGTAAGTTCGAAATCTAACCTCATCTTCTCTATGTTATATGTAGCAAAAGCATAAAGGAGATGTGTTTAATTAAGAACAATTTTATCGAAGTTTTTTTAGTTAAAACGCCAATATTATTCCATAATAGGTATAGTTACCGCCGGCAGAGATTAATGGTGTCTACTTTTTTCGATCATCAGTCTTATATGCGGAAAAACTAACAACTACCCCAGTATTTAAGTCACATTTTCAAGATTTCACTTTTCCCATATCGCAGCGGGATGCAACGGTGATCCTAACGCAACATACAAGGAATGCAGAAGTCAATGCCCTCTAACTTGCGACAATGCTGAACCAAGGAACTGTATCCTCTCCTGCGCACCAGCTGGCTGTGAATGCAACGAAGGATATGTGTTGAGTCCAAAAGGAACATGTGTCAAGCCTGAAGATTGTCCAGGTAAGAAATAAAATTCATAAGAGTAATTTTGTGTTTTTCTAACTTATTAGTTTCATGTTTAATTCTGCTGGATACAGACGACCTTCATAAATATTGCAACAAAAAAATTATAGCAGCAATATATTACATCAAAATATAATTTTAATTATTTTTATTTTTATTTAATTTTAATTTTTAAATCAGTATCACACAATATAACTTTTTTTGGACGAAATGCTCCAAATTTTACTCTGAAAGTTAGGAACCGCCAGAAAAAAGATCTCATATTTCCGTAAGTTCGAAATCTAACCTCAGTTTCTCCATGTTATATGTAGCAAAAGCATAAAAAAAAATATCTTTATATAAGAACAATTTCTTAAAAATAAAATAAAACCAAAAACATGGACACTTTTTGACACTTCGGAAATGTATTTTTAATCAGGTCTTGGACTAGCGCGTTCCATGGTGCGGTGGTAGGCTTCACCAGGGTCGGCAACTACCACTGGCTCGCGACTACCATCCTATTGAGTCCGACGCCAAATATTTTTACTGTGTTCCATCGATGCCCAGGAGTTTTTTTAGGCTTATATGAAAGCAACCGACTACATACCGAAACTATTTGCTAACCTTGATCCTCGATTGACCTCGATATCATGTTACAGTGGTAGACAAAGGATGTGGTGGAGACCAAAATGCAACAGATGCCGATTGCCCCAGTTCATGTCCACCTACTTGTGCTAATCGGAATAGTGGAAAAGAAACTGCATGTCTTGCTGTATGTGATCCGAGTGGATGTGTTTGTAAGAAAGGATACATATTGACAGAAAAAGGCGGAAAATGTGTCAAGCCCGAAGACTGTCCAGGTAATTCATGTAAAGGATCAACTGTAACTGCTCTTTTTTCCTCTTGTTCTTCTTAGTCCGTCTTATCAATGGTTATATCTGTGGAAATATTGGTTCATCTTTCAGCTCAAGAATTTTAAATTCCATTTTTAAACGCTGTCCCACACTGAAAATATCTCGTAAACGTACCCATTTACATTTTTATTTAAAAAAAACAACTACTTGTAGGTCATACAAATAGTTTACCTGTAGGCAATACAGATATTTATTCAATGCGAGAATCGAAATCGCAATACGTAAGGGGTATCGAGTTGCTCAGTCAATGCGTCAACGATTCATTCATTCATTCATGTAATCATATATTTTTATATGCAAACACATACATACTTTAAAATAAAAATGTTGTTATTGTTTTTAACATGTTTTTGTTTATTTGAATCCACTTTTTACTCGTGCGTTTTTTTTAAACAGTAAAAGTCTGCAATGGAGATGACAACGAAGTGTACAGCGAATGCCCATCAGCTTGTGAACCGACGTGTTCCAACCCGGATTCAAACCAACTATGCACATTGCAATGCTTGTCTCCTGGTTGCGTGTGCAAACCAGGTTTTGTTCGAAATAAGAAAACAGGAAAATGTATCAAACCTGAGATCTGTCCAGGTAATTTTTGTTTTTTTTTTTTTATTCAAAATAATTTTTCAATCGATTGCGGGTCATAGTTGGTTGCAATATACTCTGACCAGATAGGGCTTCATAGACCCATTCCAGTTGCAGTGCCAGTGTAGAGTCCCTCTGCAGTATAACTCCGACCTGATGAATTAAAACAAAGTAATCTATAAAACTGTGCTCGTGCCTACACAAAGAAAGAAAGACAAATGTATTATCTCAATTACGTAATTAAGAAACAGACCTTTGTCTTGTTTGTTACTGAGGAATTTGAAGTTGGATATCCCAACACTAATTTCCTGCTTGGTTGGAAGCAATGGGCTCAATTCATGGTGAAGAAATAAATGGGTGCCTATGCGTATCATCCCTTTCTGAACAAAAACCAATTATTTAATCTATGTTTTTAACCTTAAAACAGCTGAACCTCAATGTAGAGGAGACCGCAATGCAACATACACTAAATACCCAAGCAAATGTCAAATTACATGTGAATATCCGGATCCTAAGAGACGATGCAGAAATAGGAAATCTGGACCGAGCTGTGTTTGTAAACAAGGATATCTTAAGAAGAATAATAGGGGACCGTGTATCAAGCCTGAAGACTGTCCAGGTAAGAAAGAGAATGTTTTACAACTTCTTCCTCAGAGAGAGAGCGAGAGAGAGAGAGAGAGAGAGAGAGAGAGAGAGAGAGAGAGAGAGAGAGAGAGAGATTTTTACAAACATGATCAACTTATCGAAGTTCTTTTAGTCAAAACGTCAATATTATTCCATAACATATTTGGGTTACTGCCGGCAGAGATTGAATGGTGTCTACTATTTACGATCATCAGTCTTATATGCGGAAAAACTGACAGCTCCCCTCCAGTATTCAAGTCAGATTTTCAAAATTTCACTTTTTTCCATATTGCAGCGGGATGCAACGGTGATCCCAACGCAACATACAAGGAATGCAGAAGTCAATGCCCTCTGACTTGCGACAATGCTGAACCAAGGACCTGTATCCTCTCCTGCGCACCAGCTGGCTGTGAATGCAACGAAGGATATGTGTTGAGTCCAACAGGAACATGTGTCAAGCCTCAAGATTGTCCAGGTAAAAAATAACATTCATAAGGGTTTTTTGAGTTTTTCTAAGTTATTAGTTTCATGTTTGTCTCATGTTTCATTCTACTGCATACAAACGACCATCACAAATATTGTAATAAAAATTAATGAATATATTTTACTGTTATATTGTGTTATGCACTTATATATACACACATCAACAGAATCTAGGGATATCTTAATCGTAAATTATTTACGATTGTTTAGTTTAAAATCTTTTTAGTTTTCATAAAAAGTTTGTATACAGATTGAAACCTCATTTATTCTATTTTCAAAATTTAAAGAATAAATATTAAAAAAAAAAGAAAAAACAAAATACGGTGGCAAAATTGTTAGTGATTCGTTATGTTACGGAAAATTAAAATTGTTTTATTAATATTAATTAATGAACAGGGATTAGATTGGTATTCTTTTTCAATTTAACGTGTCGTGTGAGCTTTAGGAGTCATGTCACGTCGTCATTTGAGTCGAGATGAAATGTTACGAGCCGTGGTCATGCTATAAAATGGTGCTATTCAACGCTTCGTTGCTGAGGCCCTACACACCAGCCAAAACGTGATATCAAGGTTGTGGTCACGTTATCGCAGTATTGGGGATGTAGCTAAACGGCACACGGGTAGATATCGCGTTACTACGCAGAGACAGGATCGATTTTTCCAAATAACTGCTAGAAGACAACCCAATATCACAGCGATGCAACTAGTACAAAGGCTCCAGGAGGACCACCAGCTGCTGGTAAGCGACCAAACCGTGCGAAGGAGGTTGCATGAAGTTGGTCTTCATGCTCGAAGACCGCTACGTGTTCCAGCATAGCGACGTGGCAATCGCGGTCGGCGGCTTTCGTGGGCTCGGGAGCATTTACCATGGAGTGACGAACAACGGTCTTTGGTGCTGTTCACCGACGAGTCCCGGTTTGGGTTTCATCTGGAATCACGAAGAACACGCGTTTGGAGAACTCCAGGGACAGTTAGCCGTCTAAGGCACCCTCAGGAGGTCCACTCATACCAAGGCGAGACAATCATGGTGTGGGCAGGAATTCGTCTTGGCGGACGAACCCAGCTCATTTGGATCCAAGGTAGCATGACTGCACAAAAATACCACGAGGAGGTAGTAGAGCCTGTTATTGACCCACACAGAATTCAAATGGGCCAGAAATTTCTACTCATGCACGATAATACTCCTTCCCATACGGCGCGGCCGGTGTCGACCGCTCTCCGAGACCACGATATTCAAGTTTTGGATTGGCTTGCACAGTCGCCCGACTTAAATCCTATCGAGCATGCCTGGGACATGTTACAACGAAAAGCTTTGAGAGATTTCCCGCCAAATTTGACGACACAACAACAACTTTACGACCACTTGCAAAGAACATGGGACCTCATACCGCAGCAAGACATTGACAATCTAACTTTAAGCATGAACAATCGATGTTGATGTGTAATTAATGTAAGAGGTGGCAAAACTGATTATTAATAATTAGATTTAATAAGATTTTTTAAATTTTCATTAAAATTAATAGCTTTATAAGAAGAAATGAAGTTTTTTACCATATTAATTTGCTACGGCGATTAAAATAATTAACATTTCTATTTAAAACAAAAAAATCACGATATGTTTTTTATTTTTTACTATACACCTTAAAATAACCTATCATTCTTCCATTTACTATATGAGAAAATTCTTCATAGATTTTTAGATATTTGATGAAATATAAAATATCCCTAGATTATGTTGATGTGTGTACTTAGATTTTGCTATCATGGAATTCATCATAAAGAAACTATGACAAATATTTTAACAAATACTGTTTTAGTTTAAATATAAACTTAAAAAAGAGTACATGATTCATGCAATATCATATTTTATTGTGAAATGAAATGTGTGCTCTGCCCACGGAGAAACCAGGATCAATATATAGTCAAGCGACGCCTACTTTTTCTGACAAATGTTTTGAAAGAAGTAGTTCATCATAGAATTGATACAATTTCTTGCCCTCATCCCATTTTACTTGGATTCGGCGCAATATATTTTCTTCTTCCATACTCCCGTAACAGGACATCACAGCACCATTGACTCCTCTTTCTGTCATATCATTCCTCACGCAATCCATCCATCTCTTCTTTGGCCATTCTCTTCCTCTGTATCCATCAATATGTACAACCAGGAAAAGAAAGAATTTTCTATAAATATTGGAAAAGCGCAAAATTTGAATCTTGGCTTCAACGCAAGCATTGCAGAACAGAAGGATTTGTGGTATAGTTTCTACAGACAATGTGGATTAGTTTAACATATTATGCCCAGGAGTTCTAGTTGAGGCTTACTATGAAGCTAACCAGTTCGCTTCATCTAAGACCACATTTTGATTGTGGAAAATGTATCAAGCCTGAAGATTGCCCATATAATTCATGTAAAGGATCTAACTGCTCTCTTTTCCTCTTGTTCTTCTTAGTCCGTCTTATCAATGTTTGTACCTGTCGAAATATTGGTTCAACTTTCAGCTCAAGAATTTTAATTTCCTTTTTTTTTAAATGCTGTACCCATTTATTTATTTTTTTAAACCTTGCTTCTCATCAGTAATTGGTGCGGTTATAAACATAGCAACTCACATACACAAACACCCATACCCGGAACAACTACTTGTAGATCATACAAATATTTGTTCTGTGTGGGGATCGAAACCGCGACATGCTGGGCCGCGGTCGATCGCTCAGCCACTGCGCCGACCGTGCCGTCTTTAAACTGACGTTCACCAACTACCTGTAGGCCATACATATATTTACTCCATGCGAGAATAGAAATCGCAGTACGTCAGGGATATAGAGTTGCTCAGTCAATGCGTCAACGATTCATTTATCTCCACAGTTCTGGGATGTAACGGAGATGTTAATGCAATGTTCAGCGGCTGTCCAAGCGCTTGTGAAAGGACTTGTACGAAACTCAACCCCAGAAAATGCACAAGACAGTGCATGCCTCCCGGTTGTGTCTGCAAACCAGATTATGTTCTAAATGAGAAAACTGGAAGATGTGTGAAGCCTGAGACCTGTCCAGGTAAAAGTTTCTCCAATTTATCAGTATCATGTAATCCCAATCTCCGTGGCTGCTCCTGACAAATTCCTGATGGTCGTACTTTGCTCGACCTGCAAATCGAATTCGGCGTCTCATGTTCAGCTATTGCGCATACTCCTAGATCAACCAAGTATTTGTATAAAATATTGTTTTTATTTGTGACTTTTAATTTTTATATACAAACATTTACATACTTTCAAAAAAATTATATTTAGTTTTTTTGAACTCGATTTTTTAGTTAATTTGAATCCACTTTTCACTCTTATGTATTTCTAAAACAGTAAAAGTCTGCAATGGAGATGACAACGAAGTGTACAGCGAATGCCCATCAGCTTGTGAACCGACGTGCGCCAACCCAGATCCAAACCAACTATGCACGTATCAATGCTTGTCTCCTGGTTGCGTGTGCAAGCCAGGTTTTGTTCGAAATAAGAAAACAGGAAAATGTATCAAGCCTGAGACCTGTCCAGGTACTTTTTTTTTAATTATTTCACCCCACACTGGGAATTGCTCCTGTGTCTTGGGTGCATTAACAAACACCCAGACCAGGAACAACTACTTGTAGATCATTCAAATATTTGTAGGTACCGTTTTTTTTTTATCGCGGTCAAATTTTCAAATGAATCTTCCCGTCCCCATGGCGGGACGGGAAGGACTGTCAGAGTCGTAATTACTAACATCTACGGTGATCCTTCAATAGCCCTTTACGTTCCCGGGTCACGGTTACCTGATGAGACAGTTCCGTGACATTTTTTTTCCGTGTGGAAGGTTTCTCAAGAGAACTGCAGGCCCTCGTTGGCCGCAAAATACTTTAGCCAAATGGGGTTTCATAGTCCCATTCCAGTTATAGTGCCAGTGTGAAGTTCCTCTGCAGAATACCTATGCCTTACCTGCTCCTGCCGGGGTCACGGGACCAACGGATTACCGTGACCCCGGTACGTAAAGGGCTATTGAAGGACACCGTGGATTTTAGTCAGTACAAGTCTGATAGTCCCTCCCGCCCTGCCCTGGGTGGGAGGAATCATTTGATGATTTTACAACGATAAAAAAAAAAATGCCTTACCTGCTGAATTAAACAAATCAAACTATAGAACTGAGCCATTGTGCTTGGTTGGTGGCAACAGGATCAATTCATACTAGAATAACTATCACTCCTGTCCAAACAAAAAACAATAAATTAATATTATCCATGGCTTAAGCAGATATATTTTTTTACTCTTAATAGCTGAACCTCAATGTAAAGGAGACCGCAATGCAACATATACTAAATACCCTAGTCAATGTCCAATAACATGTAAATATCCGGATGCTAAGAGACAATGCAGAAATAGGAAATCTAGACCAAGCTGTGTATGTAAACAAGGATATCTTAAGAAGAAGAAGAGGGGACCGTGTATCAAGCCTGAAGACTGTCCAGGTAAGAAAGAGAATGTGTTACATCTTTCCTCTCCCTTACCTGCAAATTGTGCAAGAGATTTCGTGAAATGGGACGGAAGTATGTAACAAGAAGCCGCGAGCAATTTTATTTGACTATCGAGCATGCGCGGTGGTAATTCGCAGTCTGACGGTCGAAAACAATTTTTTGCGGTCTGTGTTTTCAGAGGGGTAAATAAAGTAAAATAACTCTTATCGATGTCAGTCTTTGTATGAACGATTAAAGTAAGAGACTACATGGGTCTAATTTTTGTGTTATTTAGCCTTATCCACTCTTGGGCAAGGTTTTCCTCTCATTCCTTTCACATTTCCTTATGGTTCTTCTTGCCAATTTACGACGAGATGAGATGAGAATTTTTAATTTTATGTTCCAAATAATGAAGACAACATTGACAAATATTTTCATTACTAGAGAGTATCTAATTGTATCTATATACGTATCATAATCTTAGATATAAGAGTGTTGTACCTTTTTCCTTTCAGGAGGATGGCCACAATGTAGAGCGAATGAAACCTTCTTGAACTGCTATGTGGGCTGCCCAAACAACTACTGTCCAGCAGACGATAGCCGCGCTATTGTTGCTTGCGATCCGCCGTATCCGTGCCCCATGGGCTGTGGATGCAAAGAAGGCTATTTGATGGTCAGCGAGGAAGATAATACGTGCATCTTGTCATCAGATTGTCGTGAGTAACAAAAGAGCTGATGACCTTGAAATGATGCGGTTGAACCGCATTTTAGTAAAACATTTATCTAAAAACCATTACTAGAAACCTGCTTTTTTCATTACTTAAAGATTTTTAAGGAAAAGAGAAGTGCTACTTCGTCTTATGAATCATGTTACCTTGAGGCGGTAGAAGAAATTTAATATTCGCTGAGTTAGTGAGAAGGGTGGACGATATTTAGATGATTGCGGATTAAAGCTGGTGCTGGTAAAAAGCAGGCAAAAGTGGCAGAATTGGGTGAACCAAGCCAATAATGAAATTGAACTTTAAAAAAATTCAATCTAAATATAATGTATAAAGAAATGATGTTAGAAAAAAATCTAAATTCGTTACTTATACCGAATTCATGTTTTTAGCACCAGTAAAATGTACCAGAAAGTATGAGGTGTGGGACCCCTATACACCAGGTTGCTTACACGAAAGGTGTGATGATAGGAACATACCCTGCGATTACCATTACCCCGGTCCACCACAATGTAGATGTATTGAAGGGTACTACAGAAACGACGATGATATTTGTGTGCCGGAAGACGAATGTCGTGAGTATTAAATTGAAGATGTATGCTTTTTTGATGAACCCTACAATTAGAGCCTGTAGAGAATGTCCTAAGAGGTTACTGCGGGCTCAACAATGCAAAGGAATGAAAGGCAGTTGAAGGAGCAGTGTGGATTTTAGTCAGTACAATACTACTCCACTGAGAAGGAGGACTTATAATCCCGGTCCCGGGCAGTCCACATTCATCCACTGCCAGCCACTTTTTTTTATAACAATCATCGATCCATCTGCAGGGCGTAACACTACGTTTGCCTCTTACTCAATCTCCACTGTTACATATGTCTGTTTCATCTTCTGTCTGTGCGTCTGATGACTTGATCAGCACACTTCTAAATTTAGTTTTCTGGCAAATGACTTCGTTGCGGATTCTTTCCATCAGAGTAACCTTGAATTTGTAGTCGAGGCTAATGGTAAGTGTGCATGTTTCGGCAATTTACTAAACATAAATACATGTTTTGCAGCTAAACCAGGATGTAATGGCGATATGAATGCAACATTCTCGAACTGTCCTAGTTTATGCCCCGCAACCTGTGGCGACACATCTGATCTAATGTGCATTGATCTCTGTGGGGAACCCGGCTGCGTCTGCAATAGCGGATTTGTTCTCTCTGAACCGGGGGGTGTTTGTATTAAACCTGAAGACTGTGGTAAGATGATTATTTTTATTTATAGTTCCCCACACTATATGTATATTTCTTCTGTAACTTGGGTTCGTTAACAAACATTGAAATTGACAAACACAAACCGCCAATCCTGGAACAACTACTAGTAGGTCATACAAAGTTTTTTTCGGGATACTAATGATCGCTGAGCGACCCCCTGCGCAGTAATCGATGCACCAAACGTGCCGTCGAATTGATGTCTATTGTATTTCAAAGTGATATCTTGGAACTTGGATGGATTGGTAAACAGCATTGACTTTACCAGTTATCAAAATTACTTTATTCATTAAAATTTTAGCACTTTATAATATTAGTAATTCAGAAAAACGTGATCGTAATTCAAGATTTATGAATTTACTTACGTTTGACCATCAAAGTGAACAAAGTTATCTGGTCATTCCGTTGGAATCTGGGATACTTATATCTAAGAACGTAACCCGTACAATTACGGACATATGATTAGTTAGTGTTACAAACCAAAAATTTAGTTAAAGTTTGAGTCACTTCCGTACGGGCACGTATCTTCGTTGACGGACTAATAGAGTAGACCCCTGAACCCGGTTCAGGTTAGACCCGAAAATTTTAGTAAGGCATTCAGTCTGTCGCGGGACCAAGGGATTACCGTTACCCTGATACGTAAAGTGCTATTGAAGGACACCGTGGATTTTAGTCAGTACAAGTCTGACAGTCCCTCCCGCCCTGCCCTGGGTGGGAGGACTCGTTTTACGATTTTACCACGATAAAAAAAAAAGGCATTCAGTCTAGAGAGCTGAACTGCCAAACAAATATTATACTCTTATAATTCTAATCATAAATTTTTCAATATCTTTATAGCTCCACAAGGATGTAACGGTGATAAGAACGCAACATTCTCGAATCATCCGAATCCATGTCCACCAGTCTGCTGCGATCCTGACTCTGAGCGGTCATGCCCGGGCTGTGCACAACCTGGTTGTGAATGCAATTATGGATACATTTTATCTGAATATAATGGTGTTTGTATTAGCCCCAATGACTGTGAAGGTACGGACTAGACCTCTTTCTTTTTAACGAATTTTTGGATAGGCTCGCGTTTGACCACTATCTCGCCTGATGGTATGTGACGATGTGTTCGACGGTGAAGCACGCTTGCCTGGAAGTAACCATTCACTCTTGACTTAAAGACCCCAAGACTGTAGCTATCAAGAAACAGACTCCGGTAGGGCCATTCCACTCCTTAACTGTGAGCACAATAAAAGTATTGGCGAATCGCTTTGTATGTAAGGATGTCCACAATGTAAGTACCGATGGCGTTTCTCTTAATAAAAATATCGCCGTGAATTTCAATATCATACTGATAAATAGTTTAGAGGTACACTACCTAGAGTTTAAAGTGTTAGAAATACGAATTTAAAGTAAAAATCATGCTTATCTTGCAATTATAATTTATTACAAGTCTTATAAATTTTTCCATCAATGTTTAGGTTTTAACTAACTATAACTTTTTTTTTTACCAGTTTATTTTTAACTGGACAATTCCAAAAAGTGTAAGACTAAGACTGGACAGTTTCCGTCTTACCACAAAAAAGGTTAAACACCTGTTGAACACTTTCCTAAAAAACTGTCAACTCTAAGACGGCATTTGACGATGATATAAGGTTCGTTTTACAGTCTCTTTTTTTAGAATTGTTCAACAGATGTTTAACTTTTTGTATAGGCCGGTTTAAGTTTTATAGTTTGTAGACCATTACAGTATTTTTTTCACTTCCCAGGAGGATCTCCGAACTGCCGTGCCAATATGACCTATACCAGTTGCAAGATCGATTGTCTAATGAAATACTGTCCGAGAAGCGTAGATGAAGTATTTTTTATATGTGATCCTATATGGCCGTGTCCTACTGGCTGTGTATGTGAACGAGGGTATTTGATGAATACCGATGGAAATTGCATATTGGCTGCGGATTGTCGTAAGTATTTTAAGGAAACTGGAGTATGAACTACGGTAGAGTTTCCCAACTGTTCGCATCGATGGTCGACGCCGCTTTGAGTGGTCGACGGCGCGTTAGAGTTCTACGCACGCCTCAAAGAGTGACAGCATAATGACGGGGCCCATCTTTAGAGGGCCAAAGCCTGCAGGGGTCGCGGGACTAATTACCGTGACCCTGGAACGTAAAGGGCTTTTGAAGGACATCGTGGATTTTAGTCAGTACGAGTCTGGCAGTCCCTCCCACTCTGCCCTGGATGGGAGCACCTATTTGATGATTTTACCACGAAAAAAAAAAAAAACTGTTCGCCACGGTAGCGGCGCCCGGGTGCCTATAGAGAGCATATTTGATCATTTTCCGGATTCTTCTATGCAAATGCATATCCACGAAAAAGAAAAAGATAGTCTCATTGAACATTTTTGCAGCTTTAAATGTTACTAAATGCAAATTGCTAAATAAATACAGCCGCACAGGCCAATCTTCCAGGCTAAGCCGCGCTTGCTGAGGTTGGTCTGTGGATGGGTGACCATCTGTCATAGCGAGTTTCCTCCGTGCCTCGGAAAGCACGTAAAGCCATTGGTCCCGGCTGTCATTTGTGGTTCTTTGACAGTCGTTACTGTTAGTCAGAAGCTCTAAAGTCTGACAACCAGTCTTACCATGGGGTATCGTATTACCCAGATACTGGGCTGTGGAGGTCGGACAGGCAGTCGTTCCATGTAAAATACTGATATCCAGCTGTATCTGGTATGACTGGAAGCCAACCCCAATATAGTTGGGAAAAGGCTAGGCAGATGATGAAATGTTTTTAAAGCTGCAAAAACTTACGTATTCCATTTCATATAAAAAACCCAAGAAAATATTGCCCACGTATGTAATGGATTCCAGGTTGCTACTTAGAATTACTACAAAAAACCGCAATAGTACAGGTATTAACAAGAGCATTACTAAAAAACTGAGGAAAAAAAAATTACATTACGTTTCATCACCACTGTACCACTCGTCTATCGTTAATACCTATGAAAATACTTCAAAACTGCCTTCATCATTTACAGCTGCCCTGGAATGCCCAGGTCCTTATGAAGTGTGGGATCCTAGTCCTTCATTCTGCAACGATGAGAGATGTGAAGCAGTTTATTACAATTGCGATGATCCGACTCCTGGGCGACCCCGGTGTGTCTGTCAAGAAGGCTACTATAGAGATTTTAATAATGTATGTGTTCCTGCTGGAGAATGTCGTAAGTACCTTTAATTCTTACCTGTAATTTTTCTCCAAAATTAAAAGATGCTAAGAAATCGAAGACAACAAATTGTGACAGAAAACAGATCTGAAAAAATATGCATACCTACATAATTATTTTGTTTGGTCAAAGAGTCTGAAAGTTCTGAAGGTATGTTATATGGTTAAGGTATATTAGTATGTTGTTATTCACGTTAAAAATAACCTAATTGAGTGCTAAGCTGCTCTATTCCTTACAATTCGCTTCGTAAAAATACGCGTCCTGCGCTGCACCGCGTACCGTTTGAAGGCAACGGCGCAGACAGGCGTGTCAAATTTTTGTATGAAATAATGTAGAACAAGTATGATGGTTCCTCTCGCTTTTCTTTATAGTGCTACATACGAGATAAAGTGTGAAGAGAGACCTAATTCCCTCCAAGAGTTGTAATATCTCGGTACTAAATTACCGTCTTTTCACCTGTACAAGAAATCTTCAGAATAAGAAAATTCAGTTCCATCTACGGGGAGCTGAAAAGGATTTATTGTCGCTTGCATTTCAAAGATATTGCAATAGAATAACCGCGATGGTTGGACACTGAACCTTATTACCATATTTTTCATTTGAATTTTGTCAGGATTCCGAGAGATCTTGAGCATAAATCTGTTCTAACAAAAAGGGAAAGGCTTTTTAGGGTTCTATTGTTGCATAAAGATATTCTTTTTCATCTAGTTTCAAAGTGAGTTCGATAATTCTCTTCTTTTCATGTCTAATGGTGTCACCATACTAAAAATACAATTTTATTCTTGTGTTGATAAATTGTTTTCAATTTAATTTATCACCATAACAAATGTAGGGTGGTTTGGACCAGAATAATTTTAATTAAACTGCTGTGACAAATTGATTATTTGTCTTCAAACAATTCCGTTGCTCCCACGTCTAAGGGTTTAAATGAGAAATGCGTTTACTCCAACTATTGTTTGGACAATTCAGAATCCCAACAGGTACCTATGTTTATTGAATCGCTTTGTTCGAATGCCTTTGAGCGAATAACACGTAACTGAAAAGTGGAAATAAATCCCGGCTTTTTGGAAGGAAAGTCGATGGCTTAGTTGGAAACCCAAGTGAAACAGGTTCGTTCGATTTAAGTAAATGTAATAGAAAATATTTCGAAGTTGGATTACGCTTTATCGCCATCTTTTTTTTTTATAGACGACGTTCTTTTAACCGTTAATTAATACTTAAGGGATTTGATTTGGATAGCATTGTTTAGAAGTGTCGTTTCGAAACGGGATATTTGTAACTCTTATATTTAAAAAGACATCTCGCCGGATCAGCTCCACGAATATGGATGAAAATTGCCACAGATATAGATTTTTGACTAGAAAAATTATTATACATTTTTAATCGACAAGAAATTCATGCAACTACCCCTTTTTTGTTGGAGTAAAAAGTATTTTTTTAATAGCCAGCTCTATCCCACTCTCGGGCAAAAGCTTTCTCCCACAAAAAGTATTTTATTTTGGTTTTATTTATTTTAAATTTCATGCCATGTGTTTTTTTTTTTCATATTCGTTCACCTAGTTCAATGGACGTGCAAATTGAAAACTGTGAAATTAATTTATTGCAAAGAGCGCTGTAAGCAACAGGCAATTTATTCCTCAATAACTTAATTACAGGAAAGTTAATTAAACAACGTTCTTTTGTTTTTTCTCTGAAACTTGAATTAATTAAAATCCTGAATTCGAACTCAAACGCCTGCTATTACTTTTTGTGGTTTATTTCATCATCAGTTTCGGTTTAAGGCGACAAATTACACATAATTATGGTTTTAACGATTAGTAGAAGCAGGTACGAGTATTAATTTTTTTGAAAGTAATCGTTCCATTTCTGCAAATAGTTAAAAGATGACAGAGATAGAATGTGTTTGGGCACCGTGTGCGTGTTAACCAAGGATGGGTTGCTTCGCAGGATTGTCAAAGCAGGTTACCGTGACCCTGGAACGTAAAGAGTAATTGAAGGAACACGGTGGATTTTTAGTAAGTAAGAGTCTGACAGTTCTTTTTACTCCACCCAAGGTGGGAGAACTACCACGTTTAACGCTAACCCGATGATTTGGGTGTAAGTAACCATTTGAAGACCCAACGCCCAAAAAACTTTTTGTTGAGTTACATTTGACTAGAATAGGTGATATAGACAAAGAAGACAATGGAATGAGCCAGAAGAAGCCTGTTCACTCTAGCTCTGAACAAGTTCGGGTTGTATGCTTTCGGAAACACAGACGCAGGAAGTTGGTCTCGGGACTCACTAGAAACTACCGTAGTTGCTCTAATGGGAATAGATTTTAATTATAATTCCGTTCCCGATTGAGCAATTTGTCAAAATTTTGATAGGTGCTCAATCGGGAATAAAAAATTGCTCTACAGTCGCACCTAACTTAAGGTGCTCTGGAATCTGCCGGGACCAAGGGATTACCGTGACCCCGGTACGTAAAGGGCTATTGAAGGACACCGTGGATTTTAGTCAGTACAAGTCTGACAGTCCCTCCCGCCCTGCCCTGGGTGGGAGGACTCATTTGATGATTTTACCACGATAAAAAAAAAGGTGCTCTGGAAATAATTGCTCAAACGGAAATACCTCGTTATATGTGTTCAAATGATTCATTATTTTCATTAATTACAAGTCTGCAAATTACTAAGTACATCTAAAACTGCAGCTGCAATTACGAAGATAATAATATCTTCAAAAGGATATCAAGTTAAGCGAGCGATAGACAACAAAGTAACTTTATATGCACATTACTGCTTATCCAGCATTACTGCTTCCAACACAATGGACTGTCAGTTGCTACTAAGTTACACACTCTATTCTGTTCGTCCGTCTTTTGTTTTACTTGTACTTCTTTCGAAGTGTTTTGGACAGTATTGTGTATTGTTTTTTTTTTTCGAGAAACAGTTTATACGTGCGTGTTCGTAGAAACATTTTCGTTGTTTCTCGATAATTTAAATGTCTCACTGTGTGTTTGGTGTAATGGCCCTTAGTACGACTGCTGAGTAGGTTCAAGTCTGGCCAGGTGTACCATTATTTGGTATTTTAATCAGAATGTTTTAGTTGCTGCCTCGGTAGATTTTGCCCGGTTCATGATAAGCTCGATTCTCACTTAGAAAGTAATTCAATAACAATATAACTGTAAACATAAGTACAGAGGGTCTAAAACGGCCTCTTAGGAATATCTCAAAAGATTCACCCTCGTGAATGAAAAGCCAATGGCGTGACGAACTTTTTAATACATGTTGTTTTGTTTTAATTTATATTTAGGATGTCAAAATTCTTGGACTTCTCGAATATTATTTTAACTATCCATCTCCTAATAATCAGAGAAGTGTTCTGTTAAATAATTAATTTCGTAGACAGAATACTAGAGTAAATAAATGGTCAATCTGGAATACAGTAGCATGCAATTTAAATATTATAACTGGCATTATCATTGTTAGGACAAAATGATGTAATAATTTTAAACTACGAGTACCTGTACCGGTCGCTATGAATAAATTTATATTTAAACATAAATACCGCACCGATATCAGGAAATATTTAATTTGAACGTTGGAGTAAAAAAATCCCCGCGTCACGAAGATGAGCATCATCTGAGTCATATCCCCACCACAGTTGACATGCTCGTATCAACATACAGTATTTCAACTAGGAACAAATACATAAATGGTTGGAATTAGCTCACGCACTCGATCAAATTGTTTATTGTACAGTAAAGAGCAGACTTCACTAACTAAACTGAATGCGATTATCACAGAGTGTAATGGTAATTGTGTCAATATTGTAAAGTACGGTGTCTGATCTTGATCGCAGTTTAAAGGGGCTGATCGTTTTCAACCGTCTTGGTGAAATTCGCCCTGACTGTGCTTCAGGTAACAAGTAGTACTCGTGAGAAAGTGATAGCATAGAAACCAGTGGTGAACTACATTTAATTTAACTAGGTATTGTTAAAAATCCATCAATAGTTTAACAAATAAAGAAACAATGTATCCGATTTTACGTTTAACTACTGATAATTTTTCAACCAACTGATAATTCCAGTTGACAAACCAGGGTTTGAATTCACAAAAATGGCCGACTTGCTCTACTGTTTTATCTTTTTACTATGTTCCTTTCGAGTTAAGTGTTTTTATTTCCTCGTACACTTTGTTTTGCTAGAGTTTGTAATATGAGTGGTACTTTATTGTGAGGAATAATATCTTACAATGTTGGTCGTGTATGTGTCTGTGGTTGTTTGCTTAGTACATAGTGGATTGACTAAATGTGTAGAAGAAAAAGGTATGTAAAAAATAATATATGCTTTAATATAATGCTGTTACCTTTTTTCAAAAACGTTGGACAACACTAGGAATTTCTCATGTATCGTGTGTGCGTTTACAAATATATATAATATCACATACACAAAAGTCCAGACCCGGAAACATTACTTGTAGATCATGCAAATATTTGCTCCGTGAGGGAAACTAATCCGCGACATGAAGCGCAGCAGTCCAATCGCTAATTGTATAATTGCAATTATACAATTATAATTCAATTCATTCATTTAAAAATAATGTTACAAATTGATAATAGTTGTTGTTGTTGTTGTTCAGTCTTAATCATCATATTATACTACAGTTTATCACATATGGAATGTAATGTCTTTATTCATTGTAATGCCATTAGATCGATTTAATGTAATAACACATGCTAAAGTTGCAAAGGTAGTAGAATAGACTCTGGTAAACTGACATAGTTTTAAGTTGAATAGTATCCTGAAACTCGTTCGTAGCATTTTTCATTCGGGTGAAATGTAAAAAACTAGTTTCATTTTCCTCGGCTACTGCAGATTTATATTGAAAAAGCTTTTGAATCCACTAAATTAAGTAATGCTTCGTTTTCGTGTAAGAGAAAAAATGCGTATTTTGCTTCAATAAAGAACTTTCACCACTCATTATTTAAAGAGCCGAATTTGATTTGCTAATTTAAAACAGTACTTCTATTTTAATGTTGAAAAATACTTGTTTGCAATAATCACATCAATCAAACAGTAAAAAAATGCAAATTATTTTTGGAGTGGTAAATTCATTAAATGAGTCGGGCCGCCCTGGTGGTGTGGATATTAATTTTAAAAGTTTTGAAATTAGTGTAAACTTAGTGTAAATAAAAAATATCCCAAACAATACAAAAAATACACTTCTTTATTAATTCAACATTACGATTAGACTTTAATCAATGAAACTTTCATCTGTTACTTACTGTACCTTTAAGTTAACAATATATATTATAAATAACAAATTGGTGAATATTTTGGTTAAATTAATAATCTAAATATGTTACATATTTTGTGCTGTAAAATGATCAAATAAGTCGCAAACTAGATGGAACATTAGGGACTGTCGGACTCTTACTGTTTAAAAACATGAATAATAGACTCACGTTATTTACAAAGGCTTATAAAACTGGCCTCTTTTCAATTCCCAGCGCTAACTAGAACATTTAAAATTAATAAAAAAACATTGAGGTAACGCGTAGTATAAGTCAAAAGCACTGAGATCTCATTCTATTCTGTATTCAAGTACAATTTATTCAAGCGGAGCCACAGCGGCCCATCAACGTCAAAATCGTATCAGTACGGACTGAAATCTGGCCTACTGTTATTTTGGTCGTTATCAAGGGCTTTATAGGCCTCCAAATGCCTTAATGACAGCCTCTGTAGATGATAGTCGGGCACAGAGGGCTTAACGACCTTTTCAAGTAAGGATTTGGTATATTATAAACGTCTTCAGAATTGATTTTAAGCTTGCTTACGTTATGTTGTTTGGAATTCAGGTCAGTTTTTGAAATGTAGTTTCTATTTTTTTTTATAATTATGACTTTTATTTTAATCATGCTTTGAGACCAGAATGGTCTAGGGTTAGACAGAATCGTCTCAATGGTCGCTCCCAAATCGTTATTCTTTCTAGTATGAGTTGAATACAACAGTATCGATATAAACTTTTCAATATGGTAATATAACTTTTAATTTAGTCATTTATGTAAATATTTTACTTTTGATTTTAGTTTTAATTGGTCTTATGCTAGTCTAAAATAGAAACATAATACAATAGTATTATGTTTCTACATTAAAATGTATGAATATAAATACGTAACGAAAGAAATAATATATGATAAAGATTGTATCTATTTTTTTTTGCCCCATTATTGTCTACTATACAATACATATATTGGTTTTGGGACAAAAACAAAATTAAGAACCGAATCCATATTACATATAAAACCAAGCATTTTCATATAAAAAAACCTGATCTGACAGCCATTGTCGGATATCACTAAATATATTATACCCGTTTGGTAGGCGTTCCATTTTATTCTCCATTAAAATATATATATACAGACTAGAATTTAAATACAAAATTTTACTTTGTTTAGTCTTCTTTAAGGGTCAAGTCACACCGAGACGCGACGCAGCGCGGCGCCGCGCTGCGTTTTAATAGTGACTCGAAATCTAACTTTATTTACTACACGAAAAGATACACATTTGCAGTATCGTTGCGTTACTTGGCGTTGCGTCGCGTCTCGGTGTGAACTGACCGTAAGAATTGTATTTACTCCCTAAAGACTATCGTACATATTATTATTTAAAAGTGAATACCACTTAAAAACTTTTTGTCTAACATTTAAATAATTTGTGGAAGTGCTAAATTGTGTTCCATACACCTTTACACCTTTTAGTGGCCACATGAATATTATTTAGTGCTCTTAAATTTTTGTTTCTACTAAGTGAAAATTTATTTTGTTCTTCTTCAAAAATTTATACTGACTTAATTTTACTTTTCACAAATTGTTCTTCTTCAAAAATTTATACTGACTTAATTTTTCTTTTCACAAATTGTTCTTCAATTGTTCACAATAGCCGAATCAAAATGTGGTTACAACGAAGTAGAGGTGCCATGCAGACAGATATGTCCACCGCAAAACTGTGAGATCGCATACACAGAGTATGCATGCACAGAAGAAACACAAATATGTGAAAGGGGCTGCGACTGTCTCCCTGACCACCTTAGGAATGGAAGCGGCATCTGTATACCTAATGACCAATGTCCTTGTAAGGCCTTTACTTGAACATTATTCATGTTGCTTTGTATATCTCTATTTACTATCACATTGTATTTATTTAGGTTTAATAACCACACTAACAACACGTTCACAAATAATTCAAATTAAATAACATCTAAAATTGGCATTGCGTAACCATGCTAATACATATGTATATAACATAACACATATGTATGACATTAGAATATGCGTAATAGAATAATCTTTATTGTTATTTTAGATGTTAAGGTCAGCTTAAGAGGTTCTACATATTCCAATTACTATTACTAGAACTGATCAAGATCGATTTCATCTCCCTGAATATGAATAGTTTGCTTAAAGATGAATGAAAAAAAAAAATCACTGAGGTCGATTATAATATTTACCAACTTGTTTTTTTTTTAAAAAGGATTCTTTTTAGGGTAAAAGTGTTAAACACTTTTTTGTTAATTAAATATGATAAAGTCATTTATATTGAATATGTGTCAAAGTGACAACACGGTCCAGATCGCAGAACAAAATAAATATGATCGTAATGTGTTCGCATGGTTAATCGCATTGGTTAGGATCCTTGCTTTCACCTCCACAAAATAAGATTCACACGAAACATTGGATTCCTTCAAAATTGCTATTAACAATTTTGATTCCTAATTCGAATTCGAACTCGACACTACCTCGTTTTTAGATCCATCGACTCCTGTATGTGGGATAAACGAAATAGCCAGAGACTGCAGAAGAATTTGCCCGCCACAGACCTGTCTCAGCAAGTACGCCTTATTCAAATGCGTGGCAGACTTGCCTTGTGAGCCTGGGTGCGACTGTGTTCCTAATTATTTGAGGAACAATGAAGGAATTTGCATACCAAGCGAAAAGTGTCCTCCGCGTAAGATATTTTTGTTTTTTGAATGTTTTTTTGCTTTCTGAGATTATTTTCAGTCAAACTGGTATGGACAAATTGTGAACTCGCTCTAGATACCGGGCTGTTCATAGTTAGTAAGCACTAAGCACTCCACGCTAGCGTTGCGCCACACCGAGTTAGCTGTTTCACAAATCCTAAAGTTTAGTGTTATCCCATAGGGCAACTGTCTAAAGTATTTAAATTATTTTAATTATTTCAAATAATCCAATTATTTAAATTAACTCAACTATTTAAATTAACTCAATTAATTAAATTAACTCAATTATTTTAATAAAGTAAATTATTTAATTTTACTAATTATTACAATTAACTAAATTATTTCAATTAACTCAATTGTTTCTGTTAACTTAATTATTTCAATTATCTGAATTATTTCAAATAGGTAAATCAATTATTTCAATTAACCAATTATTTTATAGTCGAACCTGAACCAATATGTAGTTACAATGAAGTCGCAGTAGAATGCAGACAGATCTGTCCTATCTAGCTGCACCATATATTTTCACAGAAGCTTTGCACAAAACACCAAACGTTGCTATTTTCATAATGTTTTTGATCCATCACAATCCGATTCCTTGTATATTTTTAGATCCTTCAAATCTCACATGTGGGATTAACGAAATAGCCAGAAATTGCAGACAGATCTGTCCGCCACAATCATGCCAAAGCAAATACATTATGTTTAATTGTATTCAAGACATACCCTGTGAGCCGGGGTGCGATTGTGTTTCCAATTATCTGAGAGATGCTAAAGGAATATGTGTACCGAGTGAAAAGTGTCCTCCTCGTAAGATATGTTCCACTTTTAAGCCTTTGTCAAACAGACAGGCGTGACGAATGCGAAGCGTGACGTTTTTATTTGTAATGTATGGAATTGTTTGAATCCAGTCACATAGAAAAGCGAAAGCGATCCGATAGCGCGACAGAACTATCGGACTGCCGTCTCGCTTCGGTTCGGTATCGCTTTGCTTTCGCCTGTCTGTGTGACAAAGGCATTAAAGTTTTACATTGCTTTTTGGATGTTCACCTTTTTTAACACGCTTTTATTAGCTTGACCTGTATGTATGTATGTATGTATGTATGTATGTAACGGAATCTTTTAACTTCATTTTCGCCTACTTCCAGCAGTCTGATTAACTTGAATTTTTGCACAGCGGTCAAGGGCCGATGACAATACAATAATATCATAAATTTTATATTAAAATCCCCCTCTAAGGGGGTGAAAAGGGGTGAAAATGTTTGTATGAAAAATCTTATTCCTTAGGTTTATACACTTGAAACTTAGTACGAATATGAGTATAAGTAAATAAAAAAGATGGACATTAATAGTTTTTTAAAACTACCCTCCATTGGTAACCTACACGATGTTAAAGTTTGTATGGAAAAATCATAAAGCGCTAACTGATGAATTTAAAACTCAGTATATATAAATTAGATCAAAAATAATTAAACACGTGTTTTTTGGTTTTTCGAAAATCACCCCTCAAGTTAGTAAAAAGGGGTATTCAAGTTTAAAGGGAAGGATCTAAAATCGCTAAATGTAGAATCTGAATTTTGGACGGTAGGTGCGATTCATTATGTAGGTGATCACTAAGAAGGGATTTTGCGAAAATCTACCTATAAGGGGGTGAAAAGGGGTAAAAACCTTTGTATGTAAAATCTTATCCGTTAGGTTTATAAACTTGAAACTTGGTACGAATATGAGTAAAAGTAAATAAAAAAAGATGGGAATTATTCGTTTTTTAAAACTACCCTCCTTTGGTAATCTAGACGATGTTAAAGTTTGTGTGGGAAAATCATAACGCGCTAACCGATAAATTTTAAACTCAGTATATAAAAATTAGATACAAAATAATCAAACACGTGTTTTTGGGGTTTTCGAAAATCACCCTCTAAGTTGGTGAAAAAGGGTGATTAAGTTTTAAGGGAAGGCTGCTTGCTTCGACAAACCCAAAACTTGACATAAATAGTTTCACAATCGAATAAAGGATGCGTAATTATCTATATTTCAAAAATCAACCCCTAGCGGGCGAACATTGTAAAATCAGTTTGTCTTTTTTTTTTGCGTGGTAAAATCATCAAATGAGTCCTCCCACCCAGGGCAGGGCGGGAGGGACTGTCAGACTTGTACTGACTAAAATCCACGGTGTCCTTCACTAGCCCTTTACGTACCGGGGTTACGGTGATGGGTAAGTCCCGCGACCCCGGCAGGCTTTGGCCCTCTACAGGCCCCGTCAATATGCTGACATTTCTTGAGGCGCGCGTGGAACACAACGCGCCGTCGACCCGGGCATGGTCCATGGTCGGGCTGCGAGTCGCCCATTACTCGCCGCCCGCATGCCCGCGCCTATGGTGGCCGGAGATCGTCTTGCGACGTCCGACGCCCACGGCGTCTACCACTGCGGCTGGGATGGAGGGAGGACGCTGTCCTCTCCCTCAGGCGGCCCGCCTCCTCCTTCACGAGCATGACTGCTTCGCAGAAGGAGGCGACCGCTTCCCACTCCGTCTCGCCCCGCAGCATGGTCTCGACCAATGCCGGGCGCGAGAGGTCTCCGCCTATCGCCGTCGTGAGGACACGGCGGTGCTCTGCCCAAGCGGGGCAGTCCTGCACCGTATGCTCCACCGTGACCTCCGGACGATCCTCGCAGTGGTGACACCCAGGCGTTTCCTCCTTCCTTATCCGACACAGGAACCTCCCGAATTTCCGTGTCCGGTGAGGACCTGCGTCATGCGGAAGGTAAGGACGCCGTGACGCCTATCCAGCCACTCCTCAAAGAGAGGTCTTACCGCCGCGATTGCGGCGTGCCCGAAATCAGTTTGTCTTTAATAATATTTCGGGTTCGAAGTTAGAAACACGTGCTGACGAAGTCGCGGGCGGTGATAGTAAAAAATATATTTAGATTAGTGAGCATGTTATCGCCGATGAAAATCTCATTCTCTGTCTTTTGCTGCCGATTGGCTCTCTTCTGCATACGGCCTGTTCCTCTCTCTGGCTTCTACCACTTTCAAAAGACAAATTTCCTTATTGGTCGCTGCTGACGATTGCTACGCGATCATCCGTTCTCAATCCTCGATTTTTATAATTAGTCACTGCTACCGAACTAGTGCGCGCGCATCCGCGCTTGCGTATTTTAATTTCTTTATTTCTTTTATTGTCGTCTTGACACTAAAAATTCAGAAAATAAATTATAGTTTAAAAAAACTAAAAAAACACGCTTTAATAGCAATCGAACTAAAAAGTAGAAAATAATTTTTAAGTATAAGAGAGTTTGTGTTACTGCAATATAAAATCCAACGATCAATTATCATAATTAACTTAGAATAAGATTAATATAAATATTAAGATATTAACAAACATTCAAATAAAGTGAAAAAGCGTGGGGTGCTCAATGATATTTTTATAATAATTCTGATATTGCAAACAGTAACTAATAATAAAATGATCATCACATTCGATATCAAGCACCCCACGCTTTTTCACTTTATTTGAATGTTTGTTAATATCTTAATATTTATATTAATCTTATTCTAAGTTAATTATGATAATTGATCGTTGGATTTTATATTGCAGTAACACAAACTCTCTTATACTTAAAAATTATTTTCTACTTTTTAGTTCGATTGCTATTAAAGCGTGTTTTTTTAGTTTTTTTAAACTATAATTTATTTGTCAGTTGACCCAAGCATAGGTGGCAAAAGGCGTCGCAGGTATTAGTATTACAGAGATCGTTTTGTTTTTCGTTTTAAATGTTGTAATTTTATAAATAATTAGCAGCCCTTCCCGGCTTTGCATGGGGTTGTTAGTCAGGGTGAATGTAATTTACCAATGGTGAAAAAAATTTTGAAATGGGCACCGTAGTTTTTGAGTTTATTCATTACAAACATACACACACACACAAGTATACAAATCTTTCCTCTTTAAAATATTAGCATAGACTAGCAACGGGCCCGTTACTTCGTCCGTGCGGTTTTAGCTCTCTACTGGTGTGAGATTTGTCAAAATTGGTTCGCAGTGCGGGTTGGTAGATGTCACATGTCTTCGAATTTTAGATTCATGCCGGTTTCCTCCTGATGTTTACCTTCACTGTTTTGTGAGCAGTGGTTATGAAATAAATTACACAAAGTAAGCTTGACCGGATTCGAAGCTACGACCATCAGATGTAAGTCGATACCACTTGGCCAGAACTGCGTGGCTGCATTTACAAACATTTAAACTCACATAAACCAACGCCCAGGCTGCTTGATATTTCTTTGACACTTTCTAGATATTATATTGAACGTAGAATTTCTTCAGTATCGTGTGTGTGTGCGTTTAAAACATTTAAATTCATAAACACAAACAGCCAGACCCGGAACTACTACAAGTAGATCAATCGCTCAGAAGTCAATCGCTCAACCATTGTGCCAATCGTATCGACTAACAATTTACGTTGAAGAGGAGGGAGGAATGATGTAGGAAATAAAATTATGGAAACATGGCACCATCAGTCGTACGGTCTACCACCGCACAACTGATGTTGTCATTGTCCAAAATACTGGTGGCAATGGCTCCAACTTCGAGTTATTAAAAAAAATTGACAAAGTGATAAAACCAAACATTGTGAGGAAACTTAAACTGATTTAAAACATCCTTCTGTCTCTGTCATATTGTATGAAGTTGACAGAGACAGAACGATGTTTTAAATCAGTAGCGCTAAACCTGTTTAGTGATTGTGGTGTAAGTGGGCCTAAATGTGGTATGTTTATAAAACTTAAATTATTTGTAGTATTACCTGAAAATAAGACAAATAAATTACATTCGCTTATGAAGGAAACTAAAATAGTTATATATTAGAGACACATTTTTTTTGTACTTGCTTTTAATATCGGTTGAAACAAGATTTGAACAAGATTTCAAACTGGTCTGATAAAATGGTTTTTGTTAATTTTTGTTCAAGGGACCTAAAGGTTTTTGTTTATTACAAAAAGCTTTGTCACGTTTCTGAGAAACCTCTCAAATCTTCTACAGCTCTTCCTTTAAGAAACACATGAGGAAAATTATTGTTTTTTGCATACATAGACAATAAATTGGGCATTTTGCATGAACTCTATCCTCTATGGTTAGGTTCTCGTGGAAGATGACATGCCACAGAGAGAACGAAACACAGGAATCTTGAAGTAAACTTCAATGGCCTTCCTGTTAAAAATGTTTTTCCAGACCATACTATTTTCAACGCAATGTCTAACTATGTAATTGCAGATAAAAAGTTCTAAAATTTCTATTACAGCCTGTCAAATTTCCGATATGTGCAAAAGAACCTGTGCATCACCATCACCAAACCCAACAAACTGTGGTTATAATCCACCAAAAGAGAATTTAGATGGATGTGATTGTAAAGATGGATATATTCTGTCAGAGCTAGGAGGAAAATGCATTCCTATTGCAGAGTGCCCACGTAAGTATAATTGTCAGTTTTTATGTTTACTGAGAATTCCTGGGCTAAAAAATAGTTTTGGTAGTATTAAATAATGAAGGAAGTTTCAGTAACAAATTGGAATATGGAGGTAGCGGTTCGCGTCGCGATAAAGACAAGCGACCGAGACATGAGACCGAGACGGTAGACCGCGACCATTAGCCCCTTCCTACACAACGCGACGCAAGTCTCCAATACCTTACGACTTTTGTATCCTGGTGGCTATCGCAATACAAATCCATAGTCGGGATTCATCCATGGTGGCGACGAGGCGTTGCCGCCGCCACCGTTCGAACAGTCGCGATTTTCGGTTGCGGTCTCCGGTCGCGGTGTCCTGTCTCTGTCGCGTCACAAACCGCCACCTTTAAATAACGTTAGGCAATATATAAGCGACAGAGGCGATAGAGACAGGATACAGATACGCCAGACAGGAGACAGCAAGACGGTCCCTGCCCAGGACAAGTAGTGTCTCGTGTCGCGTTCGAAAAGCAAATGTTTTTAGTGTTTAAAACCGTTTGCTTTTTCTGACGAAAACTGTGAAAAGGCTTTATTAATTATTATTATTAGTTCCTTAATTGATAATAATATAAGAGCAAATTAACAGCATTTTCTTCCTCCAATAGAAGTTTTTTAACTTGGTTTTTTATCATGCCGATACCGATGCGATCGCGACCCGGTGCTCAACGCGATCTCCAGTCGGTCGGTCGGTCGGTCTCCCGTCATGGTCTACAGTCTCTGTTGCGGCGCGAACCGCCACCTTTAAGGTATCAGAGACTTTCGTCGCGTTGCGTACAAAGGGTCTTACTCTGTCGTATCTGTCTCCTGTCTTTGTCTCGCTTACAAACTTGAGCTTATTCATTGCCTAAAGTCAAGTGACAGTTGCGGTCTCTTGCCTCGGTCTCTGGTCTCGGTCGCTTGTCTCTGTCGCTTGCCAGAACGTTTGCCACAGAACGAAAACAAATCTGGGACTGAATGTTAATGTAAAACGAATACTCACATGTTTCTAATGACTTTTTCGTAATATTACAGAAGATATAGCCTGCAACGGTGACTTCAATGCAACAGCGAAACGTTGTCCCAAGCCATGTCCTTCTACTTGCGACTCACCCGACGAAACTTTCTGCAAGAGAGCGTGTTTGGAACTTGGATGTGAATGTAAACCTGGTTATTTGCTTTCTAATGCAACTGGTACATGCATCTTACCCGATAATTGTCCAGGTAAGCGAAATATTGATGACTTATTTTGGTAGAATTGAGGATCAGCAAACGTGAGACGGTTTTTTGCCAAGAAAAAAATATTGTAGAACCTAGATGGGTTTAGTATTAGTAAAGAATCATTTGGGGTTGGCTTTGTCAGAAGACGAACGAAAACCATAAAAAAGAATCCATAAAGAAGAAAAATATATAACTTGCCATTTTTTTATACAGAGGCTGCGTAAGTAGTTTCATAAAAAAAAGTCTGTTCAGTAAACTGAATGGAGAATTATCATTGATTTGTGATAACATAACATTATTTTTAGTTCTACGCAACCTATTTGCGCTTCCAATAGATTGTCAGATAAACACCATCTTAAAACCTTTTTCCAAGATGGCGGCCGCGGGAAAGGGTTACGAGCCCACAATCAACAACATGAGTGCTGCCTAAATTGTCACAGATTTGTCTCACGATTGTTATCACATTATTTCCAAGCCTCTTAAAGATCACAACATTATTGTCTTACACATCACACGAATCTCACAAAACTAATTCTAAATCCTCAGGTGGAAACCCATGTGGCAACAATTCACGCTTTGTCGATTGCAAGGCCACTAATTGTCCAGGAGAGTATTGTCCAGTTGATGATAGTAGGGAGATACAAAATTGCGATCCTCCAGCAGATCGTTGCCTTTCTGGATGTATTTGTGATCTGAACCATAAAAGGAAGAGTGTGGAAGAGCCTGAATGTATCGTGTCATCCGACTGCCGTAAGTGATTTTTAATGTTAATTGCTCTTTCCATTTGCAAGACAACAGAAACAGAAGTAGTATTGAAAAATTTATCGAATTGATCGTTTTCAATGAAAAAGCAATTTTGCTTTGTAATGTTTTTAGGGATTTTGAGAATCAATTGCTGATGGTATAGTATTTAGATGCTTATTTTAAGTTGAGGAACGGTCTGGATTCGTATCCATGAAAGACACTTGTTTTTGTGGGCAGAATGATTGGAAAGTCATCAGTCATCATGATTCCTCAGCTCTGGGCTAGGAAAGGAAAAACATTCACAAGCATATTCAAGGTTCTGTAGTCTTCAAATGAATCTATCTAAACGGTGAGCGGAGCGAAGGGCGACGCGAATAAGACATTAGTTATTTTGTCCGTACGAGGATTCGCTACTAGCGGCGCCACGTGACGTATTTCAAACATTTCAACAGATCTTACCGTTCGCTGCCCCGAGCTAAGTTACCGTTCACAGCGGCAAGGTTGTGAACGGCTCGTTAGAACTGAAAATCTTGAACAACTTGATATGAATATAGATATCAGTCAACATGATCGAAAGGACGTTTTCAAATTTATGTCTTTGTCAAACAGACAGGCGAAAGCAAAGCGTTTCCGAAGCGATACCGAACCGAAGCGAGACGTCAGTCCGATAGTGCTGTCACGCTATCGGATCGCTTTCGCTTTTCTATGTGACTGGATTCAAACAATTCCATACATTACAAATAAAACCGTCACGCTTCGCATTCGTCACGCCTGTCTGTATGACAAAGGCTTCAATGACACAGTTTTTACTGTTATTTTACGTTCTTTACAACATTTTAACATTACAGCCCCAGTGAACTGCACGGGACCTTATGAAGAATGGAGTTCCTGCCCATCAGCATGTCTAAGGGAGAATTGTGAAGATGTTAACGATCAACCAACCGTGTGCAATACCTTGGTGTTGAACTGTGAACCTAGATGCATCTGTAAGAAGGATTATTTTAGAAATTCTAGTGAAATTTGTATTCCGGCTATTGATTGTCGTAAGTTGAATTTTTTAATTTTTTTTTTTATTTGCTAAATGCACTTGCACTAGACGAAAACTTAAAATTGATGGCTGGATTAATTGGCCCGCTTGATTCGGAAGTTACGGATATTTTATAGCTTCAATTATGTTGGATTGCCGTCCCATTGGATCATATTCCGAGTAAAGGATCATCCGACACACCGGACAACACCGAAGTCGGTCAGGAAGACTACTACTACGGGTATTTTCTACTCCGTATCACTTACGGACATTAAATTACCGAAATACTGATTTATAATAAAATAAAGGGGGTTAATGTCAAAGTTTCCTAATACTTTCAGACGGGCCTGTATCGTCGTTGACGAACTTAGATTGAACACCCTCTGTGACAAACGTCGCATAGATTATAAAAGTGTATGAGATCTAGAAGAAAACATCTCGATAAAGCTTTTACGATTTGTGCTTCCTATCTTTATTGGCGATACCTGTATATTTTCGGCCATTACAATTAATGGCCTATGGAAAAATGTCTACCTTTTTTATGCCTATTTTTTTTTTAACATTATATTTTTACAATACAGCAAAAGGATGCGGGGGAGATGATAATGCAGTGTTCAGCAATTGTCCAAGTGCTTGTGAAACGACTTGTACTAGCCCGGAATACCAAGCATGCACTGAAGAGTGCGTGACTCCTGGATGTGTGTGCAAACTAGGATTTGTTAAAAATGAGAACGATGGAAAATGTATCAAAAAAGAGAACTGTCCAGGTATATTTTAAGAATGTTAAATTTTTGTTTTGCTTGTAACTGTATTTATCATCTTTGACTTTTTCCTGCTCTTGTTAATTTTTATGGGTCGTTTATTCTTCTCCCGTACTTTTTTCAGTTATTTAGACATTTCTCACACGATCCATTCATCGTTTCTCTGAGGGCTTTGACAAGCATTGGGGAAAAACTCCCTTGAGTTGGGGAAGACTAACTCCTAGACGCTCAAGAAAACACTCTGTAGTTTTTCAAACATTTAAACTTGAATATTTACAATATAGAGATGAAAATATAGACACGACTGAACAAAAAAGCTCTGAAGAAGATTTTTAAAAATAGTAAATTTTCAACTTTATGCTATATGCCATAAAATTTTAAATCTTCTAAAGATTATAAAACCTTTTCATGTGCCTTTTACCACATGTTTAGGAAAGCAGATTTTTTCCAACTCTTTCATCTATAACAACATTTAACATTACATTCTGTTTTGTTTTTATAAAAATATTTAAAAATGTATACATATAATAAGTAAAAAAAAATAATAAATAAACTTTTACTTTAAAAATATTCTTAATTTTCCTCACGACATTTATTAATTATGTTGTTCTTGTTCCTTTGCATCACAGTCATGACCATACTATGATTTTTATGTGTCATCTTATATTAATTTGTTTTTCAGCCTGATGAGCACGGATAAAACACTTCTCAAGGCGAGACTATTTATATATATATATTCAAGAAAAAATCAAGAAGATCATTTATTTTTATAACTCTGTTTTCTGTAGTTCAAAACTGATAAAACTAAATAAATATCGTTTTTGTATAATTGTACACGCAAATTCTAATTTGAGTTTTGATGAATAAATAATTTTGGAAGAATTGAATATATTTTTATTTCTTCTTGACATATTCTTGTTTACCAACAAACTTCGACAAAAGAAAGGCCGCATGAATCAAACAAATACTACTGATTTGTTCTTCGCAAAAGTTTTTCATGTGAAGACAAATCTGTCCATCCATCTTACGCAGGTTTGTTTTCTACTTGTGCCACTGAATTTCTGTTTTGGTAAGTTTTTTTTTATCGTGTTAAAATCATCAAATGAGTCCTCCCACCCAGGGCAGGGCGGGAGGGACTGTCAGACTTGACTGAATAAAATCCACGGTGTCCTTAAATAGCCCTTTACGTACCGGGGTTCTGAGTCTGAATTTCTGAGTCCCGCAACCCCGGCAGGCTTTGGCCCTCAACAGGCCCCGTCACTTTTTTTTTTGGCTATCGTTATTACACTTTTGATTATCATAGGAGATGAACAGGGGGTCTAAAACGTTTTCCCCACTTCTCAACTAAACTGTTCAACTAAACTGCTCAACTGAGTTGTGCTGTTTACATTCCCCACTGCTCAACTACAAAGTGCTCTACTTGTATGTGAAAAGTGGCCTGGTCGTCTATTTATCTAATTAATGATAAAATCTATCTCTCTCTGTCACCCAGTTATCAATCGACAATTATTATTTCCATTTGGTCCTAACAATTTGTTGCACAAGTAGAGTTTGCAATTTGTTGGATGACATCGCCCAGGTTAAGTACGTGTAAGTACGTGTACGTTTACGTACGTACGATACATGAGTTGCCGAGTAGGACATTTTAAAAAGTCATCATGATAAGAATATTTGACAGGCCTGTTGGTCTAGTGGTTAGTGACCCTGACTGTTATGCCGCAGGTCGTGGGTTCGATTCCCGCCCAGGACAAATGTTTGTGTGATGAGCACGATCATTTGTTCTGTGTCTGGGTGTAATTTATCTATAATATGTATGTATTTAGAAATATATAAGTATGTTTATCAGTTTTCTAGTACCCATAACACAAGCTCTGCTTAGCTTGGGACTAGATGGCGTTGTGTGATAGTTGTGGAATATTTATTTATTTATTTATTATTTAATATCATCTGTACCAGACCTGTCTTGCCCCTGTTTTAAATCTGTTTGGTCCCTGTTTCAATTTTTTTTTCTTTTATGTAGTTGAGCAGTAGGGAACAGAAATAATGCCTGTATTCTCAACGACTCAGTTTAGCACTGGGGATTCCCCACTGCTCAACTATTGGCAGTTGAGCACTTACAGTTGAGCAGTGGGGAAAAAGCTGTCTAAAAAAGTCACTTTAAGTAATTCTTCTAAAAGTCACAATATCATTAGCAAATTAGCAAATTCTTCTAATATTTGCAAAACAGTTACACACACAATTGCATTTCATATCTGAACATAGACTTTTAGCATGGACTCAGCATTAGCTTGCCATAGCTACTCTCAAGAAAGAGAGAGAAACAACACTGTACGACAAACTGTACGACCATCCACCTACTATAAACGGCACTGTCACGGTAATAATAATTATGATACAGTATTGTGTTTTCGAACATGGAAAACTTCGGAACGCGTGTTAAATAAAATGTTTATTTAATTTGGCAATGGCAAACTGTAATTATAGACTTTATTTAGTCTTCTTTTTCGTGTGAAGATGTGGCCACCCTCTTTAAGTCGCACCTGGGAATACCGCATAAGTATATATATTTAACACATAAGTCCAAGTTTCCTCACGATGTTTTCCGTCATCGATGTTAGTGATGTCTAAGATAAACTAAGAAAGTACATATGAATAGAAAAAATCACATTACACACAAAGGTACTTTCTTGGGTTTGAACTCGCACTCTCATGCATGTGATGTATGGTAAGCGAGGTGCTAAGCCTAGAGGGCTACTATACTTCCATGATTTGATTGCTTCTTTGTTTAAATTGACATGCGAGTGACTAAAGTTCCTATGCTCACGGTAAAAATATATTAGTTTCCTAGGTTAGGCTATACTACCTGTTGCAGCGTTATAAAAAACGCTACATTTTTAAATATCACCTTTTTTTATGGTGATTGTCATGCAACCTGTTTTCGGAAGCCTTTAGTCGAAATTTTTCTTTAAGAACTGAATCTTTTTAAGTTAGGAATTGGTTTTTGTTCGAGAAAAAATGAAGATTTTTTTAGTGTCAGTTGGATGTTTTTTGTTGCCCGTGATATTGCTGATTTTTTTGGGTGGAAATCACTTTTTGTTAAAAAATGTGAAACATTTTGAATTTAAAGTCGACAACGTTGGTTAAAAAAAAATCATATGTGAAATCTTCTGTTTTTTGCCGGAATGGCGTGATCTGAAAATTTTCCTATGTATCGGTAAGTTTTTACAATAGTTTTTCTTCTGCAAATTTGTTTATTGTTCAGTCCGTATTTTTGGTCTCATGTCGCCTGTTTTTTCTTATCTACATTGGGCAGGAGGCGCTGAGTACGGTATCACCTACAACTTTATAAGCTAGCAGTCGGGAGCAACGCTCCACCGCGACCCCGGTGTGGTCGCGTGCAGTCTTTCCGGATCCTGAATTTGTCAGGCTCTTGAGCCGACAAATAAGTCCAAGCGTCAGATCATCGGAGGCCTGTTCCTGTTTTGACCGTGGCTACCAGCACGGTTCTCCGCGGCAGTCCTGCAGCGCGTCTCTCCATCCCGACAGGATCAAGCTGAGGATTCTTTATTTATTTAAATTAACTGTCTTATTTTTTGCTTTTAATGTTTAAATTGTTATTTTTATGTAAGGCACAGTAATACAACCCCTACACAGGGTATGTACGAGTATTTAGGCAAATAGCATCACTTTTTTTTTTTCCTTCCGAGGCGTGTTAATTGACATTGGCCAATTAGTTAGTTACCGCTAGGATCGCTCAAATATTTTTTCCTCTGATATTCAGGATTTTGGTTTTTCCTCAGTAAATTAAATAACTATTGATTCGTACATTCTCTGGATAATCTGACATAATTGTATCGTAACCGAATTTTTTTTTTGTGTGTGCGACCTAATTTTATTTAATTCAAAACTTGTTACTTTGATAACCGGGCACAATCGCATCCTAACTGTATTTTTTATTTACTTTTACAATTTTACCTATATCAAAATTATACGTTTTAAATAGGGGAAAGTTGTTTTCTTCAAGAATCCCGCTATATATGGCGCCCGAACTAATAAAGTAAGTATTTTTCTTGTCCATACTTCTTCTTATTTAAATCTACATCACATAATTTTTTTTTTTGCAATTTCGAGGGTGGTAGCTCGCTTCAAGTGAGCTAATAATTTCTTCCACTGTGTGAGCTAATTCTTTCTCTGTTTATTCCTATTGTTGGTTTCAGGACTTTAACGTGATTACCCAAGTGACCAGTTTAAGAGTTTCCTAGAGCCTGGACTGTTCCCATGGTGATACATCACGAGCCCTGAACTACAGATACGATAACGAAGAACTGGCAGGATACTGTTCTTTGTTTGCTTGTGTGAGTTGTAATTTTTCATCACTTATATAAAATAATTTTGTGAACTATAAAACACACAACCCTCTTTTATTTCTCACCCAACAAATACATAATTTACCTGATTGTTATCCCTTGTGTTTAATTTGTTTTCCTTTAGCTAGCGGTTGCTAGAACCCGTAGTGCATGAGTGTGTTGTATGAACTTATAGGCGTCGTGTTGCAAAGGTAAGCTCCGTATGCACGGTTGTTGTCTGTTCTTAGTGGTGTCTTTTGTTTCCTAGCTTGGCAATTCCGGTCACGGCAGGTCGCTGCGTATTTAGTTTCTTTTTTGTGTTTAGGTCCAGCTGTACTTGGGGTGCCTATTTTTTTTGCTTAGGATCAAATCGACTTTTAATTCACAGCCGTCGTACTTATTCTAGTTTTATGCACGTGATTGCCTAGGGTTGTATTAGTTTTATTTACATCATGTCGGAAGAAGGAAATTCCATTGGTGAGACTCCGCATCGTAGTAGTCCTATCATCTCTCGACCGCCACCTCCTATTCCACCTAGAGTCTCTTGTGGTTCCAGCCAGTCTATTCTGCCTTCACCTATCAGATCCGATGATGGTCCACCGTTCGTCAAGCAGTTCTCTCTGTCAAAATGGAAAATTTCTTTTGATGGCAACACTTGTGTACGCGATTTTTTTTCCAGTTTGGAAGAATGCAGGGAGGCTGACAATCTAACGGATAGTTATCTCGTTAGGCGTTTTCACGAGGTTTTGTCTGGTATCGCTTTACAATAC
This sequence comes from Agrotis puta, assembly GCA_943136025.2. Taxonomy (NCBI): domain Eukaryota; kingdom Metazoa; phylum Arthropoda; class Insecta; order Lepidoptera; family Noctuidae; genus Agrotis; species Agrotis puta. Next base: position 13,406,676 of record OW964172.2, read on the forward strand.
TATAGGTCCATCCGTCGACCCGGTCTGACGTTTGTAGAGATCAGACAGGCTTTCCTTAAAACATTCGGTTCAGCCGATTTTGAATTCAGGACTGGACAAGAGGTCCGTAATCTTAGGCAGAGACCTGAGCAGTCTGTGAAGGAATTTGTTATTCGAGTGACGTACCTTAATGCCAAACTCGTCAAACCCATTGAGGAATCAGAGTTGGTTGATATTATTACACACAATATGTTACCTAAATACACCCCCTGTTTGTCTATACAGAAGTTTCCTGATTTAAATAGTCTGATTGAGGCCGCTTCGCATTTTGAATCTTTTATTAAAACTCCAAAAGCAGTCGCTAGTCTGGATAGTACTGTTTACCCGACATCTATTTCTGGACACGCTTCCCAGTCTCCAAAACCCCGCCTGAACAAACCCCACCAATGTGAAAGTAAGGTTCAGAGTTGTCCAACCTGCAGTCTGTCTCAACCACACTGTCTTAAGTGTAACAACCTCGGACACTCTTACCGTTCTTGCCCGGAGGTCACTGGCATGTTATGTTTTAAGTGTCGCACTCCAGGTTTTATAACACGTGATTGTCCTAAGTGCAATCCAAAAAATGCATAAGCCACCGACGGCACGCTTTTTACCGTACAGTGTCGCCGGTGATATCTACTGATTTGTCTGATAATCGACCGTTTATTGAAATTTTATTGTGTAACCAGGTTGTTAAGGCTTTACTTGACTCTGGAGCACAGATGTCGCTTATTAGTGATAGTTTAATACAGAAATTTGGTCTTTCTTTGAACGCGAGTGATGCTTGTCCTCGTGTAATTTCGGCTAATAATTCGCCTATCGATATTCTGGGTACTGTTTATCTCCCAGTTAAGTTTAACGGTACAACTTTTATCCATGAGTTTTTAGTGGCAAGTTCTATGTCGTCCTCCGTGATATTAGGTATTGAATTTTGGAATAAGTTTGGTTTAACGTCCGTCTTTAGTCAAGCTTTTGATAAAAATATTAGTGGTAATATGTACCTCCCGTCTGTTCAGTACTCACCTCCACAAATTTCCTCTGTTAGCGACGTTCGATACGTTCATCCACGCAACGTATTATCACTGGATCAAGAGATGAACCTTCAGCAAGTTATTAATGAGTTTGAAGACATCTCTTCTGAAAAAATAGGTCTGGGAAAAACATCTTGGCTGTCCCATAAAATCAATACAACGGGACCTCCTATCCGCCAAAGATATTATCCTTTATCTCCTGTTAAATTAAAAATTCTCAACGAGGAGATTGATAAAATGCTAGACTTGGGTGTTATTCGTCCCTCTCGTTCCCCATGGGCTAGTCCAGTGGTTATGGTTACAAAAAGTGATGGTTCGGTGCGTTTTTGTGTTGACAGTAGGAAGCTTAATAGTGTGACCATTAGAGATTCGTACCCGCTCCCGCGCATTCATGATATTCTTGATAACCTTCGAGGCGCTAGATTCATAAGCTCTCTTGATTTTAGGAGTGCATTTTGGCAGATCCCGCTCGCTGATAGAGAGAGTTGTGAGAAAACCGCTTTTATTGTTCCTCAACGAGGTCTCTTCGAGTTTGTTAGGATGCCATTTGGTCTTACAAATGCTGCTTCTGAGATGCAGCGTCTTACTGATATGATTGTCAATTTTGAATTTACTTCTACCAGCGACGACTACGTTTTCGGGTATGTCGACGATTTGATTCTAGTTTCCAAGGACTTTAATAGTCACCTGGCGCTTCTCAGGAAAGTTCTAGCTCGTCTTAAGAAGGCTGGTTTATCCATCAATCTAAAAAAGTGCGTGTTCTGTAAGAGCGAATTAAAATACTTAGGGTATATTGTAAATGAGAAGGGTCTTCAAACCGATCCCGGTAAACTCGAAGCTATTAGGGATTATCCTACTCCTACTACTGCTAAGTCTTTACGTGGTTTCATTGGAATGTGTTCCTATTACAGGCGTTTTGTGAATGGTTTTTCTACCATAATAGCTCCGCTTACTGCGTTAATTGGTAAGAAAAAAGGTCGTGATCCAATAAGTTGGGACGACGCGGCTGAACGAGCTTTTGTAAAATTAAAAGAAGCTCTGATCGATACCCCTGTTATGGCTTGTCCTGATTTCTCGAAACCATTCATATTGCAGTGTGATGCGTCTGCTGTTGGTCTTGGTTCAGTTTTAACACAAAAGATTGATGATGTAGAGCATCCAATCGCTTATTATTCGCGTCTATTTTCCAAAGCTGAACGTAATTATAGCACTACAGAGCGCGAACTTTTGTCAGTTCTAGATTCTATTAAACATTTTCGGTGCTATTTGGATGGGTTCAAGTTCTCTGTCATAACAGACCATATGGCCCTTAAATGGCTTCTCACTTTGAACAACCCCTCAGGTCGTTTAGCTCGTTGGGCTACTATGATCTCCCAATATACGTTCGATATCATACACCGCAAGGGTTCACAACATATAGTACCAGATGCCCTTTCCAGATTATATGCAAGTCCTGTGTCGTTTGATCAGGGTCCTGAACATACTAACGACCGATGGTACAAGAAGGTATTTTTAGGTGCCCGTGATACACCACAAATGTTTCCAGCTTACGCAATTCATAACGGTGTCTTACTAAGACGTATGCCTGTTACTAGTCCCTTGTCTTCCGACCCATGGCGTGTTGTTTTGCCAGCTGAAAAGGTTACTTCTGCGATTTGGGAAGTACATAATAGTTTTCCTTCAATACATCCAGGTGTATCCAAGTCGTACCTAAAACTTAAGGAAACTTTTTATTGGCCTAACATGTACCGTGACGTCGTTAGCACCTTAAGACAATGTGAGGTTTGTAAAGCATATAAGATCGCGAACACGCAACCACGCGGACAGATTTGCTACCCTAAGCAAGTGTCCATGCCCTTGCAGATGATTTCGATTGATGTGATTGGACCGTTACCCATCGCTTATTACGGTTATAGGTACATCATCTCTATGGTTGATGTTTTTTCGAAGTATGTGTGGCTTGTTCCTCTTAAGAGAGTAGACGCTTTTTCTATTATTAAAGCTTTAGAGTCCGAAATTTTCTTTAACTTCGGCGTTCCTCGTTCTATTTTATGCGATAACGCTACTGTTTTTCGCAGTAGTCAGTTTCTAAATTTCCTCAGATCTTTCCATATTGAATCTCCTACATTTACACCTTATTATACACCCCAAGCGAATACTGTTGAGCGCTATAACCAAAGTGTAGTGACATGCTTAGGGATTTTAGTTGGTGAAAACCAAAGATGTTGGGCTAAGATGTTGCCTAAAGTAAAGCTCTATCTTAACTCATGCGTCAATCTAGCCACAGGCTTCACGCCTAACTTTCTCATGTTTGGTAGAGAAGTGCTAATGGATTCTAGCCGTGCTAGTAGTCAGACTCAAAGCTCTAATTTAGCGGACAGTCGGATTCGTCACGCCTCGAATTTGTCTTCACTTCGTGAGGTTTATGCGAAGGTGGCTGATAATCTTTCTTTGGCTTTCCTCCGTAACTCCCGAGCTTATAACTACAATCGGTCGGCTATCACTCTATGTGTTGGTGACACTGTATGGAGACGTAATTTCTCTAGGTCATCTGGAGAAGACTTTTTCTCTGGAAAGCTTGCTCCACGTTTTGTTAAGTGTCGTGTTTTGCAAGTTATTTCTAGGACTACTTATTTACTACAGGACTGTGGTTCCCTACATTCTGGTAGATATCATATTAAAGATATCCTAAAGTAACTTTTTTCCTCTATCTTTTATTTCAAATATTTTGTACGGGACTCAAGCGATTCTATCGCGCTCAGTTTGATCCTTAAAAATTGCCTATGATTACCGTTGGTTCAGTACTAACAATTAATTACAGATGGCAGTTGTTAAACTTTTGTGTTAGGACATCTTTAGTCGAGTTGTCGCTAGCGATTAGTTCCTATAATCGTACATAGATGGCGTTTTTCTAAATTTTATGCTAGTACATTTTCAAGTCGCGTCATAGCTAGTTCTATTATAAATGGCGTGTTGCACATTTTGGTAGGGCGTTGTGTTAATTAAATACTGCACTTAATCTATCCGAAATGATAGTCTTGGACTTAATTTTCTTGTTTCTCTTGGACTTGAAATCCTGTTAGCCTTAGTCCTCCTCTGACTCTAGTTTCTGTGAACCGGAGTCCTTTTGTCTCTTGTCTGTCTTATCTACAACTGAGACTTATCTCTGAGTTCGTGTAGTACTTGATTTGTGTATAGACCCAAGTTATACAAGTGAACTTGTGGCTTTCATAATTTTAGAACTCAGCCATACTGGTGTATCCTTTAGTGATGTGCACGTATCGATAAAATCTATTATCGAAATTTTTTTTAACTTCGATTTGAAACTTTTCCTTAAGTTCGAATGTTACTTGATTTGACTTTAGGCTCAAGTTATTTCTTTAAGCCTGGTTTTTTTTCTAAACCTCCCTTTGTCTCCCGTTCCTTGTTTGAACCGGAGTACTACTTAGTCGTTCAAGTTGTATCTTTGAACTTGAACGCTGTTTCTGTTTTTGTATTCTCTAAGACTCACGTTCCTTTGTTCGAACTGTTGTTCATTTGTCTTATGTCCAAGCCTTATTTAGACTTGAGATATTTTTTTTTGTCCTTGCTTGTCCTAAGTCTCTTTTATAGACTTATGATGGATTTGTCTGCTGTTGATTTTAAGGCCAAGGTGTTTCTTTGTCCGAAACTGTTCAATATTTTTCAACCGATCACGTTTGTCAACTAGGTGTTATTATTTATCCTAGGTTTTTATCTTTTTCTTTTGGCTCTTTCAGGTCACTTTGTTGACTTTGTCGTTCTAGTTTGAAGTTAGTTGTATAATTAGATAGCTGCTACTGCACAACTGTTAAGTTAACTTAGTTTTACTTAGATTTAATTTTTCCTTGTTATTTTCTTGACCGGTCAAACTTAGGTTTATTGGACACTTCGTGAGCTTGCACTGATAACGGGTAGATGAGAAACCGGTTACTCATTTATTCTGTATCTGTTGTACTCCGATGTCGTCTATGTTAGGTTTAGTTTAGGTCAATTATTAGGTATAGTGTTTTTGGCTAGTCTAAGTTAATTTCCTCTGCTTTTTTCCCTTCTGCCGGACTTGTGTCTTTTTTTTCTTGGAAAGGGGGTACTGCAGCGTTATAAAAAACGCTACATTTTTAAATATCACCTTTTTTATGGTGATTGTCATGCAACCTGTTTTCGGAAGCCTTTAGTCGAAATTTTTCTTTAAGAACTGAATCTTTTTAAGTTAGGAATTGGTTTTTGTTCGAGAAAAAATGAAGATTTTTTTAGTGTCAGTTGGATGTTTTTTGTTGCCCGTGATATTGCTGATTTTTTTGGGTGGAAATCACTTTTTGTTAAAAAATGTGAAACATTTTGAATTTAAAGTCGACAACGTTGGTTAAAAAAAATCATATGTGAAATCTTCTGTTTTTTGCCGGAATGGCGTGATCTGAAAATTTTCCTATGTATCGGTAAGTTTTTACAATAGTTTTTCTTCTGCAAATTTGTTTATTGTTCAGTCCGTATTTTTGGTCTCATGTCGCCTGTTTTTTCTTATCTACATTGGGCAGGAGGCGCTGAGTACGGTATCACCTACAACTTTATAAGCTAGCAGTCGGGAGCAACGCTCCACCGCGACCCCGGTGTGGTCGCGTGCAGTCTTTCCGGATCCTGAATTTGTCAGGCTCTTGAGCCGACAAATAAGTCCAAGCGTCAGATCATCGGAGGCCTGTTCCTGTTTTGACCGTGGCTACCAGCACGGTTCTCCGCGGCAGTCCTGCAGCGCGTCTCTCCATCCCGACAGGATCAAGCTGAGGATTCTTTATTTATTTAAATTAACTGTCTTATTTTTTGCTTTTAATGTTTAAATTGTTATTTTTATGTAAGGCACAGTAATACAACCCCTACACAGGGTATGTACGAGTATTTAGGCAAATAGCATCACTTTTTTTTTTTCCTTCCGAGGCGTGTTAATTGACATTGGCCAATTAGTTAGTTACCGCTAGGATCGCTCAAATATTTTTTCCTCTGATATTCAGGATTTTGGTTTTTCCTCAGTAAATTAAATAACTATTGATTCGTACATTCTCTGGATAATCTGACATAATTGTATCGTAACCGAATTTTTTTTTTGTGTGTGCGACCTAATTTTATTTAATTCAAAACTTGTTACTTTGATAACCGGGCACAATCGCATCCTAACTGTATTTTTTATTTACTTTTACAATTTTACCTATATCAAAATTATACGTTTTAAATAGGGGAAAGTTGTTTTCTTCAAGAATCCCGCTATACTGTGTAAGTACACCTAAGCTAAGTAACTTTGCTACCTATTTACATATGTTATGAAATTACGTAAAATTATTATGAAAGTAATAAAACGTAGGTGCTTCTACCTTGGGCACGCCGCAATCGCGGCGGTAAGACCCCTCTGAGGAGTGGCTGTGACGAATGATGCAGATCCTCACCGGACACGGAAATATCGGGAGGTTCCTGTGTCTGATAGGGAGGGAAGAAACGCCTGGGTGTCACCACTGCGAGGATCGTCCGGAGGACACGGTGGAGCATACGGTGCAGGATTGCCCCGCTTGGGCAGAGCACCGCCGTGTCCTCACGACGGTGATAGGCGGAGACCGCTCGCGCCCGGCATTGGTCGAGGCCATGCTGCGCGGCGAGACGGAGTGAAGCGGTTGCCTCCTTTTGCGAGGCAGAATGCTTGTGAAGGAGGAGGCCAGCCTCGTGAGGGACGATCTCCGGCCACCGTAGGCGCGGGCATGAGGACAGTGAGTAATGGGCAACTCCCAGTCCGACCATGGACCATGCCCGGGTCGACGGCACGTTGTGTTCCACGCGCGCCTCAAAGAGTGTCACATCATTCACAACAAATGTCATTTGAAAACAAAAAATATAATATTTACAATCACGAAACTACGAAGAAACTCAACTAAATGAATGAAATTAAAATGCAGCCCTACCGCGTGCGAAGGTACCGCGCGGCTGTATTCACTTATTTCAAGAACAGAGGCCGAGTCATAAACTGACATAAAGTTTTGTAGTGCGCGTCGTCACGCCGCCCATGGTTGTTATCGGTACTAGAGCAGGGACATGTGAGACGCGCGGGTGAAATCTGACTTTTCCTGGCATAATGCCCGTTCTTAAACGTCATTAATTCGATAGTTCGCCGTGTCGTTGAGTTCCTCGAGTTTTGGGTCTAGCTACACGATAATTGAGAGTATGATTCTTTCTTTGAAACACCTATAATATGGTTCTTATACGACATCACTAAAATAATGTCTGTTAGCTATGACTTTTTTCGGATGTTTCTTCATAGAGTAGTCTGGTATGCAACAACGGCCTCATTGAGTTTAAACTAATGTTGACGTATATAAGTGTTTTATATTTTATTTATTTTCATAATAAATAATAGGTATTTAATTTATCATTAGTGATATTATAATCTGACATCGTCTGAGTCATAATATTATTCTTGCCACAGTAGACATATTAGTTTTCATATACAGTATTTCAATTAAGAACAAAATATTGTTTGAAAAGCGCTTATCTATTCGAATCACGGTTGGCGAAGTAGCCCCATTGTTTTGATTGCTGCGCTGCATGACACATGTTTGTTTCTCGGATGGAAACCGATACGTTATCTTGGTGCTGTTTGTACATAATATATGTATTTAGGTATATGTTTGTACACTCATCTACGATAAAGGAGATGAGTGTGAGTTAAAGATTTGAGGGAAAAATATTTGTTTATCCAGAACTACGGTCATTATTCAAATTGCGTTGATGAGCGGAGATCCATCGTCAACATACGAGTTGAGTATTGGCACTACCAGCTATGGAACGTAAGGCCCAAGGATGAATATTACGTGTTTGGCCGTACAACGTGCCTACTTAAAGTGTTACTTAAATAGTATGGAAAAAACGCCTCTAGTCTATGAATGAGGAACTACTTTTATTTAACGGTTACATTTACTTTGCGTCACAAAAACGTGAAAAGGCCTCCGGTATGGTTTTATAGTTATAAAACGTTACCAGAGTCCTTTCCACGAGAGTCAAACGTAACATTAATTCTATTCGAGAACCTAACTTACTGATTACACATAATCGGTGTTGGTTTACTGTTTTTCTATATACTGTGTCCCGTCAAGTCTAGTGATTTTATCTTCTGATACGCTTTATTTTGTCAGAGTTCGATATACATATAAGTGGTACAACTTCTTTTAGAGGTAGGTATTTTAAAGGTGTCATAAGACGATGTACGTTTATATTTTTTTGGCTTTACTCTGTTCATTTCATGGCGGAGTTACAAAAGATGTGGAGGAAGAAGGTAGGTGAAAATGCAAATATTTTTAAGTGTTAGTTGAGTCTTCGGGCACGCCGCAATCGCGGCGGTAAGACCGCTCTTTGAGGAGTGGCTGGATAGCCGTCACGGCGTCCCGACCTACCGCATGACGCAGGTCCTCACCGGACACGGAAGTTTCGGAAGGTACCTGTGCCGGATAGGGAGGGAAGAAACGTCTGGGTGTCACCACTGCGAGAATTGCCCAGAGGAAACGGTGGAGCATACGGTGCAGGACTGCCCCGCTTGGGCAGAGCACCGCCGTGTCCTCACGACGGCGATAGGCGGAGACCTCTCGCGCCCGGCATTGGTCGAGGCCATGCTGCTGGGCGAGACGGAGTGGCAAGCGGTCGCCTCCTTCTGCGAAGCAGTCATGCTCGCGAAGGATGAGGCGGACCGCGTGAGGGAGAGAACAGCGTCCCCCCTCCACCCCAGCCGCAGTGGTAGACGCCCACGGCGACAGACGTCGGCAGACGATCTCCGGCTACCGTAGGCGCGGGCATGCGGGCAGCGAGTAATGGGCAGCTCGCTGTCCGACCATGGACCATGCCCGGGTCGACGGCGCGTTGTGTTCCACGCGCGCCTCAAAGAGTGTCAGCAAAAAACACGGAACTTATGATTAACCGTGACCCCGGTACGTAAAGGGCTATTGAAGGATACCGTGGATTTTAGTCAGTACGAGTCTGACGGTCCCTCCCACTCTGCCTTGGATGGGTGGACTCATTCGATGATTTTACCACGTTAAAAAAAAAGTGTTAGTTGAGTCTTAGTCGATGTACAAAATGAACTTTGATTAAGTTGTTGTATTAAGAGCTCAGTACCTGGTCGATTGAGACCTGCTCATGTGCAAAAAAAAAACACGAAGAAAACTGACAAAACGAAAGTAAAAATGAAAAAACAGCCTATATTTCTGGTTTATAATCTTGGTTTTGAAACCGTGATTTGGGTCCGCCTCCAGTCTATTCGGGTGCAGCTGCGTCTGCCTATTTGACTTCCACAACCCAGTAACTGGATATTACGATAACCATTATGTTTGGTTGTCAGTTTTTCTCGCATCTGATATAGATCTATCAATCATTATAGGGATAGGTAAAGGGGAATTATTCATTTCGAAGTATTGAGCTATTTTTGGACGTATTCTTTATTATCACAGACGCACTTAGATCGTAGACCCGCAATTAATCAGCACAGTAATATTTAATTTTTTGAGTTTATTATTCGTATACACTGTTGTTTTTTTTTGTATATGCATAGCTTATATATAAAAATAAACCGTCCACATTTGAATTGTTGTAAAAACATATATCACATAATGCTTAAATGAAACAGCAGGGTGCGGGGGAGATTTGAGTGCAGAGTTCAGCGTGTGTCCTCCTCGACCTTCTTGTCAATTTACTTGTGATGGCCAGGGAGACGACTGCAGTCCTGGGTGCATGGAACCTGGATGTGTGTGCAAGAGAGAATTTGTTTTTAATGAGAAATATGGAAAATGTACGCGTTCACACGAGTGTACTGGTAATATTTATATATATATTTAAAATTCATAGAATAGTATTATCTTTATTCTTATTCCAGTATTTCGACTCGAAAGTACATAAGTAAGAATAAAAAGAAAAAAAAAACATCGCTGTTGAGGCTCAAAATTCTGTGGGTAAATTAACCCGATCTTAGTTACTCCAAAACACATGATAGGAAAGGAAACCATATCAAAAGCTTTATATAGTATAGTTGCAGGACGATTAAAAAATAGTCTTACAGCTAAATAAGAAATTTTACTGCTACGTTTTGCTTGGTTAACATTCATGTTGTTTTTAATATTTTGTTGTCATGTGTTTTTGAATATGACTGTATTTTTGTTTATGCATTTTAATTTTAATCACATGTCACTTTTTTACAACAGAAGGGTGCAAGGGAGACCCGAATTCTATATTCAGTTTCTGTACACCACGCTGTGAATCGACTTGTAATACCATTCCCTTGGCTTGCAATGACGATTGCGCGCCTCCCAGATGTATGTGCAAATCAGGATTCTTTCTTGACGAGAAAATCGGCAAATGTGTAGAACGATGGGACTGCCCAGGTATTTTTTTTTTTAATTTTTGCTTACTTGTTTTTTGCCATCCTTAGGTAAGACGCAATATTCTAAAAAAATCTGGCAAAGTGATAAAATAGTAGATTGAGAACCGAGGGAGCAAACAACATTTTAAAGACGAGAATGTTTTTTAATCCAGAGCGGCACGAAGGATTCTAGAGTAGAATCCTGAACGTTGTGAGGGATTCTAAAGTGGTATCGTAAGCGCAGACTCGGTGAGACTCGGACACTTATTTTGTCACAGAGGGTGATAAAGAGTAATGTGTCCACCTCGGAAGAAGACTATTTTAAGCTAGATTGAAGTACTTTTGATACCTTGCGCTCAGAATTCTAAAAATCTTAAGTTTCTCTCTAAAATCTATTCTAGACTAAATATTCCCGGGCACGCCGTTATAGCGGCGGTAAGACCCCTCTTTGAGAAGTGGCTGGATAGGCGTTACGGCGTCCTGACCTACCGCATGACGCAGGTCCACACCGGACATGGAAGTTTCGGGAGGTACCTGTGTCGGATGAGGAGGTAAGAAACGCCTGGGTGTCACCGCTGCAAGGATCGTCCGGAGGACACGGTGGAGCATACGGTGCAGGACTGCCCCGCTTGGGCGGAGCCCTGCCGTGTCCTCACGACGGCGATAGGCGGAGACCTCTCGCGCCCGGCATTGGTCAAGGCCATGCTGCGGGTCGAGACGGAGTGGGAAGCGGTCGCTTCCTTCTGCGAAGCAGTCATGCTCGCGAAGGAGGAGGCAGGCCGCGTGAGGGAGAGGACAGCGTCCTCCCTCCACCCCAGCCGCAGTGGTAGACGCCCACGGCGACGGACGTCGGCAGACGATCTCTGGCCCTCTGGCCACCGTAGGCGCGGGCATGCGAGCAGCGAGTAATGGGCAACTCGCTATCCGACCATGGACCATGCCCGGGTCTGCGGCGCGTTGTGTTCCACGCGTGCCTCAAAGAGTGTCAGTAAGATGTCGGGCCCCCCTCTAGAGGGCCAAAGCCTGCCGGGGTCGCGGGAGTGTACGAATTACCTTGGCCCCGGAATGAAAAGGGCTATTGAAGGACACCGTAGATTTTAGTCAGTGCGAGTCTGACAGTCTCCCCCGCTCTGCCCTGGGTGGGATGACTCATATGATGATTTTACCATTCATAACAGTATCCAGCCATATGACAATTGTGTACTGTGATCACATGATCACACGAATTTGTGGAGAATAAGAACATTCTTATTCTCCACAAATTCGTTTTTCTTTTTTGGTATTTTTTTGCAATAAAACATTTGAATTTGGTTATCCGCTTTGGATGTCAATGTAGGTCGATTAGTAATTATTGCTTTGTTTTTCTTAACAGAGATAGAATGTGAAGATGAAAATGCAGAATACAAACGGTGTCCAACTCGTTGTGATCGGCCCACTTGTTATAGCAAGGACAGTAACTGGTGCTACGGAAATCCTGAACCTTGCGAGCCGCCCAGCTGTCGGTGCAAGCACGGATTTGTTTTAGATGAGTTGTCTGGAAAATGTATAGATCCAGATAACTGTCCAGGTAATTTTTAAGCTTTAGTACGTTTATTCCTATTTGTCACCACTAGTGACGTTCGGGAATAATGTCCTTTTTGTTTCAACTCTAGTTTTGAACAACTTACCTGATATTGTCTTTTTATTGCTTAGATATATCATCTACATGACTAGTTCCCTTCTCCGTGGTTTTACCACCGTTTCTCGACTACTATTTGTTGTATGTTATTTAACCGATATCCTTCTTCCAGAAATCGACTGTCTTTGTCTTTTTTTTTTAGCGTGGTATCATCAAATGAGTCCTCCCACCCAGGGCAGGGCGGGAGGGACTGTCAGACTTGTACTGACTAAAATCCACGGTGTCCTTCAATAGCCCTTTGCGTATCGGGGTTACGGTAATTCGTTAGTCCCGCGACCCCGGCAGGCTTTGGCCCTCTACAGGCCCCGTCACTATGCTAAATCGACTGTCTAACACAAAATAACTTTTTAATTCGAACTAGTAGTTTCTGAGATTCACCAAACAAACTTTTCAGCTTTATTATGTAGGTATAGATTCTCCTTCCTATACTCAACTAGCAATCCGCCCCGGTTTCACTTCGACCAATAAAGGACGCTGTACTAAATAATGATATTTTTTTAAATGTTTGCATTTGTGTTGCTAAATTTTATTTTAATCACATGTATTTTTAATTAAACAGTTACAGGGTGCGGGGGAGACTTGAATGCAGAGTTCAGAATGTGTTCTCCTCCAAGTGATTGTGATCGAACATGTAATGATGACGGCCCTACCGACTATATTTGTCTGCCTGTGTGCACGAACCCGAGATGTGTGTGCAGGACAGGATTTGTTTTAAACGAAAATGGAAAATGTGTAGAGCCATGGAATTGCCCAGGTATATTTTTTTAGAGTTTCAGTATATATATATTCCACTGTTTTCATCTTCATTACTTTCCCTTATCTCAATGTGTTTGGGATCGACATTGAGGTTAATAATTATTGATCCACATAGTAAGTTTCACTCAGTTTATAAAAACATGTTTCTCGTTTTCCCCAATTCTTACTTCTTTCCACATTATTTTATACTCAAAATTCCCGACGTTAGTCTCATTTCCGGCATCATGTAACCTGCACACGTATTTATGGAATTAATGGCTTTAATCGCTTTTTACTATTATTTCATTTTGTGTTTCAGCCCGATGAGCGGATACATCACGTCTCAACACCAGTCTATTTCTGCAACAAACATTCAAGAAAATCAACTTTTTAAATAGATATCAATTTTGAATTAGAACAGAGTTACTATTCTAGTTCGAAACTGATAGAACGAAATTAATACTATTCTTGTTTTGTTCAAGCAAAAGCTAATTTGAGATTTGATGAATAAACTTTCTATCTTGATGATTTTTTTATTATTTCGCTCTTGAAAATATTCCCGATTAACCACAAAGTACAATAAAAGAAAGACTTCGTGAATCAAACAAGTACTACTAATAAATATTAAAACAAATATATAATGTATCATGATGATAGCCTAATCTTACATCATCTCAGTCATCCTCGTCTCAGTAGACATAGTTAGTTTTGATATGCAGTATTTCAATTGGAAACGATTGGTTAGTATTGGCTCACGCACACTAACAAATCGTTTCGGCGATTCACGGTTGGCGATGGAAAGCCGTAGTTGTTGGTCTGTTTATTTGTATTATACGAGTTTATGTTTTTAAATGAGTCCTCCCACACACAGAGCGGGAGTGACTGTCAGACTCGTACTGACTAAAATCCACGGTGTCATTCAATAGCCCTTTAAGTTCCGGGGTCACGGTAATTCATAAGTCCCGCGACCCCGGCAGGCTTTGACCCTTTGGGTCCATCGCTATTGGTGTCTACCATTGCGGCTGGGGTGGAGGGAGGACGCTGTCCTCTCCCTCACGTGGCCCGCCTCCTTCTTCGCGAGCACGACTGCTTTGCAGAAGGAGGCTACCGTTTCCCACTCCGTCACGCCCCGCAGCATGGCCTCGATCAATGCCGGGCGCGAGAGGTCTCCGCCTATCGCCGTCGTGAGGACACGGCGGTGCTCTGCCCAAGCGGGGCAGTCCTGCAGTGTATGCTCCACCGTATCCTACGGGCAATCCTCGCAGTGATGACACCCATGCGTTTCTTCCCTCCTTATCTGGCACAGGTACCTCCCGAAACTTCCGTGTCCGGTGGTCCATCCATCTTACGCAGGTTTGCTTCAAGAAAATTATATTATGGAGAGATGTTCTGTGTTGAACACTATTCCTACAGTTGATGTAATTAATGTGAAAATTATATTGATACTAGCTTTTGCCCGCGACTTCGTTCGCGTGGAATAGTGAAAACTATCCTATGTCCTTTCTCAAATTCCTAACTATGTCTGTACCAAATTTCACACAAATCGGTTCAGTAGTTTAGGCGTGAAGAAAAGACAGACAGAAAGACAGACAGACAGACAGAGTTACTTTCGCATTTATAATATTAGTTTGGATTATTTTCCATTGCCATCTGAGTTTTGTTAAATGGGGAAATTGCGTGTTTATGGCATGAATAGTTGGGCTGGCCCTGAATGATCATGATCAAAATTAGCAAAAGTTTATGGCGTCAAATAAAATATTTTTAGGTAGGTGCTATACGGTATGATAGCGGTTGAAAGATTCCTAGAAATTGGCTGTCTAAGAAGATTGTGCGGGACTGAACACATAACACTTTCTACGCTCTTGCAAAGTTCTCTATTTGCATAAAATTTTAAGCATAATAGGGTACACTTTTTTATCCTTCATTTATTCACGCATAATTTCTATGCGTAATGATATTAAAGCATAGTTTTTATAGGTAGGCATAACGATAAGACTAATAAATAACTCCTAAAATGTTAGGTCAACGAAGCCTCGCTGTGCTGGGCTTCTATTTCTGTGTTCAGGTTTTAAATAAGGAGCCTAACATAAAGGGACTGAAAGGGGGATACTCTTTTTTTTTGCGATATACTATATTTAAATGGTTAAAGTTAAAAACACTAACATGAAGCGAAATAAGTTCATCATCAGATCTGTCAATCCATGTGATTATATTGGGATCAATGTTACTATAATGGGGTCGGCGAAAGCGAGAAAGTCCACGGGCATTAGCCAGTAAATAATAAATCTACACTGCGGTCAAATAGGACGAAGTGGTCAAAGTAATGCATATTAAATTAATGCTCTACTGCAACGTTGATTAACGCGTTGATTTACCAAAGATAATGTCTTAATTGTAATCAATGCATTGTTTATCACTGTTGTATTATAATCACCCACTGGCACCGTTGACAACAAAAATAACAAAAACACAGATAGACACTAAGATAATGTTAGTGATAATACTTTCATTTCGCATGAAATTAAACTATTATCACGTGCATTATCTTTGTTTTGACAAAATCACCGCATTGTTTACCACGATAGTATTATAATTACCTACTGGTACTGCTGAGAAAAAATACAAATAAACACTATGTTGAGGTAAGAATCGTGAAAAAATCCCCTCATTATCAACGTCATAAGCTGGATAGCATAATCTTTTATCATTTAATGAAAAATGATGATTATATTATGTCTACAGTATTTTAATTAGGAACAAATGATCGGAATGGGATTAAAGGCATCTCAGCAAAGCATTTAGGCGAATCACAAATACAGTTCAACGCTCGCCTGCTGGTTGTAGGTGAGTGGAAGTCGGGCCTTTGGTTTCAGACGCTACCTTCACCCAACATAGGTACTATGCTGGGTGATACAACCTTCTGGGTCACTACTTGCCTACGTTTGGGCGCTCCACACTGCTGTCAATGTGGTGAAGTAGTCGACTGCCTCGGGCACCATGGCCTTTCCTGTAGCAAAGCGACACGCAAGCTTAAATGACATAATCCGTCGTGCTCTTATCACCGCCGGGGTGCCGGCATGATAAGAGCACGCCGCGACCATTTTAAAACCCAGTGGCTTGGGACGCGACCCTGGGAAGAGACCAGGTGGTATGACCATAACGCCATGGAAGCTGGGTAGGCCTTTGGTGTGGGATGCAACATGTGTCGACACCCTTGTGCCATCCCATCTTCCTGTTACTGCATGCTATGCTGGTGCGGCTGCTGCAAGTGCCGAAAACCTCCAACGGCGCACATGCAATGGCTTAACTATTAGCTATGTATTTGAGCCGTTTGGAGTTGAAACACTAGGGCCATGGGGTCCGAGTGCCCACCAAGTTGAAAGCGATTCTCTCTAGAGATGCAATGCATAACTTTCAACCCGCTCATCAGCCATGTAATGGCCTAATTTCAGAGTATGAGTAATGAAAAGGTGTTTTTTTTAATACCAACTTTTAAAACAAATATAATTTATCATTGATGATAGCCTAATCTTACATCATCTGAGTCACCCTCGTCACAGTAGACATAGTTTTAATATGAAGTATTTCAATTGGAAACGATTGGTGGATTGGCTCACGCACACTAACAAATCGTTTCAGCGAATCACGGTTGGCGATGGAAAGCGGTAGTTGTTGGTCTGGTTATTTGTATTATATGAGTTTATGTTTTTAAACGTACCATGATATAGGAGAATTTCTAGTAAGAGCGCATATCATGATTACAGTTGTTGAATATTCACACTGACGGCTTTGGAGTCCGGTTAAATTTGAATTGGTTTACTGGTTATCCCATACTGTGGCCCGTTAAGTTTACTGATTTTATCTCTCTGATACATTTTATTTTGCCAGAGTTCGATACCTATATAAGGGATACGAATTCTTTCAGTGCAATTGTCTTACAATGATGTTCGTATATATCATTTTGGCTATAATCTGTTCAGTCCATGGCGGACTTACAAAAGATGTGGAAGAAAAGGGTAAGTGAATTTTTATTTTTTCGTTGTTGGTGTAGTAGGTCATAGCAAATTGGGCCTTTAATTACGCGAATGCCTCTTCTCATTAAGACGCGAGTCTGGTGTTTGATAGCAGATGTCGCGCCTCTGAATTTTTGATTTAGCGGTTTCATCATGTTCTCTGTTCAGTGTTAAGGCATGGCGCAAACTTTGGACACTTTTGTGTCTTCTGTCAGATACAAGCTATAGATGAATATCTGATTAACTTGAAAGAGTACGAGTATGTAATCATCCACTCCCAGCGCATACGTAAACAATTTTTGTGTCCAGTTGTTTTCACTTAACACATATTCATGCTCTACTTGTTCCCTGTGATGGTGTGCCGTGTCAGCAACAAAGTTGCTGCGTTTGCGCAACGCCTTAGCATCATCATCATCTATTAAAAGTATAATCACATGTGTCTTTAATGAAACAGCAGGGTGCGGAGGAGACTTGAATGCGGATTTCAGCCCATGTCCTCCTCTACCTGCTTGTCAAGTTACTTGTGATGGTCAGGGAGACGACTGCAGTCCTGGGTGCATGGAACCTGGATGTGTGTGTAAGAGAGGATTTGTTTTTAATGAGAAATATGGAAAATGTACGCGTTCACAGGAGTGTACAGGTAATATATATATCTATTTCAATTCATATAACAGTATTGTCTTAGATTATAGAATGTCCAGATTACTAGTAAGCCACTGAAAATTAAAGCCAAAAACACGGTAGACAAATTACCCCCGTCGCGTCGTTTGATTCCTACGTAAAACAAGTGAACATCTCCAAGGAAAACATTTAAATGTGTGCGTAGCGCTCACTCACTAATTTATAAAAAAAACTGGCTTTTGCCTGCGGCTTCGCTTGCGTTAATTTAGAATTCGGATCATATAAGTGGCGCCATCTGGAATATGAACGTTATTGTTGTTTTTCTCGAAAACAGCTCTCTTCTGTTTTTCGGGATGAAAAAACCATATATCCGTTTATGTATTCCTGACAATGTATATGCAAAACAGGACGATCGGTTTAGTAGATAGTTTGAGCATGAAAAGATAAAAACCAATGATGCTCGCAGTTATAATATTAGTTAAGATTATACATAGTTTGCATAGGAATGTTCCTTGTTTGAGCGATATGAATTTCAAAGATCCGTGTTTATCTTAAACAATCATTTTCATCGATTTACGGTAGATATCGCTGCAAATTGTTAACGAAATCGAACAGGCGCTATTTTAAAATTAATAAACGGAAATAAGAGCAAAATTGAATAACTAATATTCAGTACTTCAAGCGCTAACTCAAAACATAGATAAATAAACGACAAAATTAAAAAATGCTTATCCCCCAGGAGAAATAGTACATATCCTATTAACAGAAGAATACTTTCAGGAATATTTGAGCAAAATTTGATCGACAACTTTTCAGAAGTTTGGGCACCAACTCTAAACATAGAAAACAAAATTTCGATAAAAAAGCTGGTTTCGCAGGAGAATCGTTCCGTAATCTAAAAAAAAAAAAACAAAAAATATTCAATGTTCAGGAATGACAGCTCTACAATTTTATTATATGTATAGAAGTGGCTTCCCTAAAGATCCAGGAAGAGCGTGTGCGCTGTAGGACATTTCTTACAAACTTTCCTTACGATATGACTGAACTAATTTTAATGAAACTTTATATGAAAACGAAGTAGAGAAAAAACATAAATATTTTTTTAAACCTATGTAAGGTTTAAAAAAATATTTATGTTTTTTTTTTGTACTTTGTCACGTGTCACTTTTAACATCAGAAGGGTGCAAGGGAGACCCGAATTCGGTATTCAGCTTCTGTACACCACGCTGTGAATCGACTTGTAATAATCAGAGGGACTTAATGTGCACTGACGATTGCGCGCCTCCCAGATGTATGTGCAAGAAAGGATTCTTTTTTGACGAGAAAAACGGAAAATGTGTTGAACGATGGGACTGCCCAGGTATGTTTTTTAAGTTTTCCTTACTTTTTGCCATCTTTAGGTAAGAAGCAATATTCTACACCCCAAAAAAAAACCTTCAAAGTGATAAAATAGTAGATTATTAACCGAGAGAGCAAACAACTATTTTAAAGACGACAATACCTTGGGTCTTGAATGTCGTAGTAGTTAACAATCATTATTTTTTTCGAGGTAATCCATATAGGGCACCCGCTGACGATGGCACCTGAGCTACTGGCACCTTATCTATTCCATATAAGGCTCCTGTCAAAATTTTGCGCAGGCTAGGTGCTCTTCGGGCACGCCGCAATCGCGGCGGTAAGACCCCTCTTTGAGGAGTGGCTGGATAGGCGTCACGGCGTCCTTACCTACCGCATGACGCAGGTCCTCACCGGACACGGGAGTTTCGGGAGGTTCCTGTGTCTGATAAGGAGGGAAGAAACGCCTGGGTGTCACCACTGCGAAGATCGTCCGGAGGACACGGTGGAGCATACAGTGCAGGACTGCCCCGCTTGGGCAGAGCACCGCCGTGTCCTCACGACGGCGATAGGCGGAGACCTCTCGCGCCCGGCATTGGTCGAGGCCATGCTGGCGAGACGGAGTGGGAAGCGGTCGCCTCCTTCTGCGAAGCAGTCATGCTCGCGAAGGAGGAGGCGGGCTGCCTGAGGAAGAGGACAGCGTCCTCCCTCCACCCCAGCCGCAGTGGTAGACGCCCACGGCGTCGGACGTCGCAAGACGATCTCCGGCCACCGTAGGCGCGGGCATGCGGTAATGGGCGACTCGCTGTCCGACCATGGACCATGCCCGGGTCGACGGCGCGTTGTGTTCCACGCGCGCCTCAAGGAGTGTCAGCATAGTGACGGGGCCTGTAGAGGGCCATAGCCTGCCGGGGTCGCGGGACTTTCACATTACCGTGACCCCGGTACGTAAAGGGCTAGTGTAGGACACCGTGGATTTTAGTCAGTACAAGTCTGACAGTCCCTCCCGCCCTGCCCTGGGTAGGAGGACTCATTTGATGATTTTACCACGATAAAAAAAAAAAAAGGCTACGTGCTCTTCGCTGTCCGACCATGGACCATGCCCGGGTCGAGGGCGCGTTGTGTTCCACGCGCGCCTCAAGGAGTGTCAGCATAGTGACGGGGCCTGTAGAGGGCCAAAGCCTGCCGGGGTCGCGGGACTCATAAATTACCGTAACCCCGGTACGTAAAGGGCTATTGAAGATCACCGTGGATTTTAGTCAGTACAACTCTGACAGTCCCTCCCGTTCTGCCCTGGGTGGGAGGACTCATTTGATGATTTTAACACGATAAAAAAAAGGCTCCAGGTGCTCTGGGGTACGCCGCAATCACGGCGGTAAAACTCCTCTTTGAGGACTGGCTGGATAGGCGTCATGGCGTCCTGACTCGCTGGACTCATTTGATGATTTTACAACGCTAAAAAATGGTGTCAGGTGCCCTATGTGGAATATCTCTTTTTTTCGCCAATGTAATTCTTACTTTGTTTTTCAATAACAGAGATAGAGTGTGAAGATAAAAATGCAGTATACAAATGGTGTCCAACTCGTTGTGATGCTACTTGTTATGATAAGGACACCGGCTCATTGTGCTCAGAAGACACTGAACACTGTGAACCACCCGGTTGTCGATGCAAGGAAGGATTTTATTTTGATTTGTGGTCCAGTAAATGTGTGGCGCCAGATGATTGTCCAGGTACTTTTTATCTTCAGAACATTTGTTAATGTTTAGTTTTAACATCTACATCACTATCCTGCCCTTATTTTAACAAGCGACCCGCCCCAGCTTTACTCTCGATCAATTTAGAACAAACAAAAGGCGTGCTGTTACTGTACAAAATAATTTTTAATCGCGGTTATTTTGCAAAGGCTCCCGTGCGCCATGATACCGCACAGAATTCGTTATTTTTGACGACTTGATCATCGAAATGTTAATTTTTTTCTTGTATAAAAAAATTATAACAATGTATTATTGATATAAATAATCCTCATAAATCACCCTATCCATTACTGAAAGCCGCAAATCCGTTGCGTAGTTTTACGAATCTAAACGTACAGACATCGAGAAGTGACTTTGTTTTATACTATGTAAAGAAGATTATTTGAGAACATCGCGACACTGTCTTTCTTTCCTTCTTCTTCCTAACGTGTCGATGGCAAATATTGTGTTTGTGTCACGTCGTACTACATTTTTCTTCTTTTATACTTTCAATTCAAGAACATTCTGTGGAGTCCATTTTAGCGAGTCTGAAGCCCGGCTGAACTAACTGATCCCTATTTCTCTTATGATAAGTATGTCTATCACCTCTCTTACTAAAAAGATGCAGATTTTTCATAACGTACATTATGTTTTCATAGATGTATTCACAAGGTACTGTCTTGATGTTAATATCCTTAAGCAGTTCTGTTAGAGAATCACGTCTACGGCTCTTGTATATGGACCTGATAGCTCTCTTTTGCAGAATGAAAATAGATTCGATGTTAGCAGCTCGTCCCCATACTAAAATGCCATAAGACATGATACTGTGAAAGTAACTAAAATAGACAAGTCTAGCAGTATCTACATCGGTAAATTGACGGATTTTTCGCACATCGTATGCTTATGAGCTTAGCCGCCCCGCAAGTGTTGTTAAATGGAGACTCCATTGTAGCCGTGCATTGTAAACGTAATCCCCAAAACTGTTTTATCGACAAATTCAAGTATCTCTTGATTCAATACTATAATTATCACAATTTGTACTCTTAAGATTTGGTAAAGCAAATCGTATACATTCGTCTTTTTGTTGTGGTCCTGTAGTTTTCCTCAACCTTGGCTCAAATTACGTTTACGTTTTTTTATTCTCATTATTCGCATCATAAGACCACTTGCGTACGTAGGTATGGCATTAAAAGGGGTAAACCGCTTTTTAGTATGTTTTCATTATTTTTGCTTTTCAGCCCGAAGCAGATAAACCACATCTCAAGGCCAGTATATCTGCAGTTAATATTCAAGAAAATCAGCAAGACTCGTCTGGTTCGAAATTGATTGGAAGAAATCAATACTAATCTTGTTTTGTTCAAGCAAAAGTTAATAATTTGTGTGTAAATTAATAAACTTTGTATCGGAAAATTGTTTTTTATTTCTCCTAGAAAATATTCCCGATTACTTTGAGAATTCCATATTATGCACATATCCTAAAAACTTTACTTATAACAGCTTACGCATCATTCATCTAGTCATAATAATGCTTTTGTGTAATATTAAAGCATAGTTTTATATGCAAAACAAATACATGTAATTAACCCCTAAAGTATTTGACGAAGTCATAGCTTCTGTTTCTGTGTTCAGTGTTCAAAAAAGTAACGTGACCTGAAGTTCGCTTAATGTAAGTACAACAACAAAAAAAGGCGAGCTCGCTTTTCTCAGTTCCTCTAACGTCTCGTTGTTCCGTTCTAACCTAACATGTCCATGCTGTCGTACATGAAGCGAACTTCATGTTACTACTACTTTTTTTTTTACAAGCTTTTATTTAACTTGCAATGTTTGTATGTTTGTTTAGATCAAATCTTGCAAGTCAAATTAGAATCACTTCTAATTACTCAATCGATCTGAAACTTGGTATTAATATGGAACCCCGATGACAATGCAATAATATGGTGACAGCGACCTGGTGGTGCAGCCAGGATCGTCTGCTCACGAGAGAACTCCTCAATGGTTAATAGTACACAACTAAAACTTGAAATATATATGGAAACCTGGTAACAATGCAATAATATGATAAGTGCGATCTGGTGGTGCAGCCAGGATCGTCTGCTCACGAGAGAACTCCTCAATGGTTAATAGTATACAACTAAAACTTGAAATATATATGGAAACCCGGTAACAATGCAACAATATTATAAGTGCGATCTGGTGGTGCAGCCAGGATCGTCTGCTCATGAGAGAACTCCTCAATGGTTAATAGTACACAACTAAAACTTGAAATATATATGGAAACCCGATAACATTGCTATAAATATGATAAATGCGATCTGGTGGTGCAGCCAGGATCGTCTGCTCACGAGAGAACTCCTCAAAGGTTAATAGTACACAATTAAAACTTGAAATATATATGAAAACCCGGTAACAATGCAATAATATGATGATAACAACCTGTTGGTGCAGCCAGGGACATCTGCTAACGAGAGAACTCCTCAATGGTTAATAGTACCGAGCTATAACATTGAACATAATACCTATATGGCAACCCAAATAATAAAACAATAATATGGTGACAGTGTTTGACAGGCCTGTTGGTCTAGTGGTTAGTGACCCTGACTGCTATGCTGGAGGTCGTGGGTTCGATTCCCACCCAGGACAAATGTTTGTGTGATGAGCACGATCATTTGTTCTGTGTCTGGGTGTAATTTATCTATAATATGTATGTATTTAGAAATATATAAGTATGTTTATCAGTTGTCTAGTACCCATAACACAAGCTCTGCTTAGCTTGGGACTAGATGGCGTTGTGTGATAGTTGTGGAATATTTATTTATTTATTTATTTATTATTAGTGTCTTGGTCGTGCAGCCAGGATCAGCTGCTCCCGATAGAATATGGTCACAACGACAATGAAATCTATTTAGGCTATTAATAAAATTAATTATTATATTAATCTATTTTGTCGTGGCCTGGGATCTGGAGGCGACTGCACACCAGCGCGTCTATGAGTGGCGCTTGGAGGCGCAGCGTCGGGGCGGATCCCCGCTGCCTCGAAGAAGGAAGAGCTCCGGCGTGATCTCAGGGCAGTATGGAGGGAGCGACTGTTGCAATCGAGGTCCGGGTACGCCGCAATCGCGGTCGCCTCCTTCTGCGAAGCAGTAATGCTCGTGAAGGAGGAGGCGGGCCGCGTGACGCAGAGGACAGCGTCCTCCCTCCACCCCGTCGGACGTCGCCAGACGATCGCGGGCCACAGTAGGCGCGGGCATGCGGGCAGCGAGTAATGGGCGACTCGCTGTCCAACCATGGACCATGCCCGGGTCTACGGCGCGTTGTGTTCCACGCACGCCTCAAAGAGTGTCAGCATAGTGACGGGGCCTGTAGAGGTTCATAGCCTGCCGGGGTCCCGGGACTAACGGATTACCGTGACCCCGGTACGTAAAGGGCTATTGAAGGACACCGTGGATTTTAGTCAGTACAAGTCTGACAGTCTCTCCCGCCCTGGGTGGGAGGACTCATTAGATGATTATATCACGATAAAAAAAAAACTATTTTGTCGTCTATTTAGGCTCAAAGCTCTTCGCTGCTGGCCAAGCATACGTGGCCTTAAGTAGAGTCAAATCGCTAGAAGGTCTCCTTATTGAAGAACTTGACTGTATGAAATTAACAGGTAAACGACCATGCAACAATGACGCACTAAATGAAATGGAAAGACTGCGAAATATGTCCAACGAAAACTAAAAATTTAAAAATAAAATAACAGTAAAAAAACAATTTTAAAAACAAGCTTTTATTTAAATGCTCTAAAAAGGACAAAATAAACTTTTAATTAAATCAAACATATAACTTAAGTATAATATAAAAGCTTGTCGCGAGATTTAGTTGTCACAAACAAATAATTCAACGACAAAATGTATGTATCATAAAATACTTTACACAGGTAAATCTCATTGTTTATCACAATTGTATTTTGATTAGCCATTGGTAAAATCACACATACTACATCTGCATTAATCGCTGTATTCCATCACGGCTAGCCATTTCCTAAAACAGCTTGACCCACTTTTGAGTACCCCGAGGTTCGGTTTGGTTAGGTTCCTTTAAGCCCCGCTGTGTGGGGCTCCTATTTCCGCCGCCCGCTCTCACCTCCTCTCCTCAGACTCCGTCTAACAGAGTGCATGAATTTTTCTAGCGAATAAGACATTCTGACATTCTCATAATAAGGCTAAACGTGAGCCGTCATAATTCAGAACGTCTCCCAATGACGATGCGGCTACCGTTGAAACGCGGCAATACAAAATGGCCGTTTTTGGAAATGGCTAGACGGCAATTTATACAATCCCCCTGCGACATATACATACACTGCGATGGGGTAAAAAAATCCTTGATCCGACATGAGCTTGATAGTTTAATCTTAGTTTCCATTTTTTCAGACTTAAAAGTAGACCCCCAGATGCCAGCTTAGTAATAATTAGATATCCGTTAGGGTGTCGTTTACTAAACTTTTTTATAGCTTCATTTGTTTCGGTCCTTCGAAAATGTCTGTATTTGTGTTGCCTAAATAGTTTAATCACAAGCGACTTTAATGACGCAGCTGCAGGGTGCGGGGGAGACTTAAATGCGGTGTTCAGCGAGTGTCCAGCGCCAAGTTTTTGTAATCCAAGGTGTGACGGCCATTACGAAGTAATATGCCCGCCTGAGTGCACGAAACCGAGATGTGTGTGCAAGCCAAAATTTGTTTTAAATGAAAATTGCAAAATAGTTTTTTTTTAATGTTAATTAATGCAATACTAAAAATAGTATGCCCCCAAAATAAGCAATAAAAATATTTATTACTATTTCATAATGCTAACAAAAACCCAGGCCATTTTGCGAGAATATCTTAAGTGGTATTCAAAGTTTTTTTTTAGCTCGGTAAAATCATCAAATGTGTCCTCCCACCCAGGGCAGTGCGGGAGGGACTGTCAGTTTGACTGACTAAAATCCACGGTGTCCTTCAATAGCCCTTTACGTACCGGGGTCACAGTAATTCGTTAGTCCCGCGACCCCGGCAGGCTTTGGTCCTCTACAGGCCTCGTCATTATGCTGACACTCCTTGAGGCGCGCGTGGAACACAACGCGTCGTCGACCCGGGCATGGCCCCTGGTCGGACAGCGAGTCGCCCATTACTCGCCGACCGCATGCCCGCGCCTATGGTGGCCGGAGATCATCTGCTGACGTCTGTCGCCGTGGGCGTCTACCACTGCGGCTGGGGTGCCCTCCTCTCCCTCACGCGGCCCGCTTCCCACTCCGTCTCGCCCCGCAGCATGGCCTCGACCAATGCCGGGCGCGAGAGGTCTCCGCCTATCGCCGTCGTGAGGATACTGCGGTGCTCTGCCCAAGCGGGGCAGTCCTGCACCGTATGCTCCACCGTGTCCTCCGGACGATCCTCGCAGTACCGTCATGATCACTAAGAAAATTATATTTAGCTTAAACGTGATTTTTGTTCAAATGAATCTAAATATGAAATAAAAATATATTTATGATTAAATGTTTTTCGAACCATTTGTAAAAAAAGACATTTGCCTAAAGAATATTGTAATGTGAGTGTTTATAAAATAAAACGTTTGCATAATGCATTTGCTATATGAAATGAATAGTATACGAAACATTGTTTTTAAACTAAAGATTAGTCAATAGTGTTTCTGTGAAAAATTACCAATCCCCCGAGCTCGCTTCGCTCGCTCTTGTATGCCTTTAGTTAGAGTAATGGGAATGGGACCGTCGAGTTGATTTACAAATATTAGTAAAAATTAACTAAACGTAGTGAAGTACACATTGATGTACAGTGCTCCGGAAATATTATCATAACTATGGCAATAAAGCTGCATTGCTTATCATAATCGTATTATAATCACCACCCACTGATTTTGTTGACAGCAAATCCAGATTAAATTACAACATATCTAAATTTAGAAAAAATGGATTTAAAAGTAAGGACAAAAAAAAACCCGTATGAACTTTGTCACAAGCTCGATACTTTATGCGGCTTACTTAAACGTCGTTTTTTCGATAGTTCGCCGTGTCATTGAGCTCTTCCAGTTTTGGGTCTTTTTTTCTTTTTTTTAGCGTGATTAAATCATCAAATGAATCCTTCCACCCATGGCAGAGCGGGAGGGACTGTCAGACTCGTACTGACTAAAATCCACGGTGTCCTTCAATAGCCCTTTACGTTCCAGGGTCACGGTATTCGTTATTCCCGCTACATCAAATGATGCTAAGAATACTCTCGATGAAGTCATCAATGTAGCCTTTCAGTGCGCTTTCATTTGAGACCCCACTCGAGTATATTTGCAGACATTCGTTTATCCTTCTGCACTTTCACCCGCATAACTTTTAAACGGCTCAACCGATTTTCATCAAACATGTCTAAGAATACTCGCACGTAAGTCATCTTTAATACAAAATGAAATCGCTTCATCCGTTCGGGCCTTCTATGATGCCACAGACAGACAGACAAACAGAGGGACAGACAGACAGACACGTCAAATGTATATATACCCCTCTTTTACCATCGGGGGTTAAAAAAGCTGACATGAAGCGAGGTAAGTTCATCATCAGATCTGTCTATCCTTTTCCTAACTATATTAGGGTCGGCGAAAGAGAGAAAAGCCACGGGCAATAGCCAGTAAATAATAAATCTACACTGCGGTCAAATAGGACGAAGTGATCAAAGTAATGCATATTACAGTAATGCTACTGCAACGTTGATTAAACGCTTTACCAAAGATAATGTCTTAATTGTAATCTTTTTAAATCAATGCATTTTTTATCATTATTGTATTATAATCACCCACTGGCACCGTTGACAACAAAAATAACAAAAACACAGATAGACACTATTTTTTTTATTTTTTTTATCGTGGTAAAATCATCAAATGAGTCCTCCCACCCAGGGCAGGGCGGGAGGGACTGTCAGACTTGTACTGACTAAAATCCACGGTGTCCTTCAATAGCCCTTTACGTACCGGGGTCACGGCAATCCCTTGGTCCCGCGACCCCGGCAGGCTTTGGCCCTCTACAGGCCCCGTCACTATGCTGACACTCTTTGAGGCGCGCGTGGAACACAACGCGCCGTCGACCCGGGCATGGTCCATGGTCGGACAGCGAGTCGCCCATTACTCGCCGCCCGCATGCCCGCGCCTACGGTGGCCGGAGATCGTCTTGCGACGTCCGACGCCGTGGGCGTCTACCTCTGCGGCTGGGGTGGAGGGAGGACGCTGTCCTCTCCCTCAGGCGGCCCGCCTCCTCCTTCACGAGCATGACTGCTTCGCAGAAGGAGGCGACCGCTTCCCACTCCGTCTCGCCCCGCAGCATGGCCTCGACCAATGCCGGGCGCGAGAGGTCTCCGCCTATCGCCGTCGTGAGGACACGGCGGTGCTCTGCCCAAGCGGGGCAGTCTTGCACCGACAGATAGACACTAAGATAATGTTAGTGATAATATGAAAATGTGTTTTTTTAATACCAACTTTTAAAACAAATATAATTTATCATTGATGATAGCCTAATCTTACATCATCTGAGTCACCCTCGTCACAGTAGACATAGTTTTAATATGCAGTATTTCAATTGGAAACGATTGGTGGATTGGATCACGCACACTAACAAATCGTTTCAGCGAATCACGGTTGGCGATGGAAAGCGGTAGTTGTTGGTCTGGTTGTTTGTATTATATGAGTTTATGTTTTTAAACGTACCATGATATAGGAGAATTTCTAGTAAGAGCGCATATCATGATTACAGTTGTTGAATATTCACACTGACGGCTTTGGAGTCCGTTTAAATTTGAATTGGTTTACTGGTTTTCCCATACTGTGGCCCGTTAAGTTTACTAATTTTATCTCTCTGATACATTTTATTGTGCCAGAATTCGATACCTATATAAGGGATACGAATTCTTTCAGTGCAATTGTCTTACAATGATGTTCGTATATATCATTTTGGCTATAATCTGTTCAGTCCATGGCGGACTTACAAAAGATGTGGAAGAAAAGGGTAAGTGAATTTTTATTTTTTCGTTGTTGGTGTAGTAGGTAGAATGCTTCTTCTCATTAAGACGCGAGTCTGGTGTTCGATGGTAGATGTCGCGCCTCTGAATTATTGATTTAGCGGTTTCATCATGTTCTCTGTTCAGTGTTAAGGAAAGGCGCAAACTTTGGACACTTTTGTGTCTTCTGTCAGATACAAGCTATAGATGAATATCTGATTACTTTAGAACTAGTACGAGCATGTCGTCATCCACTCCCTGCGCATACGTAAACAATTTTTGTGTCCAGTTGCTTTCACTTAACACATATTCATGCATTACTTGTTCCCTGTGATGGTGCGTCAGCAACAAAGTGGCTGCGTTTGCGCAGCGCCTTAGCATCATCATCATCTATTAAAAGTTTAATCACATGTGTCTTTAATGAAACAGCAGGGTGCGGAGGAGACTTGAATGCGGATTTCAGCCCATGTCCACCTCTACCTGCTTGTCAAGTTACTTGTGATGGTCAGGGAGACGACTGCAGTCCTGGGTGCATGGAACCTGGATGTGTGTGTAAGAGAGGATTTGTTTTTAATGAGAAATATGGAAAATGTACGCGTTCACAGGAGTGTACAGGTAATATATATATATATATCTATTTCAATTTTGACAGGCCTGTTGGTCTAGTGGTTAGTGACGCTGACTGCTATGCCGGAGGTCGTGGGTTCGATTCCCACCCAGGACAAATGTTTGTGTGATGAGCACGATCATTTGTTCTGAGTCTGGGTGTAATTTATCTATAATATGTATGTATTTAGAAATATATAAGTATGTTTATCAGTTGTCTGGTACCCATAACACAAGCTCTGCTTAGCTTGGGACTAGATGGCGTTGTGTGATAGTTGTGAAATATTTATTATTATTTATTATTATTAAAATTCATAGAACAGTATTGTCTTAGATTACAGAATGTCCAGATTACTAGTAAGCCACTGAAAATTAAAGCCAAAAACACGGTAGAACAATTACCCCCGTCGCGTTGTTTGATTCCTACGTAAAACAAGTGAACATCTCCAAGGAAAACATTTAAATGTGTGCGTGGCGCTCACTCACTAATTTATAAAAAAACTAGCTTTTGCCCGCGGCTTCGCTTGCGTTAATTTAGAATTCGGATCGTGTGCGGATTCGGAATGGCGCCATCTGGAATATGAACGTTATTGTTGTTTTTCTCGAAAACAGCTCTCTTCTGTTTTTCGGGATGAAAAAACCATATATCTGTTTATGTATTCCTGACAATGTATATGCAAAACAGGACGATCGGGTAAGTAGATAGTTTGAGCATGAAAAGGTAAAAACCAATGATTCTCGTTAATAATAATATTAGTTAAGATTAAATAGTTTGCATAGGAATGTTCCTTTTTTGAGCGATATTAATTTCAAAGATCCGTGTATATTTTAAACATTACCCAATCATTTTTGTCGATTTACGGTAGATACTTTTTTTTTTATTCCACAACTATCGCTATCGCAAGATATCGCTGCAAATTGTTAACGAAATCGAACAGACGATAGCGTCTGTTCGTTAACGTTGCTCTTCCTTATTTTGCATACAGCGTCATACCTAAAAATATCTAATTATTTGAATCCATGTGAAAAACTTCTTGTCGTTTAAAACAGAATCTATGCACTGGTTTGAGCACCTATTCAAAACATACATAAGCACAAAATAACAGAATGATTTGATTGTTTTGGCATCATTGACATTCCTACACCTAGAAACAATTACAGTTTAAAAAATCCAACTTTTATTTACAATTTAAATCATCCTTTTTTTTATCGTGGTAAAATCATCAAATGAGTCCTCCCCCACCCAGGGCGGGGCGGCAGGGACTGTCAGACTTGTACTGACTAAAATCCACGGTGTCCTTCACTAGCCCTTTACGTACTTGGGTCACGGTAATCCCTTGGTCCCGCGACCCCAGCAGGCTTTGGCCCTCTACAGGCCCCGTCACTATGCTGACACTCCTTGAGGCGCGCGTGGAACACAACGCGCCGTCGACCCGGGCATGGTCCATGGTCGGTCAGCGAGTCACCCATTACTCGCCGCCCGCATGCCCGCGCCTACGGTGGCCGGAGATCGTCTTGCGACGTCCGACGCCGTGGGCGTCCACCACTGCGGCTGGGGTGGAGGGAGGTCGCTGTCCTCCCCCTCACGCGGCTCGCCTCCTCCTTCGCGAGCATGACTGCTTCGCAGAAGGAGGCGACCGCTTCCCACTCCGTCTCGCCCCGCAGCATGGCCTTGACCAATGCCGGGCGCGAGAATTTAAATCATCCTAGAGTATTTTTGAAAATTATAATGAGTATAGAAGTGGCTTCCCTAAAGATCCAGGAAGAGCGTGTGCGCTGTAGGAAATTTCTTACAAATTTTCCTTTCGAAATGATTGAATTAATTTTAATGAAACTTTATATGAAAACGAAGTTTACATAGGTTTAAAAAAAAGTGTGAAAACTGAATACGACCAGTTTTAAACTTTTTTCCTTTAAAATATGTTTTTTTTTGTACTTTGTCATGTGTTTTTGAAAATGACTAATAATTTTAATCACGTGTTACTTTTAACAACAGAAGGGTGCAAGGGAGACCCGAATTCGGTATTCAGCTTCTGTACACCACGCTGTGAATCGACTTGTAATGACGAGAGGTTCTTAATATGCACTGGCGATTGCGCGCCTCCCGGATGTATGTGCAAGTCAGGATTCTTTTTTGACGAGAAAAACGGAAAATGTGTTGAACGATGGGACTGCCCAGGTATGTTTGTGCATAATAAAGAATATTCTATCTATATTCTATCTCTATGTTTTATAAGTTTTCCTTACTTTTTGCCATCTTTAGGTAAGAAGCAATATTCTACACCCCAAAAAAAACCTTCAAAGTGATAAAATAGTAGATTGTTAACCGAGGGAGCAAACAACTTTTTTTAAGACGACCTTGGGTCTTGAATGTCGTAGTAGTTAACAATCATTATTTTTTTCGAGGTATTCCATATAGGGCACCCGCTGATGATGGCACCTGAGCTACTGGCACCTTATCTATTCCATATAAGGCTCCTGTCAAAATTTTGCACAGGCTAGGTGCTCTTCGCTGTCCGACCATGGACCATGCCCGGGTCGACGGCGCGTTGTGTTCCACGCGCGCCTCAAGGAGTGTCAGCATACTGACGGGGCCTGTAGAGGGCCAAAGCCTGCCGGGGTCGCGGGACTCATAAATTACCGTAACCCCGGTACGTAAAGGGCTATTGAAGATCACCGTGGATTTTAGTCAGTACGAGTCTGACAGTCCCTCCCGTTCTGCCCTGGGTGGGAGGACTCATTTGATGATTTTAACACGATAAAAAAAAGGCTCCAGGTGCTCTGGGGTACGCCGCAATCACGGCGGTAAAACTCCTCTTTGAGGACTGGCTGGATAGGCGTCATGGCGTCCTGACTCGCTGGACTCATTTGATGATTTTACAACGCTAAAAAAAGGTGTCAGGTGCCCTATGTGGAATACCTCTTTTTTTCGCCAATGTAACTCTTACTTTGTTTTTTCATAACAGAGATAGAGTGTGAAGATAAAAATGCAGTATACAAATGGTGTCCAACTCGTTGTGATCCCACTTGTTATACTAAGGACACCAGCTCATGGTGCTCAGAAGATACTGAACACTGTGAACCACCCGGTTGTCGGTGCAAGGAAGGATTTTATTTTGATGAGTTGTCCAGTAAATGCATGAAGCCAGATGATTGTCCAGGTACTTTTAGCTTCAGAACATTTGTTAATATTTAGTTTTAACATCTACATCACTATCCTGCCCTTATTTTAACAAGCGACCCGCCCTAGCTTCACTCTCGATCAATTTAGAACAAACAAAAGAAGTGCTGTTACTGTACGAAATCATTTTTAATCGCCATGATACCGCACAGAAATGCGCATCGAAATGTACCGCGCATCGAAATGTTAATTTTTGTCTTCTATAAAAAATTATAAAAATATATTATGGACATAAATAATCCTCATAAATCACCCTATACCCTATATTATTGAAAACCGCAAATCCGTTGCGTATTTTAACGAAACTAAACGTACAGACATCGAGAAGTGACTTTGTTTTATACTGTGTAAAAAAGATTATTTGAGAACATCGCGACACTGTCGTTCTTCCTTTTTCTTCTTAGCGTGTCGATGGCAAATATTGTGTTTGTGTTTTTTGTTTTTTGTGTCTTTGATACTTCTCTATCTATCATCCTCTTTAGTCATTGTATCATTTTTTTACACATAGAAAGAAGTACGGTACCACATCACTTGACCACATAATGACTAAATTATCTATACATATAATAAATCTGTAGAAGGGTCAATTCTGTACGTTGAAAATATTGAAAAAATAAATAGCGGGGGGTGTTGCTGGATTGATACCAAACCCAAATATGTGATTGAAATTTTTTTTGTCTGTCTGTCTGTCTGTCTGTCTGTCTGTATGTGCAGGCATCACGTGAAAACTAATGGTTCGATTTCGATGAAACTTGGAATAATTATACCTTATTATCCTGGGCAGAAAATAGGATACTTTTTATCCCGGAAAAATACGTAGAAAAAAAATTGTCTAAACCTTCTTCATACAAGTAAAACAATAAGTAGCGGTTTCTATGATAAGTCGTATGAACTACGTTCAACTACGTTGCTTAAATCGAAGACGTAATGAATTGACTGAGTTGCTTGGCCCTGACAGCTGGGGGCAAAAAACTGGTGCCACGTTCGTTGTTTGGTTGGGCCTGTCCTTATGATATAAGTCAATAACGGTATTTTAGAGGGGTTACGCTTATTAATATTATTTCATTTTGTGTTTCAGAATGGCCGTGGCCCTGGATGACACGATCAAATTAATTATGAAGATCAGCCTATTTGTACAATTTGTATTTTAGACTTTCTTTCTTCTTCTTTCTTTTCTTTTTCGAAACTTATAAAACGAAATAAATATCATTCCTGAATTGTTCAAGCAAATATGAAATTATAGTTATGCATACTTATGTGGCCATCTTAATAAACTTTATCAGGAAGAATTGAAGGTATTTTTATTTCTTCCTTTGTGGTTATTTTCTTTTAAACCACCCAGAAGTTAACTTGACCAGCAATGTAATTTTACTCTTGGCTATGAAACAAGGCACAACAAGTTATGTGTATGAATATAAAAGTTAATTCTACATATCACACTAGAGTAATGTCGAGATCAGTGTGTCGCAGCGTGCTTTCGAACTATAGTGACTCGCAGTAAGTACATTTTTGTCGCACAAGCGTCAATCCAACATTCGTTTGTGTAACTTACGTAGTATAGTACACGTATTTATTTTTGATCGATGCTTTACCTTTTCATGGGAGTGGTACTAGGGTAAAGAGGGCCCTCACCGGACACGGAAGTTTCGGGAGGTTCCTGTGTCTGATAGGGAGGGAAGAAACGCCTGGGTCAGCTCTGCGAGGATCGTCCGGAGGACACGGTGGAGCATACGGTGCAGGACTGCCCCGCTTGGGCAGAGCACCGCCGTGTCCTCACGACGGCGATAGGCGGAGACCTCTCGCGCCCGGCATTGGTCGAGGCCATGCTGCGGGGCGAGACCGCCCTGCCCTGGGTGGGAGGACTCATTTGATGATTTTACCACGATAAAAAAAAAAGCGTAAAGAGGGCAAAAGCGATCGATTTAAACACTTCAACATTTTTTAGTGAATGAAAAAATACTGTATGCATTGACGACAGAATGATACATTCCTGTAGTAACATACACCTTCATTGACATTATTACTCGTATTCCAATAATACGTTTAGGGCGTACTTCAATAAAATGAGGCAAAACAATACCGTCATGATCATTTTTTTTATCGTGGTAAAATCCTCCAATGAGTCCTCCCACCAGGCGGGAGGGACTGTCAGACTTGACTGACTAAAATCCACGGTGGCCTTCAATAGCCCTTTACGTACCGGGGTCACAGTAATTCGTTAGTCCCGCGACCCCGGCAGGCTTTGGTTCTCTACAGACCCCGTCACTATGCTGACACTCCTTGAGGCGCGCGTGGAACACAACGCACCGTCGACCCGGGCATGGCCCATGGTCAGACAGCGAGTCGCCCATTACTCGCCGAAGGAGGCGACCGCTTCCCACTCTGTCTCGCCCCGCAGCATGGCCTCGACCAATGCCGGGCGCGAGAGGTCTCCGCCTATCGCCATCGTGAGGACACGGCGGTGCTCTGCCCAAGCGGGGCAGTCCTGCACTGTATGCTCCACCGTGTCCTCCGACCGATCCTCGCAGTACCGTCATGATCACTAAGAATATTATATTTAGCTTAAACGTGATTTTTGTTCAAATGAATCTAAATATGAAGTAAAAATAAATTTATGATTAAAAGTTATTCGAACCATTTGTAAAAAAAGACATTTTCCTAAAAAATATTGTAATGTGAGTGTTTATAAAATAAAACATTTGCGTAATGCGTTTGCTATATGAAATGAACAGTATACGAAATATTGTTTTTAAACTAAAGATTAGTCAATGGTGATTCTGTGAAAAATTACTAATCCCCCGAGCTCGCTTCGCTCGCTCTTGTATGCCTTTAGTTAGAGTTATGGGAATGGGACCGTCGAGTCAATTTACAAATATTAGTAAAGATTAACTAAACATAGTGAAGTACACATTGCTGCACAGTGCTCCGGAAATATTATCATAATTATGGCAATAAAGCTGCTTTGCTTATCATAATCGTATTATAATCACCACCCACTGATTTTGTTGACAGCAAATCCAGATTAAATTACAACATATCTAAATTTAGAAAAAATGGATTTAAAAGTATTAAGGGCAAATAAAAAAAACCCGTGTGAACTTTGTCACAAGCTCGATACTTTATGCGGCTTACTTCAACGTCGTTTTTTCGATAGTTCGCCGTGTCATTGAGCTCCTCCAGTTTTGGGTCTTCATTTTTCTTTTTTTTTAGCGTGGTAAAATCATCAAATGAGTCCTTCCACCCAGGGCAGAGCGGGAGGGACTGTCAGACTCGTACTGACTAAAATCCACGGTGTCCTTCAATAGCCCTTTACGTTCCAGGGTCACGGTATTCGTTATTCCCGCTACATCAAATGATGCTAAGAATACTCTCGATGAAGTCATCAATGTAGCCTTTCAGTGCGCTTTCATTTGAGACCCCACTCGAGTATATTTGCAGACATTCGGTTATCCTGCCGCACTTTCACCCCCACAACTTTTAAACGGCTCAACCGATTTTCATCAAACATGTCTAAGAACACTCGCACGTAAGTCATCTTTAATACAAAATTGAAATCGCTTCATCCGTTCGGACCTTCTATGATGCCACAGACAGACAGACAAACAGAGGGACAGACAGACAGACACGTCAAACGTATATACCCCTCTTTTACCATAGGCGGTTAAAAAAGCTGACATGAAGCGAAGTAAGTTCATCATCAGATCTGTCTATCCTTTTCCTAACTATATTAGGGTCGGCGAAAGCGAGAAAAGCCACGGGCAATAGCCAGTAAATAATAAATCTACACTGCGGTCAAATAGGACGAAGTGATCAAATTAATGCATATTACAGTAATGCTACTGCAACGTTGATTGAACGCGTTGATTTACCAAAGATAATGTAAATGAAAGTATTATCTCTGACATTATTTTCCTTATTTTTCTAAATCACCGCATTGTTTATCACGATTGTATTATAATTACCCACTGGTACTGCTGAGAAAAAATACAAATGAACACTAAGTTGAGGTAAAAATCGAAAAAAAAACCCGCATTATCTAGGTCGTAAGCTTGATAGCATAATCTTACATCATTTGATGAATACCACAGTAGACATAGTGATTTTAATATGTCTTCAGTATTTCAATTAGGAACAAATGATCGGAACAGGTTTAAAGGCATCTCAGCATAGCGTTTAGGCGAATCACAAATACAGTTAACCGCCCGCCTGCTGCTGTGGGTGCGTGGATGTCGGGCCTTTGACTTAAGACGCTACCTTCACCCAACATACTTACTATGCTGGGTAATACAACTTTCCAGGTCGCTACTTGCCTACGTTTGGGTGCGAATTGTTGGGCTCCACACCGCTGTCAATGTGGTGAAGTAGTCGACTGCCTCGGGCACTATGGCCTTTCCTGTAGCAGGAGTGCAGGTCGGTTAGCGCGACACGCAAGCTTAAATGATATAATCCGTCGTGCTCTTATCACCGCCGGGGTGCCGGCCGTTTTAAAATCCAGTGGAATGGCACACGACGCTGGGAAGAGAGCAGATGGTATGACCGTAATGCCATGGAAGCTGGGTAGTTCTTGGTGTGGGATGCAACATGTGTCGACACCCTTGCGCCATCCCATCGTCCTAGTTCAGCGTGTTGTGCTGGCGCTGCTGCTACAGGTGCTGAAAACTACATACGGCGCAATTACATTAACTTAGCTAGTAATTATGTGTTTGAGCCGTTTGGGGTTGAAACTCTAGGGCCATGAGGTCCGAGTGCTCATAAAGTTTTCAAAGATATCAGTAAGCGACTAGTCAACTCTTCAGATGACCAGAGGGCAGGCCAACGAATTGCCAACGGATATTCAGAATCAAAAGGCCAACGAATCAGCATTGCCATACAACGTGACAATGCGGCCAGCGTTCTAGGCACTGTTCCTGTTAATAGCGGTGTGGACGTATTCTTTGACGCCCTTTGAATTTATTCAAATATTATTGTTTTTTTGTGTACATAGTCACAATATGTTTTTATATATACTTATATATATAATATTAGTATAGTGTATTATAATATACCGCCAGCTAAATCGCGTGCGAACTGCGAGCTTACGTGCGTAATTCGAGGCGATAGGAGCGCCCAAGGAGCACCACAAGCTGTATAAAAGCTGTATTTTAGTTTATTTTTATACCACAGGCTGTATAAGCGCTTATACAGCCCTTATAAGTAAAAATTGGGTCCATTCTTGTACAGCTTAATGCGTTACTGTGGCTGTACAGTAGCTGTAGAAGTAAAAAATAGGCTGTAATATAGCTGCAGTGGAGCTGTAGTATGGTGTAAAAGGAAACCACAGGAATATATTTATTCTTTTCTAAGTGTCTTCAAAAGAAAATAGTTCTTAATCGGTGAGTGATCCTTGGGCGGCGACGCCGTGCTTTAGCTGTGTCGTTGTCGTGCAGTTGTAGTGTGCCAAGTCCTTCACTCTAGGTAGTTAAGAACCCAACGTTTGATTTCACAAATCAGTTTAGTTGGTTTACTGGTTATCTCTATACTGATACTGATTTTATCTCTTCGTATATAACATTGTTTTGCTAGAGTTCGATTCATAAGAAGTACATATTTTATTGTGTTACAATGATGTACGTATATATTTCTTTGGCTCTAATCTTTTCAGTTCATTGTGGAGTAACAAAATATGAGGTAGATAAACGTAAGTGAAAATGAATTATATTTTTATTTAATTTTGCACTGTGTGTTTCATGTGACTCATGAATTTGAAAATAATAGACAGTGGTAAAATATGAAACTTTTATCGGACGGGTCCGTATTTTCGGATTTAAAAGTAAACCCCCAGAT
Organism: Agrotis puta; assembly: GCA_943136025.2. Taxonomy (NCBI): domain Eukaryota; kingdom Metazoa; phylum Arthropoda; class Insecta; order Lepidoptera; family Noctuidae; genus Agrotis; species Agrotis puta. The sequence continues at coordinate 13,444,850 of OW964172.2, forward strand.
ACTCAGCTAAGTAATAATTAGGTATTCATTAAGGTGTCGTTTGGCTTTTGTCGTATGTGTTTTTAAAGCGAAATATTTTTTTTGTTTTTTTGGAAAATGTCTGTATTTGTATTGCCCAAAAACTTTAATCACTGACCTTAATAAACTGTGACTTTAATAAAACAACCACGTGAATGCAGTGTTCAGCGAGTGTCCTGCGGCAAGTTTTTGTAAACGTACTTCTAACAAACCTTATGAATTAATAATTGCATGCCTTTGTGCATAAAACCGAGACATGTGTGCAAGGCAGGATTTGTTTTAAATTAAAATGGAAATTGTATAGAACCGTGGAACTGCCCAGGTAATAATGTATTTTATTTTTGATTAGACTCATTTATTCAATAAATGTACTACGCAAACAAAAGATTACCACTGCTTTCCGGTTTACCGCCGGCATCCGTGTTGGATGTTATAATAATAGTCACGTTCGGATATTTGTTCCACTAACATTTTTTTACTACGTATATGTCAACAGAACGTGAATGTCGCCTTGAAAACTCAGTTTACAAAGATCCGACCAATGCTTGTGAACCTACTTGTGATGACTGGGACGATAACCGATCGTGCATAGAGATCGTCACGCCAGGCCGTTGTGTATGCAAGGAAGGCTTTGTCTTAAGTGAAAAAGATGAAAAATGTGTGAAACCAGAGGACTGTCCAGGTATTTTTAGGATTCCGTAGCCAAATGGCAAAAACGGAACCCTTATAGATTCGTCATGTCTATCTGTCCGTCCGTATGTCATAGCCACTTTTCTTCGGAAGTATAAGAGCTATCCTGTTGAAACTTAGTGAGTAGATGTATTATGTGAACCGCTAATGTTTTACAGTAAATAGAATTTATACTTAGAATTGAAATAAATAAAAAAAATACACCAAACCCATACGTGTGGGGTACCTATGGATAGGTCTTTAAAAATGAAATTGAAGTTACTATTACAATTTTTATTCTAAACTGAACAGTTTGCGCGAGAGACACTTCCAAAGTGGTAAAATGTGCGACCTCCCCCCCCCCTGTAATTTCTAAAAATAAGAGAATGATAAAACTAAAAAAAAATATGTGATATACATTGTCATCCAAACTACCAGCAAAAATTGGTTTGAACGAAATCAAGTAATTCGTTTTTTTTTAATACGTCATAAATCGTAAACCGTAATTTACCTTTCAAACTTACAACCAACCACAATAATTTTTATATTATGTTACTTGCTGCTACGGAACTCTGTATGGGCGAGTCCGACTCGCACTTGACCGGTTTTTATTTAAAGTTTCAGAACATCTAGCTGTTACTGTTATAATTTTTCCTTATTGGAATGTATTCGGAATTTTTTTCCAACGTTTTTTTTTACTACGTATATTTCAACAGATCTTACATGTGAAGATGAAAACGCAGTTTACAAACACTCGACCAGTTTTTGTGAACCTACTTGTGATGACTGGGACGATAGCCGATCGTGCATAGAGATCGCCATGCCAGGCCGTTGTGTGTGCAAGGAAGGCTTTGTTTTTAATGAAAAAGATGATAAATGTGTCAAACCAGAGAACTGTCCAGGTATTTTTCAAAGTTTCGTATCATCTAGCTGTTACTGTTATCATTTTTCCTTATTCAAATGTATTCGGTATCAGCACAGCACGTAATTCTTCTTACATAATTCTCTTTCCGTCCCTCTTTCTTTAGCCATTCAGATCACCTTTAACTCATATTTGAATTTAATTGTCAAAGACAAAACAAGTAATTAATGCTACTAAATTATGGTGCTACAGTCCCAGTCACAAGACATAATAACTGTGAAAGTACCAAGGAGTAGATCTCTATGGAGAGGAACGGGCAAAAACTCCATGGACACTCTTTTTAGATCGCCAAAGAGACATTTGAGTGAGCTGATATACTCTCAACCACCAGGGTCATCCAAGTCAATAAGAGACGTAGGTACTCAGTGTGTGATAGCTTCGAGGTAAATAGTACTCACATAATGCTGGCTATGAAACTATGTAATACTAGGAAGATTGAATCTATACAATGCAAATTCATTTGTACAATCTTCAGCAGCTCCAACAAGAATATTAAATAAACGCTATCAATTTATCCTACACTGTCACGTGGAGCAGGACCAGTATAGAGCCAAGCATTATCATCAGCGATATAATCGCTCAATTTATAATATGCCAAGCTTGCAGAGTGTGCGTTTAATACATGATTTAAATTTAGTCTCTTTCAATCCAAGAACATTCTGTGGAGTCCATTTTAGCGAGTCTGAAGCCCGGCTGAACTAACTGATCCCTATTTCTCTTATGATAAGTATGTCTATCACCTCTCTTACTAAAAAGATGCAGATTTTTCATAACGTACATTATGTTTTCATAGATGTATTCACAAGGTACTGTCATGATGTTAATATCCTCAAGCAGTTCTCTTAGAGAATCACGTCTACGGCTCTTTTATATGGACCTGATAGCTCTCTTTTGCAGAATGAAAATAGATTCGATGTCAGCAGCTCGTCCCCATAATGAAATGCCGTAAGACATGATACTGTGAAAGTAACTAAAATAGACAAATCTAGCACTATCTACATCGGTAAATTGACGGATTTTTCGCACATCGTATGCTGCTGAACTTAGCCGCCCCGCAAGTGTTGTTAAATAGAAAGTCCATTGTAGCAGTGCATCAAACGTAATCCCCAGGAAAACTGTTTTATCGACAAATTCAAGTATCTCTTGATTCAATACTATAATTATCACAATTTGTACTCTTCAGATTTGGTAAATCAAATCGTATACATGGTCTTTTAGTTTTGGTCCTGTAGATTTCCTCAACCTTACCTCAAATGCACTTTTACATTTCTTTATTCACATTATGCGCATCATTAGACCACGTGCACACGTACATAGGTATGACATTAAAAGGGGTAAACCGCTTTTTAATATTATTTCATTATTTTTGCTTTTCAGCCCGAAGTGGATAAATCACATCTCAAGGCCAGGATTAGAAAGGGAGGGAGAAGAAAATCATCTCTCTCTTTTGGTTCGAAATTGATTGGAAGAAATCAATACTACTCTTGTTTTGTCTCAGCAAAAGTTAATAATCTGTGTCTAAATCAATAAACTTTATATCGGAAAATTGTTTGTTTATTTCTCCTAGAAAATATTCCCGATTACTTTGAGAATTCCATATTATGCACATATCCTAAAAACTTTACGCATAACAGCTTACGCATCATTCATCTAGTCATAACAATGCTTTTGTGTAATAATATTAAAGCATAGTTTTATATGCAAAACAAATACATGTAATTAACTCCTAAAGTATTAAGTTGACGAAGTCATAGCATCTGTTTCTGTGTTCAGGTTTCAAAAAAATAGCCTGACCTGCAATTCGCTTCATATAAGTACAACAGCAAAAAAAAGCCGAGCTCGTTTTTCTCGGTTCGTCTAACTCCCGTCTCGTTGTTCCGTTCGAACCTAACCTGTCCGTGCTGTCGTACATGAAGCGAACTTCATGTTAGTACTTCTTCTTCCGACTATATTGGGGTCGGCGATAACAAGCGTAAATGATAAATTCAGATTGTGGTTGTAAAGGACAAAGGGTCAATGTAATGAGTGTTGCAGTAGAATGCAAAGAAAATATTATCACTGATATTATCATCGTTTATCACAATTTTATTTTGATTAGCCATCGGTAAAATCACACATACTACTTCTGCATTAATCGCTGTATTCCATCACGGCTAGCCATTTCCTAAAACCGCTTGACCCACTTTTTAGTACCCGAGGTTCGGTTTAGGTCCCTTTAAGGCCCGCTATGTGGGGCTCCTATTTCCGCCGCCCGCTCACTACCTCCTTTCCTCAGACTCTGTCTAACAGCTAATTTTTCTAGCGAATTAGACATTCTGACATTCTAACAATAAGGCTAAACGTGAGCCGTCATCATTCAGAACGTCTCCCAATGACGATGCGGCTACCGTTGACCCGCCGCAATACAAAATGGCCGTTTTTGGAAACAGCTAGACGGCAATTTATACAATCCCCCTGCAACATATAAATACACTGCGATGGTGTCAAAAAATCCCGACGTGATCCGACATGAGCTTGATAGTTTAATCTTAGTTTCGATTTTTTCAGACTTAAAAAGTAGACCAGATGCCAGCTTAGTAATAATTAGATATCCGTTTTCGGGTGTCGTTTACTATACTTTTTTATAGCTTCATTTATTTCGGTCCTTCGAAAATGTCTGTATTTGTGTTGCCTAAATATTTTAATCACGTGCGCCTTTAATAACACAGCTGCAGAGTGCGGGGGAGACTTAAATGCGGTGTTCAGCCAGTGTCCAGCACCAAGTTTTTGTCATCCAAGGTGTGACGGCCATTACGAAGTAATATGCCCGCCTGAGTGCACGAAACCGAGATGTGTGTGCAAGCCAAAATTTGTTTTAAATGAAAATGGAAAATGTATAGAACCATGGAACTGCCCAGGTAATAGTTTCTTTATCAATACATGCTTGCATGTTGCAATTCTTAGTTACGCTCCAATTTGGTGTATTGACAGTAGACTGAGGTTCGAAAGCAAGTCACTAGACAGCTTGACGTAGTAGGTACAGATAAAGAGACGTAATCGCGTGATATAAATCCTTAATTTAGTTGCATTTTCAATGTTATGCTGTGTGATTTTCCCACACACAGTTACTGTATAGTTTATTGCAAAATAGTTTTTTGAAGTGAAAACTTCTTTAGCGGCGTTGTGCACTTTTTTTGGAATGGGTAAAAAATGTAAAACTCGCGTCAGGACACGTGACCTGATCGAAAATTCGTAAGACGGCGCAGGGCGCTTGCGCAAATGTTCGTGTGTGTTTATTACTATTCAAGTTTTCACTTCTGCCGGCACACCCAGGGTGCAACCCGTTGTTTTTTTATGTTAATTAATGCAATACTAAAAATAGCATGCCCCAAAAATAAGCAATAAAAATATTTATTACTATTTCATAATGCTAACAAAAACCCAGGCCATTTTGCGAGAATATCTTAAGTGGTATTTAAAGTTTTTTTTTAGCTCGGTAAAATCATCAAATGAGTCCTCCCACCCAGGGCAGAGCGGGAGGGACTGTCAGACTCGTCCTGACTAAAATCCACGGTGTCCTTCAATAGCCCTTTACGTACCGGAGTCACGGTAAATCATAAGTCCTGCGACCCCATAAAGGTACCACTTCTAGCAACTGTTGACAACCTTAAGAAGAAGTGAGTCATTGACTGTGCGACGGTTTTGAGGTGACTCAATTAGGCAGAAAGCTATTTATTATAGAGCGATTAATAATTATTTAAACTGATCCATGATAATATCCAACATTCCATTATACTAAACAAATAGCCGGAAGTAGGTAGTCAGCTTGAAGGAGAAGCAAAGGTATGAAGCCAAGAAATATTTTATATAATATTCTTTTACTTCGTAGGTATTTCAGAATCAAAATGTGAAGATGAAAACGCAGTTTATAAACCGGTGACCGGTTATTGTGAACCTACTTGTGATAATTGGAATATCAGCCTACCGTGTATAGATATCGGCATGCCAGGCCGTTGTGTGTGCAAGGATGGATTTGTTTTTAATGAAAATAATGAATGTATCAAACCAGAGAACTGTCCAGGTATTTTTGAACGTTTCATAATATGTACATACACACATCTAAAAAGTGTGTGATCACCAGCATTTTTTTAAATTTTATGGAAAAACAATTGAACTGTTTTATTGTTTTTCATTGTAAATCTATATTTAAAAAAAGAATCTAAAGTAGAAGACATGATAATATAACCTATATACATATTTAAAAGAACAGGGTTTTGTATTAAGACTCGACTACAGCCGAAACCGCTAAACGGGGAGGGATTTCGATTTTTTAAAGTGATCGCAACCTTTTTTGAAATGTGTGTATTTCTTTGGCTTTACTCTGTTGAGGAAACTGATAGGTGTTCATTTTTTTTTGTACTAACATAGGTAATTGTCTACAAAACTCTTAAAATAGAAACTCAGAAAATAAAAGATAGAAGAATTAGATATAAATTTACTAAGGTGTCGTTTATTATTTGTCGAAACAGATATCAAGCATGCATTTCTTCTTGCCTTTTCATGGTTGCATTTTACTACGATATTTATGAAAATGCCTGTATTTGTGTTACCAAACATTTTAATCACATGCGACTTTAATAAAACAGCTGCAGGATGCGGGGGAGACTTGAATGCAGAGTTCAGCTTATGTCCTCCTCTAAATAGTTGTGTTCGGACATGTTCTTCACCTCTCATCATTGAATGTCCGCCTGCATGCATGACACCGAGATGTGTGTGCAAGCCAGGATTTGTTTTTGAAAATGGAAAATGTATAGAACCATCGAAATGTCCAGGTAATATTTATTTCCAATTAATGCCAGCATCCTCCAGCCCTGGAAAGAGTGGAAGGGACTTTCAGACTCCCTTCCTTTAATAGCCTTTACGTTTTAGGGTCACGGTTACCTATTCAGACAGGCAGGCTTTGGCTTTATGGGGGCCCTGTCAGTTTGCTGATAGCTCCTTGAGGTGTGCGTGGAACACGACGTGCCAACATGTTCTTGTTATTTCTTAATAGAGATAGAATGTGAAAATGAATAAGCAGTATACAAACCGTGTACCTGCTTGTGGTAACTTGGGCAATAATATACCATGCAGCTGCATGTACCCTGGCCGTTGTGTGTGCAAGACCGGATTTGTTTTGAATTAAAACAATAAAAAATGTATCAAATCAGAGAACTGTCTAGGTATTTTTTTAAGTTTCAGAACTGTACTATAAAAATATCATCATTTTTCCGCCCTTATTCCAATGTATTTGGGTTCAGCACAGCATGTAATTCTTCTTCCATACTTCTCTTTGCGAAAAGAAGCAATGGGCTGGCCAATCGCTTGACCGATGGGGAAGACGCAGCTTAGGCAGGCCTCCCACAAGGTGGACCGACGACATTGTGAGAGTCGCGGGCAATCGATGGATGCAAGTGGCGAATTGTCGTTTGGCGCCAGTCTAAGGGGTAGGCCTCTGTTCAGCAGTGGACGTCTTCCGGCTGATGATGATGATAACTCCTCTTCCATTTATCCTTTCTTATCCACACAGTACACACTTATACCTTTCACTCAGTTTATTATATCCTTTTTCTGTGGTTCCTCAATTGATAATGTCTATCGACATTAATATTCTTTCCTACATTTTCTATGATTTTCTGAAACACACGACAACTTTTTGTACACGTATGTTTTCAAGTGGGATGCTTATTAATTCATTTATTATTTAATTTTATGTTTCAGCCCCTTGAGCGGTGTTAATGAATTCTCAAGACCAGTATATTTCAGCAATTAATATTCAAGATAAAATTCTATTTTAATTATAACTCTGTTCTAGTTCGAAACTAAATTAATAATAATTGAGTCTTGATGAATAAAATGTTGTTTAGTATCACAAGAATTTAAAATATTTTTATTTCTCCGACAAATATCCCTGTTTACCTAGAAATTACAATAAAAGGAAGGCGTCTTGAATCAAACAAACAACTATTAATTTGTTCTTCACAAAAGTTTTGCGTGGGAAGACAAATTGGTCCATCCACCTTGCACAGGTTTGTTTCGAAAAAGTCGATAGGTAATAGTAAGAGTGTGTCAACGGACTATATTGCTGCATTTGTTTGATATGTTATTAAAATAATCATATTTGTTGAAGTGTGAATGCAGCTTATACCATTTACTTTAATTATTGACATTTGCCATAGATATTACGGATGTTCCTTTTTTCTCCCTCTGGTAATATACATGCTGTCATTAATTGATTACACGCTCCGTCTTTTTCTTTATATTTTTCGTAGGTTATTCTGGAACGGGGTCGCGGGACCAAGGGATTACCGTGACCCCGGTACGTAAAGGGCTAGTGAAGGACACCGTGGATTTTAGTCAGTACAAGTCTGACAGTCCCTCCCGCCCTGCCCTGGGTGGGAGGACTCATTTGATGATTTTACCACGTTAAAAAAAAAAAAAAAGGTTATTCTGGAAATCAATATCCTAATACCAGTTTTCATAAATATTAAACAAATGCAAAAACATAATGTTATTAAAATTAACAATAAAGTGGGATGTGACTCAGGTCCGATACCGATACTAGGTACTATACTACTATATAGAAAGTAAGAAAAGCTTAGCTGCCGGGATCACACTTTTGAGTACCTTCTGATTATCTTCAATTATATTCCTATGTTCCTTTTACTTTTTTTTCTTATAACATCTTCGTAGTGGTCACTGGCTAATATGGTACCAATATGGGTTCGATTCCCACCCAGGACAAATGTTTTTGTGATGAGCACGATCATTTGTTCTGTGTCTGGGTGTAATTTATCTATAATATGTATGTATTTAGAAATATATAAGTATGTTTATCAGTTGCCTAGTACCCATAACACAAGCCCTAGCTAAGCATCCATCTTAGTCATCTAGTCGTCAACGCCATCTAGTCCCAAGCTAAGCTCTGCTTAGCTTGGGACTAGATGGCGTTGTGTGATAGTTGTGGAATATTTATTTATTTATTTATTTAGTTTTAAAATAATCTCAATCCTAACTTCTTAAATAATATTATAAATGCAAAAATAAGTTATTCTGTTACTTTATCACGACCATTGAATTCTGAAAAATTGATCATCCTGTTGCATACACGTTGTACAGAAACGGACATACGAACACAACAATAACCTTAGATAATATGATAATAGATGGCGCTGCATGTACTATCCGAATTGATTATCATATTCTAAATGAACGAGAGCTAAGCCGTGGGTAATAGAAACAAAACTAAAAAAACGACGGGTTGCACTCTGGGAGAGCCGGCAGAAGTGAAAACTTGAATAGTAACAAACACACACGAACATTCGGGCAAGCGCCCTGCGCTGTCTTACGAATTTTCGATCAGGTCACGTGTCCTGACGCGAGTTTAACATTTTAACCCATTCCAAAAAAAGTGCACAACGCCGCTAAAGAAGTTTTCACTTAAAAAAAAACTAGTTCGTTATCTGCACTAAAACAATCATTTTCTTTCATCTGAGACAATGAAAGCCAAGATAGATAAACAAGTTCCCTAAGCAAACTCAGAATTTAATATCCTGACTGTTTTAAAAATGTAACAGTAGCTGCAGTTACTCAATTCCAGCGGGTACTTATATTTCTTCAGAACGACTGTAAAGTGCAAAGTTATTGCTTTTCGGCTGATTACTTAAAAGCATTGTGTTACCCATTTTTCATACTTTGTCGATGAAAATTTAAGTTACGACTGGTTAACGAAAAATTATTTCAGTGTTTGTTTATTTATTTTTTTTACTTGTTAAAATCGTCAGATGAGTCTTCCCAGCCAGAGCAGGACGGGAGGGACTTGTACTGACTAAAATCCACGGTGTCCTTCAATAGCCCTTTATGTTCCGGGGCCACGGTTACCCGATAGTCCCGCGACCATGGTGTTTATAATTACGAAGCTTTTTCACCAGTTTTTCAATAATTGTGTGTAGAGTCCGCGCCACCACTAATGACTTGCGGACAATTAGAGGTACTAAATTATTTTAATGCATTTTGATGTAATGACGTAGAAACTGGCGCCGCGTTTAAAGGTCATGAGTTGTGGCGCGGACTCTAGGTATAGTTGTTTACGATGACATGATAATGGTCTGCCAATCCTTGCCAACAATATATTATTAAAACAAACATTTGCGACTTACATTTTATTGAAAATTAAGTAAAACCTCAAAGAGTATTTTAAAATGTTGTGGTGTACTTTAAACTTTCTTCGCACGTCTCTCTGCGGGTGTACCCCTGTTAGTTTTTGTCTGTATCACATCGAGCTCTGCGATCGATTCGATAGTCCCCATTACCGACTGCACATTGCGTATATGATCCCAAAACATTGCCACTTTTGCAGTGTAGTCTGCGGTACAGTATATCATAACTAGATAGTTCATTCGAAAACTCATCTTAATTCAGTCTCATTTTATACTATTTCGTTCCCTTCTCAAAAAAAACCCTTTACTCCAAGAATTCCATGGCGCGTCTTTCATTTCACGTAGTTTACTTCAAAATTGAAACCAGCTGGATATTAAGTTTCAAAATTTCTTGATGACACCTCTATTCTTGAACAAAATTTGGAGAAATTTTCCAAGTTATAAAAGTTTTAGTACCGAATAAACCAACTTCTTCGAACGTTAAGGCGTCAAATTGATATTTTAATATTCCCTTGTTGTCTGTTTGAATCAAATTTTAAAGTAATCTTCGTATTCTTTAAGTTATGTACTTGAGTATACAGTTATTTAATGTCCCCTGTTCAGTTTAAACAGTTTTACTGAGGGTTAGTAAATTAATCATGTACATTATTTAAAAATTGGCTGTAGACAACCTCGGCGACAAACATGGGCACAAGTTAGGTAACTTGTGCCCATGTTTGAAACAGAAGTTGACTGACTTTCGTATCCTCCATCCACGGCACTATCAAATTAATCAGGATTATACTGGCTTCTACCGATTGATTTTGATGTGCCATGTTTCGCCTATGGATATTTGGAAACTCGCTTGTCCTAATTCTGATCAACTCGACAACCCATCTTCTTAGAGAAGGTGAGACGAGCAATAAAGTTTTTTTTTTATTTGGATCGCGTACGTCGGTTGCGCGTACGAATATATTTATTGTGTTCAATGTGCGAAGCTGACGTCAGCAGGGCATACGTTACCAACCTTACTGTTGTTGTCGTCTAACATCGGTACTTTGTTCACGAAACTACCATCCAGCCTGCTGCTTCTCCACTGTCACTGTGGTGAAACTGTCAAGAGCTGGACACCATAGGCCTGTGATTTTTTAAAATTCCCTACTATAAATGGTCACCCATCCTCAGAAAATCCTCAGCAAGCCTACCTTTACCTTGAAGATCTATAATCTTTGCAGCTGTTACCATTTGGTTACGTGCTCTAGGATCGTGTAGATTTTAAAACATTCTAACATAAATATTACAGTGAAGTGGGTTCCATGCAGTATAAATATTTTATAGCTTTTAATGGATATCTGCCGATTTTGTAAATGTATGTAACACAGGGCCATTAATAAAGCTTATCAGATACGTTTTTTATTCTGTGGAACTGTCGATGAGTGCTTTTGCTGTTCATAGAGGATGTACGATCAGATTTACGACGAATGAAAAACGTGAAATACATAAAGAAAAATCTTAATCCTAACCAACCTTAATTTTCACTATTACGTTCTAACTAATTTTCACATTTGCAATATTATAATGAGTGACCTTATATGTACCAGGTTATAACCTGAATTAACACAAGCAGATTTTTTAAAAAAAAATTAACTTAAAATCGGCAACGCCGCGGACTTGAGCTATAGTTTAATTATAAACTAAAGTTTTAAGACAAAGTAGTGTAGATTACCCTTGCCGGGGTATTCCCTAAGTCCCTAAACATTGCCTTGTCTTCAATAGTGAAACCTTCCACTCTAACCAGTTGCGGCTGAATAATTTACACGAAACGACCGCCTTCCGACCTCTGTGATGTAATAAAAGTAGATAAGAGACCTTGAAGTTTGGGTTTGTTTTTGTGGTTTTGCTTAGGAATAGACAACTCCTAAGCACCATTTTTTGCCATTTTATAAGTGTCCATTGAGCCAAAATCAAAATAATTAATTTTAAAAAAAATATTTTGATTTTGAGATAATAAACACGGTCTTAGAAGGCCGCGTTTCCATTACACAAATTACTTGTATACAAGTTGCACATTGTATGCAACTGGAACAAGTTACAAGTTGGTTACTCGTAGTTTGAACTTGTAGATTTTGTTTTTTGCCTATTTAAGGAACTTGTATACAAATGTGACATACTTATATGCAAGACCTTCCTAATGGAAACAACGGATAATTGTCTTAGATGTCAGTTTTATGGGTTTCTGTCAATCGATAATTATTATTTATTAGCTTTTCTTCGATAGCGTTTTTTCGTCTTTGATAGAATATTGACTAAACAAAATTATTTTTGCAATAACTAAAACATTTATTGCTGCCACACAAAATATAAAACATCGTCTTTACCGAAAAGCAAAAAAAAACTACATTTACTTACGTCACCAGGTATCAAAATGGAAGAAGAAAAATTGCAGAATGTCTACGTCTCGTTTATAAGCGAACAATCTCTGCATTGTGAATGGAACTTTTTGTGGGAGCCATAAATCAATCCGTGGCGAAAAGATTCCCCTAAACTTTTTGTTAGTTTCCATGTACAGATATGGGAAGCGAGGTTTTTTAGAAGGGTCATAATGTATTAAGTTTTCTTTTTTTAATTTTAGTCATAGAAAATAGTTCGTTACTATAGTATGATCATCAGTGATCATAAACATAGTAAATATATTGTTTTAAGTTCTGTTAATAGTGCTATAGAGCATAAGGTGTTTCAACATTGCGTCATAGAAACCCACTCTTTAAAAATACATACAAACGCGTCTAACTTTTTCATTTACAAATAAAAGGCAGTGTCTCAAACATAATACATCCTGAACATTATATTATTTGCCTGAAAAAAAATGAATGACAAAATTTAAAGCGTATCAGACAGGAATAAAAACATACTAATAACCAGCAGGGAATCAGATTAAGGGATTCTATCAGAATAAATCTATATAAGATAGGTTAAGAGCTTCGAGTTCCTCAGAAATTAGTGAAGATCATGTAGTAGGCCATGTCTTGCCAACTCGAGTATGTTATACATATTTAAGAAGACTTAGGCTCAAAGGCATGTTATGTTTTTCATTTATCGGCATTTCTTACATAAAATGTGCCATTTATTTGAAGTATACATGGCGCATCCTAGCACCATTTATTTGAAGTAGGCAAGTAATAAGCTCTTTTCAAGGTCACACTAGAACTTAGGAAAACTGTAGAATCAATTCTACAGTTTTCCTAAGGAGCAGAAAGAGGTCGCGGGACTCACGAATTACCGTGACCTCGGTACGTAAAGGGCTATTGAAGGACACCGTGGATTTTAATCAGTACAAGTCTGATAGTCCCTCCCGCTCTGCCCTGGGTGGGAGGAGTCATTTGATGATTTTACCACGATAAAAAAAAAACATAAGTGCAAGCGAAAAGTGTAGAAAATTGTCCTAACAGAGATAAAAAAGTGAGTCTTATTTGAATCCACTTTGTCTGTACTTGGATAAGGACGGCCGTCAACGAAGTAACGTTCGATTAATCAATCTTATTAGTTCTTCCTAAAACTCTAACTAAATAATTGGTTACGATAAATGTTATTCGGCGAACTGTAATTGGTTTTCGTCTTATTTGTTTGTTCGTCGTTGATTTTCTTTTATTTCTTTGTTTGATTATTTCTGTCTGAGCGGTAGTTTTGTTTGTGTGGGTCCCTTTTGGAGCGTCGATGGCTGGAGGAACTGTCTAAGGTCTTAATTTGATTTTCAGATGCTCATTCTGAGTTTGTGATTGAGTTATTTTTTTTTTCTGGGAATATTTGTGGATTTGGTCTTTTATATTCTAACAAAAGGACTTTTTGAGTTGTAAGAGAAATTGTAACTTTTTTAGTGTTTAAATATGATTTCTTATTTTTTGTTTTTAGTTTATGAATGTGATCTCATCTGTAATTTACAAATTCAGTCTATCAACGATATTTTAAGGCTTTTAACTGGGTTGTTAAGGACAGTTTTTTCATGTAAAATATTGATATTCATCTATTTATTATTTTGGATCAAAGACAGGTTTTGATCTTGAATGAAATTACATTTCAATTTCCCCAGTTAAGAGAATTTAATATCTACCGTTCTGATTACAGCTTAATCTTAACAAATAGATGTAGATTAATAACAAGAAGGTTGGTATCTAATAATTATTTATTAGACAATAATAAGAATTACGCTTTTGTCATTATAAATGAGTGATTGCGAAAGTCGGAGCCTGTTTTTTGGGGGCGACACTGGTACCTTGCCAAAATTGGTTAATAGGAATCAGCTGGAATTATATTTTGAACTAATTTTACACTGCCAGTCTTGTATAGTAAGCGAAAAAAATAGTAGGTGCCGCATCATAAATAGGTACTGAAAAACATTTTCATCTTTAGCCGATACCGATACACACGATATTAAAATATGCTTATTGTAATCATCTTGTATATCATCTAGAATCGACGAAAGGTGCAATAGAATGATCTCGAATGGAGTCCGCGAGTAGGTACCTAAATGTAGTGTGGGACTTCTCCCGGCAATATGGATGGATGGTAGATCTGAAGAAGGTAGCTGGCAGTGGTTGGATGAAAAAAGCGGAAGATCCTTGACTGGGACGCTCCTTGGGGGAGGTTCATGTCCAGCAGTGGACTGCACCAGGCTGAAATGATGATGACAATGAAAGAAATAGATGCAATACTCGCTTTTTTTTTTAGCTTGGTGAAATCATCAAATGAGTCCTCCCACCCAGGGCAAGGCGGGAGGGACTGTCAGACTTGTACTTACTAAAATCCACGGTGTCCTTCAATAGCCTTTTACGTACCGGGGTCACGGTAATTCGTTAGTTCCGCGACCCCGGCAGGCTTTGGCCCTCTACAGGCCCCGTAACTATGCTGACACTATTTGAGCCGCGCGTGGAACACAACGCGCCGTCGACCCGGGCATGGTCCATGGTCGGACAGCGAGTTGCCCATTACTCGCTGCCCGCATGCCCGCAACTCATTGATGCAATAATATAATTCTAGATAAAATACTTAAAAAGCAAATCATTACAAAATGAGGTTTTTGTAAAATAACAATGATGACTAAACTGGGTTTTGCAAGTAAATACCAACTTCTACGAGGATCTTTTATACTGTAAAGTGAAGTTACGCGGACAGGATAATAATACATTTTTATTTTACTTAACTTCGCTGATAGGTTTTACCTATTTTCCGCGAACTGAGAAAATTACGTCAATGGGAAAAAGAATTGAACAACCACAGTGTTGCACTTGCCTCTCGAATGTCTGATTTTGTAGATACCTATGAGACATTCGCATTTTCCACCAAATGAGTGTCTAAGTCAAATATTCGAAAAAAGAACAAGAGTCCGCACCATCATTAGAGATTAACCTGCGAGAAGCCATACAAAAAAAAAAACAGGGCCTGCAGAAAATTCATGGTACTACATATTTTTTTGACATCATCTGCCTAGCCATTTCCCAATTATGTAAGGGTGTCGAACCAGAAGCAGCTGAATATCAGTATTTTACATGAAGCGACTGCCTATCGGATCTCCAGAACTGGAGTAATACTTTGGAGCTTCTGAAAAACTTGGGACCAACGGATTTACATGCTTTCCGAGGAAACTCACTAAGACAGATGGTCACCCATCCACAGACCAACGTCCGCAAGGAAGCTTAACCTTGAAGATCGGCCTGTGCGGCTGTAATGATGTAGCCACAAGTTCCTCCTACACTACATTTTTTTGTAATTTGATTTAATGACATAGACCCTAACGCCGTGTCAAAAGGACTTCAGTGTGGCGCATTTTTTTGGAGATGAAAAGATAACATACATTATAGATTTATACATTGACTAGAAATAGATATAGTTAGATTTTTTTATCTTGGTTAAATCATCAAATGAGTCCTCCCACCCAGGGCAGAGCGGGAGGGACTGTCATACTCGTACCTACTGACTAAAATCCACGGTGTCCTTCAATGGCCCGGGGTCACGGTAATTCGGACAGTCCCGCGACCCCGGCAGGATTTGGCCCTCTAGAGTGCCAAAGCCTGCAAGTGTCAGCAAAATGACGCCCCCGCCCCGTCATTTTGCTGACAGTTTTTGAGGCGCGCGTGGAACACAACGGGCCGTCGAGTTGCCCATTACTCGCTGCCCGCATATCCGCGCCTACGGTGGCAGAGATCGAGATATAGTTAGATAGAATAGAAATCGTTAATGTTAAAGGTATGTGACAAGTAACTAAGGGCTAGTTGGAGCCAATTAGGTTGTGGAGGTCAAATGGGCAATCACTCGATTTAAAACTCCGATATTTCAGCTGCATCTGGAGTTCTAAATAAACTGGATAGTGATGTATTCTGAAAAAAATATCGTGGCATTAGCTCACAATAGTTTAGGCGTTAAAAGAGCCATGTGCAACTTTAGAAGTTGTTTTTGATACCTATTTTACATTAAAAGATAGACTTTTCAAAACTAGTGCGTAAACTCGAATGGTGATCACGGATGTTATAACAAAAAATATACTTCAGATTATACTGGATTTATTTTCCTCAAAATATAATTACTTATATAATTTTTAAATACAATTCTTAATTAGCTGGTCAGTCTTGAAAATCCCTCGAGGGATTGATTATCTCCGAGGGTTAAAACTTGCTTTTTCAAATTTTTCTCTTGAAACCCCCAAGTTCCTCGAATTTCTTCTTCGAAGTTCGCAACGCAAAATTTCCTGTAAATTAAATAAAAGGTTCCGTTATGAGAACAATCCTTGTTTAAGTTTTAAAGGTTCTGTATATAAAAGGTTCATCGCAAAAGAGTGATTTTGAATTAATTTTTGTGTACCTACGTCCCAACCAAAGTGAATGATGACACACATACGCGATCGCAGTGTTCTTATACTATGCCAGTTATTTTTTTCGGAAATCTTTTTTAGTGCGACGTTCTCCAAGCGAATTCGATCAAACAACTGCTTTGGTTTTGACATGATATCACTTTTTTGTAATCTTAATGCAAGTTATTGACCAAGGTCTTAAAAATTCGATTTTCATTAGTATTGATATTTAAATGGTTAATCAATAATCTTACTAAACGTTTAGTCTTAAAAACTAATCGCAATCAAATCTTTAGGTTATAGACATGGTGTTAATCTTAAAACATGTAAGAAGGTTTCGTCTAAATTATTATTTTTTTGTTCAAACAGGTGAAAAATTCTTTGATGTTGCAATTCCAACTTAGAGTTGAACGAGCCAGCCTGTAACCACTTTTATAATTTTATTGTTGTTTCAACAATAGTAATTACAAAGGTCGTTTCATAATGTTTTCCGACATTTCCACGACAAGGCTTCTTACACAATTTCCCATCTTTACCGGAAAGTGAAGCTATCAGAACAATTTTGAAGCAAAATTATTTAAAACATTTCTGAGAAAATTAAAATTTTGCTTGTAACAGCAATAAAAATCTTTGGAATAATTCGAATAATTAATCGGTGTAATAATAACGGTCATCTGGTGTAACTTTATGAAGATGAAGTAGAATTTTAGAATTTATTTTAATTTGTGTAATGACCGAAATTCATATTTTATCATATCAAATTGATGTTTTTTTTTTTTTTTTTTAGCTTGGTAAAATCATCAAATGAGTCCTCCCACCCAGGGCAGGGCGGCAGGGACTGTCAGACTTGTACTGACTAAAATCCACGGTGTCCTTCACAAGCCCTTTACGTACCGGGGTCACGGTAATGGGTAAGTCCCGCGACCCCGGCAGGCTTTGGCCCTCTACAGGCCCCGTCAATATGCTGACACTCTTTGAGGCGCGCGTGGAACACAACGCGCCGTCGACCCGGGCATGGTCCATGGTCGGACAGCAAGTCGCCCATTACTCGCTCCCCGCATGCCCGCGCCTACGGTGGCCGGAGATCGTCCTGTGACGTCCGACGCCGTGGGCGCCTACCACTGCGGCTGGGATGGAGGGAGGACGCTGTCCTCTCCCTCAGGCGGCCCGCCTCCTCCTTCACGAGCATGACTGCTTCGCAGAAGGAGGCGACTGCTTCCCACTCCGTCTCGCCCCGCAGCATGGCCTCGACCAATGCCGGGCGAGAGAGGTCTCCGCCTATCGCCGTCGTGAGGACACGGCGGTGCTCTGCCCAAGCGGGGCAGTCCTGCACCGTATGCTCCACCGTGTCCTCCGGAATATCAAATTGATGATAGGATAAATTTATGTCATTTTCACTGTCGAATGAACATATTCGTGAATAGTTTTGCTCGAGCTATATTACGACTACAAAAAATCAGCAAATTAGCGAATTAGCCAGTTTTTAATTTTCACAATAATCTTGTTAGTTTTAGACATTAAATTTTTCATTAAATTTATTACTACATAACTGCTGTTATTAAGACTAAAGATGATGTTGAGAAAACAATAGTTCTAAATATACTTACAACAATCAACAGGCAGAACACACATGCTCAAACCTTCGTGGAACACATAACCAGTTCTGCAGTCGCAGCTGTTGTACCGACAGCCGCTGAAGCAAGTCTTATTGACTTCCTTGTAGTCAGAGCAAGATCTGCCGCAGTGGTTGCCGCAGCCCGAGGTAGCATTGTAGTCTCCGTTGCAGCTGGCTGTAATGTTGAAGCTTATGTTAAAAACAAGTAGGGAAATCTGATTTAAAAAAATTTGGCTTTTAAAGTTTTACTACTTATGGTGCCATACCTAACTAAATATTATTTGTAGTATTTAATTATGACAGTTTGCATTTATAGATCGAGGAAGGTTTTTCCACAGGGATTTCTAAGCGGTCATTGGATATAGGCTCACCACTATTATAAGAGGCTTATAAATACGAAACGTATGTGTACCATATAATATTAAGTAAACATTTGCCTGTGATTCTATAGCTGTTTGATGACCAAATCGTCAGTCTTTACCATCATCAGCCCATAGTTGGACACAAACTTTCTTCAATCGCACGAAATTTCACTCGATCACCGGCTACTCTCATCCAGCTGTTACTGGCCACCTTGCGAAGATCGTCACTCCACTCGACTGAGGACGTCACATCCTACGTTAGCCGATTCACGGTCTCCATTCGAGAACATGTCTACCCAAACGGTTATCGTTCCTGCGACTCTAATATGGCCGGCTAATTGCCACTTCACCTTGTTTATTTTTTTTATTAATTATTTTATTAAACTGCTTACATGAGGTATGATTAACTTGTGTTTTCATTTCGGTTATATGTATTACTAATAACGTCTGTGGCTGGGTTTATTATAGTTATTACCTAAATAACAACAATACAATTGAATTAAGTCATTCTTAGGTGTACTGCGGTCTTATTAACTGTTACAGCACCTATTTCTTTATTTGTCATGTGGTGATGAAAGTTGGCTATTTAAATTATGTATCGACTACTATTAAACACTTAGTTACCAATAATGACTACTTAGAAAAGCAGTCTGTAAAGTTTGTAATCCTGTCTCAATTGGCAAAGGGCGTGCGTTTATGTATACCTCTCCTTTCTTATTACATTACTGGTACTGTTAGCATACTTCAGCCCACTTCTGGGTAAAGCCTTGTGGAGAGCCCGATAATTTCCAGTTTTCAAGATCCAGGGCCAAAGTGGACCACTGGTCTTGGTTTTGTCATGCTCGTCTTGCCATCTTCTAAAGGATCTGCCGCGACGCCTTCTGGCTGAGTCAGGGCTTTACAAAATGGTTATTTTGGCTCACAGCTCATTGGGCATGCGCCATCTCAGCCCCATTTCAGTGCAGCGGCCTTTTGACCAACGTCAGCAATTTGTCTTATTACATTATACCTTCTGCCTGCGACTCCGTCCGCGCGGATGTCGGTTTTCGCGTGGATGGTTTTTTTCTCCATTTTGAGTAACTCTGACAATGACATCTTATAAATATCTATTGGACCCAAATACGGCTAAGCCTATAATAATTAAGGAGATCCCTCTATTGAGCTACTGCTGTTGAGCTCGCGTTCTGTAGATAAAACTGAAAAATAAGATTTTTTTTTCTACGTATTTTTCCAGGATAAAAAGTATCCCATTTTATGCCCAGGATAATAAGGTATAATTATACCAAGTTTCATCGAAATCGAAACGTTAGTTTTCACGTGATGCCTGCATATACAGACAGACAGACAAAAAAAAATGTAATCACATATTTGGGTTTGGTATCGATCCAGCAACACCCCCGCTATTTATTTTTTCAATATTTTCAATGTACAGAATTGACCCTTCTACAGATTTATTATATGTATAGATAATGTTATTATTATCAACCATTTAAATATCACCGTTATGTTGTAATAGCTATTACACTATTTCTCATTGATTATTGCAGTCTTAGTTTTTCTGTAGCTACGAGTACCTAACTATTTCTCAACTTACCTGGCAACTTAGAAAACTTCCTTACCTATGTACCCGCAGCCACAAACCACAAACTTGACTCACTTGTTAGTTGCTACGGACTTTGGTCGACTCTAAATAACAAACTTGTTCCACCTTCAGCCCGTTTAATTTGTACCAATCGATTCCTATTGTCTGGAGTTTTAAACATTGAGCTGGAGATCCTGTGTCTTTAGATATGCTTGGTCCTGAGTGCACACTTTCCGGACTACACCGGTAAATGGCTGCAAACCGGAAAGTGACTTTCCCACAGGCATATAGGAAGTCCCCGTGTTGACATGACATAACTATTGGAATGTCTAGATTAACCGTAGAAACCATAAGTGCATATGATTTTTGAAAGATCTGTGATAAGACGGCGCAGTACATCGGCGATTGATTGAAGTTCAATTGTTATTTTACATCGGCAGTTTTTTTTTTTAACTATCACACAACGCCATCTAGTCCCAAGCTAAGCAGGGCTTGTGTTATGGGTACTAGACAACTGATAAACATACTTATATATTTCTAAATACATACATAATTATAATAGATAAATTACACCCAGACACTGAACAAATGATCGTGCTCATCACACAAACATTTGTCCTGGGTGGGAATCGAACCCACGACCTCCGGCATAGCAGTCACTAACCACTAGACCAACAGGCCTGTCAAAGTTGATGTTATAACAATTGTACTTTCTTCCCTGCTGCCATCTGCTCATTATTATTCCACTTGTCACATTAAACGCTTTCACATTAGATGATAAAACGGATGCAATACGATATCGGCGAGATTGGTAGTTTCATACATTTCTAGGGAAAATGAGCGAGAGGACGATTTGCCAGTGTCTTGTCGTTACCGTTATCGTGTAATATGACAGATCTCATTGATTAATTTGTTGATAATGTACAACTATATTACTGTTTCATTGTATAACTATCAAAACAGCCCTATAGAACTAAAAATCCGTTGAGTAATCCAATCTGTAATGTAATGTATGCATCCGACAACTTACTGCAGTCCTTATTCGATATGCAAGTTCCATTATGCCGTCTATGCATACACATTCCGGTTTACACAGAGAAATGGCCCCTCCGCACCGGATCGTGTGTCAAATTGTATTGCATAGTACGCGATTTGCCCAATCAATCAGAAATATTGATTTTTTGATTAAACTGTAGTCTCCGATTTCACAGATTTATTTAAACGTTTATTAAATGTTGCCATTTGCTAATTAGTGTCATAACTCAATATAGACCTATTCTACCTATAAAAATAGCCTTATAAAATTATACAACCGTTGAATAACCCAACTATCTGTATAATCCAAAACATCCAACTTACGGCAGTCCATCTTCGGTATGCAGGTTCCATTAGCGTCACGAACCATGCCGTCTATGCACACACATTCCGGTTTGCACAGAGATGTGGCCCCTCCGCACCGGATCGGGTGTCCCAAGTCGTCACATGTCTTCGGACCGCAGTGTGCACACTCCACGTTTACTTCGTTTTCTTTGCATACTTCCCTTTTCACAACTGGAAAGGAATATTGGTTTTAAATGTGATTTGTTGTGGTTTATTTTTAAGCTGTTGCTATCGGCTTTGCTTCGTCGAAAATTATCTCACGGCAAAATAATACTGGAATAAACTGTATTTAATTTGTTAATCTTGACTTTGTATTTTATGTACTGTAATGTAATGTAGAATAAGTAATATGCAGCCTTTTTAATTATTATTGCTTCTAGGACCTGACATGACGACACGTTTCCTAAAGATGTTTTACTTCATTGTTGAGAGGCCAATCATGGTCTTTTCATTCGTTTTCATGAACTATTTACGGGACTTTAACGTTAATATATTAGATAAAATTAGTTCCTCGTTCGTACACTACAGGCGCTTTTTAATTTTCCATATAATTTACGTCGTAATACTTCAAGTACGCTCTACGGCTAAATACAATTCATGCTGGGGTCTATGATGAAATATTACTTTGTGTGTAATTATGAGAACTAAACATTCAGCCCTAGGAGAGAAAACTTGGTCGCCATTGTTATTAACGATATTAATTGATTGGTGGCTAGGGAACGCGGAGTTTCGAACTATATTTCATAATTATATTGTTTACTTTCGCGCTGAACAAAATATGTTAACTGGCTCAGGCATAGTTTGCTTTCATTTTGTTTAATAACGACCTTAATAGTTAAAGTGTTAAGGTTGTCTTTTATTTATCCTCTTCTTATTCGGGAAACTTACAGCTAATAATTTCAAGAATTCGAAGGAATTTACAGGGTTCTGCAAAAAAAAAAAAACAATTGAAGCACTTCATTTAAGAAATTCCTTCTAGGAGTAAATGTCAAACGTCCTGAGTCTTGTACCTGACGATATTAAATAGCACATCTTCGTATAACGCATTTATACTGCAACTATTTTATTACTCCGTAGAATTTGAACGGGCGAAAGGATAAAAATAAATGTTCAGTAAAAGACTTTTGAGAATTGAGAATTCAATAAAATCTGGAACATCAATGAGTGTTTTTTATCGAGGCAAAATCATCAAATGAGGTTTATACCCAGGACGGGATGGGAGATTCGAAAGTCCCGTGACCCCGGCAGGCTTTGGCCCTTTAAGGGGGACCCCGTCAGATAAGCCGTCCTCGGCACGGTCCATGATCGAACGGCGAGTCACCCATTACTCGCCGTTCGCATCGCTTATCGAAGCATAGCATAGCATAATCAGCATTTATAATGTTCCCACAGCTGGGCTGGGATACAATTCTTCACTTTGTGAAAGGCCACGTTTGTCCAGTTTTGGTTGTCACATGCATCTCAATTGTTTGGGTTCTAGAAATGCCAGTTTCGACCCGATGTTTTCCTTCACCGTATTGAACGCGACGATAATAATAAAATAAAAATAACCAATAGTTTTGTAGGTAAAATTGAATAAAACACTGCGTTTACACGGTACGAATCGAATCGATTTAGTTATGCTCGAAGGCGTGCTCCACTGGCATTGTAGAAACCAGTGATCCGATATCTCTTGGATGTTTGCTTTTCGTACGATTGTACTACCGTTCTTATTTTGTGAAATAAGTGATTATAAACCGACTTTAGAAAAAGGAGGTTAGTTTTTTATATGGAAAACAGTTAAGGGGCCTTTTACAGGCCACTAGCGCCGCCAATCGAAAAAATGTCATAACTCGTAAATAGAATCAAAAATACAAAATGTGGTCTGTAATTACTGTAGAAAAGGCAATAACGTAATTTTATAACACATTGTCAACACTTGAAATATAGCTGTTTAGCTAAATCGTGCATTTGTAACAAAAACGGCCGTTTATGTTTAGAATTAAATTTTATTTCGCATTTTGTATTTTTGATTCTATTTACGAGTTATGACATTTTTTCGATTGGCGGCGCTAGTGGACTGTAAGAGGCCTCTTAAAACGCTGATTTGTAAAGAATATTGTTTTCTTAAGAGTGTGACAATTATGAGTACTAGCTTTGATTTTCCCCACGGCCATGTTAGCCCCTTCAATAGCTCATATGTATTCCCTTCCTTCTGCGAAGATGCAATAATGATAGCTAAGGAGGAAGCGAACTGCGTAAGGGAAAGCATATCCTCGACCTCACGACGCCTTCACGGCAGACGGCCAGGGCGTCCCCTTCGCGTCTGTCGTTGCGTAGTAATTACCGGCCACGCTAGCCGCGGGCTTGCGGACGGCGATAAATGGTTAGCTCACCGACCGATCAGGGACCGAACTCGGTTCGGCGGCGCGCCGTGATCTACACGTGTCTGCATCGTTCAAAATTATCGTGAAAATCCGCCATCCAATTAAGTAATTACGAATCCTTGCGGACAACGTCATGGGATATCCATTGTTGTTGTACGCCAAAACCTTTTCTAGAATGTAATGAAAACTTTTCTTAAAACCGCATCGAAATCGGTTCAGCCAAACGTGAGCCAATCGTGGACAAACATACAAACTTACCGGTCGAACTGAGAACCTATCCCTTTTTTGCTCATACAGGAAAGAATGCTTACTTTTAGAATTTATTTCGAATATTTTCTCGGATTACTAACGGTCAGATTAACATAAGTATGTGTACCAAAATATTTGATTCGGAAAGCGTGCATACCCGTAACTTACGTGTTCCTCATAAAAATGCAACGGGGAAAAGTAGCGACATATTGCAGATATCTTACATTTGACAGAAAATATCTTGCAACATAATTGTACGGTACTGGGGGAAAAGCATCCTGATAGTACCATTATGGAACTAGAGAATGGAACTACTGGGTTTTTGAAGTGAAAACTTCTTTAGCTGCGTTGTGCACTTTTTTTGGAATGGGTAAAAAATGTTAAACTCGCGTCAGGACACGTGAGCCTGATCGAAAATTCGTAAGACGACGCAGGGCGCTTGCGTGAATGTTCGTGTGTGTTTATTACTATTCAAGTTTTCACTTCTGCCGGCACTCCCAGAGTGCACACCGTCGTTTTTTATTTTTTTTAGCGTGGTAAAATCATCAAATGAGTCCTCCCATCCAGAACTACTGGGATACGGCAAAATACAATTTAAATTCTGTTAAACAGTTTTCTATTCTTCCGTGGGTGAGTTATTAGTCTAGTGATTAGGGGAACAGTGTATAAGACGAGGACGCGAGGTGCTTTTCGAGGCACGGCGGTGTAATACCCCCGTGCCTCAGAAAGCACGTTAAGCCATTGGTCCTGCGCCTGATCTCTCTCCGGTCTTGTCGGATTGCCGTCCCATCGGAATTATGAGAGTAAAGGAACAGAGAGTGCACCTGTGCCTGCGCACACACTTGTGCACTGTAATGGCCCAAATATGGGCATGAAGTTATCCCGACACAGTACTTGAAGTATCTTTCCGGGTACGGTCCTTACATACTGGTTAATAGTTAGGTACCTTTTTTACTACGACGGCGGCATAAAAATTTTAGCACGTTTATAACAATTTTCGATTCCACTATTGGTTTAAAGAAGCGCTATATTGTTTATTTAATAAGTAATCAATAATGTATTGTCATGCGCTTCACTTTAAAATATGCGTCAGTTATAAACCCGCATATAAACTACCGGCGTTTAACACGTTTAAGCATCATTATGAAGATGCAAGAACTCGTACGCGAGTTGCGTAACATTGCGAATTTTATAGGAACAACGAATTCAGTCGATCAAACAAATACCGCAATGTAGTGAAACTCGCATTCGAGTCCTTGTTCCGTCTAAATGAGGTTTTATTTGTAACGTATAAAATTTCCATAATTTCTCAGGGTTTTTGAACGAAAGCATAAACATAAGGATAAATCAGCCTATCATGTTCCCACTGCTGGGACACAGGCCTCCTCTCTGTGAGAGGGAGTGGGCCATAATACACCTCGGCGTCTCAGTGCGGATCGGTACATGTCACATGTCTTCGACATGCCGGTTTCCTCACGATGTTTTCCTTTACTGCATTGAGAGCATAAGTGATTAAATAATTAACAAAAATTAATGCACCTGGCCTGGTACCAACCCACGTCCAATGCCACCATTGATGATATCAATAACTTTCAGAATGATAATTCACACAATATTTTACGAGTCAAGTTTCTAAAACAATACGAAAAGAACACTTTTAACCTCTATGTTACTGAACGTATAAACAAAAGAACAATTTCTCACGTAGATATAAACAAAACAGATAAATAACAAACATACATACCTTCACTATGAATAAAATATACCCAATAAGTGGTCACAAGAACTATTACGAACAACTTAGACATTTTGACAAACGTCTACTAAAGTCAACGTACACAACTAAAGTGATATTTCAAAACAACTATTGTTCCAATTCAACTCCAGACTCTTGACATTCAAACTTTTTCCTTTTGACTGAGTAATTCACCACATTACACAACTTGTACCACCACCACCTTTAGTTTGCGGCTCAACGGTGGCGCTGTTTGTCAAGAAAAACAGCATTGATGTTATAAACTTGCTACATTTATTTTAGTTCCAATTTTTTCCATCTGCATAAATAATTTGGTTGAATTATAATGTCATTTTTCCCTTGACGTTCCAAGTTCAATTGCAATTTGTAATTAATTTCTTAATTGTGGTTGTGAATGAAATCGTCGTCAATTTGACGTGGTCATTGTTTGACTTAAAAGGAAAATACAGTTTAAATCACGTGACTTTTGCTCATCTCTTGTTTTTGCTAACATTTTTCCTTGTGATGTCTTTTCCTACGGCCAGTGATAAGAGCGTGGTATTATCTTTAGAGTATTTAAATCACGTAATTCCAGTAAACCTGTTCTTGCTAATGGCTTGGAATTCACAGAATAATAGTTGTCAGATAGGATTTTCCCCTTAACTTATCAAAAAAACATAGAGTCATGTTTATAATACCGGAAGGCAAAGTGAAACCATATTATTAACAGTTATGTTTTATACAGATAGTATATGTAGAGGCCGAGTCTATTGCCATCATCGTATCAGTCCGGGATCACCCACTGCTGGGTATAGGCACCCCCCTTTTTATGCCAAATGTCTCGTTTCTGTGCTGCTCTTATCCAACTATTCCCCACGATCTTGACAATATCGTCAACCCAACGGGCTTTTGGGCGGCCCTGGTTTCTTTGGCCGAACCTTGGACACCATTCGGGCAAAACCTTACTCCATTTGCCATCTCTGCGTCTAGAGAGATGCCCTGCCCAACTCCACTTGAGGCGTATAGACCTATCCACGTATGGCCATGTTTAGGAGATAATACTAATCACCTTTTTTTTTATCGTGGTAAAATCATCAAATGAGTCCTCCCACCCAGGGCAGGGCGGGAGGGACTGTCAGACTTGTACTGACTAAAATCCACGGTGTCCTTCAATAGCCCTTTACGTACCGGGGTCACGGTAATCCCTTGGTCCCGCGACCCCGGCAGGGATACTAATCACCTAGGTTAAAATTAAGAAAATAGTCATGGAAAAACCCAATGACACTTTACTTGATCCGAGAATTGAAACCACGATCTCATACTCGGAAGTAACGGTTACCTACGACCACAAAACCAACGCGATAGTTTTTTTTTTTCAATTTTAGGTAGCGTTGGGACATAACGTCTCTTGCCTAAAGACTTAAAAGTGGGTCACGGGACTGTCTTTAAAGGTCACCGCGGCTCTGGAACGCTCCATGCGCAACTGAAGGGACAGGGTCGTTCTGATACAGTAAAGTTTGACACTGATTCCGCTCCACCCAGAGCTTGAGGACTCATTAGAAGCAGATGAGGAATTTCCACACCCAAAAAGAAATCATATTTCTTAGGGAATAGAATTCAGATTCGAATAAAACAATCACATTTCAATAGTGATGTGAAAGTCGGATCACAAAATATGCAAATGCTATTCAAAATCGGATATAAATATTCGACGGTGGCAAAATATGAAATCCTGAATGGTCCACTGACAAAATATCTTTGGGCAAAGACGTTTTACCCCTCAATTCTTCCTATTTGTCTCAATTTACTATTGGCGTCTATCGGATTTACTTTCAAAAGCCTCTTATCCCGTTTCATGTGTGTTTATAGTTTTTTGCTAGGTAGGCGAATTGTTAGAGGGCTTATAACGAATCATGTTTTGGTATTCTCAACCGTGTATTTGATCTGAATTTTTTATTTGGTACTGATTAAAACAGTTCATAAAATAAGAAATAAAATTAAAAAAAGACGAAATAAAATTTTACATTACATTTAAAAAAAAACGTTGCTCCACACTAGGAATGTCTCCTGTGTCGTGGATGCGTTTACAAATATATAAACTTACATACAGAAACGCCCAGACCCGTAGCAACTACTTGTAGATCATACAAATATTTGCTCCGTGCGGGAATCGAACCCGCGACACGCAGCGCAGCAGTCCAATCGCTCAGCCACTGTGCTAACAGTGCCGTCAAATAATCAATTAATTGAAATATAAATTTAATGAATTTTATTTGTTTTTCTTTTTTTTATTTATAATTAAAAACGTTCACCTCTATCGTGGCTCCGTTCACAAAATTATTGTTGAAATCACATAAACAAGCAGCTAGATCATAAAACAACACTGTGGGCCAGACAAGTATTTGTTTCGTGCGAGAATAGAACCCACATACGCTGCACACCGGCCAATTGCTCAGCCATTGCGCCTAATACTATTGATTTCTTGTAAGTCATCATTGCTTTGAGAATGATTTAAGACTAGCTTTTGTGTAACTCTAAAATAAATCCACAGTAAATTAATATCAGGATAAAGGATATCCTTCATGTTATTCCCGAATATTACCTATCTCTTCAGCAGCTATTCAAATGTCATTGACTAACAAGCATCCATCCATCCATCCTAATGAACTTTTGTATTTATAATGAGCCCCGACTTGTAGGTCGCCGAGTTGTAGGTCGTGGGTTCAAACCCAGTCTTGTCAATTACTTTGTGTAGTTTATTTCATCAACACTGCTTTTAAAACATGAGCATGGACATGGGCATGGTCGATGATCGGACGGCAATTCAGTCATTACTCGCCCGCATGCCGCGTTGGTTACGGCTCTCATATACGATTTTAGGTCGTGGGTCGTCACCACTCCTCTCAAAACGGTGCAGGAAACCAACATGTTCTAGAAACAAAAATTTGAAATTATGTGACATTTGCCATCCCGTTCTGGGCTCGCGTGGTGGATTACACATCTCATTCACTCTCACAGAGAAGAAGCCTGTGTTCCAGCAATAGGAACATTATAGACTGACTGTATAGACGCCAGCTCATCAATCATCTGTCAAATTTCTTTAATATTTTTCAACTTTATCACAATAGCGGAAGGTTAATGATAGTCCGCTACATAGACAAGTTAGTAACAGAATAGGTATACTAGTTCTTACTTAATTCTCAATTTGCAGAAAGTCGTAATTTGAAGAATTTTTAATCATGTTGGTGAATAATTTGCTCGTTCAAATTCCACAAAGTATACAACTAGTTGCAGTATACGCGCGTTACAAAGGCGTGCTATTTAATATTGTCAGGTACAAGACGTTTGATGAAAATTCAGTGAGCTATTTTGATTACAGTTGAGCAAGGAAGTGCAGGCATAGCATGACAAATTTTATTTATATTCTACTACTATATGAGAAACTTATTTCTGTACAAATTGAAATATTTTTAGCCCGAATATGGCACCACTCTCGTAGACGAATCGTAGACGAATAAAAACATTTATTTTCTACACATTAAGCAGGCCATGCTTAGGCCAAAATGTATACTTTTACATTTTGTTAATTCTTTCGATGGCAACAAATTTCTACGCATGCAGCCAAAATAAAACTCTTTCTGCAAATACCGCCCAAAAGAATCTGACTAAACAATTTTGATAGAAAACAACCATTCAGAAGTTACAAGAATATAAATAACGGCAGTAAAAGCCAAAGCTGTTACAAACTACTTAACTTTTTACGTCGGTGTAATCTATTTTAGCCGTATGAAGGGGCTAAGTGTAGTCAGGAAACTTCTAGAAAATAAATATCGTCGAATAAGAGTTGTCGGGGAAACTTTGAAGTAGGAGTGAGGCGTATTTATTGTAACAGGTAAATAGAACAGGTATCTTGAAATAGCAGACTGTTACAGTGACAAACAAACTGAAAGAATAGCCTTTTCCAGGAAATAACACATCTATTTTCTGACAGTCAGAAGTTTTTCTGAGTTCATGTATTAATGTGACAGTTATCTTTGTTAGCATACTCGTAAAATTACAAATACTACTGTAACACTATGGCATCCTGTTACAGTTGTAAAAAGCTCTTTCCTTTTCTAACCGTTTTAATACCATAGTTAGAAAGAAAAGTGCGCAGTCAGAAACATTTAATGTGTGTTGTTCGTAACAACTAATCAATGTTCTCACATAGTTTCAAATAACAGACTTTTATTTATTTTGTAACAGGTTTGTGGAACTGTGGTTTATTTGGTACAGGAACAGGCAGAACAGAAATGCCTTTTTTTACCTGTGACAGCCTGACAGCACACTTCTACTCTAAAGTTTTGCAATGTGCACGATAGTAGTTTGAATGTACCAGTTAGTGAAAACAGGTACAGTATTTCCGTGTGTAAAGAGCTTTTCAAACTTGTT
This sequence comes from Agrotis puta, assembly GCA_943136025.2. Taxonomy (NCBI): domain Eukaryota; kingdom Metazoa; phylum Arthropoda; class Insecta; order Lepidoptera; family Noctuidae; genus Agrotis; species Agrotis puta. The sequence continues at coordinate 13,475,176 of OW964172.2, forward strand.
TTGTGTATGTTTAAAACATTTGTGAACTTGTTTGTAACTTTGCTATTTGAGTGAGCGATGCGTTGCTAATATTGAAAGTTTGATCAACTTTGCGCTGAGTGACTGTTTAATGCATGAATATTTATTAGTGTGATTCTGTTTGTGAGTTTGACGTAATTGCTCGTAAGTTACGGCAGGCGTTGTCTTGTGAGTATATTTATTAACAACTAGCTGACCTAGGGTTGCCAAATTTTTTTTGCCTGAATATAGTATTTTTTTTAAAAAGCCATAAAAAATATAGTACGCTTCAAAAAAATATAGTATTTTAGTAAAGCTGAATAAAAAATAAATACAAGTTATATTTTTTTACTGATTTATTTTTTATAAAAACTATATTTCTTCGCACTTCTTGCATTTTTTAGATGAACACGCGTTCGAAAATTACAGGAAGTTTTTTTTTGTTTTACTTACTAATTTTAGTATTGGAAAAATATAAACATTGAGCTATTGTACTGAAATATAGTATTTTCGCGTACTATATATTTCTTCGACAATATATATTGTACGGAGACCCTAAATACAATACTATACTTATATTATAGTACGATTGGCAACCCTAAGCTGACCCCGCTAACTTCGTAGCGTCACAGAATTAATACTACTACACTAATAATACTACTATTACTAAATCATTTGTTACAAAAAATGTGATAAATGAAGATGCGCTCGACCGATTTTGTGCAAACTTCACATAAACTATCTACTAAATAGTCCGAACAAAGCCTAAACAATGGGTTTGGATAGGTGAGTCCGTTCCGAGTCATAAAATTACAACGAAAAGTGGCACTGTTTTTATATATATAGATATCGTATGTTCTAGTAATACTTACCTAATAACTATACTATTTCAAAAGGTTACTCTTTCATGCGGCTTGCATTGCGTGAATGTCCCTGCTCGTTATGGTCAATTCACACCAGACGCGACGCAGCGCGCAATTTTCAATAGAGCGACTTAAAATCTAACTTTATTTTCTACACAAAAAGACACATATTTCACCGATGACGTGACCACCGCGGCGCCGCGTTCACCTTTTGACAGCGACTCAAAATCTAACCTTATTAACTACACGAAAAATACACATTTTCAGTATCATTTGGCACAATGTCCTACTGCTGGGTGCTACCGACTACCTATTTTTGTTACTGGGTGATTCGATACCCCTTGGTAAGACTGTTTGTCCATCTTTTTGGTTCTAGCTACTCATACCAAAGATGTACAAATCATGGCTGGGACTAAATAAAGACCTAACATGCTTACCAAGGCACTGAAAGGCTCGATATTTGACGGACTAGCTGTTCCCCGTGGTTTCTCCCGCTGCTCAGCTCCTATTGGTGATGATGTTATATAACCTACAGCATCGATAAATGGACTATTCAATGCACAAACATTTTTTTTTTAAATTCCAACCAGTACTTCCTGAGATTAGCGCGTTCAATCAAATGAACTCTTCAGCTTTCTAATATAAGTATAGAAGTAAAGATGATCACCCATCCACGAAACGATACTTTGATATTTGATTGACCTACTTATTTAGCTCTCTTCCGCCTCTTCATATTAACTCTATCCTTCTTTAATAACATTTACTTCCTTGCCAAATTGAAACCGGTATAGCCCACAACCGTTACTCAGTCCCTTTTTCCTTTAACTACCTTTTTTTCTTTTGTACCTTCCTGCTTGCTCTCTTATTATTCCACTAAATTTATTTCCAATTAGCAAAATACTTGGAACGAGTAGCGTAGTTTCCTTGTCTTAATTGAAGTGCGCGATGCAATTACTAAAACTTAGCATTCAAGTTGTACCTATGCAAATTGTATGCGTCATAGTTTTCGTTTTAATTCCCTTTACATTGTTAGCTCGTCTAGGTAATTGTTTCGTGTGTTCGTTCTTAGAGCTTACAATGTTTTTGTTGGTTGAAATTGAGGTAATGAAGTTATTATTATCTTTGCGGTATACCTGTCTACATTGAAGAGATAATTTAGAATAAATACTGCGCATAGTTCAAATTAATGAAGACCTCCAGGATCTAAAAAGCCAATTTGGTAGAATTTTGCAATTCTTAAAATTGCCCTAGTATGATTCTGCTTAAGTGACCTTTCAAAGCCTAATCTAGTCAAGCATCTTAGTGTGCGTCCACACTGAATGCGCGGTGACTAGAGCCTGTGGCGGGCGCGGCGAGCGGGGGCGTGCGGTGGCCACAGTGAGGCGCGAGCTCTTGTAGCGGTTCAACGTATATCAGGTGTTACAAACTATGGACGAGAATTTGCTATTTTTACTAGACAGTCCGATCCTGACAAGGGAGGTGTTGAACACTAGAGACGGTGTGCACCGTGTAAAAACAGAGCAATAAATGGTGATTTTTTTAACTTATACGAAGAATTGAGATAATATCAAATATCGTTTATTAGCTTCTGTATTTTTTTTTCTATCCTTTTTGTTTTCTTTTTGCTAAAATAATTCTGTCAGACATAAAGTTTTGTCACTTTATTCAGGGGAAGACACTAACACCTGCAACACAGTTTTTACTAGCGTAGGTGTTAGGGAATTCATTATTGTATTTGTAATTACTTATGTCAATTAATGAATTTATTATTATTATTATATATTATCGAAGAATGTAATAACTATTAGGTACCTACTTATATTATATTAAACTTACCTTCACTTCCAGGAAATTGTTCTTTTATTTCAATCCATAACTTTCTTGTTATTGTGCGATTATTGTGGTGTGGATGTTTGCTTTGCCATATCGGTGGTTTAGATTGAATTGCACTTATGAACGATTCAGTATTTACCGCCATTTTAAAGACAAACAAAATACGCCGAGCGACAAGACCGAACTGGTTTGTTACCCCCGCCGCCCGCGCATTGGGTCGCTTGCTGACTAGGCCCGTAGTGTGGCCAGAACGCGCGGGCAGAAGCGTTTGAAAACTACGCGCGCTGTCTCACTCAGTCACGTCGCGCTAGGCTTCCGCCTTAGTCACTACAATATGGACGCAAAGGCGCGTTTCATATGTTTGATACTTCGCGCCCGTCGCAGCAACCGCTCTAGGCTCGCAGTGTGGACGCACACTTATACTTTGTTTTACACGCGAGAGTAGGTTGCATTAAAAGACAATAGCGTACCCACTGATGGGATAATAGTATATTTTTTGTAGCTGATCCTTAGTGTGCGTCCACACTGAATGCGCGGTGACTAGAGCCTGAGGCGGGCGCGGCGAGCGGGGGCGTGCGGTGGCCACAGTGAGGCGCGAGCTCTTGTAGCGGTTCAACGTATATCAGGTGTTACAAACTATGGACGAGAATTTGCTATTTTTACTAGACAGTCCGATCCTGAGATGGGAGGTGTTGAACACTAGAGACGGTGTGCACGAACTAAATAAAAACAGAGCAATAAATGGTGATTTTTTTAATTATAAGAATTGAGATAATATCAAAGAATGTAATAACTATTAGGTACCTACTTATATTATATTAAAGTTACCTTCACTTCCAGGAAATTGTTCTTTTATTTCACTCCATAACTTTCTTGTTATTGTGCGATTATTGTGGTGTGTTTTAAAGACAAACAAAATACGCCGAGCGACAAGACCGAACTGGTTTGTTACCCCCGCCGCCCGCGCATTGGGTCGCTTGCTGACTAGGCCCGTAGTGTGGCCAAAACGCGCGGGCAGAAGCGTTTGAAAACTACGCGCGCTGTCTCGCTCAGTCACGTCGCGCTAGGCTTCCGCCTTAGTCACTACAATATGGACGCAAAGGCGCGTTTCATATGTTTGATACTTCGCGCCCGTCGTAGCAACCGCGCTAGGCTCGCAGTGTGGACGCACACTTATAATCTGCAACTAGCGCGATGTTTGGTAGAAGTCCAATTGATTAGAGATATCAAAGTCACCTTCATTTCTTCTAAAATTTTGAGAGGAGTTGTGGAAAAACCTATTTCTTTAGTTAGAAGCGCCTAAAATTTTTAAAGCAGCACGCATTTGCGCATCAAGTACAGTGTCTGAGTTCTGGTGTGCTATTATTTAAAGAGGCTGTGGTTCTACCGAGGCGGAATGGAGCAGAGCCTCGACGAGCTGTGCCGCGATTCAGCAATCACATGGAGGAGTGGAGAAGAGATGTGGATTTCAAGCCCATTTTAAAGAATAGTACCCCAGTCAGCGCTACCCCTGCGTTGAAAGAAACTATTTGTCATTAATTTTTCAACTTAATGCTCTAGAATAATAATGTGGAAAATATTTTAAATACAAATTGTAGTTTTGGCGACGTGCACGTCAATTACGACTTTTGAGGACAGCACAGCTGGTTTAATCTAAGGACATCACCAAATCTTCAAATTGTCGGCAGCTTCGAGTTTAACTGCAGTTTTTTCTTTTTCAAGACAAGTCATCAAGGGTTGGTGTGTGTATTGTTTATTTCAAGTAAACCTGACCATTTCTTTTTGGATAACAAAATGCTTCCTTTTGTACAAAATTGTTTTTCTTTTTTACGTTTCCAAAACACAATAAATATTGAGAGGGTTAAAACAACTCTCCATTATTGTTATTTGATTCTTAAAGGTTAGGCTAATTAAAATTATAATGAAACAAAGATACAAAGGTTTTTTTGGTCCACAGAATTTACATAAACAATCTTGAGGTCAAAAGCTCTTCAAAGGAAAAATTGTCTGAGTAAAGCTTTTTTGTGAACAAAAAAACGGAACGAAACGTATCCAGAGGTATCTTAGTAAACAAAAACAGTAACGAAAATAAACTAAAATGTTTGCCCATTTGCACAATATTTAATTTTTTGTAAAAGTAATATTTTTCGCGATTCAAAGCCTTTTAGAACGTTCGTTGTTTACTAATGGATTATTAGAAAAAGAAAACAATGCTTATTGCAATACCGACAATTATATGTTACGAATGTAGTAGTGATATTAGCTTTTTTTTTATTTATTTTTTTATCTTGGTAAAATCACACTCTTTGAGTCGCGCGTAAAACACAACGCACCGTTGACCCGGGCATGGTCCATGGTCGAACAGCGAGTCGCCCATTACTCGCCGCCCGCATGCCCAGGTAGTGAGATGAACTTTTGATAATTTTATCAAATAATATTATACTACAATGAAATGTTTTAATTTATTGTTATTATAAGCCCGTTTTAGGTCGTGAAATTCAGATAGGCAGTATTCATGTAAAAACTTGGTATTCAGCTGAATGGGGTTAAATCAGAGAGACAGATAAAAGGGGTCTTCTTTCGGTTTCGAGTCTGAGCAACTCTTTCCAATTTTCAAGGAAAACATCCAGGTGGCTTACCATGACGTCTCTCTGACTCGTCTTAACATACCGTGAGTAGTTAGGCTGTGGGAAAGAGACAGAGCTATGCAAGTCGTCTTGTGCCATCTCGTTCCCCGAGCGGAACCACTCACGCTTTAAGACGTCATGGTGGCCACCGTGTCTTCATGTCATTCTTTTTTAGGTATTCAGCGAGTAACGAAGAAAAAGGTGTTTAAATTTTTTTTTTTCCTAAACAACAGAGGTCCGATATAAAACCAATTAGTAAAAGCAAAACTGAAAAAAACTATCCGATAAAATTAAAACCAGCCAGCATGATTTAATAAACCGATCTAACTTCCAAGTTCCATTTTTAAATTGTGCGCCGGTTACAAAATTGCATAACTTGATGCAATTAAAGATGACTCGCTTTAAAAAATCCGCCTCAGCTCTTTCAATATTAAACTTTATTATGAAGGATGGAAAGTTTTAATAATCCCAAGCGACAAGCGGGTGAGACACAGAGTACATAGGCTCAGAAAGCCAGTTTCATACAATGAGCGTAACACATGTTGAGACTTAGAAGAGTATAAGAAATGCCAGTTCGTCTCATTTAACTGCTTCTTTAGTACAAAAGTGATTAATTCAATATTAGCAGCAGTCCGGAGTCTGCATTTGTATTCGATTTTTGACAATAGACCTATAGGTCATTCTAGATAATTATTTGTCCAGCTTCACATGAACTGGGGACTTATCATAACCAGTGAAATAAGAGTTTAAACCTTCGGGAAACAGGCGTGACATTACATTGGCATTATAAGGGCCATGAGTATTTTTGTATTGCACTCGCTGTACGTCAAGCATATTTCTGAGTGAGCGCGTACGGTTTTAGGTACCTAATGCATGTAACCGGCCTTCTGTTAGTTATCTATTCTTTGTCGAGGACGTCCAAATCGAGATGGTGTAACCTCATTTCACACCGGCTGAGTCTTACTCATTCATTTTTAAGGTGATAAGTTAGTTTATTATTAATGAGGTCATTTATTTTGTACCCAAAGAGATTATAAGGGGGTCGATTAAAGTTTTGTTTCAATTTGAGTTTGTTTTCAGCGGTTGAAAAATAAACCAATCCCGTCTTCTTACAAAATAGGGTTTAACTAAATACCCAGGTTTAAATCTCGTAAAACTAAGGTTTACACAAACGTTATTACAAATCGTGCGTTTTGCGGTAAACCATGGTCTAACAGTCGTAGCTGTCAAAGGTGTGTCAAAGTTTCTCATCGTAACCTTTTCATTGTGTTGTTGATTTTGTGTTACTTTTGCCCAAAATGGATTAAAACACGGTAGATTTAATTGTTATTACCCATGGTGGTTTTAATTGTTCAGACAATGGTTCAAATGACGGTACTAAGGTTCACGTTTTATCTAAGTTTTGTAATACGGAGAAATTTAAACCATGGTTCTACAGATAAGCTTGAACTTGGTCGTCCAGGGTTTAAACCAATGTTTATTTAGTTTTTGTAATAAGGCTGATCGAGTTTCTTTACGGTTTATCAGTTGTGAAAATCAAATTAATTGTGGTTTCTGAACAATGCTTTTTTTTTTTTTTTTGCGTGGTAAAATCATCAAATGAGTCCTCCCACCCAGGGCAGGGCGGGAGGGACTGTCAGACTTGTACTGACTAAAATCCACGGTGTCCTTCAATAGCCCTTTACGTTCCTGGGGTCACAGTATTCGTTAGTCCACCAACCCCGGCAGGCTTTGGCCCTCTACAGGCCCCGTCAGTTTGCTGACACTCCTTGAGGCGCGCGTGGAACACAACGCGCCGTCGACCCGGGCATGGTCCATGGTCGGACAGCGAGTCGCCCATTACTCGCTGCCCGCATGCCCGCGCCTACGGTGGCCGGAGATCGTCTGGCGACGTCCGTCGCCGTGGGCGTCTACCACTGCGGGTGGGTCGGAGGGAGGACACTATTCTCTCCCTCACGCGGCACGCCTCCTCCTTCGCGAGCATGACTGCTTCGCAGAAGGAGGCGACCGCTTCCCACTCCGTCTCGCCCCGCAGCATGGCCTCGACCAATGCCGGGCGCGAGAGGTCTCCGCCTATCGCCGTCGTGAGGACACGGCGGTGCTCTGCCCAAGCGGGGCAGTCCTGCACCGTATGCTCCACCGTGTCCTCAGGACGGTCCTCGCAGTGGTGACACCCAGGCGTTTCCTCCCTCCTTATCAGACACAGGAACCTCCCGAAACTTCCGTGTCCGGTGAGGACCTGCGTCATGCGGAAGGTAAGGACGCCGTGACGCCTATCCAGCCACTCCTCAAAGAGGGGTCTTACCGCCGCGATTGCGGCGTGCCCTTCTGAACAATGCTAGTGCTTTTTATTAGTTGTGTATTGGTTAACTAATCATAAGACGACAACCACTATTCAAGTACACATAGGATTAGGTACAGTCAACTTCAGAGAAAACTCACCCACTTTGATAGTGATGTCACTAACAAAGGGGTTGAGTTTTCTCTGAAGCTTAACGTATACAGGGTGTCCCAAAACTCAACGTCAAGCCGAAACGGGGTGACAGGATTGATCATAACCATCACGAGAAAAATCTGAAAAAAAATCTATCCCGTGCAGTTTGAAAATTATGGGCATTTTAAGAAAAACCTAGAAATGTGATCAAACTGTACCATTTTTCGGTTATTGTGGTTATTCTTTTTTATTTTTGTTCATTTGAACTTTGGAAACGTAATCCTAAATAACATTTCTAGAATCCCAATAAAAAATAATGACACAATTGCCTCAAGTTTCCGAGAATTGAGACTATTTGTTAAACTACGAATTTAAAATTTTCTAGATTCGTCGACTTTGACAGGCCCTCCTATAAAAAAAATGTACTAGAGTGCCTTGGCAAGTGGCATTAAAAGTTGGCGCATTTAATCAGAATTCTAAAATGGTACAATACTTGTTAGTTCCATACAATAGAAAAGAGTAAAAAAATTAAAACCTCAAGTAACCCGATTTTTGCTATCACATTTTACTCAGTTAAAATGTTTTTAATTCGCACAAGCTGTAGGTAGGTTCTTAATTTTAAGACAGAATGATGAGAGAGATGGATAATGGGTATGTTTGTCATGAGTGAGCGAGACAGATAGTGACGCCACTTTTACCAAAGTGAAAAAAAGTTAGTAAAATAATTAGGTTTGTTGGACTAAAAGTCAGATAGAGAAAAAACATTTTTATTACAATAAATGTTCAAATTGTTTACCATCAGCCTCAATACAAGCCCTACATCTTCTTAAAAAAGATCTACTTATAAGTCGGGCATATCTTCGAGAGTTGATCGCCTCAGCTGCTTGAGAAATGCGTTCACGTAGGTCGGCTACGTGATCAATGGGCTTTGAGTAAACTTTTTCTTTGAGAACTCCCCAATAGAAAAAATCCAGGGGATTTAAATCTGGTGAACGGGCGGGCCACAAGATAGTGCCTGAACGTCCAATCCACCTTCCCGGATATTCCTGGTCAAGGAAATCTCTTACTTGCACTGCGAAATGCGTACCCATACCCATTATCCATCTCTCTCATCATTTTGTCTTAAAATTAAGAACCTACCTAGAGCTTGTGCGAATTAAAAACATTTTAACTGAGTAAAATGTGATAGCAAAAATCGGGTTACTTGAGGTTTTAATTTTTTTACTCTTTTCTATTGTATGGAACTAACAAGTATTGTACCATTTTAGAATTCTGATTAAATGCGCCAACTTTTAATGCCACTTGCCAAGGCACTCTAGTACATTTTTTTTATAGGAGGGCCTGTCAAAGTCGACGAATCTTGAAAATTTTAAATTCGTAGTTTAACAAATAGTCTCAATTCTCGGAAACTTGAGGCAATTGTGTCATTATTTTTTATTGGGATTCTAGAAATGTTATTTAGGATTACGTTTCCAAAGTTCAAATGAACAAAAATAAAAAAGAATAACCACAATAACCGAAAAATGGTACAGTTTGATCAAATTTCTAGGTTTTTCTTAAAATGCCCATAATTTACAAACTGCATGGGATAGATTTTTTTTCAGATTTTTCTCGTGATGGTTATGATCAATCCTGTCACCCCGTTTCGGCTTGACGTTGAGTTTTGGGACACCCTGTATACAGAAGTAGATTTCTTTTTTTTAAGTTTTTACTCTTGGTCTGTAGAATAGAAGCAAAGATGAGACCAAAGAAGAAGCGAGCTCCCTCAGAAAAAAAGGAACACAATAAAAACTGTAAGGTACAGACCAAGGTACCGGATTCCAACAGCATAGTGGTTGCGAACCCCACCTGGTTCGCGACCACTAGGCTGTCCTGCCCGGTCTGTCTGATAGGTGATAGGTGAAAAGTTCACTGTTTTAATTTTTATTCCTATTACTGAAAATGTAGCCAATCTACGATAACAGCTTAAATCTGTGGTCATAAGTCTTATTTTACTAACTTTTTAATCTACCAACTATCAATGAACTTCTTCATTCCACAAAGTTAGTAAGCACGATGGACCTACAACGTCGCTCTGTTAATAACTCTAACTAGCCTCGCTGCCGCGGACTTTCACTGAAGTGGGAAATGACATTACGTTCGTTCAGCGCCATTTTTTAAACTTTTCGCAGCAACTTGTTTCAAACTTCTTTTTCTTTTTCTAAACAGCCAGTGATTGCGTTGTCAAGATTGCTTGTGAATTAATTGAGAAGACGACCAGTTCTCATTTTGAAAATTATTCGTTGTAATGATATTTTGTTTTGTTTTTTCATGTTTTTGTATAATGAGGTTCTTTATCTGGTTATTTTTTTAGAATCTTTGAGCGTGGACAAGGTGAAAGGAGTTTAAGAATCATATATTAAAGGCAAGCTATAAAATAAATTCTATTGAAATATAAGATTATAGAATGTCCAGATTCCTAGTAGGCCACTGGGAATTGAATATGTCGTTCGATTCCTACGTAAAAAAAGTGAACATCTCCAAAGAAAACATATAAATGTGTGTGTGGCCCTCACTCACACATTGTTTATATTAAAAAAAAAGAATAAAAAATGTAAAAAGTAGCTTCAATAAAAACTTTACGTTTTGTTTCGACAACGGAATTTGGCCTTTTTATGATCTAAGTTTTACTGTGTATCTAAGTATAGTAGCAGTTGTGTAAGAAAAAACTGATACCTTTTTAATGCTGTAAAAATATACATATACGTGTCGGTTTTCGAATGAATAAATGAATGAACGTACTGAATATGTGGTAGTCATTTGTGCCTCGACGTTCCTCATACCACTACCGTTAAGGGAGCTACAAAAATGGGCCTCATAGTTTTTTTAAATAAATATTCAGAATGAAAACTACACTTCAAGAACATTATCAACAAAAAGTTACATCAAGTTGTTATTTCCTATCCAAATGCCTACTTCTTCTAGAATCTCGAGGATTCGAGAAGAAATGGCGGTACAAACAAATTCAAGTGTAAAGACAATATTTCGTTCACTTCCATTTTAGTTCAACTTCGTAAATAACTACTGACAATTCATTTCCTTGTTCAGGGCTTGGCCCTCTTCAAATAAATCTTCCTAATCTGTTGACCAATGTCTTAAACTGTTGGCTTAATACAATTATTAATTTGTTTGCATAACTGAATAAATTACTTGTTCAATTATTTATTTTTTTGGTGTGATTTATGTAATGCAGGTTATATAGATTGGTAATCATGTTTTGTTTACTTGAAAGTTGGACATCTAAGTGCTGCAAACATCTTTATTGTATTTTGGTCAAAACATAATTTAATAAGCAGTTATTTTATTGGTTGTCGATCTTAATTTAAACAAGGAGAGGAGAGGAGGAGCTCTTAATTAAAATTGGTCATTTAGTTTTAATGTCTATTAAATTAACTATTGAGCATATAGCTTGTATGTATATACAATCATTTACAGCCTTTAGGCTGTAAATGATTGAATTCATTTAATTAATATTAAAAAGTAGTAGTAGTTGAAAGATAGTAGAGTATTAAATTTTAACGACGGAAAATGCGGTTTGACGACGAATTTTTAATTAATTATTAATGCTTTACTTTAAACTGCTTCATTGTTATATTTATATAATGTGTGGATACATATATTAATAACATCACTGCCTACATGGGGTTACCGTACCCGTACTAGTTTGTCCAATCCATCCCGTCATGACGATTGACCGCCGCTCGGCAGCTATGTCTTTATGGCTTTTATCAAAGGTAAGCAGGTCCCCATAGAGTCATATATGTAGGTTCATATGAAAACTGAATTATTCACGAATCACTGCATCTCCTAAAATCTAAAATCAACAGTGGCGACCACCAGAAAAATGCCGAGCAATAAAATCCGACCAGAGAATGAATTTTTACTCTCTTGGATTCCGCAACGAAATGAACCTAACTTCACAAGTGCTGAGGAGTTTCAAATTTTCCCACGGGAGTTTTTTTTAGGACGTAGATGCTCACTAAGAAGGCATTTTGTGAAATTCGACTCCTAAGGGGTTAAGGGACCAGAAATTCACGTGAAAGAGGTCGCGGGTAGAAACAAGTACATGTTATAAATGCGAAAATGTTGATGAATTAATGGATAGTTGTTAGATCATGAATGTAAAAACGCAAACATTATGCTGAAATAAACAGCACATTTAAAAACTTCCGACAATGTTTTTGCTATTGTAACTTCACGAGTATTTCCGAATCAGTTAAACATTCAAGAACAATGCCAAAAACAGACTAACGATATTACCAAGCGACATCTGTACTATGTATAACACAGATAGTACCTAAGAGAGTACACACGAGTTAAATATAATAACGTTACAACGTAATAAAGCGGAACGCAGGACGTCCGCTGTCCCGGACTTTATATTTATGAACACTTGTGTGACCGGTACTAAGCTGGCTTAGAGCGCTATTATGATACTGTCCACAGTAAAATTTTAGGAAAGTGTGCGCTGGACCAAATATTCTTTGAACAATTGAAATTGATCCTGTTAGAGTACGGCAACATGTAGAAGTTGCGTTATGAGTAGTAGAATTCGTTTGTCTACTTATTAGAATAGGAAATCACTGTACAGACCTGGATATTTTTAAGTTTATTTAATTAATTAAGTAAGTTATGGACTGTACAAGTTACTATTCTAGAGTACCTAAGTAAAAAAAAAAACACTAACGAAATCAAAAACTAAGTCACAAAAAATACTGTCGCATAGAAAGTAAGAAAAGACAGTGTCAGAGACGTCACTAAGCAGACGAGTGCGAGCGCTATTATACCGCTTGCCCACACTAAATGTTAGGAAATTGTACACGATCATGACGTTTTCAAAGAATTTTTGGTTGACCTAACATTCTTTGAACAATAATTGAATGTGAATTTGTTACACGATGCCATACTTTAGAAGTTTCATCGGTTACACGTGATACTTTCTGCTGGAATGTTCTTATATTTTTCTCAATAGATTGTATAATTTATTATTTTGATCAATAATCGACAAAGAAGAGCATTATTTCTGATCTCACGAATATTACTTATAAAAAATATGTGATATGATAATGACGAAATGTATATTTTTTGTTGAACCTAGAGAAAATAAATATTATTTTCATTTCATTTCATAGTTTCATCAAATATGAGTACTATTTTAAGGCTCTTGGTTACAAAAATATGATAAGAAAATGTACGTTACAGACGGTTGACATAATATTTTTTTTAGCAAACTTGTTAGAAGATCATATATTGCTATTAATCGATGAAATTTTTATAGTATGTCACACTCATATCTGATTTTTTACTTCTAGAGCAACGACTGTTATAAAGTCTGAGGAACAATAGTTTAAGACTCTTCTATTTCAACCGTTAAGAACAGCGATTAGATCTAAAATAGAAACCCTTTCATCTTCACAGATTTTTCTCAAAGGTGAGATTATCTTTAAGGGTTCTTTACGGGGTAAATTTGGTAGATAGGCTACGTTTAGCTAAGCAAAGGATTCGGTGAACGATTTTTAGTAACAGATAGATACATATAGATATCTATATTCATAACTATTATTAATTAAGAAAAGTCATAGCAATAATTCTGCTAGCCTTTTCCCAAATATGTTGGGGTCGGATTCCAGTGGAACCAGATACAGCTGAATATCTAGTAGCTAGTATTTCGCATTGGGCAGCTCACTGTCCGACCATGGACCATGCCCGGGTCGACGACGCGTTGTGTTCCACGCACGCCTAGGTGGGAGGACTCATTTTACCATTTTTTTTGATGATTTTACCAGGTAAAAAAAAGCTAGTTTTTCACATGGAACGAATGCCTTTCTAACCTCCACGGTCCAGTAACTGAGTAATACGACACCCCTTGATAAGACTGTCAATGACCTACAAATAATAGCCGGGACCACCGGCTTTACGTGCTTTGCCAGGTACAGAAGAAACTCGCAGTGATTGATGGTCATCTACCTGTAGATAAAACTCGTCAAACATGGCTTAACTTGGTAGATCGAACTGTGTGGCTATTACTATTAAGCCAAGAGATTCTCAAAGACCCTCAAATATCATATTTCCGTGTTACGGTTTACACTTACCAGAGGGGTTATTCCCAGTTATCAGTATATTAAGCTTCATTTTAACCTACTTCAAAAAAGGAGGTTATTAATTCGACGGTTCTCTTTTTTTTGTATTGTCAGTTTTCAGTAGAACCGCATGAACTGAATACTTTCCACAACCCATTTAGGTAAGCTTAGAGGAATAATTCCCGTATACATTAAAATGTTCGTATAATCAGCACCTAATCCACGTTGGCAAATGTACACAAAAATGATAATAAACCACTGCAATGGAATTTTCAATGAAAATTACATTCTACCTCAATAGATTATTTCGTTGCTTAACCAAAACTACAAAGCCAAAAATAGGGTAAAAGCGAGGAAATCTCTTGCATTTTAAACTACGCATTACCCGTTATAATGAGGGAACAAAACGAGAGGTCCATAATAACTCTACGGGTTCACGGAATAGTACAGTTGGTCGGTAAATTGCCTCATTACACTTAAAAACATAATTCCTGCGTTGTTGGATAAAATTTGAAATGCGAGATTTATTCTTTTGAATATTTTGGGAGTATTCCGGGGAAATAAGCTGCCGGTATCGCAGAGGACTTTGTAAGAGGTTGCTGTGGGCCCTCAGTGGTTCGTGAAGTGGACAAACCTTTGTGGAAGATGGAGTTTTCAAAGTAGATAGCGTCCGGTAGTCAGCCGTAGTCAGAATAAAATATTTTTTCCGGTGGTTCGCAAATGGGTCCCATTAAGGTTCATGTTTCAACATTGCTAAACTAAGGAGCCCTTTAATTTTAGAATGAACATGCTTTTTCTGGGTAAGCTCACTTCATCGCAGGTCTTGTATCTTTCTGGCATCTCTGAAATTTACATTCAATTGAGTCCACAGCAAATTTATCTAAAGTAAAAAAAAAATGTTTTTGATAATAACTGTCATAAAACAGAAGATTAAATTACAAAGCAAAGAGAGCTAAATGTCGTTCCTAACTTAAAGGACTATAAAAACAAAATCCGTTATGTTTGTTTGTATCTCTTTACACCGACTTAAATCCAACTTTATTTTTAATCAAACGACTTTGTCACTGAAATCATAAAAAATCCAGACCACAATTTCAGGGTAAACAGTTTCTTATTTACTTCCAATATTGCTAGGAGGTAAATTGAGATTTATGGCTTTAGAGACAAGGACGGGAATTGCGTGGGGTAACTTAATTCTGAAGGTATTGTTTTATTTTGATGAAGTGGGAGGGATAAATAAACAGGAGAATGCTTTGGTTGATTTGATGCTAGATATACAGAATATATGGTGGAAGAGATAGCGAAAATACTGTTCAGTTAGTGGTTAAACTATTTTTATTGTTCTGAGGAAAGTTGTTATCATATCATTTTGAGGAGACATGCCATTGTTTGTGAGTAGATGATTCTTGGGGAATAAAAGACACTTTAAGCGGTATTTTTGTAGTTTTATGTTTTTATGTCTACAGAAAAGTTGGATTAGTGCTATATATGAAGGGCATGCGGGCAGCGAGTAATGGGCAACTCGCTGCCCGACCATGGACCATGCCCGGGTCGACGGCGCGTTGTGTTCCACGCGCGCCTCAAGGAGTGTCAGCAAACTGACGGGGCCTGTAGAGGGCCAGAGCCTGCCGGGGTCGCGGGTCTTACCCATCACCGTAACCCCGGTACGTAAAGGGCTCGAGAAGGACACCGTGGATTTTAGTCAGTACAAGTCTGACAGTCCCTCCTGCCCTGCCCTGGGTGGGAGGACTCATTTGATGATTTTACCACGAAAAAAAAAAAAAAAAAAGTGCTATATATGAAAAAAAATACGATGGAAAGGATTTATGTAGTTTTAAAATAGTAATATTGGTTCAGTGCACGAGTCAAACAATAACTATTGATATCGGAACTAACCAAAATCAGTATGTGGCAGGATGCTGCATCATCATATTAAAACATAATTACATAAAGTATAGAAGGACATCGTGGATTTTAGTCAGTACGAGTCTGACAGTTCCTCCCGCTCTGCTCTGGGTGGGAAAATCATCACATGAGTCCTGTGATGATTTTACCATGTAAAAAAAAAGTATAGTCATTTTAATATCGTAAAACACGGTGGAGGCTACCTTCCTTGTCCGATTCGATCCGATCTTGTAAGATTCTTCAATATTGAGTTAAACAATGGTGTTCGCTTTGTGCTCGAAGTTTTTCGGCTAAAGTTGGATATGCAAGTCCAAAGAGCCATTCTAAAAAGCCATTAGCTGCAGTCCCTGTGCCACAAATCGGCTAGATGGGCATCATCATTATCAGATCTCATCAATGCAAGCATCGCCAACAACATTAGCCCTGCTTTGATTTATCGGATCAGAAATTAGTTTGTGACTTTCACGACTTCCTTGCAAGATATAATTCCATCCATAATAATTATTCCATCTATCTTTTATATAAAATGCGGGCCAAGAGTTCCACTGAAATACATTTGGACCTATTATCAAAATTATAAATCATCTTTATCTTTCGTTCCGTCGATTTCCTCTTCCCATTGTTTGTGAAGATCGGCGCTTTGTCGACTATGAAATGGTTTGGATTTCCTCATGCAACCCCGTCTTGAGAAAATTCTACTTTATCATTACGATTTTTGGGTCCAAAGTGTGTTTTTTAGTGTTCAACGTGTTTGTCACGACCTCCGCACTTGAACGCTTGAAATCGCCGAAAAGTGTTTTATGACGTATGCCAATAGATTGATAACTGTAGTGCTGCGGCCGCACCCTTACGGGACCCTTCGAAGGTTTTATTAGTTTAATAGTGAAAGTGGCATCAAAATTACCAAAAACTCTAAATTTGTGTTGAACCTACGGAATATTATCA
Organism: Agrotis puta; assembly: GCA_943136025.2. Taxonomy (NCBI): domain Eukaryota; kingdom Metazoa; phylum Arthropoda; class Insecta; order Lepidoptera; family Noctuidae; genus Agrotis; species Agrotis puta. The sequence goes on from OW964172.2 coordinate 13,491,899, forward strand.
AGACAATGAATTGAACGGGTTGTTGTAAGTTCGCCATTAAAATAATTCCTGTTCTCCTAGTATTTTCTGTTCAGATTCTACATTGTGTCCTCGTTTTCGGTAGTTTTGTGCTGGATTTTATTATTTAATTGTTCTGCTATCCGAACAACAACAAAAAAAAAAACAAAAACTTTTGGCCAATTTATACATACTTTGTGAACTAATTTTGTGGCGAACTTACAACAAACCAATTGAACGTATTCTTATGGTTGGTCGCAGGACAACAATCATCCGCGCAATGTCTTTGGTGCTTTTCCACCTGGATAAGCACATCCGTATCAACACCCGTAGTCTGACACCATAGAAATGGATTTTGTCAGCAGCAGAATAGACAAAATGGCAGATTCCAGAAAGATTTCTATCGTCATAAGCATAGATGTTTAAAATGTAATATAGTGCCATTCTCGGGCAAAAAAAAGAATAGAAATGCCTTTGTCTTTTCTTGGTGGAATAGTGATAGAAATTGGTTACGCTACGCTTGCAGTGTTAGGCATGTAAGGTACTAATAGATTTTATACAAGTTAATGTGATAGGTGATCCGCTTGATCACTCAACACTGCCGACAAAAAAGACTTGCCTCCATACTCCATAATTACAATATTGTGGTTTTTAATAATTATTTGTTGTATATCCTCGTGGTGTATTCGACGCTTATCAGGTGTAAATCTTAGTTGAACATGGTAATTACGACTATGAAGGGAATTCCAGTAATATGATGACGTCACATCTTTAACAGCCGTTTGATAACTACAAAAAAAAACATTTCAGGGGAATCCCCGACTCCACCATATAGGTTAATGCTACATAATGTTAACGTCATAGCGTTTAACGGATATCTAAATATAACGTAGGTACATATTTTTTATACTATTGTATTGTTTTAGTGCTAAATAAGATATTTTCCTGGTGCTAATTCAGTTTGTTTTGTTCTTCCAAATTACACCATGGATTTTAATGCAATTTACATATCATTTAGTGAATTTATTCAAAAAGTTCCACTTATAAGTTATACGTTACTATGATATTTGAATTAAAAGCATAAAGGTACTTTTATATAGGTAATTAAAAAGTTACAGGATCGCCTATTTGTATTAGACACACAGCTTGTGATTTTAAAATAAATTAACTGTTGGCCGCAGCTTCGTTTAACCCCCCCCCCCCCCCTCCTCCCTCTAGGGAAGTACCCCTCTAAGTCTACACCTAATTCATGAAAATTGGTCCTTATGACGTGACGTGTCGACGTAACAACAGAAAATACATTCACACTTTTGTATGAATAATATTAGTAGAGATCTGTTGAAGCAAAGCCAAGGCTATAAGCAGGTGTTGTACATTGATAAACATGCTCATGTCAAGTCATGTTCAATTGTTCAATCTATGTACAATATTGTGTAGTAGGTATCAAAACGTGACTTGTTAGTTGTCCTTGGAATAAGAACCGGTTTTGCTTAGCAACGGATTAGAATAATGAATGAATGAATTTATATATACCAAAAAACAATAATATTAGGTATTAATATTGTTAGACACCGTGTTAATTTTTTTTCATGTAATATTTAAAAAAAAACGATGCGGGCGATGGAGCGCAGCATAATAGGTGAGAAGCGAACGGATCGAATCAGAAACACCAGCCTGCGCTCCATTACCAAAGTAGCTGATGTGGGAGTAAAAACAGCCAAGCTGAAGTGGGAGTGGGCGGGCCATGTTGAAAGTATGCGCCCGGAGAGGTGGGCAAGGATCGTCACTCACTGGACGCCTGAGGGAGGACATCGCCGTCGATTTCGACCACGGCGGAGGTGGTGTGACGATCTGATCATGTTCGCGGGGCAGTCATGGCCAGAAATTGCCCAAAATAGAGTGGTTTGGAAGGAAAAAGGGGAGGCCTTTGCCAAGCAGCAGGACACAAACTAGGCTATTAAAAAAAAAAACCTGCACTTCAAAAGAAGTGATGTTTTTATCTGATTTGATGCTACTGTCTGTTTTCGAATATATTTTCTTGTATTGTGTTGAAACTGTTCTGTATAGGATTGCTCAATGTTCAAATATTACCAATTAAATGTGGGTCACTGTACAAATAAAAAAAAATAACCCTAATTTTGACGCAGTTTCGTAAAAAAAAGTGGAACTTAGAACCTCCTCCTTTTTTGAAGTCGGTTAAAAAAGCTAGCTATTTTCGGATCTTTTTCATTCGTACAGTAAATCGCTAAAAGAAGAAGTAATGTAGTTATTGTATGGTTTAAGTGGCTCTTTCATATTGCTTAAGAAACTAACCCTGGAAATTCATAATATATCTAGCGAGATAGATTAATTCCCAGCTTTAATAATTATAGCAACTGTGCTATCTTCGGTTTGATCTTTATCTGTAACCAATTAACAACCAAATTTCCCTATCCGAGTCTTTAAGATGTCCGATCAAAAGCTGCCGTTAAAAACAAAGGAACGGAATTTGGATTGAGATTGAATATTAATTTCTGGTGTTAAAGCTTCAAAAAGTTTACTATCACTAATTTAGTACTGCAGTATTATACAAATAACAAACCCTATTGAAATTCCTGAACTATCTATTGAAAACGCAACGTTAGGAAAAGTTTAACGCGAAAAAAATGCAAAACAGAAACATGTTTTCTATTTCAAATTGTTAGTGTATTTTATTTAATAGAATGGACGGTAAAAGGTTTATAGTGAAATAACTTTTAATGGTTTGCTAATAGAGCATGATTTTAATTGAAATATGGTAAAACTTTCAGGCTTACCATTTAACTGGCCCGTGTTCGGGATATAATGTGTTCGGTGCAGAAAAAGTATTGAAGCCCCTCACCAAGAAAATTACTGAACTTTCGCGAACTGTAAACACAACTGTAAATTCGTCGGCCCAAATCCGCTTCAATAGTTATTTGACAAGACTTGATGACTTTCAATAGTTATTTGACTAGACTTGAAGAAACTGGTCATGAAAAGCGTTAAGAAATAATTTTAATGTCTTTGAAGTACAGCATTAATTGTCCAGCATTAATTGTACAGCATTAATTGTAGTGTTATTATTTTCTTTTGTGAAAATACTAACTTCTCGGATGCCCATCCACCCATGTCAGGTGGACACCTGACATGGGTGGATGGGCAGGGACAGTCAGATTAGTACGTACTGACTAAAAATAACCCTGTAGTTTCATTTTCACTTCACGTAGAACGTAGATCCACTTAACTGATACGCATATTTAATTCTTACAACGCGAACTCCATGAAAGGTTCATATTACAAAATCCACTAACCTAAGAACTTTTGCGAATCAAACTCACAGATGTCTTTCGAGCCGTAAACGCACAGAATTATGATATTTTGAGGGGAGTTTTATAGCTCGTCTTCATGGGTTTTTTTTTTTCATCGTGGTAAAATCATCAAATGAGTCCTCCCACCCAGGGCAGGGCGGGAGGGACTGTCAGACTTGTACTGACTAAAATCCACGGTGTCCTTCAATAGCCCTTTACGTACCGGGGTCACGGTAATCCCTTGGTCCCGCGACCCCGTCGTCTTCATGGGTGCGTAATAAAATGGCTACCATGTCTTGGAGAAAAAGTTGCAATCTCGTCAAGAGATGACCCAGTAATGTTGAGGTCTAAGGTTGCAATTTCTTCGAATACATTAGTGTTATGATGTTGTGTTACAATGAAGTTACGCTGGAAGTGTCTTCTGGATGTGCAATCAGTTTTTTTAATGTTTAACCTAATGCATTGATTGATAAGTCACCTGTGATTGAAAATAAATACAATAAAAGTCTTAAAGCACGTCTTGGAACTGATCTTCCTATTTTTATAAAATTTTAGATAATGGTCTTATCTAAATCTTCCTATTAGGTGCCGACGCCGACCTTTTTCTCAGGTAGTCTGGGTTTCGGCCCTGCCATCTGGACCACAGCACAATGGTCATGAATTCTGTTATATGATCTAATAAGGGCTTTCTCCTGAACTTATTTTTAACTGACTTTAAAAGTAAGAGTTTTATAGTTAAAACAATAATAATTAAATTGATACTTAATGAATGTGGAAAATGACACACGCACACAAAAAAAAAACTCTTCTAAAATCGGTCCATTTGTTTATGATACCAAATTCATTCCGGCTCGTCCACGACCTTGCTGTGAGCGGTGACTTAGCGCGGGGCGGCAAGATCTAATAAATATATAGAAATGTTTGAAAGACTCCACGAGGCTTTTTTTTATCGTAGTAAAATTATCAAATGAGTCCTCCCACCCAGGACAGGGCGGGAGGGACTGTCAGACTTGACTGACTAAAATCCACGGTGTCCTTCAATAGCCCTTTACGTACCGGGGTTACGGTAATTTTTGAGTCCCGCGACCCCGGCAGGTTTAAAGACTCCACGAGGCTAGTGGCGAATTCGCGTACTTCCGTAAATGTTTTATCGCTTACCGTTTACCACTAAAACCAAAGTAGTGAACCGGCTGTTAAACCAAAAAAAAAACGACAGGTTGCGAGTGCCGGCAGAAGTGAAAACTTCAATAGTAATAAACACATACGAAAATTCACGCAAGCGCCCTGCGCCGTCTTACGAATTTTCGAACAGGTCACGTGTCTTGACGCGAGTTTAACATTTTTCACCCATTCCAAAAAAAAGTGCACAACGCCGCTAAAGAAGTTTTCACTTCAAAAAAATATCGATCCTTAAAAAAAAATAGATATTATGTTTTGACGTTAGTTTAATCCATAGCATTTCACGTCACGTTGTTCCTAATTCCGTATCAACGAGTTTGTTTATCAGTTAATCCAAAAATCAAGGACATCTTATAAGAAAAATGAGGTGGCATTAGCCAGAGACCAAACGAAAACAAGGCATGAAAGTAATAAATAAATACGTTGACATTTATTTTCCTCTTTGCTCACCAATGTTGGCAAGACTAAATGCTTGCGAATCGTTTACTTCATAATTTCCGGTGGATGTTGTTATATTAAACTAAGAAGAGTCCCAAGCGTCTTTGTTTCATAAAATAAAATAAAATATTTACGATGAAATTCACTTGGAAAATGAAATATATAATATATATAATATCTTGATTTGCATAAGTCTTTTTCTTTCGGAAGTCAGTCGTAACATAGACTTGCAAAATATTTCATCCGATGATGAAACGTCACCCTTCAAAAAAAGAAAGGGGTCGACTCATACGCAAGTTCGGATGAGTCGTCGCATAACTAATATTAAAGTGGTCATTTCATCCGAATAGACATCGGTACAAACAATTGTGTAAAATAATTATCTACAAAGTAGCCATATTACTAAAACTCATCGTACGAGTTACGATTAGTTTTAGTAATATGGCTCTTACCTTTTTACCTTTTGGGTACAGAACCCTAAAAAACAAAGCCACCGACTTCCGAAGGAAATGTTTTCTTCTGAAGTCAGTTAAGTTTTAAATTATCGTTGTCTTTTCCAGTTTTGAGTCACATCTACGTCCTATATGCTACAATTTGTCGCCTCATGGACACATTAAGAGGAATATCATTTCACTAATGGACCGTTGTTTATACGTATGTAAGTGTAAAAAGTTGACACAAAACATCTCCGGTGCTCATTCAATATGCAGAGGTACTGATGTACGAAACATCGTCATTACCATACGATTATTACCAAGTTCTACGTTGAGGAAAATGTTTATTTATTTTTTTAGTTGCCCGTGAGGTAATTCCTGAGGTACTAGCGCTAGTGTGTGGCGTGAAGTTCATGAAATACGCTGATTTTTTAATCGAAACGTATCCTTTAACATTAGGTCTATTTTTGACAAAAAACGCTATCAATATTCCCCAAATACAAAAACACAAATCTATAACATTGAGTTAATATTACAATGGAAACGAGTATTTACAATTCAGAAAATCGAAGGTTTTTTTTACGTCTATTTATTTTTGTTCAATTTACTTTAAGTTGACGTCAGACTGTCGTGCTAGCGTCTCAGGTACTTCTTATTAGTTTGTAATCAATTATGGTCTTGGTTTTTTACTTAGTGGAACGGGTGGGACTGTCAGATTCGTACTGACTCAAACTTGTTCTTCGTTGTATCATTATTTTGCACGTCTATCACACAAGTGACGGGCACTCTGCTACCAGCTTACATGATATAAAAGATTCACGGTCGGCGAGATTTTTGTTATTCATGTACGCTCGAGGTACAAACAATAATGGCTTCATACGTACAACCTGTTTTGTGTTTGTTTGTGGCAGTGTTAACTATTGGTTTAGCTCAACCTCCACCTGATGATAAACCACTAGGTAAGGTATTTAAATTTATTTTTTAAATATGGTCTGCTTTATTTCCAATAGAACGCTCCATTACAGTGAATAAGTTATTAATGTCAAAAATTGTTTCGATTAGAACTTATTTCATACCTGATTTACATTTTATTTGCATATTCTGTTGCATCATTTTTGTCTTTTTTATCATCACTTTTTATTGTTTTTCTACACTTATCTTCTTGTCTTGTTCTTTTTATGTTGTCCAAGTTATTATTGATAACAGCCTTTTTACGTGACAGATTGCCCACAAAATCAGGAGTACTACTTTTGCTACTTGTACCGTTGCCAAAGGACCTGTGTCGATATTAAGGAACATGTTCCTTGCCTTCCCCTCGCTCCTGGCTGCTACTTACCTGGTTGTGAATGCGTCAATGGATATTATAAGAATTCAGAAGGCACTTGTGTTCCTGAAAGTGAATGTTGTAAGTATTGATACTTTACGCACAGCTATCCCATTATGTAAATACTTACATCAGTTAAGTATCTAATTTCAATTTTAGTTGTTCTCCATGACGACTTGCGTTAAAAGAAACTCATTTTTTTTGCAAAGGATTAACTCTTTTTAATAATTTCACTCCTTTATATTTCATGTTTGCCTTGTTTTCTCTTTCAGAAACATTGATGTCTGCAGATTCCATGACGGACTCTTGTGATGTATCTATTGTATAAAATGTTTATTTTTTATTTTTATAATACAATGATTTTCTAATTTAACTTGTTTTTTTTTCCTATTTGTTTAAATTATTCGTTTTGACAATGAGGTAATACCTGGTGACGTTTGTTTATAAGCAATTGTCGCGGTATCGGGGATTCTGTAGTACTAGCAATTATCATCGCCGCCTCATACACACATGACGCAGGTACTCGTTCTTTGCAAAAAACTTCATAGTATATAAGATAGACGCTCGACTAGATGTTTATCCTAATTGATTTCATTTCTGATCTCTGAGTAACACAACGGCATATAATGGCTTCTTATAATGTGTTTGTTTGTGGTAGTCTTTGCCATGGCATCAGCAGCTCGTGGAGGACCACCTGGTGATAAACCATTGGGTAAGATTCTGTCAAGTTCTTTTAGTTTTTATTATATAGTGGTTATGTCTATGCGATTGAGTCCAACCGGATTTCACATCACATAAGCCAATACGACATCCATTGATGTCTTACTCACGTACATCAATCATCCGAGGGCTCTCACAGGTTTTCCGGTGCGACGTATCCCCACAAAATGCTCTTCGTCGCTTCTAACTGCGCGGACAAAGGTAGTCGTATGAGAATCGCCATATACATTTTTTTTCTGGTAAAATCATAAAATTCCGCCTAGAGTGGGACGTTAGGGACTGTCAGACCCGTACTGACTAAAATTTATTATTTAAACATATATCCGCGTTATTACTTCAATAGCTCTTTACGTTCCTGGGTCAATCCTTTTTTGCCTCTATTGCTAATAGTTCTTTAAGACGCACGTGGAACACGATGTTTTTGTAAAATTGCCATAAGAAGCTTATATTACAAGAATACTCCTTTTATCTGTCAATGTTTAAAGTTTTATTTTTTTCCTCCTTCTCTTTTCAGTAGATACTTATACTTTCTTAAACTAAATAAACCCTGTTGGAGGGTTTCCTTAATTACTTCTTGAACATTCTAGATTGCCCGAAAAATGAAGAGTACTATTTCTGCTACGTTTATCGCTGCCAAAGGACCTGTGAGCAGTTCAAAGAACAGACGCCTTGTATTGGCTATGACCCTAACTGCTATATGCCTGGCTGTAATTGTATTGGCGGATACTATAGGAATTCTGAAGGCATTTGTGTCCCCGAAAGCGAATGTTGTAAGTATTCAAATATTAGTGTTAAGTTTTATTGTACTCCATGTTACAGATATTTTAGTTTCGTTTGATTTTATAACTACTTCATGGAGGTTCTCGTTTCTTGCTCACAGATTATTGACGCATCAGAAACTACGTGCTTATATAATTATTATTTCTTGTGGCTGGATACGTAGTTAAATCTTTTGGTTTTTGTAGATGCGAATGTTTTCAATTTCAATAAAACGGTTACTTGTTTTTCAATTGAGGAAAAGTATATTTTTTATTTCTCAAGTCTATCTCTTTTAATGATTAAACCAACTTTCTGCAAATATGAATACCAAATTTTTGCATAACTCATTGTTTTTCTTTCCTTTTTCAGAATCACAGACGATGTTTTCTATGACTCCAAAAATCTGCATTCGACGTCCTTGTTCTAATTTTTTTAGAAAATATTTTTTATAATTCAAAAAGTTTAATAAACATTTCTCCTAATAAATTATTTTTGATTTGCAATGAACTATTTTTTTAATAACCTTAGCCAGCCCTTACCAGTACGAAAAGTGATTTTGTATTAGTTTCCTGTTATTGATAGAGTACTGTTATGATAACTTAGTCTATAGATGCTTTATCAATGAACTATTGAAATAAACAGGTCACACACTGAGCTAGACAATGTAATACCTAGTCAAACAAAATGCAAAATTGCGAATAAAAGACGACTGTCGCACTGGGATTCAAATCAGTATCAGTTTGAATCAGCTTCACCTGACGTTACCATAGTAATGGCTACCTGTATTAAGTGCTTGTTACCTATTTGCATATCCGTTGCAATGCTGACTATTGTATCTGCTAAACCTCCAGCTGAACAGCACGAACCTTTTGGTAAGTGTTTATTCTTTATTTTACTAATGCTATGTGTACCTAGATCATCTCATCTGCCTAGCCTTTTCCCAACTATATTGGGGTCGGCTTTCAGTCAAACCAGATGCAGCTGAATATCAGTATTTTACATGGACTGCCTGTCGGACCTCCACAACCCAGTAACTGGATAATACGATACCCCATGGTAAGACTGGTCGTCAGACTTTAGAGCTTCTGACTAACAGTAACGACTGTCAAAGATCTACAAATGACAGCCGGGACCAACGGCTTTACGTGCTTTCCGAGGCACGGAAGAAACTCGCTATGACAGATGGTCACCCATCCACAAACCAACCTCGGCAAGCGCGGCTTAACCCGGAAGATCGGCCTGTGCGGCTGTATTTATTTGAATGTGTTCCTAGATGTTGCACAATAAAAACGCCACACAGAAACCGTGATTAACAGGGCTACTTAGGGAGCTCAAGGAAATTTGAAACACGTACTATCGTTATAAAAGAAGAAGGTGAAAAATTGGCAAACTTAGAGCAGATGAGGTTGAAAGGTTCAGGAAAAGTTGAGGGTTGAGCAGGCGTAACGTTCGATGGTCTACCTGCTGTACCGGCCTTCCAGAACCGGTTTGAACATGGTGGAGGATGTCGTTCCTTAGTATGTCTTGATCTGGTAGTCTAAATCGTGGGGAGTACTTGGATGAGACACGCACAGAACTAAGATGTATGATAAAAGAAACCGGGGTCGCAGGATACTCCGGGGTAGCGGGATTGTCTTATCAGTTAACCGTGGCCCCTGAACGTAAAGGGCTATTGAAGGACACCGTGGATTTTAGTCAGTACACGTCTGACAGTCCCTCCCGTCCTGCCCTGGATGGGAAGACTCATTTGATGATTCGAGCTCGTTAAAAAGTGTTTAAATAAAGCAAAGGCCTATACTACAATAGGTGATTTTGCGCTAAAATTATGATGTATTTATTGTCTTTTTACATTCCTGTTTCAGATTGCCCTCTAAATGAAGTTTATCACAAATGCGATATCGAGGTGTGTTACAAAACTTGTGAACATTTAAAACGCCACCCGGCTTGCCCTTCGGTTTATCCTGGATGTTTCCAACCAGCCTGTCTTTGTGATAAAGATACTTTGAGAGATTCAACAGGCAAATGTGTGCCTTTCGAAAAGTGTTGTAAGTTAATTTTCTATTGCCTGAGTTTCTTGAAAAGAAGGACTTTAGTGTTTACATGTTCTTGACTTTACTACGAAGAGGCGATATAGTCAAAGGAAGAATTGACAAAGTGACAGAATTAAAAAACAGCACAGCGTGTCGCAGGTTCGATCCCCGCACGGAACAAATATTAGTATGATCTGCAAGTAGTTGTTCCGGGTCTGGGTGTTTGTGCATGTGAGTTCTGTGTTTGTAACGCACCCACGACACCGGAGAAATTCCTAGGCTGGGGCAACGTTTAAAAAAAGAACTATTATATGTATGGTATGGTTATGTTTAAAAAGAGGCCAATGTACAGTAGGTAGTGGACTGCGATAGGCTGAGTTGATTGATTGTCTTCTGCCATATTGTTCTTCACTATTATTTATTAAGTATTCTTCTACTCTAATAACCAGTGCCTATGCTTAGGTATTCAAAACTATATTTCATTGATTAAATTAAAAAAAAATACAATTCTACAATCGTGTAAAGATGGGCAAATAATTTTATTTATTCACTTAGTTAACCTTCATTTTGTAAAAGTAAAATTTTTGTCATTGTTTCATTTTTTTTCAGCAAATTACATAAAAGGAGACGACCAGACAGCGTACGATCAGCCGCCATCAGAAGATCTGGCGCAGGAGTAACTGCTTCACTATCGAACTATTAATGTTTATTTTGTTTTGTTAAAAGCAGTAATATATTATATTATTGTGTTTATTTTCTTCTATTTGTAGTATAAAAACATAGCAGGTTGTTTATCAAGGAAGCAAAGAACTTTTAAAAGGTGAGAGTAATTTTTAATCCAGAACGGAGCGAAGGATTCTAGAGTGCAATCCTGAACGTAGCGAGGTATTCTAAAGTAAAATCCTGGCCCAGCTAGTATTTCACTTGAGATTAAAATAGAGTTTCTCCCGAGATTGACACTCTACTTTTTATCACCCTCTTTGAGAAAATAAGTATTCTGAGTCTGACTGCCTATCAGTCTGACTTTGAATAAATCCACCAACATAGCTTGCAAGTCGCAAGTTGAAGTCGAAACGGAAGTTGTGCCAAGGTACGGTGTCAGATGTTACGACTACAACTACTAAGGCTATTTTTTTCATCAAATTAAATTTACCCATCTCATGCCGTCCGAAATATCATTATATTTACTAATAATATTTACATTCGAAATTCAAATTTCTTTTAGCTGCTGTTAAAAATGGACGATCAAAAAGCTATTTTCCTCCCTGTTCACGAGGAATAAACAAACTCTATAAGAAAATATGTGACAAAAACACATTTTACTAGTATGCTCAAAGTGTGTAAACCAGAATAGCTTGAGAAGAATTTATCATTTTGAATGCAGTAATAACTAGTCCTAATGAAAGTACACGCAATTCGAAATCGAGAAGATTTATGCGCGATATCGTCAATCCGTGCGTCTCCATTAGCAAACACTAGCGATTGCCCATTACATTTTCTTCTGCTTAACGTTTGTGCGATAACTGACCGATATCGTCAATCGATGCAATTCTCTATCACTTCGCGTTATGAGCAAGGTCGATAACTAGATAAAAATTGTGATTGCTCGGCTACTATGCATGGTATAAATATAATTTATAGTAAGCACTCGGCAATAGATTTTATAGCTTGCAAGTTTGTATAACTAACAATCAAGTTTTATTAATAATTAGTTACCATCTAAGTAGGTATACGACTTTCTTTGTCAAAAAAATATAAATGTATATGTTTTGATAAACAATAAACTGGTTTTTTTTATATGCATACGACTCACACTTCACTAGACAACGTAATCACTAGCCAACAAGATTTATAAATAAAAGACGGTCGTCTGACTAGATCATTATATTAGTCAGCAGCATCCTTGTCTAACGCGAACGTTATCATAGCAATGGCTTCCTATATGTTATCTATCTGTTTGTTCGTTGCAGTTTTAAATGTAGCTTCTGCTGCACCCCCTGATAAGAAACCTTTTGGTAAGTTTCTTATTATTTACATGATAGAGTTTATTTTGCTTTGTGTTTAGATGTCTGTAGTTCGTTTTGGTAAGTTTCTCATAACTTAAATACAAGAGTTCATTTTGCTTCGTGTTAAGATGTTCCCAGTTCAATAAACAAATGTTGACCTTGTTAGCCATTATTATCTTGAAGTGCATCAGCTGTTATTTCTGTTTTTAGCACACTGACAATTTAGGTATATAATTATTTTATTTGTGTTACATAAAAATATCGTGTCCATTTTTACAAAAAAAGAACAAATTGCGGTATTTTTCTTTTGGCTCTAATAGATGGTTACGCATCTATTTTTTAAACTCAGTACCGAAACCATGCTGAGCGCTTCCTAGACTTTGTTTTTTTTTCCTTTCTTTCGTAAAATTGAGTCATTTTGACTAATGCCATTTCTGGCAGTATCCTGTCACAATATAAATTTTTCCTTAAGCATTTTGACATTGTGACGTCACACGCTCTGTGAGACCTTATCAGAAGCTTTCCGTATTTTACCGTACAGCGTCGAGCCTCAGTTAAAAATACCTATACAAAAACCCATTTGAATATAAGCCCACTGACTTCATCCACATTCTAGTCTCGTAGACATATTATGTTTACTTTTAATTATATTATTTCATTCGTTAGCGGTAGTTGGCATCAGTAGTTTGGTAATAATGGCATTCTTTGCATACATTTTTTACGTCTTTTTCTTTAAATTTCAACATCTGTGTTTGAATTTGTATTGTTTAATAATCCTCTGAGGTCATTTTATTGAGATTTATGAAGGTTAAGTAGTTGTAGAATATTATGCTATAATGCTTTTGATAAAATGTTCAGATTGCTTTAATTGATTGAAAATATTGTATGACTTTTTATGAGCGTTTATTAAATACCTAAAATATTATAATAATTTAGAAATAAAATAAAAAACAGTATTAACTTTTCTTTTAAACAATTTACACGAGAAAAATATTTTACGTATTTAAAAATAAAATGGCAACTTAGGTGATCACTTTAAAACCCCAAAACAGTCTCACGGCGAGAATCTCCAAGAACAACCGAGAAGCGGGAATGTAAAAAAAAATCTACTTCCCTTTTACTTTACTAATCGTTGAAGGGAGACATCTCACCAAATCACCTCATTGATAACTGACACATGATTGATTTAATTAATTCACCAACTGGACACACAGACGTGTGTCCGATCTCTTGTGTTGAGTTGATGAACACATATTTCTTTTTTTTTAAAGCCTGTTGATAAAAACACTTTATCAACGAATTTTATCGCCATAAATTTTATACAAAATTTACATGGAATATTCTATTCTATTGCTCATGATATAGAGTATAGTTGATAAAGAACAACTTTAGAAACATTTATAATAGCAACGCTGATAATGTGGCTATTTTAGACCCGCTGATTTCCATACGCTGTACCACTCAAAAGAATCACTGCATGTTTCCAGATTGCCCTGTAAATGAGGAATATTACAAGTGTAACCTGGCGAAATGCTATAAAGTCTGCAACGATTTGAGGACTCCACCTCCTTGCCCCTCCATATCTGCTGATTGCTTCAAACCTGCCTGTGAATGTGAAGAAGGTTACTTGAGGAATTCCGAGGGCAAATGTGTGCCTTATAAAAATTGTGGTAAGTATCATTATTACTTCAAATATCAAAATAAATGTATTTTTTTGGAAAAGCAACTTTAAATACACTCATTAAGTTCAGTTTGCTTCAGTATCACTACTAGTAGTTTTATTTTATTTATGCTTGAGTATGCCGCGCTTGTTGAGGATGGTCTATGATAGCGAGTTTCCCCAGTGTCTTGGAAAACACGTAAAGCAGTTTGTCCCAATTGTCATTTGAAAATGTTTGAAACTTATTACTGTTAGTTATTAAAGCTATTGTCTGACAGCCAGTCTCACCAAGGGTTATCGGATTACCGTGTCATCGAGTTGTGGAGGTCAGATAGGCAGATGATGACGATGTCAAGTTAATGATAGTTAGTTGATGTTATTGAGGTAGAAATATCAATTGTCAGCTGAAAACAAGGACTTTAATAGACTAGACTATAGAAGTGTAGCTGTATTAGAGTCTCCTCAATAACAATAGACATAGTTCCATCCAGATAGTAATGCAACTTTGACTTTTAGCTCGGCAAGGCCTTTTCAAAGCCTTGAAAGCGTGGCACTTACCACTTTAAATCGAAATAATTTAAACCAGTATATAAGTTCCTTCAATAAGGGTTATGAGAGGCCTTTAACTTAAATATTACTGAATTTAATACATACTATTTATAAAGGCATTAAAAAACTTTGCCCTACACTAGGAATTTCTCCGGTATCCGAACGAGCGACTGCCCAACCCTCACTTTAATAGGAGCTAGTGGAAATGAAATAATTAACCGTGTTTTTATTTGTTTCAGGAGTCGATATAACGGAGGTCCCATACTGAATAAACGTATTTTAAATATAAATTAATATAGGATTTAGAATAAAAACATGCATTTTTATAACAGTTTGTGTTGTGTATTATTTTCTTAAAGGCCCATGCAACTTTTAATATGGACCTTGGAATCAACTTTTTTTTTCTTTTCGCCAGTGAATAAATTTTGGCCACAATTAGACTACCTAAGATGGCCATAGAAAAAAAAAGTTTCTAAACCGTAACCAACCAGAGATATGGCGGTTTTAATTTTGTTCTTCGTACTTCTTAGGTTGCCGTCTACTAATGACCAACATTTCATTACTGGCGAAAGAAAGAAAAAAAATTGATGCCAATAAGTTTCATACCCCCTTTGTAATAAACCTATTATATATGTTCATACTGCTGGGAGGCAGACTTTATCTGTGAGAGGAAGTGGGCTGTATCTACCACGTGGGGTCAGCGAGGGTTGAGTTAATACCACAATGTCTTCGAAGTTTTGGTATCTAGGACATGCCGATTTCCTCACGATGTTTTCCTACAACGTTACAAGTAACTCGGGCCCCTGCGCACTGCCATAATAAATGCTACCGAAAACTATGACATTGACAAAACACATCCGCCATCTTCAATTTTCGTTCCGCCTCACTGCCGGCATCAGGCTCCTGGAAAACCGGATCATGAAGCCTTTATTATTCAAGGCATCACAGGATTGTCAGGGTAAGCAGCCTACAACTAGAGATGGGTTTATGCCCTGGGCATATTCGGTGCATTGAAAAAAGTATTTGCCCTCGAACTCCATCTCTACAAAAAAACCTCATCTAGTTCGGAAACAAAAAAAACTAAGTTTTTGAATACGTCACAGCGCTTCGCGGTCAGTTTTCGCTCAATAAATACTTTTTGAGCTCAACGTACATACAAAGGAATGATTATGGAATCCGAATTGTTTCCTTAATGTATTGTTTTGTGTTTTTAATTATTATTGTCTCGTTTTATCTACATGACTCATGCTTTGCCAAAAATACTATGTTATAAATAATCAGACAAATGCGTCTTTAGATCATTGTCTGTTTTTGCATTACCTTTAACTAACGTTGGTATAATAATGTCTTCCTATATAATCAATATTTGTTTTCTTGTTGTTGGTTTAAATATTGTTTCTGCTGCACCAGCCGACGGACAAGCTTGGAGTAAGTATATTTAATTTTTTTAATTGATTTTTTTTTTAGATTTGTGCAGGAAATTTTTGCTTTCATACTTTGATTTACATACATACACATAAACTCACAACCTTTTCCCATTTCATTGTTTGATTTTGAATTTAGAAAAAATCTATTGAGTTCATTAGTAGACTACAAAAGGTCAAGACAGGTAAAAATCGCTTTCAAAACATTGCGTTTGAAATGAGCCTATGGCCATTTGAACTGATTATTGATTTTATTAAAGGTTTGTTATGTCAAAATCAACTACTTTAACAAATAGACAACTAGCGACATCTATGAGGCAATAGAAGAACTAAAATAAAATTGCATCGCGCCTACTAGACACAGCGTCCGTTCACTTGGAGTTACCTCCTTTTTTAAGGAGGACAGATACTTTACAAAGAGATTCAAATATTCTAAAACTGTATAGGGGAACAGTGTTTAAGACGGGGTCGCGAGGTATGATGGGAAATCACACACTTAAGGCAAACTTAACTTAATACTACTACGTAGCGCAACCACCAACAAGACGCCATTTGTTAATGGCTGCTTGCAAATGACGTCCTGATGGCGCTTGCGCTACGTTAGTGTTGTATTAAGTATGCCTAAAGAGTGTATGTACCCATTATACCTCTACCCTACGTGTGAAATTCACCGTGATCATTAACACCGTTAGTGACTGATTTCTTGATATTTATTGACATCCTTCTTTTCATTTTTCAATTCGTCTTTTTCAGTTTGCCCCGAAGACGAGATTTTCTACAAATGTCAAATAGAGATGTGCTTTCAGACCTGCAATGATGTGAAGAATCCACCGCTCTGTCCACCTATTGATCCTAGTTGCTATGACCCAGCCTGCCTTTGCAACTATGGCTACCTTAGAAATTCTGCGGGCGAATGTGTACCAGAGACAAAATGCAGCTGTGAGTTATTTTATATCTAACTAAAACTATGAATGAGAAAGTTTTTTGAGGATGGATGGATGGATTAATGTTTGTTACGCTTTCATACAAAGTGTACGGACGCGATTAGGATGGACGTGGATAGTTTATAACCAAGATTAGCACATACAAGTACGATACTTTTTATCCCGTGCTGACGTTCTCGGGGAGTAATTTTCTACATAAACCTGGGAAAAGCCGCTTGTAACAGCTGGTCTTATCTTTATTATAAGTTTCTAGAAAAATAGAACACTTAAATAAACATTAATCATCATCAGCCTATAATGTTCCCACTGCTGGGACACAGGCCTCCCCTCTGTGAGAGGGAGTGGGCCGTAATCCACCACGCAGGCCCAGTGCCGGTTGGTAAATAAACATTGTCTCCTGAGTTTCGACAGAGAATATATTCCAGTTCTTCTTGTTGACGAATAACGGTAAATTTGCATGGTTTGTAAACAATATCCAAACTAATATTATAAATGCGAAAGTAATTCTGTCTGTCTGTCTTTTCTTCACGCCTAAACTACTGAACCGATTTGTGTGAAATTTGGTACAGACATAGTTTGGAACTTGAGAAAGAACATAGGATAGTTTTTATAACAAAAAAAAAAATCTGCAGGTAGTCACTATTCCACGCGAACGAAGTCCCGGGCAAAAGCTAGTCTCTAATAATTCACTGCGCAATGTTGGCTATTCATCTATAATTCATTCTTACGAAATAGGAAGGAATATTGCTTAGTGGCCGTTTTAGACCCGCTGTGCATTACTTGACCCCTTACCTATATTTTGCTTTTACAATGAATCAGGAAATGCAGAACACTGACATAATTTAATTAGAATGGTCCATAGAATCTCATTTAAACTGTATTTTTTTTGGTTTCAGAATAATTGGCAGCAGCTATTTTCCATTTCAATAAGGAAATCTAATTTTGTTAACTTGCAACGTTATTTTATTAAAGAAATTTCCTATGACTGCTGTTTTATTTCTTACTTAAGAGCGTGTATCCAAACAGTTGGCAACGTCGCAAATACCTGTCAAATATTTACAAGTTTAAATTAATTTGGCAATTTTACTGTATGGAACTAAGAAATACGGTTGTGTAGTGCACTAAAAAAATAATTATGGAATTCAATTGAAACACTGAATTTGATGTTGTAACTTTTTCAGGTGTAAAAAAATCATTTGGCAGGTTTCCAAATACTTTTTTCCCATCTAAAACTTTAATATATTCGGTGTTACGATATTAATTATTGCATTCCATAAAAAACAGCTGTGACCAGGTTTTTTATTTCCATTCAGTAAATTACCAAATTAATTAAAACTTGTAAATATTTGATAGCTCTTTGCGACGTTGCCAACTGTTTGGATACACGCTCTTAAGTAATGTTTATCAAAAGAAATCTTACGTATATGGGGAATACTTTTCTTAGAAAAACTTGAATAAAGAAACAGAAACACTAATTCTTTCAGATGGATATCAATTATATACATATAATATTAAATTATAGATATGTATTTTATTTGGAATACTAAAACACATATCTAGGTTATAAGCGTGTCAGAAATTGGTTGGTAACTCGTCTCTCGAACGAGATGGCGCTAGATGGCTTGTATAGCTCTGTCGCTTTCCCTCAGCGGAACCACACACGCTTTAAGACGTCACTGTAGACCACCAGGGCCTCTGATTTTGACAGATCCTTTTTTTTCGCTCATATAAATAGTTTTTTGTTTTATTTTTCACAACAATAAATATCATTTTAATTAACAGTGGTATACCAGCGTTGAGTGATAGATAATTGGATTTACTAAAGCGCTGGGGAATTATATCTGTGTGTGATATTACTGACCAAAGTTCTATTTTGTCTGGCAGCAGCGATTAAAGAATAAGTTATCAAAACCAAGAATGTTTTTTTTAAATAAATTGTTCATATTTATGAAGTTTTTTTAAGGACTCATTTGAGATAAAAAAAATGATTGTTTAGATCAAATGAGCTATGGCAAAACTTGATGAAACAAAAAAAAAACCTATGCAAAAAAACTTAAAGTAAGTTATTTTTGTTGTAGGTATAGGTTTTTTACTGCTCGTGGAGGAGCTCGTGGCTAAATAAATACAGCCGCACAGGCTGATCTTCCGGGTTAAGCAGCGCTTGCCGAGGTTGGTCTGTGGATAGGTGTCTCTGTTATAGCAAGTTTCCTCCGTGCCTCGGAAAGCACGTAAAGCCTTTGGTCCCGGCTGTCATTTGTAGATCTTTGACAGTCGTACTGTTAGTCAGAAGCTCTAAAATCTGACAACCAGTCTAACCATGGGATATCGTATTACCCAGTTACTGGGTTGTGGAGGTCCGACAGGCAGTCGCTCCATGTAAAATACTGATATCCAGCTGCATCTGGTTTGACTGGAAGCCGACCCCAATATAGTTGGGAAAAGGCTAGGCAGATGATGTGGTTTTTTTAATCCTAACCTGTCCATGTTTGGGTGGCCAATGTTACAAAAGGTACGATGTTTTTTTTATCATTAAAATTAACATACAACCTAAAGAAGATAGAAATAAGCATATATTTTTTACCACAATGATTATATATGTACAGTATTACCCGTACTTGTATTTTACCACATCAACATCAGCAAAGTTTTTACGCGTTACGGAACTCAGGGCAATAAATCGTTTATATTAAACAAGTTGTTCCATTTTGACTGATTAATGTACGTAGTTAAATGTTTAACGTGGCTACCAGTGGGTACTCATACACATATAAAATTACGTCTGTTTCTCGAAAGGCTAGGTAGCGCTGAACTGACATTTCCTTAACGTTATTGTTTTTTTTTATCGTGGTAAAATCATCAAATGAGTTCTCCCACCCAGGGCAGAGCGGGAGGGACTGTCAGACTCTTACTGACTAAAATCCACGGTGTCCTTCAATAGCCCTTTACGTACCGGGATCACGGTAATCCGTTAGTCCCGCGACCCCGGCTGGCTTTGGGCCTCTACAGGCCCCGTCAAAAAAGGTTAGGTAGCGCTAAACTCACATTTACCTAACATTATAGATAGACATAAAATAATTAGCATAATTTTTACACTGTTAAGATACTGGTCTCCTTTCCAATAGAGGGAGTAGATTGTTCCCACATACACCACGCGAGACCAGTTTGGGGTGGTAGATGTCGCATGTCTTCGAATTATTGGCTCTATGACACGCCGGTTTCCTCACCATGTTTTCTTTCGCCGTTTTGAGACCACGATTTACAATTTGTAAGACTGGGTCACCATTACTATGCATACTTGCTTAGGTACGAAAAGAGGAAGGAAAAGTTGAAACATTTATCATTAAAATTACCACTAAAAGGTTATCTAATAGACGACAAAACACGTAGACGTGGCATAAAAAGATCGCATAACCGGGCAGATCTGCTTATCTTTCAACTTCGTAAAAAAATCTTTTTCAACCTTTTAACACACATCGGTTCAAAAATTTTAAAACCTATTTCGTTGTTTTCGTTCAATCATTGTGTGTGAACAATGATGAAATTTTTAACTTTGCCAAAATGAATGATTTAATTATCATTATTTTAATCTATATATATAAAAGGAGAACTGACTGACTGACATATCAACGTACAGCCGAAACTACTGGGGCTAGGAATGTGAAACTTTGCACACGGCTTCCTATTATAATGTAGGGGAGCACTAAGAAGGGGTTTTTGGAAATTTAACCTTTAAGGGGGTGAAAAGTCGCGGGCAAAGTGCTAGTAATTAATAAAAATTACTGAATTATAATAAAACGATTAGAGTAGAGAATCTATTGTGAAAGTTGTAGACGCATAGTTGAATTTTATAAATGAACCAACCGTAGGAGCCCCGCGTAAGCGGGTCTCCGGCGTTATGACTGTGCCGTGTTTTATTATATCCACCGACTCGGAGTGCCTCAAGTCGTTCTTACGACAAAAATACCTTGTTTTAATCAACCTACCCCAATCTTTGGTGTACATATGTGCTTAATTCAACGATCGACCAAGAACACATACATTTCGAAAAACTCTTTATATTTCCGCTATCTTCACCCCAAGAACATTTTACTACAGACTCCTTTTGCTGCTTCCAGTCTTGTTCAAGTCTTATTAGAGTAAAGCCTAGCGTACTTTAAGCCCGCTTGCTGAATAATTGAAGCACCCTTTCACAATGTTTAAGGAAGCATCCTGTAGAATTCGGGTCACGAGCATAAACCTAGGACGAGTTTACGTGCGGTTGAAGGTCGGTATAAAGGATCCAAGTGCAAAAGATTAAGGACAAACGATAGTGAAACTGAACGAGATCAGGATTAAACTGCGTTTTAGAGGTATCAGTGACGTAATTGCTATGTAAAATTATTGTAACTTACAGACCTTTATCTTTTTTTATATTTCCTACGGACTTGCTACATCGTTCTCACATAATGAACCATCTTAAGATGAATTATTTAACAAAGGTTCTGTTATAATTTTGGCGATTGAAAAAAAGGGTCCATGGAGTTTCTTCCCCGTTTTTCTCCATAGAGATCTACGCTTTGGAATAGGCACTTACAATACCTTCACAATTATTATGTGACTGGGACTGTAGTACCATAACTATTTTAAAACATAAAATAGTTTATAAGTAGGGAAGGAGGCCTTTCGCCAGGAGTGGGACAGAGCAGGCTATAAAAAAAAGTAGTTATAATGATTTTTTGTCTTTTGATAATTCAAAGGTGCCAAAGGTGTAACAGGCCTACTTGAAATAAATGAATTGCTGGAATTGATATTGAATGTAATTTCTGCTCCAGGGGATTGTAGATCTAGGTATCTGATATTAATTTCAGCTTGATACCACCACGCGTTCTTCAGAAAGGGTCTTGACAGCAAAAAGATCATATAAGGGTTCTCTTTTTCCTTCTCTTTCTTTTATGTGGTTGGTACGAAACTCTAAAACGAAAACTAACGCGCAATTTATTCCATTTTTCTCGCCACTTCAATCGGACCACCAAGTTTCTTTATTCAAACAGCAGTACAGTACAATACAAAACATGGCAACACAGTTTGTGAACTCTATTAATTAAAAGTAGCCATTTCCTCTGTGGATCTCATAAATAATAAAATATAATGCAGCCTTCACAAGTACATTGCGGGACTATGTTCAACACGGAAACTAACATTTTGCCCGTAGTAATTCTAAGCTGACTAGTGCATGTACATAACCCAAATTAAAGTTAATTACAGTGCCGCTCAAACAAAAAATGGCTACAAAAGACAAGAGCAACGTAAGTTTTTTCTAGCCGGGAATATAGTTACAGTTGCGTGCAAAAAAATATGCTCATTTTGTTAATTTTACATTTTAGAGCCAAAGCAGCTGAAGGAACAGGGTGGATTTTGAGTCGATAAGAGTTTGACAGTCAGCCGGAAGGCCTCATTTGATGCATTTAATTTATGAATTTTACCAATCAATCTATGAAAAATCATACCTATAATCATGCCAATAATAAAAACTAAAGTGATTTCAATTCCTTCCTGAAAGTGTTTGCCTAACTTTGAACCGAAATTAAAATACCATACAATCTAACTCATTAAATACACGTTTTGTGAGAAAATGGTTCTTAATTTCGTATTCGAATTTCGATTCATCTCAGTTTGTATGTAAAAACACTATATTTTTTTAATTAGGCTATACATGTAATTTTGCTCGTGAGTGTACTTACGGAATTTCGTTCTTTTTATTCTGAAAATAACTAAATTACTCGTTGGTACACTGTGCATACTGGTACAATGTAAAAACTACCCCCTTATCTGCACTATACTGTGGTAAACAGTGTCTCTGACAGCTTCTAATTACACATACGCTAACTTATCGCTCTGGGTAAATAATTTATTATGATTAAAAACTTTTTTTGTTTGTTTTGTATCTACAGGTTTCTTTTTTTGTTTTTCTCAATTAGTTTTACTGTCATCCTTGATAACGCTGTGGTTTTGCATATTTTAAACATTACAAATTCCGTACACATATTTCGAAACAAAAAACTCATTTGAACCATATCCGCATTTTACATTTCATGACATAACCGCGAAATTTTTTTTTTGTTATATAACCATTGCTCGTTACAACATTAACAGTGTTTCGTTGGAATTTCAACCGGAATGGGATTTTTTGTGCACATTCGTGAGTGAATCGTTTAAATATTACGCGATATTCATAAACAGTCAGTTGTAATGGTAGAGATATTTTAAATTGCTCCATGAATAGAAAAGGGAAGTTTGTGCTCGCGAATTACGTTTATTTTCAAGTTAGAGCGTCGTCGCTTTGCTTCCTAGATGTTGTTTGCAGGTGTTAAGGATGAAAAGGTACCCGAGTTTGCTCTTACGAGTGTTTTCTATGAAACATTTACATAGCGTAAAACATATTTTTTGCTTCTTTTGGTCTGTATTCGCATAACAAAACACTATTTAAAAATATCAACAAAGTTGGACACTGTGATGTGACTATTATCACGGATGAAGCCATTATGCTCCCGAAACGACAGCTGTCAAACGCTCCATTCCGCGCCAAAAGCTGACAGCTATGAAACGTCAACGTTCGGCCTATTTACTAATATTGTTCACGTTCGGAAATCTGCACAGAATATGGACTTCGCGAGTTTCTATTGTTAAGCCTCAATGGAACCACGTAATTTGCATAAGCAAAGTTGAAATTTAAGGAACAATGCCGTGCATTATTCGGCTGTAAAGTGCCTGTACAAGTCATGGTGGCGTTTCATGCTTTATTGCACGTAATTCGTGCTTTGTTTTATTTTAATAGCCATAAAACATTCGAACAATGTATAATTAAGAGAGCCGTACCTTCAAATTATATGGCGGCACGCGATTACTTGTATAAATATTTGATCGAGCTATTTGGTATTAATTTGAATTGTTTCGGGTTGATTTTATCGAATTGGGTTATTAGGGTTATTAGCATTCATTGTTGAAATTAAGCCCATTAGTTATTTTTTTAGAGCAATTCAAGTTGGTTTAAAACTTTTAGCTTTGGCATTTTAGTTTATTTAGGGTTCCGTTTTTTATTTGGACGAATGAAGAAACGGAACCCTTATAAGATCACTCGCGTGCCCTTCACAGTCAATTTTCTCCGAAACTGCTGGAACAAAGGCAGTGGTATTCATTGTAATTTTTAAAATAACCATTTTTATGTCCAGAGACTTTTGAACACACATTAGCCGACCCGGGCTGATTTCTGTGGGTAAAAATTTAACGTGACAAAATTGGTAGTTTTAACCTATATTCCTACACCTAAATTGCTTCTGACCTTAGCCTCCTGCGCCAGAAGGAAGGTTATTTTTTCAAAACTATTCTTGTGATACCCTCTTAATAGTAGCTTAAATGGCTTATTTTCTACATTATATCATTGAAAGTAATTTACAACAAAAATGGGGTACATTTTTTTTACTTTCATAAACAAACAGCCAGACCCGGATATTATTAAGTCTAAGATTTTTTTTACACTTAAATATCCTCCTCAAACTCCTCTTACTTAAATATGTGATTTAAATGTCCTTTATCTAAATTTAAAATATTCTCCTACATTCCCAGACAGAAAACAATCAAAATACTGTTCGTTAATTATTTCCTCATATCTTCAGGCAAGACGTCTGTTTGTTCAGGAAAATGAGAAGCGTCGCATTCTTGTCGCGACGCTCAGCGTTATGCATTTGTTTGCGTCAACGGCACGGAGACGACAGGATTTATAACCAAGCGTCGTCTGTGTATTAGTTCCAATTTTATTTTTGTTTATACTTACAGAATTGAATGGAGTTTTAGCTACAAACGGTGTGTCGAATTATTTTTTAGACCATGGTATCTATTTTTGCTAAATTTATTTTCGTGGCTGCACCGCATTTATTTTTAACGTGGTAAAATCATCAAATGAGTCCTCCCACCCAGGACAGACTGTCAGATTCGTACTGACTAAAATCCATGGTGTTCTTCAATAGCCTTTTACGACGTTCCGGGGTCACGGTAATTCATGAGTCCCGTAACCCCGGCAGGCTTTGGCCCTCTAGAGGGGTGCCCCGTCATTATGCTGACACACCTTGAGGCGTGCGTGGAACACAACGCGCCATCGACCCGGGCAACAAATGAAGAAGAAGTTTATTTGTTAGTTAGCGAGTTTATTTAGAATTGTAGAAAATATATTAAAATAACAAAGTTTAAAAAGTGGCATTTTTTTTAAAACACTTATCCCTTTTTCCAACAGTGGGACATTCAGGTGTTTGAAAAAAATATTATAACATTTTAATAGATACTCTCATTGTCCGCTAATCAGACACAATAGCTAAACAATCGCTTTGAACCATTATGTGGTTCGTGGGACAGGTGAAAGGTTAAAATCCCCAACGGATATCTATTTATTACTTTTTGTATGTATCTCATGTGAGCAAACCTCACCACGAATCCCGATGCGGGTTATACAGTCATTGAGATTTATGCCTAAAATTATACTATTTAACTTACAAATTGAAGTCGTAAAACCATCCATAGCAGAGGACATATTGGTATTTTTACGACAAAAGTCAGAAGAAAGTCAAAGCTTTTTTCTTTAGTCAGAGCTAGAGGTTCCCAAACTTTTTTATTCCGAGGTGCGCTTACTGATCTAGTATTTTGTCTTGCCGTCCGAACTAGCCAATATCAGGTAACAACGATATCTGAAAATTCTACTTTATTGGATTTCGGACTGGTTTTAAGAATGCCAGAGAGTTAATTGAGACCCTCCTTCTCTTGTTTGGGTTTTATCTTGTGCATAGAAAGAATTCTGGTTTGATCCACATTTATTATATAGAGGATGGTATTCTGTATTCTCTACAGCGTACAGTTTGGGAACCAATGAGTTAGAGCATTTATCGGCAGCTTAAAACCTCCAAACAGTCTGCTAGTAACTTTCTTTATTGGAATAGTTTACATTCTGAAGATAAACTATAAAAAAAATATAATGACACTGAGCAAACAGGTAATATAGAAATATAATCTGCATAACAATGAGCAGTTGAGCACTTCATGTCTGTCGCAGAACCGACGAAAGTTGGAGTAGGAAGGTTTTCGAATGGAAACCGAGCTGAGGTAAACGTTAGGTGGGACGCCCCCCGGCAAGATGGACCTAAGACCTGAGGAAGGTAGCTGGCAGTAGCTGGATCAAAAAAGCGGAAGATCACGCACTGTGGCGCTCCCTGGGAGAGCCTTATGTCCAGGATTGGACTGCAATAGACATGACGATGATGATGACCATTACCATAGTCAAGCTATAATATCCCTCTGCTGGAACACAGGCCGCCTCTGTTTTTGAATTTTTAGTTCTATGACATGCCGATATTGTTACGATATTCTTACACCATTTTGAGAGCAGTAGTAATGAAATTAATCACACTAAGTAATGTGCTTGACTAAACTTAAATAACTAACAAAATTGTAAAACATTAACACAGAAACTTTTCTATTTTAATAAACTTTTTTCTTTTTGTAATCTCAATCGGATAATAAGGTTTTTTTTTATAAATATGATTAAATAATATGTTTGACTGGGCTTGAACCCACGACCTTATAACTCGCAATTTGTAGGCGTTGTTACCACTGGGCTACCAATGTAAAAACATTATTTGTACAATATTAAGTGGCACTCAACTTAAACAAATTAGAATTGCAAACATCTTGAGGCACTTATGACAAGTGCACACAAACTTGTCTATTAAGTATCAAATTTCTTCTTATTCTGACATATTTACTTAAACCAAATATACTGAGGTCGAAGCTCCAAGTATGGCTATATTAGTTTTATGTTTTGATAAATATAATGCGAGGTAAATAGTATTGGTAGTAAGTTGTTTTAAGTAAGTATTTAATATCGAATGAATTACTTTGAAGCTTTGCGCAGACGCATAATAGACGCATAATTACATAAATGTATTTTATCAGTGGGATGATTACACGAGCGAGCTTAATGCCAACTTAGTTCAATTACGGGAAACGAACAGAGAAACTAAGAAATCGATCATTATATTGTAAACTAAAAATCGCGGAAGATCGCTGTTAGTCCCTACTGATTAATGAGTTATTTTAGTCTCTGTTTACGAAGAATAAATCAGCTCTTTTTGAAAATATGTAATACTAGACTTATTTATTTAATATCTACCTAAATTTATGTAACAAGTGATAATTTTATCGCGACTACTTTATTTGGTTCATAAAGAAAGTTGTTCAAACTGAAGGTCCCTCTTAATCAATCTACGAAGTAGGTATTACAAGCATTAAAACTACATATTGTTTTGCCAAAGGCAGCTTAGGTACTTCTGATTGAATATCACTACCAAACAAAGATCTTTATAAACATTCCATTAAGGTTGCTGTTCAATTGTTACGCCTGTCTGTTACACGCTATGGTAAGGTCTACAGTGAGTATGGCGACATTTTCAGGTATTGTTTACCGATCTACTGAAGCCTGTTCCGATTCCGTTTTTCCGCCTTTCCTTACACGGTAGAACAAACAATGTGTGTACATAATATTCTGTTTGTCGACGAAGATAGGTTTATCAAGTTTCTTTGAAGTGATAAAATGCGGTTTCCTTTTGTAGCACCAGAGTTTGCTTT
The DNA here is from genome assembly GCA_943136025.2 of Agrotis puta. NCBI lineage: Eukaryota > Metazoa > Arthropoda > Insecta > Lepidoptera > Noctuidae > Agrotis > Agrotis puta. The sequence continues at coordinate 13,519,318 of OW964172.2, forward strand.
ATTTTTAGGGTGCTGTTTTTTGTCGTTCTGGGTTATGTGAGTATGTGGGCGAATAATTTTTTGTGTACACGTTCTTTTTGTTTTAAAAAAAATAATGAATGTTTGAAATAAACTTCTATAAATTGTCATTTTTTATTTTTTTAGGAACGGTAGGTTTGTTCTTGACCTTAGTTTAGGTCAGGGGTGACGAAGATAAGGTCGACGATGGAGCGAGCCAAATTTGGCGTCAAAATTTAGAACCAGTGCATATTCTTTATTAAAACATCGCTATATCTAGTAATACTTTTGTATCTACGTTTGTTTATTAGCCAATAGAAGTTCTAGAAAACTGCTATTTGCTATTATAATTTCATCTCCTATTATTGAATGCAGTGGATATTTTATCACTCCTGAGATGAAACTTGAATCAACCATAAATTTTAACCTGGATAAAGCATTTGATCTTTTAACTCGGGAGTAAGATCTTATGGCAAAATAACCTTCATAATATCATTTAATTCAATAATCACATTACAGTAAACCCAGTGCTTTTCCAATTTTTCATCTATCATAGCGTGTGCAAATTGATTTACCCGTAAGAGCTTTATCATAACCTTTAATATGTTGAAAATATAACCCTCCCATGATTCTTATTTATTCCCTCCATATTTTACGCATAATAGTGTTAGGACAGTAATTTTGTCAAAAACAATTGAAACAATAAAATACAGTTGGAGATTTACACCAAATACTCACGCCTAATAAAGATACCTTTTTGAAAGGGGACTCTAACGTACCATAGTATCGAAAAACTACTTTGAAAATTTTCAAGAGAGCCTTATCCATGTCGGGTTTTCTTTCAAAATTCGAATCTAATTCTATTTGATAGCGAGCAATGGATAAAGAATGAAGAGGAAGTATCATTTTAGTTTGAAAATGGAATACAGTAAAGGCGACCGACCATCTTTATCACTGAATCGTTATAAGTTTCTCCTTTACTGCCGAGAGGTTTTCTTTTAAAATTAGTGCTGTAATATTTAAGCACGTGAAAAGAGGCGATAAACCGTCTGGCAGAAAGTTATTCGTATTGTATTTTATTGAGATATAACTGTTCGATTTTATGTTCCTAAGACTTTATATTTATTCGTTTAGTTATCTTCTGTTTTCTTGGAGATACTCAAGAAGTTCATAAGAATGTTTTATTTTATATGAGCTTATAACCGTGGCGTCCCTCGTGTGTATAACGCTTTATTTATCCCAGTCATACGATTTCGTATCCGTACTTTCACCCCTAGGGTAACAATGTACTATAACTTATTTAGTCCCGCGACGGGGTTTGGATTCCGAGAAAGCGTAGCGAGGGCTTCAAATGGTTCGAGGAGAAAAACGTCACATGAACGATCCGGATCGATTGCCATATTCTAATTTAACGAGTGAAGCCACTAGCAAAAGCTAGTTATATTAGAAGAAGGTAAGGATTTACCATATTTACAGGATAAATATTTAATATAGTTTCATAATCTAATTTTTTCTCAAGAAACATCCATTAATATTGCTTATTTACTCGTATTTCGACATACCAACCAAGCTTATTTTTATTGACTGCGAGCCATTTCAAAGTATACGACCCCCACATTAAAGGGCATTGCTCTTTTATTTTCTTTCTTTCTTTCACGTCCATTTAGGGTTCATCAAAATTATTTACAGTCTTGTAATTTATTTGTAAGACTAGTTTTAATCTAAGTAAGAGATAAAACAAGTTTATTAATCTTACTTATTTTATTAAATGAAAAATTGGCTCGTTTATTATAGTTACGAGCATAAGTTAGTACCAGATTATGTTTCTGTTGTATTAAAATGTTAAAAATTGAATCGAGGGATTAGAACAGTTTTTTTCATCGTCAACGCATTTGTGTTACTAAAAATCTCGTAAAACGTGATTAAATTTTTGAACAAAATTTAAGCAGTTTTACAGGCTTACAAAGATTGCTATCTCGTATATCTCTTTAATAGTCGAGTTCACGCTCAAGGTAATAAACAAGTCAAGAGAGACGCCCATGCGCTTGCGGACGGCAGGTAATGGATATCTCGCCGTCCGATCAAGGACCAAGCCGGGGTCGAAGACGCGTTGTGATCTGCGTGCGCCTTAAGTAGCTAGTCAGCAAACTGACGGGACCTCTACCTATAAGGCCAAACGCTTGCAGAAGGACTGTTTAAGCGGGGAACCTAGAACGTATTGGAAGTACCAGTAGCCAAAGGTATTTATTGAGTTAGCTCGTTAGTTCTAAGCCAAATAATATAGGAATGGTTGATCTTTATGGTAAAGCCACCTTTGCCAAGGTTGGTATGTGGATGGATGGCCATCCATTACTTTGAGTTTTCTCTAGGTCGCGAAAAAAGTCGATGGTCTCGGCTATCATTTATAGATTGTTGATAGTCGTTACAAGTCTTAGGTAAACGTTACATTCGAAAATCCAATTTCATTATTAAATACATTTGTTTTGCACTTTTTCAGTTTCAGTACTTTATTCATGTTATTTTTATAATACTAGTAGACAACGGACAGTGTTCCATTGCTAGGCTGAACTAAGACGCGTTGCTGCAACAGCGACTTTTACGTTGTGTCGACGCAAAGCAGCTGGCAAAAAATGCTTTGATCCGGTGCTAAGACGCAATACAATGCAATTAACGCACTAATAGGACCTTACTTTTTGTGGGAATTCGGTAATTGTCCAACGGGATCGTACTACCGTTAAAAGAAGTTTTAATCCAGATTACAAAATATCCCTTTGTCAAAATGTATCCGAATTCGTTCAGTGGATTTTGTATGAAAGACTTAAAAATCATCCAATAACGTAAATTTTCAAATTTTTATTTATTTTCAATTTAAAATTCGTTTAAAGTCTCGCAACTGTACCAGGGTCTCAGCACTGTCTAGGCAGTGAGATTCCAGTACCCTGTTGATCGGCTTAACTTCTCAACCCGATGTGCGCACCATTAGCTTTTCTAGTATAGGTCCTGATACGACAGACGTATTTTATGGAGTACTTTAATACGATTTATAGCATTTAATTGATACTATACGATCATTTTATGCGTTGTTTCAATTAATTCAATTAACGTAATTGGTTAATTCAATTATATTTGGTAGTCTCTATTCAAATCACGTGTTGGTTTTCCCATTTTGTTGGATGCAGACCTTTTATGTAATGTTAAAATGGGTAATTTGTTTAGCTGTAACAAATGTTTACAGAAATATTGTAGGTTCTGTGCTTACGTTGTTTTTGTATTTTAGTAGGTATAATTTGCCACGTTTTCCGTATTTTGGTTTGTATATTTATTCAGGATTAAAATAAATGATTTGAATAAGGGTTTAACGAAGGTAAGCATTAACTTTGTGGGATAACGCAATTGTGAATGTTGAATCATCAGCACCATTCTTTTGACCGTTTGTCCTAATTTATTAAGGGTAGGAATAATAGTATTTAGGGGTGGTGAAGAAAAAGACAGGCTTAGTAAGTCTCTTCTTCTTTAATTACTTTTTACACCGAAGCAAGCAAGTCTTTTTCTTCTCTGCTTCTCTATTAGTCATCTTCTAAGTTCCTCTACAGCCAACTTGTTGCAATTTCACTCTTTCTAGTCATATAAATAAAGACATTTTCTCTCTGACTTAAAAATTAGAAACATGTTTTTACGAACTCTTCAGTTTTCCGCATTTATTTGCTCATCAACCCATGGGTTTATATTTTTGATTGAGCCTCCGAAATGTCATGTCATGACATAACGTAATGGTGGAGGCTCAATCAGAAATAAAAACAAAAACGAAAAAACTTCACTCATCTGTATGAAACATTAACTTGTGAAAAAAAAAGTTCCAATTTATTTTCCGTTCCGCTACGAGATCTGATTCGTTTTCCCGGTGTTAATTGATATGATTAAATTTTGTAGCGACATCCATCGAAATGGCTTCGTCTGTGATGGACTGATAGCATTAATAAATGTTACGAAGACTTGATACTGTCAGGAGAGAGAAAATATTCAGTACAGTTGTTATAGGTATATTATATCTACTAAATAATCAAGGAAAACTGAATTGCAATACTATTCCATTATGACTCAACCCCGCGCGCATCGTTCAAACCACAGCCTGTCAGTAATATGTTATGCTTACGGTATAAGGTTGAAAATCCATTGAAGAAAAACTACAGATTCGACACCATGCCTGAAAGAATAGCACTGTAGTTGCAACTTTTAAAATTAAACTTTCAAACATCATATGCAATCATCACTTATTTTTAGTACCTCTACAATTAGGGTCAGTTCACACCGAGAGGCGGCGCGATGATTCTGGAAATATGTATCTAGTCGTGAAGGAAATAAAGTTAGATTTCCGTCACTCTATTGAAATGTGTGCGCAGTGTCGCGTCTTGGTGTGATTTGACCCTTTACAGAAGAATTTGCTATTTACTCCAAATATTTCTCCTTGTTCGCAGCACAGTGTAACTTCGCTCAACTACTAACACAATAGAATAAGAAAAGCTAAATAACGTAGTAATTCATATTTCAATATAAAAATCGCTAGCTATGCAAACTTATGCACGACCAACGACAGTTTTATTCCACTTGTACCACAACAAAAATCGATACCAGTGTTATTTTTTAATTACGCCCAGCCAGCTTCAGAGTCCTATAAAAATATACAGGTGCCTAACAATTAGGCGTACGTTTCATTTGATAACATTGTTTACGTTCCCGGCCGGATTTCAAAGGTCGCTTTATATTTCGTTTTAAATGTTACTCGGATGATAAAATTTATTTATTCAAGAACAACAATATCAAATTATTTTTGGTTTGTTGGTTTGAATACCTCCGTTGTTTAGGCCAGTACCTTATATTTTGAGCTTTTCATCATCTGTACAAATCCAGCTGTCAAGCGGTGATATGGGTTATTCGGGATACCCGATGTCTACCGAATGTGGGAAGCCCCTTTTCATTTTATCTCTAGGCAGTGTACCTCGATTATTGTTCTTTAAAATAATGGGAACTTGTAGGTATAACATCAAATATTCAACTCGATCTAGCGCAAAAACTTTATATTATTAATCGCTTCATCGATCAAAGTATTACGTTGAGACTTACAAAGCGGCCGTCTAGACCAATTTTTCTTCCATTTTTATTTTTTCAACTATCTTCGACACAATAACACGCATGAAGGCAGAGGAATACCCATTTTGATGTTGCTATATTTAGGGTACAGCTTATTGCTATCAATAGGAAAATTTAATTCGCTTCTGTAAATTAACTTTTTTTCCAATCAGTTACATACTGCGCTCCAGAACTCAAATAGCCGACGTAGCTCATAAGACTGCAAGACTAAATTGGGACTGAGCAGGACATGTCTGCCGGATGCCGTCGCAACTGTGGGCTCGAATATCACAGGAATGGAGTTTTGAGACAGCTAGGCGGGGTCTTGGCAGACTTAGGAGATGATAGCGGGACGCTTTGGATGGTTTCCTTGTTAATTGGGGTGAAGAGGCACACCATCGAGAGAAATGGAAAGGATGGGGCCCACCCTTTGCATAGGGGTGTTTGTTAGTTTGCTTTTGACCTCAATCTAGCCCAGAGGCAAAAGTGGGTCCTAAGAAGGAGCGAGCTCACCCAGATAGAACTCCTACGCACCTACGGAACACAGAACAAAAACTGCTTGATGCCGGACTCCGGAAGGATGGTGGTTACGAGCAAGGCGGCCCTGGTGAGGCCAACCATCGCCAGTGGGATCGCTCTGCCGTCAGGACGCCGTGATGCCTATCCAGCCACTCTTCAAAGAGTGGTCTTACCACCGCGATTGCAATCTTTTTCTTAAGAAAAGGCACCAATAACACCAGTTTCTTATACTCAGCGGTAGCTCTTGAAACCACAAGACCACTGTATCCCTAAGTATGGAGTTTCTTGCCCATTCTTCTCCATACAAACCTACCCTTGCGAACGATCCCGTTTCTTTTAATTTTATATTCGACGTTCAAAAGTGCTTCTTCGATAGCCAAATTGAAATAAATGATTTGACTTTGACTTTGAAGCAATCATTATTTAAAAATACAACTTATTTTCTTCCTTATAAACAAATTAGAATTCCTGAAATCACGGCTGGGAAAACATGCAACCGACGCCACTCAGGGCGGAATAAAGTTAATTATTCACTCGCAGTTCTAAACCACATTTGAACGTACCATTGTTAACTAGAACGCGATGAAAGTGAGAGTTTCAAACAAATTACTAACTTAATCCTAGTTGACTTCGGCCGTTTTCAGCTTGGAACATTTTAGTTGAGGATATTTTTGGAATTATATGTGGGTTTTTAACTTTTTATGTCTACGAAGGGTCCGTAGACATAAAACCCCACAAAGTAATATCCCATAAAAAAAGTTTATAGAGAACAAACGTAAATTGACATACAAAAGTAGTCTTCTATATTTATTTAGTGTTCTATACCTATTTAAAAGCGGTCGCCCATTAATTAAAATATGCCCATAATTCATTAAAATTTGATTTGTGAAGAAAACGATTTTTTTTCACCAGTTCTGCACATACTCGGATACTTTAACGGTAAATAATCCCTACCCGCGTTACCTAAATTAATTAATTAAAAACCATGGTTAATATTGGTAGAAAAAAAAGTCTACTGTCCAAATATTTTGTCCATGCAGCAATAACATTTCAGCTTCTGAAACTGCTAATTGATCGTGTGCTGAATACGCGCGATGTCCCTTATGACGTCTCTTTATACGCATTTGTCTTCTGTTACTAATGATGCCTTACATAGCATTCATTAATACATACTAGTAGATATTACCTCAGCATAGACAAGGTACGCCAAAGTGTTGGTCGGTCTTAAGATTAATTTGATTACAAATTCAACAATTTGTAAGACCAAAGTGCCAAAACCGTAGAACTGGTTATTCGCAAAGGGAAAATACAGAGATTTCAGGTAAGGTAAATATATAATAATCTTGCTGGCATGAATAAAATAACAAGCTTGGATAACTTCGGGTTGCATTGGCCAATGTTTGGCAAATGCGCAAACGTTCGAGCGCGGTTTTATCAAGCAGAATTACAGGACAGTACTGGATATTTATTGGTGATCTTATTCTGAATATGTATTTAAATTGTTGGGATGTGAGTGCGGTTGGTGTCATTTTTTTTTAAATGAACAATCTTTGACATATATATAAAACAAAATATTTACAATAACAGGACATAAATTAACCTAATATGGAATATTTATATGGAATGTGAAAATAAAGAAATTAGAGTCAAATAATTCATTCATAACAGGAAAAGTGCCCAGAATGCTATCAGCATTACTGTATAGGATGGCAATGCTGGTTCTTTGACCGAGAAAAAGGCTAGCCCTCTGGCCATGCGAAGAGTCGACAAAGCGCTTTTTTATTTTTTTTTATCGTGGTAAAATCATCAAATGAGTCCTCCCACCCAGGGCAGAGCGGGAGGGATTGTCAGACTCGTACTGACTAAAATCCACGGTGTCCTTCAATAGCCCTTTACGTTCCGGGGTCACGGTAATTCGTACAGTCCCGCGACCGACAATCGACAAAGCGCTTAGAGATATCATTTAAAACTTGGTGGGCCCTCGAAGTTACTGAAATAATTATTTAGGTAATAATAGTAATTTTCTCAAAAAGCCACTTTATTACTCATCGCGTCCAAGTTTTATTTTTTCTCTAGCTCTCATTTAATGTTTTGAGGTTATCTCCTGAATTATAGTAAGACAGCTATTCTACTAGCGGACAGTAGTTTTTTGCCTTTTTTGTTGATCAGAATACTTCCTAAGATTCCTATCAAAAGCGCAATAAAGCCATTTCTTGGCCAATAAGGGTGGCTATAAAACTTTCACGTTACACACATAGGCTGGGGTTCTGTTGGTAAGCTGCAAGTTTTATTGTCTCCCAGTGATCGAGTGTTTATTTAGACACTTAATGGGGGTGAACCCTTATCTGTAGTGGTTTGGATGTGTTGATTAGAATGGGGTGCTTGGTTTGTAGATATAATTGAATACAGATGGAGGAAATAATACACATTCTTTGAAACTTGTCGGTATAGATGCTGCTTTTAATCTTGTGGATTTTCCACTAGGAGTTTAAATATTGTAAGTTCTGAAAGGTAGTTTGATCGAAAATTTTGTCATTTATACATGTGGCCTTTAAAAGTATTTATTTGGGATCCAAGGGAAATACATTTTAATAATATTTTGTGGTTTCCAACGGGAAAAAATATTTATTTACCATAATAAGTTATTTCATTTCTTTTTGCCACAGATAGATTCAGAAGTAAAACGACATAAAACAGCGCATGATAAAATTATAGACAAATTATCACAATCCATAACTTCAACAGATACACCGAACGAACACCGAATAAACCTCTTCATTTCGTACACCAAAAAGAAACGAAAATCATCAATGACATTCCATACAATTTTTAATGAACAATTCGTACAATGGTATTATCGTACTCGAATGGGAACATTCTCCAAATAAAATGCTCACAAAAGAGAAACAATAGAAGCATTAACACTCGATTCGAGGTACCGATACCGATTGAATTTCAATTCGGGAAAAACGCATCGGATCAGGAAATTGTAAACGTATTCAAAGTGGACGGGTATCGGTATTATACTCATAACTGAAACACCTCTTTAACTTAAGAGGTGATAGTCCGGTCGCGAAAATGTAATAAGAAGTTTCCTTGGCCCAGGAATGTAAAGAGCATTTTAAGGAAGAGGGTGGTTTTTAGACAGTAAGAGTCTGACAGTCCCTCCCGAGAGAGTTCTTGCATAAGAGAAACTATATTTATGCACGTTTCACGGGCGTCATATTGAATCTCGAGCGCAATGAAGGATTCGGGATTTAACTCCCGAGCGTAGCGAGGGAGTTAAGAGTTTAACTCACGAGCGAAGCGAGGGAGTTAATACAAGAATCCTGAATGCAGCGAGGGATTCAAGCTAGCCCAAGGCAAAGACACCTTTAGCCCAGAGGAGGATACTCTACTTTTTACACCTACTGTGAGAAAATAATAGCCATAGTACGAAAAACAAAGTATTTATTAAATAAAAAAACAGTAAGAATAACATTTAGAACTAGTTATATAGGTACACTTATATATTAATTCAAGTTAATTGTAACATTTGAGACATTAGTCCAGTTGTGCAAAGATATAGTTATGTTTTTATTTGGTACGTTTATAGATGTTGATGTGGAATTTATTTGAGTATTGCTCGTCAATGCTTCAGAATCTTGTATTTGCAGAGAAGCATTTTGGGTGGTGAAAGTTGGTGAAGGTGGTGAATGAGGCTCAGGGAAAGATGGAATGTGATGGTGTGATGTTGAAGGTTGTGGTGAAAAAGAATCAGATGACGTTTTTAAAGTGATGCTGTTACCAATTTGACAGCTTATTTTATTTTTGTTTTGTACAGAATTTTCAATGTATCCTTCTGCTACTGTATCCGATTTCCAGCCACCATGTCGTTTTATTTGGGTTATATCTGCTCCCGCATCCGCCAACAGTGTAGCTGACGTTCGACGAAAAGAATGACCCGTATAGAGCTCGATATTTGGTAATTTCCTTCGGCATGGCACTCATTTTGTTCTTCCCAATCACTTGACGGGTGCATTTTCCACTACTGAACGCTACAAAAAATCGGTTAGTGTTTATGTTAGGAGGCCGCAGAGCTTGATACTTTTCCACAACCTTTACATATGCTCCGCGGATGACAAATGACCTTTCCTTTTTGGTTTTAGTGTCTGGCAACTTAATCAATAACAACTCTTCTGAGTGTTTTTCTATATCTTGGACCTTCATGTTTACCATTTCTTGACAACGACAAGCCCCATTCACTCCAATAATTAAAGCCACCTGTAACAAAAATAAAAATAAATTTTACTAACAACATACGTAAATTCAGTAAGTATACATAAGTGTTCTTGTTGCTATTTGCTACCATGTGGTATTTTATTTAGTTATAAATAAAATGATGTACTTACTTTTACGGCAAGATAGCTATGATCAGGAGCTTCATTTAAAAAAGTTTCAATATTCATAGGTGTGAAAACTTTCGATTTCTTTGATTGGTGACCTTCCGATTTCCTCTTTAGAAATGCTAATAGCTTAGCGTATGTCTTGATATTTATATTGTGTTTCATGCTTATTGTTGACCTAAGCATTGAATAAGTACACCATAGGCTACTTGACTTCTGAGTACAAGATAAATGCTGAAAATACACTAATAGAACTGGTTCCGAAATGGACTTGACGCCTTTCGTACTTTTCCATTTTTGGAAATTGTCATAGGCTTTTATATAAGTTTCCTTTGACTTTTCCGGCAGTAAATCATTGGAAATATTATTAGCTTCGGTTGTAATGAATTCAGGAGTACAATCACTTTCATCACTCGACATTTTATAATACTTTGTTGATAATTTTAAAATTTAAATGCCAAAAATTCGCGCCTTTATTGCGTCTACCAATAAGTAGCCAAGACACGATCAATTCGATTTTCGAAAAAAAAAAGTATCTTCTATGGTTTTGTCGTGTTTGTCCTAATGATATCACTCTCATGGATGTGGCGTTTGTGTAAACTAAGTTTTATACAGGGCTGGTAGAATGGTTTTGGATGATTGGCTGTATGCATTTTGAATTTAGAACGTCATTGGAGACGCTCGTGAAAATAGAGTATTTTTGATAAAATGTGATAAATCGACTATATTATAGATAGGTTTTATTATTTATTTATTTATTTACAAAATTCACAGCAATCTTAGTGCAGTTTATTTAAAATAAATTAACTAATGTTACAGCCAATTACTATTACCTACGGTATTACGGCGCGGTACGGTATTTGTTATTATTAATGCCAGTTTTAATGTTATTTCATTCCATTTAAAAAATGGTTCGTAGGTAGTTATCTAATTATTCTTACAATATTATGTCTTCGAAAACATGGCAACGATATGAAGAAGCAATCGTTATGATTTTTTAGGAAATCGAGAATATCATCCACGCGTAGTAAGGGTTTCGAGAATAGCTTTCCTCTTTCTGGCACACTAAATCAGACTTGGCTGTATGGGCTCAGCTCCCTTTGCCTGCCCCAAAGAGGGACGAAAAGAACAAAAAAAAAAATCTAGGCTGCATGGGCTAGATAGATCCCTTTGTCTTCCCAAAAGGGAAAAGAAAATTTAAAAAAAAAATCTTTCTGGCACCAAAGGGTGTTTGTTGTTTATAAACATATTCCAAATTCAAATCACATTATTGACCAGCGGGTAATAATGAAATCCAGTACAACATTATTGACCGGCTGTGCTCTCGGCCACTAATGACTCACTTTAGGTTAAGGTTGCTTGACATATAATTTGACATTTTCGAGCAGGTGGTGTGAAAAATTATTTTTAAAACCGAACATAAAAGAAAGTTGTGAGGGTTTTCAATAAATTACCTATACATTATTAAGAAGACGTCTGTCAGTGGAAAAATTCGGCGTCAAAAGTCTATTATGTGATATTTTATAAAAATTGAGATCTTTTTCAATGACAATGTGTGGGAGTAAAAATTGAAAATGGACATTTTTTTGTCTTCGTTTTATTTCAAGACGAAAAGACATGTGTCATAGAAATGCTAACATATTTTTAGTCTCCTTCTTTTCAAATAACTAAAGAAATTAATTCACTTCAACGAACAAAGTTATTAAAACTTTTAAGACTATGACAGATTCATAAGTCACTCACAGATAAGACACTGAAATGGAAAGTTCAGATTTAAGTCTTAAGCATTCTGAAGATTGATTTTAACGACGACGTTAAATTTCTCCATTTTCAGCACGTAATTTCACAAAAATCAATTAATTTAAAAATTAATTATAACATGTTAAAAAACAAAGTTAACTTTGTTATTTAACAGGATTTCATAGAGAAAATCGATAAAACATGTAACTATGTTGTATAACATGTTTTGTTACATAGTTTTGTTAAATACGAGTATTAACAAGGCAAGTTGTTGACTAAATTGTCAGTAAATATTGTTAGAAATCTTACGAATGGCAAGCCGTAAGAGTTACCTAAGCTTTCATGTCAGTATATCAGTTAATTAAGTCGCTTGATTCGATTTTCATTAAAATTTCAATCGGTTTATTGATTGATGATTTTGTTTATATTTTAGTTTTTTGTTGGATATATTTAGTTTGTAATTATAGGACATTTAGAGAGGTGGGCAAAGATCGTCAGTCACTGGACGCCTGAGGGAGGACATCGCCGTCGAGGTCGACCGCGGCGCAGGTGGTGTGACGATCTGATCATGTTCGCGGGACAGACATGGCCAGAAATTGCCCAAAATAGAGTGGTTTGGAAGGAAAAAGGGGAGGCCTTTGCCCAGCAGTGGGACACAAATTAGGCTATTAAAAAAAAAAAAAAAATTATAGGACATTAGTTTTAAAAATAAATATAGCTAAACCATAGATCATATTCAATAAAATAATAATTGAAAATTCTAACACAAACTCAAAGAGTAAACAAATAACAAACTGTAAAATGTTTAAGCATTACTTTTGGGCATTGCCTAGTGTTTCTGAAAACGAACATAATCCTATTACCGGCTTATCATTCCATTACTAACAAAGGTCTTTTATCGGGTCGTATCGGTCCAACTATCGGGAATCTGTCTTAGCCACACCGCTAGAACATTTCCATATTTCAGCTCGGAAAAACATTGAGAAAAACAAAATAAGATAAATGTACTTTCTGTTTACAGTTTCTTTTAGAATTCAGTGTATGTTTAAATTATGTAAGTACCCGCTATTAGTCGCGGGACTGTACGAATTACCGTGACCCCGGAACATAAAGGGCTATTGAAGGACACCGTGGATTTTAGTCAGTACAAGTCTGACAGTCCCTCCCGCTCTGCCCTGGGTGGGAGGACCCATTTGATGATTTTACCACAATAAAAAAAAATACCCGCTATTGGAATAAATTGTCTAACGTAAAATCGGGAACAACCTATGCGTAATTATTGATTACAACACTGAGCCAAATTACATGAAGCTTTGTTCAGTCGTTCTGAGACGAGATTGTGTAGCAGTCATCCATCTATCTATCCAAATATCCAAACTTTCGCATTTATAATATTAGTTATAATTTCGAGATGCATATTGCATGAATTAACGTCACTATCAATGCTGTTCCATCCAAAACCTGTTTCTTTGCCTTTTTGATTGTTTGTATACCGAAATAGAAGATCATAACTATATCCCTCTCGTCTTGGACATCGTTAAAGGTGGACGTGTGCTTCTCTTAATAATAATTGTGTAAGAAGTTGGTACTGCAAACTGTACATTATTTGGTGCACATATGCTTCAGTTTTGACTGTGGGTCAAGGACAAAAAATAATCAAGTGTAATAATTCGTCCCTGTTCCGCGGCAACTGCTGTCCCGTTCTCGCGTCGCACATTGGTTCAAGGGCGGAAAAAAGTCCTTTGTTTCAACCTTATTTAAAATGTCTACAATTTGGTACACACATACTAGAATGTTAGTAGAAACAAGTCCTAAAATTAATACGGATAAATAATTATACAGTATTTAATTATATGATGCCAAAGTAGGGTGATCGAGAATTTACAAATTTCGTGCAAAAAATATTGTTATTTCAAGTATGAATAGAACCAAAATACTATAATTATCAACTTTCATTTTTAGTTTAGTCATAAGTTTATTGTGTGTATTAATAAAATAGTAAACATAATGTTATAATATAATGAATAATTACTTGCTATTACATTTTTAGTGAAGAAGGTCATTTGGAACCTTTTGTTTTCAATCATGAGATCATAACTAATCTCCGTTATCGACCGATACGTAATAATATACTTTCGGAGATTAATTAGACCCTATAGATTAAGAATACATTAGTTTTGGCTGCGATAACCTGCGATCTTGGAAATACCAGGTCCTTAACTAATGAAGCTCTGTAATTAAGAAAAAGTGCATTATATTAATAAGTGTTTCTAATGAGGGTAATTAACATTTTATCATATCGTGTAAGTATAAATAGCATTGAATGGTAGTTTTAACTTCACTTACAATTATTTTCTCTTACGATAACAGTGTTATTATAGTGATGGATAGCTTTACTATTGTCTATGCCGATTTAGTGGAAATCATAATATCAAGTAATCGTGAGATACATAAATGCCTCGAAAATTTAAAACTTATGTATCCACAGCTTACAGAAAGTGTTTGGAATCAAGTTTATGAAAAGTTAAGCCGTAATTTTCTACCCGTATTTACAAAAAAGTGGCAAACTGCAGCGAGAAATAAAAATGCTTTTATGGCAAAAAATGAACAGTGGCTGAAAAATATTTTTACCGTTGAGACATCTTCGGTGCAGACTGATGTGGTGAATTGTGACAGTAATGTTCCAGGGCCATCAAAACGCTCTCATAGAGGACGACCAGAAAAATCATTTGATGAATGTTGCGATCGAACAAAGCGATATAAAGTTAAAAGATTGTGTGAAAGCGTTCCTGAAGAAATGATTAAGAAAGCTGCCTCTAAGGTACTCGTACAAGAAGAATCATCGGATACTATCAAGTTTACTCCAGAAAAAGCGTTGGCATTATTACTTGATGCATCACTTTCGAAACATCAATATCAAGTACTGAGAAATGCAGCAAAAAGTATTGGTTGTAATATTTTTCCCGATTATCATAAAGTACTTGAAGTAAAAAGGCAATGCTACCCCACGGATATTGATGTAACGGAAAGCTACGCTTGTGTAAGTTTGCAGTCATTACTGGATCACACAACCAGAAGATTATTTGAAGTAATGTCTGAAGACGACCTTACACAGATTAGTGTAAATTCAACGTTTTTACACAAGTGGGGATGTGACGGATCATCAGGTCATGCTGAGTACAAACAGTCATTTATCGACGAAAATGTGTCAGATTCATATATGTTTTTGACATCATTAGTTCCACTGCGTCTGTATGAAAAGGAAAATAAATCTGTTGTGTATTGGACAAATGCAACTCCTTCTTCTACAAGGTGTTGTCGCCCGGTACAATTCCAATTTCAAAAAGAAACTACAGAATCTACGAAAAATGAAATTGCTAGAATGGAGTCTGAAATAGCAAACTTAAATGAAACTGTTATTAGTTTAAAGGAAAAGACTTACAAAGTCTACCATAAACTTGTGTTCACAATGATAGATGGCAAAATAGCGCAGACAGTTACGGACACATCATCATGTGCAGTGTGTTTTATATGCAAGTCAAAGCCATCAGAAATGAATAACCTTGACCAAGTGCGAAATAAAACTGTGGATACGGAGGCTCTCAAGGTCGGTTTATCCCCGCTTCACGCACGGATTAAATTTATGGAATGCATATTACATATTGCGTACAATATGTCATTTACCAGTTGGAGAACGAACGCAACTACCAAACAACAAAAAGATGAAGAGAAGAAAAGAATCCAAAGTGAGCTGTTTCAACGTTTAGGTCTAAAAGTGGATTTTGTAAAGCAAGGAATGGGAACATCTAACGATGGAAATACGTCTAGAAGATTTTTCAATAATGCAGACATTGTAGCTGAAGTCACAAGAGTCGATAAAGAACTTATTCATCGGTTTGGTATAATATTGCAAACAATTAATTCTAGTGCATTAGTTGATTCGGATAAGTTTGGTAGTTATTGTTACGAGACTGCTGAACTATACGTAAGCCTGTACAGCTGGTATAATATGCCAAATACTGTGCATAAAATCTTGCTGCATGGCAAAGAAATAATAAGTGTTGCTGCCTTACCTATTGGGATGTTATCTGAGGAAGCTCAAGAAGCGCGAAATAAAGATTACCGCAATTATAGGTTAGGTCATTCAAGAAAATGTTCTCGTCTATCATGTAATGAAGATGTTATGAATATGCTCTTAGCTACCTCAGATCCCCTTATCAACAGTTTACGTGCAGTACCGAATAAAAAATACTATCCTCTTCACGATGATGCCAAAACTTTATTAGTGGATAGCACCCATCTCTCAATCAATGTCTTCTCTATTTAATATTTAGTTTATTAATATTTATTTATTTAAAAATGCTGATTTAATTATATGAAATTCATGTGAAAAAATTTGATGAATATTTTCATATTAATAAAAAAAAAATACGTGTTATATCTTTCTCTTTGTAAACTGGTACATCCATTATATCATTTTAATAAAGTATTATGAAGAAACGCAACGTCTTTTCATTTAAAAATAATATTTTCCGCATGCCCGTACTACCTGCACCACTGTGCGTCGCTTGCAGTGTCCGCGAACTGTCAAACTTAATGCGACTGTGTTTGTGCTGTGCTCGCTAATCATCTGTGTGAGTGTCGTCGTACCACCTGAGACAATACGCATATAAGCCATACATAGCTACCTATACCTATGGCTACCCAACCGCTATCCGCCGCTTCGGAACCCGAGTTACATAAGCTGCAAGACGTTGAGTTTGTGAATATTCGACGTAAGCGCAAAATAATGGACAACAATTTGGATGAGTTATTTGAAAGGTTTTCCTCGGATTTGACTAACAAACTTACCTTCATGACAGATCTTCAAAACAAGGTTTCTGACATTCAATTAAACATCAATACTGTAATTAAAAGCGACCTAGACAGTATAAAGTCTAAGCTTGCAATTATTGATGTCAATCAATCTCAGTTGTTTACGGATATGGAATCGGTCAAAACTGCGATTGAGCATCAGGATGGTCTTCAAAAGTGTTTGACGAAACGAGTCGATGACATCGTCAAATCGTCCACTACCCAAGAGTCAGATATAACTCGTATGCAGGAGCAAATAGCTAAATTAGAAGCTGAACTCAATAACCAGCAGCAACGTGATCGAGCTTTCAACCTTGAAATCAACGGAATCCTCGAAAAATCCAACGAGAAACTTATTGAGTATTACTGCGCCATGGTTAAGTTCTTGGATATTAATTCGTTGGCGACTGATGTCGTACATATGACAAGAGTACGTCCTCTAAATCCAGTACCTGGCCGCCCGAAATCCATTGTGGTCAAACTCAACTCACGCCTCCTACGAGATGCCATACTATCTGCTATTAGAAATAGGAAGGGCCTCAGCACCAGTGACCTGGGCATCGCAGGTGACCAGAGAAAGATCTTTGTCAACGAACACCTAACGCCTTCAAACAAGTTGTTACACAAGAATACACGTCAAAAAGCAGCTGCTGCGCAATACCGGTTTGTTTGGATACGTGATGGAAAGATCTTCGTCAGGAAAAATGACACTTCTGCCACAATTCGTATCATAACCTCTGCTGACCTCCGTAAAATTGTGTGACTAGTTTTTCTTGTTTACTTGTATATGGAATGTCTTTCAATGTACCTTAATATTAGTTTTTTTACAACTTGTAAGACTACCCTACATTTCGCACGGTCAAATCGTTATTTGATAGTTTATAACGCAGTAGTTTTGATTGGTATACAGCGATGTAATAATATTGGTATAAAATATCGTATCTTATTACCTTTTATTATAACCACATATTATTTATTTTATTATTTATTGCACAATACCTTTATAATATTTAATTACATTTACTTATTTTATTACTGTTTATTATATATAAAATATTCTGTATTTATTATTCCTGCCATTTATGATATCACAAAAAATGAAAGTTATGTACTTAGTTACTACAATAACAAACAAAAATGGCCACCTTAATGTATAACAAACGACTCAATATATTTTATCAAAACGTTCGTGGTTTACGCACAAAATGCCTTGACTTGTACAATAATATTCTTTTACATGAATACGACATTATTTTAATTACCGAGTCCTGGTTACAGAGTGATATATTAGATGGCGAAATCTGTGATAGTAGGTATGAAATATTTCGTTGCGACCGATATCTAGACATAACGGGTAAGCGAGCGGGAGGCGGCGTTATATGCTGTGTCCGCCGCGAGCTATGTGCTGTCTCGCTCAGCGACTGGCAGTCTAACTCATAGACTATATACTATAAACTGAGATAGATGCGCATCTCTATGTTTGAAAATGGACAATATTAATTGAATTCCCCGATCAGCAGGTGGCGCTTTTAGTACCCAAAAAATCCTACAGGGACCGCTGGTGTACTATATTTGCAAATATGTAGGTTTTAAGTTTGATATTAAGTGTAGATAAATTTGTAGAAAGACAAAAGTGCATTTATAAAACATTAGTAATTTACTATTTAGCACTTTTGTCGTTCTACAAAAAAACTGCAGCTGCGTTGCTGAAATGAAACACTTGTATTAATCACATAATTTATTTAGAAAAATCAAATAAATTAAAATAGTTTTATGAAGATACAATAAACATTTACAGGATATGAAGATTTTCTTTAAAGAGCGTATAAGCCACACGGCATGAATTTCTTATCTTAGACTTTCTTATTTTTGGAAATTAACTTAATACGCTTATGCAGAATACATAGGTCTAAAAAGTGACCTTGATTTTATATAAAACGTACATAGCGCTCTTAATTAATCAGTCTTTGTTAATCATTTTAGCATATCTTGGGAATATGCTCAACAAAATTTCTTCTTTTAATGTAATAATAATAATATATGGCCTGTTGTTTTACATGGTCATTCTCATCAAACTTTGAATTTTTCCATTTAAAATTCTATTAACCCCTTTACACCAACTGTGGATTATCAAATTGATTGCGAGATTATTAATTAAATCGATTAAATCATCTCTATGCTTTTTATATGAAATTATTTTATAATCACATGCACAATTAACCTGTCCGGACAATCACGTAGGCTAATGTTCACATTTTCTTTTATTTTTTTAGTATATTAATCTAAAGCCTGTTGTTTTACATGGTCATTCTCATGAAATTTTGAAATTTTTATCATTTAAAATTCTATTAACCCCTTTACACCAACTGTGGATTATCAAATTGATTGCGAGATTATTAATTAAATCATCTCTATGCTCTTTAAATTAAATTATTAAATAATCACATGCACAATTAAGTAACAGTTTAATTTTTTGCTTTACAAATACTGATTCCTGACAATCACGTAGACAAGCAACAGTTACATAAAAAATGTCAGTCATTAAATTAACAAATCTTTCATTTGGATGAAATAAAGATCTTTTAGTATAATCAATTTCGTAATTGAATGATTGCAAATCAACTTCTGATCGACATAAATCACTCATACAATATTTACAATTTCTAAAAAACTTTGATTTAAATTTCTAAATCACATACCCAGTAACATATTTTTTCGATTCAGAATATAACAATGAATCATTATTCTTAATTTCAACCATCACCTTCAACTAACAATCAATATCACATGCAAAATCATCATTTGGTTTCTTATTTAATAGATTCGCCATTGATTGCAATGAATTATTGTCATCATTTTCACAATTAGCTCGGTGAATGCGTTGAATTAAAATTGTTTATAATCAAAGTTTTAAATGCATTGCAAAATTGATTATAAGTTGGATTAACATTTCTTATTCTATTACTTCTAATGCCACTAAAAATAATTCTCTAAGGGATCTTGATTAACATAGAGAGTGATTAATTTTTTTACATCATGCTTAGAAATCAAATAATGCTCATTTCTTTAAAACTTTTTATATTCTAGATCCAATTTATGATATAAGGAATTGATTCATATTTTATTGATTCAGAACTATCCTTTTTAACTACTGATTTAAAATTAATTGATTCTAAAATAGGAATCAAATCATCCCACAGTTGGAAATGAGGAGAATTAGTTTTCAAGCATTGCAACTTATCGAATATTAATAAGAAGTCTGCAGACCCCTTGTCATTCCTCTGGAAGCACTCTATGTCCTGAAACAAGAAAATAATATTTAATGTTAGTCATGTTTTTTATCATTATATTTTATTGGTTACATTAAATTTCTATAAAAAATATAAAAAATTCAATAAACATTAATCTAGTTTATTTATAAAACAAAAGAAAAATTATAGGTCTTCCCGTGTCACGCGTGCTCACCACCCCCCTCTCTCCTTATTGCCTATGTCACTTAGGACCAAAGCAGTTTTCAACCGGTGAAAGAATTTTTGAAATCGGTCTAGTAGTGTCGGAGCCTTTTCAATGCAAACAAAGAGAAGAGAAGAAACAAACATCCACCTATTTTGTCTAGTGACCAAAACCTATGTTCTTTGTATACAAATATTCCATAAAAATTTAAAATATTTTCACCTCATACTTCATGATGATGGTCAATAATCAAAGATTCTGAAGTAATTTTATACTAACCAAGGCTAGATACTGATGCCTGGACCGGTCTAGGGCTTCTGTGAGAGCAGCAGATGGTTGAACAAGAACAGGATTTGATTGCAAGTTCTCCCGAGAGCTGGCCTTGTTGTTCTGGAAAATTATGATGTTTTATTATTCTAACTGAAAATATGAGATCTTGATATGACTAATCAATTAGTTTTTTTTATGTGTTAAAATCATCAAATGAGCCCTCCCACCCAGGGCAGAGTGGGAGGGACTGTCAGACTCGTACTGATTAAAATCCACGGTGTCCTTCAATAGCCCTTTACGTACCAGGGTCACGGTAATTCGTGAGTCCCGATACCAATCAATTAGTGATTAAATGATATTTACCTAGACATAAAGATGGAACAGTATTTTTGTCAGTCTGTGACTTGGTAAACAGTAAACATCCAAAAAGTGGTTGTTACACAGCCTTATACTGTCTCCTCTTTCTTGAATTGATAATGTAAGTACACTTTTCCAAATTTTAAATTTTTCCAAGCTTTCTGATGATACCCGGTGTTTGGATTTGGAAGTGCAAAGGGCCTGAAAATACAATGAAATAGATACGTGAATTTTTTTCAATTTACTTTAAATATTATAACAATCACACTCATAGTTAGTCAAAGATACTGCAATAACAAATTAACATAAGAAAAGGTTTTTCTATGACAGATTATACTAAAATGTTATTTAAAAAAAATCTAAATGGGTTTAGATAGCTTAATGTTTATAATGGATGTATGAAGTCTTTTCGCTGAACTCTAGAATGGTTGAATAATTTATTATTATTATTCTGCTAGTTCTTTAGTCAGGAAATATTTATATGAATGAAAAACCGGCCAGTGACCTTTCCCAAGGGCGGATTTGAAAACTGTACTTTCTTTGTATTTCATTCTCTTAATAATAACTAACGACAACAGATAAGTACCTGCTTGAATAAACTGAGTTTATTTCAAACTTACCATCATTTTTGCACCCAAAATAGCAACGTAACCGCGATTTCTTCGGCATCTTGCTCAAAACAAATCGAAAGGCACAGGTCAGCAGTCCAGGTATATATCGCCAAGTAGATCAGAAAAGCAGTAATCGGTGTCCAAATTCAAAGCCAGGTGGGTTTCGGTATTATGAGGGATAAAATCAGGATCCGTATAATGAGCGCAAAGTTGTAGAAACATATCAAAATACACAAAAAGTCACAAAAAACGAACACAGAAACGAACGAAACAACAAAGTTTGAAACAAAATTTCAACTAGTCTAAACATTTGGTGTTGCTGTTATTAAAACCAAAAAATTATTTAAATTCATACGAAGCATATAAAATTATTTTGATTGTTAAATAGTTTAAATAAAATAGTGAGTTTTTTTACGAATATTCATGTATTTTTCTAATTGCTAATTATTTAATATATCAAAGATAGTTTACTGTCTACTATCAAACTGCCACCTAGTGGCATTAATCAGTAAACTATCTTTGAAAATGGGGTATCCTTGATGGATAGATGGCGCTAACGTCCATTGGCAATTTCGAGTCGTATGTTTGTTCGGAAGTTTCATGCCCCTGGTCTAACTCACAATATGAGTGTGTTTGTTTCAAAATCTCGGCACGGTCTCTCGGGACATCAGCAGATTTAATTGTTGTTTTATCATACATGCCACCTGATGCCTTTAATCTACCGATTAACTTAAATAATTACCTTATTAACCTTAACACTATCTATGACAACTACAAAGACGTGAATTATTTTCTTGTAGGTGACTTTAATTTACCTTGCTTACGTTGGAATATGGACGGTTGGTCGCTCACACATATGGGTAGTAGTCTGTTACAGGACAGGGCTTGTGCGTTTGTCGAAGATCTGAGCTTGTTAGGATTGATCCAATTTAATTATACACTTAATCACTGTGACAACACTCTAGATCTTTGTTTTTCAAACTTACCTTTGGAGGTTTCCGCGACTGACGGTTTAACTAAAATTGATAAATTTCACCCACCTCTTAATATTGATATTGTAGATCTATACATTAATTCTTTTATCACGAATAAAACATGTAGATATAATTTCCGAAAATGCGATTATGAAACAATCAATAAATATTTTAGTGATATTAAATGGGACCATTTGCTGTCTAGTACTGATTGTATTGATGATGCAATCGATTTATTCTATGAAAAACTAAATGAATGTATCGCTCTTTTTGTACCCTGTATTAGGCACGTAAACAAATCCTATCCCATATGGTATACTCGTTCTTTAATCAAAATAATTCGCGAAAAAAATAAGTTACATCAAAAATGGAAATTGTTTAAAAATCCTCGTGATTATGATGAATTTAAGCTACTCAGGGATAGGCAACAGCGAGTGCAGGGTCAGTGTTTTGATAACTTCACACGCAACGCTGAAGACAACATAAGGAAAGCGCCCAAGTACTTCTGGAGCTACATCAAATCAAAAAAGGCAGGTTCCGCTTTTCCGCGTCAGTTTACTCTGGGTTCCATTAATTATAATAATGGTCAAGAAATATGCACCGCTTTCAATAACTTTTTTGACAGCGTCTTTAACAAAAATCAGCCCTCGTCACACACTGACCCTCAATCTCTTCTAAACAATTACCACGCCTGCGACACTATATCTAGCATTACAGTGTCCAAAGAGACGGTATTTAGGCACTTAACAAATTTAGATAAAAATAAAGGCGCCGGTTGCGACGGGATTCCTCCTATATTTTGGTCGTCGTGCGCTAAGAGTTTATCACACCCTATCGCCTTACTGTTTCAGCACTCTCTTAAGAACTGCATGTTTCCCTCTCTATGGAAAAAAGCTTACGTCATACCTATTCATAAGAAAGGTTCCAAGTCTAAAATAGATAATTATCGCCCAATCTCCATCTTAAACTGTGTTGCCAAGGTGTTTGAGCAAATCATCGTTAATAATATTTACCCTGTTATTAGTCTTGGCATTCCTGAATCTCAGCACGGATTCATGCAAAGACGCTCCACGGTTTCAAACTTGGCTTGTTTTACCGATTATGTGATGGGTGAAATGGAAAACGGTGGCCAGGTTGACGTGGTGTACACGGATTTCGAAAAAGCGTTCGACCGCGTGGACCACGTCATCCTGTTACGTAAACTGTACGCGTTGGGAATTCACGGTGACTTGCTCAGGTGGATTGAATCATACCTAACTAATCGCTCACAAGCTGTTGTATTGGGTGGGTTTAAATCAGACTTCGTATCCATACCACCTGGTGTTCCGCAGGGATCGCACCTTGGCCCTCTCTTCTGCAACGCCTATATCTTTGACATCATAATCCACATTAAGCACTCACATCATATTCTCTACGCTGATGACAAAAAAATTTATAAAGCTATCAACTCTTTATCTGATTGTATATTGCTCCAAGAAGATCTCAACTCTTTATTTAACTACTACACTAAAAACAACATCACAGTAAGTATTAAAAAATGTCAAAGTATATCCTTTACTCGTAAAAGAAATCCGATCAATTATCAATACAGTTTCAACGGCGTCGCAATCGAGAGGGTCAAGGTTGTGCGGGACTTGGGTATACTTTTGGACTCGGAGATGTCCATGCGACAGCACATCGACGCGACATGCAGCAGGTCATTTCGTAATCTTGGTTTTGTCCTGAGATCTTGCCAACCTTTTAAGAATCTGTTAAGCTTAAAAATAGTTTATTTTGCTTATGTTCGAAGTTTATTGGAATACGGTTCTCAAATATGGTCTCCCTACTACGCGATACATAAAAATAGTCTTGAACGCATTCAGAAAAAGTTTATCGATTACCTTAATTTAAAATTTCATCTTTGCTCAAATGATTACAAACAAAACTGTCGTATATTGAATCTCTTAACTCTGCAGGAGAGGCGTATCCTTATGGATATGGGACTGCTATTTGACATTTTACGGGGACGGACCGATTGTCCAATGCTTTTAAGCAACATTAAGTTTAATGTGCCCAAGAAACGCACTAGACACACTACATTATTTTGCACTCCATTCCACTCGACTAATTATGGTAAGAATAGCGTAATATCACGTTTACTTGAGTCTTACAATAAACACTTTAATAGTGTGGACCTATTCATTGGTTACAAAAATAATTTCAAAAACAGAGTTATCCTTACTTTACTTTCATCATAGGCTATCAATATATCAACTATATTACATAAGTGGCTGGTTTTCTAGGTAAGCACTATTTATTATTTTTATTTTATTTGTGTAATTTTATTCTAATATTTAAATATTGTTTTGTATCTATTATTTATTTATAATCATTTAATAAAAGTCGTGTTTTGGTTTTTTAAAATTTATTTCTTAATTATTATTTTTTCAACGTATGCCAATCAGTTTGCACTTAATTTGTTATCAATATGGCATGTTCATCCACTATAATGTATCTACCGTGGATAACTATTATTGGCTACTCAAGTAATCTTAGTTAAGTACTTAGTTAAGAGTCGTAAGCTGTTGTTATCCCTAAAAATAAATAAATAAATAAAATAAATAAATAAATATATTGAATCCATTTCCGTCTCAAGATTGGCTGTTGATATTGCAATTACTTTATATTCGAAATAGGTACCGGTGAGGTTCGGGTGTTTTTATTTACGATATCGCGATCTATTTGGTCCAAATCTCCTTTAAAAAGCAACCAGCTTTTCTACGATTTTTTTATAAAACATACATAGTGTGTCCCGTATCTATACATATAATAAATCTGTAGAAGGGTCAATTCTGTACATTGAAAATATTGAAAAAATTAAAACCGGGGGTGTTGCTGGATCGATACCAAACCCAAATACGTGATTAAAAAAATTTTTGTCCGTCTGTCTGTCTCCCTGTCTGTATATGCAGGCATCACGTGAAAACTAACAGTTCGATTTCGATGAAACTTGGTATAATTATACCTTATTATCCTGCATAAAATGGGATACTTTTTATCCTGGAAAAATACGTAAAAAAAAATCTACCATCCACGCGAAGACCGACATCCGCGCGGACGGAGTCGCGGGTGGAAGCTAGTTTTAAATATAATTAAGAAGAAGAAGATAAAAATACAATCTGTAGCCCGTAGGTACAATGTTCTTCTTTAAATTATTTTGACCCTTAACTGTGTAGAATGATCTTGAAAAGGACCACGGTGCGAAGTGGACTAGAAACAATTTAATTGGTGGCTTTCAATTGAACTGTCTTGTCTATATTTTTTGAAAAAGTTTGTTTAAATTCACATTCATATTATCTTTATTTGCATTCTACAATGTCAGTATTACAGATCTTAGAATAGGCTTAAAGCTAGGTACAATTATGGAGTTTTTATACTTTTTGCTATGTAGGGCACAGCAAAAAGTATAAAAACTAAATTAAAATTTAACACAAATATGAATTAAAGGTCATGGCACACTATACCGGCACGGCAACGGCACGGCTCCAAACCAGCACTTAACTTGTCATTCAAATTAGAGCCTTAATTATGTGTCGTATAATACTCGTATATTTGACAGGCCTGTTGGTCTAGTGGTTAGTGACCCTGACTGCTATGCCGGAGGTCGTGGGTTCGATTCCCACCCAGGACAAATGTTTGTGTGATGAGCACGATCATTTGTTCTGTGTCTGGGTGTAATTTATCTATAATATGTATGTATTTAGAAATATAATTATAAGTATGTTTATCAGTTGTCTAGTACCCATAACACAAGCTCTGCTTAGCTTGGGACTAGATGGCGCTGTGTGATAGTCGTGGAATATTATTTATTATTTATTTCATTATGTCAATATGAAAAAGCCAACGGCGGAGAGTCGGCGCGCTTACCGCTACCATTAAACTCGCCTTGCAGCCCGCGCGCTGCAAGCGAGCAGACGGCGTGCTTACAGCGCGCTGACCACGTGCTTACGGCTCCGAGTTGCTAGCGAAACAAATGCCTTATAAGAATTATGTTTACGGTGACAGCAAGCTTGCACCTCGCAGACGGCGCGTGGACTGCGAGTTTACACCTCGTGGACGACGCGCAGTTAAGACGATAACGGCTAGCCGTAGTCTAAATTCGAGGTGACGCCGTGCTGCAGCTGTGCAGTTGCGATGCTGCTATAATGTGCCATGACCTTAATAAAGAATGTTGAAAACGTTGTACATAATAATTATTTTCTTGAATTAAACACCTTTAAAAAACAAATGTATTTGGTTAGGGTTACCAGAACGTGGTCGCGGGACTGAACGAATTACCATGACCCCGGAACGTAAAGGGCTATTGAAGGACACCGTGGATTTTAGTCAGTACGAGTCTGACAGTCCCTCCCTCTCTGCCCAGGGTGGGAGGACTCATTTGACGATTTTACCACGATAAAAAAAAAACCGGAAATAGTGAAGAAACGGAAACCGTGCGAACATTTAGATCTCGGGGTGCTACTAACAAAAAAAAAATACAGCAAAATTATAACCAACGGGTAAACCTGCGACTTTTAAACAGTTAAGTAGTCTCACTTCTATTGTGTTTTCACAGATACATGGTGATTAGTGTTCGTGGCGAAAACATAAATAAAAATTAGTTCGTGAGATCAAAAAGAACCACTTTATTAGATATGATCTATCTTTTACAAAAGCAACCTTTCACATTCAGCGTTAGTTCGCCATGATCATTTTTTAGCGGAACTACCTTTTTCATTGTTGCCAGTAACAAAAAAACCAAAAATGGCATGTAGCCAGCATAATAAAAAATAAAATATTTAGAATCCATGTTCGGATACGAACATACTGGGGGCGCCTCTGGCCTTTTACACAAAACAGTGGAACCCAAAAACTTAAACTATTCTTAAACTTAATTAAACAATTATCTCAATCAATAGGAAAAGGACATACTTTCAAAACACTAGTTCGGATGACAGATCCCCTTGATGTCTTAACCTCTAAGGCACGAACACATCCATCTTTACCAGGCATTACATTTAAAATTCTACCTACCGGCCAGTCAAGGGGTTTTATGTTATCATACCTTAAAATTACCATGTCACCTGGTTTTAAGTTTGGTTGGATATTTTTCCATTTTGGTCGGTTTTGTAAAAGCACCAAATAATATTTATGCCATTTTTTCCAAAATAATTGTTGCATTTGTTCACACTGTTTCCAAAAGGATAACCTTCCAACATTCACATTACTTAGATTTAATTCAGGATAAGAAGACAATGGTGATCCTGTTAAGAAATGCCCAGGTGTTAAATAAGACATATCATCTGGGTCTCTAGATAGAGGCGTCAACGGCCGTGAGTTAAGAATGCCTTCAATCTGCACAATAACAGTATACAATTCCTCATAGGTTAACACTGAATTGCCTATTACCCGTTTCATATGATACTTGACACTTTTAATGCCTGCCTCCCACAAACCACCAAACACTGGGGAGTAACTTGGTATGAAATGAAAGGATATTCTCTCCGCATTGCAGAATTCTATTACAGTGTCTTGGTGACTTGTGGAAGCGTGCAACTCATACAATTCCTTTAAAACATTAGCAGCCCCTTTATAACAGGCACCATTATCACAATAAATTTTAGTGGGCTTGTTCCTTCTGGATATAAATCTTTTTAAGCAACCTATAAAAGTCTTTGTTGACATATCAGATGCTAATTCTATGTGTATGGCTTTAGTTACGAAACAAACGAATACTACAATATAGGCCTTTGTTATTACTGGATTGCGAATACGAGTTTGCTTGACACTAAAAGGGCCACCATAATCGGTGCCAACTATCTGAAATGGCCTCGTCATATTTACTCTATCCAAAGGTAAGGATCCCATTAATTGGGTAGCATTCTTAGCCTTTAATTTAAAGCAAATAATGCATTTATATAAGACAGATTTTATTTCGCGTAAAGCATTAAGAATCCAGTATTTTTCACTCAAACTACTAAGAACTAAACCTTGCCCTGCATGTTTTAATTTAATATGTTGCCTCCATATAATCCCCTTAGTAACATTCGATTTTTTAGCTAAGATTATTGGGTGCTTCTCTGCATAAGGTAAGTCAGCATTGTGCAATCGACCACCTACTCTTAATAATTTACCAGAATCAAGAAAAGGATTAAGATTACTCAAACTGGATTTTAAACTGTTACCAGCTTGTATACATTGAATCTCACTTTGAAAGTGTTTACCCTGATCTAATCTAATTATTGTCTGCAGGGCAGCATCCAGCTCAATAGGACTAAATTTTTTCACACGTTCAAAAGGTTGTGCCCTACAAATGTTTACAAATCTTAACACATATGCCATTATTCTAGTAGTTTTTTCTATATCTGAATATTTGTCCAACATCATTAATAATGTATTGTCTTTAACACATACATTGCTTGATTTTGATACAGGATTTATTTCTTTTATTTCGGGTATATCTTCTATGGACATTAGCAGTGGAATTGAGCCATGCACAAATTCAGCCTGCCCCATGCACTTGGGTCCATGCCACCACAATAAATTATCCTTCAAGGAAGAAGGGCTTACACCTCGCGATAGATAATCTGCCGGGTTATCTCCTGTGTTGACATAAAACCATTTACTTGAGGGAGTTAACTGAAGTATTTTCTTAACTCTATTAGCAACATACATGTTTAACTTTACAGGTTCGGTTTTAAGCCACGCAAGTACAATCTTCGCGTCTGAATATAAGTAGGTATGCACATTGTATTTTAGAGATAATTTAGTATTAACTTTGGTTGCCAATTTGGCTAATAATAATGCGCCTTCCAGCTCAAGTCGAGGTATTGTTAATGTTTTGTTTTTAGGATTGATGCGTGACTTAGAACAAAATAAATTAATATTTACACATTTATCAGGACCTATTACTCTTAAATATAAGCAACAGCCATAGGCAACGCCAGATGCATCACAAAATCCAACTAGTTCAAAGCTATTACATGCAATACTTTTTACATTCCTAGGAACAGCAATACATGGCATATTTATCAAATCTTTGGCAAATTCAACCCATTTTTTATTAATATTTGAGGGTAAAGGCTGATCCCATCTTATGTCATGAAACCACACTTCTTGCATTAGAAGTTTTGCTGAGACCAATATAGGTCCTACAAGACCAAGTGGGTCAAAAAATTTACTTATAAAACTAAGCATTTCCCTCTTAGTATATTCAAGCCTTAACTCTTTTACAGGACATTGTATTTCCAAACTATCAGTTTTGACATTGTAGATTAACCCCAATGTTTTAACATACAAACAGTTTTTATCAAAATCCTTATTATCTAATTGATGCAAATTAACAGGAATGTCTTTTAGTAAGCTAATATCATTTGAACACCATTTATGTAATTCAAATCCACCCATACTTAATAGTTTGCAAAGCTCATTCTTTGTCTGGTTTAGCTCATAGATATCATCACTGCCAAATTGTATATCATCGACGTAACTAGAGTTCTGTAAACAAAATGCAGCCAATGGAAACTGCTCCTTAAATCTTTGCGCTAGTTCAACTAAGCAGCGAGTGGCAAGGAAGGCAGAACTTCTTAAACCATATGTTACAGTCTGTAATTGAACACATTGTACAGGACTTTCCCTGTTTTCACGCCAAAGAATATTTTGCAACCCACAATATTTTTCATCCAGAAATACTTGTCTGTACATAGCCTTAACATCACAGAGCAATACATATCTGTAGGTTCTCAACAAAGTCAAAATGTCAAACAAATCACTTTGGACAACAGGTCCATTCAACAAAATATCATTTAATGCTAAACCATTTTTTGTTTTTGCACTTCCATCAAACACAGCCCTGACTGGTGTTGTTTTGCTATTAGGATTCAAAACAGGATGATGAGGAATAAAGTTTAACTTGGCCATATCTAGCTCTTTGCTTTTAGTATCTAAGCATTTGGCATGACCTTGCTGTATATAATCTGATATAAACTTTTTATATTGTTGAAACAAGTTATCATCCTTAGCAAATCTCTTTTCTAAGTTGTGCAATCTACTCAAAGCCATGGGAAATGAATGACCCAACCCTGTATTATCCAAATCAACTTTTAAAGGTAAAGCAACCCTGAACCTGTTGTTTTCCAATGTTACAGAATCCTGAAATACTTTTTCAGCTTGCTCATGTTCAGAGGTATCTTCTTTGAATACCGTGGTGACATTTTCACATTCCCAAAATTTTAACATTGTTTGTTCAAGCTGACTATCTTTATTAGTAATGCATGTATTACATACCTTTTTACAGTTATATGGATTTACTATCAAACAAAGATTAGAAGAACTTATCCCTCCTGAGCTGATAGGTAGACTGCCCGCCACAACATATCCAAAAATAGTGTTTATCAGGTAAGGTCCTGATGGAGTGACTGGTAGGGACTCACGGAGCAGCACCTGGAAAAATACGTCACACCCCAATAGCAAAGACAGTTCACCAGTTTTATTGAAGTTTTTGTCAGCCAGCTGAACATAAGAAGGAAAAGTAAATTGTGAAATGTCAAAAGACCGCTGCGGTAATGGACATGCAATGTTTTTAACAACACAGCATGAAACTGCAATACTGTTGTCGTTTGTGGTTGAGTAAACAGTGAACTCAGCCCTATGTGATACATTTTGTTCACCTTGACACACACCTATGATAAGCTGATCATTCTTTCTTAATTTACATTTAATTTCATCGGCCAAGCTTTCAGTGATAAATGATACTTGGCTCCCCGAGTCAAGTAGAGCCCTAGCAGTGATAAACGTACCATCAGCCCTTGCCAAACGCACCATAGCTGTGGGCAATAAAACATCTGTGTAAGCTGTAGCACTCGATAATGCCACCCTATTGACTTCTGCACTATTTTCTGGTTTATCCAGCACTGCCGTATTACTACATGCATTGTCGTGCAAAAGCGTATTATGACTTTTCCCACAAGTCTGACATTTTATTTTTAGTAAGCACTTTCCCTTATGGCTATTTAGGCATACCTTACAAAGCTTATTGTCATTAACAAAGGATATTCTTTCCTTCTCAGGAGCTAATTTAAATTTTGAACACTCATAAAGCTTGTGTGTCTGCTGACAATACTTACATGATGTATTCTTGGATGTGCTTAGACCGCTCATTACCTTAACCGGCCTTTGGGAATGGGACGACTTATCATCAGTGGTGTTTTCCATTGCAATAGCCCTCCGTTCCAGAAAATCTAGAAATTCAGACAACTTGGGTACCTCCTTGCTGAGCCGTTCTTGATGGAACCCTCTGTTAGTGTAATTATCTACCTTTTTGGACACTATATTAACCAGTAAGGTATCCCAGTGCTCCACCGGCTCCTTCAAATTCTTTAGTGCAGCAATGTTTAAGTTTATCACTGAAACAAGAGACCTCAAACCTTGAGCAGTGCATTTTGTGACTATGGGCAACTCCAGAATGTTGTTAACATGATGATTAACTATGAGTAATTTATTGTTAAATCTATTGTTTAGCAGCTCCAATGCAACATTATAATTTTCATCAGTCAACATTAAATTTTTTATCAGATCTAGAGCCTCCCCAGCCAAGAATGAGCGTAAATAATGTAGTTTTTCACATAAACTCAGCCTACTATCTGCATCAATAACTGATTTAAACATGTTAATGAATGGTGGAAAATCCACTACATTTTTGCCATTAAATGAAGCTATGTTTACTACAGGTAACTTTTTAAATTCACCTTTAGGAGGGTTAACATCCTTGTGAATAGATAATGTATTAATTGTTTTATTTAAAGTGGAAACTGCAGTGTAATATTTATCTTCTACTTCACAATAATCTTCCTTATCGTTAGGACATAAATACAATATTTTTTTATTTAAAGTTTCGTACTCCTTAAATGCTTCTGACAATTTCTTACACTTCTCTTTGAGCAACTCTTCATGTATTTCAGAGAGATTGTTTTGTGAATACTTATATAGTCGAGTAATACTACCTTTAACATAGCCCCTCTGAGCTAAAAGTTCTTGTAAATCGGCCATTGTACCGATCGTTTAAATAACAAATACTCTTCGCCTTTATCGTGTCACTTGTAATTTGTACAATAGTAACTTAATGTCTTTGTTCAACTTCGTTGCACACAAACACCGGAAAAATCATAAAATCAATACAAAATGGCGTAGCTATTGATGAATTGACCAAATCGTCGCGTACGACACGACGCGTTTTTCCACACAGGCAACCTGACGACATGCGATGCTGACTAATCATGATGCTCCGCCACGCTGGTGAGGTTGGTACAACTTGCACGGTCGAATTTTTTCTTCTCCTGATTGGACCTTTTGAATACCGCGCCACCTTTACTATGCCTTCACTTGGTTTGCGTTCCAGCTCCAAACAAAAACGAAACTTTGATCTTATTCTTGCTTTTGCTGCCGTCTCTTTCTCGCACGGTACAATATGAATAAATACCTTATTAACCAATTTTTGGTTGTTATATACGATGATAAATTTTTTGATTCCCCGCTTGACAATTGAAGGCCCCGCAAGCCAGCAGATGAAGCCCTGATGTATAGTGCCGAATAAATTCTTCAACAATCCTCCAGGCCCTCCGCCAAGACCGCAGGAAATTCTCCTCCACGTCCACGCGTTTTATTTTCACTATTAACAGGAATGTCTTTTAGTAAGCTAATATCATTTGAACACCATTTATGTAATTCAAATCTTCAAATCCACCCATACTTAATAGTTTGCAAAGCTCATTCTTTGTCTGGTTTAGCTCATAGATATCATCACTGCCAAATTGTATATCATCGACGTAACTAGAGTTCTGTAAACAAAATGCAGCCAATGGAAACTGCTCCTTAAATCTTTGCGCTAGTTCAACTAAGCAGCGAGTGGCAAGGAAGTGGTTCCGATACCGAAGAAATTTGGTTCCGATACCGAAGAAGTTTGGTTCCTGTTAATAGTGAAAATTCCGATATGGTCTAGTGGCTAGGATACCTGGCTCTCACCCAGGAGGCTCGGGTTCGATTCCCGGTATCGGAACCAAATTATGTTCGTGGCGAAAACATAAATAAAAATTAGTTCGTGAGATCAAAAAGAACCACTTTATTAGATATGATCTATCTTTTACAAAAGCAACCTTTCACATTCAGCGTTAGTTCGCCATGATCATTTTTTAGCGGAACTACCTTTTTCATTGTTGCCAGTAACAAAAAAACCAAAAATGGCATGTAGCCAGCATAATAAAAAATAAAATATTTAGAATCCATGTTCGGATACGAACAATTAGAACAGGATAGAAGATAAGAACACTGCATGATGTTGTAGCATCCAGCAGGGACCGTTGTTCATTTCCCTATTGTGAACATAGATAATCCTTTAGCCATCTTTTACTACCCCCATGGGAAGCAGGGGGTATGTTCCCAGCATATAACACCTGATTTTCCCATTAAATTTTGATGGTATGCTAAAATATTGTTATTACCGACATGCATTCACAGGTTCTTGCGAAATTCATGTTAGCATAGAAGTAACACGTTACAAGCGCCATATCATTAAAATTTATGTTAAACGTATACGGCCATGTCTGAATTTACACACGAGAAATATAATAAAATGACGTCACACTGCAAATTTTACACACGTCATTTAGTAAAATTACACGTCGTTCACGCAAATTTTGTATAAAATGTTAATTTTCGCTGAGGTGTTACCATTTTCATACAATGGGTGCATTTGGATCAAAGACCTCAACTGTTCGATGGTATTTTCTCTCTGATTTTGCAGAAGAGTGACCTTTATTTTCGTTGGTATAAGGTTTATGTTATATATAAAAATCCTGTGAAAGTACTTTAGTAATGGAGGTATTACGATGGCTCATTTTCTTTCTTTCTCTCACAGTTTTCGTTAAAATGAAGGGTCGTTGGAAATAATTTTGACATAAAGGAGGCATTAATTTTATGGGCGATTTGAGTTCTGTCTTACGTTAATAGGGTTCAAGATTGGGTGACCATCATGTTCATTGGAGATTTATGCGCTTTTCAAGCTTTTTGTAGTGTGACTTTTTACATTAATATTTTTTTTTTTAAATTGTTCTTTTTTTCGTTGTTAATAATATTACTTAACATTTTTCTTATTCCGCGATTATCACACATAATATTTATTGTTGAATAATTTCTTTATCGTTTATGAAAATAAGTTGTACAAAATGTAAGGCACATTATTAGAAAATTCATACAATACTGGAATTTGTCAAGCCATAAAATTACCAAAGCATATTTTTTATTACGAAAAACACATTATCAAGGTAACAATTCTTTATTTATTTGAATAACAGATATTACACAAAATCTAATATACATCTACCACCGCAATCTAATTTCGAGTCTCTGTTTATTCCAACCGATAAGATTAAGATTACTTCTAAAACCATTAGAGTTCATCGACCATAGTATCGTCTGAGGTACTACTAGCTAAGCACGAAACACGTAGCTACGGCCAAAGTTTCGGGCGGTCCCTTCACTCTAACCTACACATTACTAACTACATGATTGGACAAATGGACTTGGCCAGTTGTCCCGACACAAAATGTTGTCAGAACTTATGATTTCAAAACTAATAGAGAGTAGGGTTCACTCAAATGTTTTGAGTAACTTTCATACGGGCCCATTTCTTCGTTGACGGACTAAGAGAGTAGAGCCCTCATCTCTAAGCACGAAACCCGTGGTTTGGCTTTAGTTACGGACGTTTTCTACGCCCCGTGTTATCGAGACTGAACTGAGAATGAATTATATTACGATTTGATAGATATCACTTTAAAGTCAGCACCACTACTCGTGATCAGCGCTGCTGACACTGATTGATGTAATGACATAGACACTAGCGCCAGGTCAAAAGGTTAGTCGTGGTGTAATTATCCGACCGCAGATTTTGACGTTAGTTACATTCGTACATCTGTACCTGTTTAGGATCGCACATCCGTATCTGTATCCGTCTCTTCGTTCACGGACTTTGATAGTAGACCCCCGCAACCATGATGACGTTCGTTAAAATCCGTCGCGTCGTTTCACACAGCAAATTGCATCAAAAGAATTCCGTTGATTTCAATTTCAAGTCTTTCAATCGTTACGGAGTGAATTTTCGATTGAATATTGAGCTGGTGCCGATAAATACGGCTATTCAATATCAATTTAGTTTAGGTATTAGCTGATTGGAGCTCGAAAATCTTGAAGTTATTTCTAATGGTACGTTTGTCTGTTAAGTCTTCTATTTAAATGAGATCGGTACCTACTTAGTGAAAATATAGTAGTTACCAAAATGAAATCTACGGAGAGTTTTCGTAGAAGAAAATAAAGCAAAGTTTCCATTTTATTACTTTCTTAATTTATTTTCGTCGTGTCCGATTTAAGCTTGTGGATATTTTTTCATTTTCTGACGTTCAGTGTCATCATCTAAATTGCTACATGAATTTTAGCGTTTGATTGATGTTGACCCACTTTTTTTGCGGAATGAAAATTTCGACTGTGCGCAGGAATCTATCTTGCGTCCTTCTAGATATACTCGTATACTTAGGGCCACTTGCACCACACATCACTAAACGGGTTTAGCGCTAAACTACCTTAAAATATCACTGTATACCTTTCAAATTGTTTGAAGTTGACAGAGACAGAACGTTTAGCGCTAAACTTTTAGCGCTAAACCTGTTTAGTGGTGCAAGTGGGCCTTAATATTTGAATTTAACTTAATTAATTTTTTCCGGTCTTCAACTACAAGGACATACCAACTAGGCTATCACAGTCTTGGCCTGCAAGGTCAAATATATATCATTCCATTCTTGATCGTATTTCGGTGACGTTCATCATTATTCATCCAGAAGGATGCAGGTTCGGGTCCTGGTGGCCTTTTAGACGTCTTAAAGCGACAGTCGTTCCGCTGAGGGAAAGAGACAAATCTATACAAGTCGTATAGCGCCATCTCGTTCCCTCAGTGGAACTACTCTCGCTATAAGACGTCATGGTAAGCGTCTTTTCTTTTCTAAAATTGCTTTAAAAAAATCAAAATGACGATGTTTTTTATTATTTTATATCCATGCGCTAAAACGTATCAATAAATGCTTTCCAAAACGGCATCAAAACTGCAAAGTACGAGCTTAACAGACAATTTCAGTCCAACAAATGAATGGCTTCAATAACGTGTTCGGCTGCCAGTTTTAAATTTACGTCCCAGACTTATGACGTCACCAATGGTAATTGGAAACAACTCCATTAATGTAAGGAACAATAAAAACGTCATATGGAACAGTTTCCAATAACCTTATGGTTAGGTTTTTCTGAATATAAATGAACGTAGATTTTGCCTACTAGCTTTTTGTTTATTGTCCGTCTACAAATCGTACTGCCAGTAGCACTACGGGTAAAAAAATTACCACGGGAATTTTTATTTACTAATAGTACTACTCACTTATTTTATTTTATAGATTACATAGTTCTCTGTATAATCTTCCGTATACCTTCTCCTTATTACGTTGCACCATTTTTTTTTTAGCTTTAAAGTGAGGCCTCTCACCCAAAAAAATTGTGTCGTATTTTTTATTTAAACCAAAAGTGACGAAGATAGCACGTTTTTTTATAAGCATTAATTATGTTACTAACCTTTAACTGACAGATTAATTTGATTTGCAACTTATTGATTCTATAAAATAGCCTATCCCATTGAAACATCACGATAGTATAAGAACCAGACCAGGCCATGGTCTGTCTATAGGATTCGGTGACGATACGATTCCCATCAGGCTAGCCGTATTCCGTATGCTTGCTTGACATCGATATAACTTAAAAAAAAACCTTTCACAAAAATATTCTACGTACAGAGGTGTGTGCAGAAATAGAGATCGAATTACTTTATTACTATGGATAAGCCGTTCAACCGTTGACTCTCAGGTCATTCGAGGTGACCGTTTTGCCGTCGCGTCAGAACTTTTTTAATAAAACCCACTTTCTTCTTTTTCCCTAAGGAATAAATTTGGATGGCAGAGAACTTTAAAAATTCAGGATTTAAATCATTTATGTTTACTGAGGACCAGACTTTGTGCTAATTAAAGAGTTTCGCTAACAATTTTATAAAATTGTTTGAACTTTACGCCCTTGTTTTAAATATTTGATATCTTCGTAATTAAGGTTTTAAAGAGGTCGTCTGTGATAAACAATTTAACTACTGTACGTACAATATTAAAATGAGGCATGAATAACATTAGAAAAATATTATGACCACGTAAATCCTAATTTAAAATGTAGACAATTATTTTAAAAAAGGAAACTGTCATCGTTTTCTTTTCCATATTCCAATTTATTAAGGGTCAGCGCAGCATGTCATCTTCCTCCTTACTTTTTATAATCAGCAGCCCCCTGCTAAGATACAGGCCCTATCAGAAGAGTTGGCAGTAATCCAAAACGTAGACCCAATGCGGGTTGGAAGATGTCACATATCTACGAATTTTTGTTTCTAGAACTTGCCGATTTCCTCACGTTTACCACTGGGTCACCACTGCTCTCCTATATTACTACTATAAGAAGCCTTAGGCGTCACCTCAATCTTTAACATTCATCGTTCGCTACCTTGGTCTTCATCTTTTCTTTTTTCTTTTCTTTTATTAAAAAACCTTGCCTCACACTAGGAATTTCTTCCTGGATCGTGGGTGAGTTTACAAACATAGAAACTTTGATATTTCTATTCTCTTCTATAAAATTTGACTGGCCTGTTGGTCTAGTGGTTAGTGACCCTGACTGCTATGCCGGAGGTCGTGGGTTCGATTCCCACCCAGGACAAATGTTTGTGTGATGAGCACGATCATTTGTTCTGTGTCTGGGTGTTATTTATCTATAATATGTATGTATTTAGAAATATATAAGTATGTTTATCAGTTGTCTAGTACCCATAACACAAGCTCTGCTTAGCTTGGGACTAGATGGCGTTGTGTGATAGTTGTGGAATATAAAAAAAAAAATAAAAAAAAAAAAAAAAAAAAAAAAAACTCACATACACAAACACCCAGACCCGGAGCATCAAATTGCAGATCATACAAATATTTGTTCCGTGCGGGGATCGAACCCGCGACACGCTGCACAGCAGTCGATCGCTCAGCCACTGTGCCAAGCGTGTCATCTACTCGGATAGTCTTCAAAAGTAGTTCTTCACGTCATATTCCTCATTTTGCCAAAACAGAAGAAAATCATATAATAATTAAACCCTCTCACTGTGTTCTTAGATTTTCACAGCTGAGGGATAGTAGATTAATATTAATCTTAGCACGAAAACCAAAGTATACCTACTGAACAATTCAAACAGTTCAACATTCTGAAATTCGAATAATTATTATATCTCTCTTCGCCAACATTCATTAACAAAAGTTTTTGTTGCGATGAAAACGATATTTCAAACAAACTGAATAATTAGACGTGGATAAACTTAGTTAATGTTTCTGGAGTACATTTATGCGCCAAATCTTTGGCTGTTAAGGTTCATTTACACAAGGTTAGTTTCTCGCCGAAAGACTCTAGTCGAAAGACTAGTTAGGCGGTGTCCTGCGTGAGCGACGAATACGACACGACGCGACGCAATTCGACCTTTCGCTCACGCAGGACACCGCGTCAATCTTGACACTTATCAATTTAAAAATTCAGAATATTAGGAAAAATAGCGGACATAATCTAGTCCACAAAAAATGAACATATACTTCTGGAACACGACATCAGAGCTATCTGCAAACAAAGAAAATAAAGAAAAATTTGGCAATACCTGTCTGATAGTAGTCCACCATGCAAAGCATCGAGACTGATGATTAAAGGGAGGATCCTTTTCAGCATTGTATCGAAGAACTTTAAATTCTATTCCCCAAATACTAGAAGTATACGATTTTAAAATTGTAAAAAACTCGTTTCACATAATTATACTTGTAATATTATTTACGTACAGTGACAACTGTATTTCTTTATATGAGAAAATCATTATTAGAAATGGATGAAAATGCCAGAGAATAGTAGAGTGTTCCATTGCAGCCACGCGGCTAATTTGAATCCATCATATATTCAAGGCAAGTAACTGTCTCCGTGTAAATGATCTCTTACAATTCCACGAATGTTTATTTAAATAACATTATTGCTAGGGTTTCCTTCCTTCTGTTGTATTTACTTAAGTTTATTTCCGTAAATACGTTAATAATATAATCCGAAACAGCGGCGTTTGTGTGGTTTACATTTGAATTGAGTTCCGTGGCTGTTCTGTACTTCACACAATGTTCAAACATCAACAAATAAGTATCATAACGCCAAATTATTAAGCCTATAATACTAAGGCAACTGTTCCTCGCTGGACGATCTCTGGCCACCGTAGACTCGGGCATGCGGGCGGTGAGTAATGGGCGACTCGCTGTCCGATCATAGACCATGCCCGGGTCGACGGCGCGTTGAGTTCCACGCGCGCCTCACCCAGCTGTCAGTAATATGACGCAGCCCTTAGACAGCCTAGAGCCTGCCCGGGTCGCGGGCCTAACGAGCTATCGGAGACCCGGAACTTAAAGGGCTATTGAAGGACACCGTGGATTTTAGTCAGTAAAAGTCTGACAGCCCCTTCCGCTCTGCCCTGGGTGGGAGGACCCATTTGATGATTTTACCACGTAAAAAAAAAACAGAAGCCATATGCGAGGACACGAACGACAACAGTTTAGCTGAAGCAATCGCCCCGGCCTAAATGGGTCATACACATCGTCTGATATACATAAATAAAATTAATCATATTGGGTAAATATTATAATTATGGAAAACTAATATTTTCAATTTGAAAATCAAAGTATTTATTTTACGTATACGTCATGCACTATTGCTCACGCTTCTATATCCGTCTGCGTATGAACGTTTCCATAATTCGGCGAAGTATCTTGTGTAACTTCTACACGACTTCTCTCTGTTACATTACTCTGCTCGAAGGCACTTCATAACAAACTTAAATAAACATAACACCCATTGCCATACATTTCACACCCACTATCTTCGCATCGCTGACTCCCACGACTCTTGAGAAACAATATGGATGTGTTACCGGCAATTTATTTAATCCAATATTGTATAGAATGCCTGAATTCTGAATTCTGTGAATGCTTGAAACGGTAGGCGGGATAGCGGGAATGACTTCGGTAAGCCATTATTTTTGGAAGAAGAAGAATAATAATTATTTGCGTGGAATATACGAAGGAATATATAATACATCTTTTTTTTCTGGTTTTGGCGCACACTATGAATGATTGCTGTATCGTGGGTGCGTTTACAAACATTTACATACATAAAAAGCTAGAGCAGGATAACTATTGTCTTGTAGACCATACAAACTTATTTATTCAGTACGGGAATCGAACTCGCGACACACAGCGAAGCTGTCAATCGCTCGGCCACTGCGCCTTCCCGTGTCGTCTTTTTCGTTCCAGGGTCACGGTTACCTGATGAGACAGTCCTGCGACCCCAACAGGCTTTGACCCTCTAAGGGAGGCCCGTCAGATTGCTGACAGTCCTTTGAAGTACGCGTGGAACAACCGGACATGGTCCATGACCGGACGGCGAGTCACCGATATCTCGCCGTCCGCATGCGCGCTTACGGTGGCCGGAAATCGCTTGGCGATGCCCGTTGCCGTGGGTGTCTACCACTGCGGCTGGGCTGTGAGGTGGACGCTGTCCTCTCCCTCAGGCGTCCCGCATCCTCCTTCGCTAGGATAACTGTTTCACAGAAGGAGGCGACCGCTTCCCATTCCGTCTTGCCCTGCAGCATGGCCTCGACCAATGGGTAGAGAGGTCGCCGCGTATCGCCTCCAGCCAACACTGCTCTCACTTATCATTATTTGATGGAACTAACTAGTTTGTAGTGTACGGCGCGCGCCGGTTCATATCTTGAGCGTGCATTTAGGGGAACAGTGCATAAGACGGGGACGCGAGGTATGATGGGAAATAACAAACTTAAAGCAAACTTAACACAATACTAACTTAGCGCAAGCGCCAAAAGTTAATGGTCACTTGCAAATGACATCCTGATGGCGCTTGCGCTACGTTAGTGTTGTGTGAAGTATCCCTAAAGGGTGTATGTCCCTATTATACCCCGCGTCCCCGTCTTATACACTGTTCCCCTAAGGAGCTCGGCATTGTATAAAATGACGGATTCTCATATATTGTCAGTATCAGACTTGCAAATTGCATCAAAGTAGTGAAGTTCACACACTTTCGCGCAACTGGGAAAGATCGGTCAATTACCTCAGGGCTTAAAACTCAATTCGAATTCCGACATTCATTTTCGTCGAAAAGACGATATCATTCGAATTCGGGAATTCGAATGATATCGTCACACTATGGTTTTTTCTTGAAGTGTCGGTTTATTTATACTTTCAGTATAAATAAACCTGTACTTGTTGAATGAATACAGTAAGACTGTAACATTCCGTAAATAACTTAATTATTAATTACTAAATGGTACCCATTTGGAAAATAAATCTATGAAAATTGAGGTTCTACTTATATCTCAATAGGTTTTGCATGCGGCTTTGC
This sequence comes from Agrotis puta, assembly GCA_943136025.2. NCBI lineage: Eukaryota > Metazoa > Arthropoda > Insecta > Lepidoptera > Noctuidae > Agrotis > Agrotis puta. The sequence goes on from OW964172.2 coordinate 13,561,213, forward strand.
TCGCTATAAGTAGAATTTGTAAATAATACGGATTGTACACATATCGTATTGACGTTATTGTTGTTTTCCTCGGGGACGGTACGTTTTTCTGGTATGAAATGTACCCCATGTTCGTTTTTGTACACCTGACAACATAGGAATACAGAAAATTTTAGGAAGATAGACTCAGTGGATACAGAATGGAGTAGGCATATATTTTTGAAGTGAAAACTTCTTTAGCGGCGTTGAGCACTTTTTCTGTAATGGGTATAAAATCTTAAACTCGCGTCAGGACACGTGACCCTGATCGAAAAAGCGTAGGACGGATGGAGAGTAGACAGCTATCCCCTCTCTACGGCGCGGCGAAAATGTATGCCTGGGCCTACTGTTTCGTTTAGGCGGCGCAGGGCGCTTGCGCGAATGTTCGTCTATGTTACAGCGTGCCACGAATCGAGGTCGTGGTCGAGGTCGAGGTCGAGGTCGAGGTCGAGGTCGACCTCGACCGTGTACGATAGCGCAATAAATGAATATTGTATTCTACCACATAAATAATAGTACTTTTATACTGATAAAGCAATTGGTGCAAAATTATTCCCTAACCATTCCAAAATATCAAACATGCTCAACGTTAATAATCAAGTTTTCACTTCTGCCGGCACTCCCAGAGTGCAACCCGTCGTTTTTTTTTTCATAACAAACCAGGGGCCGTATTATGACATCTTAAAACCACGCTTGTTCCAGTGAGTGAACGAGGTGTCGCTAGGCGACTTGTATAGCTCTGTCTCTTTCACTCACTGGAACAAGCCTGGTTTTAAGACGTCATAATACGGCCGCTGGAATACAAATGTGTGTGAGATTTCTTTATTTCATAATAAACCAAGAATATACTAACTTATTATATTAGTCGGGAAGTTTCCATGTGATTGATCGTTTGATTATTTCTCTAAATTCAAGACGTTATTTAGCCATGACTAACCTGCAAGGCCACGGTAATATTACTGTAGTAAAACTAAGCCCTGGCATTACTTTTCACGTTTTTGTGATGTAAAGTAAACAGGAACTTAGGCTTTAATTTGATAATAAAAAATAAATAGTTCCGCGATCGTACACTACGTACGCGCTTTTTCATTTTTCCATACAGTAAACGCCGGCAATAAATATATTTTAAGTACGGTGCAAATAAAATACAGAAATCATGTGATAAGGCCTCAATTTTTTATGAACCAAAAAGTATTAAAACTGTAAAATGGTTCCGCAATATTGTACAATGCAAAAGTGTCCTTTGTTCAAAAGTCACGTTCTCCAAATACAATGTTTATTTGTGCCAATTCGTCATCTGTACGATATTGTTTACAAACTGTTATTATTTTTACGTGAATTCCGTTCAGAATAAAGATCTCCGTTATTTGTTTCAAAAACTGATCAATTTATGCCGTTCTGAAAATGTTATTTTTATTAAAAGGTTTTTGTTTATTTTGGCTCAAAGATGTTGAAATAAAATGAGTTACAGTTTGTTTTTTAAATTTCATTGCAATGAAATTGTTATGGTTTGTGGCAGTAGAGTGTTTTTTGAAATTAATACCAAGTGCTTTAAGTTAGTTTAGTAGCTTTTAGAAAAATACTAGTTGCAGGTACAACAGGTTATTTTTAATTAAGGATAACATTTACTTAAGAATTTATTTAAATTGACAAGAATTACTTACCGTATTCTTCAATTAAAATTGAAACAAAACATAAAAGGATACTTGTATTTTCGATTAAAAAAACTAGCTTTTTTACATGACATTTTTGACGACTTGTGAAAGCATCTTTTGGTTCTTTTTGCATATAATTGGCACTATCGGTACATAATCATTTCCAGTTTTGACAGTTTTAATGTTTTATTTTTCATGGCAAGAAACTTTGAGTGCTCAAGATGAGCCTCCAATAATCCAATTAGCGATAAAGTGAAAAATGTCATAGCAGCGGCCCAAGTTTAATAAAGTGTCACTTAAAAGAGACGTCAGAGAAAAATAGAAAAAAGACATTTGAAAAGTGTACTTTTCACTTAGACTAATTGACATATCCATTGATTTGAGTATTACGCGACACCAATTTTAATTTTCTGATAAGTTTTTGGAAAAGTTTTTTTAGAACGATGTAGTCTGAATGACAGTTGGTCTGACAGTTAACGAAATTCTTGGACCGCTCTCGCCTCCCATAGGGAAAACCTTAAGATATTTTTTGTGTCATGTCAATTAGAGAATAATAGAACTAGCTTCTGCTGTATAAATTGGTAATTATCCCACGAGAACCTGATTCATACAGGGATAAAAATTATTTTGTGTATCCAAATTCAATTTATATACTGGACGAACTATGTTAAATTTCATCTTAATCTATGCAGTAGTCTTTGTGTTTAAGAGTAACAAATATAACACATACCTTTTTTGCATTTATTGGTAAAAGAGAATTCAGTTTAAAAAAAACATTTATATGATTTGAATCCCAGTTCTATGGAATCGTGTACTTTAAACGGGGCTATGTTTGTACTTTATGTTTATTTTATTGAACTCAAGAAATTAAATATACGCTAGAAAGGCGTAAAACCACTCCTGTCAAAAGACATTTTTTTTTCTCAACCTTTTAGATACGTTTAAATTGGAGGGAGAAGGAAATAAAAATGTTCTCACATCTTTACTTTAGATACCTTCGCCCCGAGTGGAGTGCTAAGGTACTGTCAGACTCCTTTTGACTAATTATCCGTCCTGTTCCTTCGGTTGACCTTTGATTTCCAGGGTTAGGTTAGTTCCTTGCTTACTCAGCCCCGGCAGGCGTTTGGTATTTGCTTCGAGACCCCTGTATTATACATTATTATACAGGGGTCTCTGAAATAAAAAGTTTATTATTTAAGCATCTCCTTATTATCGCTTCTCGCTGGTATTAAGACCTTCTTTCGACCATAGAAATTAATTTGAGAGGATTTCGCCTTTTATGTCGACAGATTTATTATGAAAGAGCTTTTATTTGAACAAGTTTATTTTTACTTATAAAAGTCGCTTTCAAACGATGGATTTTATAAGTATTTGAAATGAAATAAGTAATTAAGATTTTTTTTTTGTAGCGATGTAATGAAAATTAGATTGAAATAGTTTTTTTGTACATTTTGATTAATTTTAAGAATAAAAAAAATAATGGAATATTGGGCTGAGCTGCTATTTTTAAGGTTTTTTTTTTTGTTATATTAATTACGTTTTTTTATTAAGTCTGAGTTGAATCTACTTGTAATTGATATTGATAGCGTCGCACAGTATGATTTGGACTCGAAAAAAAAAATGTCATTGACAATTTTTTTTAGTTCATTATTTTTCACTGTAAGCTATTTTGAATGAAGATTTTTGTGTGTGGATTCAGCATAAATTAAATATTTTTAAAACTGACGTAGTTTTAAGAATATTTAATTTAAAACTAAAGAAATAATATAAAGACGTTATTATCGTTCTTTTATGTTGGTATAATTTAATAGTGGTATAGTGATTGGATGTTTATTTATAGTTTTAATTTACACAGTCAAAATAGCTTGTCGTACGAATTATGAATTAAAAATGTTACCACTTTTTTGGATCATTATCATACTGTGTACTCGTAATGCACTAAAATAATCGTGTGATTTTTTATGATTTAGTAAACTGTATGACAAATTGCTTTTAAGAGATTAAAAGCAAACTTCTGACGAGTCATTTTATGAAAGTAGAAAAATATTAAATTATTTTCTATTATTCTTTTTCAGAATCAGAATCAGAATCAGAATTTTATTTGCTTTAAATGTAGGTACAGAATTAGATTTGAACATAAATAAATAAGATCAGCTACATTTTACCATCTGGCATGCAAATTGACTTTAGTCACACAAAATAATATTAGAAAAAAAAACTGTCAAATATACGTATTAAAATATTATCAAAATGTCAACAACAAAAACAATAAAAAAAAAAAAATATTTTAAAAATTACAAAAATACTAAGTAGAAATTATCAAAAAGTCAAATATACAAATAAAAATTATCTAAATGTCAATATTACAAATAAAATACAGAATGTCAACAAAAATAAAATTAAAACAAATACTAAATTAAGAATTAAAATGAAAAGTTATAAAGTGGCATCATTTAAAAAGTCCTGTACTGAATAATAACATTTTTCCAAAAGTAAAGCTGTCACCTCAGATTTAAAAATGTGCACGGAATGTTCCTTAAAACTATGAGGTATTTTATTGTAAACAACAGGTCCCATTGACATAATGTTTTTTCTCAACAGTGCTGTTTTGTAATTGCCCGAGTGCAACAAGTTTTTGTATTGGCTTCTCAGGGGGCCTGGACGTGTTCTAATAACAGCGACTGACGGAAATAAATCTAAATTTGTTTTTACAAATATTGCCACCTCCAGTATGTACAAACATGGAAAAGTCAGTATTTTCAGAGACCGAAACACAGGTTCACAGCTATCCGTGCGCTTAAGATTTGACATAGATCTTATACACCGTTTCTGAGCTTTGAAAATCTCTTCCCTCTCACTGCAGTTTCCCCAAAATATGACACCAAACCTCAATACTGACGCAACCAACCCGTGATAAGCTACCATAAGTGTTTCATGGCTAACTTTATGTGATAGGTTGTATAGTACATAAGCTAATTTACTTAATTTATTACAAATTTCGTTGGCATGCGGTTTCCATGTTAAATTGCTGTCAATTAAAATACCAAGAAATTTCGCTACATAAGTTGAATCCACGGTTTGACCATTGTAATTAACATTTATGTTGTCAGGGCGGATCCTTTGGAAGAAATGCATAATTTTTGTTTTTTTTAAATTTATGATTAAGTTGTTCGCGTTAAGCCAATGTATAATAGTTTCTAATGTATTATTAATTTCCGTGTCGTATGTTTTTGTATTAGTACACTTGACTATCGCCGTACTGTCATCCGCAAATAATACCATGGGTTGTTGTATTTGAAGTGGCAGGTCATTTATAAATAGTAAGAATAATGGTGGTCCCAGAACGCTTCCTTGGGGCACACCATATTTGACCTCCCTAGTGTTTGATGAATATCTATGTTCACGTTTAGTTTTTAGGCATATTCTAGTAATTTCCGTGTATTGCAATCGATCACTAAGATAAGAGCTTATAAGATCTAAGACTGTTCCTCTTATACCGTAATTGTAAAGTTTTTTTAAAAGAATGTCATGGTTTACGTAGTCGAAAGCTTTGGTCATATCGGTAAGTATCGCGCATACAGGGGTCTTGTTATCTACATTTGGCATTATATATCGTAATAAATTGTATATTGCCATATTAATATTTTTACTTTTTCTAAACCCCATCTGTTCATTGCATAATATATTATGTTTATTCAAAAAATTATGTAATGATTCGTAGATAATCTTCTCAAATACTTTCGACAATATAGGAATCAACGCTATAGGTCTATAATTGCACATATCGTCTTTGTTGTCCTTTTTGTGTATAGGTTTTATTTTAACTATTTTTAGACTTTTAGGGAAAATACCCGAGGCAATACTCCTGTTCATAATGTGACATAAAGGGGTAGCAACAATACTGCTTACAAATTTAAGAACCTCAGTAGTGATTCCATCGTATCCATGACTTTTTGTATTTTTTAGACTTCTAATTATTCTGATGATGTCGTCTGGTATTACCGGTGACATAAAAATTAAGTTTGGAATGTTGTCTGGATGATTTATTCTAATGGATGTTTTAGTAGACGTGGTTTGTACTTGATCAATAAAAAAATCATTAAAAGATGTCGCTATTTCCTTGGGATCTGTTATCATTCTATTTTGCTTGGTGATACTTGTGATCGGCTCTTTAATATATTTGGTATTGTTAATTACTTGCCACGATGCTTTACATTTATTTTGAGCGTTGTTAATAACATAATTATTTTGGGCCTTTTGTGTTAGTCTGACAATTTTTTTAAATCTTTGTGAATATGTCTTAAATGTGCTTTTATTATGACATGATGGATTTAATCTAAATTTCCATAATAATTTTCGTTGGTTCTTACTACACAGCCTAATACCCTTTGAGATCCATTTAACTTTTGTTTCTGATCGAAGCTTTATCCATTTGTTTGGAAAACATTGCTCGTAAAGTAGAAGAAAAATATCAATAAAATTATCGTACGCTTTATTAGGGTTATTCTCACTATAAACATCCGAGAAAGATAGCTCGCTGAGGTAATTTTTGAATTTAATTAAATTTTCTTTGGAGTAATCGCGTTTCTGAGTGCGCCAAGCATTTATTACACATGTTTTATTGACTTGGAATTTTAATATTTGAGATGAGTGATCAGACATACCAAAATCAATAACTTCACTTGTACATTTTCGATTTGTGTTATATGCAAAATTATCCAAACATGTTTGGCTCCGTGGCCTCGTCGGTTGTCTTATCTGTAACTTAAGGTTGTAGTTTAGAAGAAGAAATTCAAAGTCAAGGGTGTATCTGTTGCGTTTAAGGATATCTATGTTAAAGTCTCCACATACTACTACATTTGCCTGAGATTTACAGCACAATTTTCTTAAAACAGAGTCCAAAGCTTCTAAAAATACATTAATATTGGATATGTTTGGTGGCCTGTAGATACAGACAACTATAACTTTTTGTTTGGGCAATTCTATCGCACAACATTCAAAAACTCCTGTTATTGATAGCTTCATTACGTCATACAAGCACAACATCTTTATACAACTGTTTAGCTGCAATATATTATATTTCTTATTAGAATATAAAAAAAATACTATATTTTATTAAAATCCTTGCTACAGCTGGTTCGAAAATAAAATTGATTAATATTTAATAAAATAAATGTCTGGAACACATCTTTTGGTATCTGTATACATAAAATTCAAAACTGACTGTCTGACCGATCGATCAACACACATCCGAAACCGCTGGGCCTGTAGGCTTGAAATTTTGGATAAGCGTTCCTTATATGGGCATCCGGGCAGCGAGTAATGGGCAACTCGCTGTCCGACCATGGACCATGCCCGGGTCGACGGCGCGTTGTGTTCCACGCGCGCCTCAAAGAGTGTCAGCAGAGTGACGGGGTCTAGAGGGTCAAAGCCTGCCGGGGTCGCGGGACTGTACGAATTACCGTGACCCCGGAACATAAAGGACACCGTAGATTTTAGTCAGTACGAGTCTGACAGTCCCTCCCGCTCTGCTCTAGGTGGGAGGACTCATTTGATGATTTTACCACGTAAAAAGAAAAAAAAAACCAAAATTTTTCATTGTGTTGTAGTTTTTGTGTTATTTTCACCCAAAATGGATTGAAACAAGGTAGATTTAATTGTTATTACTCATTGTGGATTTAATTGTTTAGACAATCGTTCAAATGGCGGTACTAAAGTCGACGTTTTATCTTAGTTTTGTAATACGGACAAATTTAAACCATGGCTTTGCAGATAAGCCTGGACTTGATAGACCAGGTTTAAACCAAGGTTTATATAGTTTTTGTAATAAGGCCGGTGTTTGGTTTCCGATAACCGATACTTGAAGGGGATATTATAGATTTATTTTCATCGACAAAACTGCGTAAAAAAAAGCAAACTGCAAATTATGGCGTCAATATTACAGTGGCAAGTGCATTAATAATTCCAAGCAATGGTTTCATAAAAAAAATGTATCATTTCAGTTTAAGGATGATTCGATACGATCAATTACATGGTGGTCAATAATGCCAGCTTCTAAATTTACGCTGAAACAATTCAGCCATTGACACAGGTTGGGCCTTGATCAGACGGTGAGCAACCTACTTTTCACTACTGTAATTACCTGCCTGAATAAAACTTTTCATCTGAAAATTATTTCACATGAAGTGAGGTTTAAACTTTTACTAATCACCGTCTGTAATTAGCGTGCAAACGGCACTTTTTAATTAGAGCACACAAAAGTTACGAGTAGCAGTGCGTATTTTCAATTAAAAATGTTTTTAGTTTTCACACGCATACATGTAAACTGAATGATGTAATTGGCTGCATTTTTTACGTAGGATTTGGGTCAAAGTTTTTCAGGTCAACAGAAAGGCCTGTTAATTTGAGAGTTACAGGTAGTTTTTATGACGTAGCAGTGATTTTATAATAAGAGCGTCTATAATTCATAGTAGAGTTCAAAGTTGGATGTAATAATAATAATTTATTTAAATAAGTAGTTTGTACATGGTATACACAGTTGTCTTATATAATTAGATGGTACAATAGAACCAGTACAACACATAAAATGGGTCATAGGATTCCCTTTCCTAAACTAGGCAGAAAATCTGTCTGTATCTTAGGAAAGAGTATAAAATGTATTGAATTCCTGTTCGTGTTAGTTAGTTTTCTAACAAAGCGCAGAATATCTGATACTAGAGGACATGTGCTGCGTAGCTAAGCGAAGGTTTTTTCCACCAAAGCGTGTAGCGTGAAGCGTTAGCGTGGGATGTGAGCTGTCAGACAGGGTCCGATTGTAAACATCTTCGCTTTACCAAGCCGCTTGTCAGCTCACGGCTCTTCTCCTCTTGAACCATTTCCATCGAAGCTAAGCGGAATGGAGATGTGGAAATAATTAAGTTTGATTGGTTATTCAAAACGTATTTCCTCTCGTCTCCACTTTTCTCCGCTTTGGTGGAAACCAGAACATACGCTGAAGGCGACACCCTTCGATCTCGCCTTCCTATATACATTGTGTTCTATTAAGCACCATATTGCGATAATGACGATAGACGCTTGATAAATTGTAATTTTGTATTAAAAGGTTCCGAATATTAAAAGATAACTACTTTGATTCCTACCCATCCCGTAATCAATATGCGAACGTATACATAAAACACCCATGAATTCGTTAATCGGTTGCCGTGAGCAACCGTCCGTTGTACCGCAAAAATAAACTAATGAAATCGTAATTAGGGCTAATTTCAGCCGGATCCCGCCCGGTTTCGTCTGCGGTTAACCTGTACAGAACAACCCGTTTAGATTTATAGGGTTTTCATACAAGATTTACGACTGTCATTTATTATTCACTATCTGCGGTACAATCAGAATTTATGACACACTTTTCGGTATGGTTTTATACGAATAAATAAACTATTTTATTGTAATATCTTGGCGTGGAGTATGATAAGTGTTTTTGCTGAATAAAGGTATCTGAATATTTAATGCGAAAGCTTTTTGGATTCGTAATGTAAACACGTATGTACGGTTTAGGTTTACAATTTTCGATAGCAACGCTTGGCACAGTGGCTGAGCAATTGGCCGCTGCGCTGCGTATCGCGGGTTCAATTACCCCACGGAACAAATATTCGTACGATCTACAAGTAGTTGTTCCGGGTCTGGACGTTTGTGAATAGTCTAGTTTTTTTCCGTCACGGGAAACATTCGCAGTGTGCGACCGCAATGTTAAAAAAAAAAAGAAATAAAAACAATGTGTTAGCTATGAATATTTTTTAAGGAACCAAATGTTCTTTCTACCGAACGCTATAGTCGATGGTCGTCAAAATTTTTTTTCTTCTAAAAGATGTCAGACTTGACAGTCGGCTCGGCATAAAACTCGCTAGAACGCTTGTTAGAATGCTCGCTAAAACATTCTAGATTGTTTTTTACTGTACTGCCAACATTCTCAAGCATGCTTAAGTTTATTACTACAAGTACCTATAGATGTTAAATAAAGTCGATCAACTAACATTGTGATCCACGATAAGGATTTAATTTTGAACATGAAATACAAGTTAACTAAGTACATAGTTGGTTAGTTAACTGAAGTATAGTAGTACTCGTAGTAGTTATTTATCAATAGTAGTAGTTGACTTATATAACCACTATCTCAACCAGCTACTACCAACCAAGCTCCGTTACAGCAAACATGCAATTTAATTAAAATTACTCGTGACTAAAAAGTCTAGTTTACATCGCAGTTCGCGCTCTCATAAAATAAAAAGTTACAGGTAAAAGAGGTAAAAAGTTACAGGTAAAAAAGTTGGTATACCTCTCTCTATTCGACATGATAACTTGGTTACAGTGTTGCAGCCCCAATTTCGTTCGTTTGCCGTCATTTTTCATATTTGATAGCATTTTTTACGAGTCCAATGTGCAACCTACTATCCGAAAATTGATGAGAGAGGAGGAGAAGGAGAATCTGGCAGTATTTGTAATGGTATTGTACAAATGACCTGACAATGGGGACGATTATTGGTTCACTTTTGGAACACCTATATTTTTTTGATAGTCAATATTTTATAAGTCACATGTGAAAACCAGTTCAAGCATTTGATAGAAAAGTACAGTTGTTTTTTTTTTTGTTGAATGAGCTGTCTTTCATCTTTTATTGTGTTGAAATATGAAGAGATTGAACTGTCTTCTTCTGGGTAACTAAACTGCATCGTAGACTTTTTTTGGGAAAACTATCTGAAAAAAGTAGTTGAAATGAATTGACAAAAACAACAAATCCAATAAAAAATACCGGAGGACCGGTCAATTTAGCGTGAAACTGACGTGTGATCAGACAGTCTTTTGTATCAAGTGATAAAATAGAATAGTTTTAAATAATTTTGTACAATTTATCAACTTTAAAAAGGAGTTTACTATCCCGGAGTCAATTCAATACTTCAATTACAATTTTAAAACGCCCTTTTTTAGGTTATAAAATTATCAAATGAGTCCTCCCGCCCTGGGTCCGAAAGGGAGTATTAGACTCATACTGACTAAAATCATCAAATGAGTCCTCCCACCCTGGGTGGGGCGAACGAGACTGTCATACTCATATTGACTAATAATCCACTCTGTTCTTTCAGTTGCCCTTTACGTTCTATAGCTTCATAATATCGTGTCTGTATGTGTGATCTACTAAAAAGATTTTGAAAAAAAAAATAGTTATACCTATATAATATATAATTTGCGGAGTGAGGTAATCAGTGAAAATATGTAATCACGTAGTTGGTTAAATAGTAAACAATATCAGTTTCAAGTCTGAAATGAGGTGTATTTAAAAAACAAACTAGGCAAAGATAGAGAGACGTGGTAAGATGAATAACTAATAGCCTTGTAGTCAGTCGACTATCTTGTCCACCCGTTTCCAAATTAACCAGCTTTACATCCAGCTAAAAAGTACTCGTGTTTGTTCAAAAAAAGAGTTTCTACCGTCATTGACAGAGTTTAAAATCGAAAACTAACTTCCCAACTACTGTTCAATTTTCATTGTTCTAATAAAAAGTTTTTTGACAGTTCTTAAAACGTTTAAACGACTTTTTTTCGACTGAGTGAACCATTTAAATTAATAAAGAAAGTAGAACATTTAGAGGGCCAAAGCCTGCCGTGGACGCGGGACTTATGAATTACCGTGACACCGGAACGTAAAGGGCTATTGAAGGACACCGTGCATTTTAGTCAGTACGAGTTTGACAGTCTCTCCCGCTCTGCCCTGGGTGGGAGGACTCATGATTTTACCACGCTAAAAAAAAAAAACAAAAAAGCAACCAGACTAACATAACATAAGTCACAATTTACGGACAAAGAATAATTTTAAATAAAAGGGTTAGCAACTTGTCTCTTTCCGTAAGATATTGAAACCCTTACTTTATTTATTACTTGATTTAACGTCTTGTGGTGCTGACGTTACTACCGCTTAGTGATTTACTGATATCGCTATCGCTCGTAAAGATTACGAGTAAAGGACAACGTACATATTTATGCACTGCGTGAGATTAGACTCGCACTGTTTACTCAGAACGATTTGTGGCAATTGCTATAAGGGCTCCTGTATACGATGTCGCCGCCGCGCTGACACCGCTCCGCCAGCTTGCTTCTATTCAGTGTTTACCTTCGCGATCCTATACACAGCATAGAGGCGCGGTGGCGGAGCGGTGTCGGCGCGGCGGCGGAATCGTTTACGCGTTGAAAAAAGACTATCGCTATGTCAATCAGAAATATAGCTTTTTACTGCTGTAAGAATTTTCGTAATCGGTTTACCTCTTTAAGATATTCAAGTAGATGAAGAAGTCTGAAAAATCGAATTATAGTCCTAGTGAAAAGGCGAGTCACCGCATGAGGTAATCGTAAATATCCGGTGAGACGGGGAGAACGCGGTTAGACAAGTCGTATGAAATGTCAGGTAGTTAGAAACGTACGAAACGATTAGGCGAGTCAGATGGGAAAAAATGAACCGCCTTACCACAAAAAGATAAACATCTGATGAACGCTAGTCTAAAAAAAGTGTAACTGCAAAACGACCATTCTATATTCGTATTATCAACGTGAAATGTCGTTTTGACGTTGACGTTGAGTTTTTTTAAGTGAAAACTTCTTTAGCGGCGTTGTGCACTTTTTTTGGAATGGGTAGAAAATGTTAAACTCGCGTCAGGACACGTGACCTGATCGAAAATTCGTAAGACGGCGCAGGGCGCATGCGCGAATGTTCGTGTGTGTTTATTACTATTCAAGTTTTCACTTCGGCCGGCACTCCCAGAGTGCAATTTGTCGTTTTTTTTGACAGCAATTCAACAGATGTTTATCTTTCTTGTGGTAAGAAGGACTATGTTTTAATTGACGACAAAATATGAAACGGTACTCTACAAACCGTTGGTTCCAAAACTAACCATAATTATAACACTTGTACTCTAACCACTTCTTCTACTAAATGTATAATTTCTTCGACAACGCCAGGAAAACCGACAGATTCAAGACTCTGTCTAGTTTCCTTTTCACTGTCGGGTTTCCTGCCCACCTTAATTCCTCAGTGGCCTTCATAAGATAAAGTCACCGTTGTCACATTTCAAAGGTTTCGTCCACACACTCCAAAAAAGGTTTTAGTTAAATATCCTCATATATCCTGTAGGTAAGCGACAGAATCCCCCATGTCTATTCTCTGTCCTACTCATTTTGATGTCAGATCTTCTATGTTAATCAAGTATACGTTTCTATTTGAAGTTGAACTCTTATCTGGACATCGGATCGAACAGAATGGGATGATGTTACGGTTTGTTTATTCTTTAAACGGAAACTGAAACGGAACGGACCGTACTGATATCCCGGGGTTTGAAGTAATAACAGGAATATGGGAATATCATGTCTGTGTTATATTGCTATGTTTGTTTAATATGTTAGAATTTCAATGAGAATTTCATCAATACTATTCAGTCCACAACTGTTCATAATAAAGTAATTCTAACAGTAAAGTTGTGTAAATATTCTTAAACAATAAAGTACTTTTTATCTGTCTGTGTCTCGACAGCAGCGTAGAACAAAAAGCCAACAGCATTTATTTTCTTTTTTACATGATTGAATTTCGAATTCTCTCTCAGTCTTTACTTGTATTTTTTTTTCTTTATTTAAAATATTTATATCTAAGAAAATAACAAAAGTAAAGTTATATATTTATACGCAATAACGTCTACGTCGTGTCTTCGCAAAGATATTTTGAGGAAAGAATAATTCGGCCGCGAGCGGAGTTTGAACCTGCGTCTTCTGGATAGGTACTCCAGACACAGGTTCAAACCCCGCTCGCAGCAGAATTTTTCTTTCGTCAAAATAACAAAAGTAAAAATATTACTTACATATTACGCCATTTGTCGCGTACTTATAAACAATTGCAGTTATTTAACGATGTCACGACGCGACGTTCTTCTGAAAACTAGGGAGGTTTTAGATTTCCATTTTTTCTTTGCTGCCATCGTCGGTTTGATATAGCTGTAAGGGTCTGTATAATATGCAGCACACAGATACGTAATTATGAAATTTTGATAGCGAAATATTGAACTAAAATATTCATAATTCCTTACACACTCAGAAATATGATCAATTGATCACTCCTAACCCTAATTAATTTACCACCCCAAAATCAAATCACGGTAACAAGATTTGGAACACAAAATCAAAAATTCCGCAACGCATCTAGCACAGGTGATAAAATAAATATTTATAGTAAATAAAAATGTTCCGTATCTCGCAAGATCCCAACGGAGAGGAAGGAAATCAATTGATAAAGTTGGAACTGGAATACACAGTATTCCCCGGCAGAGCGATTCGTTTTCATTTGCCTGTCGCATCTTGAATCTGTGATTGTACCAAACCGGCACATAAATTCAAGGAGAAAACATAAAAGTGGGAGAATGGTGGAAAGGTATTCAGTTAACGGTATTTTGGACGGAGTGTGGGCCTATCACGAACGTAGCGTAAATTCTCTGAATTGTAAAAATATAAAATTATAGTCGCTCTTATCTCTCTAACCATTATTTTCCAAAACAAAAAATCGTTGCCCGACAAAAACGAATAATCCTGTCAGGGTGCGTTTTCAAACTTTTGAACTCATATACACAGACAGCCAAACCCAGAAAAACTACCAGAAGGTAATACAAATATTTGTCATATATCGAATAGAACGCGCGACACATAAATCAGTCAACCGGTCAACGACTGCGCCAACCGGGCTGTACTTAAACTATTACATTAATTTACCATTAGTTACTGAACCCATATCTGCTAAAATGTTCCTCGGTTTGAAAGTGGCCAGTTATACTAGGTTCAGTTTATGCTAAACCTCGGACTGACCCTTGAGGGATTACAAATGTAATTTTACGAAAAGCTTTTACTCTTGTGTAACTCGAAAGTTATTTCACAGGAGCGTCCTATGTGTTAATAATAATTATTAAATTTGTAATTTCATCCAAATCCATTTAGTAGTTTTTGTGTTGAATAATTCATGCTGTCTGTCATCTAATCTTTGTCGCAGTGTCGCATTCTCGGGCCACGGGACTTACGAATTACCGTGACCCCGGAACGTAAAAGGTTATTGAAGGTCACCGTGGATTTTAGTCAGTTCTGCCCTGGGTGGGAGGTCATTCGATGATTTAACCACGATAAAAAAAAAGTGTCGCGTACTTGTGCCGTGACAGAAAACAAACGCGTCTCTTGAATTTATGATACCTCTTTGATTGATAGTTCTATTCATCAATCCTCAAAAACTTTTTCAAAACTTTCGGTCTATGTCTTATACTTATCGTAAGAGTACAAGAAAAATTCTGAGAGGAAAGTTGTACTTTCGATCCAAAAAAAAACCATTAAACATTAAATTCAATCGCATGGTTGTGCTAGGCCCACTGTTGTTTGAATTCGGAAGGATTCTGTTATAATGGAGGATCTGCGTTCTTGACCCATTGAGTGATGTTGTTTTGTTTTTCTTGAGTGACAACGGCAAGGAATTTTTATTACTGTTTTTGTACGAATAAATAACAAAATTGCTTGTAGCTCTTTCTTAAGAATTTTAGAAATGGCAAAATGAAAATAACAAAAACTGGATGGAAATCACGAGAGCTATTGAATTTGTCACAATAACTAACTCTTTCTCTACTTTGTTGAGGTTCCGGGTCTAACGAGATACTGTTGAACATTCCGTGTAATAATATGAAATATGCTTATTTTAGCTTCCCCAACCCAGGTAGTACTAGATTATACATTACATCGTAGTAAGACTGATTATCAGATTTAGACCAGCACGCGAAACATAACTAATTTTATTTATGTTCTACCAAAAATAGACATAATGACTTCCATCTTTATTGCTGTACAAATCGACGGTTTTTTTTTTTGCACAAGCATGATTCGTACACCATTTAATAATAGGAAAAAATCTTTTCTACATTTAGACATTTCCGCGCTTAAAACGGTAAAAATCTTTCTACATTCTGTCGTTTTGTCTTTTCTTCCATAATACAATACAATTCCATAACAAAAAGCCTTTTCTACGGTGACATGCTACGCGTGCAGTTATAATGAATGCTGTCAAATATCAGCTAAAGAAAATCAGTACAACAAATTGACTTGCTTCTTTAAGTACGGAACAAACTCGTTATGTAATTAAAAGATGGACACTCATCCTCGGAGCGACCTTGGCAAGCGTAGCTTAACCTTGTCACTCCGAACTGCTCCCGTACTTGTACAGCCCAGTTATTGGCCCAAGTCTCAAGTATTATTGGGCCTTTAGAAGTATCCCGGAGTTAGTGTGTTGTGTATTCGAGAAAATAAATTAGGCTTTTAGCCGTTGGCCTTGTCTTATACACAGTTTGACCTAGCTTGAGCAGGGTATCCTACAGGCTAAAGTATTCTTTTTTTTTTTTTTTTTTTCGTGGTAAAATCATCAAATGAGTCCTCCCACCCAGGGCAGGGCGGAAGGGACTGTCAGACTTGTACTGACTAAAATCCACGGTGTCCTTCAATAGCCCTTTACGTACTAGGGTCACGGTAATCCCTTGGTCCCGCGACCCCAGCAGGCTTTGGCCCTCTACAGGCCCCGTCATTATGCTGACACTCTTTGAGGCGCGCGTGGAACACAACGCGCCGTCGACCCGGGCATGGTCCATGGTCGGACAGCGAGTCGCCCATTACTCGCTGCCCGCATGCCCGCGCCTACGGTGGCCGGAGGTCGTCCTGCGACGTCCGACGCCGTGGGAGGCTAAAGTATCCTAGAAAAAATATTCCAACGAAAAAAAGAAATTAGTCCGGGACTTTCTGAATAAATGCGGACCCGGGTCAGTGAAGAATAAGCCTCCAAGTTTTGATAATATTTTCATAGATTGTCAATCTATTTTCCTTTCTAATCGTAGATCTTCAATGTTTATGCCGAAAAATCTTCAGAAAAATTGACTTTTTCAATTCAACCCTCTCTTTGCAAACATCTAAATGTTATACTAAATACAATTTTGAGATCGGTTCACACGTACGCTTTTTACTGCAAAAAGAGGATCGAACGTGAGATAAATGGCTAATATCAGGGATTTGTGGCTAAGCGTTGGCGGTTTAATTTCCCCTAGGGAAATACGTATAAAAGTATACATATACATTTATATGTAAAGCGGGTGAAACTATTAAATTGGTGCTGTTAAATTTATTACGTGTTCGCCGTTTTATCTTTGCGGAGTCGATTTTGATGTGGTGTTAATAAACATGTAGTTTCATTCGTGATTTTGTGGTTTGGAATGTCAAATCTATTGAGGACGGTGTTTCCGCATTATCAGTTTCTGTTTGAAGGCTTTATTCTCATAAAATAATACAACAGTTTATTTGAACTATGAGATACAAAAATAAATTATATTGACTCCGTGAGGTGGTGATAGAAAAAAAACCTTAGAAAGAAATAAAAATAAGCGATAAATAAATATTTTAATTCAGTGTAAGGAAATAAGGAGTTACAGATAATAAAACTGGTATCTTGGTGTTGTATCATACAACGGGTTTCAGTAGCAAAAGATTTTCCAATAGCTTAGCATAGTGTGAAAATCTCGAATTGAGTCCTCCGACTCTCAGTAGAGCGAAGTGATTGTTAAACTGTCACTAAGAACCCTTTGCGATCCAGAGCCGCGGTAATTTGCTTAGACAATAATTTATAATAGTCCTCTAAATGATTATCCTTCGCAAGGAAAACCGTATTTCCGTAAAGTTTCACCAAAACTGGCCGTAAAACGAAGGATTATGCCTTAGAAAGGAAATTATAAACTGCATATGATATGATTTATGGAAGCAATGTAAATGTCTTACAGAAACCGGGGTTATTTCAATGTGATATTGAAAATAATGGATTTAAACTCAAGGTGCAGCTATTTTTACTGACTTTTAGTTTTCGGGGTTAACGGTGTTGGGCAATGAAGTTTGCCGTAACTTAAACGAGCTCTGTGATGCGGACGGCGAGACTTTAAAGGAACAAAGCCTGTTGCGATCACGGGTCTGTCTCCTCAGAGATATTAAAGGAATACCGTGGATTTTAGTCTGACAGTCCCTCCCTTCCCGCCGTTGAAGAGTCTTTTCGTTCGACATCTGATGACTTTACACTACAAGAAAATAAAAACTTATACCAGCTCTATGTAAACATGCGATGACATTCATTATTATGAACGCGATGATTGCTTTAGTATCTTAAGATTCATTTGTACGATACTGACGTCGAACTGACAGAATTACTTAAAAATGTCTAACTTACACAATAAAGCCTTTGTCAAACAGACAGGCGTGACGAATGCGAAGCGTGACGTTTTTATTTGTAATGTTTGAATGGAATTGTTTGAATCCAGTTACGTAGAAAAGCGAAAGCGATTCGATAGCGTGACAGAACTATCGGACTGACGATGACGTCTCGCTTCGTTTCGGTATCGCTTCGCTTTCGCCTGTCTGTTTGACGAAGGCATAAGGACGAGCGAGTTCCCGAGAAGTAGAGAGAGGCCTTAACCTAAGACTGTGACAGAGTACACCAGAAAAAAAACGGCATGTTGACAGCATCAATAAATTGCAAAAATTTGTCCCTCAGTAAGTTTTGAAAATAAGGGATACGTATTTTATCTTTTGAAGAATTAATGCGTAATTTATTAAGATATTATATAACACATAAAAAATTCGAGAGTGCTAGTCAGCTCGAGTCCTGACTCAAGTAAAAACTGTAACTAGCTTGTGACGTATTGGCAATTTTTAAAGTGTCAATATTGGTTTACGTAACCAAAAAAACAAATACATGTCAAATATTTTTTGAAAATCTGACGTAACAATTAGATTTTTCAGTCAAATACTCTATTCATGAGACTCAAGTTCCATGCAGTTTAACACGTCTCCACATCCTATAGAAGGGCTCTGGAAGATGTACTGTTTATACCAGTTAGTTGCTAAACAATAATATTTTACTTAAAAAAAACCTCTTCTCACACTACGTTTTTTTTTTCCACGCTGCTTTTGCAGCACAAGAACATCTACCTATAGGCCGTAAAGATATTTGTTTCAAACGGGAATCGAACCCGTAATACGCAGCGTAGCCGTCAATCACTCGGAAACTGTGTATTAAAGCTATCTTTCTGAACACATTATCTTCGTACGTGTTCTGTCTCGAAATATTATTTAAGTATGTTTTTCCTGTTCTTTTAACGGCTAAAGGAATAAGTGTGATATAAAATGGGCTTAACGGTCTGATGTCGTCAACGTAACAGTATAATAAGGAAGAACATAGGAATCACAGTGTTATGGGAAGCTTGCCGCCCGATCAAGGATCAGGAGTCTACTCTCTTAGGCCGTTAACAAAAAACAGGCCCATACGAAAGTAACTCGGAACTTTTGAGAGTTCAGCGACTCCGCTCTACCCAGGGCAGGAGAATTCATTTGATGAATCCCACGTCCAAAAAAGGAGTACTCAGAAGTTCAGTACACAAACAAGTTTAGGTCGGTATGCTTTGACACAGTTGAATGTACGACCCAAACAAGTACACGTAAAATTTCGTAAAGTTTCAAAGCATTTAGTTACTTTTTTTTTTACGTGGTAAAATTATCACTTGAGTCCTCCCACACAAGGCAGAGTGGAAGGGACTATCAGACTCGTACCGACTAAATTCCACGGTGTCCTTCAATAGCCCTTTACGTACCGAGGTCACGGTATTTCGTGAGGCCCCGTCACTATGCCGACACTCCTTGAGGCGCGAGTGGATGCATTTAGTTCTTTTCGGCATTTTTTCCATTTCTCATTCATTTCGGTTCAGCAGTTTTTTTTTGAACGCATCATATAATCATTATTTTGTTACTAATAATACGAATTCAAAAGTTTGGATGAATAGATGAATGTTTACTAGTCAATCATGCTAGAACGGCAAAACAAATTTGGATGAAAAACACAGATATTGTATTCCTTGGACACCAGTTACCTGGTAATAACGATTCTATGGAATAGTAGGTCTGCTATGCGAATTTGCCACCTCACTGTGCAAAAATATACCAGTACAAACATGTATGATACTTATTTACATACTGATAATCTTCTAAACGAGATCATCCTCTCCTCTTACCTCTCGAGTACAAGAATCCTGTCACTAAACTAGGATTTATCCCACATTGGGACAATCACAGCCTAATAATATAATTACATTTTTCCCTCTGATAAATATCCCACACCCAGCTAAATAGGGTACGCAAATATGAATAAGCAAATACCAAATCATACAATAAATTGTTGACCAATGAGTGGACAGATTGACCTAATAATTGACAATGAGGAACTGGTCCCACCGTTGACGAGAAGCGATTAATAGCTATCGAAAAGCTAGCTTCAAAAGATTGTAGGTTCCGTGCCAAACACATACACACATAATAATACTAAGATTACATATGGTGGCCATACTTGTGGGCAATTAGTGAAGACACCAAGCAAAAAGTGCGGCTAGATACGAAAATTTCTAGGAAGATTATATAATTTCGCTACTCTCAAGGCGACAAGGCACTTGTCAATATGTACTTTATAGTCGATCATTGATTGTCCATGCTGCTGTCATCGACGAGGTATATGTCTGTGTGTTTTATTTGCCCGCTTTGATTGCTCGCCCGCAGCGCACGAACGAAATTTAAATCATCTAAGGAAAAGGCATTTTCTAGAACGAAAATTAAAAATAAACATGACTATCAATTCCATAGTCCATTCCCTGCAGTGACAACATTATACAACTGATTTTATTATACGTATGCTATGCAACTCGCTCTTCGCTTATCGCTGGCAGTAGGACAGCTACCGAAGCCAGACAGCGATGGATAACATCACTGAACAAATAAATGTTTGAATGGACCTGGGTAATAGAGTCCACAAGAACATATTAGGCCTCAGTAATAACATAGGCGGAGAATATATTCTTCTTTTGTGTATATTGTGTGGAAGTAACGAATGTAACTAAAGTTTTTTTCTTCGTACAAGATGTGCGTTACACATTTATACAAAAATGTGATCGTTTTTTGTTAATCTTTTTTTTTCGGTTGGTTAAAGGAGGTCGCACATTAATTATATCAGTACCGTACGCAGTGCTCGCTTTGCTTTATAAGACGTCATCAATGTTATCAGTATCGAATTTCTCGATTTCATATTGTTATATGCAAAGGATTCTAAGATTCGGCGCAAACGGCGAGTGCGATTCTGACAAAGTTGCCATCAGCTTAAGATAAAAGGCAAACACTATGAAAAAACCAGTGTTGTTCTAGAATATTCGAAGACACTTGAAATATACAAGAATAACACTGAAAAAGGCAGGTGGGTCCAAGTTCCAACAGTTTTTATAGAATGATTATATTTTTCATCATCATCATCATCATTTCAGCCTATTGCAGTCTACTGCAGGACATAGGCCTCTCTCAGGGAGCGCCACAGCGCGTGATCTCCCGTTTTTGAAGTGAAAACTTCTTTAGCGGCGTTGTGCACTTTTTTTGGAATGGGTAAAAAATGTTAAACTCGCGTCAGGACACGTGACCTGATCGAAAGTTTATAAGACAGCGCAGGGCGCTTGCGCGAATGTTCGTGTGCGTTTATTACTATTCAATTTTTCACTTCTGCCGGCACTCCCATAGTGCAACCCGTCGTTTTTTTTTCATACAGCCACTGCCTGCTACCTTCTTCAAGTCATCGGTCCATCTTGCCGAGGGGCGTTCAACCCTATGTTATTAAACTTAGCACGGCACCCTACGTTATTATAATATTAAATTGGTGAAATGACAGTGTACTTACTATTAGGCTACTCATCATCTGCCTAGCCTTTTCCCAACTATATTGGGGTCGGCCTCCAGTCAAACCAGATGCAGCTGGATATCAGTATTTTACATGGAGCGACTGCCTGTCGGATCTCCACAACCCAGTAACTGAGTTACTTACTATTAGGCTACTGATCTTTTTTTTTTGCGTGGTAAGATCATCAAATGAGTCCTCCCACCCAGGGCAGGGCGGGAGGGACTGTCAGACTCGTACTGACTAAAATCCACGGTATCCTTCACTAGCCCTTTACGTACCGGGGTATCCCGGTAAGTCGTAAGTCCCGCGACCCCGGCAGGCTTTAGACCTCTACAGGCCCCGTCACTATGCTGACACTCCTTGAGGCGCGCGTGGAACACAACGCGCCGTCGACCCGGGATTGTTCCATGGTCGGACAGCGAGTCGCCCAAGGCTATTGACCTAGCAAAATCTTGGGAGACTACAAGCGTGATGTCATGTACAGTATATTATTACTGGCTTAGTTATAGTATTTATGGCCATTATTTTATTCCAGCGTATAAATCTTATCTCGGACAACTAGTAGTCTTCTACATATGACTTCTATCATTTCATTATATTGCAATCTTTGTTGATGTATATTCTGCGGAATGTTCTTAAAACAACGTTATAGCTGCGGTAATGTGTTTAGAGGTTACAGCCGCCCTGTAGCGCAAAGAACTATTGAATTTGGTGCTTTATAATAAGTCATTACAAGTCTGCCGGTCTCTTTCGGTTCACCCAGAGCGAGAGTCACTTGATGAGTTACCAAACAAAAAAAAAGGTATAGAAACATTTGTCCTAATGCTATATTCGTTCAATTCATGCTCAGTTTAATTCAGCTTTCATGTTTGATTTCTACAAAAAACATATGCAAATAAAATCCGTGCTCAAATGGGCTTAATATGTGCACAAATATTGTATTGTGTATCACACAAAGCTTTGCCGACAAACTATTTGTTTGTCTCCAAAATATACGTATATACAACATCCCTTTGAGCTATAAATAAATGTATCCGTTCACGCTAAGTTCAGCATTAAATTGTCCACAGAATAACGACTAATCCAGTAGTATAAAGGAAACATAAGTCCCTTCTCACACTCCGCCAGACTTCTCTTAAATATGATTAGAAAACTCATATAATACCCAGGCCTTAGTGCGAAGTTAAGCCGTGTGAACAACGAGAAATTCCCACTAACGCTGTATAAAGCCTACAAAATGTACTCATAAACTTTCTTACTTACTCGCAGTCACAGAACCATACGTACAATAAACTCAACTTTTTATTTAGCTGAAATAAAAATAAAAGTTCGCTTCACACTCGACCCCAATAAAAATAATTTAATAACTAAAATATTTTTTACTCTGTATGTATTCTCATATTCGTGAGTTTGTACAAAAAATGTGTGGCTGTGCATGTAACAAAATGTAAAATTTACACCTAACGTCCCTGGTTTTGCCTGTAATTTACCCCGTGTACGGTCCCTATACTCTGCAGTCAGTGTAGCGTTATCGCGATTGTGAACGGACGTCTACGCCGTAGCCGCGTAGCTCGTAGCACCGTAGATCGCGCTACGAATCGCACTCCAAAGTGACAGTTTGATTCAAAAGTATTTCAACAAGTTCTTAGTTATTTTGTTCTTTCTCAGTGTTCTTAAGATCGTGTTGTGTTGATTTGTTTCGAGATTTCTTAATGAAAGTAAGTATTCAATGAGATTGTTTGAAGTTTTTATTACTTGGAGTTTTGTTTATTTTGGTGTCTCAAAGAATTTTTGTTATTATTTTGTTTTAGTGACAGAAACTTTTACACTCTGCAAAATTAATTAATGATTTTGTTTTGCAAACACTTACATATTTATAATATAATTTATTGCCTCTTCACTTTACTGTTTTAAATATTTGTTTAATATTGATAGGTTTCTTCTTTTCGGAAAATAGCTTGTTTATTGTTTGCATGAGCAGTGTGCACATAAAATAAACTGGAATTATTTAAACATAAAAAAAATCCTACTCAGGGCAAAAAAAAAATAGCATGTAAAAATTCTCCTCAACGCTGCCACCTGGTAATATGCCCAAGAGACTGGCGGTGGCGGTGTTGCTACGTTGTATGGCAACGTTTAGCCTTTGGCCAAGATAAAAAATTTCAACAAGACTGTGAATATTTGAAGGCTCTAGAATGTCAACGGTACTAAATTATAATTGTAATTATAAATAATCCATAATAATTAGGAAAAATATTAAAAGTAATTAACTAGATAGGTAACCATTTATCATAGCAAGTCTCTTTCGCACCTCAGAAATCACGTAAAATTTCGGCTGTCATTTGTAGACCGTTGACAGCCGTTACTGTTAATCAGAAACTCGAAAGGTTGACTACCAGTCTTACCAAGAGGTATCATCCAGTTACTATGGGATGTGGAGTCAGATAGGTAGTCGCTCCATGTAAAATAATGACATTCAGTTGCATCTGGTTTCATAGTAGGGAAAAGGCTAGGCAGATAATGATCTTTGGCATACCATATTAAAATAATATTAAAAGTAATGAAGTCCTCAAAAACCGGCTAAGTGCGAATCAGAATTGCGCACGAACGGTTCGGACGGACTTTGTTTTATTCATATTAATCATCTATTTTTAAAGTGAACGTGTAACTAAATATTAGGTGAATATTTCAAGCGTCTACGTGTTGCCGTTACCAACATCGAGCAGAAATGAGCCAAAAAAATTATGTTTGATGTATAGGAGTACATTTAACATGTTATTTTTTTAGTAATTGTGTCTAACTATCATGGTTCATGAGATACAGCCTGGTGACAGACGGACGGCCAGATAGTCAGACAGACGGACAACTAAGTCTTATTAATAGGGTCCCGTTACATCCTTTGGGTACGGAACCCTAATTAACAGAATTGCCATATAATAATCTAATTCTTTGGCTAAGCAAACTATCCATACAGACAGATCATCGAACTTTACGAAGTGTCGACAACTAACCGCCAAACAATTTCATGATTAATTATTCTGAAGTCAAAGGCTGATAAATTGAATTTTCTTCAATATGGGCTTCAAATATTTTCTTATCAATTTTATGTTCTTTACGAACAGGGATGATGTTATTAGTTAGTAATCTTACTTGTATTATTAATGTGAAAGTTTGTGAGGATGGATGGATATATAGATTGTCACATACAGACATAAACTCACGCTTTCTTCTCATGGGGGTAGGCAGAAACCACAGACGGCACGGTTGGCGCAACGGCTGAACGATCGACTGCTGTGCAGCGTGTCGCGGGTTCGGTCCCCGCACGGAACAAATATTTGTATGATCTGCAAGTAGTTGTTCCGGGTCTGGGTGTTTGTGTATGTGTGTTTCTATGTTTGTAAACGCACCTAGGATACAGGAACAAATTTATAGTGTGGGGAAACGTTTTTTTTTTTAATAATAAAAAAAAAACAGAACGCCACCTGTTACGATCCTTACATAGTCAAAGTCAAATCATTTATTTCAATTAGACCATCAAAGAGGCACATTTGAACGTCGATTATTAAAATTAAAGGAAATGGGATGGGAAGGGATTGATTTTACACCCCTTCTACACCCCACCGCTACTGGAGTCGAAAGGAGTACCTTTCGCCTCATCCATACAATTCGGCATACACGCACGACGATTGTGAGTACTACGCACCCGCGGGTCTGTAGTACTCACAATCGGCGTGAAGAAAGGCGACTTCAGAAAGGCCGCGGCCTTTCTGAAGTATAGCTTGATGTTTTATAATTTCTCTGAACTAGCCTGCAGTTACGTGTAAATTATAGCGTTGTGAGACGGTTGCCGTAATGGCTGATCTATCGACTACGACGCTGCGTATCGCGAGTTCAACCTTAATACAGAACAATTATTTTTTGACGTACAATTGATTGTTCCAGCTTTGGCTGTTTGTTTCTTTCTATGTCAAAAACGCACCCACGATACATGAGGAATTCTTCGTGTAGGGCAAAGTTTGAAAAATTGTATGCGTGGCGTGTTTTATTTAGTCATAGTAATTTATTGTGCTGCTATTAGATTGGCCACTTAAACACCACACGTTTTAATTCAATCCCGCATAAATACCTCTTCAGGTCACCCCCTGAGGTCCCTAATCCCACTCACGAGGGCTCAACACGGATCTCACTCCAGGAAGTAATGTCATTAATTTAATATAACCCGAGTAGGAACATTGCCGACTCATGTTCGGATGGTAATCCGGAGTAATTTTATACGTATCTTGGGAACAAGAAAATGTAATCGGGTATGTGATTATAGAGACTAGGGACCTTTAAAGTTAATGGCGATTGGGAATAAGTTAATTATGATAATTTACTTTTTTAGGATAAAATAATAGTCCTCTAGACCGTTTCGGAGCGGAAGAAAACCAACCGTTGCCCCCGCACTAGGTAATTTCTTGTATATCATGGGTTCGTTTTCAAATATTTCAAAACACATACACAAATAGCTAGAACAACTTATTGTAGATTATAAAAATATTTGCTTCGTTTGAGAATAGAACCTGTGACACACAGTGCACCAAAGAATCGCTCAGCTACTGTGCTAACCGTGCCGTCAAAATAATTGATTGGCGATTTAAATATGGCCTAAGGTCTTTTAATGGTCGCGGGACTCTCGAATTACCGTGACCTCGGTACGTAAAGGGCTATTGAAGGACACCGTGGATTTTAGTCAGTACGAGTTTGACAGTCCCTCCCGCTCTGCCCTGGGTGGTCATGTGATGATTTTACCACGTAAAAAAAGGTCTTGATATTTTGGAAAAGTGCTTGAAGCACGCTTGAAACTTGCTCAATACTTCTTCAATTATCTTAAACACAGAAATGCTGACCTGGTGAGCAAAAGTGATTTTGAACGAAGCTTAGACGTATTTAAAGACGCGATTTTTGGGTAAAAAAAATGTTTCAGGCATTTCAAAAGGAGAGAGGGAAAATTAATGAGCCATATAATTAAGTAGGGTTTTACACCTTGCCAGGTGCATAATATTTATGTACAAAAAAAAAACAATTTCCTATCATTATTTTCGTGGCAACTGCCAAAATACACTGACACGTTAAATTTCAATTTATTTTGATGTACCCTTAGTATCATAAAGCTGATTAGCATAATCGGCCTATAATGTTCTCATTCAGGCAGGTCTCGTCTCGTAGAGGAAGTTGATCGTAATTCACCACACGGGTCTTGCGTAGCTAGTTCAAGGCTCCTGACTTAAACTATCTATACTATAATATTATAAAGCTGAAGAGTTTGTTTATTTAAACGCGCTAATCTCAGGAACTACTGTATCTTTGTGTTGGGGATAGCTCATCTATTGAGGTAGGCGTTATTTTATTTTTTTACGTGGTAAAAGTCCTCTCACCCAGGGCAGAGCTGGAGGGACTGTCAGACTCGTACTGACTAAAATCACGGTGTCCTTCTATAGTCCTTTACGTTCCGGAATCACGGTAATTCGTTCAGTCCCGCGACCCCGGGAGTCTCGCGACCCAGGGAAAGGTATAGGGTATATAATACCATACCCAAGAATAATGTAGCTTTCTACTGGTCACAGAATTTTCAAAATCGGTTCATTAGTTTCAGATATTATTTCCCACTAACAAACTCATAAACTGACAAACTTTCCCGCTTTATAATATTAGTATAGTCTAAGTTTCCTTACTGTATTTCTCTTCACCGATTACCAGTGATGTCCAAGTTTCGAAAGTATTGAAAAAGTCATATAATCATTCGGATTTTAAACCACGCTTTGGGCATGACAGTGTCACTTAGTGTTAATAAAATCTGGCACCTGTCAATTACATAGTGTTTAGCCAATAGTCAGAGAATTAAATATTTATAAAATAAAGTTATCTTCACAAATAATACCTTAAGTTCTTCGAATTTATTGCTCTACAAAATAGTTGATTATTTAAAAGGTTGCCATGTCCAGTCAGTCTTCATCAGTTATCTGTCAGTTGATAAGGGTCACCGGACAATGCCAAAAACTTTTACAAAACCTGAATAAATCAATGGAATATCAGTTTGTTTTCTTTTGTTACATCGACTGTTTCTTTTGGATAGTTTGTCGTAATCCTTGTTTCTATTTTATCACAAAGATATATTATTTACAAGCTGATGCCCATGGTGTCATTCGCGACTTTTGGGAAATACTTCATGTTCCTGAATAAATAAATATATCACGTGTTTCGGCCTTGCTTTATTTCTGTGTTAGATAATTTATATACTCGTAGCATATCGTATATTTGTGTTACTTCATCATATATGTTTACGAAGTTTAAAAGAACTAACGACGTTTCATATATTTGCATAAACAGAATATATTCAACGCTTCAACGCCGGTGAAGCTCTGTACTAATCTTTTAGAAGCGATCACAGAGAGAACCACGAAATCAACCTTATTTTTTAGTAAGACGTAGCACCGTAGCTTATAGACAGCTAACAGATGGAGACTCAATACTTATGAATTCCTTAATCCAGTTCAGAACAAAATTCATAGTAAAAGTATTGCTATCTTTTACTCACAGGCAGAAACAGACAGAGAAAGGCGGCTTATAGCTGTCAAAACTAGTTTAACAATAATGTTGAAGTTCAGCTTGTAATCTTAGTTGTTCAACCGGAGGCACATCGCAATGAAAAGGGTAGACACTTTGTGTACTCAACACGGAGTAAGATGTTAGATGATGTAAATTAGTTTGTTGAACTAGGTATTATTTTGTGGACTCACTTCAATTCTCTGTTCCTCAGTTCATTTACAATCTGGTTGTTTAAAGTGGCTTAATTAAAAACAACTGCACAGGTTACCCTGAAGTAACTGGCATATCGACGAATTATAATAAAAACTGTTTGACTTCTTAACTACATAAAGCTGAAGTTTTTTTTTTTTAACTCGCTGATCTCAGGAAGTACTGGTTTGAATTGCAAACTTCTTTTTGTTTTGGATAGTCCATTTATCAAGGATAGCTAGGCTAGTAACATCACGCTATGCCCAATAGGAGCCGAGCAGCGGGTGAAGCCGCAGGGAATAGCTAAACACTACATAGTATAAAAAACATGTCGCTCCCCGCTGTCTGTCAGTCTGTTCCTATGTATGCTTAAATCTTTAAAACTACGCAACGGATTTTGATGCGGGATATTTTAATAGATAGAGTGAAGAGGAAGGTTTATACGAGTACTATATTATGTATTTAATATGCATATTTTTTTTTTTGCCATCATAATACTGCATCAGTTAGCGGGGTTTGCGTGGCTGAATTTTGGGCGAAACAAAATATACAGAATAATTTTCCATCGACACTCTTAGAAGAAGAACATGCATAATATAGTAGAGATTACACCCGTGCGGTGCCGGGCGGGTCACTAGATATAATGTAAATGCGAATGTTTGAATGGATGAATAGGTGGATGTTTGTTACGGAGACACGTCAGAACAGGCGCGGATCAAGACCTCAAAAAAGGTTGTGGGCACCGCCACCCAAAAATCAGTTGAGTGCAAGAAAAATTGCAACTTTCTGGTAGACAATCAGACAATGTTTCATTGAATAGTGAACTTGAAAAATTAGCTCATTATTACTTGGTATTAAGAAAAAAAGAAAGAAAATAAGTTTATTACGTTCTTCTATAACTATATCTTAATAAAACGCGGCCGAAACCGCTGGCATCAGCTATGTGGTAGTACATAAAAAGCAACATATTTATTGAACCGTTAAGATGCCACAAGTTTGATAAGACAACATAAAACATTTCTATCAGTAGCGGTGCCGTAATATACTAGTTCATAATCAAAACGATTTTTCTTTTCTACACTGGTTACCACAAAAATGGAACCATTTACGTAAATATGCCTAAGTCATGGTAAAATTAGGCACACCCTGTAACATTATTAATGAGTTTCCGATATTGCCCCCGATCACTTCTGAATTTAATAACCTACCCTAAATTTTAGAGATCGACATCTTTTTTTTTATTTTCAGCGTTTTTTCAATATTTCTGCTGCTGTGGTCGGGAGGTGACTTGATTTGGAATCGGATTTACTTTTGAGTATTATTTATGGCGATCGGATACGGTGTGGGTTCTAGTACAATATTTGCTTTTGAAAGTACTTTTTGGTTGCAATTATGAAGAGTTTTGATAATATGTGCGTGATAGTACTTTAGAGTAGAGGTTGTCCAGTGGTATCGGCGTAAGGGGAAAAGTGTATCAGACGGGGACGCGAGGTATGATGGGAATTCACACACTTAAGGCCAACTTAACACAATACTAACGTAGCACAAGCGCTAAAAGGACGCCATTTGTTAATGACCGCTTGCCAATGACGTCACGTTATTGTTGTGTTAAGTATGTCTAAAGAGTGTTATGTCCCCATTATACCTCGCGACCCCGTCTTATACACTGATCCCCTACTTGTGTTTTCATTTTTACAGCACCAACGTGGCGACTGCGTATACGAATGAAATAACAAACCACATAAAATAAAATATGAATAATAAATAAATATGAAATAAAATATAACATAACAATTTATGTGGTTTACCACATAGATTAAAATAGTTCGTGGGTAGTCATTTATCGAATTACTGAACGGTAAATTATTTTTCGGCACTTTTCGATTATTTACTCAGTAAATATGTAACTTTTTTATTATTTAATTTGTTAACTGTAACTAAAAAAAAAACTTTTAAATACCAGTACAAATTGAAATAATAGCAATATTTACTACCAGCTTGTTACCGTATTTTAAATTTAATTAAATTGTTATCTCAGTAGTAAAAAAGAAATACTTAGTCGCAAAGTTCTAATTATTATAATGTTTATAGGTATTCGAAAAAACAATACATCATGCGAGCGATAGGCCTAGACTTCGAACTTAGTCGTTCCTGTCTCGGAGGACCAAATAAAGTACGTCATCACTGACAAGGATTAATAATATATCCCCTGTAGCCTTCGTATCTTAGCTTACAAGATAACATATTAACAAGCTTTTAGGCCTGAAGTTGTCGAGTTCATCGACCCAGAAGAATGACGGTTTTTTTTAATGTCCCGCACTAGGATTTTCTTCTTGTATCTTGGGTGCGCTTACAAACAAAGAAACTCACATACACAAACACTCAGACCCGGAACAACTACTCGCAGATCATACAAATATGTGTTCAGTGCGGGGATCAAACCCGCGACACACTGTGCAGCAGTCGATCGCGCAGCCACTGCGCCAACCATGCCGTCAGTTAAAAAAAATTCAAATGAATTCTGCTCCGAGTGACTGTTAGACACATTAAAGCACTTTCTATTTCTTTCGCTGTACTGGAATGCAAAGGGTATGTAAAGGAATAGGGCAGTATGAATCTCACAGTCTCATGCCTACATAGGAGGACATATAATGTATGCTGATTTTTAAAAGCTAAAGCTTACAAGGTAACATATTGTAAAGCTTATTATTAGAAAAAAAAAAATGAATTATAAATTGCATTTTATTTTTGTTACTTATATTTTTGCAAAGAATAATAATATGAATACGATTATGTTTTTGAATAACTGAAGGTATATCGATAAAATTCAGACAAGAATACTTTTATTGCGATTGCGTTTTCTAGAGATAAATTCCCGAAAGCGAATCCACGGGTGAAATTAATAATTAACACCACTGCCCATTTTTGCTACACCGTCTCAAGAAATTATTCTGTTACCTCTAACCTCACTGAGTACTCAACAACATCCATTACGTTTCAGATTAATTCAAGACATTAGATAACGTCAGACCTCCATCCAAAACTTACTTCTTGGTCAAAGGCTCGATTAATGAGAAGCCCTCTACGATTAAGAAGGGTTCACACTTAAATCTCTGTGCCTTTATAAATTGTTGGAGTGAGACATTCCTTAGACCATGCTCATACCATCTTGTGGAGCTACTTGTGGCGCCAGTTGACTCGTATACGTGTGTACCTTTGACGCTAGTTGTCGCGGCAAGTGTTACTAAAAGTAGTGGCTATAAAATTGCAGTGCGAGTCTACGAATAAACTTCGAACTGTGACCATTGTCTTAATTACTACTATTGTCCAACCTATTCGATAGATATTTGATTGTCACTTAGGTTCAAATACAGTTGCTCTGCAAGACAGTTACAGTGCTTCGTGGGTCGTGACCTACTCTAAGCTACTAGATTTTGAATTAATCAGAAATGTTTTTAGGTGCGATTTATTAACCAACGTTTGTTGGAGATAAAAAGTTTGACTTAGACTTCAACTTATATCATTTGTTATCCTTGCAGTTGATTTCGCAACTAGCTTGACGCTAAAACGCAAAGCTTGTGGCCGAGGCGTTAGAGTGAAACGCGTCTTTTACGCACTTAGGTTAATTTTGTCAGTCTTAGTCGTAATTGTTTTAGGTTTGTATGGCTTTGTGCTAGACATGAAAGGGGCAGGCTTATTTTAAGATAGTTCAGCAACTTCAAGTCTGGTTCTATAAATACTTTGGAAAAAAATCTGGCGACAATTTTTATTTTTTTGATTTTCCCAATCTAATCAGATACAGTTGAGTATCTGATTAGATTGGTTAGGAGTATTTTACATGGAGTGACTGCTCATTTGAACTCTAGAACTACTAGTTAAGACTGGTAATTCGATTTTTTAGCCATAACCCCCTGTAAGGACTGTGAAAGATTTATAAAACACAGCCAACACTAACGGTATAAAGTGCATTTAGAGGTTTTTTTTTTATCGTGGTAAAATCATCAAATGAGTCCCCCTACCCAGGTTAGAGCAGGAGGGACTGTTAGACTCGTACTGACTAAAATCCACGGTATCCTTCAATAGCCCTTTACGTACCGGGGTCACGGTAATCATTTTGCTGACACTTTTTGAGGCGTGGGTGGAACACAACGCGCCGTCGACCCGGGTATGGTCCATGGTCGGACCGCGAGTTGCTCATTACTCGCTGCCCGCGCCAACGGTGGCCGGAGATCGTCTGCCGACGTCCGTCGCCGTGGATGTCTACCTCTGCGCCTGGGGTGGAGGGAGGACGCTGTCCTCTACCTCACGCGGCCCGCCTTCTCCTTCGAGAGCATGACTGCTTCACAGAAGGAGGCGACCGCTTCCCACTCTGTATCGCCCCGCAGCATAGACTCGACCGATTCTAAGTTCAATTCTTAGTTGGGGCAAGTGTTATTGGGTTTTCCATTAGGAATTTCTCAGTTGTTACTGAGTGTTGCCCGGTTGATGGCAACAGTCTCGCCCTATCACATGGGACATGAAAACATAACTTTTAGGGGAATACAGGCATGATGTTATGTTAACTCATTTATAAATCAGCTATTATTGACCTACAAACACCGCCGTATATCTTCTACAACATTATTTTTTGTTTATGCGAAACCCGATACACCCGTCTAGTATTTTTGTGTAAAGAATCTATGTACGAAATTTTAAAACCGTATCATAAAAAATCACAAGGTTATAAGTTTGTATATTACCTGGTTGTCCGTTCAAAAACATGCTCATTTCGCGATACACCCGCGTAAACCGCGTCTCCTGTGTTATATACTCGTGATAATAGCTTGGCAATAGGTACCTAACCGTACGGTGATTGTATTGTAATTAAACTGGTAATAAAATAAAATTAAAATATTTTTGAAAAAAAATATAACATGGTGTAGAAATTATTGGAATCGAATCAGTTACTGATTCTGAACAAACTATATTCAGGTTTCGCATATACTAAAAATAATGTTGTATATATATAAAAATGTTATGTTGGTTTGTGTATCCTTCAAAAACTCAAAAAGTTCTGCACCGATTGAGCTGAAATTTTAGTATGATATATAATTCGCATCAAGGATTGTTTTTATCTACTTTTTTTTTTGAAAATCTTTTTTTTTGTGCCACAGCGAAGCGTGGCAGGGAACAGCTAGTAATTAAATAATAATGAGTTTCAACAGTGCACGTCATATGGGAAATTCCGAATTAAACCTTATGTCTTAGAGTTGAAAGATATTATTTCAGTGCAATGATGTAACACTCTTCAATATTACCTACTAAAATTCACTGTTCGTTGTTTCAGAGCCGGAATGCAGCATTTCCAAGGTTATAAGAACAAGAAGGTATGTTCAATTATGTTTACGCATTGTGGAAAAAGTTTTTTGCTGATCAAAAAAAGTATTTTATAACTTGTGAATACGGCTTGTTTTCGAATAATACATTAGTTTGTCTCGTTATTTTCTTTCATCTCATCTTGAATTCATTCTGAAATAACAGAACGAAATAGTATGCTGTTCTAAGTGAAATACTTTCAGTACAGTGAAATGTTTTTTGTTATTCATATTATTAATAATATTGTGACACCTACACGAATATAATATACATTTTGCCAACTATATTAAATTTCTAATAAATAGGAGCATACTATTTCCATCAACCAGTTACACAATTTGTGAAATTTCTTTAATAGATTTTCAACCTTATCACAATAGAAGAAGGTTAATGTTCGATTGATAAAATTTTAGAGATTCCGGTAGGTTGATCTGCTGTAGAGTCGCGGGACTTACCCATCACCGTAACCCCGGTACGTAAAGGGCTAGCGAAGGACACCGTGGATTTTAGTCAGTACAAGTCTGACAGTCCCTCCCGCCCTGCCCTGGGTGGGAGGACTCATTTGATGATTTTACCACGCAAAAAAAAAGGTTGATCTGCTGGTGTCTGCCTCATTGCTGGGACACAGATCTTCTCTCTGAGGGGTCATAAGACTGTCTAAACAGGTTACTGTGACCCCTGCACGCAAAGCATGGCGCCGTAGAAACGGGTTTTGTCGACGGAAGAAAAGACAAAATGACAGAATGTTGAAAGATTTTTACCGTTTTAAGCATGGAAATGTATAAAATATAGAAAAGAAATTGTACTATTCTTCAATGTTGTACCGATCGTATCATACATGTACAAAAATTCTGACAATTTGCATACAAATAACGATAAAATGACTTTGTCTATTCGTGGTAGAATCATCAAATGAGTCCTCCCACCCAACTGTCAGACTTGTACTGACTAAAATCCACGGTGTCCTTCAACAGCCCTTTACGTACCGGGGTCACGGTAATGTGTGAGTCCCTCGACCCGGCAAGCTTTGGCCCTCTACAGGCCTCGTCACTATGCTGACACTCCTTGAGGCGCGCGTGGAACACAACGCGCCGTCGTCGACCCGTGAATGTTTGTCTAAATTAACTTTGGTTTTAAATTTCACTAATTAGGCGGCTAGCGTAAACAGGATGTTTGTTTCCATGCGCCAAAAACTTCCTCTTTCCTTATTGGTTGAATCAGAAAAGAGAAAGTTGACATCAAATTCGTAACTCAGTTAAGAAATTAAACTTTGACGCTAATATTAGATAATGAAATTAGTTTCTCCGGTTTAGTGATTGTCATACTCTTATTATAGTCGCTAATCTATTAACAAGTTACCGTGGAGTTTAAGAATAAATCCTTAAGGTTCATTGCCAAGTTTTTCTTTTAATAAAATAAACCTACTAAATATTTACATTCCTACGTTTCAACAAGAACTTATTTATTTTGGTCAAATTTTTTTTTTCATAACGTTTTCCCACACTAAGAATTGCTTCCTGTATCGTGGGTCTGTTTATAAACATAGAAACTCACATACACAACACCCAGACCCGGAAAAACTACTTGAAAATTATATTGTTTTTTGTTCCGTGTGATTAAAAATCGAACCCGCGATACGCTGCACAGCAGTCGATCAGCCACTGCGCCGACTGTGTCGTCAATATTATTGACAGCAATCATCAATAAATTGCAAATATACACACATCAAAAGTGTCTAGGGATCAACATATATTTTTGCAATAACTTTTCTCCTGATTGATATTAATTAAAAAAAATTTTAAGGATTAATCAAATAAAGTGTTTTCGTTTGTCACAGTAACGATAAACCAAGTCACCTTTGCATTAATAAAGAAATTTGCCATTTTCCTAATAAAGGGATTTTTGACATTTGAACCACTAACACAAAAGTTCGAAAAAAATACTGAAATAACAGTTTTCTTTAAAATTTTATTGGGTAACTTAAACAATTAATAATCCGTGTTTCTACCGCGAACACTAACAACACAAGAACATCGGTTTGGCATACTCAAAATGAGTTCATCCAAATCACGCTGTGGAATGGCCGCCCATGTTCGTTGCAACAACAAAAAAAGGTCTTCTTGCGACTGGATACCCTCCATATTCGGCAGAGCTCTTCTCTGTAGCATATCCCATGCATGCTCAATCGGATTCAAGTCTGGAGACTGAGCAGGCCAGGGCAGGACATTGATGTTAGCTGCGGCGAGAGTCTGTCTTACAACTCTTGCGGTGTGCGGTCGTGCATTATCACTCTTCAGGGAACTTAATTAGCGACCAAACAGTCAGAAACCGCTTGCATGAAGCGAACCTTCATTCCCGAAGACCGCTACGGGTACCACCTATAGCAATGCACAATCGTAGGATTCGATATCAATGGGCTCTTGAACACAGAAATTGGGCAGAAGAACAATGGCGTTTCGTGTGCTTTTCTGATGAGTCTCGTTTTGGTATGAGACCGGATACAAGACGTATACGACACTGGAGAAGCCCTGGACGCCAACAGCGATTAAAATCCTGCCAGGAAGTCCATCCTTATAGTGGTGGAACCATCATGGTATGGGCGGGTATTTGGATCGGCGGAAGAACTGAGTTGATTTGGATCAGAGGCAACCTCAACGCTCAAATTTATGCTGAGACGATTGTATCAGACGTCATCGTTCCTCTACAAGTGCAAATCAGTCCCTTATTTCAGTTAATGCATGATAATGCACGACCGCACACCGCAAGAGTTGTAAGACAGACTCTCGCCGCAGCTAACATCAATGTCCTGCCCTGGCCTGCTCAGTCGCCAGACTTGAATCCGATTGAGCATGCATGGGATATGCTACAGAGAAGAAATCTGCCGAATATGGAGGGTATCCAGTCGCAAGAAGACCTTTTTTTGTTGTTGCAACGAACATGGGCGGCCATTCCACAGCGTGATTTGGATGAACTCATTTTGAGTATGCCAAACCGATGTTCTTGTGTTGTTAGTGTTCGCGGTAGAAACACGGAATATTAATTGTTTAAGTTACCCAATAAAATTTTAAAGAAAACTGTTATTTCAGTCTTTTTTTCGAACTTTTGTGTTAGTGGTTCAAATGTCAAAAATCCCTTTATTAGGAAAATGGCAAATTTCTTTATTAATGCAAAGGTGACTTGGTTTATCGTTACTGTGACAAACGAAAACACTTTATTTGATGAATCCTTAAAAAAAAAAATAATTAATATCAATCATGAGAAAAGTTATTGCAAAAATATATGTTGATCCCTAGACACTTTTGATGTGTGTACTTACACAGTTGATAATCCAACTGATGGACTAATTAATTTTTTTTCAATCAAATACCAAATTCTTATTGACAAACTACAAGTGCTTCACTTCAGGTGATCAGCTTTGGTTTTGAGACCAACAGAAGTTTCTATTAAAGCCTACAAGAGGAACGTCCATAAATCATAACCATCACAAAGTTTTGCCGTGTCACAATGGCCGCCATTACACCCCAACTTCCCCGATTTTCACGTCATCATAATTATTTCAGACGACCGAGTTCCCTCCAATTCTCCTGAGAGAACCGCTTTATCACTTATTTCAAGTAAGAAATGACCTCTTCCACCCATAACCTGCATACAAAGCTTTACTTTGTTTAATATTTAACTCCTGATTTCCCATAGGAAATAAGCAGCAGTAAACAAGACTTAACACGCAAGCAAGTATAGTAACTAAAGGGCTTATATTAAAGGTAGTATACTATAAAGTTGTTCGTTAGTTACGACAGCTGCCCTGATAAAATTACGGGTAGCTAAACTTTGGTTTTACCAACTTTGTGATCGAACCCTTTTGCATGAAGTATTTAATAGTTGAGAGGGTATTTCGACCACATTTTAGGGAATATCATTAGCCATCTGTGAAAAATTGGGTTAAATTTACCACAGTTTCGTCTTCGTTTTATACGAGTAGGTATCTGTTTACAACTGGTTAGTTATTTTGATCCTCTCATGTTTTCAAGAGTATAATCCTTTTGAAGGTTTAAGCTTCTTATTTTCGTTGAAAGTCTAATAAAATTACTGGTTTTGATCTCTATTCTTTCTAAATTCAACGTTTGTTTCAAGTGTGTTTTCACTTCACTGGCTTAAACCCGGGTCATGTTTGATAGTTATCTCACGGGAAAGTCATACGGGAATAAAAAGTACCTACATGTTAATCCAGGTCAAAAACTATCTGTGCTTTTCATCTAAATTAGTTCAGAAGGTTATGTGTGAAAGATTCACGAACATCTATCCATCTTTACTAATTTTTGCATTTATATTGGTAGTATGATACACAAACCTGTAAAACCTATTAATTATTTTTTAAACGCAACAACGCTTGCGACGCGTATCGTAAAGATGATGTAAAACCTGTAGAAAAATATTGTATATTTGTTGATACTACCGTTACCTAGCTACTTTATTAAAGGACATGTTTATATAGGACTGAGTACCTGCTGTTATTATAGTTTCTACAACAACCCTTGAAAGCACAACATAAACAGGCTCCATTCGAGCCCACTTAAGGTAATCAAAACATTACTTAGCCATGGCCAATGTACTGAGGTAAAAGGAAAAACGCCCACAAGTCATCTGTTCCTTACATGTCAGAAACCAGAATACGAGTACTTACAAGACAAGTATTTGTTTTTCCCGAGGCTTCGTCGAAAATATCTCACATATTGTCGAAAATATCTCGTATAAAGGCAAGGTACTATCGAGTACCTTACAATACTCAGGTAATGGTTTACTATGTGCCTTTCAAATCCTTGTCTGCTGTTAAAGATAATAAACAGACAGCTAAGCACTCACATTCACATTAAACATATCACGGAAGGGTTTCACTAGGGTAAAACTCGGTTCTTGCTCTAACCTTTCTGCCAAGTTTCATCTAAACCACATCATTTGTTAAGATAGTTAAAGGAAACAGACACACAGACAGGCATGGACTCAAATAAATTGTTGAGGAGATTGTTAGGATTCATTATGCGTGAGGTGGGACGAACATGAGTCAACTCAGATCCATAAGCTCAGTAGTCTTCTGGGTTGTTTACATATTTCTTGGAGCGACCCCGTTCTGCCAAGTGTTGTGCTAATTTGTGACCGCTGGTCAGCAACCCTTGGGTTCCTGGGTTGCGTCAGTCGCCGCTACATGCAAGGCAGCCCTTGTACAGAGGGCTGTCAGTATCATTGATTGTAAACAAGCGTTTATTGAGATAACAGTGGCCGATGAAAACTCAGAGATATGTATAAATTACCAGGTAACAAACTACCAGGATAAGTCACGATTAAACATAGATTAATAGGTCATGATCAACCGGTTTAACACCGATTTCTACGAGTTTTAAACCGCCCGTTAGCAATGTTTCTGATTATTCACTTTATAAGTGAATAGTAAAAGAATAGTCAATGACGCTGAATCATTTGGAATATTGCTTAAAATGGCCGTTTTAGACCCTCTATTCAGATTTTAAATCGTGATTTAACAGACTTTTTTCACATTTGTAATACTAAGTATGGAAGCAAGGATTTTGACGCAGCATAAAGTGCTGTCGTTTATGTAGTTAGAACATTTCTCACTAAAGTTGCTTCGCTGTTGCAATCATCTTTAAAGTTAGCTTTTATGAACTTTGATGGGTGCTAAAAGCGAGTGTTAGAAAGTTAGGTTTTGCAACAATATTGCTTCCTGACGGTGAATGCAGTTTTTCTACACTGTATTTTTGGAAGTAGCTCCCTGTATCATACGGTATATTTTATTGTGGACTTTAGTACCATTTTTAAGGTTTTGTCCTTTAAGGAAAATTTGGACGATTAATAAAAAAATATCGACGAGGCGCATGACAAGAGCTCTTTCATGATATTGGGGGAGTCCTTTGCCCAGCTCAGTAGTGTGATTGCACAGACTAATAAAATTAAGGTTACAGTGTTCATTTTCTGGGTTTTGGAAATCAAACAATTGCTCCTATTTGCTTAGACTGGACGCTGATCTGACCCACTTGAAGAAAAACTAAATGATGTAAGTTAACGTCACTTTCTTGATAGATCTTAATATTATTTCTGTCGCACCATCTCTGAAATCGAGGCGGCAAAACTTGAAAGTTTTCTGCATACAATCTTTTCCTGCTACGTTTGCCAGACCATCGGTAATCAATCTTTCAATCGCCGAGTTTGAAGTCTTCACTTCAAAACTTTGGATTTACACCTGTCTTACGAACTCGTCAATCAATTTCGTCAGTTCTTTCAAAAGTTACATTTGTTTATTTTGAATAGGAATAATGTTGGGACGTTGCTAAAATAATCAATCATTAACTTTAATTGACAAGTGTCAATTAGAACTTTGTTTGTGAAACTAAAACAATTGACAAGCGTGAATTTGAACATTGTTTTTCTTTATTTATGACAGATACGGTTCGCTCGCGTATAGAGAGGTATTGATAACATGGAAATCGACTTCAGGTTCTTTGAACCAGCAATCTACCAGTAATTCTTTAATCGAAATTTACTTTCACAATTAAGCGGTGCACACGGACCGACGACATTTACTTTCACAATTAAGCGGTGTTCTGCGTGAGCGACGAATACGACGCCACGCAACGCGATTCGAACTAATTCAATTAATATTATAATATTTGCTTCGAGTTGCGTCGCGTCGTATTTATCGCTCACGCAGGACATCGCCTTATGTGTCTGAATTTAGACGATTATTAACACAATGCAACTGTCAGACAAACTTACTAGTCAACGATTTATTTATTTTAATATTCGATTCTGAGTTTACCGATACTTAAAAAAAGCGTATAAGACGTCCTGCCTGGATAAAAAAAAAAACTAAAAATAAAAAAGCATCTGTTGACATTATTAAAAACAAAATGCATAGTGAACTATTTACTGTGTTTGTTAAGCACTGCGAATCCTTAATTAACTGCCTGAAAACTTAAAGCAACCACTTAGTTCTCGCGACACCCACAGGTGACGTAAGTATGGGCTATTTCTGTCTAGAGACCGCAGACTAAAATGGACTTTACCTTTACATAAATAAAGGTGTTACTTGTGTCAGAAGGTGTAGTATATTTTTTTCTACATTACTATTGAAAAATTGTGCGTAATTTCCCTACGTTATCTTAATATTAAACATTTATTTGAAGCACCTAAAATATGAATATAAATGACTTTTTCATGAAGCCGTGATGTGTTTATTTTATCGCAGAAGTGTTATTTAAATAAATTATGATTCAATGTATTTAAGGCTTATTTCAGCTTGTTTAAGCATTATTTTTCATGCCTCGATATTTTTCAAACCATTTTCTGTTTGTGTGTATTTTTTTCGTTATTATAAAAATGGTTATGTTTTTATCTTTATTAATTGCGATAAATAACCTGTATAGCCGCTATAATATAGCGTGTTGCGATCTTTTTTTCATATTTATAAGTTTTTTTTTCTTATACATTTTGTCAATTTAAACGTCAGTGAGTCCTTTTTTAAATGACTTAGAATTCAACTCCACTTTTTACCAACGTAACAGTTTCTTCTGCTCTAACAGCATTGTCAACCTATCAACACAATACCTACTAGGTACATATTTTAGAACTCATTATTCTACAAAGAAAAATCTATTGAACAGCTCAAAAACGGTCACCACAAATAATCAATAAACAATCGCTCATTGTTTTTGCAAGCACAGTCACAAAGCAAGATGGCGGATCCACAACTGCGGGTCGCGAAACAGAAATCCATTGTTCTAACGATACGACACCGCACAAAGTTAAAATCCGCTCCAACAGTCCGATAAATGAGGTTTATTTCCACCAAGTATTTACTTTGAGCCCTCATCAAAATTTTGTTGAGAATTTGTCCTGTAGATAGATATCTTCAGGGCCAAAAAATAAGTACGCGTACAACGAGTATTAGAAAAGTGTGGAATTGATAGATGCAACATTATAGATCTTCAGACCGAACATCTAGCATAAAAAAGGACAAGCATAGTAAATTATAATATAATATTCCACAACTATCACACAACGCCATCTAGTCCCAAGCTAAGCAGAGCTTGTGTTATGGGTACTAGACAGCTGATAAACATACTTATATATTTCTAAATACATACAAATTATAGATAAATTACACCCAGACACAGAAAAAATGATCGTGCTCATCACACAAACATTTGTCCTGGGTGGGAATCGAACCCACGACCTCCGGCATAGCAGTCAGGGTCTCTAACCACTAGACCAACAGGCCTATCAATGTTGTGTGGTATGGTAAACTTCAGAGAAAACTCACCTCTTTTGTTAGTGAAATTACTACCAAAGGGGGTGAGATTTCTATGAAGATGACTGTACTGTATACATCAATGAAAGAGAGTGTCAATGATTTTCATTTGTCAACTGTCACATAAAAATAAAATGTAGCAATAAAATACTTAATGCAAATAAATAGTTTGTATTATCTGAATTACCTTGTTAGAGTTATTTTCATATCATTTTCGTCATAATATGGCGTCAGGAACTCTCCTTCATAGTTGAACGGTACAGCAGACTTTTTTTTCCGCGATATTGATGGGAATTCCACGGAGAAAGTTGTTCAATTTGATGGTCTACCACGATCTTAAATGACAGCAAACCTCTTTCTGATATTTATATTATAAATATAAAATTGCAATACGTAACATAAAGTAAGAACGTTGCGCTAGTTTAAAAAAAAAAGGTGCTTAATCGTCTGCTTTGGCATAAACATGGTGATGAGGAGGAATAAATCACACATAATTATGAAAGAAAGATGGAACTAGGGCAAAAACACATATTTTTGCCCGGTTTCCATATTATCTGAGAGAAATATAATCGAATCTAGATAAATTCGATAACTTTTCTCTACTTATATCTCTCAAAATGTAAAATCCTTTTAAAGTTTTCGAATTTCGAATTGATTTTCGAACTCCGTTTCAATTTTGCTTTTCTTTGCGATGGTAACTTTGGTCCGTCAGAGGGCAAAGTTGAAAAATATTATTGCAGCGTCAAAACTTATTTGTTAGTTTAGGAATATTTTAATGAATGTTCTGATATTATTGTGCTTCGGAAATTTCGTAGAAGTATTGAGAATAAAACTTCGACCATCATTTATTTTTCTCTTAAAGTGTACCATCATTCTTATTAAACATTTT
Source organism: Agrotis puta (assembly GCA_943136025.2). Classification (NCBI taxonomy): domain Eukaryota; kingdom Metazoa; phylum Arthropoda; class Insecta; order Lepidoptera; family Noctuidae; genus Agrotis; species Agrotis puta. Next base: position 13,604,064 of record OW964172.2, read on the forward strand.
GCAGATATTGAAGATAAATTATTGTGCACTTTATTTAACGCTGTAAAAATGATGCAAAAATGTACAAAGTTTTTATTATAAATTTATTAAAAGTAATTTTTTACTAAAATGCCCAATCCCGTTTTGAGTACAATGACTTAACATACTTGTATCTAGTTGAACAACATAAATTTTCCTGGTGAAAATCAACTACACTGTGTACCTGAAACTTCTTCACTTCTTCCCTGAGGCCCAGTGCCGGAGGACTCCGAATGCCTTATTTATTTGTAAGAAATAAAACAAATGACAATCAAAACAAACAATTTCATCACATTTTATCGTTTTTTACCAACAAGTAACTACGCGTACCATCTACAAGACTGCAAACAAATCGTAAAGTTTCCAACGTTAACAAAAGGAGATCCAAGTCCTCCACCCTCTTCATACCTACTTCAATCATTTCCTCCACTATTCTCTTGGAATTGTGAAGTTTCAAACTTACGACATCTAATTTGTACTACTTTCGCAGTTATCTGTTCTGTCTAACAATTGTAGGAGCGTCTCCGATATGTTTTATTTTTATCGTCCCTTGATTTTTTTTTCCAACGAATTTTGGTTCTAGAATATCTTTACCTATAATTTAAAAACCTTACATTTAAATTCACTTACACAGACAACCAGCTGGTTTTAAAAGGCCAATTTAGCAATATCATAATATGCATTCAGAAAATCGTAAAATGGAATATTCTATTTTATTGTTCACTCAATAGGGTGGATAATTGTTACAGAACAATGTACTACAATTCTATTAGCAACATAAATAAAGTGGCATTTTAGATCCCCTAAACAACTGCCATCAATACCCATAGGTACATACAAACAGTAATACTTCCAATTAAACCTTAATTAGGCTAAGGAGTGCTTCCCTGCCGGAGTTTCTATTTCCTGATACTATTTATTAGCTTCAACCTTCGGGTCTTTAAGACATAAGTAAATAGATTACTTCTACATAGCTAAGTGATTCCCCGTTGACCACAACGTCGCTTACCATCAGGAGCGACTAAATTAATTGATTATCACCATCAGAAGAGCCAGGTGCAAAAAACGATGTGGAAATCGAACCAACGGTATGTAGCGTGGTACTTAAATTAAGCCACCGAAACAGCCATGCTACCAAAATCGAATTGTGTTCATAAAGTTCTGGGTATACCTAAATAAATAGCAAAACTTAGGTAGAAATAGACCTAACTAGCTTTTGCCCGCGACTTCGTTCGCGTAGAATAGTGACTTCCGGTAGTTTTTATTTTTATTTTTTGTAATAAAAACTATCCTATGTCCTTTCTCAAGTTTCAAACTATGTCTGTACCAAATTTCACACAAATCGGTTCAGTAGTTTAGGCGTGAAGAAAAGAAAGACAGACAGACAGACAGAGTTACTTTCGCATTTATAATATTAGTTTGGATTTGGATATTTTGGTCTGATAATGTCGAAAATGCCTAGAGGGCTAGTTTTAAGTTCTCTATAATACTATGTCGCAGAGATACGTATCTACCCATCATCTGTCTAGCTTTTTCATAACTATGCTGGGGTCGGCTCTCTGTCAAATCGGATGAAGATGAATAACAGTGTTTTACATAGAGCGACTACCTATCTGACCACTACAACCCAGTTACTGAGTAATTCGATATCATGCTTGGTAAGATTGTTTGTCAGACTTTCGAGCTTTTGTCTAACATTAACCATTGTCTCTACAATTGGTAGTCGAGTCTAACGATTTTCTGAGGTACAGAACAAACTCGCTATGAAAGATGTTCACCTATCCACAACTCGTACTAGTAATGTAACTAAAAAACGACCTCTAGCGGCTGTTATTATTTAGCCACGGCCTTTATATCTACTGTACATTAGATACATAGACATTTTCTTGAATACTTTTCTTGTTTTTTCATTGCTACTTTTATACATCGTGGTGAAAATACTTGCGTCTCAAAATCTCATAATTTTTATTTATTTAACATTCCTTGTCATTTAAATAAGGCCTTCCCTGTTTTAATTAAGAAACAATTACAAAAGTGGGACATAAGAATTTCCTCTTTTGAAGTTAATATTTATAAGACTTTAATTAAAGAAATACAAATTTCATTTCAATTAGACAACATTTTTGCTTTTCCTCAATAAGAATGATGGTATTTAGAGGATGTTAATTTAGTTTTAATTGAATTCTTTTCTTATACGCTTAGGGTCCGTATAAAACGATACCTGAAATTTAATACCAAAATTAATATTCCTTTATGAAGACCTGAATTCATTGAGCACTTAATATTTTAATTAATCGAAAACAAGAAATTAATAATCATAAAACGCATTCCTTTAACTAAAATTGAACGTACGGAAGAGTAAAGAGGTAATATGTTTAAAAAAAAAAACATTACCTACACTCTGGCATGTGTAAGACACACACTGAATGTCACATCTTAAAAATCCAAACTAATACACTTGAGAGCAATAAAATCGCACACCCCTTGTAATTTGGTTTATTACTGATTGTTTTCTAAAATCGAAAGATATTGAGTAAAAATCATTAGACAAAATTAAAGCATACAAGCTTAGCTTTACAAAAACATAAAATTAAAATCATTGACCTTCACGTAACTTACAAAAACCGACCGTACACCGAATTCCCCAAATTCACGCGTTTGCGTTGTCACTACTTGCACCCTTAGCCGCAGGTATAAAAAGGTCAGTTTATTGGAATTTTTATTCAAAAAAACGCCGCCCGACCGCCGCCGCGTACGGACGTCTCCTCGTGTGTGCTCCGTGCCAGTGCTGTGTTCTCCGCTGCGATTTCGTCGTGTCCTGCTGCGACGTCTCAAGAGAGTAGTCAAGACTACTCGAGTAAAAATTGTCCTTTTCAGGACAATTCTTACTCATCCTATTTCCTAAACGCCTCGCGTGTGTTTTTGCCCCTTCAGGGAAAATCCACAGTTTCGTGGTTCTTGGTGGAAACCTTACGGTGCCAACGAAGCCAAGAGGGTGGTGCCCCAATCCATCCCGCCGAACCCCTTCAGGGCGAGGTTAATTTATTGGAGTCGGGAGCTAGGACCTTGGCCTTGGGGGGACTCCTAGTCAAACCTAGTCTCTGGTTTCGTTCACAGCTACACACCTGGTGTCGGTTGGGAGTGTCTACCCCTTCGCACCAGACCCAAATAGGGCCCTGTTGCACATTAAGATTGGCAACAGGTTTACAAGCTTAGGGCACACCGTAGGTACACACCTCCCTGCCATACACAATCCCTCGGCAGGGAGGCTACTCACCCCCGGGCCCACCCACCCGGGGAGTTAGGTTTGTTAGGGTTAGGTCCCCGAGAGCTTCACTCTCATGTCGGCCGCTTTAAGCTGACAATATGGATAAAGTTGACAAACTCCTCAAGTTTGTCGAGACCCTCCTCCAAGACCCTTTACTAAAGGGTAAATATGACTCGGCCTTCGCTGCTCTTAAACCAGAAAGCGACATCACTAAATTTAGTGATGCGCTCGAGAGCCCGCTATCTCCCCCGCCCGCCGAAAAAGGCATCCCGGTCAAATCGACCTCCCTGTCTGTAAAGACAAAAATCCCCGCCTCTCACGGCCCATCTCCCAAAACCGCTTCTGCAAAAGCGGCCCCTGTCCCTTCTGCGACTTCTGCCCCCACTCCCTCAACATCCAAACATGTTGTTGAGAAAATGGACACATCAGTGCCCATTTCGGACTCCGAAATCTCAGACTCTGCCTCTTCCGATGAAGACTTCACGGTCGTCATTGGTAAGAGAAAACAGGGGAAATATTCCCAAGCCGGCAAGGCGAAGAAACCCCTTGCAGCCCCACCTACCCCCTCTCCTCCGACCTCCCCACCGGCCTCTCGTCCGGTTTCCCGCACCCCTCCGGCGGCCCCCGCCAGCCGCCCCTCCAGCCCTATGGCAATCGCTCCCGCGGCTTCTACCAGGAAGCCTAGGCCCCCACCACCGATTTTCATTCAGGAGAAGTCCAAATGGACAGAAATCTCCAAATTGTGTGCGGATCGAAAGATCCAGTACACAAAAGCGACAAATACCCAACAGGGTATTAAAGTCATTATCCCTACGTCTTCGGACTACAGGGAGCTCTCTCGCCTACTCCGTGGAAGGAACGTAGCCTTCCACACTTACTCCCTCCCTGAGGAGAAGCCCACCCGTGTGGTGATAAGGCGGATCCCCAAGGAGATCACTACCCAGGACGTCCTCGACGACCTTCTTTCCCAGAACGTCCCTACCTCTGCCGTCCACCGCCTTCACAAGGCGAGGGGAGGCGAACTATACGACATGGTGTTGGTAGTTTGCGACCCTGTCGAGTCCGGTCCCCATCCCATTTTCAAAGTTAAATCCGTGTGCTCCCTGACGGGCATTTCAATTGAAAAGCCCTACAAAGCACACACAGTAGGACAGTGTCACCGCTGTCAGCTGTACGGCCACAGTCAGGCCCATTGCTATGCACCACCCAGGTGCGTCAAATGTTTAGGCGGCCACAGCACGGCTGATTGTCCCCGTCCTAAGGACAAGTCCCTCTGCACCGAACCCCCTAGCTGCGTTCTGTGCGGCCAAGTAGGACACCCGGCTAACTACCGCGGTTGCCCCAAAGCCCCCAAATCTGCTTCTCCCAAACTGGCAAAGCGCGCTGCCGCCCGCCAACAGAGGGAATCCCCATCTGTGAAGATTCCTTCCTCACAGATTCCCGAGAGGCTTAGCCCTCAGCGACCCTCTCCATGGAAGCAATTGAACCACCAAAAGGCCTTCCCAGCCTTAGGTTCAGCGTCCCCAAAACCCACCCCAGGGCTACTCGAAGCCCCCGCCCCCAAACCCGCGGCTCCCGTGACTGCCCCTGCACCTTCGCGCAAGGTCGCTCCAGCAGCCCCGCAAACCATCCCTCCCGCGGTACCCTCCGGCCATGTCCCCGACGTTGACCCTAATGACATGTATGTCATTATCAATGCCTTCAAAACGGTCCGCAAGGCGAGACAATTGGCAGCCCAACTCAGGGCTTCCAATGGTAGCCCCGAGGAGTACTCTAAAATCTTTGACGCTCACCCCGAAGTGGGTGACGCCCTCTTAGCCCTCCACCTTGTTTAGTTAGTCCAATGGCTACTAAAAATAAGAATGTCCTCAAACCGCGATCCCTTAAATTAGGCTTTTTCAATGCCAACGGCATTAGAGGTCAGCGTGACGAAATCGCTACCTTCCTCCGCGATAACCAGTTAGACATCCTTCTCGTTCAGGAGACTTTCCTAAAACCGCACCACCGTGACCCTAAAATTGCCAACTATCAATTAGTTCGCAACGACAGGTCACGCTGTCACAAGGGCGGTACGCTCATCTACTTCAAAAGGACCCTGCACTGCATCCCTCTAATCCCTCCTCCCCTCGAGTCTCTCCTCGAGGTTTCAGTCTGTCGGTTAGGCATGACCGGCCATCAACCCATCACCATCATATCCGCCTATTTTCCCCCTGCCCTCGGCGCAGAGGATCACAATTTACTCACCAAAGATCTTACATCCCTCTTCGGCCTGAGCGACTCCGTCATCATGGCGGGAGACCTCAACGCCAAACATCCCGCTTGGAATAGCACTACTACCACCCCTAGAGGGAAGGTAGTGTTCAATCTAAGCGCCACACTAAATTTTGATCCCATCGCTCCTCTTGAGCACACCCACTATCCCGGTGACCCCAACCACCGTCCCGACGTGCTCGACATAGCGCTCCTCAAGAATGTCAACCTCAAATTGCATTCCATTGAGACGCTACACGAGCTCGACTCAGACCACCGTCCAGTGCTCCTGCACTTAATCCCTCGCTCGGGTCCCTCCGACCCCAGCCAGCCTCCTCCAACCAAAGTGATAACTGACTGGAAGAAAGTAAGCGAAAAGCTGAAATCAACCTCGTCACCTCACTTGGACTCTATCCCCGACCACATAGTCTCCGTCGCGGACACGACGGCCGCGATCAACTCGTTTACAGAACACGTGCAATCCGTACTGACGGATTGCTCACGGGAAGTCCCAGAGATGAACGATCATCGCTGGAAACTTCCCGATGACGTACGTGAACTGATAACCGAGAAGAACGCGGCCATCCGTGCCTACAGCAACTTTCCATGCGACTCGAACAAGGCTCACATGCGTAGTTTACAGCGTGCTGTAAAGAAACGCATCGCTGAGCTTCGTTCGAACCGCTGGAATGAGATGCTGAGCGATCTCGAACCCACCCACTTAGCCTTCTGGCAGCTGCAACGAAAGTTGCGTGCCACTGAAGAGGCCACTATGCCTCCCCTCAACCGTCCCGATAAGAGCGTCGCCTTTGACGACTCTGAAAAAGCCGAATGCCTGGCCGACAGTCTGGAATCCCAGTGCTCTCCCAGCACCCAACCGGTAGATAAAAGTCACCTCCTCAAGGTCGACTCTGAAGTCCAACGTAGGACCTCCCTCCCTCCCGTAGAAGACCCTGATGATCCTCTGCCTCCAGTCACTCCAGACGAGGTGCAGGACATCATAAAACGTCTCCGACCCCGGAAAGCTCCCGGGTCGGACGGTATCAATAATAGGGTATTTAAAATCCTCCCCGCCCAGCTCATTATGTTAATGACCGCCATCTTCAATGGCGCTCTGAGCAACAACATCTTTCCCCAGGCATGGAAAGAGGCCACTGTTATCGGTATCCCTAAGCCAGGCAAGCCCAAGTCTGAGCCCACGAGTTACCGTCCCATCAGTCTCCTAAACGTTCTCGGCAAAATCTACGAGAGACTTATTTATAAGCGACTCAGAGATTCCGTCGATGCCAAGTGCCTCATTCCTCACGAGCAATACGGCTTCAGGACCGGTCACTCGTGCATCCATCAAGTCCACCGTATAGTCGAGCACATTAGCGCTGGGTTCCAACGCGGTGCAATGACTGGTGGTCTATTCTTCGACATAGCGAAGGCCTTCGACAAGGTCTGGCACAATGGCTTATTATATAAGCTCTACCAAATGGGTGTGCCAGACCGTCTCGTGCTCATCCTACGAGACTTTTTGTCAGATCGCACTTTCCGCTATCGCATCGGGAATGCCCTCTCCTCCCCTCACCCTATCCGAGCCGGTGTCCCTCAAGGCTCAGTCCTCTCGCCCCTCCTATTCACGCTGTTCACTAGCGATATTCCCAAGAGCAAAAAGGCTCAGTTAGCTCTCTTCGCGGACGACACGGCCATGTATTACACTGGCCAAAGTCCAACCGCTATAGCCCAAACCCTCCAATCCGCAGCCAACGCCCTCGGCGACTGGTTTAGGAAATGGAGAATTGAGGTTAACCCTGATAAAAGTCAGGCGGTCCTCTTTAGGTCACCGCTCAAAAGACTTCCCCTCCGCCCCCTCAGTCCGATAACCATGTACGGTAAGCCTATCCCTTGGGAGAAGCAAGCCAAGTACTTAGGCGTTATCCTCGACAGTAACCTGTCCTTCCGCGCCCACATAAAAGCAGCCCGTAATCGGGCTGCCTTTGCCGTAAGCAGGCTCCACTTCATGATTACAGCGAGAAGCAAATTATCGCTTAAATGCAAAATTCGCCTCTATACCGCTGTAATCCGCCCCATCATGACATATGCCGGTGTCATATTCGCGCACTCCAATCCCCGCCACCTTTATAAAATGCAGGTCCTTCAAAACCGTTATCTTAGGAAAGTCACGGGAGCCCCGTTCTATGTCCGCAACGATAGCCTCCACCTCGACCTTAAAATCCCCACCATTCTCCAATTCATGAAACGCCTTTCCAAGCGTTTCTTTGACTCTGCCATCAGGCACCCCAATCCCCTAGTCGCAGCGGCCGCTCGATACGAACCGTCTCGTATCAGCAAAATTCGCCGACCAAGGCATACTCTTGTCACCCCCGATGACCCCATCACTCTCCTCCAGGAGAGCAGTAGGGAAACTAGCACGCTCAGAAAACATAAGCGTAAACCGATCCCGTCATTCCGTCCTCGCCGCCGAGGACGACCGTCGCGACGTCCGAATCAATGCCCTCCCCGTCCCTCGCAAGAGCCAGCCCGCGATGCTGAGCCGTAGAGTCTTAAAAATCAGTCCCTAAATAATGAACCATTGTGATCCAGCCTGTCCCTTGCTGTCCTCTCTCAGTGACGCCCTAAGCCGAGGTCCGAACCCCACAGGGGGTGCCCTTAGCGTGCGGTCACTTAGTTTGTAGTTTTATTTAGTTTGTAAGCTCTGGAAGGAAGAGCTCCGGCGCGATCTCAGGGCAGTATGGAGGGAGCGACTGTCGCAACCGAGGTCCGGGCACGCCGCAATCGCGGCGGTAAGACCCCTCTTTGAGGAGTGGCTGGATAGGCGTCACGGCGTCCTGACCTACCGCATGACGCAGGTCCTCACCGGACACGGAAGTTTCGGGAGGTTCCTGTGTCTGATAGGGAGGGAAGAAACGCCTGGGTGTCACCACTGCGAGGATCGTCCGGAGGACACGGTGGAGCATACGGTGCAGGACTGCCCCGCTTGGGCAGAGCACCGCCGTGTCCTCACGACGGCGATAGGCGGAGACCTCTCGCGCCCGGCATTGGTCGAGGCCATGCTGCGGGGCGAGACGGAGTGGGAAGCGGTCGCCTCCTTCTGCGAAGCAGTCATGCTCGTGAAGGAGGAGGCGGGCCGCCTGAGGGAGAGGACAGCGTCCTCCCTCCACCCCAGCCGCAGTGGTAGACGCCCACGGCGTCGGACGTCGCGAGACGATCTCCGGCCACCGTAGGCGCGGGCATGCGGGCGGCGAGTAATGGGCGACTCGCTGTCCGACCATGGACCATGCCCGGGTCGACGGCGCGTTGTGTTCCACGCGCGCCTCAAAGAGTGTCAGCATAGTGACGGGGCCTGTAGAGGGCCAAAGCCTGCTGGGGTCGCGGGACCAAGGGATTACCGTGACCCCGGTACGTAAAGGGCTAGTGAAGGACACCGTGGATTTTAGTCAGTACAAGTCTGACAGTCCCTCCCGCCCTGCCCTGGGTGGGAGGACTCATTTGATGATTTTACCACGATAAAAAGCTCTGGCTGGAGGCCTTAAAGTAATTTAAGGCATCTCTACAGAAAAGTCCGGTTAAGCAGCTCACAACCTCTTCTAGGTTGACCTGCGAGATGCCATACACAAAAAAAAAAAAAAAAAAACAATTTTTTTTCAGTTGCATACCGACGGTCAACGTGATAATATCTCTACTGGAAGCATAAGGATTTACTGGAAAAATATGGATACCACGCCCGCAGAAGCCGCTCAAGTTATTGCCTTGCTCGAAGCAGGCCATAACCAAAGTGAAGTTGCTCGACGGCTAAATTTGAGCCGCTACTCTGTTCGTCGTGTATACCAGAGGTTCCAAGAGACCGGTGGCTACATTCGGCGACCAGGATCTGGCCGGCGACGCACAACATCAGAGCGTGATGACCGCTTTCTTGTGACAAGGTCTTTGAGAAATCGGCAACTGAACGCGGTTCAACTGGGACAACAGCTTCGAGAAGTTCGCAATGTCAGTATAAGTCGGTGGACAGTTCGAAGAAGACTAGGTGAAGCAGGAATGACTTCACATCGCCCAGCAAATGGTCCCAAATTGACCACAGCTCACCGACAAGCCCGGCTACAATTTGCTAGGGAACATTTAAATTGGACGTATGACCAATGGCGGGCTGTTATGTTCTCTGATGAGTGCAGAATGACTTTACATGGTCATGATGGACGCTCTAGGGTCTACAGAAGGTCATCAGAGCGATTTTCACAATGCTGCATAAGCGAACGTGTGGCTTTTGGAGGTGGATCGTGTATGTTTTGGGGTGGCATAATGTTTGACACTAAAACTGACATTGTATTCATCACTACGGCGAATACCGGCCCGAGATCGAGAAGTTTGACGGCTGCACGATACGTCGAAGAAGTGCTCGAAGAACATGTGAGGCCGCTTGCGTGGCTTATGGGAGAAGATTTTCTCTTAATGCACGACAACGCCAGACCGCATGTCGCTAGAACAGTTTGCGACTAGATGGAAGATGTTGGAATCACCGCGATGGAGTGGCCAGCTCGTAGTCCTGATCTCAATCCGATTGAGCATGTCTGGGATGAGCTAAAAAGAAGAGTTCGAGCAAGAAGCCCTGCTCCTACGCGCCTCCAAGAGCTTCAACTTGCCATTGAAGAGGAGTGGAACGCCATACCACAAGATTTCATGGTGAAATTAATACGGTCCATGAAAAACCGATTAAGAGCTGTAATCAAGGCTAGGGGAGGGAATACACCTTATTAAAAAACAATTTGATCAAGCATTTTGAGTTTTATTTTTATTCTTTGTTAAGCTAAATTGGGTAATTTTATCCGTATGTTGGGTTTTGTGCCCTAAAACTCCCTATGGGTACTTTTTTTACACTGTATTTGATATCATTAGAAAGGTACTGAAGTAAACATTCAAATAGTGTAAGTTTTATTTTAATATGTATTCACATTTATGAAAAAAACTGCTTTAACAACAAAAAGTCAACGTGTGCGATTTTATTGCTCTCAAGTGTATTATAAATGCGAAAGTAACTCTGTCTGTCTGTCTTTTCTTCACGCCTTAACTACTGAACCGATTTGTGTGAAATTTGGTACAGACATAGTTTGGAACTTGAAAAAGGACATAGGATAGTTTTCACTATTCCAAGCGAACGAAGTTGCGGGCAAAAGCTAGTTTAAAATAATTATGGCAAATTTTGACTGAACGATTACGACTTATGATAACTTGCACAAAGACATTTATGAGAGAAAATGGGAGAAATGACACGTGCTTGTGACCTGTTACTTCTGATACAAACAAAACTTGAAGTGTGAGAAGTGTGAAAAACGTCACATTAATTGATTATAACGTAGGCCCCTGGAATGTACAGCCGTAAAGGGTGCCATAACAAACATAACATTATTACAATGTACCCTCATCTAACCTCTTAGGCAGCATTGAGGGACTTAACACATTACTATATTTATGAGTTATGGTCAAACTTGTTACTCAGCACACCCACTCAATATTTCAGGCCATTTTACATAAACTAACCGCTAATACCGACCAATGTACTTACTAACATCTTTAGTATCTCCAAGTAACCGAACTTGGGGTATTTATTCAGCCGAACTTTAGTTTAGCGAACTTTTAAAGTACTTCGACTGTTCAGTTGGTGTAACAAAGGTAGTTGGCCAGAGTTGAGTCTAACAAATGGGCATCGGACGGAATTAAATGACGGGAAATGGGGGTCTCAGATCTCTTGTTATGCTAATATTTGGCCTCGGGAGATGACAAATTGTGATGCATTCTATGAAAAACCCGACGGACTCAACCGTGACGGATGTAGTCAGCAGTTCTGCCCGAATAAAATCTTCCTATCTGTATCTTAGAGAGCCTTCATATTCCCTAGGGACCACCCGAGGACTTTATCCTCTTTTTTTTTCTTTAACTGTGTTTAAGCCTTTTGTGTTGATGCAAAACACGTGTAGACTGCCAGTCAGTAATTGTATTTTATGCTGGGAACGTCTTAAGCTCTCGATCCTGACAAATGTCAGTGAACGTCGTCATCCTTTAGTAAGATTGAGACGTGGCGCTGGTGTGGACTTTTAAACAGGTAGCGCACGAATAGTTGGATTTTGACAAGGTACAAAGTCATTTTAGCAAAGTACTAGTTTAGATGGAAAAGTCTTTAAGGAAAAACAGGCAAAAACATAACACTCCTCTTTTCAGGCAGACGTGAAATACAAGGCCGTTCCACTTTAGGAATATTTCTTTTCGTAGTAAAAACCCAATTTGTTTTAGGAGAACTAGTTTTTAGACAAGTGCGAACCGCAATCTGTCATTGTCCCAAATCTGTCCACATTGTCAAGTTACATCTAGTACGATTATAAAAGGCCTTTTATTCAATATTCATTAAAACCTTCCTAAAACCAGGATCCATTCATCTGTTTTTCGTCCGGAAACACTAATGAATTTTAATCCAGGCAAGTTTTATAACCAAACGCTGATTTACAAAGGAGAATGGAATAATCTTAGAAAGGTATCTCTGTCATTTGCCGTGACCCTGTTCATTTCTTAGGACAAAAGCGTCTTTGTTACAAAGGGGTCTTGTTAAAACTATAATATCCACGGAACCCTGACGTGGATATAATTTAATACTGGGGAAGATTGCTTATTTAAGAATAATAGCTTTTATGTCCCTTTGCATTGTGGCTATCATGTATATCGCAGTATCGTTGAAATGGTAGCCCGTTTAGTTGTGGATTCAAACGGAATTATGAACACTTGAAACTGCGGGAGGGAGTTGAATTACTCTTTGGAGAGTATTATTGCGTGAGGGTAAGCGAAGTCTGTAATATAGGCTTTGTTATTATTAGTTAAATAACTCTTTTATTGGTACTTATACACACATCGTTCTGACGGAATTTTACACGTCTATCTGTTCATTACGTTTTAGAGAAATGTATATTTTTTTGTAATTATATCCCAATTAATTTTACATTTATAAACTGTATAAGTAAAACGAATACAACATGTAGGTTTGACAAATACCAATGGATAATTTCTGGGCTATCCCCTTTTTTGAAAGTCCATTCAATCCAAACGATGATAATCATAATAAACTGTAAAACTGAGACTGTGAAACTGAAACTAAAAGAACTGAGATTTGACATTCACTTTAACCGCGTTCTGAAACCAAGGTTCAATTAGATTTAAAAGACTTTTTACTCATTTAGACAATGAATAAGTAGTGAAAGTATAAAGGAGAACACCTGACTATGCCTGCTATGCTGATTTGAAAAATGAATGTAAAGCCTCTTTTTTTGTATTCCGCGCACCGTCCATTCAGTTCAAGATATTTCTATTATCTAGAATCCATTTCCATTTGAATGTGTCGATCGATAAATGTTGTTGTGATAAATGACCTTGGGTTTAGTGCTGTTGTGATAAAATATGACATTGACCTAGGGTTGAAAGTTGACGTTCGCAACTTAATGTAACGAGTTACAAATGTAATTTGTTAACAAATGAATCTATCGATCCATCTGGGTCGAAATCTAGTGGTTACCTACTATAGTTTCAGGTGAAAATAAGTCCTTAATTCGATTCCTATGTAAGGACTTACACTGGGTTTTTATTTATAAATTCTCCGTTGTAACACGAGGGCTTGTTCGACATTGCTTTTGCCATACACCGGGAAATGCGATACAGCTTAGGTATTTTGTTTTGTATTCACCATAAAAAAAAACATGGTTTTCATACATCAAACATCTTTTGAAGCTACAGCAATGAGTAGCCAGTGTCACATTTACAATGTTCAACTCATTCTCATTCTGTATTAATAAATGAGATCAAACTTAAATGTATAGGTTTTTAAACTGACATGGCCACTAACACTATCATTAACACTAAATATGAGATATTTACCAACACCAAGCTTCTGATATTTCGACACTCACTATTGCTACAGTGCGATATCGAAAACTCAAAACAAATAATATCTAAACACGATAAAAGTCCATTTCTTTAAATTCTAATCACCGATTAAATACAATTATTAATTTTGAACATGAAACAAACAAAAGATCTTATTTTAGCGAAAGTATTTTTACTCTGACTATACCTACATTAATATTACCCTAGTTAATAAAACTTTTTACATAGGAATTCAAATAATATACTGTTTCGTCTCGTCTTTGATTTGAAAACATTCGTGAAGGAACTCCGGCAGTAAATCAACGTGTAATGGGAATTTTCGGCTGATCAAAGTGCCTCGAAAAACCCTTAAAATGTAGCCAATTTGTTTCTTTTGCTTGGATTCATTTACCTTTTTTGCGTATATGTTTTATATAAATACCTACTCACTTCGATACCTAATACAGCAGGAATCATGCAAGAAATTAGCGTTTATTGCCTGTGGTACTACCCGTTGTACTACCCGTTGTTCTACCAGTGTATTACCCGTGGTCCTACCAAGCAATCTAGTAGTACCACGGGAAATTTTATTTACTGAAGTAATTTATAAACCAGATAAGTGACTACAGATGTCGGTTTATTTGTTTTTGTTCCGGTTCTTATTATTATTGGCGTTTAACACATAATTATTCTGTGTTTGTATTTTTTTTATAAAGAGACAATTGAACAGATTTTTTTTATTCTGTCCATTGTTGTCATGTTAGTTATCATGTGTTGGAGATAATCTTCTTATCCTTGAGTTTGAGTTGACGTTAAGTTGGTGAAAAGGCGAGGAAAAGTTGCGCTTGGAATCCCCATTCAGGGTCTTATAAGAATAAAATATGATGGTTGTCTCCTCAGGATGTCAAGGCAAAAGTGGTAGTATTTGACATAATTATCAGAACAATAAAAAAAAAATGGTGACGTACAAAATTCGTCTCTATTACAAACTTACATTACTTTAAGCGGTAACTATACGTACTTTACGTGATATTGTAGGAATTTCGTTTCCGAATAGATATTAGCTTTTACTTTAGTGCAATAAAACTTCACGATCGAGATCAGGTGTTCCTCTTTTGCAATTGCCTCTTGTTGCTTTACGATTTTCAAAAACAGTTGCTACATTTGAAAAACAAAGACGAACTTTTTACAAAACATTCTTTATTATCACAAAACGTCTTTCTTTTGTTTACTCCATAAAGAATGTCCCAAACTTTTTCTATTTCCAAAAGTGTTCGGACCTTTTTTTGATAAATCACTTTCTACGATACAATTTTTCTCAATAACGTGTAGTGTTCATATTTGAGAGTGCCTGTATTCTCCTAAGTCTTGCTGAGACGTGTCAGTGTTAATAAAAAAGGAATATACGGGAGTAAAGCCGGGGGCCGAATCAAGTCGGCTGTAGGCAACGTAACTCGACACCAAAAGTAATCCTCTTAGCCTAATATGGGATGGAGGAAGCCTTTTTATATAAGAAAATATATGACGTACAATATACGGTATATTAGTGCAGTGTGTAGGCTGGTGTGCTGTGACCCATCAAGTATGAACAGCTGTATTTACTCCAGCACAGTTTTAAGCCATTCCTTAGGAGTATCTTCTTGGAAGTAGGTTATAACGAGGTTGTTGTCTCATCCGTAAGTACAGTTTCCCTGTCTTTGATGTGATGAAACTGGTACAGTAATTTGCCATTTAAGGCCTAGTTTCTGTTAAAAAAATTGAACCCAATTTGAAAAAATATCGCACTGGATAGCCAGTTTTTTGCCTCGGTATTGGTTGTGTTCACAATATACAGGTCGCGTTAGTTTGCGATATATGTGCGGACATACATAGCTGTGTAGACTGTACAGTCTCTCAAATAACGAATAGCTAACATTTGGTAAACCGGTAACCAATAGTTTGCTTGTTTCGGTGACTAGCAAACAGGAATGTGTGACATACACGCTAATACCGATATACTGTGATCATCAATCGGTTTTCTGTTATGAAAATAATATCTTGTGTCGGCTTTTTTTTTTATCGTGGTAAAATCATCAAATGAGTCCTCCCACCCAGGGCAGAGTGGGAGGGACTGTCAGACTAGACTGACTAAAATCCACGGTGTCCTTCAATAGCCCTTTAAATACCGGGGTCACCGTAATTCGTGAGTCCCCCGACCCCGGCAGGCTTTGGCCCTCTACTGGGGGCCCCGTCATTATGTTGACACTCCTTGAGTGGCGCGTGGAACACAAGGCGCCGTCGACCCGGGCATGGCCGGACAGCGAGTCGCCCATTACTCGCCGCCCGCATGCCGGCGATCGAATGCCGACGATCGACGGTGGCCGGAGATCGTCGCCGTGGGCGTCTACCACTGCGGCTTGGGTGCAGGGAGGACGCTGTCCTCTCCCTCACGCGGCCCGCCTCCTCCTTCGCGAGCATGTCTGCTTCGCAGAAGGAGGCGACCGCTTCCCACTCCTCCGTCTCGATCTTGTGTCGACTTAGTAATCAGATCTGCATTTGCGGAAAATGTATATACGCTGTGGTTGACAAGATATCGTCTTTCCTTTTGTGACCTGATTGGGGGATATTCTCAATATTCTCTTGCGTTTATTGCCCGTGGTTTCCTTTACAATCTTATCAACATCTCGCTTTGTGTCGACGGAAGAAAAGACAAAATAACAGAACGTAGAAAGATTTTCTCGACTTTTAAGCTAAGCAATGTTTAAATTATCAAAAAATATTCCCATTCTTGAATGGTGTATTAATCGTGTCACACGCGTGCAAAATAACAGTCGAATTTTATAGAAATTGCGATGAAATAATAATTGTCTTTTCTAGGTAGAATAGAGATAGAATTGGTCGTACTACGCGTGCTGGTCGAGTAAAGCGTTGACACGAGAGGTAACTCGGTTGTTGATTGGATTTATTATTTCATCGGATCATCGTTTTGAGCCTTTAGGTTTTGCCCTTCCTATATTCTATATCTTTTCATCACTAAACATTCGTCGTAACATCAATTACGATCAAAGATCTAGAATAAATGTAGTCTATTAGTCACTCAGTAGCAAAAACAATCCCGATTTTTATCCTTATTCAGTCACTAAACTATTTTGATTTTTATCTCTACCAAGATAAAGTTTTAATTCCGACGCAGGTGTTACCAACGTAGTTCATTTCGCATTTAACACCGAGTTCCAAGTCTCCGATAGAAATAATTTCTGCTCGCTCGATCTATTCACTTTCCGGTTAGTTCCTGCACCCCGCAGGTGGCGCTATCTATCGTCGTCAGATATTACTTAAGTTTAAGATTTATTACTTGAGTGGATTTCGTTACGGTTTCTTCGTTGCGAAGCATGATAAATTGAACTGGATCAAACGCTTGAAGGATTATTGAATGATTATCGGGAAGATATTTAGATTTATTATTAGAATCTCGAGTAAAGAGCTTTGGTATTTATGAAAATAGATGAAAAGATAAGAAAACTCTTTATATTCTGGTACCCTTTTAGTTTCTGTATTATAAAAGACAACTTTTTGAGGAATTTTCCTTAGCGGTAAGGTTCAGGCAGCACCTTGATCTTTAAGAATGTAACCTTTAACCCGCCCTTACACGGATTGCTCGAACAATTTGTCAGATATAGAGTGATCAACATACGAGTATAAGGAAAGATCGAGTAGAAGCAGCCCATATATGGTTGGTTTAAGTCTTTCTAAGTTCTACTACAGCACTTGATTTATTGCTCTCCTCTCGTCTTTTTCTGTTTTTACATAAGTCTGGTACACGATGACTTGACTTTCTGAAACACCGAAAACGAATTGCCCAAAGGACCATAGTGCAAGCCATGAACGGCATTCAGTCAGTGTTTTTGTCAGTCAGTCAGTGCAGTGCGATGCGCGCTCGAACACGGACGTGTTTCCACTGTGCACGGCACGAATTTTATTCGCGTGTTGCGCGGCCATAGCCGCTGCCCGTTATAACTATGAGTTCGAAACAACTTATAGTTAATGAATTGCTGGCATTCCTAGTCCATGCCATCGACTACATGGACGAGGTGAGCATACTGCAGATTTGCCGGTCCAATTTCAAGGAGGACGACATCAGCAGCGGTAAACTCTTGCTGTTCGAGTCTCTTGGAAAACTGGACCAGATGCCCTCTCGGCGCAGAGATGGAACCGAGAAGAGTCTTCAGGATATCCTCGATATGTTGAAGAAGCTGACCCGGACGACGTGCCAGATTTCGTGGCGAAGGAGTTAAGTAAACTGCCTCCCGTCACTTTCGACCACGTCGACGTTACACGGCTGTTAAAGGACATCACTTCCTTTAAAGCGGAGATGACCAAGATGCAGTCCAGAATGGAGGCTTCAGAAAAAACAAATACCGAGCTACGTGCGGAAATATCATTATTGCGCAACGTCGGTTCGGTAATTGGGTCACCTGAGGCCTCAAAGGTGAACACACGTCGAGGGGCGCAAAATGCAACCATCGGCAGTTTTGAATCGGCGAACACAAGTGCGTCACCAGCTGCCGATAGCGCTGAGCAAGCGCCGCTCGCCGCCGCCGCCGTCGGTCGTCGCCCGCGCCACTACACCGGCTGCGGATACGTCACGCGTAGGTACGTCGACCCCTAAACGTGCCTATGCTGCTATTGTCACCAGCGGTAAAACTGATGCGTCGCAGCCTAAGCGACAAACCAGGAAAGGGGAAAAATTGAATGTGGGTGCTCAACCAGCCCTGGCTGCGGTCCGTAGCTCCGTGCCAAGAACGAGCCAAGTTGATGAGGAGGGCTTCATTAAAGTAGAAACGAGGAAGAAGAAGCCCTGTTCTCGTAACCTGTGTGGAACCGCACCGAGTGGACCCAACATGCTGCTGCGTCCTGCTGTGCCTACGACGCAGCTGTACATTTCACGTCTGCATCACTCCACGACAACTGAGGAAGTGGTGCAGTATTTGAAAGTGAAGACTGACTGCACTCTGAGGGTCGAAAGGTTGGAATCGCGCCACAACATCAACTTCAAGTCATTCGTGGTACGAATTCCAACCCAACATCTTCAGACCTGCTTGAAGGAGGACTTTTGGCCGAAGGGTGTCGTATATCGACGTTTCCGAGGACGGTTACGCGACACCACGCAGCGAAACACGACGCCGACCACGTTGCGTGTATAGTTTTAGTATATTAAAATATGTATTAGTATATTATTGTTGTTAAATATTATTTTGTGTATTTTTTCTATGGGTCTTAGTTGCCTGATAATAAAATGATTATTATTATTATTAGGTACCATAAACCGAAAACCAAAAATCTCAAACGTAACTTCACTTTCTAAGGGTTACATGTTTCCGCGGTCGCGGGTCTGTGTAAGCAACATAACGTGGCCCTGGAACGCAAAATACATTTGAAGGAACAGATCAATTTTAGTCAGTGTGACACAAAAATAAAAGGATAAAATGTTTGTCTAGTAATAGTGACAAATTCTTTGTCGAAAATAGAAATACAATAAAAGAAAGTCGTCTCTCATATCAATCTGTTAGAGAAAGAAAATGATTCTACCCATTTGTCAGTTAATGGCGAAATTGTCTACATTGATCTGATTCGGTCCACCGTTCGTAATGGGTATCCTTGATCTTACAAATTGCCAATTATGTTTACACGATTGTAATGAAACCCTTTGGCCTTATATCTTTTTTTGTAATCGAAATGTCCAATTTTGTTTTGAATCAATAGAAGCGCGGTTTGCTATGTGATATTTGTATCTATGTTTCTCTTTTTAAATTTATTTCTTTTAAGCCTATGTTGCCATACTGAATGAGTTCAGTTCATCCCACCAGAAATGATTCTCTCATGTAGTTTGGTGAACATTCTGTTCAAAGTTTTAGTAGTTGAGAATACTTTTGGAATTATACTTAATAGTTAAATGTTTGTAGAACTAGGATACAGGCTTCCTCTCCAAAGACCGTGCCCACCATGGTTTGGTGAATGTCACATATATCTTCGATTTTAGGTTCTAAAATATTTTGATTGAAAGAAAGAAAGAAAGAAACGAAGTAAAATTATTTTATTTGACACAGACATGTACATACATTCAACATAGACAAAAACATATATTAAACAGAAAAATTACAAAACTATATATCATCACTAGCACTTCGCCCGCGACTTCGTCCGCGTGGGTTACGTACTTTCGTAATTCCCCCTTTTCACCCCCTTAAAGGTTAAATTTCCAAAAACCCCTTCTTAGTGCTCCCCTACATTATAATAGGAAGCCGTGTGCAAAATTTCACATTCCTAGCCCCAGTAGTTTCGGCTGTACGTTGATATGTCAGTCAGTCAGTTCTCCTTTTATATATATAGATACATCCAAAAACATACTAACAAAAAGAAACATACAAAAACATAATAGGTAGGCTGTATGTCATGACTGTGACAAGAAAGGCTTCCCACTCTGCATAAAGCCGTGCTATGGGGGACCCACAGCGCTGATTTTCAGTGGTCACCCGATTGAATACTATTATTCCAGAACTAGCCTGAAGCCTGCGGGCTGCGATTTCGTTGGCATGATGTTTTGTACTCCAACTCACCGCGTCCCATATCACCGCCTGTTACTACTTTTTCCGTCTTGCTTGACAAAAATTGTCTATAGCACTCAGGAATAATGTAACTTCCTATCAATATTTATTTTTATTAGATTCTTAGTTCCGGAGAATACCCTAAACTTACAACCTCTTTATAATATAGAATCACAGAACATATAAACCTCCTTTATATGTTCTGTGTATAGAATCAACACACACTTTTCTCAAAACTCCTATCCACAGATAACCCTACTTAACTTTCAATAACCCAAAAATGGAGCTATAAGGGCGTGTTCTAATAGCGGAAATAAACCTTTGGGTTCTTTAACACGATTAGTTTAGTATAGACCAGTGAATGTCTCTTGAATCTTCTACAATGTCGACCAATTCAATACAAATTGTCAATACCAAACTTTCTTAACCCCCAAACAGGCCAAATTGAGAAACCCGAACGCGTAAGAAGACGAATCGAAGGTCTTATTCACTTCATATTGGCCTCGGAAACCAACAATGCGTTAGTTAGACCCTTTGGCCTATGAGGGATTCGGATATCGACCGCTGTCTCCTGTGTTATATCTATGAAAAATTGTTTTGGTTTAGGGTTGAAATATTTCTTTTAGCGAGTTTTATAAAGGTTGTGTATTTTCTTTCTTTAAATAATGTTGCCTCGCTCTAGGAATTTCTTCTGTGTGGGGGTGCGTCTGGTTGTTCTATGCAAGAATTGAACCCGATACTATGTATACGTATATCTTTTGGCTGGCCGTCAAACGTCTAACAAAGGAGTAGCGTATTTACATTGTCCAGTAACTGGGTTGTGGAAGCTCGCTTAGTTTTTAATTAAGTTTGTTGCCCTGTCTGGAGGCCTTATCCGTCTACAGAAAAGTCCGGTTGAGCAGTACACAACCTACTAGAGGTTGACCTGCGAGATGCCATTCACAAAAAAAGGGGTTGTGGAAGTCCGATAGGCAGTCGAAATTACTTCTTCACGATTTTATAAACAATATCCATAAGGGCAAAGCCGCTTGCATAACCGGGTTAATCCTAAAAAGAGTATGAATGTGTGATTTTCATCTAAACAGATGAAAATCATTTATTTATGTTTGTCTGTTTTTTTTCTTTCATATCTTGCATGCGTTTCTGTGAAAAAAAATTGATAATTTTTCTTTTTTTTTATTCTTTAGATGGAATTCACTTTATTATTATTACACAACTGTTTTACATCATTGCCAATTCTGTAGTTACTTCTAGGCAAATTCAAAGTGGTATTATACAGAATATTATTTTAGAAATGATAAAAAACATCACACAAATGTCAAAAAGATTTTATCAGATTCTTTCTATATGATATCATATCAGAAAGCCGGCTGTAACGAGTTTTTATTTTTAGATTCTCTCGTTTTTAATATTGTTGGGTAAAAAGGTCCTATGAAATAGATTTAGGGACTGCCCATACTTATTGACGTGGGACTGACTTGGATTTGATATAAAAAGTTTTATGGATCCAGTATATAATTGATGGACTAGCTGTTGCGGCTCCGCCTGTGTGTTACTCGAAATTTATCCCACAAAAAAGTAATAATGAGATAAAAAAAGTATCGTATATGTAATCTAAGATATAAGCTATCTAATTTACCAATTTACACTTAAATCCGTTTCTTGTTTTTATGTGAAAGAGTAGAAAAATATCCGTCCATCCATCCTCACAAAGTTATGTATTTATAATATAAATAAAGATTAAAATTTACATTCAGATCATTGATGAGGCTGCCCCGTTGTTACCGTGCAACCGGCATGGTGTGACTAGACAATCACACACTATAATTATGCTGCTGTTTGCTATAAAAAAAAAACTAAAGTTAAACAAAATGATATCATTCACTTTATTAAGATTCAGATAAAGCAATTAGATACTGCGACTAACCAAATTCAATAAATCTGGTAAAACGTAAACGGCCCAAGTAGATTCCCCGTCAATAAATGTAATTCCTAATCCTAGCACTAGGTTCCTGATTTGATAATTAATTCAAATCAAAATCCAACCAATGCAATGCACCAAATTGGCATTGCTTAAACTGAATTACAGAGAACAGCATTGGGTATAAATACGCTCAGCGTGATGTATTGCTAGCTCGAAGCTTACACATAGAACCTAATACATTACCTAGACTTAATTTAGGTTTCTCTAGCTAATAAAATTACGTGCCAACTGCTAAAGTGTAATGTTAACTTATTTTAAAACTAGATTGTACTACCGTCTTTGCTTACGATCCAGGATAAGAATAAACCCGTATTAGGGATCGAATTATATTTTTATTTTTAAACAACAGCAGTTTAGCTTCTAAACAAACAACAAATATATACATTACATAGCGATGAACACAGTTACTTTTTTATCGTGGTAAAATCATCAAATGAGTCGTAATAACTAAACTCCACGGTGTCCTGCAATAGCCCTTAACGTTCCGGAGTCACGGTTGCTATTTAGTCCCGCGACCCCGGCAGCCTTTCGCCCTCTAAAGATCCCCCCGTCATTGTGCTGACAATCTTTGCGGCGCGCGTAGAACACAACGCGTGACAATATGCTATAAATAGTATTTACTGCACCAAATTTGGTTTTTAATCATTTTATTGTTGTGTTTGTTAGTGTCAGGAAAAGCTTTGTAAATAATAAAATCGTCCAATTCAGCCAATTTTACCTCTTCCCGAATAAATCAATATTCTATACCTCCTCCTGATTCCACAAGATTGTTCTTCAATACAGGTTGCTAACCCTTGAAACGAGGTTGTGTCTATGTAAGTACACCGTTAACCCCCAGAAATATTATGTCAGATTGATTATATCCCGGACGGTGGTCAACTGTAACAAATATATTGTGCATTTATATTGGAATTTAATAAAACATAGAATTCTCAATATCCATCAAGTCGTGCGTAACAGGAGCGGGTCGCTATACTATCATACATATTCTATTAATCTGATCTTACAAACAGCCAACTTCGGAATGTTCCGAATATGCTACAACTCGCTTAGACCGTATATCAATGGTCGATAACATAATACTGTTCGAGTAAGTATAGCTACACGACTAATGCATTAGGTATGTACTTCGTACTACGAAGCCGTACTAATAGTTGTTCTAGGTGTTTATACGTACATTAGTACGAGTAATCCATAATAGGATTATTTCAAACAGAAATGAAGGTCGTTTGTTGTAATTAGCGTATTTTTTAAACGATTTATCTTGGTCGGTTTGTGGCTAATCTGGAGTGGAGAGGAATAAATTTTATGATTAACTGGTTTTGTCGCTTTTTGCGCAAAAGCACTTTATTTTAGTTAAGTAAAGTTGGTCTCCATTTCTGGAAAGGTGTACTAAGGTGCATACATCATTATTATCATCATGATATTGCTACTGCTATTGGAGTAATACTTCTAAAACAGCATAATGTTTCACTAAATTCTCAGACGTCCTCCATCTGCTACCAGCCATTCTGCAAACATAATTTTCGCCAAATGTGGCTAAATAATACCAACCGCACAGGTAAATTTTCAAGGTAAAGTTGGGTTTGCCGAAGTTGGTATGGGGGTGACCATATTCTATCATAGCCGTTGGTCCTGGCAGTCATTTGTAGATCTTTGCCAGTCGTGGTTATGGAGGTCAAATAAGCAGTCGCTCCATGTAAAAAACTGATGTTCAGTATTCGGTTAGACTGGAATCCGGCGCCAACATAGCTTTTTTTTTTTTTTTTTTTTTTATCGTGGTAAAATCATCAAATGAGTCCTCCCACCCAGGGCAGGGCGGGAGGGACTGTCAGACTTGTACTGACTAAAATCCACGGTGTCCTTCAATAGCCCCTTACGTATTAGGGTCACGGTAATCCCTTGGTCCCGCGACCCCAGCAGGCTTTGGCCCTCTACAGGCCCCGTCACTATGCTGACACTCTTTGAGGCGCGCGTGGAACACAACGCGCCGTCGACCCGGGCATGGTCCATGGTCGGACAGCGAGTCGCCCATTACTCGCAGCCCGCATGCCCGCGCCTACGGTGGCCGGAGATCGTCCTGCGACGTCCGACGCCGTGGGCGTCTACCACTGCGGCTGGGGTGGAGGGAGGACGCTGTCCTCTCCCTCAGGCGGCCCGCCTCCTCCTTCACGAGCATGACTGCTTCGCAGAAGGAGGCGACCGCTTCCCACTCCGTCTCGCCCCGCAGCATGGCCTCGACCAATGCCGGGCGCGAGAGGTCTCCGCCTATCGCCGTCGTGAGGACACGGCGGTGCTCTGCCCAAGCGGGGCAGTCCTGCACCGTATGCTCCACCGTGTCCTCCGGACGATCCTCGCAGTGGTGACACCCAGGCGTTTCTTCCCTCCCTATCAGACACAGGAACCTCCCGAAACTTCCGTGTCCGGTGAGGACCTGCGTTATGCGGTAGGTCAGGACGCCGTGACGCCTATCCAGCCACTCCTCAAAGAGGGGTCTTACCGCCGCGATTGCGGCGTGCCCGGACCTCGGTTGCGACAGTCGCTCCCTCCATACTACCCTGAGATCACGCCGGAGCTCTTCCCGCCGCGCCTCGACTTGTCGAGGCAGCGGGGATTAGCCCCGACGCTGCGCCTCCACGCGCCATTCATAGACGCGCTGGAGGGCAGTCGCCTCCAGATCCCAGGGCAGCAATCCTGCTAGGAGGTTGGCTGATTCGCCGGCGATCGTGCGGTATCCCCGGATCATCCGGATAGCCATGACCCTCTGGCATGCGACCAGCTTGAGTGGTCGCGTCCGGATGCTTAGGGCCCACACGGGGGCCCCGTAGAGGGCCATGGACCGCACGACACCGGCGTACAGCCTCCGGCAGGAGGCATTTGGCCCGCCGAGATTGGGCAGGAGTCGCTTGAGAGCGGCTGCTGCCCGGTTCAGCCTTGGGGCCAAATGCAGGAAATGCTCCCTGAAGTTCCACCGGCTGTCGAGGACGAGTCCCAGGTACTTCATCGTCCTCCCGACGCCGATGCGAACCCCCTCCACCGTAATGTGGGACTCTGAACGTGGCGCGTTCAGACGGCCATGAAAACACATGGCCTCTGTTTTGTGCAGCGCCACGTCGAGTCCCAACTGCCGGATCCTGTTAGCGACTGTCGCTACCGCCTGCGTCGCCACGTCGGCCGCCGCCTGGTGCGACTCTCCCTTTGCCAGGACGAGCGTGTCGTCGGCGTAACAAATTACGCCGACGCCGTCAGGGAGGTCGCCGCGCAGCACCCAGTCGTAACCGATGTTCCACAGGAGCGGCCCCAAGACCGATCCCTGTGGAACACCGCACGACATCTCTCGCCGGTTCCACTCTCCCCGGTGACCGGGGTAGATGACGGCTCTGTCCGTCAGGTAGTCCTCGACTATACGACGGAGGTAGGTCGGCACCCGGTGATACCGGAGTGCCTCCCTGATGCAACTCCAGGGCAGGGTGTTAAAGGCATTGGAGATGTCTAAAGACACCCCCAAGACGACCCTGCCCTGGGAAACCGCATCCCCCGTCGTGAGGGCTCTCACGCGCGTGATTGCATCCACCGTCGAGCGCCCCCTGCGGAAGCCAAACTGGCTCTCCGCAAGGTCCGGGCCCACCCGATTCAGGTGCCCGACGAGGCGGTTTGCAATTAATTACTCTTTCAAGAGCTTGCCCACCTCGTCGAGCAGCACGATGGGCCGGAATGCGGACGGAGAGTCCGCAGGGCGCCCGGGCTTCTGGATCAGGACCAGTTTCCCCGTCTTCCAACGAAGCGGGAACTGGCCCCTCTCCAGGCACGCGCTAAAGAGCCCACCCAGTCGAGGCCCGAGAGTCCCCGAGGCCAGGACCCAGGCTTTTCCTGGCAAGCCGTCGGGTCCTGGGGCGGTATTTTTGGCTTTGAGCCGTTGTACCGCCACTCTCAGGTCTACCTCGGTCACCTCCGGAGCGTCGTAGACGTCGTCGTCGCTGTGGTCCGCGTTTGCGTCAGCTTCAGGCACCGCCGGAGACGGAGCCATGGGCGGGGGAGAGTGCTCCTCCCGCGAGGGGAACAGGGCGCTCACCACGTCCTCCACGAACTGAGGCTGGAGACTCTGCGTCAACGGGGGAGCCCAGGGGCGGAGCTTCTCTCTCACCCACTTATAGGGCCGGCCCCATGGGTCCCCGTCCAGAGCCTCCAGCATCTCCTTGCGGGCCAATTCCTTGGCCCGCCAGATCTCGTCGCGGAGGGCGGTCTTCGCTGCCCTGTAGCCATCCTGCAGCTCCGTCTCTACAGCCACCGCATCCGGAGGTCGGGTGCGGCGCCTGCGGAACCTGGTGTACCGGCGTCGCGCGGCAACGCACGCCTCGCGCAGCGCTGCTAGCTCGCGCGACCACCAGTACAACTGACGCCGGGCGCGTCCTAGCCGGACCCGGGGCATGGCCACGTCGCAGATCTCCGACATGGCCTCCTGGAACCACCCCGCCTCGTCGTTGATGTCGGCAGGCCTGTCCGGTGGTGACACCCAGGCCTGCACGATCGAGGCTTCCAGGAATAGCTCCCGGTCCAGCTGCTTCAGCGCCCATCGCGGACCACTTGGGTTCCGTCGGACCGGCGCGTCTGAGGTCTGGGCGGAGACGTCGAACCGGATATACCGGTGGTCGGAATAGGTCTCCACCTCCTCTACAACGCGCCAGTCTGTGACGCGCGGCGACAGGCCGGAGGTGGCGAACGTGATGTCCACCACCGAATCGCCCGTCCACCGCACGCACGTGGGGACGGAACCCCGGTTCTCGATGACTAGGCCATGCGCCAGGGCCCAGTGCTCCAGCATCCTGCCCCGCGTGTAGTCCGTAACCCGGGAACCCCAAGCCACATTCTTGGCGTTGAAGTCCCCGAGGACGAGCGCGGGGAGGGAACCGAAAGCGACGACGACGTCTCCCAGCTCCGATAGGGAGTCCTGGAACTCGGCGATAGTTCGGTTCGGGGAGAAATAAACGCCTATCACGGCGATCTCCCCGAACCGTGCTGCGACGATCCCACGCCCTCTCTCGACGCGATCGAGGGGCGGGGGTACCGGCGGCGGCCGACGAGATGAGGGTCACCGAGCCGTTCAGGTCCGCCACCCAGTCATTCCTGGGCGGGACAAAATACGGCTCGGCGACCACGGCGACATTTATCAACTACTGCGCCATGCTCTGGAGCAGGAGATCCTGAGCAGCGGCACAGTGGTTGATGTTCGCCTGGAGGAAGCGCAATGGAGCCATTAATCGGAGTCCATTGCAGCCTCCTCCAGGGCCCTCGGCGAGGGCGCGGCCACGGCGGCAGCGGCGGCGGCGGCATTGGCGGCGGCGGCGGCGGCAGTGGCGGCGGCGGCGGCAGCAGGAGCTGCGGCGGCGGGAACGGCGGTAGCAGAGGGCCTACCTCTGCTCCTGGTTTTAGCGGGCGGGGCGCAGGACTTGCCCCCTGCCCGGTGATCGGCCGGCTTGCCAGCCGCCGCACATGCGAAGCAGTGCGGCGGGGCTGTACACGAGCCGGCCTTGTGTCCGGGCTGACCGCAGCGGAAACAGTTGTCGCTGCGGTCGACCTCCGAGGTGCACATGCATGCCGCGTGGTTACCCACTTGGCAGCGGAAGCACCTCAGGGGCCTGGGCTCCAGCAGTTTGACCTGCGCCGAAACCCACCCAACCAGGAGCCTTCGACCCTCCTGCAGCTTTTTGGCCGCCGACACGGGGCAGCTGACCGTGATGGTCTGCAGCCCCGCGTAGTCAGGACGCAGGGCGCCCGCCCTCACCTGGTCGGGAGGGCACCCCCCAGTCCCGGCAACGGCGGCCACCACGTCCTCCACCGTCACGGAGTCGTCCAGACCCAGTATGCGCACGTCTGCGCGCCTGGTGGGTCTGGACACTCGGGCCTCCTCCGCATTTAAGGACGCTCTGAGCCGTTCGGCCAGAGCGTCAGCGGTGGGGCCACTGGCAGCGCCGGGGACCTCCAGCATCCGAGCCCCTGTTGCGGTGACCCGGTAGCGGAGACCGCCGACGATGCCGAGCTCCGTGAGGTTTACCGCCTCCTTCGCCTTCGCAAGCACGTCTCGGTATGAAACGCCCCTCTTGACCGCTTCCGGCTGCAGTGTTATGACTACAGCCGCGGTCTTGGGGGCGCGCAGACGTGCCGCGACATCGCGCTCCTTGCGCCGCCGCCGCCTCTCCCTCCGCCTAGAGGTCCTGGCTGCCCCATCAGCTTTCCTCTTCTCCCCAGCCACTTGCCAATCGGCGTCGGCCGGAGGAGTCTTTGGAGGAGGCTGCCGGGACAGCTGGGCCTTCCTCTTTTTGGCCGCCTGTGCCGGCCCCGCAGGCGTCGGCGTCGGAGGCGGCTTTGACGGGCCCGGTTTCGCCTGGCCAGGCTTGGCCGGGGCCGTCTTCGCTCTCGCAGGGGCCGTCGCCTGGGGCGGCTTCGCCTGGGGCGGCTTCGCCTGAGGCGGCTTCGCCGGCGGGGGAGGCTTAGACGCGGCCGCAGCCGCGTACGAAGACGCCAGTGGGGGTCGCAGCACGCGGCTCTCCAATACGGAGAACCGCTGCTGGAAGGCGGCCAGCTCCTGCCGCACCAGGGTGAGAATCGAGTTCTCCCCCGATGTGGGCTGGCCTTTGTCCTTTGCACCCCCCGGTGGCGCCTCCCGGCGGCCTGCCTTCTGCAGGCCGGCCAATTCCGTTTTAAGATGGAGGTTCTCCTTCTGGAGAACCTCCATCGCGGCCGTCAAGCGGGCAACCTCCGCCCGCATTTCGGACATTTCGTCCGCTTCCTTCGATACGGGCGGAGGCTGAGACTGGCCGAGGCTAGCCGCCGCCACTGCCGCCATTATCGTGGCCGTGGCCGCGCCCGCGGCCCGGTCCTTCGTGGCCTTCTTCCCTGGCTTGTTCGAAGCCAGGGTGCGCACGGCGGCCTTTATGGTCTCTTCGAGAGTGGGCTCTGCTCCGACTCTACCACCAGTCCTGCCTCGGCCTTTACCCCGACAACTTGTCGGGATCTTGCGGCCCGAGGCAGGCTCGTCGTCTGACGACGACGAATGGGGCCGCTTGCGGAAGAACTTCCTCCTTTCCACGGCCCCTGATCCTCCGCGCCCAGAGCCAGGGCTCTGGGCGCTCATGGCGTCCGACGAGTCGGACTCCAGCACCATTATTTTTTTACGAGCGGCACTCTGTGCCCGCTCCGTCGGTGCCGGTGAGGCGGACGTGCTGGACAAGTCCAGCGACTCCACCTCACGGGCACTTGAGCCTCCTTGGCTCACTGCGGCGACTGCCGGGGGGGGGGATTTTTTTTTGAGCTTTTCCATTAAGTTCCCACGATTATGGGGGATAAAGGTCCATCTGGGCAGAGACCCCTGTACCCAGATAAGCCTACGTCATTACGACATTTATTACTCGCCAGGGGGTCGGCCGGTACCCTGGCGAGGGTAGCACTAGCGACTGATTGTTCAAAAGAACTCCCGTCAGCCATACATCTCCTCGCGGTGCTCCGCCGCTTGAGATTCGGGGTGACTTTTTATAGAGGTTTTCTACCTCGCGGCCCGGGCGGTTAAGCCAAGGCCCTCGACCCCCGTCGAAAGTCAGAGACGTGATCCTGACAATCTTCGGGGCTACGAGATTATAGCGGTGGCAAGAGGAGGTGGGAGTGCAATACCTCCTCCTGCCTGCCCGGCGGCAGGGTAAGTGCACGCCGTGCCCGCTCTTGCTCCAACCACTGTGCCCTCTGCTGAGCAGAGGGACACGTGGTGGAGCGACGCGACAGGACATTGGCATACGGGCAAGGAGACCCCTTGTAGGGGAGTACTTGCCCGCATCCCGGGACGCACCGTCCCGAGAATCTGGGCTTCCCCCCGGACGTATCCGGAAAGGAACTTCCAGCCTCGGGCACTCGAGGAGGTTTCCTGTCCTTAGCACCCCAACATAGCTGGGAAATGTTTGGCAGATGATGATTTATCGCCAAATAAAACATAGCTCAATATAGTAGCAATAAAGTCTGGTATAATCCATTCTAGCAGCCCAATTTTATTTCTGCATAAAAATCTTAGATATCGATCGGTATGGATACAAACAATTTTGATGGAAAAAGATGTAGAAGGCGCTAACGGGACCCTATTACTAATAATCGGGTTTCATCGCCTTTTCGGCAGAGAAAGAACCCTAAAAAGGTACCCAAACATCTCATAAATTCTCATCATCTTTATTTACATCTTATTTATTCATTCATAAATATTTAACGCTTGCTTTGAGTAAATATGCGAATAGGTAAGTAAAAATAAGTACCCCTATGTCCTCGTGGAGGGTCCAGTGTGATAAACGAGGTGCTTTTATGATAAGGTACGTACATAAATATGGAACAAGTAAAAGAAATATTTATCAGAAGGAGTATTCTTATACTTGATAGAATATTTTTAATACTGAGAGAAACACAAATTCAAGAGATATGCCTCAAGGAGCTGTTCGAACTGACGAGGTATATAGGTGGGCCAAACGCCTGCCGGGGTAGCAGGATTGCCTAAGCAAGAAACTGTGGCCCTGTAACGCAAAGGGTAACCGAAGGAATATGGTGATTTTTAGTTAGTAAGAATCTAACAATCCATTCCACTCCAAAATGGCGGGCGATGATTTTCGATGTCCACCCCCAATTTTGATGATTTTATCAACACAAAATATGACAACAAAAAGAATCAAAAATATGACAGGAAAATGAGGAGGCCTACAGTGTGTCATTTCCACCTCAGCCGCAGTGGTAGACGCTCACAGCTACGGACGTCGGCAGACGATCTCCGGCCACCGTAGGCGCGGGCATGCAGGCAGCGAGTAATGGCCAACTCGCTGTCCGACCATGGACCATACCCGGGTCGACGGCGTGTTATGTTCCACGCGCGCTTCAAGGAGTGTCAGCAAAATGACCAGGCCCCCTCTAGAGGGCCAAAGCCAGCCGGGGTCGCGGGACTCACGAATTACCGTGACCCTGGAACATAAAGGGCTATTGAAGGACACCGTGGATTTTAGTCAGTACGAGTCTGACAGTCCCTTCCGTTCTGCCGTGGGTGGGAGGACTCATTTGATGATTTTACCACGCTAAAAAAAACACTCCGATAGTCATACGGTTACAACAAAGTATTTTCGCATTATCAAAGTTCTCTCTATTAGACATAAATGACACAAAACTACTAGTCCGTTGTTTTGATGGCCGTGAAAATGTCAGGGATACGTGTTTGCAAATGTTAATAGACATAAATGTAGCTTTACACGGTCAATGTCGAAACTAAAAACTGTGACTTCGCCTTTGCTTACTGACCTTTTGGGTACTTCTGCACATACAGAAGCAGGTTGTCGGTACAGACAGGTGCGGGTCTATACTGGTCGGTGCAGGTACAATAAACCCATGTTAAAGGTATGCGTTCGCAGTTCCGACCTGTGTCCATTACACAGGTCGGAACTAACAAACCGCTTCCGATTCTAAGAGAGACAGTTTTAATTTATAGGTATATATATGTACTCGTATTTAAATTGTTATGGTCGCACATCACAGATATTTTTAATCAATTACACTTTCACATTGACAGAAATTTAAACAAAAAATCTTTATTTGTCAGTGAAAGATTTTATGGGTTTAATGGTGGGTATTAAAGAATTTGTCTCTTCAAAGTATCAGCAATATAATCGGGTAGCTGCTCAATCACAAAACCGAACATCAATCATAAAGCGATTTAATAAAACGTATTTGGCCTGACGAGTCTACTTAACCACATTAATGAACACGTGTCTGAGTACCTAATAAATAGGCTAATCTATTGAAAAGCTACTGATTAAAAGGCTCGCCATTGTACTAGTTAATATATAGGCGGTGAACTCGCAACCTATTTGCCAAACGCGGTTTCAAATACCTAATGGAACTAATTGTAACCCAGCCGTCAGTGATTCCGTACGTACATTTCGAACTATCTAAATTCTTTGAAACTCACTTTGAACTTTATTTCCTGAAGAAGTTGGTTGATATTTATATTGATTAGATCTAGATTATGTAATGTTTTTTTTTCAGTTTTTTGGGAACTAATTTCCACGTAGAAGAACCAAAGCTTTCGACATAGCCCAAAGAATTTACAAACTAGTGTGTCAATGAGCAAGGTACATTATTCGGTGATCAATGAGGTCGGCCTCCTACAAGGTGGTCCAATGACCTTTTTTACGACACTAGATGCAATAAGTCGCTTGGGCGAAGTCTATATCGAACAGTGAATTTCTTTGAACGTACAAGTACACTTCTAACAACTAATAGAGTTTGTACAGTTTAATGTTCGGGCAAAGGAAGTCGTAATTCCAATCACTGAAGTCATGGAGGTGCGTGCAATTCAAGTGAGTTACTGAAAACAATTTCATTTATTAACCATAAAATAAGTAAATATGAATAATTACTCTTTTTGTGGGAAAACGATATAAAAAAACGAAAGGAGAAAAGAATTACAGGGCGTCAAAAGTCTTTTTATCATCGCTGTCAAAGGGTCAAGTGGTCCACAAGGCTGACAACATTGTCACGTTGAATGGCTAAGCTAAGTTTTTGATCGTGAAAAGGGGCCAGCCCGTGTGGTCACGAGAAACGACTTGGCAGTTCTCAGCCTCAGTAGCCAAATGGGCTCAAACATATAACTACCACATTAAGCCATTGTATTTTCACCATTAAAGGTTTTCATTGCGCAAGTATTAGAGACACTTCACCTAATAAAGGTAGTATTGTTACAAAATAAATGGCCACGTTAATCGTCGTGAAAACGACACTCAGAATAGTTAATTAAATCTCTTAATTAACTTAGACACAATATAATGTGCTCAAAGATTAGGTTTCAAGAGATTAAATACGTTGTAATCTAAACTCAGTGTCAGGTACCTGCAAATCCTTACATTTAGCGCAAAGCCTTCAAACGGGTCTTATTGTATTAAATATCTTGCATTATTATTTTAATTTACATGATGTAGTTAAATTATTATATTGCTTGGTTATAATCTAGTAACCTAATATTACAGTAACTAATAGAATAACTTAAATGATAGTTACAATCTTGGGGAATTAATCAAGAGTGAATTATTTTTTTATTTTATTTTTATTTTTAGGAAAAACGTTGTCCCTCACAAGGAATTTCTCCTGTGTCGTGGGTGCGTTTACAAACATATAAACTCACATACACAAACGCCCAGATCCGAAAAAACTACTCGTAGATCATAAATAGTGAATAACTTACTGCGGGCAAGCTAGCTTCGCCATAATCATTTCATCAGGTGAGATAGTGGTCAAACACGAGTCTATCGCCTAATAAACAGTCGTGTTTTTTTATTTTAA
This sequence comes from Agrotis puta, assembly GCA_943136025.2. NCBI lineage: Eukaryota > Metazoa > Arthropoda > Insecta > Lepidoptera > Noctuidae > Agrotis > Agrotis puta. The sequence goes on from OW964172.2 coordinate 13,637,419, forward strand.
AATCATGAGTTAAACAGTCTACTTAGTTTTAAAAAGGTGTTTTTTAATTGACTGTACTCTTTATGGAACATTTTATTTATGATGAAAGATATTCTATGATGTTCACATACAGAACAGCTTTGTACTTTATGGGTGCTTCGGTAACTTCTAGAATTATTCTGGAAATAAATACATACTTTTAGTTTTTAACAATCTTTTGACACTGACTGGCGACCAGATGCATAACGACAAAAAAAAATACGTATGGCACTCAGGGACCGCCGCGGTAAAGTTATTGCATAGCATTTTTTATCAACTTATGTAATTCTAATTATTTATTTATGAAAAAAAAAGCGAATTCCGTGAATATTTAACGAGAATATCATCCCATCGTTTCTCTATGGGAAGTTTCTCTACTAATTAGGCTATGGTCAGCCACGTCAATCAAGTGAAACGTCAAAAAGAAAATTAATACATTCTTTTAGTCATTCACGTCACATGACAGATGTGACAGTGACAGTGTTAGGTTTATATTCGTTACGAATTTCTTGATACGGTCGCCACGCTCAAAGCCCGAGATAAAAGCTATGCAATAGCTTAAAAATAATAATAACAGTATCTGACCATCTATTCTATTTATAAATATATTTCTTTCCTCAATGTACTAGTTTTTTATCGACCACACACACGCTTCCAAGAATACGAAAGACTGGATTGATTGATTGATACACTTCCAATTCAAGTTATGAACTACACGGTTCATGGAACTAGGTGCGGTGAAACGTCAATCATTTTAGCGGATCGTGTTCTAGAGAGCTAACGGCTAGCCAGTAAATATGATCTATTTCTATGAGCTTATATACTATGTGTAGGTAGGTATACAATGTCCGATCGCAGGTTTGATGTGGTTAACGCAGTGACGTCATGAGCTAACCTTTTCGGATATTGCAGTTTGAGATTAAAAGACCAGAAAGAAATACATTAAAAAGACAGTTAAAATTACTGGATTCTGGAAAAGTATGATAGACAATTATTGGTAGTTATAGAACATTCAATAATACAGAATGATGCCGTAAATTAGTATAAAGCTCTGTCCTTTGAACGTCTAGAATTATATTTATCGTACAATAACTTTTGAACAGTTCTTTAAAGCCTTTGTCAAACAGACAGGCGAGGCGAATGCGAAGCGAGGCGTTTTTATTTGTAATGTATGGAATTGCTTGAATCCAGTCACAGTTCATAAAAAGCCAGCTAATACTACTGCCACGCCTCGGTTTGTTGCATCCAGTTTGACGTCTCGTATCGATTCGTTATCGTTTCGGACTCGCTATCGCCTGTCTGTTTGACAAAGGCTTAAATGATTGTCTTGATTTAATAACGCCCCGTACACTAATAATTTCTCCTGTATCACTGGAGCGTACATACAAATATTTGTTCCGTGCTATGATCGATCTGATCGACACGCTGCGCACGAGTCGATCGTTCAGTCACTGCGCCCACCGAGCCGTCATTTAGTCCCTTCGTACACTAGGGGACGCAAGACTTCGATACCATACGACTCTGGTATCCAGGTGACTATCGCAATATAAATCCATATAGGTTCGTACACAGGCATGCGTCAATGGATGTCAAAGTCAGTAAAGGGTACGTTATCAAATCTGGCTGGTCAGCGTTCTGTCACTTCTACGTATAAGGATAAAATGTGAGAGTTTAATGTAATCATGACTTTAAAGTTATTTCAAATAAACCTTGCTGAAACGTGGAGAATTTGGACATGGTATATTTTAAACGTAGATAAACCTTTATCATCCTTATTAAAAAAATACATAAACGAAAGTTTACCTTCGTCGTGTAAATAATTTAATTTCGTACGTACATCATAATTACGACTGGCCCGACCGGGATGGTGGTTTTCTACTGTAAATATTAGATTACACAGCTTTTCGCTTACATTTCGTTTATGAATCAAGGCAAAATCAGGGTGCCTTTACAGTCACGACTACACGTCTAAACGATACGCACACGCATCTTGCTACTTTTTTTTTTTTTTGCGTGATAAAATCATCAAATGAGTCCTCCCACCCAAGGCAGGGCGGGAGGGACTGTCAGACTTGTACTGACTAAAATCCACGGTATCCTTCACGAGCCCTTTACGTACCGAGGTTACGGTGATGGGTAAGTCCCGCGACCCCGGCAGGCTCTGGCCCTCTACAGGCCCCGTCAATTTGCTGACACTCCTTGAGGCGCGCGTGGAACACAACGCGCCGTCGACCCGGGCATGGTCCATGGTCGGACAGCAAGTCGCCCATTACTCGCTGCCCGCATGCCCGCGCCTACGGTGGCCGGAGATCGTCCTGTGACGTCCGACGCCGTGGGCGTCTACCACTGCGGCTGGGATGGAGGGAGGACGCTGTCCTCTCCCTCAGGCGGCCCGCCTCCTCCTTCACGAGCATGACTGCTTCGCAGAAGGAGGCAAGCATCTTGCTACTACGAAAAAATATATTAAAAAGTTATTTAAGGCTAAAAGCGGAGATCAGACGTGCGAAAACTGAAAAACCAACCAGTTACATTGAAATGTATTATTGGTAGGTTTCTGGTCTCTACTCTGATTGGTCGAATTTAGCACATCTCCTCTCGACTCCGCTCAACCGTTTGGGTGGTTTGCAATAAAATTGTATTGTGATATGTTATGTTATGTATTAGATATCAAAGGTTTTCTAACTAACATCCCGGCTGCGCGGACGAGCAATGTTGTATGAAAACCAGCTTAGTACACGAAGGAAAAACAGTTAAATCGCACCTGTCGCTGTCGCTTGAATCAAGTCGTATCGCCCAAAGCCGTGAACACGGCCTTACACTTGCTCCCCACGCCTTTCACCAAATTACATACAACAGAATAATATTTTCAAAATTACATTTTTCTTTTCACAATATTTATTACGTGCGAATCTTGGTGTAGGTACAAGTGTTTTATCTTAGAATGTATTTATGGAAGCAGAAAGTTGATGTGTCTCTGTGTTTATTATATTTTTTAGGTTCTTTTTTTCTCGTTATGATAAATGTAATAAGTGTTTGATAACGTTCCCAAAAATATAAAACATTTTATTAAAGCTGAAGTGAAATGTTTTATTTTTGTTGGAACAAGCGTCAACGTTAGTCTAGGTTCTTTTGTAAAATAATATTACAAGAAGAAAACATTTGATTCTATGTACGTTTGTTTGTAATGAATGAATAAACTCTAAAATTACTCAACTGTTTTTTTTTTCAATTATTAAAACCTGCATTATTATCCAGTAACACACGATGTATTTTATTTTGCTGCTATCTATGTGAAACCGGGACAGGTTGCTAGTCGAATGACTGACTGCGATGTGTTCTCTGGTTTGAAATTCAAAACCTTTTCAAATCATACAACGTACGTCTCTGTCAAAAATTTATAACAGTATTCAAAATGCCGACAGCGGTTTCCGACCGGGAATTGTATAGATTATTTTGGGGAAAATTTTGTTATTATCCTGGATAATTCCCTACTATTGTATATATTATTATCCCTTAAGATATGTGCCCGATTTCATATCATCAAAAAACGACTAAATACTAAATTTTACACTTGACGTCGGCAGACGATCTCCGGCCACCGGAGGCGCGGTCATGCGGGCGGCGAGTAATAGACGACTCGCTGTCCGACCATAGACTATGCCCGGGTCGACGGTGCGTTGTGTTCCATGCGCGCCTCAAAGAGTGTCAAAGTCTGCCGGAGACGCGGGACTCACGAATTACCGTGAAACGCAAAGGGCTATTGAAGGACACCGTGGATTTTAGTCAGTACGAGTCTGACAGTCCCTCTCGCCCTGCCCTGGGTGGGTGGACTCATTTGATGATTTTACCACGATAAAAAACAAAAAAAAATACTAAGAACATTGTCAATGAATTTTCAAATCTACTTTCATTTCAAATGGGACTTTATATTCTCGTTACATTAAGTTGACGCATACTTAAGGATTAGAGTCGTCATCAGATTGGTACCAATTCTTTTATTAAAGTTGCCCCATACTAGGATTTTTTTCTGTATCGTGGGTTCGTATTAGCTGTCGATCACTCAACCACTGCGGCTACCGTCCCGTCAACGTTAGATATGCTTTTGGGCCTCAATACCAAAAAAAATCCGCAGAAAAGATAAAGTAAGCAAACAAAGTATGCGACAAAGCAAAAACACAGTTCAAAGTATCCAAGCTATCCGAGATTTCTCAAAAGAATCGTTTCAATGCAGATGGAGGCTACCAATGGAGACGATAAGCGACGCATTCAAAATGAAGCCGTTCGTATGCTTTCGGATGCGTTCGGGTCCATTTCGGCTTCTCAGGTTGAAACGTACGCAGAAAATTGTGAGAGAAAAGTGTGAATGCTTACACAAGACATCGAAAAGAACACGTTTTCGATTCTGAAGGGTCCTTGTGTTCCGAAGTACTGTTGGACGGTTGCGTGTGTCAACTTATTTAAAAGGATTTCTTGTTTGCATTTGTATACATTTGATATCCGTGTCAAGCGTTTACTGATGTATTTATCTGAAGACGAATTTTGTTAAGTTCTTTGTGCCACTTTTGCATTTACCTCTTATACCACCTAATGTCGGAAATGTCTGGTTATATTAACACCTAGCCTCTCATGCACTAACTTGTGAGTGCAAAGTGCCCAGCAAGTATCAATTTGGTCTTATTTAATGCATAATTATATACTTAATAAGTTTATATTAGACATCACTAACATCAATGAAGAAAAAAACGTCATCGTTGGGAAACCTGGATTTGAATAATCAACATTCATAAGCCTAAAGCCATGACCAAGACCTGTGGGGTTCCAGCTTTGATTAACTCTCACATCAGAGGTTGGCGATACACTCACAAGGAAAACTACGAACTAAACCATTTATTATCATGACACCATCATCAATAGTTGAAACAGTACCTAATTGCAAAAAAAATAATATTCATAAACTGTTTAACGTGATTTTGGGTTAACTAATACAATTGCCAAAACTAATATTTATATTTTAAGTACTTTAGCAGAAGTGAACCCTAACAATAAGCTTTCCATAACTTCGAGGGTTACCTACTCCAAATTTTGCATATATTCGTTTATCTGGGCTAGTTCTAGGTATCGTTAAGAAATGATTATTTGAAATTCTGGCCCCTCGGGGACCAAATGGGGTTAAAGTTGGGATATTGTTGGGCTTTACACTTCAATTAGTAATTACTGAACCTAGTCTAGTAACCACAATGAACCGTCTCATCGTTAGTTGTTGAGTTTACAGCTACCTATAGTTTCAGTGTTATATTACTTTTAATTTATTTAGGATCTTTTGAAATTAATTTATTGAACTCTACAGTCGATTAAATTGTTTGAGTTAAATTCAAGGCTTTTTTATTTATCGTGGTAAAATCATCAAATGAGTCCTCCCACCCAGGGCAGGGCGGGAGGGACTGTCAGACTTGTACTGACTAAAATCCACGGTGTCCTTCAATAGCCCTTTACGTACTAGGGTCACGGTAATCCCTTGGTCCCGCGACCGTAGAAGGTAGACCTCAAGCAAGTTTGAGGATGCTTCAGATTTCAAAAATATTATGAGACTCTTTTTTTGCTTATTGAAGATCTAAACTTATTTATAGTCACTGTACTCTTATTGGTATCCAGAGGTTACTTTCTCTGACGGAGCTCTCATTCCACCCTATTCCTTAAAATTACTGTTGCGTTCCAGGGCTTGCCGTAGCCCTGCTTAGACAGTCTCACAAACCTGGAAATGGACTCCCCTGAAAATAACCTTCATGGCGCGCATTCCGATACCCTACACGTCTATGAATTTTTATCACCAAATTAATTTCAACTCCGTATAACAAAAAACATCTTGATCCTTCTCAAACCCAGTATTTTATATTTCAGACATCAACGGCGCTTATCCTTCTTCTGCACTTATCTCTTCACACAGTCGACGAAGGGCATGCCATAAATCCAAGTAAGTATAAAAGTACTCTTACTTTGTTAGCTTATTATCATTTTGTTTACTGCGACCGTAATTTGTAACTTTTGTGGCATAATAAAGGGGATTTTCGCTTCTTTGAATGTCATAAACCTTAATATAGGGGCCTTCGAAATGTCCATTGGCACGGGATTAAGTTTTTTCCTTGATAACGTTATTAGTTTGGAATGAAGCTGGGAAAAACTGATGATATTGTTTAATTAAACGGAGAAGGTCAGAAGGTCGTGTTATTAATTACTAGGTTATGCCCGCGGCGTTGACCGTAAAGTTCGGCAATTATTGTTATCTAAGCGATCAGCTAACCTTTTGCTTGTGGCTGAAGCGCAAGGCGCGGTATCTGCCAAAGCGGAGAGAGGATGTGTTTTGAAGAACCTATCCGATTTTATTTCCCCATCTCCTCTCTGCTTAGCTTAGCTTTTATTGCAAAGGGAACAAGCGAAGAGGAAAAGAGTTGTGTCATTTTTCTATGGAATTTTCTGCCACGCTTGCAGCACTGCAGTGCGGAGATGTGCGTATGCTGGTGGTCTCGCAGCGCCCGCGCTTTCGCCCCCCAGTCACCCCGCTGCTTTCTTCCCATCGCTGTTACATCGTAGAACTCTTGAAATAGTGAACCAAAAAATATTCTCCATGACTATAGCAGCTTATTTATGGTTTCCTCGCATCTCTCTCTCACTCTATGGGTCTGGTTGTTCTGTCGCTGGTTTAGATATTGAATGTGTTACGAATTGATTGTGTTTCTTCAATATCTATCTTCTGGTCAAGCCAATTAAGATATAACTTTCATAACGACATCGCTTCCTTTCGTAGATAGCTCTTAACGTCCAGCTCTCACAGCTCACATCAGTCTCCGCTACGCACAGCTTATATCTCTCCACTCCACAACTCTTCTCCGCTTTGGATGAAATACCCTGTCAGCTTCGCAGCACATCCCCTTGCGTCTCCTCTCCTCTCCGCTTTGGTAGATACCGGGCCTAAAAAATTTGAACATCAGTCAAAATATTTACCTATTTTGAATAAAAAACACAAACAACACAAATTGATTGAGTTATGGTCCTAAACACTCAATTTGCCATCAAAAAGGTTTTTCTTTTCTTTCTTAAATAAAATAACAAAAGATTTGAGTATTAAACCACTATTTCAGCTTGAGGCGAAAAATATCGCTTTCAAAGATACCAAATACAATTTGATTACAAGAACAGTGACTTCATTATATTTTCGTCGAGCAAAATTGGTTTTTGAAATTAGTATTTTATTGAGGGTATCAGTTACTTTCTTCTCTACTTTTGGTCTAGGTTAGTAATTTTCACCCAAAAGGAGTCGGGGACGCAGGACTGTCTTAACAGGTGTAACCCTGGAACGTAAAAGACTATTGAAGAAACACCATGAATTTTAGTCAGTACAGACTGTCAGTTCCGCTCCACTCTGGGCGAGGGAACTCATTTGATGATGAAAAAGGTTACCACGATAAAAAAAGGAGGTTGACTTAATTTTTGGACGAAATTGGTATCGAACGAGAAATAGGCACATCCTGTCAATTAGCAAAGTTGTGTTGATAGATGTAGTGGGTATCAATCTTGTTAGCCACCTGTCAGATTATTGAGACCAATCAGTGGCAAAAAGGTTCAACTTTGCATCGAAGAGACTTTTTTCCTTCTAGCCCACACTGTCTCACTGCTAGGCAAGGCCAAGTTTTCCTAAAGACTTCATACTTTCTTTGCGTGGTAAAATCATCAAATCAGTCCCGATTAGAGGTGAAATGGGAGGGACCATCAGACTCTTACTAACTATAATCCACCCTGTTCGTTCGGTTGCCTTTGCGTTCCAAGGCTATGTCCATTTATGTCAGTCCCGCGCGACCCCAAAAGAGACACTACTAAGGTGAGCTTCTAAAAAGGTGTTACCAAGTTAACCAGCTTTCATGGATAAAAAATTACGACGAAAAACACTTCGTTCTCAGTCCCTAGTATTTCATGACTAAATTCTGCCGCACAATTTGATGTCCCAAAAAGTATTTATTTCGAGGTTTATACGCGTCCCGGCAGACCGAGAGCGGTAACGAACCGGATTTACTTTTATCGATTTTCTATTGAGCAGCTCTTGCCTCAGACTTTTCCCTTGGTGAAATCAATTTCGTAGCAAATCAAGCTATGGAAAAGTTAGAAAACAATTCTGAAAATGATAGAAATCAGCCTTTTGAACAAATATTATTTATGTATTTGACATCAGTGTTTATTAAAATTCACAACAATGAACATAATCTTAGTAAGACATCAAACATTCATTATTTGAAACTGCTTCTTCAATAAATTTTGTGATGTCAAACAGGATTTTACGATCCAATTTTGTCTGGATTATACTCTCATCAATGTGAACTCTTTTATTGCTGACATAAAAGTCTCGAAGGAATCTTTCAATACGATGTATCGCAAATATGACGGGAACCGGAGAATTCTTATTATTTGTAAGATATGAAAGGAATTTATTTATATTGATAAGAATAACTCTCAGAGATCACGCGATAGTTTCCTACAACGTGTTATCGAAATAGTTCAAAACCTAGAGGAATTCTTGTTCCCATTTTGATAGAGTATTCCCAACACAAGAACAACTTTCTTAAAACTACTTTCTAATGAAAAAGAATCAAGTTTGGAGCCGACTTTTTTTGTGATTTGTGAGTTATACTTGTACTAAAAGTATCTAAATCGTTACCTTGTATATCTTTATAAAATAATAAGTATCGTACAAATTCAATTCAATAAGCCTTTTTTTGGGTCGAGAAATTATAAAATGGTCCGTCCCGCTCTGTCCTAAGTGGAGCAGAAGGGACTGTCAGACCCATACTGACCAAAAAATTACCCTGATCCTTGGTTGCCAAAGGGCAGGGTTAGCAGGGTCGCACACTGTTTAGATAGTTCCACGAATATAAACAAACCTATCAGTAACACTGAAATTCCGGTCGAACATATAATTCTAATGGATGTTATGATTTTATGTAGCACTTTGTTTCTGTACTATACAAATGAAATGAAGTTAAAATGCAAATCAAATAAACAAGCGTGAATTGCTACATCCAATACGCTATTCAATTTTACTGGATAATGTAATAAAAGATTTAACAGCTATCAACATTGTACAAAATATGGGTGGGTTATTATGAACTGCATTTACTAACATTTGTTTAAATAGTTGTTCATCATCATCATCATCATATCAAGCCGGGATCACCCACTGCTGGGTATAGGCCTCCCCCTTTTTATGCCATATCTCTCGATTCTGTGCGTCTTAAATAGTTGTTACCAAATAATATTGTTTGAATTTCACTAATATGATGATTTTACACCATAATGATAGACACGAGCTGGACATTGCTTATCGATTCGCACGCCACGTTGCTTAATTCCCGGCAACGCTTAGCATTTGACCATCAGCAAATATTTAGGTTACTCACTGTCACAAGTTTTCACCACTTGGTTGAGCAAGCTTTCACTGACACTACGCAACAAAAACTAGACTTGGTTCAATATTTTTGAAGTTTTACTTCGTGTGAACTAAGTCCTGATACCAAAATTGATTAAACAGGAAATACTAGTTTCAAGCTCGCGTCAATATTCCTAATCAATTTTTCGATTTTTGAAGTGAAAACTTCTTTAGCGGCGTTGTGCACTTTTTTTGGAATGGGTAAAAAAATGTTAAAATCGCGTCAGGACACGTGACCTGATCGAATATTCGTAAGACGGCGCAGGGCGCTTGCGCGAATGTTCGTGTGTGTTTATTACTATTGAAGTTTTCACTTCTGCCGGCACTCCCAAAGTGAAACCCGTCGTTTTTTTTATTTGCTTCTTTCCAAGTCTAGTACAAAATGCCTAGACTAATTTCTTTATTAGCCAGTCAGTTTTATAAAACAGGATAAAAAAAAACAGTTCAAAACAGTTCAAAATTTCTCTTGTATGGAAACTGTACCCGCAACGCGTGAATTCTAGCAGCAGCTGTAGGGATGTCACTGTAGTCATATCAATCGTAGTTAAAGGAAAAGACCCGTAAAAGCTTTATGTTAATAGCTCCTGCCCGCGGCAACGGGTGTATGTAAGTACGACACTATATCAACGTGCTCAAAGTAGAGTGATCACGTGAGCTTCACAGCCATTGATTTCAATAGATTACTCCCACGTTTGATAGTAATATAATTAGATTTAGCAGTGATTATTGGTAATCCAAATGGGTTAGTTAACGGATTACGTAATGTCTATTATGCGCTTAAACGTCGACATTAAGCGTTGAATAGTGAAGGTACTGCGCATAACACCCCGTCATCTAAAACACTTGCCGCTTTATCGCAAGCAATAAACAACCGCTGAGCTAAATGTGCTCCGAGAAAAAATATCGGAGAAAAATCTCAAGCTGCGGATCATCCCGATATTATATTCAGAATTATCATTTCGTCCCAGACTATTATGCTAGGTAGGGGCATCAAAAAACACCGAGACGTTTTCCCAAAAAAATTATACCGCAAATAAATTCTATGTAACGCAAGTTTATCTTCAATTTTACTCAAAATAACGTCTTGAATATCTCATTTGACACCGTGGAAGATTACCGTGAACTCGTAAGTCGGCGCCAGAGAATTTTAACATAAAATATTCATCATTGCTAAAGCCCCGAATCGCGTGCTATATTCGTCACCTCTTTTTTTTTGACGGTTTATTTGTTCCCTCTGTTTCATTAAGCATTGTCGTTATAGCTTTTATTATATCGTTGAAAGGTAATTATGCTGCACAGTGAGGGCTTTTGTGTTTTTTGTTATTTTATTTCGAGGTGGCAAATGTCACATGTTTAGGACAATGGGTAATATTTTTGTGATTGTGTTTTTTTCTTCTTCAAAATCACCTTTTTGTTGGTTCCTATTGTGTGTGATTTTCCGTAAATAAACTGGGTTAATGTTTTTAATACGCTGCTTACGTACACATCCACAATCATAATAATTTGATGATATTATCTCTGAAAGAGCCTGAAAATATTTTCCAGCAGAATTTGCGGCGAATTTGAAGCTTTATTATAACGAATATCTTCTATACCCTGACTTTGATGTGCAAAGTTATTGGAATGATCAAGAAAATAGATTACCTCGTAAAGCCGCCCAGACGGCAAATAAGTTCCTATTTAATGGAAATAAGGTCATTGAACATATTCTTATCTTCGATTCAACATAAATTTCGGAAAGGCTTTTATAAAAACAGAAAGGTGGAAAAAATACGATGAAAAGAAAATCATTTTTGGTTGTCACACATACATATAAACAAAAGTTGTATTAATGAATGATAAAGATAATCTTATATAAGATAATAAATACGACTTTTGTGTTGTTGAGAAACTTCCATGTTGGATTATAATCAAGTTAATGCTGTTCTAAAATTCGATTTTTTATTTTCTCAATTTCTTAAAAACATAATATTATTATTGTTAAGTAAAATTTTTCGAATTGTTATTGAAATAGTCGATTTTCACCGCACGGCTAAATCGACTGAAAAACGGACCTCATATATTAAGTCACTGCACTTTTGATAACTTCTTTCATTTCTCAGGTTGCACGTGTATCCGCTACACGTCGACGTACGGCAAGGAGCGCGGCACGTTCAGCAGCCCCGACTACCCGCGCCCTTACCCGCCGCGGATCGACTGCCTCCTCTATACCTTCGTAGCGGCACCCCACGAGATTGTCGAAGTTGTCTTCACCGACTTTGACATCTTTAAAGGACATCTTGAGTAAGTCTAGAGTTTAATTTGATGTACTTATTTACTCAACGTTGGCAAAACCAAAAATTATAAGATGAGTTGAGCCGTTTCATGGTAATTCAGGGTGGATTGGACCTCGGCCGTATATCCCCTCGCCAACGGCATCTTTTTGTAGAGAACTTGTCTTTCGATTACAAAACGCGCTGTATCAATGCAAATGCGCCACCGTATCGGACGACTTCAGGGATAGTAAGGAGGGAAGGTGTCGCGTGAGCGCAGAACTAGTTACTCTGAATCGCGTTTGCATCGCGACACAAGCACCAAATAGCTAGCAACATTGCATCGCGACTGTACCGATTCGAAATGGCGGTAGCATCGCTACTGTATAAATTCACCGTGGGCGAGGGGCCTAAGAAGACGAGGCTCTTCTTATGGCCGAGCATAAATAATTATTTTCTTTCGAGGCTCTTTCCAAGCTATTAGATCAAGGATCCGATTCAGAATACAGTACTGCTTTTCTACTTCTAAAACCCTTATCACCAGTAGCTTTCTTTTTATTCGTATTGTTATACATAGTTTATAGAAATATAAAAAAATACATAAAATATGGATTAAGTCAAATAAGGGGAATATTCAAATGAAAGCTACACGACGAAATAGAAAATGAAATATCAACGTTTTAAATTCTATCTAACGTTACTGTACTGTTTTAATTGCGACTGACAAAAAAGCGTTATTATTTATAGATTGGACATCGACCAACATTGTGAACAAAAACTCCCTAAAAAGTGGTTTCAATTTGTGATGTGTGCAAACAAAAACTGCCGTTATAGCACATAAATTAATTTATTTATGAGGCAGTTACAGTTTTGTTTCCATCCATCCAATAAAAAGGCAAATTCAAATCAACCAATCAATAAAATTTTTGAAATTACTTTAAAGACCATTACAGTCACACGTTTCGGTACAATGTAACTTCCATAATGTTTTTGAACGCAATATTTCGCTCCAATTTTCGCTTAAATGAACGTTGAATTTTAAATTTTCCATTTCGTGGTAATCTAAAGCCTGTATTAGGGCTCGCTACCGAAACCAATTTGTGGGTAGACTTAGACCAGTATAAAATGAAATCTAGAACTATGTTAATCTATGATGTTTGAGTTTTCTTTAATCAGAAACAGAAAATTTTGATAACTTCTAGTAACTGCGATCGACGTTGTAATAACTACGAACTTTGTAATAATATCTACATTGGGTACTGTTATATTAATTTGAGCTCGAAAGCCTAGCAACACAATATTAATTGTGAAACTAAATATCTAAAGCAGTAGTAACATTCAAATATACTCAGCAATTAAATCTAGTCAGTACATAATATTCTATGTAAATCTCAATAAAATAAAATAAAATTTTAGTTTGAAATTTTATTAAGTCTAATCGTGCATGGTAGACACTCAAGACGACAGACGATCTCGGGCCACCGTAGGCCCGGACATGCGGACAACGAGTTTTGGGCAACTCGCTGTCTGACCATGGACCATGCCCGGGTGGATGGCGCGTTGTGTTCCACGCGCGCCTCGAGTGTCAGCAAAATGACGGGGCCCCCTCTAGAGGGCCCAAGTCTGCCGGGGTCGCGGGACTTACGAATTATCGTAACCCTGGTACGTAAAGGTCTATTGAAGGACAACGTGGATTTTAGTCAGTACGAGTCTGACAGTCCCTCCTGCCCTGCCATGGGTGGGAGGACTCATTTGATGATTTTACAACGCTAAAGAAAAAAAAAATGAAATAGATTAGAGAGTTTATATGGTTGAACGAGCTTTTCTCAGGAATTACTGGATCTAATCAAAAAAAATGTTTTTGTGTTGGATAGCCCATTTATAGAGGAAGACTTTAGGCTATATAACATCACACTACGACCGAGCCGAGCAGTGGTGAAGCAGCAGGGAACTAACATTCTAAAACACGTAATGGAATCCAATAAATCCAAACTTCCAAACTAATATTATAAATGCGAAAGTAACTCTGTCTGTCTGTCTTTCTGTCTGTCTGTCTTTTCTTCACGCCTAAACTACTGAACCGATTTGTGTAAAATTTGGTATAAACATAGTTTGGAACTTGAGAAAGGAGATAGGATAGTTTTTATTACAAAAAATAAAATAAAAAACAAAAATCTGCCGGAAGTCACTATTCCACGCGAACGAAGTCGCGGGCAAAAGCTAGTATTGAATAATATGAAAAAATTCAAGCGTCAAAAAAATCATTCCACAGGAAATAAAAACTAACATAATTTATGATCGTCTACCTAAGTAATTAATTATCTCAAAAGGCTTGGATGTCACGAAACTAATAAACTCTACGCATGTTTTACATTCCCAGATCATCAGGCAAATGGCCTAGCTCATTAACTAAATGAAAAGGGTTCGAACGTGAAATATTAAAGCCTTTAAACTTTAACTTGACAATAACCAGTCCTAAGAAATGAACGTAAGGACGCATTTACATTTTCGTCACATTTGTAGCAATAAAGTTGCCGATGTTAACGTTTGAAGACAGCAGTTTCGTAGCGCAATAATGCTCATTTGAGTGTAAGGAATCCCTGAATACGCGAGTTTCAAATTATACGAGGGGCTTTATTATTGTTCGTGTTTTTACGTCTCGCCCTCTAAAAGATATAAACAGTTTGAAGAATAATGATGCGTATCGATTTGTAGGGTGAAAAGTTTGTTGAGGTTTTTTTAACGTGGTTTAACCATCGATTGAATCCTCCCGGCTTGGGTGGAGCGGAAGGACTGTCTGACTCGTACCGACTGAAATTCACGGTGTTCCTTCAATAGCCATATTCGTTTCAGGGCCAGGGTACCTGTTTAGACGGTCCCATGACCTCGTAACTTAATAAATACGAAAGTAAGTTTGTTTGTTAACTCTTTAAAGTCCAAACTACTAAAAAATCATCCTGAAATTTAGTATTTACGTTGTCAGGTGTAGAGAGACGGACCTAGGGTACCTTATATCCCGAAAAAAAGTACTGTACCCGAAAAACAACAATAACGTTGGTATGTAATAGATAGCGTCACATTTTTTATTTTTTTTATCGTGGTAAAATCATCAAATAAGTTCTCCGGCCAATACTGTCAGACTCGTACTGACTAAAGTCCATGGTGATCCTTCAATAGCCGTTTACGTTCCAGAGTCACGGTTTTCTGATGAGACAGTCCCGCGACCTGGTGTCAAATATGAGATCAGAATTGTCAAATTTAAAATTAACGCTAGCAAAGGCACAGGATAAATCTATTACTTATTACTTTTAAGCCTTTGTCAAACAGACTGGCGTGGCGAATGCGAAGCGTGACGTTTTTATTTGTAACTAGCTTCCGCCCGCGACTCCGTCCGCGCGGATGTCGGTCTTCGCGTGGATGGTTTATTTCTCCATTTTGAGTAACTCTGACAATGACATCTTATAAATATTACAGCGCTGAATCCACTGCGGGTAATGCAACGTGTGTTCACGGTTCTACAGAACAACGTCTATGAATAAAACTGAAAAATAAGATTTTCTTTCTACGTATTTTTTCAGGATAAAAAGTATCCTATGTTATGCCCAGGATAATAAGGAATATTTATACCAAGTTTCATCGAAATCGAACCGTTAGTTTTCACGTGATGCCTGCACAAACAGACAGACAGATAGACAGACAGACAAAAATTTTTTTAATCATATATTTGGGTTTGGTATCGATCCAGCAACACTCTGCTATTTATTTTTTCAATATTTTCAATGTACAGATCCCTTCTACAGATTTATTATATGTATAGATATATGGAACTGTTTGAATCCAGTCACATAGAAAACCGAAAGCGATCCGATAACGTGACAGAACTATCGGACTGACGTCTCGCTTCGGTTCGGTATCGCTTCGGAAACGCTTTGCTTTCGCCTGTCTGTTTAACAAAGGCATTAATCAAATATTAAGTTAGTTAAATTCCATGTGCAACAAAATATAGGTACTAAATGCTGGTCCTAATGAGGCCATCAAAATATTTACGACGAAAGTAGCAACGTGAACCTTTAAAAAAGTTTTCCAATATTCTCTTCATTCATTAGGAAGTTTTTTTGTATTTTAACCCTTATTCTAAAAGGTGCGCAATACACGAACAAGTAATTTCTTATCCCAAACACAAACTCCGCACGGTAAATAAAAATGGCAACAATTTTCCATTTCCGTAAATTAATTCTGAATCCAACTTCTAATTCCGATAATGAACCAATATCTAAAAGCAAAGGCAATCAATGTAATTGCGAACGGAGAAACGGAGGGAGAAAAAATCGTACGCTTAAATACTCCTGATGGCGTTATTTTAATCTCATCTTACAATAGATACATCGAGAACAAAAAATCTCATCTCGAAATTGCTCTATTCACTTCGTATCCTGAACCAATTACGACGAAATTAATGTTCCCTACATATACAGCGTTGGATGAGTTTTTACTAGCGACTCTCGAACATAACTCGCTTGAAGTACCTATATTTCTCACGTTTAATTCATACGGTTTATGAGAATATTTTTTTTACTTTTGTACAAAAAAGGTTTTTTTTCTCTACTCGAGTTTATGGCATCCTGCCAATTTACTGAAAGATAAAAATGTTTTTCAATGTAGTTTTGTTTCAAAACAGTACTTCATTGTTTACTGTAATGGTTTTCTGTTAGATAATAGAATAATTTCAATTGCTGAAACACTGTGTATTATAATTGAATGTACCTTCCGCGTATTATTTTTGTAAAAGTCGCTTCAATAACATGGTGCGCTAAGAGTTAATTTTGGTATTTTTATACACTAAGTCATTTATTTATTTATAAATGTTTTATATTTTTGCTCGTTCTAATTTCACACATCTGATTTTAGAACTATTTACTAATATTCTTATTCCTTTGTTGTTTTTTCTTTTAATAAAAACTTTTCGTCAGTGTACTTACAACTTGACTTGAACACGGAGTTTATAAAATAAGATCTCAAATTATGACTATGGTACTCACAATCTACGTTTTGTTTGGCCATCGTTTGTCCCTGTCTCTGTAGCACTATTGTTAGCCATAAATACAATGCTCTCACGTGGAAGTAAGTGGAAAATGTTCAATGTGCACGCGACAGGAAGATATTTTTCGGCTGAAGTAAAGCAGTTTTAACAGATTCCACGTTTATACAAGATGCTGTTGCTGCTACAAGAATTTCTGTTTCTTTTTTGTTCAAGACTGTTGGTTGGTTGGTTGTTAAGAATTCTAGAGCACTGTTTAAGATAGGCGTATTGTTAGCGAATATTTCAGTTAGGAGTTTAAATTTTCTTTGCTTGGTGATTTAACTTACGAAACGTAACTGTGCCTGCTTAACTATGGATAAAATCATTTGTTGGTTTCAGAATAACTGATCAAATGTAAGCATGTACTTATTAAGTTATCGACTACACATTTATGTAACAACATATCCATCTACAATAAACAAATAAACTCACTCTCAAATTAATAAGATGGATCTCATATTACTTTTTACCAGTCACAATATTTATATCGAAACAATAAAATTCGTATTCCAAACTATCCCGAAAATGAACATCGTGTATGAGTCGTCGAAAATGAGCGAGAGAATAAAAAAAGCAAACAGCGAAGCAAAATTGTTTCGCTTTCTCGCGAAGTTTGCCGTATTTTTTTGCAGAAACTTTTTACTTTAATAAACTATCGGTGCTTCTGTCGCGCATAGTTTTTTTTTCTGAGAAAAAAGTATTTTCACAACTTTGTCTGTCATCTGTTGAAAGATTTACTGTTCCTTTTTTTATTCGTTTGTTATAATATAAAATATGGAAGGATGATTTGTTAAACGACAAATTGCTATTAGTAACTATGTTACATCATTGATCTATTCTTTGGAAGCAAACAATTTCTTCTTTATACTTCGCAAGGCATCGTTTCAAGTGATATTACCATTTACCATTAATAATTAGTTGATTAAAAAATTTATTATAAATGTCACTACACACAATGTTTCCGAACGCAAATTGTCGTTTCCGCTGGTATCCAAAAGCGACAAGTGTAGACAGTTAAAAAAATCAAAACCGTTGTCATATTGCCATATTTTTTTTGTGTACCTATCTGACTTATTATAAGAAAAGTACACTCACACAAGTAAATCACAATTTAATATTATACAATGAAAATATCGGAAATTAAATATCAGGGTATTTAATTTCCGATATTTTCATCGTATAATATTATTATTGACTAAGTGCTTTAATACAAAGAAGCGGTTTGAGTCGAAAATTAAAGAGATTAAGTTACGAAACTGCTTTGGTTTCTCCATTTATTTTTAAACTCACTGTTATATTTGCGTAAACCTTAAATCATCCAAGCAAGGAATAGATTTGCAGAATGTCAATATGCTATTACGATATTTCAAATCTCGAAGCGGTAGCCTTTAAAGCTTTAACACCTCGTGCGCGAAATATACGGGCTGTACATTCATACATATTTCTGAAAAGATGGATTCTCCTTTAGATCAGCGCCGTTCCAGCCCTGCTTAAGCGAATAATACCGGGATTCCCAAATCCAACCCTCTTTCTTTCTGAATAATTTTGACGAATTCGCTTAGAACCCCGCCATTAAGCATTTAAATTGTTCTTATCTTTAGAATGTTATCTTTTGGTACATTATTCCTGATCAATTTATTTCTTAAGATTCTCATTAGCTATAAAAGTTATATATGATATTATTACGTATATTTTCGTGAATTTTCCTCTTGTAACGATGTCTCGTAGGCTTGAGATATGGGACTTGTATTAGTGATGAAGTCTTAACTGGTGTTGGGAAGTTTAACTACATGCTCCACGAGACCCGTAGGAGTCGGCTAGTCGTAATTCCTAATTGAATTACCGTGGAAGTAGGTTGTAGTACAAGTTGTCATGTTTTATTAGATTATGTAATACAAACAAGAAACTTATACTTATTTTCCGCCATAATCTCTGAAACGGAAAGAGGATTTCTGATATGGATATATGCTTAGGATAGGAAGGATAAATATTAAATTTAATATCGATAGATACATAATGCATTTACGTAGATGGGTACGGATATTTTTAAAGATCTGTTTATGACTGCTGCTAGCGGCTAAATGGGAGCTTGTGTAATAATTACAATTATTATGATCAAATATAGGTTTTTTTTTTTATCGTTGTAAAATCATCAAATGAGTCCTCCCACCCAGGGCAGGGCGGGAGGGACTGTCAGACTTGTACTGACTAAAATCCACGGTGTCCTTCAATAGCCCTTTACGTACTAGGGTCACGGTAATCCCTTGGTCCCGCGACCCCAGCAGGCTTTGGCCCTCTACAAGCCCCGTCACTATGCTGACACTCCTTGAGGCGCGCGTGGAACACAACGCGCCGCATGATCAAATATAGGTTTAAAGATAAGTTTTAAATCAATAAGATTTTTCATGTTTGCTTCTTTGTAAAAGGTCTGTTAGAGTTGAGTTACAATTGCAATAGAAAGAGAGAATGCATTATTTAAAATTACTCGAGCGCGAAGTGCGTATGCCCAGATTAACGAGGATTAGATAAAATATACCATTGCGGCTGAACATCATTATCTAGATCTCTTCAAGGTTCGAGTAAACCGTTTTGTTTTGGGCAAGCGTGTTCCACCTTAGTCCATATCACCTTAACTCAACACAGGCGAGTTAGATAAAAAAAAACTGCTCTCTGCTCCAAAGAATTATACACAAGAGTTTTTGATATTAATTTTAGCTTGATACCACCTCAATTTCACCTCTATGCGTTTCTGAGAAAAAGAGTCTAGACTGACGGAAAGATGGACAGACGGACAGCAAAATAATCCTATAAGGGTTCCGTCCATATTTTTTGGACAGAATCCTAAAAATGCTGGCCTTATAATTTCTGCCTGGATTCCTACATTAAAAAAGCTTTTTATTTATATTATAGGGGAACAGTGTATAAGACGGGAATGCGAGGTATGATGGAAATCACACACTTAAAGCAAACTTAACACAATACTAACGTAGCGCAAGCGCCAACAGGTCGCCATTTGTTAATGGCCGCTTGTAAATGACAACCTGCTGGCGCTTGCGCTACGTTAGTATTGTGTGAAGTATCCCTAAAGAGTGTATGTCCCCATTATACCTCGCGCCCCCGTCTTCTACACTGTTCCCCTATTAGTTTTGTATGTGTGTACGGTTATGCTAGAATCCTACCCAATATTTCAAAGAAATACACCAACAAATGCCAGTCAAGAAAAACAAGAATTTCAGACACGAAGTGGATGTACCGTCTACCCTAAAAATTCATCAATAACCCGATTCCAAATCGATTGGGTATTTTGGGATACTTCCCAAGGGATTATGGGTTCCGAGACATTTTTCAATTCAAATTGTTGGCCCTTAGTCGTACATAGTGGGGCCAACTCTCGCTCGTAATATATCGTAGCATTTGAGCAAGTATGGGAGTATTTTTATATGTTTTTCTTTTAGCACGAAAATGAAAATTTATTTTTTGTGTAACACAGAATTTTGAAGACCCGTTGGCTGGGAACTGGGACAATTTTAATAATATGTGATACTGTGTTAGTGTTGATTACGTTTTTTTTGCATTTTTTACTGATAGTATGGTTTTATACATATATTAGGTTAAACAACAATATTTGAATACTGCCAAAGTATTAGGCGCTTGATTCACAAAAAAAAAATGAATGAAAAACATAACCACTGGACACGGCATGTATTGTTAGACCCTATTTCTGATGCTAGTGGACTATTTATTTATATTTTTGCCCAACACTAGGAATTTCGTATGTGTCGTGGGTGCGTTTACAACCGTTATGACTCTATGCGTCATTGGGTTAACTCTTCTTTTTTTTGTATCCTTATATAAAAGAAAAAAAAAACATTAAAAGTGTGTTGAAAAAATGAATAAACAGTTAATAATTGTTATGATATGCTGCAATTGAATCTAACTTGTTTGCGTTTTATTTTAAGTCAGCCAAAGAATTTTCTCTTATGTTAATAGATTCACCAAGTTTTGGCAGCACCTTGTAAGGAACAAATCCTCGTTACCTATTCCGCAGACATTACTTAAGACAAATGCGTCGCCTCTAAATTATTCCGTCCATATATTACCACATCAAAGTGTGCGACTGTGCGTTCATAGATCACGTGTCGTCGGTGACGCGACTGTCGTTATGTCGTGCGACTAATCGCGTGGAACTAACAAACGGTTCTGTGTAGAATAGGTACGTTTGACGCTTTTGTGATCTTGCTTTTACATTGCTGTTTGATATATTGATGTGAGAGAGTTGTTCAAGGGAATTTATTAGGTGGAGGTGTTTCTTAGTCGAGCGTGGGTGATAAGTAGATTAATGTGCGCTTGGAATTAAGTTGTTGGGATTTATTTTAATACTAGGAACCGGCCCTGTCTTCGCACGGGTAACAGTATGAAAATGAATTACAATCCTTATTATTTGATGATAATGTAGATTTTTGGAAGTGGAATAATTTAAAAAATCGGTAAATATTTTAAGATTTTTGATTAAGGACAAAAAACATTATTTTAGATTGTTGATTCTACTACTACATACTCATTATTACAAGTTTAGATTGCTAAAAATTTTCTCTTCGTCTGAGAGTAGAAAAATAAGCACTGCAACTGCAATAATAAGCATTTTTGATTGATTAAACTTCATCTGATTGAATGATGTTCATTGACGGTCATTCATTTTTTTAATAAAAACTTTAGACTATTTAGGTACCTATCTGTAATCAATAAAATAATAAAATCAGACATCTGATTCTAAGTGATAGATAAGATGATGAAACATGATTGATGATGAGATGTTAAAGTAAAGATTAATGAATTACAACACTAATCAAACTCAAGTTTCTTAGAAAGTTATTTTATGAAGCATATCAATTTCGCCCTCATCAAGCTGAAAAACGACCTTTCCATTATAAATGAGCTCGTATAACAAAACCCTTCATTTTATCTGCAAAAAAAAACCCCAATGAACGACCTATAAACGTGTAAAACAAAAACCACGGCTTCAAAAGGCGAAATCACAAACGCTAGTGCAAGCTGTCAAGAGCCCTTTCCGTATAGCAAAAGTGCAGGCCCATTCTGCTGTCAATCCTAGTCCTGTTTTACAACACACTTCTTTTTTTTTCTTTACCAGTCAATACATTGTTCGTCGCTGTTCAATAGTGTTGCGAAAAAAGGTTTGATCGGTGTGATTGATTTTTTGAATTTCGAACTTTCGAAGCTGCTAGACTGTCTTTTGTTTTTCGGGTTAGTGTTTCAGCCAGTATGTGTGCCAAAATAGAAGGCCTTTTTTGATACCGAAGCTAAATTAGTCTTCTCCGTTCCCAATGGTGGGACACAGGTCTTCTTTCTGCAAGAAAGTACCTATTTATAGAACCCATGACATGTAAATCGAAGCTACTACTAGGTCATCATTACTTGAAATGCACGGATTGGGAATCATAAATTATTTTTAGTCCCTATTTTTTTACTAGTATGTCATACAAAATTGTGACCGATGGTAAAAAACCTTTTGGCATTACTTTATTCAAGATTATGTTTCATATCATCTGGACAACAATTCTGAACTCACAGTGGTGTTATTTCTATAGGGAATCTCTTATTTAATCCTGTTCTTGGCTTCGTAGTTATATATATCGGCCTATTGCCGTCCACTGCTGAACGTACGCCTCCCCCAAAGAGCACCAACCCTCCCGTTCCTGGGCAGTCCACATCCATCCGCTGCCAGCCACATTTTTCAAACCATCATCTTATCGCAGGACTAGTAATTAAAGATTAATTTTACTTTCCGCTTTCAGAAGAACAATAGTTACTCATGAGTGTGACAGTATGAATGCATACAGAGTTTGAAGTACTCGATTTCACGCTTTAAACGTTCAGCTGGAAGGTTCAGTCTTGATCGTCTGGCAATAATAGCATACTACTTAGGTACTGTGTACAATAATTGCCTTACAATTACTATAAGCTCCTCTCATGGATACCGTTCTTGTAGAAAGAAAATAAGAGGTAATGGAGGTCTATGATCCATTGCAATCATTACCTCTATTTTCTTTCTTTCCTCGCTAGAAAATCTATTGTAGTCCCAACAAATTCAAGCTAAAAGTTATCACTAAACCCACACACAAGCAATCCAATTTCTCACATACACAAATTCGAATATTCACGCGAACACATTTCAGTGCCAATTTGGACTTTAAAAGAAGCTTTACCTAATGCTATAACATCGGAGAAACGGCTTTTATCTAGTCGGGAAAGAAAATAAAAGACAATACGTAACGGCCCAGGGAAGCAAGCGGAACCGTGGTCAAAGTCCGTATTCCGAACAATAATTTCGTAGTTTTAAAACGATATGCGAGGCGAAAGCGCGTTTGTTTTTCGTTGCGTTTTATTGCGGGTTCTGCTGAATAATAAATGAATAATTAAAGCGTGAATGGAACAAGTTTTTTGCGGTTTTAACGCGATCTCTGTGTTTTTGAAGTTGTTATGAGCTTGTTCAGGTGTAGAACCTTTTATAAAAGAGATAAATCTCCACTGTGTAGTTATTTTTGTATAATACTGCTATTAACATTATGTTCATTTTTTATGTTGTGATAATGGTTGTCGTGACATACTTGTAAACAACTACACCTTCCAGGAATAAATTGAGGCAAAGAACAGAGAAATACAGATCTACAGATCAGATTTTTAGTGCTGGCTTTACTCTTATCCTTAGTGATATCTTATAGCCCTGGATCAATATCCTGGTCGAATAAAATGTAATTTTTTAAATTAAAGTTTTTCCAATCAGGACTTTTAAAATAGCAGCCTTATGTTTCAATATGTGTCTGGCCGACGGTAATATACTCTTGCTTCAAAAATTATATTTAATTGTAATTGTAACTGGCGAAATACCGGTGTACTAGAGGTACAGCTGAGTTCGAAAATATCTATACACTTTTGAACCTAACCTATTCTGACTACATAAGGTTCAAAAGTGATGCAATTTTAGAACTCGACTGTACAACCTCGCTAAAACTTTCGGACAAACACAAGTACGATATTATGTGTCTTAACACAACGCAGAAGGACATAATATTCAACAAAGACACAAACATTTCCAAGAATATGCTAGAGTGTTTCCACTCGTGCATATTGCACACGTAATCTGGCGGAATGCCCGTGACTCACGTCGATATCCAGTATGCAGCTGTGAAAGTGATAAACTTTTATTTCGTACCGTCTTCTCTTTAGTAATAAATATATGTGTGAAATGAGTTTGCATTACATCTTTAGTCTATAAAGCTCCTCCTTATACTATACCATGGTGAAGACGAATTTTTCTGCCCATATCATTTAAAATCAAAATAATTTTTTGTAATTCTCTACTACCCGTCATCTCAATAATCAACCTTAAGAGCGCGTATTCTGAAAGTTGGCATCGTCGCAAATAGTTGTTAAATATTAACAACTTTTAATTAATTTGGCAATGTTAATGTATGGAAATAAGGAATATGGTTCTGTAGTGCACTAAAAATGATTAGGGAATGCAATAATTAATATCGTAACACCGAACATAGTTTTAGATGTAAAAAAAGCATTTGGAAACTTTCCAAATGCTTTATTTACACCTGAAACGGTTACAACATTAAATTCAGTGTTTTAATTGCATTCCTGTATCATTTTCTTCGTGCACTACGTGCCATATTTCTTATTTTCACACAGTAAAATTACCAAATTAATTAAAACTTGTAAATATTTGACAGCTATTTGCGACGTAGCCAACTTTCTGGTTACGCGCCCTTAACACAATTTTCATGTTCCATCCATAATTTCTTTGGTTCTCCAATCGTGAAGCATTCTTTATTCACACATTTCCTCCTTCCTTCACTTCAAATAACCATCTTATTGCCATACAAGTTTTCAGTCGACGATAACATCAAAAGAATAGATGATAAAAATAATTACATTACCCATTGTATAAAAAAATTGTTGTATTAGGTTATCATAATTAATGTAATTCTAGTTAATACATAGAAAAATGAGCAAAGTTGCGAACGCAGCTAGTTATTTATACAGATATGGTTTCTCATTTATTTTTACAAAGTAAATTAAAGACATATCACATTTTAAAACAAATCCCTACGAACCAACCCCAACATCATTATTCTGCCAATTTATTTAATATCACGTCATTCTTTCCACCAAACATGGTCCGTACAGTTAACGCGAATAATTTGTAAGCGATACGCGTCATCCGTCATGCGAATATCATCAATCATCGTCAGTAACAGAATACACCTGCGGCTGTAATTTGACTAACATACCGTCATATTTCACGACATGATTTTGTAAGCGAGATGAATTAAAGTTAGCGTACCTACTAATGTTGTTCGGAATAGTTTTGTTAGAGGCTGCTCCTAATGGCTTTGTTATAATCTGATTTATGTAGAAACTGAAGTAGGTTACTGTTGGGATTACATTTAGATTGTCATTTGTTTTAACCAAGTCTTCTGATGGACAGATGTGCTTCTATTATTACTTTCTAGTGATCACCCGTGGTCTCCACTCGAGTACTTTTCGACCCCATCGGCCATCTGCTCTGCGAGCAATATGGCCTGACGCTGGATGCAGGTCGCTTCCAACTGGTATATGTGGAGATCTAAAAGGGAGGCTTATGTTCAGCAGTGGACGTCCTATGGCTGAGATGATGATGATGATGATGATGATGATTACCCAGTGCTTGGAAGTCGTCCACAGTTTATTAAATTTTTAAATTCGAACAGCCTTTCAGTTTTTAATGGCTCTCATAGAGATAATCTTGTAAAAACACCCCAGCTTATAAACTTCCTCCTTAACATTTATCTGTAACAGATAACAATACTCGTTAATGAACTGAATGACATTAAGAAACTCAAAGGAAAAACAAAAAAAAACGAATTATAGTTCATTCAGCGAGCGGAGCGACTGTAAATACCTATTTAAAAGGCGTTAAGCCGACAAAAAATAAAAGTTAATGGTAAACCTAAATAGCTTCCTTATTAGCAGTTAAAAGTAAGAGATCGGTGAATGGTTATTTGTTTTGTTTTATAACTAGGATCGCAAAATGAGAAAACAGATTAAAGTTTAAAATTATAAATATAATTAAAACCATAACGCCATTACAAAGTTAATTAGTTTCTAGATACAGTTTGAAAAACAAAATTGTACATCGGATGCACGGATGGAGCTTTAATTCTAGGTTATCTTCTTTCTCTTTGTATAGTGCAAGCCTACATTCACATAACTTTTCCTATTTACTGTCTCTTTCTACAGCATGGCGATGCATACCTATATTCATACTGGTGTCGGTACGGAAAAACGAGCTCGTAGCTCGAACTCAAAATCCTATTGCTTCACGCGTCGTACACGTGTTGTAAAATACGAAAAGAAAGGATTTAAAACTCCAACAGATATAAGTGCAGCAATAGTTTGTTTCGGGGTGCCACCATTTGTTTCCTACATCTATAGATACAAAGTACAACTTATTCTTCCTCGAATAAGTTTCCTCTGTTTCGATACAAGGCCGTTGCAACAAATTATAGCCAGCGTGTGGCAAGCATTTGAGATTGTCCCATTTTATTGTTTTGCAAATCCCTAGAAATGTTCCTGGCAGTGTTGTAAAAACTTTCTTCTTTATCTGCATTAAATTTAGTGTTATATGCGGATTAAATTGGCCATGTATTGCAACTAACCCATTTGGATCTTATTGAAATTGCTTCTATTAATTTTAGCAGAATCATGCAGTCAATTTTATCCAGTATTTATTTTATTTTAATGCTTAATGCTAAAGTGTTCAATTTTTAAATAGATTAAAGAGATTATTTAAAGGTTTTTTAATTACCCATTTGAATCATAAAATTATCTTCAACCAAAAACAATAAGGATGTACTACTGGTTTCTACTCTCTACAACATTAATTTAGACAGATATTTAATAAATGTTGACTAAAATTAATGTAAATGAAAGGATCAAAGAAAATAATATAAGGCACCTAAAACAATAATACCTACAAAGGGTTGAAACATGTTTAATTGAAAACCCTTGTCCATATTGCCTTCCTGGAATTCAAATCACAAATCTATGTATACCCAAACATCACTTTATTCTACAATTAATTACAATGACTTTGATTAGAAAGACGTGGTAATAAATTGGATTTCTTACAATTGAATAGTTTTAGATTACAATCATAATTAACTTTCTGAAATGGAACGACTATAGAACAAGAGTAAACTTCGTTTATGGCTACATTTACCTGTGCACTTTTAAGGGTGCTCCCTCATCGGCACTAATATTCAAGCTCATTAGTAAATAGACCTCGAGTCTCGATTACAAATAGTACTAAATTAACAGGGATAACAGGATGCAATCAACTGTGTAATTATCAAACAGAAATTTAGCTTGTTAATTGATATTTAGGCCTTATTAACTGTGACTATTGAAATACTGAACTGCAACAACTCTGAAGCCTTATAAAACTTTCGTATTATACAATATATCTAAAACGTACTTGAAGTATTTATGGCGTTTATTATATGGAAAATGATAAACCAACCCTTTTTTTTAACGTGGTATAATCATCAAATGAGTCTCTCCACCTCCCTATTGTGTAGAGGCCCCATAACATGTCTTGTAAGGTCCGGAAGTTTCTTAGTCTTTTTTTTACCGTCACGCCGCAATCGCGGCGGTAAGACCCCTCTTTGAGGAGTGGCTGGATAGGCGTCACGGCGTCCTTACCTTCCGCATGACGCAGGTCCTCACCGGACACGGAAGTTTCGGGAGGTTCCTGTGTCTGATAGGGAGGGAAGAAACGCCTGGGTGTCACCACTGCGAGGATCGTCCGGAGGACACGGTGGAGCATACGGTGCAGGACTGCCCCGCTTGGGCAGAGCACCGCCGTGTCCTCACGACGGCGATAGGCGGAGACCTCTCGCGCCCGGCATTGGTCGAGGCCATGCTGCGGGGCGAGACGGAGTGGGAAGCGGTCGCTTCCTTCTGCGAAGCAGTCATGCTCGTGAAGGAGGAGGCGGGCCGCCTGAGGGAGAGGACAGCGTCCTCCCTCCATCCCAGCCGCAGTGGTAGACGCCCACGGCGTCGGACGTCACAGGACGATCTCCGGCCACCGTAGGCGCGGGCATGCGGGCAGCGAGTAATGGGCGACTTGCTGTCCGACCATGGACCATGCCCGGGTCGACGGCGCGTTGTGTTCCACGCGCGCCTCAAAGAGTGTCAGCAAATTGACGGGGCCTGTAGAGGGCCAGAGCCTGTCGGGGTCGCGGGACTTACCCATCACCGTAACCCCGGTACGTAAAGGGCTCTTGAAGGACACCGTGGATTTTAGTCAGTACAAGTCTGACAGTCCCTGCCGCCCTGCCCTGGGTGGGAGGACTCATTTGATGATTTTACCACGATAAAAAAAAAAAAAAAAAACCGTGGTAAAATCATCAAATGCGTCCTCTCACCCAGGGCAGAGCGGGAGAGACTGTTAGACTCGTACTGACAAAAATCCACGGTGTCCTTCAATAGCCCTTTTCGTTCCGGGGTCACGGTATTTCGTGAGTCCCGCGTTTTCGGCATGCTTTGGCTCTCTACAGGAGGGCCCCGTCATTTTTGCTGACACTCTTTGAGGCGCGCGTGGAACACAACACGCCGTCGTCGACCCGTGCATGGTATCAAAGAGGAACAAATTTTTCCTATCATATTAATGTTAAAGTTCCTGTTTACATTACGTCACAAAAACGTGAAAAGTCCTGCTAGCGCCTCCATGTTTTCATTATGAGTAGAAAAGAACAACTGTTATTTAGCCCCCTACATTATACTCTTCATCATGACATTGAGGATAGATTATTAACCTAAAAAAATCACTGCAACACATAGGCTAACGAAAGCATCACCACACCGTTAGGTCTGTAGCATCTCTCATTACTAATACACACTTCAAAATGTGAGTGGACCAAAGAAAAGATTAATTGAATGAGTAACGAATGAAATTAAAGAAAAGGAACCATAATCCTGTGAGGATTATAGGTCATGCATTAAGGTAGAGTAATTAACTTAAATTAGCCCCTTTGCATAATAAATTGGTTATTGTTTAGAGAATACAAATCGATATCGTTTAATAATTTTACATTTAAAAAGTTTTGTTTATTTGAATGAAATAAATAAAACATTATAGAATTATAAAATTAAACTCGCTTTACATAAGAGTGGTTTTCTTCTTGACTTTTGGGTTAGATTAGCAAAAGCGGGTCAGGTAATTGCTAAAACTTACATCAATCAGGCTCATTATATTCAGCACTTATCTAACTTTTCTCAACTTTGAAAACAAATTCCGTCATTCCGCAATGCAAACCAACAAAAAAAAAAAACTTGAAACCACGAGAACGAAGAGTCTCGTTAATAAATATTGATAGAGTAAACAAAGGTACTCTTAAAGAAGTCTTCTGGGGAAACTTTCGTATTATTAGATTCCTAGAGGGCTCTTATGAAACAGGCTTGACAATGGACCCCGAGATCTGATAATTGTGTAGGTACACAACGACCAACTTTTTATCTCCCTTTCAAAACTCTTTGGAAATTGCTTGGGAGGAAATTAGTGAGGAATTGTAGTTGGACTGAAAAAGAGGTAAATAAAAGTAGTAGATTAAGTGGACCACTTATGGGGTACTTTTTATTGGATTGAGGACCTACTCAATTATTATTGTTTTAATGTAAAGACTCATGGTGAGAATACAGGAAGCAGGAATGTGAGAGGTTTCTCTACGTATCTTGTAATTTAATAGACGTCTTTGGGTGACATTTCGCCGTGACTTCTCGTCGTGAGTCTATTAATTTTGAAAAATTAAAAAAATGAACAACTCGGCTATGACAATATAGAAGAATGAGAGCCCAAATTTACGCCGACGAAGACAACGAGTCGGGATTTGGATTGAGATTAAATAATATTAATATCGGGCTTTAGGAATACAACAAATGATTTATTCTGGAATAGTTTGTAGTTAGTATCAAATTTCCTTGTTTCTTTTCGTCATTGTGTTGTCCTTGTCGATAGATTTAACGTTATTATCGTGAACAGCAGCAGCCTGCCAACCCATAATGTACTTTCAACTAGTTTTGTCACTTCCAAGCCAAATATTCAGAACGAAATCAATAATATGGGTTATATCAGGAAACTTTCTTCAGAAGTCACAACTGTGTACAGAAACTATTCGTCTTCGTTTCTGGTGAAATGTGTTGTGATTACAATATATATTTCAACTTGGTAAGAAGCTTCTCAAACTGAAAATTATTTCTTCCTGACTTGTCTTAGGGCCAGTTTTTCGATGAATGCTCCGGCAAGGGGGCGTTTTAAGGGCAGAAAAAAACGTCATAGCTTTTAATCAATACTCTACTCCACTCAAGGCGAGACAGCTCATTTATTTGATAAAATTTAATAAAAAGCACGCACAGTCATAATAAACGATCTATAACAGCTTCAATATAATTACGATAAGTTATTAAATAATGAGAAGTATACAATACCTAAACAACAAACCTACCCCACTTTCACGGCTTGCGCTGAAACATAATCATCAATACATTACCCCACCTTCCAATCAACGCAGTAACAATGTATGACGCATCAACGCATGTATTGTAATTCGAACCCCAATTACTTATAACCCCACCCGGTAACAATATAACAACTTTGGTAGTGAATACTCCTTGTATATATATCGAGGGCTTTGGAATACTGAACCGGGAACCGACTATCAATATGACGTATGATCTCGTAAATTTAGGGGAAGCTACAACTGAGCAAGACGGGTATTAAGTCGCGTTTTCACAAGGGGGGACATATTACAGAGACATATTTGCCCAACTTTTAAATACCATGTCCCTGTGACTTTGCGGCTCAATATCCCTCGACATTTCCCTCGTTAACCAGTTTCTACTAGAGCCAACTTACGACAAGTTACACGACCTGTGAATGTCCCACACGACGTCGGGAGACATCGCGCGGGACACGCGAATTACGACAGACGACAGAGTCGCAGAACAAATATGGGGATATTTGTTCTGCGACGAAAATGCGGCTTATTCCAGTGGTGATTGAAATATATTATAGCTCCAGCTAGAGAACAATATGATCTTATTGGACTACACACTACTGTCATTTCGCGTAACACTAAGAGTCACACACGTCCTCACCATTCTGAGCTTGTCAGGCTACTGTCAAGGGACACGGAGGTCGCGGGTGATGACGCGACGTTCGCGGATAAATTTGTGGCAAGTCCCGATGTCGCAAGTGAAGTCTACAACATTGCGCAGGTCACGTACATTTCGTGTAGAGAAAAAGGGCCGCGGGACAAATGTCCCCTAGTGTAAACGCGACTTAAGTATTTACCTTCATAAAATCCGGTGACTTTATTGGCACTGACGATGAAGTTATGCGATGATGGTAGGAGCATGTGTGTGGATACAATGAATGTTTTACGATGTTAGTCAGGGATTCCTGATTTGTGGGTACTGATATAGGTTACTACAAATTATGTTGCTTGTACAGTTGGTTTTCGGCAGTTTACAGGACTCGTTGTTATAGCGTAGCGTTTGTCCACGCGACATTGTTCGAACAACAGTTAGTGTTATGAAATAAAATTGTTTATTGACAGATTTCCATCCAGAATTATTATATTCAAGTCTCATTTTTAGAACTCAAATATGATAACTAAATAAGCATAAAGCTGTCTCAATAATCATGAAGCTCAAACTTCTTTCGTTTCACAGTTTTAGCAGAAACATATTGACCCCGATTGATCATGGCCTCAGGTTTGATACTTTTTTTTTATCGCGGTGAAATCATCCAATAAGTCCTGCAACCGAGGTCGGGACGGGAGGGGCTGTTGAACTTGTACTGTATAAAATCCACGGTGATCCTTCATTGCCCTTTACGTTCCAGGGTTACGGTTACATGATGAGACCCAAACTTTAATACTAAAATTTCACCAACAACAGTATGAATTATTTCCCATAGTGACATACCCATATGGTTACTGTCATAAATTATTTTCAAAAGGGAACACGAACAATAAGCATTGTATCTTTCATAGTGCAATGACATAAAATAACGGATCCAGTGCATAATGTGCTGAATAGAACAGAGCAGTTGTGCGTAATTCTCAAACAATGCTTATATGACCGGTTCAATGCCAGAAAATGGTTTTGTTGAACGTCGCATAGTCATGTCAGGCTGTTGGCAAAGTAATTTGTGAGACAGCTAAAATGAATTATAAATTGTACACTCTGTGCTAACAGGGTTGTGGAGGTCAGACAGGCAGTCGCTTTGTGTAAGATGCTTCTTTTCAACTGCTTCTGGTTAGACTAAAAGCAGACCTAAACATAGTTGAGGAAAAGGCTAGGCCGGTGATGGTGATGAAATAGTACACAAATTATGTTGCTTAAACTCAAATAAGTGTCAATTTTGATTTGATGAAACCCGGGTAGAACATGATTTTCTTTGTATTCCAATCGTATTTTTCAGAGGATTTATTCCGAAATCCACGCGATCAAAACGGTGCTTAAAAGCTAGCATATAATAAAACTTTCGATACTATTCCTCAAATTAATACACTTTCAAAAAAATAAATCTACAGTGGCAAAAAAAATACAAGTTGTTAAATACATCGAGAGTAAAATTATCGAAGCCAGCAAATTAAGAGACGGCGGCACTGGTGTTGCCAAATTAATATTGTAAATTGACATATTTTTGCTGATTCCATTTACACATCAATGCTTCGGCCTGTCTCTTGGGATGGGAGTTTTCATTACCGAAACCAAATGGTAATGATATAAAATTTAAATATTTGTAATAAAATTTAATAGTTGTATCTGTAAATTTTCACGTCATCATTTAAATTTTTAAAGTATGTTGTGCGTGGTATCCTTGATAATTTTAATACAAAATGCTAGACTAGGCCAAACCAAGACATTTTAATTATGAAACGTGGCAACGAGTAAGCGTAATGAGTTAATTTACGAGACATATTCCTTGAAAATTTAACAAACGTTTGTGAAATTAATGTTGTTTATTATATTGTTTCTTCAAATTATGCTACGCAAGTATTTGGGGCACAAGTCTCTAGTCTACTTGTGTTAATGGTTATTACTTTCTTGTTAGTTACAATTGCTAAAAAACTTTGTGGCTGACTATTGTATGATACCCAGTAATTGAATTGCTGAGTATGAGAGTTCCGTGAAAATTAAATGTTAAATTTAATTAAATGGTAAAATCATCAAATGAGTCCTCCCACCTAGGGCAGAGCGGGAGGGACTGTCAGATTCGTACTGACTAAAATCCACGGTCTCCTTCAATAGCCCTTTACGTACCGGGATCACCGTAAATCATAAGTCCTGTGACCCCGACAGGCTTTGGCCCCGTCATTTATGCTGACACTCTTTGAGGCGCGTGTGGAACACAACGCGCCGTCGACCCGGGCATGGTCCATAGTCGGACAGCGAGTCGCCTATTACACGCCCCCGCATGCCCGCGCCTACGTTGGCCGGAGATCGTCTGACGTCTGATCGCCGACGTAAAGCGATAAACGATAAAAATCATCATAAATCAAAGGTTGTAATTCCGATCAAAAATCTCTGTGTCTCCCTCTCAACCAAAGGAGATGTGATTTGCTCTCTTTTTAGTTAACATTAAAATAATGTTTGCTTTTATAAGACCCAGATTGTCTTCCTTACCTCCTTTTAATTTTTCCATTTTATATTTTGCGGGTATTAGGATATAATCTGACGGAAAATGATTACGTTCCGTCCTCTCACCCTCGAAAGTGGGATATAGCCCAGGTTGAACAAAGAAATCTTTGCGCCATTAAGCTCGTCATATCACCTTCCAATTCCTTTTTTCTCCTCTAAATGTTTTCTCAGATTATTACTGTCTGCATTTAAGGAAATATACTATGTCTACTGTCCATTCAGAGCAAAGGATGTGAAGGAATTTTCTCCCTCATTTCACGGTTTTCTTGATTTCATGGACAAGTAATTTTTTATTTCATATTTTCTTTCAAAACTAATGTCAGGTATTCAATCTCAATCCGAATCCAGTTCCTTTGGCTTCTGATTTGCTATAATAAAGACTCGGAAAGGCAAATTTGGTCGTTGATTAGTTACAGACAAAGATTCAACCGAAGATAGCAACTGATTAATTTCCAGAATTAGATTATTTGATTTTGTATCCTCTAGGAAGAAATAAAGTTCACTACCATTCCTGTTTCATAATATCAATCACTTGATATGCGTAGTTGTCATAGTGTTAATTCTACACTTAAATCTACCTTTTGTTCTAAATTAAAAAGCATAAAATCCAGCAGTAATCTACGTGTTCTCTCATTCTCTAACAGTAGTATTTTTCTTCAAGAAAACTCTTCAAACTTGATTGTCAGTCGTCACTATAAACATTTTTATACCTGTGCATCCGTATGTCACAGACTCACAGTCATGAAACCCGACAATCACAGTTCAGATGACTTGCTCCCGCAAGCGTTCTTGATGTAAATTTCAGTCATAAAGAATAATGATTTGTTCACAGTAACAAAGTTACTGTCAGGTTTATGAAAGTAGCGCTGTATAAAAGTTTACCCCTTGTTTTCATGGAGAGGTTAGTACCCACTTTTTAGGTACTTGTTGCAGGATAAAAGAGTGGAGGTAGTTGAAAAGTTACAATGTGAGTTTAATTCTACAAGGTGTGATTTCGAAGGTAATAGCGTCAAAAATGTATGATTTCGGACGTTATTGTAAACTAGTATTACTATTGTAGATTTTCCTTGTTGTAATAATTTCGATTATTCACAGCCATGAGCATGACTTCTTATATTACCGTGGATATGGCTTATGGATTGTAATTACCTTACAATTTAATACGAAAAATATCTTAAAATTACATAGGTATATAGTTTAAAAAGTCGCTTAAATCTTTCTTCCGCTCATAACTCCCGAACGACTGCTCCAAATTGGAAAATTATTTTTTCATTTCGGAAATTCGAAACCGAGAGAAGGGAAGCCGAGCTACTAGTTCGAATATATATATATACATGTTATAAAAAGCGTTTCCATAGTTCGTCTGTGAGAAAGGAATAAGAAGCAGGACGCAATCTGTTCTGATAAGTCATAGAAACCGCGGTTACTGAAACTGCACAAACAATATAGGAAGTATTTCAATTGCAGAACTGATTTCCAAAACTAGAGATGTAATACCAAAATTCCAGTATGGAGTTCGAAACTGTCAAACTATTTATCGCTTTGGCACAAAGTGTGTTCAAGTGTGCATTATACGAGTTTTCAATAGAACCTCACGTTTAGTACAACATGTACAAGGTTATGGGCGAATTTAATTATTCTACATCCATTAATGAAACTGGGGGTCTAATCTCTAAGCAAGAATTTAGTTACGGACGTTTTCTACGCAACGTGACATCGAGCCCGAACTAAGAATGAATGATATTACGATTTGACAGATAGCTCCTTAGAGTCCGCGCTGTTATTCAGGACATGCAGGAAATTCGTAGTATTACATTTTTTAATGCAATTTGATATAATGACATAGACACTAACGCAGCGTCAAAAATACTTCAGTCGAGGCGGTATTATTCGTCTATATAATTTATTTTAAGGTTAGCTACGTTCGTACACCCGTATCCGTATCTTCGTTTCGCGGAATTAGAAAGTGGAACCCCTGAACGCGATCGGCACATCAGAAATTCAGTTATATACACGAATAGCTAGACCCGGAACCACTATCAGATCTGTAGGATATAGACTATACATAATTATATTTATTCCGTGCTGAAAACAACATTTACATAAGGAGCTTAGTGTTTTGTTTTCCTTTTGTATTTTATGTCTTTGTCTGTGAAGGGAATAGTAGGTACATTGTTCACCAAGAGGAGAAAGTGACCGATTACCGTCGAGGGTGTCGTTTGAATCCCGAGCCGTAGGCGAGGGCTTCAAAACAACCGAGATCGGGAATCGCACTTTCTCTCCAGTGATACATAGTGCTTTATACTACACCTCTGTGGAAAGTACCTTGATATGGGGAGAAAACGCATCTGAGCGGGAGAGAAAGCGTTTTCTCCCCGCATATTTGTTCAATATGCAATGACGTACTTTCTACGGTAAATTTCATAAAGTATCAAGGCACTTTCCACGCAGGTGTAGTATAAAACATATTTCTTTGTTTTTTCTAGCTCTTAATTCGTTGCACCAAAAAAGTTTACCCGGTCACGTCGGGTGCGTTACCCCTACTACATAAAGAAAATACGATTCCATAGAAAAAGCACATGTTTATTACTTGATCATACAAGACACGTGTTGTAAAGAAGGTACCGAAAATTCTGATTTTTTAACTTGAACCTTTGAAGATGAGCTAACAACACCCCACCCACACTAGTAACACCCCACGCAACCACTTTTTTTTGTGGTAAAGTCATCAAATGAGTCCTCCCACACAGGGCAGAGCGGGAGCGACTGTCAGACTCGTACTGACTAATTAATCCACGGGGCACTTAAGTCTACTTTGAATATTAACGGATGTTAAAAACAATCATTTTTGTTTTTGAAACATAAATAAAATCTCAATTTTTTCGTCAGACAACATCACACCAACCGTAATAATTGAATGCTGAACCGAAAAGGGACAAAAAAAACTCATTTGAGCTCGCCATGTTATGAGATTAAACCTCGTGTTGTACATACACGACATGGTCCTGTTTCGATGTTTTTCCTCAGTATGTTGGCCTCAAATTAACTTCAACTTCGTCGGTTTGTTTTTGATCGTACCTATTTTGGATAAAGGTGAATTTATTGATGTAACCTTTTTACTTTTTTTCACACTATGTATTAATATTTGGGGGCATGCGGGCGGCGAGTAATGGGCGACTCGCTGTCTGACCATGGACCATGCCCGGGTCAACGGCGCGTTGTGTTCCACGCGCGCCTCAAAGAGTGTCAGCATAGTGACGGGGCCTGTAGGGAGCCAAAGCCTGCTGAGGTCGCGGGACTGTCTCATCAGAAAACCGTGACCCTGGAACGTAAAGTGCTACTTCTCACCGTGGATTTTAGTCAGTACAAGTCTGACAGTCTCTCCCGCCCTGCCCTGGGTGGTAGGACTCATTAGATGATTTTACCACGATAAAAAAAATGTGTTAATATTTCAAGACCTATATTTGTGTTTGTATTTTTCTTTCCCTACTTCATGCGATGTAGTTCAAACTTACGGAACAAAACCGCAAATTGAATGTTCGATTTGATTTTTTTCGTTAATTAAAAAAGTGGTGGCGCGGTAGCCTTTGGTGTCGGGTGTCGGCTTTGTTTTCTTTTTAGCGTTAGGCCTTTCATAAGCATAATTATCATATTGATGTTTTTTCCTATAAAGTTAAATGTGTTTTTGATTGGCATTGAATAAATAAATGCATCTCAATTGGATTAATTGAATGTTGAAAAAGATTATGTAAAATTCAATAAAAAACAATATATTATTAAAAATAAATATATAATTAAAAACAATAGATTTCAATGCATGTAAAAATAGGTATTTTTTTTTTTATCGTGGTAAAATCATCAAATGAGTTCTCCCACCCAGGGCAGGGCGGGATCCCTCCCGCCCTGCCCTGGGTCTTGGACTGTCAGACTGTCTGGGACTGTCAGACTTGTACTGACTAAAATCCACGGTGTCCTTCAATAGCCCTTTACGTACCGGGGTCACGGTAATCCCTTGGTCCCGCGACTCCGGCAGGCTTTGGCCCTCTACAGGCCCCGTCACTATGCTGACACTCTTTGAGGCGCGCGCGGAACACAACGCGCCGTCGACCCGGGCATGGTCCATGGTCGGACAGCAAGTCGCCCATTACTCGCTGCCCGCATGCCCGCGCCTACGGTGGCCGGAGATCGTCTTGCGACGTCCGATGCCGTGGGCGTCTACCACTGCGGCTGGGGTGGAGGGAGGACGCTGTCCTCTCCCTCAGGCGGCCCGCCTCCTCCTTCACGAGCATTACTGCTTAGCAGAAGGAGGCGACCACTTCCCACTCCGTCTCGCCCCGCAGCATGGCCTCGACCAATGCCGGGCGCGAGAGGTCTCCGCCTATCGCCGTCGTGAGGACACGGCGGTGCTCTGCCCAAGCGGGGCAGTCCTGCACCGTATGCTCCACCGTGTCCTCCGGACGATCCTCGCAGTGGTGACACCCAGGCGTTTCTTCCCTCCCTATCAGACACAGGAACCTCCCGAAACTTCCGTGTCCGGTGAGGACCTGCGTCATGCGGTAGGTCAGGACGCTGTGACGCCTATCCAACCACTCCTCAAAGAGGGGTCTTACCGCCGTGATTGCGGCGTGCCCGATGTAAAAATAGGTATAAGTAATCTTAACTTTGTAGGCATTAAAGAGATTTCTTTGAAAATAATTTTTGTCCCGTCTGTCGTGTCCCATACATTTTGACCAAGTAGTTATTGAATTTTGCGTGGGTCTGTTTTGTAAAAACTATTTTGGTTCTGTGTACAAAATTGACTAATTTCATGGTCTGTACCACACACCCTTTTAATACGAAAACTCCTTTGTTGTACAAACACTGTATTATGCTAATCTATAACATAAATTACTCGATGTAATGCTAACCCGTAATTTACGATGAACTCGAAAATCTGCTTTTTCCTTTTATTTTTATCAATACGAATTTTTTTTTTTTTTTTTTTTTTTGCGTGGTAAAATCATCAAATGAGTCCTCCCACCCAGGGCAGGGCGGGAGGGACTGTCAGACTTGTACTGACTAAAATCCACGGTGTCCTTCACGAGCCCTTTACGTACCGGGGTTACGGTGATGGGTAAGTCCCGCGACCCCGGCAGGCTCTGGCCCTCTACAGGCCCCGTCAATGTGCTGACACTCCTTGAGGCGCGCGTGGAACACAACGCGCCGTCGACCCGGGCATGGTCCATGGTCGGACAGCAAGTCGCCCATTACTCGCTGCCCGCATGCCCGCGCCTACGGTGGCCGGAGATCGTCCTGTGACGTCCGACGCCGTGGGCGCCTACCACTGCGGCTGGGATGGAGGGAGGACGCTGTCCTCTCCCTCAGGCGGCCCGCCTCCTCCTTCACGAGCATGACTGCTTCGCAGAAGGAGGCGACCGCTTCCCACTCCGTCTCGCCCCGCAGCATGGCCTCGACCAATGCCGGGCGCGAGAGGTCTCCGCCTATCGCCGTCGTGAGGACACGGCGGTGCTCTGCCCAAGCGGGGCAGTCCTGCACCGTATGCTCCACCGTGTCCTCCGGACGATCCTCGCAGTGGTGACACCCAGGCGTTTCTTCCCTCCCTATCAGACACAGGAACCTCCCGAAACTTCCGTGTCCGGTGAGGACCTGCGTCATGCGGAAGGTAAGGACGCCGTGACGCCTATCCAGCCACTCCTCAAAGAGGGGTCTTACCGCCGCGATTGCGGCGTGCCCGGACCTCGGTTGCGACAGTCGCTCCCTCCATACTGCCCTGAGATCGCGCCGGAGCTCTTCCCGCCGCGCCTCGACCTGTCGAGGCAGCGGGGATTCGCCCCGGCGCTGCGCCTCCACGCGCCATTCGTAGACGCGCTGGAGGGCAGTCGCCTCCAGATCCCAGGGCAGCAATCCCGCCAGGAGGTTGGCTGATTCGCCGGCGATCGTGCGGTATCCCCGGATCATCCGGATAGCCATGACCCTCTGGCATGCGACCAGCTTGAGTGGTCGCGTCCGGATGCTTAGGGCCCACACAGGGGCCCCGTAGAGGGCCATGGACCGCACGACACCGGCGTACAGCCTCCGGCAGGAGGCGTTTGGCCCGCCGAGATTGGGCAGGAGTCGCCTGAGGGCGCCTGCTGCCTGGTTCAGCTTTGGGGCCAAACGTAGGAAGTGCTCCCTAAAGTTCCACCGGCTGTCGAGGACGAGTCCCAGGTACTTCATCGTCCTCCCGACGCCGATGCGAACCCCCTCCACCGTAATGTGGGACTCTGAACGTGGCGCGTTCAGACGGCCATGAAAACACATGGCCTCTGTTTTATGCAGCGCCACGTCGAGTCCCAACTGCCGGATCCTCTGAGCGACTGTCGCCACCGCTTGCGTCGCCAGGTCGGCCGCCGCCTGGTGCGACTCTCCCTCCGCCAGGACGAGCGTGTCGTCGGCGTAACATATTACGCCGACGCCGCCGTCAGGGAGGTCGCCGCGCAGCACCCAATCAATACGAATTTGGATTAATTTTGTGAAGACAAGTTAGAGTGAAACCCACTTAAATCCCTCAGAACAAATAAGCTGTAACTAAGACGAGGTATCTAATTTTGTTTCTCCCTAGGGTAACCTCATGTTTGCCACTTAAACGAGTCAACAACAAACATTGGTACACATTTAATTATCAAACAATTAAAAGGTCTCCACAGAACAGAACAAATACAATAAAATGTAACACGGAATGTGAATTACGTGTTTAGGGATATCGAAAACTAAATTCGTTAAAACTATAGTTTCGGATAAACTTTTTTAATCATAAATTCTGGCTGTTGTCTAAATATTGCTATGATTGACACTTACACAATACCAAAATAAAATATTTTTACAATCAAGTCTTGTGAATGCACAAGACTCCATTCTAAAAACATTTTTTACCTTAAACCTTAAACAGTTGGATTGGGGATTATAAGATGAAGCTATCTTAAGATGCACTTTACTAACAATAGCTTTCAAAACTAATCTATTTGTCTATCAAACTGCAAAGACACTCACAAACGTTGAAATCAGAGACTAGCATCTACTCGTGATTTTGATTATCCTAAGTTTACCCAGTTATTTAGTGACCTCACCTCACCTTAGTAAAGCCTTGTAACTTGTTAACACATAAAGGTACTTTTACTTCTCAACAATGTCCATGAAACTCCTGTAGTACCGGCAAAATGCCCATAAGAAGTCGTAGTCACGGGCTGAACCAGCCAACTCCATAGGTACTTTGTACAGGATTTTAACGGAGTTAGCCATGTTTTACCAAGTACTAAACGCTTTAGTGGCTAAAAGTGTCCGGTCATAGTATATTAGTGTAAGTTTTATGTTAAAAGTTGCACCTCCTCTCTGGAAGTAATGACATTTTATACTTAAGTGCAGACCACACCGCTAGCTAACGAGCGAGAGAGCGAGCTTGCAGGCGAAGCGAGGGAAGCGAGACTATACATTTATACTATATCTACACTCAGCAAAACTTTAGCGAGCTAAACTATGTGAGTGCATTCCGAGAACTACCGAGGGCGAACCAGCTAGCAGGCAGGCTAGCCGAGCGAGGCAGACAGGCTAGCGAGCCGAGCGAGCATCATTTCGCCTCTTTTCATATTTCGTTCCACACTACAAACTAAAGGGCTAAAACTACGCTAACGAGGTGAACGAGTGACATTGCTGGCATCGTTGGATATTTCGTTCGGCTCAGCTAACTAGCTAGCTCGTGTTGTGGCTCGCGCTTTAGTGTCTGTAAAATCTAGGGTATATGGTACCTAATACAATTTGTGAGCTATAACCGTGTGATCTCGGGCTAAAAATGGGACACCCTACGTAGTTTAAAGTGGAGTGAGAGTAGGTACTCAGGGATTATATTAAGCTTATGGCAACAGTGTCCGCAGCTGTCTACCTAGCTTAAAAGGGTTGGGGCGAGTCGATTTTCTGACACTTTGAAATATAAACCATGTACTTATCGGATTTTGGCAAATTGTGGTTTGATTGATGATGTTAAATTGTATCGGAAATAAGATATTTTTCGAACAACCCTTCGTTTTATTTGACCCCTTTTTTGGTGGTAAAATGATCAAATGTATCTTTTCACCCTTGGGTAGAGCGACTGTCAGACTCGTACTTATCGTCCACCCATTTCCTTAGCTTGCCTTTTGTGTTCCAGAGCCACGATATTCTGCTTACAATATCCCGCGACCAGCAGTCTGCTTGTGTTACAATAATAGCTTAATACGCTTAATACGGTGCAATATGCTTAATACGGAGAATACAAAAATTATTACAACAAATAGAACTGAATTGTCGACCAAAAGTATAGCCAAAAAAGTAAAAGTGTAGCCACCTAACTGGTGTAATAAGACAAAACTATTTTGTTTATCTTCCAGCATAACCCCAAAATTACTGCTGGAGGCATTCCTACTAATGTGTATAATTTGTCTGTAGTTCTCCACTTGACCTGCACCTCCCAAGGGTTTTAATTAATGAATCCCTTTATTACTGTTTCATAATGTATGAATTTCTCTTTGAACAATTAGTCTTTGAGAACTTGATTTCTATTGTGGGCGAAGTTTAAATGGAATTATTACGG
The DNA here is from genome assembly GCA_943136025.2 of Agrotis puta. Lineage (NCBI taxonomy): Eukaryota > Metazoa > Arthropoda > Insecta > Lepidoptera > Noctuidae > Agrotis > Agrotis puta. The sequence goes on from OW964172.2 coordinate 13,679,619, forward strand.
AATTCCTTAGTTTTCTTTACAGTGTTGAATATTGTTAGATGGTATAACAATGTTAAGAGTTTTGATGCGTATATAACGTCTTGTCGAGAATGGAACTATACTAGAATTTTAAATATATTTTATGCATACCTGCGTCGCGTATCGCTAAGCATTTTTGCGAAAAAAAAAATTATGAATTTAAAACTTCGTCCTTTCGGATAAGTACCTACTTCAGAACGCTTTACCAACTAGGCCATCGCAGTGCTGCTCGTCGAAGGTTGACGTTGCGCCATCTACTGTAACAGTGTCAATGTACAACAACAAAATAACTGGTTTAAAAAAAAACGGACTTGCTTGCCTGAAAAACTTTTCCAAACGCATTTTATAATTTGCTCAGCAAAGGAGTGGAACTCTTTACCTGCTTCTATATTTCCGAACGCATACAACCCTAATGTTTTCAAAGTAAGAGTAAACAGGCTTCTTCTGGGTAAGCTCACTCTCGTCGACCTTGCCTCTACCCCTTTTTTTTTCGCCTGGTAAAATCATCAAATGAGTCTTCCCGCCCAGGTCGGGACGGAAGGGACTATCAGACTCGTACTAACTAAAATCCACGGTCATCCTTCAAGTCATCCTTCAATAGCTTTACGTTCCAGGGTCACGGTTTTCTGATGAGACAATCCCGGGACAATCAGCAGGCCCTGGCCCTCTAAGGGGGCCCCGTCAGATTGCTGACGGCTCTTTGACGCGCGGGTAGAAAACACGACACGCCGTCGACCCGGGCATGGTCCATGTTTCGACGGCGAGTTACCCATTACTAAACGTCTGAGCGCCCGCGCCTGTCACCCCTGACCTAGACTAAATAAAAGTCAAGAGCAAACCCATCTTATATACAAGAAACGTAAGTTCACCTTTGAGTAAAACCTATTTTCTTTCAACAGATGCATCAGAGGCGACTACCTGAAGGTATACTCGGAAGGTGGCGTCCACGGCCCAGGGCCTCCTGGTGTGAATGAGTACTCCGCTTGGTCGAGGGTCCTCTGCGGCGGTCGAGCTGACGCGCCACCAGCTCTATACTCCCATGGACCATTGTTAGTCCTGGAGCTGCACACAGGAGCCAAAGCAACCAATGCTACTGGTTTTGTTGGGAACTACAGGTTCATAGATAGAAGTGAGTTTTTTTTTTCTTAGTTTAAGTATACCTTACAGATTAGGTTTTAACTTTCTGTTTGTCATTAATATTACATTGCTTAGCAAAAGCAGGAGGTCATATATTTTCAAGAATAGTATAATAATTATGTTATTCATTGGGCTATTATCTTAAACAATTCTGCAAAAAATCAGAACTACGGGATTTGACACGAATTACCATGAGGTAGTTTGTGTCAAATCTGGTTTTTTTTTTCTACAAAATTAATTAATTGTTATTCCAGTAACTTTGACGTCTCAAAGTTTAAACTTTCAGGCGTCAAAGTTACTGGAATAACATTTAATTAATTTTGTAGTATTAAAATAAATGTGTTCGTATTTTTGCAATTACTTATTCAACTCACCATAATTAACACTCATCAAAAATTAAAGTTGTAATAAATTAAGTTCAGATAGGCATTTAATTAAAATTAAAGCATTGCTTCCAATACAAATGGGTTTTAAAAACCAAGTCAAAAACACTCCAATCAATAAAGAATCAAACAATTATGCCACTTAAAACTTTCCACTTCTCTATAGAACAGAAATATTCGTTAATAAACGTCTCATTTTGTTTCCTAACTTCGTTTACTCCAGCCATAAACTTTTAACTTTGTGGTCATTAATTCTTATTATAGTCAATCTCTCTCGTGCTTGTCTGTCCATCTCTGTCTGATCAAATCAGTGTCTCGTTTTGTTAGCTTAAACATATCAATTAATTTCGTTAAAGCCACAATAGCTTGAACGATGGTGGTATTTGGGATATTAATGCAAGAATATTTCAAAGGGCTTTAAATTTCATGAAAAATTTCGAAGGCTTTATTATTGAAGCTTGAATAATTAATTTTAAGTTTGGTTAAAAATGCTGATGGCATTATTAATCTGATATTCCATTCGTATTAATATTGTACTGAGTTTACGAACATGGAAATTATTAAATCTTTATGTCTTAGCTATTCTGCTGAAATGAGTCAGGTAGTTGAAAAATAGATAAACAAAATCACCAAATAGTATCGTCTTACCGAGTAACTAGATCGTGAAGGTCAGATAACAGTCGATATATGTATTCAGATCGATTTGGTTAGACTGGAAACCAATGCCAATATAAATTGAAACCAGTTAGTCAGATAATGTTGATTAAAACATCCACAAGATAAAAACTTGGTCTCTAAATCGGCAACTTTGCAGAATCATAACATAATTATGAATAACGGTGAAATTGATAAAATGAAAACATAGAACAACATAACAATTATTATTATTATTATTTCATTTATTTCAGGCATCAGAGGCCCATATAAAATACAATACAAAAAATAAATATAAACAATATACTAATACATATAAAAACATGACAATAACTTAAACTACTGCACACGAAGTGACGGTGTCGTGTTACACTGCGCGGTGTCGCGTAGCCTGCCGCGAAAACGTCGGTAGACTACTCCCTTCGGCCAAAACTCTTCCTTGAGGTACGTGTCGAGATGCTGTGTTGGGACCCGCACCACAAAAGAGTTGAAGCTGGTAATATTATGCGGCTCCAACTTCACGACCCTCAAGGTCCAGTTGGTCTTCAGTTTTACATACTCCACGATCTCCTCAACCTTCGTGGAGTGATGTAGTCGGGACACATACAGCAACGTCGTAGGTATCGCTGGACGTAGCAGCATATTTGGTCCTGTCAGTCCAGTACCGCATTGATTGCGACAAGTAGGCTTCTTCTTCTTCTTCTGAACTTTGATGAAGCCATCCTCATCACACACTTGCTTCACTGAACAGGGCTGGGTTGGATTGCTACGAAGGATTTCATAGCGACGGTTCTGCTTTCCCCCTTTAGCTGATTTGTTTGAGGCAGCAATTGCGGCGTAAGCTAGTTTGGGGTTCGACATAGCTACGCGGGTCGTGTTCTCTGCAGAGGGGCAGGGGGCAGCGGGGCTCGGTGCATCGCCCTCAATATTTGCAATCGCCGACGAATCCAATTTCGCCGATGCAAAATTCTTGTGTCCGTTGACTCCGTCATTTGACCTACTTTCCGAAACAGTACTGCGTAGCAACACCATCTCGGCACGTAGTTCTTGGATCTTCTGACTTCTCCAACTTACACTGCACTTCGGCCAGGCTTGACTTGAGAGATGTAATATCCTTCAGGAGCCTGGTGACATCTACGTGATCGAATGTGACGGGCGGTAACTTATGAAGCTCTTTCGCTACGAAAGTCGGCACGTCGTCAGGGTCGGTCACCTTTAAAAAGGTGATGATGTCTTGGACACTCTTCTCTGTACCATCTCTCCTCCGCGATGGCATTTCACTGAGCTTCCCAGTCGTCTGGAACAGTAACATCTTGCCTCTGCTAATCTCATCTTCTTTGAAGCTCGACTTGCATATCTGCATGATGCTCACCTCGTCCATAGTATCGATGGCATTCTGTATAAATGCCAACAGCTCGTTTGCGATAAGTTGTTGTGAACTCATTGCGAAATATCAGGCAGCGGCTCAAGCCGCGCACTGTGCGTACAACTGTTACAACACTTCCGTATTCGAGCGCGCATCGCACTGCACTGCCAAAAACAACAATAACAATAGGGAGAACATTTCATCGCAATTCATACATAGAGTCTTTAAACCCCCAGTACATAGTTCATGACTCAAATATACTCTTAGGTACAAAAAATGAAACTCCACACCATTCCTACATAACAGCAAAGGTTAACTCTCCCAAATAATACATACAAAAGACTTAACCCTGCAACAAAACACGAAACAAACAAACATTTCCCTCACGTAACAGATCGACTTCCATTCATCGATTTCTAAAGTTTTCCAATTTATAAAACTTGTATCACGTTCTCTCTTGTCCTAGGAAATTTTGAGACGGATGGCGTACAAGTGGCTGAGACGTGGTGTGATTATGTCTTCCTTTCACAGCCGAACAGGTCAGCACATGGAAGACTTTATAGCCCTAGATATCCGTCGAGTTATCCTAGCAATGTCAGGTGTACTTATCACTTTAATGCGAGGTGAGTGTGAAAATAGTTCAATAGATAGTGTTGAATATGTTCGAATACGGGTAATGTCTCTTCAAAGTTAGAGTGAATAGGCTGGGTAAGCTCGTTCCATCATCATCGACTTTTTAGAGGGAATGCCCAGTTCAATTTTTTTTTAAAAATCATATCATTGTTGCTTTGGTGAATGTTATTTGTTGTTATGTTTGTTTAATATTAATTTGGCCTCAAAGCAGGCCATTTTATTACATGGTATCGCATGTTTCCCAAAAAGTTCCTGTTCTTCTGACTCTACAACATATATTTATATTCCCCCCTTTATTTTTTTGCCCTTGATCCTTGTAAGGGCTGGTTTTGGCACAACACATTTTTCTTCTAGTTTCTCTGTCAGCCTGTTACTTATATCTTTTCTTCTTTATAATGTCCAATATAATCCATCCATCTTTCTTTGATTTAGTTTTCCGCTCCCACTTCTAGTTGAATATTTACAATTGTGTTTTATCACTGCTAACCTATTTCACCTTAGCTAGCATTTAATTTGTAACAATAATTACTTCAACCATCGTATTTACACTCAGTCATTGAAAGCCAACTCAATAAAGTCTTATCTTCTTGAAATAAACTTCACCATTTATAATGAAGAACAGTTTACGAAACTTTCCTTCAAAGTCGGAATTATTAAGTCAGAAGTCAAGTGCTCTCAAAAATCTAATTCTCTAAACAATTCTAAATAATTCACAGCCCATTTAAACGAACACCTTAACATAAACAATACGCGTCGTTCGATTCTCAACGTTCCGTTCAGCGTCCAAAGTTTAATTTGTAGCGTGCTTTTGTTTAGGTTTTCGTCTAAGTGTGACTTAGTATTGGTATAATATTCGGAATTCTTACTGTTTTAGGCACAACGAGCGGATCAAGTTAGTTTTCGAAGAGTCGTTCCTTCAGAAAGGCGACGAGAGGTATTTAGAAGTTCTCTTCTTTAATAAAAGATACCACAGAACAAACAGGTCAGAAGATTCAGTCCACACAACGAGCGATAATTAGAGCGATAATTAGCGAGACAACTGTACTGGGCTGATTATAAGTTACATCAGTTGCAAGTGCGCTTATATCCACAGCTAGTTAAGTGTGTGTGTTTCATGTATATATTTGTGTTATGTGCATTTTTGTTCTACATATAACTTACGCTATCAATACGTAGTAAGTTCAGATCTAAATCAATGGGATGCTATAAAACCGATTTGAAGACATGTGATACACACAACCAGACCAGCAGTGCAATTGTGGAAATAACATAAAAATATACTTATGTGTCGACAATGACAAACAAATACTAGTGAGGAGTGCACTTACACTCACTGTTATACTTAAGGCGTGCATTTATATGCGTATATTTTCTCTCGGTGTCTGGAACGAACCTTCTGTCTCTATTTATCCTATGGTCTTCTAATACTACGTCCTTTTCCTTTTGGTACTATAACTTTCCCACTTTTCAGTTGCCTCAATCGAGCTGACATAATAAAAGTCTTCGATGGACGGACTTCAACGGCGCCAGTCCTTGCAATGCTTTGTAACGAAGTCGTAGGTACGAATCATTTTGGTTTTCTGTCAAAGGGTCTTGAATTCTTTTACTGTATTTTTACTATATCTATACTACCTACATTTTAGAGAGAAAATATTTGTATTTTTGTATGTTTGTAATAAACTCAAACACTGGTCCCATTTAAAAAAAACATTTTATCTTTAGTATGTTTCTCCGGCCACCGTAGGCGTGGGCATGCGGGCAGCGAGTAATGGGCAAGTCGCTGTCCGACCATGGACCATGCCCGGGTCGACAGCACGTTGTGTTTCACACGCCTCAAAGAGTGTCAGCAAAATGACGGGGCCCGGGTCTAGAGTGCCAAAGCCTGCCGGGGTCGCGGGTCTCACGAATTACCGTGACCCCGGAACGTAAAGGGCTATTGAAGGACACCGTGGATTTTAGTCAGTACGAGTCTGACAGTCTCTCCTGCTCTGCCCTGGGTGGGAGGACTCATGAAGATTATTTTACCACGAAAAAAAAAATCATTAGTATGTTACTATGACACTAAGTAATAACATCTATATATATAAAAATGTTATGTTGGTTTGTGTATGCTTTAAAAACTCAAAAAGTACTGCACTGATTGAGCTGAAACTTTAGCATGATATGTAATCCGCATCAAGGATTGTTTTTATCTATTTTTTGCATCAGTCACATATCCGCAACCGCGAAAAAACAGTTTTTTTAACGATCAGCTCTGTACCAGTGACCGCGCCATCTACCGGAAGCGAGGATAACACTCGCTGACAACCGCAGTCGTAATGACGCTGTCACATGAGAAGAAATTTTAGCATGATATATAATCCGTATCAAGGATTGTTTTTATCTATTTTTTTTTGTGGAAAAAGTAGTTTATTGTGCCACAGCGAAGCGGGGCAGGGTACAGCTAGTAGCTTATAAATTTACACTTCATTAGTCGCGAGTTCTACTATTGTAGAACACACAGATGCATTACGTGGAATTTTAACGTGAATCAAAATGTATCTAGAGCCCCCATCCCTATTCCTCTATAACTAGTGATCACTATTAGCATCCCTGCAGCGACCTGCGCGACCGCATTTGTTAGTTTTTCACACCAAAACTACAATAGTAGAACGGGCGACTAATGGAGTGTTAAAGAGGGACATAGAGCGGGTGGAGCCGCTGGCAAAACTTGTAGATTTAAATATTGGATATTACATTTAAATTTTGGCTCCTGAAACACAGGTTCATCAGCAAAAAAGCAAATTCAAAGCAAAATTTGATTATTTTCAGGTTATGAGATCCTGTCAACGGGACCAGACTTACTAGTACAGTTTACGGCCAACTCCAATATTCCCGGACAGGGTTTCAAAGCAAGATACCAGTTCCAAATGGAGGACGACCCAAATGCAGGTTTAGTAAGCATGTCGTAACAAATTGTATCATCAGCAGATGTTCTAAATAACTAGCCAGTAGCTTTATCAACTTTGAAATTTGGAAATAGATTTTTTCTTTAAATAAATAGATACGATCTACATTCACTTGATGTTTATAAAGCAACAATTTTCTATTCAACACATAAAACTGTGCCTCTTGGCGTGTGGATTGTTTTAAGCCCTTGTCAAACAGACTGGCGGCGTGGCAATTGCGAAGTGTGACGTTTTATGTAATGTATGGAACTGTTTGAATCCAGTCACATAGAAACGCGAAACCGATCCGATAGCGTGACAGAACTATCGGACTGACGTCTCGCTTCGGTTCGGTATCGCTTCGGAAACGCTTTACTTTCCCCGGTCTGTTTGACAAAGGCATTAATATCGATAAGCAAAATAAAGTAAATATTGAAATGAAAATGTAGTCGGAAAGGTGTTTGTTACTCAATCACTACAGAAGGGCTGAACGAATCTTGATGAAATTTTGTTGAAAATCAGAAATACGATATAGTCTAGAATTACTTGTTGGGTAAGGGTATCGTATACGATACCCTTACTAAAAGTATTCCACGGTAACGTATAATACGGGATACAACCCGTATATTTTAATAATTTTTGACACACACACGGGCAAAGTCGCTGGCAATGGCTAGAAATAAAACGTACATTTTCTCTCCGTTTTATTCTAGAAAATAACCATTTCTCTTTTCATTTCTGAGAGCAACAGCTGTCGATGAATAGCCTTAGCTATTTCATTTTAATCTTGATAACATTTTATAAAGTGTACCACAGTAATCTTCTCTTTTCTCAGATGGGGATATTAATAAGAAATCAAGTACAACAGAGGCAATATCCGGCTTAGGACCGGCTGTAAGCGCTGCCAGTAAGTACTCAGAATAAGGTCGCCGTTTAAAAACAGAGAGTTTTGCGTTTTTGTTAACAAAATCAACTCATATATTATTTGGAGTGCTATCTTTGTGTCCGATGCTTTGTAGACGGTTCTTTCGACTTGGAATAGATTTTAATAAAGATAATGATCAGTGGTCGCCGTGGGCCGATACCACTGGGCAGTGGTATCGGCCCCGACTTACGAGTTCAAAACAAAAATTTATTCATCAGCACTGCTGCCAAAACTGTGAAAGAAAACATCGTGAGGACACCCGGCATGTCCTAGAAACATAAATTCCTTAAGTCAAGTGCAAGTCAAGTCCCCATAAGTCATAGTTCATAGTAAGAAATTCCTTTGGAACTAAATAACTGAACATAACTCTCACAGTTCAATTGCCTTTAATTAATGACAACTTCCACAGTTCGACACGTGCCAATGGCTTTGAAAAGGTAGATTTTAAATCTTCTATTGAGCTTATCTCAAATATGTTTGGTTCATAGAATCGTGCCAAATTGCTTGAGAATTTATTAATAGGAAGTCGGAAGCATAAGACTTACTTTATGTAGCAGACAAGAGGATAAGAATTTCTCGTGGTTTTAGAGAGAAACGGAATTTAACAGACGTTAGAATAGTATTTTTGAATTTAACTTTATTTTCTGGCTGGCTTCTTGAATGGTGTGTGTGAGTTGAGTGAAATTATTTCACATTTTTTATTTCACTTGATGATGATAAATTTATACATATTACATCACTTCAAAAGTAAGGTAGTAAGTAGTAAGTAATCGGAACTTTGACATTAATTTCGCGTTCGTACACAATTAACGTCACAATAGGAACGCTGTACGGTAAATTTTTTAAATATTGTGCTAAGACCTCTGATGAAACACAGACAGTAGATACATTGTCAATTTACGTCTTGTGATTATATTATTTGTTTCATCTTTTTGACAGTACAAAAGTAAGCAGACCTGCTTAAAAATAATACATTGATTTATACTTTTAAAAAATCTGTATTATTTTTTCGTTGCTTTAATATCCTATTCCATACTTTGAATTATCATAATAATTCATGATTCAAAGCAAAATCCTAATCACATTTTCACAACATAAATAACTTTATTACTTAAATAAATTTTCACAAAATCTACAAAGCGTCTCACGCATAATGTTCCACAAATGTAGCTCCAAAATCTCTCCCATTTCGTATAATATTATGAACTAATGTACGCATTCCATTAGTGATGTGACACCTCCATTTCAGCGTCATCCTGCCATCAAGTATTCAGCAGTGATAAGAGCAAGACGGGTAAATTGACTTCGCTTCACTACCCGGCACCGTACCCTCAGAAAACGCAATGTCATTACGACTTTCAGGCCCGAGGGAGGGAAAGAGTCAGGCTGGTATTTGAGGACTTCAGCTTGCAGAGGATAACAGATAATATTATAGAGTAAGTTTCATGTCACTTCAGAATTAATTACATTTAACACTTTGTAAGATGCATACCAACTCGCACCGGGCCCGCGTGGTAGATTATTAAGGAGGCCTGTGTCCCAGCAGTGGGAATATGCAAGCTGATTATGCAAGTATACATTTGTGCCTTTTTTACGTGGTAAAATCATCACATGATTCCTCCTACCCAGGGCAGAGTCGGAGGGACTGTCAGAGTCGTACTGACTAAAATCCACGGTGTTCTTCAATAGCCCTTTACATACCGGGGTCACGGTAATTCGTGAGTCCCGCGACCCCGGCAGACTTTGGCCCTCTACAGGGGGTCCCGTCACTATGCTGACACTCCTTAAGGCGCGCGTGGAACACAACGCGCCGTTCACCCGAATACATTTGTGCCTTAGTACAATATTTGTGATACACGTTTTTGTAACACTTGATCTTAAATAAACAATAATTATTTGTGGAAATAACGTAAGGAAAATAATACCGATATATTTTTTTTTTTTTTTTTATAAAGTCTTTTTTTAACGTTATTGTCGTCACAATATGGCGCCAAGTTTATTATATTCTTACTTGGAATGCAAAAATTTCTTTTACATTTTACATGCAAAGGATGATTCCAAACACAAACATGTTTACGTCACTCTTAGCATGTTGATGAGAATCTGAACTGACTCAGAACTAGACGTCGAGTTTGGCACATTCAGTTTCTGTAATTAACAAACAACTGGAGACACAGGATATTAAGTGCCCCATCATTTGTGGAACAGTATCACATTGTAGTGTTTACGTTACGTACTAACTTTTTGAGCTGAGTGTACGATTTGTAGTGGTACTTCAGAAAGATCGAGGCAAGGGTAGTAGACTCTTGACAGTCAATTATATTCAATTTCATATTTTAAACCAGTATTTAGTAAAGTTTTAAATATTTATACGCAATACCGCCTGCGCGCCGTCGCGTTTTATAAAGGTATTTGAGGAATTCGTGAGGACGTCCTCCGGGCGACCGTAGTGACACCCAGGCGTTTCTTCCTTCCTCACCCGACACAGATACCTCCCGAAACTTCCGTGTTCGGTGAGGACCTGCATCAATCGGTGGGTAAGAACGCCATGACGCCTATCCAGGCACACCTCAAAGACGGGTCTTACCGCCCCGATTGCGGCGTGCCTGTTCTTTACAGTATTTAATGATTATTATGTCAATGTAAAACATGGCAGTAGTAGAATGGAAGTTTTTGAAGTGTTAATTATTCAAATCATGCACCATAAAAAGTAAGCAAATAACTGTTTTTGAAATGACGACAAACAACACAAAATAACAATTTTACTTTGACAAAACAAAATGGACAAGTATAAAGAACAAAAACAAAACACTGGAAACGATGTCGAATAAGCAAATTTACTTTGTTACAGTTGCGAAAGTATGGATTCTCTCGACTTATTTTTGTATGTAGACGGTCGTCTCGAAAAGATGGCTACATTTTGCGGCAACGATATACCGAAGCCAATAATGTCGAATGGACCCAAGTTATCTATCGAGTTCCGTGGAATATACTCATCGAGACATAGCAGGGGGTTTAAGATATCATACTCCTTTGTTGAAGGTACGTACTTCTTTTATCTTAATTTCGTATGTGTGGTCATGCCTTCGATTTATTGTGATTGATTGATAGCCATTTATGTGCTTTCCGACTGGCATTTTTCTGTCTGTGTCTGTTCTTTATTAAAAAAAAACAAATCGGTGGAAGACATTTCCTATGACAATTTTTGTTAAAGTTTGTTGTATGTTAAATATGGATTTCTTTCTTAGGTATTTTTGGTATTACTTAGATAATAATAGTGCCTTATGTAATGTATATTATAATGTAAAAGTTTCTAATGGACTAATGTCTCCCTATATTTCTTAAAACAATCAGTGGGAAGGTCGGTTGTGAGTTAGTTCCTTCCAATGATAGAGTTATAGAATTCATTTAATCAAACGAACAAAAAACTACATGAACTTATATTTTTAGCAAAAGTAAAACTAGTTTACTTTGGTTCAGTCAATGCGATTATGCTACGTTACTTTTACAACGAATTTGTACAAAACTGACAATCTACATTCTGAACATCAATGTGACTAAATTATCAAGAATCGGCAAAATCATCGTTCACTTCCTCATTTAGTCCCGCAGCACATTATTTTAAACCAAACTTTCATCGTGTTTAAAAGTCTTTTGTCATTTTCACATTGGAATTCAGAGCACCACGTATTCCTACCTCATCATTCTTGATGCTGGCCGCGCGTAATTCTTCGCATTTTCCTGAATGTTCGCATTTCAAACTTAGTGACTCGTTTATTTTTTTTTTCAATAGAACTTAGGAAGTTTATCATGTGAGGTTTGTAGGAGTGGTTTTTTTTACGACCAAAGTTACTGTTAATATTGTAATCTCAATCCAAATCTTGCTCTGCGTTTAAGATTTGGCAAAATCAACCGTTGATTCGTAACAGGCAAAGCTAAGGATCGACATTGAGGTACCTTATTAGATTGCGGCATTAGATTAGATTAAAAAAGAAACTTAAAATTATGGTACAAAATATAGTTTTTTTTTCTTTTTAACCTGTGTTGTCCCACTGCTGGGCAAAGGTCTCCCCCACAACATTCAACAACACCAAATATAGAATTACTTTTTTAGAAAGCTGAAAAACTTTCTGGCTCTTTAAACTAAAGAAATAAATCGTAAATTAATATCAAAAAGTATTGCCATTCCGGAAAGCTACAATTACGCCAAAATCTACGGCGACCAAAAAACAAAAGTAAAAAGTTTTTGACTTTCAGATTACGGGATCGCAACGGGGAGTCAACTTTTAGAATTTCCATGTGCCTTCGTATTTAATAGCAGTGAGAGGGGGAGGGGGGTGGTGACGTCACCGAATCACCCTGGCCTCTATCCAAGGGACACAGAGTGCAATTACTTCTTCTACGGCAACGAAAACGAGAGAGTACATTTACATTTCACTTATTTCGACGTCGAAGGTGTGGTTCCGTAAGTAATTCATTTGAATACTATTAGGTTTAAAAAGTCGTTCTTGAAAAAGCTTTCGTCACTATCTGAGTGCGGTGGGTACTTGATAAGGGTGATTCAAGCCAGGATTGATAAAATATACTTAATCCGCAATGATCTAGGTTGGACGTCACATGGACTTAAGTGAAATGTCAATTTTCATCAACTTGGTCTTAATGTTTCTAGTTTGTTTTTTGAATCTACATGTTACTTTAAAATTCAAAAAAGATAGACATTGACAGAAAGCAATGAATTTAAAATAACTCTTATTATTAAAAAAAAAACAATTTTAGTATATTTTTAATATTTTATACGCATTTTTAATATTGATTGCAAAAGAAAAAATAAATTTCGAAATGCAATACTTTTTTGTGGAAAGAAAAAAATGATTTTGAGCAGGACTTGAACTAACCTTCAGGTTCAGTACATCAGACGTCTTTACGAACTCGGCCATCGCAGTCATGCTCGACTAGTTCGAATTTCGAATTTGAGTTATTGTTCCCAATATATTTCGAAAGAGTTCTAAATCTCGATGAAGAAAAAAAAAGGATTCCTAACAAAATCTCTTTTTTACAGGTGTGAGGCCGTATCAGCCAGTGACTACGTCCAGTTCTACAGTCAAATGATCGAATCACAAAGTCATAGACACTGTGGTCAACTAAAAGAGCTCCAAGTGACGTCAGAGAAGAATTTTCTAAGAATAACCTTCAAATCCAACGACAGACTAGATGCTACAGGATTTAAAGCTAACTACTTATTTCTAAGAGACTCCGAGATGCATAGTATAACTATGCCGAATTCTATAGATAAAGGTTTGTATTCTACTTTACATTTGAAAGAATGAATGATAATATATTTATTTTTTGGTTCACGTCATGAGAAACATGAAATAAAAAAAAAATAGTAAAAGTGCAAAAAAAATTGCGTGTCCACGGCTAGGTTAAATAAGCTCTTATATAGGAACCTCACAATGTTGAAGCTACCATTGGCTGTAAAAGAGTATTTTTCTAGGCAAACTTACTATCGAACTTACTTATAATTCGAATAGAGGGTCACAAAAAAACCGGTCAAAAGATGATGAAAGGGTGACTGATCTTGCCATTTTTAAAATAGATGAGTGAGAAGAAGAAAAACATATACTGTAACCAATACATAAGCACAGTAGACCAAAGACTACATGAAGAAAAGAATTGAGGCATTATCCGTCTTACCACAAGAAAAATAAACATCTGTTGAAAACTAACTGTAAAAAAAAACTGTCAACGTCAAAATATGAAATGTCGTTCACGTTGATTTAAAGGGCGTTTTGCAGTTACACTTATTTTAGACAAACGTACTTATTTTTAACCGTTCAACAAATGTTTATCTTTTTGTGGTAAGACGGCATGTCTCTGTAAAGGCAGCATGAAGTCATCAAACGGGAGACCAGCAGCCAATCACCAATAAGCTGTATGACGCGACGCCTTCGATCCTCCAATGAGATCACTCCCATTTCCTTGCTCACCTCACGAATTCAGAACGCGTATTATTCTATCAACTTCCTTATACAGTTTCTCAGTGTTTACTTATGATTAAGTTAGTTGGAGAGTTTGGAGTCCAACTTGAAGACACTTCGGTTTTCCTTTAGGATAGGTACGTTATTGCAAGGAGGTGTTTTTGTTGTATTGAATTTCTAAATTAACTTGAGAAGTTTATTAACGCTTGTTTGGATGATTTTCCACTGAGTAATTTGACAAACGTGAACAATAAATACTTTATGTACGTGCGGTATTACTTCCTTCTGCGAAGCAGTAATGCTAGCGAAGGAGGAGGCGGAACATGTGAAGGAGAGGACTTCACGGTCCCACCTCAATAAACAACTCTAAAAGGACCAAGCTGAAATATTGAAAATAAAATCAACTGCGCTTTAAATTCAAATTCTCATAACTCGAAAAGATGGAGGTAACAGCTGTTTCTGAGATAGTTTCGCAGTAAAAGTTATTCATAATAATATTATTTTATGAGTACTTCACTCCCCTAAAGTAACATACATCGAAATGAAATGTTTGGCAAAGTGTACCTAATACGCTATATGTACGATCTCGGTAGTAGACTGGCAAATCGATCGCAGCGCGTGATGTGGCAGAGATGTGAAATAATTCGGGACTCTCGGGAGCGACTTGTATCAAGTTGAATATGCATTAAAACCGTTTTTAAGTAGTTCTTTAAGGTTTTTTTTTTTTAATTTGTAATGAAAAACAAGCACGACACAGTGTATAATAGACCACATTGCGCTAGTTCCTTATTACCCACGTTTATCAAATACAAACGATGTTTCGAGAGTAAGTACTCCAACTTTTGTTAAATAAATAATTTAGGGAAGGGAAAATTTAATGCCCGTTGAATTACGTCCTTGAAATTAGTTAACAGCAGTAAAGTGTGGTAAGTAATAATTTAGGACACTTTTAACAACTTTTTAACTGTTGTTTGAGCTATTGTTTATATTTCGGGTGAAATCAGTTAGAGTGTTTTACATTTTTGATAAAAGTTGACGCTGCACCAATTTTTGGTTCGTCATTGGCAAAAAAATATCTTGCTTTTATAAAAATCTTTTATTTAATTAATTCACTGACATGACAATAACCTAAAATCATAAAACAAAAAGGTTTTGGAAAATTCAAGTCTCATCATAATCATCATCAGCCTGTATTCGTCCACTGCTGGACATATGCTCTCCCAATGTGCGACATTAAGCCCTGTCTTAAGCTTTCCTCATCCAGTCTCTGTCAGCTGCCTTTCGCAGGTCGTCACTCCACCTGACAAGCGGACATCCTACACTACCTTTGCCAAATGGCGGTCACCACTCAAGGACACGTCAACCCCACCGGTTATCTGTCCTGCGAGAGGTGTGGCCAGCCCACTGCCACTTCAGCTTACAAATTTTTTCTGCTATATCAGAAACTGTGGCCCTGAAGTTGGAGAAGTTAAGTCTAAAGAAATAAAACTGGAGATAAAAGTTATTTTTGAATCTTTGAAACTGCATCCTTTTGGCTTATGAGAAATTACCATTTTGTGTCGGAAAATAGTCAATTAAGCCCTCCGCCTAGAGTGGGGCGAAAAACCAGCCAGTTACTTCAGCTGCCTTATAACTAGTACTCGTATACCTTGTTACTCTAATTCAGGGCCAGAGTTCCGTTTACATAGCCCCGCAATAGCAAATATCATCAGTTTACACGGTTTATTAATTAAAAGAAATATTTTTTTCTATTAATAATTCCGTTTAGTATCTAAACTTTATGACTATTTCGATTACCCAAGTGGAAAGCACGTTATACTACTTAAGGCATCATGTAAATTCAATTAACATCAACGTCCCAACCGAACTTCCAGAATTACTGGTTTGCCATAAAGCCTATTTCTCTTAAACCCCTAATCTGATGACGTTCGGCCACACTCTAATCCGTCTCTCCAACGGCATAGCTTTTCAGTTCCATTGAAGTCATGTCCATTGTGTTCCCGAACCTCTAATAACAAAGGCGTGTGACTTTATTTTTCAGACCAACAAGAGAATTTTGAAAACCAAATTATGACCTGGCCAACCAAACCATGACTTTTTATAGCGAGAGTAATTCCAGTGTAGGAATGAGACAGAGCTATACAAGTCTAGCGCCACCTCGTTCCCACACTGGAATTACTCTCGCTTTAAGACGTCATGGTAGGCCACATACTATGACGTCACTACCTACTATACTACTTGAACTAATTTTTTTTTAAACTTTTCTCAAGCTTGTTGCTTGTGCCTGCCGGGGTCGTGGGACTTACCCATTACCGTGACCCCGGTACGTAAAGGGCTAGTGAAGGACACCGTGGATTTTAGTCAGTACAAGTCTGACAGTCCCTCCCGCCCTGCCCTGGGTGGGAGGACTCATTTGATGATATTACCACGATAAAAAAAAAGCTTGTTGCTTGTCCTTTTCATGTTCAAGCCCAATTATAAGTGTAGGTCTTTTCAAAAATATTTCCACTTCTAGTGATCAGTATATTCTTAAAATTAAAACATACTCATAAATATAACAGTATTAAGGATTAGGTAAAGTTATTAATTAATACAGCCAGAACTAAGCACTCGTCACAATCCCCACGCTTACATAAATCCCCTTAGTTACGGGTAAATGGGATGGGATTAAAGGGATATGGGATAATGATTGCAAAATGAATTGGGGACAACCCTGTAGCTAAACTGATGAATTTAGAAGTCGCGACAGTTTATATTTTGATTTATAATGAAATAACGTACTGCTTTGTGTTTCTACTAAGAATAGAACGACCTTGGCGCCATCTTGTAATTTCATACATAATTTTTTAATACTTACATGCTCACAGTCTTATAAAAACAACAAGTATATGAAAATGACATAAAAAATAATAACGACAATAATTTGTGATTTAAAATTCATTTGCTCAAAGTATTTTTGTACAACGTACCTAATTGTCTCCGTCAAAATGGCGCCAGGATCGTCCTATTCTTATCTAAAACGCATAGTACATTACAAAATTACACATTTGTTTGGTTAGTACAGTTAGGGCTCAAGAGTCTAACTTCTAACGAACTCTTTTATTGTTTCAGGTGCCACGTGCAGTACGTCAAAATTCCTTATCTTTGTATGTTTGTGCAAAGTCATTTGGAATATCAGATAGTGTTAATAAGAACTTTGTACGATCAGAAAGAAATTTATGGAATAAAAAATATCAGTGTTATTATGTAGTGTTTAATTTTTAACAAAGAAAGTTACCTTGATTCTTATTCTTAGACATACGACTAACCTAATACTAGTGATTGATGAAGGCCCTGTCAAAAGCACTTTATTTAGACTGAATAACCCCACACTATTAATATTATAATGAGTTTATTTTTAAAAGACTGTAATAAATCAACACAAAGGATATAATAGAATGTAACTAAACTAAGTTAATTACATTATCTTGTGATAAGCCCCGGGTCGACGGCGCGTTGTGTTCCACGCGCGCCTCAAGGAGTGTCAGCATAGTGACGAGGCCTGTAGAGGGCCAAAGCCTGCCTGGGTCGCGGGACTGAGGAATTACCGTGACCCCGGTACGTAAAGGGCTATTGAAGGACACCGTAGATTTATTCAATCAAGTCTGACAGTCCCTCCCGCCCTGCCCTGAGTGTGAGGACTCATTTGATGATATTACCACGATAAAAAAAAACCTTGTGATGAGCAATGCTACTAATATCATTGGTTAAAACCAGAGTGCTTGCGTGACAAGTAATGAACATGAACGAAGCTGAATAGTGAAGTTATAGCAAAGTAACATTCTATAGTTTCGAAGTACCCCCGTGATAATTATAAAGCACGAGTTAATATGTTTGGTCAATCAACGTATTACAGAAAAAACTACTCAATCTGCAGCAGAGAAAAACAAATTCTTAGAGAAAATTACAGAAGTCTTATCAACAAGTTTTTGTGACGTAAAGGATTATGAAATTAATTTGATGAACAAAATTGTTGTACGACCAAATACGTAGAATTAAGTTGTGTTACCAACATCACATACCGTCAGTTTAAAATTCTCATCATTGAAATGTGAAAACCAAATAACTCTAGGCTACCCTTCAAAGGATTTCTTCAGGGGCGCAGGGTGACGGACGTGCAACCCCAAACAGCGACATGCAAACATAAAGTAAGATCAAAAAACGAACAACATTAACTTTCAGGTCACGTAGAAATCGGGAGATCGAAGTTTAACTTCAGGATTTTAAGATCCTTCTCAAAGAAATCTAATTGAATATTTTCTTGGAGAGTTTTGGACCTAGATATACCGTCAGATAAGAAAGTGAGACGGGTCAAGTTTGTGGGTTTATTAAGTTTCAGAGTTATATCTGGAATCTCTGAAATTTATTTGGGTAGATAAAAATTATGTAAGAAACTCTCTAAATAAATAATTCTACACTTAAAACCAACCACGCCCTGTTTAAAAATGAAAATATTATAAACGGAAATTGACTCTGGCTAAACATTATAGGTACTGCAAATGGTTTTGTCTGCGTGGTTTTATTAGGTGAGTTCCAAGAATCTATACTGATTATATGAAGTTGGAATTTTGTAAGTTCAAGTGTAACAGGCAAACTCCGAAACCACTTATCCGATCACAAAAAATATTTCAATAACAGAAAGCTACACTTTGCTGAGTTTCGTACGGTTTTTGACGTAAACAAAGTCGCCGGCAAATGCTAGAATTTATCAGGTATCTAAAGAACTATTTTTATTAGAAATAGGCTACAACAGTATCCTTAGCATTAATAGGATTAATTAAAATCAAAGTCTATTCCAAGTAGTCAAAATAAATAAGTAATAAAGCTACCTCAAGCCATAAAAATAGTTAAAGCGCTGTAGTTTACATTCTAAAGCGTAGATCTCTAAGTTGAATAAAGTGCAAGAGACTCCATAGACACTCTTTTGAATCAGTATAGCATCACAAAACCTTGGTTACCTTGTGAAAACAACATAGCGATATAGTCGGTGTAGTCAATACTAAGTATAAATCATATTACGTTATGGCAAAGTTTGATTCTCTAGTAGTAGTTTAGAAGCTCCAAGATCCCAGGCAGACCTTTCAAGTCTGCTACATTACTTATATATGCATAAGTTTGGTATACAGTCCTGAAGTAGTGAAGGCGATAAATCAACAATACTGTAATATACATCGAAGCATTTGTGAATTATTAGTTTTGCATAACAATCACTAGCATAAATGTGTAGTCGGTTCCTAGAACTTAATGAGAATTTCAAATACTGTTTCCGTACTGGCAGTATATTGAAACAGTCTTTGTTCACAAAATCAGAACTTAATATCAATTGTGAAGGCAAGGGGTATACAAAAATTGTATTTCCTTGCTTAGTTATTATGTACTACCTGTTATTAGTGCCTTCGCTTGCTATAACTCGAAAATTGTCCTACAGGAACATAAAATGGGGGTAAAACTATCTTCCTACCAAAATATGTCTAACATTTTTTAGTAGCTTTTGTGTGTAAGCGTAACAACATACTCACAAACTTGAAAGGTAAATAAAAGTATTGAAAGGTAGAGTTTCCCAATACCCAAATTACCCGAAACATCCGTGACCGCTTGCAAAAGTGCCGAAATATCAGAATTTCAAAACGAATAGTGGACATAGTATAAATCCTGATAAGGACATGACTATGCTTGTTTAAAAAATAATTACTATCGACAGTCTTAGTTCAGTGAGAAACAAAATGAGAAAGAGATCATTGGTAATGAGCCCATGACACTTTAAAAAAACGAATTACTATCAACTGTATTAGTTTAGTAAAAAAACAAAATAAGACAAAGCAACCTGAAATTGCAACAATAATACATGTTCTCTAATATCACAGAATATTATTACATGTCTACCTCAATGATTATTCCCAAAAGAGATTTATAACGAAGTAAACCTAAGTTAGTGTTCATCCAACTATGAAAGCTAAAACAAAACGCTGGCGGCTAACAGAACCTTTTGCCCCGTACATAGACGCCAAAGTTTGCATATAATTATACCGGACATTTGAGCAACATTTTGAGGAACTATGGACTTACAGTTTATGCATAATGGAAGCGGTAGAATGAGGGAGTGGATCCATTTATTAGCGTTAGGTAGATGAACTGTTACGAATATCTTCGTAGATTTATTGAGTTTCCTCTGAGCAGCATCTGTTAGTTCAAAAGATATTACGTGTATTTTGATACTCGTCTACACTTTTTATTAATATAACAAAGAATATTGGTTACATAAGTCACAATCATGCGACCACACGAACAATAATTACAGCGGAGCTGAAGATTTGGCCGAATCCAGTTAAATCACGTCATCATTATTATCACCATACATTGAATGTGTAGACTTGTATCTAGGTAAGATTTCCAAGTCGATAATAATATTTAGTAACGTAGTAAGTACGTAAAAGAAAACATCGAGACGAATTAAATCTAGAGCCAAAAATGCGAAGACCGAACATCCACCAAACTGTAGTGGGATCGCGTCGATGAAATTGACAAAAAGAAAGCCGGTGTTCCAGCAGACCGTTATGTCTTCTTCAACTTTAAGCTATCCAATGCTGATTGTAAGTTTCTTCAAAATGTTTCCATTTTTGGCGGTCTTACGGCTATTAAGTTTCTTCCAGCGTCTTTCACGAGATTGCAGTACCATTACGCATGCTAATTTAGCGGTAAATTAGAAAGACAAAAAGAAAATTGTGGTTATTGGCATTGAAACTTAAAACTAATTAAAACTTCCCAAAGAGCAACGATGGGGTGATATTCTCGTTAAATATTCGCGATAGGCGATATTTTTTTTATAAATAAAATAAATATATAATTATAATTACATAAGTTGATAAAAAATGCTATACAAGAGCTTTACCGTGGCAGTCCCCAAGTGCCACACGTATTTTTTTTTAAATTAGGACCGTTACTTCCTGAGATAAGCGCTTTCAACCAAACAATCTCTTCAGCTTTATAATTTTAAGATAGATATTCAAAGACAATAAAGGGATAATCCTTCATAGATCTGCGTTAACACCAGCCTCATCGTACTTAAAGTTTCCAGTAATTCAATACTAAATCTGCTGCGGTAGATATTATGGTAATGAATCTTCTGAACGACCCGAAACTTTGATTTGTAGATTTGTAAGATGTGAAACGTTTCGAACTGGATTGGGTTTCAATTGAATATTTAAAGGTATACTTATAGACAGAGCACCGTTAAAGTTAGCCGCAGTGGTAGACGCCCACGGCGTCGGACGTCGCAAGACGATCTCCGGCCACCGTAGGCGCGGGCATGCGGGCAGCGAGTAATGGGCGACTCGCTGTCCGACCATGGACCATGCCCGGGTCGACGGCGCGTTGTGTTCCACGCGCGCCTCAAAGAGTGTCAGCATAGTGACGGGGCCTGTAGAGGGCCAAAGCCTGCCGGGATCGCGGGACCTAGGGATTACCGTGACCCCGGAACGTAAATGGCAATTAAAAGACACCGTGGATTTTAGTCAGCATAAGTCTGACAGACCCTCCCGTTCTGCCCTGGGAGGACTCATTTGATGATTTTTACGTTAACAAAAAAGCAGACTACTGAGAAATTCCAGAAAGGTAAACCCAATAACATAAGAAGCCAACCGAAGACTTCGTGCTCAATTCAGGCTATACATAATAAAAATTATATAATATTCAGAGCAATGACGTGGGAATCCCTTTGGGAAACAGAATTTAATTTAAAAAATCTTCCTTTTGTCCATTATCGAATTTGGAGCATGAAATTCATTGAAACTCAGTAGCGCAAGTTATAAGCTTACGTAATGATATAAATTTGCGTAGGTTTTTACAAACATGACCATATCGATCAGTCCTGATATTCGCACATCTAAAAGATTTCTGCTACCAACACCAAGGCATCTATATTATTGGACTATACTATAGCTTGACACCGCAAGAAACAGGTTTTGTCGACAGAAAAATAGACAAAATGACAGAATGTAGAAAAGCATAATGTTTAGAATGTAGAAAAAAAATGTTGTGCTACGCTAGGGCAAAATATTTTGTATATTCTAGGTAGAATAGAGATAGAATTGACCTTGCCACCTCCTAACTTTTCAGCTCTCTAATCAAAACTTACTAGTATAATTATTATATCCCAAAAAATCCAAGCTGACGATTTCTTCCTCTCAAAACTAGGCCCAGCCTCATAGTAGATTGATATCTTAATAGATATGCTTCAATTCTCTTAGGTTTAATAACATTAATCTACCATTCATAAAAACCCTCGCTAAGCGCTCAAGAATTGTACCAAACGATAATAATTTATGAAGGCGACGGACCGCGTCTATCGGACCGTGCAAAAGGACTGAAGGATTCACTTTCCGAATTGTTTACACTGTCGTGATGTGGGTGAAACTGACATCTAAGCGGTTTAGTTCTGAACACTCGCCGGCTGCGACCGCAAATTGTGGCGGACAAGAAAACGCTTTTGTCTGACCGTGGTCATGGAGTAAGAACATCGAATAGAAGCGAAACTACTTTATAGTTGACGGAATATAGCAGACGGATTTTCATGAAAGTTATAACTTATGCATGACACTTTTGAAGACCCTTTTAAAAGATACCTTTTTTTTTCTGCTCTCTTAATGTGGGTGGTGGCGGTGGTATTCAATGCACCGTCTGCAAAAGTAACCATTATCAATATTTTTATGTGGTAATGTTAATAAACGAGCTGTCGCGCCGTCGACCGAGCATGGTCCCTAACCGGAAGGCGGGATACCCATTACTGGCCATCCGGTCACCGTGATCCTGGATTGCAAATGGCATCTGAACAGTGGGGATTTCCAATCCCCACTGTTCATTCAGATGAGAGAGATTCCAAATTTGACTGTCTCTTCCGCTCACACCAAGGCACTAGAGGACTAATGTTAAAGATTTTACGGACCAAAAATGGTCTTTATTATTTATATCGAGTATTATTATTGTGTACTTCGGAAGTTGTCACAATTTACAATGCATTCGGAGAGCGTCGCTTCTACACATCATTTTATGTCATGACGTTAATGTCCAAAACTTCGGGATCTTCAAAGAGAACCTATACAAACTGTATGTCTAAGATTAATGAAGTTTTGAACATCGAGACTCTAAACTAAGAGTGTTAACCGCAGTGCCCTTTCAGAAGGAGTAGGGTGTAACTTTCTTTATTCATCTTAGGAAAGGGTGGATTCTCCGACCGTTTGTTCGTAGTATTGTGTTTTGAAGTTTATACGAACATTTGAAGACTATTATCGTGAAAATGTCATTCTGCTATTAGTTTTGTTTCTGAATTTAAGTTGATCTTCATTCTTTCTTTTAAAAAACGTCTCGGGTTACGAGGGATTTCTTCTCTATCGTGGGTACGTTTACAAACATATAAACTCACATCGGTTCCGTACATGTAACCTGCGACTCACAGCGCAGCAATCAATCGCTTAGCCACTATGTCAACTGTTTTTTTTTTGTATTTTTTTATTACATGCTAAAATCTTCAAATGAGTCCTCCCATCCAGGGCAGGACAAGAGGGACTGTCAGACTTGTACTGACTGAAATCCACGGTGTACTTCAATAGCCCTTTACGTTTCGGAGCCACGGATACCTGAAAAGACAGTCCCGCGACCCCGGCTTTGGCTTTATAAAACCTCGTCATACTGTGCCGTCTAATGGGCGACTCGCTGTCCGACCATGGACCATGCCCGGGTCGACGGCGCGTTGTGTTCCACGCGCGCCTCAAAGAGTGTCAGCATAGTGACGGGGCCTGTAGAGGGCCAAAGCCTGCCGGGGTCGCGGGACCAAGGGATTACCGTTACCCCGGTACGTAAAGGGCTATTGAAGGACACCGTGGATTTTAGTCAGTACAAGTCTGACAGTCCCTCTCGCCCTGCCCTGGGTGGGAGGACTCATTTGATGATTTTACCACGATAAAAAAAAAAAAATACTGTGCCGTCAAATTGCACCAAAAACTATAATCGTAGTTGGTCCCATACGCAGGTCGTCCCATTTTCAGTAGAACTATGTATATGTTCGCCAATTTAGTTGATATGCCATTGTATAGATGGCACCACATCTTGGACACTGAAAGGTAAGCAAAGTAAAACCTCCTTCTATATTATGTATGAATGAAAGGGTTACGATGGAACTTTTAAGTGCGTTTCACTGTAAATTATGTAGTACTTGAGTTATGACTCCTTTTACGCCTTTAATCTTCTCTTCCTAGTTTCATAAAGATAAAATTGAAAGTCTTATGTTCTGTTTTTTGTGATTTTAATGATTGTGGTTTGGCTATTGTGCTCAACTAAGTGATCATAAATGCATCTTCTGCAATGAGATTAATACAGCCGTGGAAGTGAAGAAGTTTTGGGCCAATTTAACTAATACTATAGAGGAGAAATCAACCCAGGCTTCGTATGGGGTAAAATTTTCGAATTATCAAGTAAATTTTTCAAAAACTTAATTCTTAAAAATCTTGTCCTGATTATATTAAACACAACAAAAAAGGAATCATCTCATTTGGTGCAGTCCTTTGGACGTAATGTGCGTACAGAGAAACATAAGCGACTTAGTTCTAAACTATGTTAAGAAGATGCGATAGTTTGAATGGATGGATCAATCAATGATTTTATTGAAATTGAAATACATAGTTTAAGATCAGGATTAACATATATAATACCTACTTTTCCTCCCGTTTTAATGAAACCGTGGGATAATTCTCAACATACGCGCTGGCGTTTCGCAAGTTTCATTCGGTTTCCCAAAAATATTTAATTTTAATTAAAATAAACTATTATGTAATTTATAATAGCATAATATACTTGACACCTCTGACTATGCACGCGTGTGATGATAATGACAAACTCAGGTTATTGTTAATTAATAATTAGTTAATGTTGCGGTCGAATTTGCGGTTCCTGTCACAAATCCCAGTTTGGGCCGCTAAACAGAAACATTATCAGAATTCCCCAGTATTCACTATAACAGAATCGTTGCTGATCAAACAAAACGTTATGTGATTAAACCCGCTATTTACATAACTTAACGTGTTGAACGGTAAGAAAGAAAATTATGTTCTTACTATGAAGACATAATTTTCTTTTTTTGAGACACCTATTTTTTGGGCTTTTCTACCCACGTTGGACTGTCTTTAAATGATACCAAAACCCTGAAATGATATAGATAATTGAAGAAATAGGTTGGTTTTTAGTCATTCTAATCTGACTGTCCTTTCCACTGCACCCAGGACGGGATTAATTTAATGATTTAACAGAACAAAAAAAAACTCTTATAGGAGATTGAAGCCAGACAATATTTATGAGTATTAATTCAAGATATGCTTGCTAATGAGACACTAACTCTTTAATGCAAAGAACAACGATATACAAAGAAAACTTGAACACAAAGTCGTAGACACAAAGAAATGTAATTAACAAAAACTCTAAAACAATTCAAACTAATGAAAACAGCGTTTTACTTAAGAGCGTTGAGTGCTTCTTACTTTTCTAGAACACTTAGCTAGGGCTTTATTGCCTAGTATCACATTATAAACGCTCACCACGTTTCGACAGGTTTCAGGACATTCCTAATCGGAGTCCCAATAATTTTAAATATTATGCAAGATGTAATAACCGGCCTGCCGGGGTCGCGGGACTCACGAATTACCATGACCCCGGTACTTAAAGGGCTATTGAAGGACACCGTGGATTTAGTCAGTACGAATCTGACATTTCCTCCCTCTCTGCCCTGGGTGGGAGGACTCATCTGATGATTTTACCACGAAAAAAAAAAGATGTAATAACCTTGTAAAATCGTTTTTTAAAGGAGATTAAATTCAAAAGCAGGTACTTTATTTATCATAGTCATATTACAACTTTGATTCATCAATGTATGTGTTGATGACCACAGGATCACGATGGATGCAAGCCGCTTCGAACCGGTCCTATTGGAAGTCTATAGGGGAGGCCTTAGTTCAGCAGTGGACGTCTTACGGCTGATATAATGATGATGATGTCTTTGTTATTGTTCAAGCTTAGCTAGCTTAGTATGACCAATTTTATTTCTGTTCTACCAAAAATAGACGAAATTATTTATGTAAAATCCGATTTGTTTTTGTCTGAGTATGGGACGAACCGTAGAGAAGACAACGAACAAAATTATTTCTTACATTTTATACATCACCATACTTAGGTTAGGACGATAAAAATCATTCTACGTTCTGTCATTTTATCTATTCATTCGTAGACAAAATCCGTTTCTACGGTTCCATGCTACGTATACTGGTGTTGCTTGTCTGCCTAGAACCATAACTTTAAACACATGTTTTGCATGAGGCTCGTGAAGTCGTTTATACCCTACTCCATGTTAAAGAGGATAACCTCTCTATCATGGAGTAGGTCGGTGTCCCAACGGGGATCGGTGATTGATTCAACATTAACTAATTACTCGTATCTATACCAGTCAAACTTATAGCTTGTTAAGGTGGAAAGTGATGGATTACTGAGGTCAATGATGACGAAGGGTTCAGTTGAATACCGCATACAACGGGAGAATTGAACTCTTTTCTTGTGTGCCTATTTGGTGCACCGTTTGAAATAAAACTTGAATTTATTTGGATGAAACATAGTTTTTTTGCATGTGTTTTGTGACGTCTCGTTTATCTAGTGATCACAAGAGCATCGAAGCAGCATAGACTCCAGGTTGGGCATGCGGGTTTTTCCATAAAAGATTTCTCAACAACAGGCTTTTTTACGTTTTAAAATCATCAAATGAGTCCTTCCACCCAGGGAGCAACAGGCTTTTGAGTTTGAATTTATGCCTGCGTGGTAGCAATAGTAGTTTCGTCCCCTATTACATAGTAGGTACTTAAAAGTCAATAACAAAATGTGTGTGTACTATAGATACACCTCTGCCTATCTTTAGGGGATTAAAAAAAGGTCTAGACAAGTGGCAAAAGATAAAAGAAAACTTTGTATCTATGTCTTTAATAGAAATTACACATCTTTAATAGATTTTCAACATTATGCTCAACACTCCAGAGCATTTACTTGAAAATCTATGAAGGACTACAGAGCGTTTTCTTCTATCGTTTGACACTTGTCTGTTTAGGCCCTCAGGCGCAATAACGATGTGTTTTGTATCCCAGTAAATAATGGTAAAATATAATTTCCACAACACATTACATTACTCAGAGCAGCGTATGATTCGCGACGTTGCGTAAGCCAATCATAATTTTAAATGCAAAACACTGCCCGCAAGCTCATAATTATGCGCCATTTACATATTAATAGATATTTTGAAAGCTATTAACATTATTGTTGACGTGAGTGAGTTTCAGCTTTTTGCTTCATTAATTCTGCCGGGAAAATTGCAGATTGTTCTAAAAAATAAATATGTTTATGATGTTTCTGTGTGACCACGTGGTCCTTTTAAACGACGCAATTTTTTGACACGGATTTCTAGATAAAACGTTACGTTAACAAATATTTACGAACATGTTCATTAAACATTACGATTTTTATACTTACATACAAGTTACAAAAGCACACTTATCTATTCATTCATTCATTTATCTTCTATATTCTATATATATATATATATATAAAAGGAGAACTGACTGACTGACATATCAACGTACAGCCGAAACTACCGGGGCTAGGAATGTGAAATTTTGCACACAGCTTCCTATTATAATGTAGGGGAGCACTAAGAAGGGGTTTTTGGAAATTTAACCTTTAAGGGGGTGAAAAGGGGGAATTAGGAAAGTACCTACGTAACCCACGCGGACGAAGTCGCGGGAAAAGTGCTAGTTTATTCATAACATACATATAGGGATAAAAAAAATGTTATAAACTGTATTATTGAAGGAATGGAGGAAGGCCTTTGCTGAGCAGTGGGAGTGTACAGGCTAGTAATGATAATAATTAACTGTATAGGTTATGTGTTTGCGTTATCAACATTAAAGCCTTTGTCAAACAGACCGAATGCGAAGCGAGGCGTTTTTATTTGTAATATATGGAATTGTTTGAATCGTCACATAGAAAAGCGAAAGCGATCTGATAGCGTGACAGAACTATCGGACTGACGTCTCGTTTCGGTTCGTTATCGCTTCGGACTCGCCTGTCTGTTTGACAAAGGCTTAAATGTAGGCAGTATTAAGGTCAATGCACTCGTGTAGACATTGTACGGATTTAG
The DNA here is from genome assembly GCA_943136025.2 of Agrotis puta. Classification (NCBI taxonomy): domain Eukaryota; kingdom Metazoa; phylum Arthropoda; class Insecta; order Lepidoptera; family Noctuidae; genus Agrotis; species Agrotis puta. The sequence goes on from OW964172.2 coordinate 13,707,897, forward strand.
CATCGCCTCAAACACCGAACTTACCGTACCGTTGCCATTGATTGCCATTGATTGATCAGAACTTCCCTGTTTCCACTCATTTACATAAACAGTTTAATTTTGTAAAACATCAACAATCTTTCATGGGCTGAAAGTATTTATGGTTAAACAACTTTTACTATGAAACCATGCCTTAAAGACAAACGAAAAAAAAATCTGATAGTTTTAAACATTGTCAATGGAAAAAATATTCTATTTTGCATGAAATATCATCGCAGTATCGCATCAGTCGATAGTGTTCAAAATAAAAATCAAATCATTTATTTCAAGTAGGCCAGTTACAGGCACTTTTGAATTGTCAAAAGACAAAAGTAAAATAAAATAGTTACGGTGGTCCCAGTCACAGTTTTTATTTATTTTAAACAAAATGAATAAAAACTGTGAAAGTATTGTAGGTGCCCATTCTAAAGCGTAGATCTCTATGGAGAAGAACGGGCAAGAAACTCCATGGACACTCTTTTTCAATCGCCAAAATTATCGTCAGACGCTAACTTGTCTTAACTTATCGTTGAATGAAAAAAACACCAGAATTTTTTGTTAGAGCCTCAAGATCCTACGCAAAAATGTTACCCAGCTCTCTGGCAGCTGCTCTTGTGGAGAAACGATTATCGAAAAAGAAAAAGTTTCCAACGAAATCCTGGTCTTCCTACGTGTACGTGTCTAATGGACGAGGTTCAAGTGAAGTATACACCTGCATTACTAGAGTCGTTAGTTGACGGGCACCGCGAGTGCATGCTACTAACACCTAGTATCTGTTTCACCTAGCACCTTCAGAAGATGGTTAGGTACGTACTGCATAAGTAATTTGAGTGATAGTGAAGGATGGGGTGTAGTTTAAAAGCATGCTCATTTAAATAGAAAATTGATCTTATATTTTCTGGAAGTAAACAATCTTGTTTTTTAAAAATATTTCGGAGTATTTGGGTGTTCCCGTTTTCAAGTCATGGTGGAATGAAAAAACTCACAAACATAAATATATACGAGTAATTATACTAGCGACCCGCCCCGGCTTCGCACCGGTACAATCTCTACTATATTATGCATGTTATTTACATATAAACCTTCCCATTGAATAACTCTATCTATTAAAATATCTATCAAAATCCGTTACATAGTTTTAAAGATCTAAGCATACATACACAGGGACAGAGAGACAGACAGCGTGAAACGAATTTGTTTTATACTATGTAGTGATTAGGTGTTCCCTGCGGCATCATGTAGTGATTAACATTCTACAAATACGTATCAGTCTCTTTGACTGTATGTAACATACAACCAAAGAGCAACTATATAGCATTAATCATGCATTACAGCCGTATACAGGAAAAACGTTTAAGACTTGCTGTCTGAATATATATCTATTTTAGTGACCGTACATGAATAAACCCTGAAAACATAGCACTACTTCTTTTGCGCAGTCGTATTATAAAAGACATCGTTCAAAAAACATCCATCTTCTACTTTAGCTCCAAAAATAAACGGCAAACTTAAATACAACCCTTTAGTAAGAATTAACTTGACAAATAGCAGATTTAGAAGGATGAGTATAAATTAATTTGTTCGTTAGCCGGCAAAATGAATTATATCCGCCCTTCTTTCGCTTTCGAAAATAAATATAAAAGGGTGTTAAGTAAGACGTAAAATATTTCGATTTGGAAGACACTTTTTTTGCAATTTCTGCTGGAAACAGAGTATTTATTTTATTTATTTATTTAAAGCACATCAACGACACAAACACAAACATGGTTATTTTACATTTTGAGGTATTATTTTAGTGTTAGTGTCAATAATAGACGTGCACAACATTAACATAAGAATTAAAACTGAATTAAGACAGGAAAAACAAGATGCAATATCAATAAATTACTCGTAAATACGGGACGGAAAAAAAATTGAGAAAATAATGTTAAATCAATAACGCAATAAAGAAAGATTCTGTTGAAACCATTTTAAACAGGTCATCATTCATTTATTAAACAGTATATCATTACCAGATCTATTTGTGCCACCTGCTGAAGATGTCCCCGCTGGACATGAACTGCTTTAGCTAACTTGGGTGTCTGTAAACGGACTCCGTACCGAGAAAGGCCGACGCAAAGAAAATCAGCTTAGGTTTCTTTGGTGACTCTGCTCTGGTGTGTAAATGTTATGCTGCTCTACAAACGATGAGGCACTCCATATCCTGCTCTGCCGAATGACCGTTTTAGAAGCTGATGGACGCTGCTGAGGGCGCAAAAGTCGCGGTACAATTCTAGGCTGATTCAATTTCAGATCGTCATGAAGAAAATTTATTTAACAGCTAATAACATTTTTAAATTTGACCTTTAAGTACACGCGTTGTTTATGGAAACGTTCCGTCACGCGTGGGGTCCAGAAGTATCCCCATAAATATTTTACATTTATAGAAAGTATTATTGAAAATTTCTTAAATATCCATTTAGATTATAAGAAAAGACATGTTAATATTTATGAAAAGTATTTATTATTCAAAAAATAATCAGACTTTAGAGAGTAATAAACATCTAACAAAATAACATATCGTACTATAAGACTTTTTTTAGGCACTTATCTAATGTTCTAAAATTTAACAAAAGAGTCAACCTCTGACTAACATATTATTATTTTTGAATAAAATAGGAACCCTAAAATGTAATTATGAGAAAAAATAAACAATAATCAAAATAACAAAAAAAAAATACAACACCTCAGTATTACTATTGTGCACTAAAAAACTGTTCTTTAGGTTGGCAGGTTAAACAATAATTTATTGCTACTGAACGAGGCTTACAAATAGTTTTCTTGCAAGATTTGCAGATAATGGTACTCTTTTTATCTTTAGATCTAGGACAAACATAACACCTTCGTTTGATTTTTGGGGCACTACAGCTTCGTCTGAACTATGCAAAGGTTGCTCAATGTCAACGTGAGTCTCGTATATTTTCGGTATTAGAGTCACTACAATCCTGTAGGATTTGTGCAATGGCGTCATCTGAGAGTTGGCCACTCATTTTAATAATTATACAACACCAATTCTGAAAAACAAAGAAATAAAAAATAAATATAGTGAAAAAATGTACTACGTAAAATCACGGGTGGGGTCTACAGGTATCCCCAGGTAGGTAAAATATGTACTTACCGACGAAGGAAACGCGACTTACGTCCACCCGTTGAGAGCCTCTGCAGCGCACTGAGATTAGCCGAAAGCACGCGGTCGTAACTTTTCAATTTGAAAAAATACAGTTAAAACACAGCACGTGGGGTCCGCCCAGACCCCGCCCGTGACGTTAAAGGTTGAATCAATCACTCAAACCTGTAGGGATTACATTTGCATAGATACAAGTTACTAACAATAATCTCAGCTTTGCATAATGTATATCCGATAAAATATAGTTTCCATATCCGTTCAAACGTAGTTTGAGAACATTCAATTCCGTCTTCACAAGGTGTTATAAGCCTAGTAATCATGTTATCTGGCAAGCTCCTTTAAGTAAATCTCTTGACCTTTATGACCAGAACAGTCCTATAAACGACAGCAATAAAATGAACATAAATATACCATTTAATCACGTATTCTTTAGATCCAGACCTTGGGTGACTCGTTTTGACTGAACTTTCTTTTTGTTTTTAATGTTAAAAATGTACCCTATTTTCAAACCTATTTCCTTACTATTACAGCTAGCATTTCAGTGTTGTGTGTCTTAAGGCGCGTTTCTATTAGGCATAAGCAAGTCTTGCATATCCTAAGTATAACGTCACATTTGTGTACAAGTTGCTTGAATAGAAAAAAAAAAACAAAATCAACAAATTTAAAATAACTACTAACAACTTGTATACTATAACTTGGTTAATAGAAAGTCTACCTATTTACTAACAGGGTACAGTACTTACAAATAGTACAAAATTTGGATATGCGAGTCACTGGAGACCACAATATAACATATCAAAGCTCTCTACAAGCCATCGATTGCAGTCACTGTGGCCGAAATCGGCTAGATGGCATCACCTCAGTACTTTTTGTTTTTTGTTTTACGTGGTACAATCATCACATGAGTCCTCCCACCCAGGGCAGAGCGGGAGGGACTGTCAGACTCGTACTAGCTAAAATCCACGGTGTTCTTCAATAGCTCTTTACGTACCCCCCGGTACGTAATTCGTGAGTCCTGCGACCCTGGCAGGCTTTGGCCCTCTTCAGGGGGCCCCGTCACTATGCTGACACTCCTTGAGGCGCGCGTGGAACACAACGCGCCATCGACCCGGGCATGTTCCATGATCGGACAGCGAGTCGCCCATTACTCGCTGCCCGCATATCATCACAATATTTAAACGAAACACTGTTACCAATTTGAATCACCTACTCAACCTTGTAAGGATAACATTAACATAGATACAAGTAACTGACAATAATCTCATCTTTGCATACCACTCAGTATCAATCGATTAGAGTATTAGTTGTGTGCTCACTGCTCCATACTCAATCATTGTTCGAGAGCATTCAGCCCCGTCTTCATATCGTGTTCCAATCCGTTTCGCATACAATTCTCTTGATATGTAGAATTAATACGTCATTGACATTGTTCGAGCTGTGAGGGTTTAATCTGATATTAATTTCAAATATTGGTGTTTCTCTAGTCATATTTTCGTCGGTTGTCTAGTCAATTATAAATGTAATAAATGACGTCCCTATGTGAGATAACTTATGGTCGTTTACGCCAAAATCTGAAAAAACTCAACCGATTTCTATGCAGTATTGTGGAAATTGTCTGATTGGTTCCAGCATGAAAGCTCAACGGTTCACTCTTTTTATTCCGTCTACTATTTTCGAATTCAAGAGTTTTGAAAACAGATAGGGGAACAGTGTATAAGACGGGGACGCGGGGTTCAATGGGAAATCAAACGCTTAAGGCAAACTTAACACAATACTAAAGTAACGCAAGCACCAACAGGACGTCATTTGTTAATGGCCGCTTGCAAGTGACGTACTGATGGCGCTTGCGCTACGTTAGTGTTTTGTTAAGTATGCCTAAAGAGTGTATGTCCCCATTATACCTCGCGTCCCCGTCTTATACACTGTTTCCCTACACATTTGAGATAACTGTCCAAAAGACCAATCGTGTTGCCTTTCTTCATTTTAATTTGGGCCTTATTTGGGAATTAAGGAGTGCTGTGAAGAAAAAAAAAATGCAGTCAGAAGTTTTCACAATACCAGAAACGAAAATGTGCCACGTTCACAAATAATATCCACAGAAAAGCAAACCGTATTTAAGAAATTATTCCTCGAATGAACACCTTCCAAAAACATAAATTGTATAAACGTCAAAATCAAATAAAACCTTTTTATAGCGACACAGTCAAAGATATTGGCTGGAAAAGGTAAACAAGAAAAAATAAACTTCCTCGTCAGAATTTTATTTGGTTCATTTAACAAAGGTGAGGGCGGAACTCGAAAATGAAATACAACAGCTGGATGGTAACCGATTCTAATTTTCCGATTGAATTAATTCCAGGACTTTTTCCCAGGTATATCAATAGCGAGACATATTTTCCATCGAATTGAGTAACCTGGATCAAGGTCTTATTTTAGTTCGATTTTGGTTAATTTTATAAACAATCGCATGGATCGATCTTCGACGCTAAGCCGCATTTACCAAGGTTTTTGGGGACGGATAATTTATTTATGTATTTATTAATTTATGTACACAGTTAGACACAATACATAACATAAGGACTTAATAGTATAAAGGCATCGTCTTACACAAATCGAGTTTTCTCAATTCTTCAGAGAGCACTTTAAGCTTTTGAATCCAGCAGTTTGTTTGAAAAGTCCAATAGTTGGTCACATGAAGTGGAATTGTATTACTCAGTACTAATTGGGTGCTGGAGGTCAGATAGGCAGTCGGTGCTTGTAAAATACTGGAATCCAGCTACATATGGTTAGCTAGAAAACCGATCACAATGTTAAAAATTTCATTTGCAAAAAAGATATGTACAGAAACTATTTATTCAAGTACTCAATATAGTCTCAATTTTGTTATAACCATCAGAAGCTCTTTTTACAAAGCCTAAATTGGATTTTACAGAAACAAAGGTTCGGTTTACCACTATTGTCATTCCTATTCGTTGGATAAATAAAATGGTAAGAAATTGCGCTTTTCATCTTAAACTGTTAACTTCTTCTTTTTCGGTCGCATGGGGTGCCTCATACCCCTAACATATCTGTAAAAGTGTAGAACTTCTTAAAATGACTGAAGTTTACATTAATTTCATTAAATCACGGGTCATTTACGATCAAGTATCTAACATAATCCGGATTTTGTATTTCATTTTAACGGTCAGGGTAACATATACCCCACGCGCCTTAACGTACCTTTAAAAGAGCGATCAAGTAATGGTTAATAGAGAAACCTCATTTGAAAGGATCTCTTAAAGAAAAATTAAAGTCCTGACGCGAAGCAGGAGGCATTTCGTACTTTAGTCTGTCATTACCCGTCTCTGTAAACACGCGGCTCTGTGAGAGCGAGACTCATTATATTTAGGCGGGAGTGACAGAGACGGGTAATGACAGGTTAAAGTACGATATTCCTTCCGTTTCGCATCCGGACTTTAGTTTGTATGAGGTTGGTTGGTAGTATCACTTTGCTAAACAGCAATTTACTGAAGTCTCACTTAAACTGTCTGCAGAAGTGCCCCTTGATTAAGTACTAAAAAGCAAACTATAATGAGAGAGATGAGACTCGTAATATCTGGGTGAAGTTTAGTGGATCCAATTTAGAGTAAAGTGGACTCGAGAAATCTTGAGATCTTTTAAATTGCTGGCGATTTGTGTAACGAAGATGGTCGGTTGGATGGTTGGAAAAATTTGCATAATAATTATGTATCATAATCAATTGATTCATTAATTGATTTTTTTAACTGTATTAATATTATAAACAGGTACCTTATGTTTTTTAAATAAGCAGTGAAGGTTAACAGTCGAAAAAAAGCGGAATAGTATTAAAAAGTAATCGCGGCCCTAGAACGCAAAGTAACTGAAGGAACAAGTAAGTTTTTAATTAATCAAATCTGTCAGGCCCTTTCGCTCCACACGGGGCTCATTTTATGTTTCTTGAACCTCATAAAGGATCCTCGGACTAGGTACGGATCTAATTCAGAAAATCCCACGTGAAATGACATTATTTCGGTATGATTTTATAATACTCGTGTACAAATTCCAACCATTAAAACGAATGAATCGGCAGGCAAACGCTATGCGTATGTATTTATTTTATAAATTTCCGTGTTATCAACCAGATTGGCGGAGAAGACAATCTTGTTTTCTACTAAATCTTCAAGTAAGACTATTGGAAACAATACCTTAAAGAGAAACACAGAAAGGGAAGGTCCGCATTCATAAACTTAGACGTCAACTTTCAAGACTCGGTTTTATCTTAAGAATGGGCATTATGCCAGAAAAAAATCAGATTTCACCCGCACCCCTGCTCTAGTACCGATAACAACCACGGGCGGCGTGACGACTCGCACTACAAAACTTCGTGCTAAAAACAAAACAACTGCAGTACCACAGCATAATATTATGTACGTGTGTGATTCGGCCTCTGTTCTTGAAATAAGTGAGTACAGCCGCGCGATACCTTCGCACGTGGTAGGGCTGCATTTTAATTTCATTCAATTGGTTGAGTTTCTTTGTAGTTTCGTGATTGTAAATATTATATTTTTTGTTTTAAAATTACATTTACTGTGAATGATGTAGGAAGTGTTTAATAAAAATACATGTTGCGTGTTTTGCTCTACCTTTGTACTCTGCAAACGGCATTATAATCAACTAATTTATCGCATGTGCGCTACCTGAAACCTGGACTTATGTATTAAATATCAGTCCAAACAATGTCAGAAGCCTGTGGTGTTCCCAGATGCGATTTCATTAACTTTGCTACTAAAGAAAGTGGCCACATCTTCAAACGAAAAAGAAAATTAAATAAAGCCCATAATTACAGATTTCCATTGCCAAATTGAATAAACATTTTAATAACACGTTCCGAAATGTTTCATGTTCGAAAACACAATACTGTATCATAATTATTATTATTGGGGCAATGCCGTTTATAGTATATGTCATGTATTCCTTACAAATAAAAGCCCTGAGCGTCGGCACTCGGAGCTTGGACACTGTTCCCGATACCGGTGGGCAACTATTATTTATATTTATAAATAATTTCTCCGGTAGGCCTTCATGGTGTAAACAGGATATTACAGTGGGCTTAGATTACTATTTGCATCTAGGTCTATCGGTTGCCTGCTCTCTCTCACGATGTCGTCGGTCAATTTAAATGGAAAGCCTGCTTCCCTAGACACGTGGCAAACATTGAATGAAAACGCTCTGATTCTGAGATATTTTCAACTTTGAACTTTTTTTATCGTGGTAAAATCTCACGTCCCGCCTCCTCCTTCGCTAGCATGCCTGCTTCGCAGAAGGAGGCGACCGCTTTCACTTCCAATTTCATTTCAACCAATTTTTGCTGGTAGTTTGATTTTTTTTTAGTTTTATCATTCTCTTATTTTAGAAGTTACAGGGGGCATACATTTTACCACTTTGGAAGTTTCTCTCGCGTTAACAGTTCAGTTCAGAAAAAAAAAATAGGAACCTCGGTATCATTTTTAAAGACCTATCCATAGACACCCCACAAGTATGGGTCTGGAGAAAAAAAAATTGAATTTCAATTCTATGTATGCGGAACCACAATTTTTGTTTTTTTTTTTGTGTGAGAATCCTAATGCAGTTCACATAATACATCTACTTACCAAGTTTCAACAGGATAGCTCTTATACTTTAGAAGAAAAGTGTTTGTGACATACGGATGGACAGACAGACAGACAAACAGACAGACTGACAGACAGACATGACGAATCTATAAGGGTTCCGTTACTGGCCATTTAGCTACGGAACCCTAAAAAGGTGTTAGTGCCGGAATTCAATAAGGAATCTGAACAAAAGTACTAGGAGAACAGGATCATGAAAAATTTTTTTTGGATGTTCTTATCTTCTTGGGCACGCCGCAATCGCGGCGGTAAGACCCCTCTTTGAGGAGTGACTGGACAGGCGTCCTGTACCTTCCGAATGACGCAGGTCCTCATCGGACACGGATGTTTCGGGAGGTACCTGTGTCTGATGAGGAAGGAAGAAACGTCTGGGTGTCACCACTGCGAGGATCGCCTGGAGGATACGGTGGAGCATAAGGTGCAGGACTACCCTGCTTGGGCAGAGCACCGCCGTGTCCTCACGACGGCGATAGACGGAGACCTCTCGCGCCCGGCATTGGTCGAGGCCATGCTGTGGGGCGGGACGGAGTGGGAGGCGGTCGCCTCCTTCTGCGAAGCAGTTATGTTAGCGAAGGAGGTGGCGCGCCACGTGAGGGAGAGGACAGAGTCCTCCCTCCAACCCAGTCGCAGTGGTTGGCGCCCTCATCAGCAGACGATTTCCGGCCACCGTAGGCGCGGGCATGCGGGCGGCAAGTATTGAGCGACTCGCTGTCCGACCATGGACTATGCCCGTTGTGTTCCACGCGCGCCTTAAGGAGTATCAGCATAGTGACGGGCATCCCCTGTGTAGGGCCAAAGGTACGAATTACCGTTACCCCGGAACATAAAGGGCTATTGAATAACACTGTGAATTTTAGTCAGTACAAGTAAATGGTCAGTGCAATGGACAGGCCATATTGCTCGCAGAGCAGATGGCCGATGGGGTCGAAAAGTACTAGAGTGGAGACCATGGACTAGCAAGCGCAGCGTAGGACGTCCACCAACAAGATGGACAGACGACCTTATAAAGGTCGCCGGAAGACGCTGGATGGAGGTCGCTTCCAACCGATACATGTGGAGATCTAAAGGGGAGTTGTTGTTCAGCAGTGGACGTCCTATGGCTGAGATGATGATGATGATGAAGTCTGACAGTCCCTTCCGCTCTGCCCTGGGTGAGGAGGACTCATGATTATACCACGTTAAAAAAAATCTTATCTTCTACTAAAAATGTTGTCTGAAGACAATATTGTTCTTTTTTTTAAAAAAAAGCAGTCAACTGAATATTTACAGAACTTAAAAAACAATATTCTTTAAAATAAAAATACATAACGCACTCACAAATCGAATCATCAAATATCTTGTAACTCATCACAAGACTTAAAACGTGAAAAATCATGCAGGCAAAGACCTCAGAACCCCTAGCATGACTATGACTTCAATAAATATTTAGTTGCTTGCTTTTTTTTTGCTTTTGTTCGCTTGACGCGGGTGATAAAAGTCCACAACATCGTAGAAGAAAAGATCACTGAAAAAAAAAGAACAAAATTGTTTTCAGACAATTTTTTTAGTAGAAGACAAGAACATACATAAAAAAAGCAGCAAAAATCTTCATGATCCTGTTCTCCTAGTACTTTTGTTCAGATTCCATATTTAATTCCGGCACTAGCACACCTCTTTCATGGTCCTGTTCTCCTAGTACAATATAAATATTAAGTTGTTACATAGGTGATAAAAGTCCACTAAATCGCGGAAGAAAAGTAACCTTTTTTCACCGAGGTGATATTTTTCCGAGGTGGATTGAGGAAAAAAGTAGAATAAACCATCTGGTAAATTAAAAAATTAACTTTTTAAACTTCGGTTTTTTTTTTCTCTAATAATATTAGGTACCTCACTACGGTTTTTTTTTATAAGTAGGTAACATGAACAGATCTATAAAAAAACTTATCAGAATATTCTGAACAAACGGACCTCATTACATAGTGGTGAAAAAAACTTGACCCTTAACAGTACAACTGATTAACTGTTTATTTTGCGTGCACTGTGGTAAAAGAAATTTCAGAAAAATGGTTTTCGGCTATTTGAAATTATTTTAGTCTTAAAATATGTTAGTTTTCGTATTTTGGTTGTATTATGTGTTGTTTCTCTTATTATATCAACAAAATTATTATTATTTTAATAGCCGCCAAGCGCGGAACAAACTGTCATAGACCTCCCGTCTCAATAGAGCGGCGCCGACTGACAAGTGAAACAAAGTGATGCCTGAAGCTAAAGACCGCGCTGCGACTGAAGTCGTTTTGACGTGGCGCTAGTGTCTATGTCATTACATCAAATTGCATTAAAAAAAATTAGTACCACGAATTTTCCGCAGAACATCACTCGTGACGCGGAGTCTAATGTCACGCGAAATGGAAAATAGCATTTTACACGGTTTTAAACTGTCGTAAGCGCCGAATGCTATGAACAATGATAACTTTTATTATAAACAATATTTTAAAAAAGCGCCGCTAGCGTCCCTCGATTACGTATTTGTGTTCATATTTATCTAATTTCTAGTTCTGTAGGACGCACCAAAATAGAATGATAGCGAAAAAACGTAAAAATTAGAGGTAACTTTGTCATCGTTTTCTATCGAGAAAATTTTGTCTTTTTATGTTTTTCGTCGGACACTGCCCTCGAAAATATAGTGAAGTTTCCTAGCATATACTTTTTTCCCGAATTGAACATGATTTAGTACTCTAAAACTCCAATCGAAAATTGAAGATTTTGCTTTGGGCGCACCCTTAAATCTACGTGAGTGAGCCCGTAGCTTTAGTCCCGTTTTTACACACATATATTAATTTGGCGGAACATACTAACTCGCTTATATTAACTTTACTGAACCATCAAGTCCCCAGTGTGATATGGAGAGAAAAAGTTTGGAATGCGGGAGCCATATGAAAGGTCTCCGCACACTATGAACCTCAACTTTCAGAATTATTTCTATGTATCAGAAGACTACGCATATAAACATCGTTACGAAGTCGTCTTTACTCGACATAGTGAGTAGTAAACAGCATTATTGGGTATAACATTTTGCTTGCGGTTTCGTTCGACCCTTCCTCCTCTTTTATACCTTCTCCATGGTATATCTCTGTACGAAAATTCATCAAAATAAACTCACTTTCGCAATTAAGTTAGGATATCTGGCTAACTTTGCTACGCGTATACGCTTTTCGCTTTTTGTTCAGTTTTTCTTTCTCATGCATCAGTCATCAAAAGCACAGTAATTTAGGATGAGCATTGTTACAAAAGTAGGAATTTCTCCTGTACCGTGGGTCTGTTTACAAACATAGAAACTCACATACACAAACACCTACACCCGGAACAACTACTTGCAGATCATACTAATATTTCTTCAGTGCGGGGATCGAACCCGCGACACATCGCACAGGAGTCCAATTTCTCAGCCACTGCGCCAAACGTGCCGTCAGATTTGCTTAACCAATCCGATTATGTGTGTAAGTAGTATGTGGTGAAGGTGGAGGTCCTATAGGCAGTCGCTCCATGTAAAATACTGATATAAAGTTGCATCTGGTTCGACTGGAAGCCGACCCCAACATGGTTGAGAGAAGGCTAGGCAGATAATGATAGGATGTGGTGAAGTTTACCTAACGATTCGATGCCGGTCGCAGGACTGTACGAATTACCGTGACCCCGGAACGTAAAGGACTATTGAAGGACACCGTGGATTTTAGTCATTACGAGTCTGACAGTCCCTCCCGCTCTGTCCTGGGTGGGAGGACTCGTAAGATGATTTTACCACGTAAAAAAAAACCGATTCGATGCAGCGCTCACGTGTGCGATAACCTTTACATTGTTCACACTGCTTTTGTTCCAAATACTTTTAGATGGAGAATGCCTGTTCCTTGAGATAGCATGACGCGTATGTTGTACGTTCGTGTTTTAATTGTCGGCTTCGTAATTATTCGGTATGGAGCCTCAGGGAGTTTGTTGTGTGAATATGACAAGATAGACAGAGTCAGAAATTGCGTGATGAGTTTTTTTTTGGCTGTTGTGAAGATGTGTGTGTTTTACTTTTTGCTTTTTATTCTAGAATTTTAAATATGTTGTTTAAGGTCATGTATATTCACTATTCACGTTAAATACTGTAAATAAATGAGTTCCTTCTCTAAGGCACTTATCATCTTCAAGAGCCAAGGCTTTGAACAGTGAACTGTCTGACACGGAATTAATTATTATTGAAGTTTATTGTGATTCACTGTATGGGATTCGTGTGTTTTGAATTGCCCTATCATTATATGACTTCTTCTTCTTCTCCAGGCCTTATCCCGTTTCTAAATTGGGTCGGCTCTCCTGATCATTCTTCTCCAGAGATATAGTTTCTGGGTTATCCGTCGGTTCACTTCATATGTAGCGAGTTTTTCTTAATAACTGACCTCTATTTTAATCGGGAACTCTCTAAATACGGACCCTAGAAGAGTTAGTTATAAAAAAGAAATTTATAAACAACGTCTCCTAATTTCCATCCTTCTAAGCTTCAAACCCATTAAAACCGTATAAGTACACCAAAAGCACATTAATCCTTAAAACGGGTAATTATAATGAAATTTTGTAGCCATATACTCGGTACAACGTATGACAATAATTTACTAGGGCATTACCACACCGTAAATAGTATTTTATCCCATAATTAATGAAGCGTGCTTTATCAGATTATTTAGCATTAAATTTTGTGTATAATGGGTGTATTATTTCATTAAGTCATCAAACATAATGAGTGGGTTGAGTTTATTGTTTGTGGTTAAACGAATTTGTTTTGGCGAATAACATATATTGGTTAGACAATACGCAGAATCTTTGAAGCACAATATTCGAATACTTCATTAGATAAAAAAACGACTAATAATATGGCCACGAGCATCGGTTTCATTTGTTTGATACTTCAGCACCCGTCGCCGCCGCCGCCACCGCGTTACGCTCTCTCTGAGAATTTCTCAGTGCTCAAACACACTGCAGCTGTTTGAGCCCAAAAATCCCAAAATGAGTTTAGAAAAAAACAAAACAACTACATAATGTTGTATACCACGTAAATCCATTCAGTAGTATTTGTGTGAAAGAGTAACAAACATTCAAACATCCTAAACCAACGTTCGCATATAAAATAATTAAGATTTGAGGTTAACCATATCCTATGTTTTATCACGTAACGTGAATATATAATAAAAATCCATCCATCCGAATATCCAAACCTCCTCATATCTTGGAATACTTGTAATAATAGTAAGAACTTAGATAAATCCGGTATCCAGTGTTATTCCAGACTATTTTATCCTTCCAGCCGTTCTAACGTAATCAAGTAACTAAAATCCATCTATCCAAATATCCAAGATAGATCGATTAACAATACCCAATGCTGATTTAAGGTTAAACCAACGCAGCCTCAATGCAGGGGTGGTCAAGACAGGTATTGATGTATCACGTGCATAAATGCCTCTTGACCGCCGATGAATCATTTATGATGCATTGCTCGGCGACGCGTTCATAATTTAATACAAACTATCAAAGCAAGTTGCAGGTCAACTGCATGTTGTTCGGGAATTAAATTGTGCAGACACGGACATTTTGTTAGTAACATTAGTAACATACAAAGGGGGTCAATCGAGTTAAAACTTTGAAATGAATAAGCCTTCGTCTTGGTTAAGTATTTCGCCTCAAATGCTAGTTAGTTGGATGTTTTACAACATGGACATTTATTTAATAAAACTTACTACGCCTTTGACATTTAGCCATTGAGACCTTCTGATCAGGAGGGACTGCAAAAATCCGAAAATCTAATAATCGTAGTTGATTTTTATTTACATTGTATCCGTCGACTTTATTTGCTATACAAAAAGATAACTATAATTATACTTTACTACAAATACACTTTCCAGAATCATCGCGTCTCGGTGCAACTGGTGGCCTATCATGAAGTCTTAAAGCGAGATTAATTCCAGTGTGGGAAAGAGACAAAGCTATACAAGTCGTCTAGCGCCATCTCGTTCCCACACTAGATTTACTCTCGCTTCGTAGGCCATCAGAACTGACCCTAAATACAAAACCTTCGGATGTTACTCCGTTAGGTTCCACCAAAAACTTTTGATTATTTCTTACGAGAATTTTCATGTGAGAATGTGTCAATGTGTCAATCTGCTATCACTCAAGACATCTTATACTTTGGCATGTAACGAAACCATACCGCGATTCAAGAAAACTAACAACGCCATCTATTGAAGTTGATGTTAAACTTTATATGATAAAGGTGATTGTTTGACGCCACGGTTAGCGCAGTGGCCGAACGATTGACACGCAGCGCAGCAGGCGCTGCGTGTCAATCGTTCGGCCGTGTTCACGGGTTCCATTCCCGCACTGAGCAAATATGATGATATGATGGTATGATCTACAAGTAGTTGCTCCGGGTCTGGGCGTTTGTGTATATGAGTTGATATGTTTGTAAACGCACCCACGACTCAGGAGAAATTAGTGTTGGGCAACGTTTTAAAAAAAAATTGGTACTATAAAATAAAAAATGGAGTGGTAATAAAAATAGAAGATTTTTGTCCGTTTATAGGTCATTAATTATCCACTTGAACGTCATACCAGAATGAAGGGTTTCCTTAATATTTAGTAACAAGACATAATAACTGTGAAAGTATAGACGCCAGCACATCAACCTACCTCAATTTGTCAAATAGTGGAAGGTTCGATTGGTAAAATACACAGATTCGGGTAGGTTGACCTGCTGGCGTCTGTACCGTAAATGCCCATTCCAAGGCAGAAGGCAAGCTGTGGAGAAGAACGGGCAGTTGACAGAGGGGGTCATTGACGTGATCACCTTAAACGTTGTCGCATAATTAGTTATGTATAACGTCCCTTGCAACCACACTGAAACGTTTATTCATGGGTAAGTAAGCTGTGATGGAACCTTTGTTTACAAAGAGGCCAGATGGGCGTAAAAGTAAAGCCTTTTCACCTCCCTATTGTGTAGAGGCCCCATGTCCCCACAAGTCTTGTAAGGTCTGGAAGTTTCTTCTAGGATGATTACTGATGTGAAAATGCTTTGAAAACTTAATTGGGTATTTAGATTTTTGTTGTGATAATAATATGTGGAAATATTGTTTTTTATAACAAACTATTTGTATCTTTTTAGCCGTAGAATTCGAAGGAGCTCAAAATAAAGTTTTTGTCCGTCTGTCCAAAAAATAAAGCTGCTTAACGATCTTTACAGCGTGTCTCGTTAGTATTTTTTTAACGTGGTATCATCAAATGAGTCCTCCCACCCAGGGCCGAGCGGGAGGAATTGTCAGACTCGTACTGACTAAAATCCACGGTGTCCTTCAATAGCAAATTAATTGAAACTCAGTACCTAGTGCAAGTTATAAGCTTCGTGCCGTCACTATGCTTATTTGAGGCACGCGTTGAACATAACGCGCCATCAACCCGGGCATGGTCGCTGTCTCGGTAGTCACAATTAAAAAATCGTAGTGATTAATGAAAAAAAGAACAGCACAACACCGTAGCATATCAAAACTAAAAAAAAAAACAAGAAAAAGTCATAAAATTGTGAATGTTAGCGTGTGACATAATAATAAAGGGTCAAACAATAAAGAAACAACAATATTTTCGCGATATTAAACGTCGTATCAACAGATTGATTGATAGCCTTTCCACCAAGCGAGTGACAGCTAAGGGGTCCACCATAGCGACTGTTCGTCAACGGAACTGCACCTGGTTATCGATGTAAAGTCAAGGCTTCTATCGGAAGAAAAGGTTGAAAAAAATGTGCAGATGAAGCAACTTTCGTCGGTAGTAATCTAAAAGACCGATATGTCACTTAGTTTAGTCAGAAATTTTCTATCGGTATCATCATCATCATCAAAGTATCGTCAAACGTCAAAGTATCATTTACTTCTTTTTCTTCCATATCATTCCTTAGACCTTATCCATCTTTTCATCATATAACTCGAAAAAAAACACCTAACCATTTTACTCCTACATTTTCAACCGACTTCGAAAAAATATATCTACTGCTTTGCAAATACGAAGGAAATTTTAACTTTTTTTTTCTATTAATTTCATTGTTATAAATTAAAAATGCGTCTGATAAAAGACTGTGTTTATGCTACCCCCAGACTTGACCCTATCTCTCATTGTGGTTCTTACTTCGTACGAGACCAAATTTTCAAGATCATTGGCGTAAAAACAAGCCTTAAAAGGGTTGTACAAAATGTTGTCAACTTCTGGATTACCAAAATAAGTATGAGATTTTATAATACAGGCTCTTTATTTATTTTTAATGAGGTTCATTACGAGTTTTTCGTTACGAAAGGTAAAGTATAATTCATGTTTCATTTGATGAGTTAAAACGGTTATGATTTTTATGATTATTTTATCTAAATAAATATAAATGATAAATGCCTGTCAAGTGTGTCGTGTATAATTTTTTTTTTTTAACTAAATGGCCCTATAAAATAAAATGAATACCGAATAGCGCCGATAAACTTATCGAAATTTTCATAAAACTGTTGTTGAACTGTACAATGATAAAATCAATCCATTCTTAATGACCTTTGTGGGCATGATTTGAAATCTCTATCTCAGAATCTGTGCGATTAGCTGTTGCGTTTCGTGTTAAGGGTTTTATTCCCACACGTAACAAATATTCTGTATAGCCTACACGTAGTTGTTCCGGGTTGTTCATGCTCTGATGATTTGATGTTCGTATAAGCACCTTAAAAAGCACTACAAAAGAACTAAGACACTGACTGGCAGATGAGAGAAGTGACTTAATTATTTCTAGAGATGTTAATTACATTAAATTAATTATAAGTATAGAAGAAGAATTGTAATATTGTCATTAATTTTCTGTCCTCATAAGCTGCTCGCGGCTCTAGCTTAAGTGGTGCCATCTGGCGATGAGTTCTAGTTTCGTCCTAATGAAAAACGAATGTTAAACTATAGGCAGACGAGCATAAAATAATGCTCGGAGCGTGTCGCATTCTGCGCTCCGCTCATTGTGTTTAGTAGTTTGCGTGGAAATATGTCAGGAGCATTTTGTAAATTAAACCAATCCGACTAATGTAGAAATGCAGTACAAGTCTACTAAGCGTGTTTCAGTTATCTCTTTTTAGCGTTTCGCGTAAAGTAAAACATTTTATGTGATATTTTTCCTTTGTAGAAATATTTTTCATTTTTGTGGTCTAAGAAATGCTTAACTTTTCCAAATTAAATACGTTTTTAATTAATTGTAATATAATTGTATGAGTCTTCCCCGATCCACGGAAGGGACTTTCAGACTCTTACTGGCTAGAATCAGAGACTGTTTGCAAAAAGTAATTATTAATTAGGCAGTTAGGCTGGCCTTACCTTTGAAAAAAGGCTCGAATGGAAAAAAAAATTACAATAATTTAAATGTAAATCTATATCGCAGCAACCCTTTTTTCTTTCTGATTATGATTAATGTTGGCAATAATGCAAATTACCGTGCCATTTACCATGTTTTATTGCGTGTGAACAAGTGCATTTACAAATAAATAACTTGTACATCTAGTTGTATTTAAAAGGTACCTACTAGTGACTTAGATTCTTTTTGAACGACTTTGAAAACCACAACAGGAGAAACTTATTTGTTTCAGAACTGTAATTATTATTGGTCCGGTTTTAATAATCCTTATTTTTACCCGAGTTCAAGCTACGCTAAGTGTACACAAGATACAAATGCCTTTACTAACGATCTTCAGGTAGTTGTTCCGGGTCTGGCCGTTGGTGTATGGCTGTGAGCATAACTGATTAAAAAAAAAGTACAAAAATACTCAATTTAGACCGACCCAGAATTAGGGTATAAGCCTTTGTCAAACAGACAGGCGTGACGAATGCGAAGCGTGACGTTTTTATTTGTAATGTATGGAATTGTTTGAATCCAGTCACATAGAAAAGCGAAAGCGATCCGATAGCGTGACAGAACTATCGAACTGACGTCTCGTATCGGTTCGGTATCCCTTCTGTCTGTTTGACAAAGGCAATAGAGATCAATTAGGAATAGCTGGACTCTGACTGCATTTGTTCTATTGCTGCATGCTATATCGAAGACCATTAAAAAAGACCACAGCTTAACAATTGAAGCAGTTAATCAATGTCAAGTATATATGTATTATACGGCAATCAGGGAGGTTATGAGCTAAGATTACGAGTTTCTGGTCCTACGTAAGTAGGTACTGACATCTTGTATATTATGTTTTATGTGCACTTACCTAACGTTACGGCCGTAGGTATGTTATTATGTACGTCTTACCCCGCGTTTACAGTTCCACTTGTATACAATTTACGAGTTGGTGCAAAATTCTTATTGTCAACAATTCCTACAAAAAATCTTTTTTTTAAGACTGTTTCTGACGTTGAATTTTGTTCATGTTTTTGACAAGTTTTGAATACATCTTACTTTGCTGTTAGAAGTTATGTTGCATCGGAACAGTAGCAGTAATCTTTAGAATATAATTCATGTTTGATAATGTTTATTAACACCGGAATAAAATTGTTCATGTTATCTTTATTTTTTATAGCCTGTAATGTCTACCACTGCTGGGTGAAGTCCTCCGCCTCCCTATTTTTCTATAAAAAGCTAGAAACACCACGAAACAATCTTAAAATTCAATATGTAAATAATAATAAAAAAACGAATTCCAATAAAAACATAGCAACAAAACTTCCGAAAACAAATCAGATATTCAAAATTTTTAACCAACAAAACCGAATGCGAAGATTATGAAAAAAAAAAGAAAAAATATTATAAAAATTAAAACATTTTCACGGTCCACAACAAAATGAGCCTTCTTCCTGTCACGAAGGTATTATCCTCGCAAAAAAATGCTTTACATAATCCGACAAAATCTTCTCTAACGGTGTGAGGATACCTCAAATCCCCGATTCCTCTTTAAAAAAGGTCAATTGTAATGAATTCGTTCTAAAAAAGAATGTTCGGGCCTTTTTGGGCAGATAAAAGGAGATTATTTTGTAAAGTGGCTATGGGTCAGATTACAGGTAGGTAAGTCTATGGAGGCTTTTGTACGTGAACATTAAGCTTCTCACGCTTGTTCGCCCTTATTTTAATCTCGGAGGTCATACTAATACAGTTTATTAATCGGTCAAATGAAAAACTATTCCAATTGTGCTCACACTATTCTACAGCAAGGCTTAAAGATCTTAGTCTAAAGTAATACAAAATATCAAATTGTTTAAATGTATAATTATGAATGCGTTGATGTGTTTAGTAATAGTTTTAAAAAGCAACGTATTGATTATTTTAGGAGCTTCTTCCGACTACTAAAAGGTTTTATAGATTCATGATTTTCAGTTTCAAAAAAGATCAGTACCTAATTATTTTAATGCAGTAAAAGGGGCAAAAATATGTTATTAATTTACATGTATATACCATAAGTTAACACTTATTTTTGTAAGTAAATATACAATTACTTTATGGTTAATTTATAATATCAGATCCCGCAAAATCATACCAAATAAAACCGGTATGACTCGACCATTGGTACCCGTTCACATGTACCTAAAATTTAATTTCCTGGGACTTGCTTCAGCGCTTGTCTTTGTTAGTCATGGATTTAGTTTCATTTACTTCGTTTTGTTCAAATATGTAGATAGAAAGAAAGAAAGAAGAAAGAAAGAAAAGAGATTTATTGGCACACACAAGACAGAACAAAAAAATTACATGAATAAAAACAACAAAGGAAACAAAATATATACAAGAAAAACAACAAAAGGTAAAACCAATAAAAAACAACAATTAGTCCTGTGCGAGGCCAAAAGGCTCCTATCTCAGCATGTGCTGCGACATTTTTAATTTTGTCACAGCGCTGGTTTTCTGATAGGGCCCAAAGTGAAGTCACGGTCAGATACGTACTTATATGTTATTATAAAATAAATAAATAACCAAAAATATGATATAAATATAAAAGTATAATAAGTAGATAACCATGTTTAAAATAAAATAAATAATGCACTGAATTGACACCCGACGTAACCGCTTGTCTATGCCATAATTGTCTTAGGCTGGCAATACCGACAAATCAGAGACGCGGGCGCAGACATTATGTCAACAGAAAAATAAAAACAATATTCATTTATGTGGTAGTTATATAATAAAAATAGTGTGTAATAAAGTGAAAATGTCACCTAGTTAATACTATGGACTTAAATAATAATTATTAATACCAAGTTTGGCGTAAAAAAATACAAGATGAGAAAGACAAATGCGTCAAGAAGTTGAGGATTCAGTAACAGTCGCTAGATTGTACGAATAATCCCTAAATAGTACATCACCATACAGTTATCCGCTATAAATATGACGCCTCCAGTCACCATTGCGAACTGCGTGCAAAACATAGTGAGTTACTCGTGTTAATTGCTATTTTGTTGCTGTTGGAGTAAATAACTTTTAAAATTGATCCTGAAAGTACTAACTGATTTAAGGGCACGAAAAGGTGGTGGGAGGTCATTCCAGCAGCGACTGGCAGCGAATTTAAAACAACCACGAAAAGCGGCAGTTCTGTGGGAGGAAGCCAACATCAGGTACGATGATGCTCTGGTTTTTATTTGATTAACGTCGCGCGACCAAGACAGTTTTTTATACAAATAATCTGGTTTTTTTGTGAGAATGATGCCAAAAAGTAGGGTAGCCAGGTGAAGCTTTCGCCGCGCTGACATTCTCATCAAATTACCCTTATTCAAAAAAGGAGTGATATGGGTTCTGGGCGGCACATTGTAACAAAATCTAGCACAAGCATTCTGTACCCGCTGGATTAACTTCTGACTTCTACCGAGAATGCACGCCCCATACACAGTGTCAGCATAGTTCAGCTTAGATAGGACAAGTGATTCACAAAGCATGACTCGCATATCCACACTTATGTAGGGACGGACACGATACAGAAGCTTGAGTCGGTAGAAGCAGTTGCGCACAGCTTCCAGAATGTGAGTTTCAAAGTTTAACTGTCCGTCAAACACCACACCTAGGTTACGAGCTTCCAGAACCCTCTCTATAGCACAACCATCAATCCTGATATCCAGATTACTAGTGCGCATTTTGGTTTGAAAAGATAGATATGCAGTGGTTGTCATGTTCAGTGAACGGTCATGCAAAACTATTAAATTTTCTCCTGTCCAAAGTTTCATAGAACATGGAGATTCTGTTGGTGATTTATAAAACATTAAGGTTGCATTTTATGGTTCCCTACATGAATGTCAAAGAAAAGCAGTAGAGTAAGAGGTATCATGGTGAGCGAGAGGTATGGTAATCGAGCCACACGATAATTCACAAATGCTTGCACTGACTGGACAGGTCAACTCAAATCTGTATGATTCTTTCTTTAAAAGACCATCTCAGACACAAACCTACATGGTCCTCGCATGACTTAACCAATGTCTGGACTTTAAAAGAGGCTATTTACCTCTGAGTTTGTTTCGGCTGTTTCTTCTCAGAGTAGTCAGGTATGAAACTCCGGCCTCATCTAGATATAAAAAAAGTGTTTTACGTGTAAAAGTGTTTGCTAAAACCTATTTAAAAATAAATATCATTCAGACACCGATTGGAAATTATTTAAGTATTTATTATTTGTTATATTTGTAGGATTCCTCGAGTATCTTAAAATGCTACAGTTGAAACATAAATAAAAAATATTTATAATTTCTAAGAGCTTTAATTATTACTAATGTAGTAAAAATGGTTAGACTATAATATAATGTAGTAAAAGTTAAGATTCTTTTTACACAACTGGATCCATAGGCAGATGATGAAAATTCTGGCGTGGATTATGTCATAGTTTACATCAGTCACAATATGTAGATTCCTACTACACACTTTTTACTCAAGAAAACATTAAGTTTTTCGAAAAAATAAGACTTCTAGAGCAGGCCATCAGGATGCAAGAAAGGAAACTTGGCACGAGTGAGATCGTGATTATTTCTAAGTTATTACTATACCATGACATTTTCGTACGCGTTCATGTAAACGATAACTGTTATATTAGGACGTGGTACGGTTTATTGATCGAGACTTTAACCAGCAGTTTTTCTTGAATATTGCTATGAAATTAGTTATCAGTTATCTATGAAATTATGGCAATTTCTTTGTTACAATGTGCTTTGACCGCCCTATCTTTATAGCCTATAGCCGTCTGTCGGGACCAACGGCTTTACGTGCTTTGTGAGGCACGGAGGGAAACTCGCTATGACAGATTGTCACCCATCCACAGAATAATCTCGGCAAGCGCGGCGTAACCCCGAATACCGGCCTGTGCGGCTGTAATTATGTAGCCACGAGCTCCTCAGAAATTCGATAACAACGAATAGCAAATACTAGGAAGATATTTTTTTTAATGTGCTGAAGTTTCTTATCAATTCACCCTATCGCAGTCAACTCCACAAAGGGGTCTCTCAGGCAAGTTATATATTAAAGGCAACATGCATAAGCCGAGATAATTATCATTCTTACCCATTGTGAAACTTAAGATTGATTACATCGAACTATTTCAAACAACATTCTGGCGTTGGTCGCGAGAATGTCTTAAGAGCTTACTTATATGCATGGTACTAGGAGAGCTCGGTGAATTTTTATGAAAGTGCTTGAGGCAACTTGCTCAATACCTCTTCAATTTTTCCTAAACGAGAGAGCTGAGAGAACGAAGCCAGATGTTTTTAAATATGCGATGTTTTAGGTCCCAACAAAAGTGTTTTTTAAAATTGAATATTTAAAGAGAGGGAAAATTAATGAGCCAAATAATTTAGTTTTTACACCTCGTCAGGCGCAAAAATATGTAAAAAAATAAATTTTCTACCATTATTTTCATGGCAACTGGTTGCACCCGTGTGCTAGCTCTTAAGCCATGAACATCTGAGCTAGTGACTGCTGCGCTGTGTGTCGCGTAACAATTATTTGTATGATCTACGAGTAGTTCTACCGGTCTTTTTTAAAAGTTTGTAAACGCATCCACGATACGCCAGGAATTCCTAGCGTGGGACCAACGTTTTCTTTTTTTTAATTACGTACCATGTGGTTTTTAAATATTTACACGTTTTATCTCTTGCGCCGCGAAGTATAAAGCTTTCTGTAGAAGGAAAACTGACAGTTTAAGTACATATTTAGTCAGTACGAGTCGATAGTCCCTTCAGCTCAATCTGGGGTGGCAAGATAAATTTGAAGATTTTCCATCCAAAAGGAAAACCTCAATAGAGTGTCAGTTCAAAAGCCTATCCTGTGAGACACACGCCTTAGAATATTTCACCTACATAGCTCGGCTCATCTAAATTATTCATCGCACGGGGCAGTGCCGACCGTCCTGTCGCACTCAACTTTAGTATTCCCCTGTGTATGGTACTTACAGAATTATGTATTATGTTCAGTGGTAATGTGTACGTGGACAGAGATTATTGTACAGCCATGAAGTAGGTATTACCTACCTACCACCTAAAGCTGCGGCTGTTGAGAAACTCAAAAACAACTCTTTGTCGCTCCCCGTGCGCAAAATCCTTGGCCAGAGGCTTAGTGTTGGTATACAACGTGGCGTGAGAAGAGGAAACATATTATTATTCCTACTCTTCCACTAGTCTTTCCTGATTATTTAAGTGCAGAATCCAGAAAGGTTAATTCATTCTCCGGGACACGTCAAGCTTAATTGTCTCCGCCCTTGTCTGGTGGTTGCCACTGTTGATTCTGGCTTTCAGTAATTGAAGTGGTTTGGGAATCGTATAGTAGGTTTCAACGTGGCATCAGTTATATCAATACATTCAGTAGTTCAGGAAACAATCCAAAATTACCTGTGGAACACAGGTTAACACTGTTTTTTTTGCCGTGTTAAAATCAGAAAATGACCTGGAAGCCAGGGCGGGACAGAGGGGACTGTCAGACTTCTACTGACCAAAATCCACGGTGTCTTTCAATAGACATTTACGTTCCGGGACTACGGTTACCTGATAAAACAGTTCCGTAACCCCGGCAGGCTTTGGCCCTCTAAGGTGGCCTCGTCAGATTGCTGACACCTCTTTGAGGGTCTTTGAGTGGAAATAGATATGAAAAAAAATACTTCTGTGTTCTCTATCCTCTTCTATCTTCTTAAAAGCGTGTAGCTGCATACGCAAACTAAATTTCCTTTTTACCCAGTTTTTATGACTTGGCCTCGTTGAGTAGCCGCGAGGGACCTATTTACCTACGTATTAAAAAAGAGTTGGATAAAATAACTGGGGTTGCCAGGCACAAGTTTTTAAAGTTCCTTTCTGAAATAGTGCTAACAACACCACGTAATTTAAAGGTGATGGGGTGGTAGTCCTAAGAACAGAATCAATTATAATTTTTATCATTTAAAAATCGCCACCGCGCCGTCACCGCATCGCGTCGCTTTCGCTAGTGTTTCATTTTGCGGTGGCGGCGACGCGGTCGCGATCGTATACACAGCATAGAGGCGCGATGGCGTAGCGGTCTCGGCGCGGCAGCGGCATCGTGTACAGGAGCCCTTAGGCTGCAGTTTCACTGAGGCGGAGTGGAGTAGAGCGGAGAGCGAATCACCAATCACATGGCTTGGAATCCACATCTCTTCTCTACTTTTCTCTCCGCTCTGCTTCAGTTCAGTTCACCTGCACTTGTTCTGCACTGGGTCAAATCAGTAGCAGATGTCATTATGTCACCGGAACATTTGAGTCATTAAACCGCACTGCTAACGACCAAGTGTGGTCCGATTCAATTCCACACGGACGCGATCCTAAATATGGGGTGTTGATGCAGTATATTCAAAGTTTTCAGATAAAGATGAGCATTATCAGTATTCCTTATTGATTTTAAAATGTATTTAAGGATTGTTAATTGGGTGCATTCCCTTAAATGGGAGATACTAGACCTAATTTATTGAAGTTTTAATCTGTAACATCTGAGGGTTATTTTAGAGTTATCTCTAACCCGACACGACTTGAAACCGATAAAAAAAAGAATGTTCAGTGCCCACGGAGGTACGGGGGTACCAAACCGCTAAATTTCACACTCTAGAGTGATACTAAGACAATCTGGAACATAACAGTGGTGCCCAATAATCCAAATCCAGTAGCACTGGGAACTTTTTTTTTTCCTACTCCTCCACTATTCTTTTCTGATTAATTTCGTTGCAGGATCCAAGACAGGTAAATTCATTCTCCGGGACACGTCGAGCTTCATTGTCTCGGCCTTTTTCTGGTTGGTTGCCACTGTTGATTCTGGCGCACAGCAGTTGCAGTGGTTAGGGAATAGTGTGGTGGGTTTGTCCCATTAAAAAAAAAAAAAAAATAGCACTGGGAACAGGCTCCAAGCTGGTGGTCAAGACTCTTTACTCCTGACAACGTGCGATGTGTCTGGAATTTTCACGATCTTTCTGACCCAACTGCCAAACGAAAGCCTACTAAGATGTTGTTCAAGGCTATTGGCAATTAAGCTATTGGCTGACATGACTGGTAACAAACAGCTTTTAGCACATGTTTCTGGCTTTTGCCAGGGGCCACGTGTATCTTGAAAATAATAATTTTCGAGATGGAAACGTCATACCAGGATGTAATCATTCTATGTACCATACATCTAAATCCGTTTAGTACTTAGCTTTTACGTGAATACATACTCACAGTCTATATTTAATATTAGTAACAAGTAAGATTAATAAGAGTAAGTAATTTATTAAAGTTTTTTCTTAATGAATAAGTCCACAATTTAGTCCAACAAGGAAAAGATGGCAAAATTTGTATTGTACTACAAAAAGACAAGCAATTAGGCGCGGGTCGCGATATATCACGCTGGACAGGTAGCAACATGTTGTCCTGATGTCTCCTCTAATGGAGGCTGTTTGTGGCCCAACTAAATTCTGTTGCGGGTAACAATGCGCTTTCCTCTTCCAAATCTAAATTTAGAGCAGGAATTAGAAATTTAACTGCATTCAAGGTCAGGGAAATTAGTTGTTGGCTGTGTGACTGCCACCTTAATTCTAATTTTTCAATTGCCACTGCCTTTGATAGTGTCCTTACCTTTTTCATCCTTATTGATATTTGTGAAAATTGAAGAGCCATTATCTCTGTCACACAAATGACTTACGAACCAGCGACTGATGAGGTAGCGACAAACGTCACTCAGGGTTCTTTTTTTAAATGGGTTTTTGGAGCGATCTCACCCAAAAGGAACTAGAACTCCTCCGTGCCGACGGAATTAAGTTAAAACTACTCAGTGCCGGACAGGATGGTGGTCTTTAACCAGGTGGCCCTACTGAGGATGACAACCACCAGTTCCGATCGCTCAGCCGACGCCGCAGTTTAGAATTAGAAGAGAAAGTTATAGTGTAGTTTGACCATATTCATGTATCTACAAGTTGGCATAATCAATCGGCCTCCTCCTCAATGAGAGGGACAATTTTGTCTTTTGACATTTTTGATTGTTCATCTTATACCGGGAAAAATTCTGTTAATATTGTTCCGATCAAAGAGATGTTTTTTTTTTTTTGTCGTGGTAAAATCATCAAATGAGTCCTCCCACCCAGGGCAGGGCGGGAGGGACTGTCAGACTTGTACTGACTAAAATTCACGGTGTCCTTCAATAGCCCTTTACGTACCGGGGTCACGGTAATCCCTTGGTCGCGCGACCCCGGCAGGCTTTGGCCCTCTACAGGTCCCGTCACTATGCTGACACTCTTTGAGGCGCGCGTGGAACACAACGCACCGTCGACCCGGGCATGGTCCATGGTCAGACAGCGAGTCGCCCATTACTCGCTGCCCGCATGCCCGCGCCTACGGTGGCCGGAGATCGTCTTGCGACGTCCGATGCCGTGGGGTCAGAGAGATGTTTAGATAAAGCATATAACTATTTCTGTAAATCAACCTCAAGGCTTGTGAAAAATTCCCTTTTCTTTCTACAAAAACTGAAAACAAACTTAACTACTTATTTGTTGCGGTAAAAATATGAATAATAAAGTTTTGTCTGTGGCCAGTGACAAATGGTTGCAATATTTCTTTAGTTAAAGAAGGGACGGGGACTGTTGGCGATGAATTATACAATTTGTTATGCTTTGTGCCCGAGGGAGCGTTTTGGGCCTGCAGTTGACTATTACAGTCTCTTCTTATACACGTTTCTCTGACTTTATTGCCTGTTTTTAATCTTGTTTCAGATAGGTTTTTTTTCTGTCTCGGCATCAGCCAGTAGCTATTCTGCCTGTGTCAAGATACCTTGTTAGAAATGTGAACAACAAAAATTGTTATTAATTTTAATTTTCCTCTCCAGTAATTTTTTTTTTAAAAAAAACGTTGCCCCACATTAGGAAAAGTTCCTGTATCGTGGGTGCGTTTACAAACATAGAAACTCACATACAAAACACCCAGACCCGGAACAACCACTTGCAGATCATACAAATATTTGTTCCGTGCGGGGATCGAACCCACGACACACTGCGCAGCAGTTGATCGCTCAGCCACTGCGCCAACAAATTAACTAATAACTTTTGTTTTAGCCTGGTAAAATCATCAAATGAGTCCTCTCACTCAGGGCAGAGCGGAAGGGACTGTCAGACTTGTACTGAACTTTGTACTTACGTTCCGGGGTGTGTGTGCTCTGTGATTCGTTAGTCCTGCGACCCCTCCATCGCGAAATCAATAAATTCCTTTTAGATTTTTTAAATAATATTAGTAAGAGAGTTTCTTTATACCGGTCACCTTGACGGGGCCTGTAGAGGGCCAAAGCCTGCCGGGGTCGCGGGACTAGCGGATTACCGTGACCCTGGTACGTAAAGGGCTATTGAAGGACACCGTGGATTTTAGTCAGTACAAGTCTGGGTGCCCTGCCCTGGGTGGGAGGACTCATTTGATGATTTTACCACAAAAAAAACCGGTCACCTATTTTAGCTTGAAAAATCATCAACTGAGTCCGAGACTTATCGCAGTCATCTTTTTTATGTTGAAAAATTATAAAATGAATGAATACCTGGGTGGAGCGGATTACCAATGATTGACTGAAAATGAACCTGTTTCTTCAATTTACTTTGGGTTCCAAAGCCACGCCGATCTTTTAAGAAAAAGACATTCCCTAGACCTCGCCAGGCATTTGATCCTATCGGACCTCAGGGTAACGAGGCAATCTATTTGTTAAAACACATACTAACTCCCTTTCCGTACCTTTGAATCAAACTTTCAATTTAATGATAAACGGGTGGCGTATAACGGTTATGATATTGGCGGGTAAACACAATGGTTTACGGTTGGGCGTGATATTTAATTGAATAATGACTACCAGTAAACAAAGGAATAATAAGCTATTAATCTCCCAACACAACAGCTCAGTGGAACCACAAAACAGGTTTACACCGGGACTCGAAAGGCGAAGGAAGAATGAAAAGTGAGTCGTCTCTTTTTCCTGACGGGGCGATTTTAAACCCGATATAATTGATTATTTCAATAGGTCGGATATTAGTT
Source organism: Agrotis puta (assembly GCA_943136025.2). Lineage (NCBI taxonomy): Eukaryota > Metazoa > Arthropoda > Insecta > Lepidoptera > Noctuidae > Agrotis > Agrotis puta. The sequence continues at coordinate 13,737,234 of OW964172.2, forward strand.
TTTGGGTGGTGTATTTGAATCCAACAAGTTTTAAATTATAAATTTCTATTGTCGCCTTAACTTCCCTTTGCTACGCCGGTCTGGTAACTAAAAAATTATGAAAGGTATCTAATCATCATCATCATCATCTCAGCCATAGGAGGTCCACTGCTGAACATAGGCCTCCCCTTTAGATCTCCACATGTACCGGTTGGAAGCGACCTGCGTCCTGCGTCCAGCGACTTTTATAAGGTTCTGTCCATTTTGTTGGTGGACGTCCTACGCTGCGCTTGCTAGGTTGAAAGGTATCTAGTTGGTACTTATTAAGAATTAGCTATTACGAGTATCAGTGGATTATACGACGGTAACGGCATTCGTCATATAAATGTTTTATGAATTATTTATTTATTCCAGAATATAACTTACTTACTGAGCCACATAGATTCTGGATGGATTCGAGAGCTTTCGTCATTGAGGAAGTAACCTCCGGTCATCCATCCATGCATTCCAACATCCAAAATGTTGCATTGCCATTGCATTTTACCTACAAATCAAATCAAATCATTTATTTCAACTAGGCCAAGTACAGGCACTTTTGAATTGTCAAAAGACATAAAACTAGTACAAAAATAGTTATGGTGCTACAGTCCCAGTCACAAGACAAGATTTTCAAAGCCCACTGCATTAAAAGATCTCATCAGTACTCATGTGAATTCTCGTGGTAGCACCGCGAATGAGTTAATGAAAACGAATGATTATCGTACGCTCATAGCTACTTTCAGGACGTACTCTTTTGTTGTAATTTTAACTAAAATAAATAAATAATTAATGTCCTAGAAGAAGATTGTTGTCACGCTATCGGATCGCTTTCGCTTTTCTACGTGACTGGATTTAAACAATTCCATACATTACAAATAAAAACGCCTCGCTTCGCATTCGTCACGTCTGTTTGTTTGACAAAGGCTTTAATGTTATGAAAAATATCGCATTTACATTTCATAATTATAAAATTCATTTATAAACATCTGTTGAACACTTGTATAAAAAAAATGTAATTGTAAAACGATCTTTATATCAACGTCAGATGTCGTTTTGCAATTTACAGTTTTTTTTAGATAAGTATTTAACAGATGTTTAACCTGTTATGGTACGACGATTTATGTTTAGTATTTCTGCATAATAAACACCTGATTCTATGACTTATTTTTATTTTCGTCTAAAGTTTTAGAATATCGCGCTGGTTTGTGTGTTTACTTAATTTTCGGATACTAATACCTGAATCAAAGGAATGAAGATGACTGAAAAAATTGAATAACTCCGTCAATTATACAATTATTTGAAAAAATTGACAGAGATACGACGTTTTTAAAATTCACAATACTTCTGGGGTATATATATTTTTATAGTTGTTGCGTTATACATTGTTTTGTCTTTGTCAATATTGGGGATAAAAAGAAAGAGACAAATAGTGTCCGTTATTTTTCAAAAATATGACTGACGAACCAATTAGATTTGCAATTTACTGAATTTGTCAACGTGCCTATCAAGATAGTTTTAAATAAAACGCGAAAGTCAAAGAATTAGTAAACCAGTTAAATTTAAAAATTACTGAAAAAGTATAGTCAAAAAGTAATCCAACGATGATCAATACAATATTTATCCAAAACACAATTCCACACTTTTAATTTTCATTTTCTGTCCTGCATGACGGACGTCTCCAATCCACATGTTAACAATTGGCAGTCTATATACGTTGTTACTTTGTAGTTCTATTATAGTACTTTTCCATTCAGTACTTCCTTCCTGAAACAAACAGGTATTTTTTTTTGTTTTAATTTTATCCTAAATAACATTGAAAAAGTTCGTCGATGTTGAACTATAAATTGACACAAATAAAACTGAATTTCCACTGCTGTACGCGCCGGCGCATCAAGCAGTGGTAACTCTACAGCACTCAATTTTTACCACCGGCAACGACACACGTATTACGTCACTTGTCTTTTAAAGAGTACACTTCATTTATATACAATCTACATACAATTTACACATGATCCGGCTCGAAGGACCATGCACAAGCTAATGCTGCCGTGCGTAAAACTGCTTATCAGACTTTCGGACCACTGTATACGCCTCCAAATACTGTCGAAAATCCACTGCTGTCATTTGCAATCGGAACGAACAGTCTATCATCGGTCTGTCAAGTACGTCAAGGCGTTAAAAATGGATTGAAAAATTCATCTCTTGTGGGGAAACCTCGGTTGGAAAAAGTGTCTCAAAAGTGTCTGATGTCCTCGACCGCAGGTTTAAATCCTGCTCGCGGTCGAAATTTATTTTTCACAGAAAATCTTTAAAGTTATTCAAAAGTATATTACCTTACAGTTGTCTGTAGAATTGGGAACAGAATAAAATATGGGAGATTCGTTAGTCGGGTATGGTCCTATCACCACATCGTTCCAAGCCCACAACTTCACAGATGCGGACATATTGTGTTTGGAATATGGAACCGAGTCCAAGCAGTTGTATTCTAACGTTTGACGAACGGATTCTGATCGTTCACGCAACCACGTAAACTGTTCCACTGAAATCTAGAACAAATAAATGTTATAAAATAGACTTATCATTAATGAGAAGATGATTTCTAGTAACTTTAGACCTAATTATCTTGCTTATACGTATGAAGTTTCATTAAAATTGGTGAAGTTTTTTCAAAAAAGAAGTACTTGAAAGTTGGTATAAAATTCCAATAGTCGTTCTCCGCAGTTTCACCCCTGCTGCTCGGCTTCTATAAATCGTAGAGTAATGATAAACAACAAAAGCTTATAAACTTCCTCCATAAATTGCCTATCGAACACCAAAACAGTTTTTCAATTCGATCCAGTAAGTCCTGAGATTAGCGCGTTCAGCCTTACAAATATTAGTATAGGTATGATGTAGTAGCTCTTACAATTTCTAAATATAACTTACATTCTTATATAATTCTATCATCTGAACACCCCTTTCATTCAACCAGTAGGTTCCTTTGGCTGGATCATGAGTAAACTCAGGAGTTATATCATTTTTCCTAATACATGTCTCCAGTGTACTCATATTGCAATACACTTCAATTGGTTTTCCTTGTGGTCCCATGTAATAGGTGCCTGCAACAACATAATTATTTAGAATGCACATGAGTCATGATATCATAGCGCGCCACACCTCAAAGCATTTGCCATGCCCGAATCCGTAGCCGTCAGCAATCTGACGAAGCCAAAGAGGACCAAACCCCTGCCGGCGTCGCGGGTTTGTCTAAAAAGGTAACCTAACCCTGTAACGTAAATGGCTATTCAAGGAACACCATACATTTTAGACAGCACGAGTCTGACAGTCCCTTTCGCTGCATCCAAGAAGGGAGGACTCATTTGGTGATATTACCACGCCAAAGAAAAACGTTTCCCAGTACTGAAGTTCTTCTTTAAATGAGTTTTTATTCTAAAGTTCAAGTCACCTAGAGATAGCCTTTTTTTTTTTTTTGCGTGGTAAAATCATCAAATGAGTCCTCCCACCCAGGGCAGGGCGGGAGGGACTGTCAGACTTGTACTGACTAAAATCCACGGTGTCCTTCACGAGCCCTTTACGTACCGGGGTTACGGTGATGGGTAAGTCCCGCGACCCCGGCAGGCTCTGGCCCTCTACAGGCCCCGTCAATGTGCTGACACTCCTTGAGGCGCGCGTGGAACACAACGCGCCGTCGACCCGGGCATGGTCCATGGTCGGACAGCAAGTCGCCCATTACTCGCTGCCCGCATGCCCGCGCCTACGGTGGCCGGAGATCGTCCTGTGACGTCCGACGCCGTGGGCGTCTACCACTGCGGCTGGGATGGAGGGAGGACGCTGTCCTCTCCCTCAGGCGGCCCGCCTCCTCCTTCACGAGCATGACTGCTTCGCAGAAGGAGGCGACCGCTTCCCACTCCGTCTCGCCCCGCAGCATGGCCTCGACCAATGCCGGGCGCGAGAGGTCTCCGCCTATCGCCGTCGTGAGGACACGGCGGTGCTCTGCCCAAGCGGGGCAGTCCTGCACCGTATGCTCCACCGTGTCCTCCGGACGATCCTCGCAGTGGTGACACCCAGGCGTTTCTTCCCTCCCTATCAGACACAGGAACCTCCCGAAACTTCCGTGTCCGGTGAGGACCTGCGTCATGCGGAAGGTAAGGACGCCGTGACGCCTATCCAGCCACTCCTCAAAGAGGGGTCTTACCGCCGCGATTGCGGCGTGTCCGGACCTCGGTTGCGACAGTCGCTCCCTCCATACTGCCCTGAGATCGCGCCGGAGCTCTTCCCGCCGCGCCTCGACCTGTCGAGGCAGCGGGGATTCGCCCCGGCGCTGCGCCTCCACGCGCCATTCGTAGACGCGCTGGAGGGCAGTCGCCTCCAGATCCCAGGGCAGCAATCCTGCTAGGAGGTTGGCTGATTCGCCGGCGATCGTGCGGTATCCCCGGATCATCCGGATAGCCATGACCCTCTGGCATGCGACCAGCTTGAGTGGTCGCGTCCGGATGCTTAGGGCCCACACAGGGGCCCCGTAGAGGGCCATGGACCGGACGACACCGGCGTACAGCCTCCGGCAGGAGGCGTTTGGCCCGCCGAGATTGGGCAGGAGTCGCCTGAGGGCGCCTGCTGCCCGGTTCAGCTTTGGGGCCAAACGTAGGAAGTGCTCCCTAAAGTTCCACCGGCTGTCGAGGACGAGTCCCAGGTACTTCATCGTCCTCCCGACGCCGATGCGAACCCCCTCCACCGTAATGTGGGACTCTGAACGTGGCGCGTTCAGACGGCCATGAAAGCACATGGCCTCTGTTTTATGCAGCGCCACGTCGAGTCCCAACTGCCGGATTCTTTGAGCGACTGTCGCCACCGCTTGCGTCGCCAGGTCGGCCGCCGCCTGGTGCGACTCTCCCTCCGCCAGGAAGGGGGGTCGTCGGCGTAACATATTACGCCGACGCCGTCAGGGAGGTACTTAGAGATAGCCTTGAAAGAATAGATGTTCGGCGAGGCTCTTGGCTATCAAGCCATTGACCATTACGACTATTGGCACAATAACAGCTGAGCTCATCTATCTATCTATCTATATATGTAAAAGGAGAACTGACTGACTGACATATCAACGTACAGCCGAAACTACTGGGGCTAGGACTGTGAAATTTTGCACACGGCTTCCTATTATAATGTAGGGGAGCACTAAGAAGGGGTTTTTGGAAATTTAACCTTTAAGGGGGTGAAAAGGGGGAATTAAGAAAGTACGTAATCCACGCGGACGAAGTCGCGGGAAAAGTGCTAGTATTCTATATTTCGGCAACTGAGATTATTGAATAAATATTATTATAATTGATGTTCTTCTCACCACTCGGTAATTTGCTTGGTGCAGATTTACAAGGGTCTTCCGCTGGTATATCAATCGTACCGAAATCGTCGGTTGGTTCACTTAGATCTGAATCTGAAATAAAATTAATTGTAATATCTTAGTTTGGTCATGGGATTACCGAATTTAAGGGCTATTGAAGGACACCGTGGATTTTAGTCAGTACAAGTCTGACAGTAGGGTGGGAGGACTCATTTGATGATTTTACCACGATAAAAAAAAAGGGTACGAACCTCGGCTTATGACATCGCTGGGAGAGGACAGTAAGGGAGAGGCTGGATCAGAATGATCTAATGTTTAAAACTTACCATTTGGGGTATTAAAGCAAGGGCAAACTCCGTGTGTACCAGGAGCTCCTGGAGGTCCAACTGGGCCAGGCTTGCCCTCCGGCCCTTGAGGTCCCTAAAGAAGTTGTAAAAAGGATCATTGTCATTACCCAACATTTCGAGGAGCCTCGAGGCCACAAAATTGGTGTCCTCTGAGAAATAAATGTGTTTTATTTTGTCATGCGTGAGTAGGGGATAGGAAAGTGGGCACATCCTGCATGCAAACACATCCTAGATGACTTTTTCGCCGAATTTACACTTAATATTTTGCATAAGATCATGAATTTCTTTTCTAACTGAAATATTTTTAAATAATTTCTCACTGTTGTTCCAGGTTCACCGCGCTCTCCTTTTGCGCCGTTAAGTCCAGGGAGGCCCTATAGCCAATATAAAAAAATAAATATTAATAGCTCGTCTACAAAGTTAAAGTTTACAATTACACCCTCACTCCAAAGGGTAGAGGGCAGTCGACTTATTAATTAAAGGTCAAAAATTGGGCACAAATTCAGATGGTGATTTGCAACGCAATTTGTTCTCAATCCGTAATATCCCCGTTGTACGTTATAAAAGAATATTTAATAAGGATTATTTTCACTCGCAACTTTCTATATTGATGCGGTTTTCAGTGATGTATTCTGGTATATATTAAATAAATAAATGAAATAAAATAAAATTCCTAATTAAGATTCGTTTTTTTTTATCTGGTAAATTAATAATTTATTTATTCTCCAAAAATTATTTAATTATAAATTAATCTTCCAAACACAACCAAATAACATGGTTACTCTGAGTCTATTTTATTTTATCTGCGTAGTCTCAAAGCTTGGCAAAGGTCAACCATCTTCACAAATCATTTCCTTATTGTATTCATATAGTTTCTAAAGTCACGGGTTGGTCGCAATGGGCTCGCGTGCACAGTTGCACACATTAAAAAAAGTTTGTGATCACCAGCATGAGCCGATATTCTTTTTTTTTTAATTTTATGGAATAACATTTGAACTGTTTTATTTTTTTATATTCTAAACCCATCTTTTTAAATAATTACACCTACCTACTGTAACAAAAGAGAATTCGATTTTTCAAAGTGATCGTTGGTCTTAAAAATATAACTGGCAATATGTAGATTGCAGGCATTTGTTAGTGTGTGTTTGAGTATATGTATAGGACTTACATTATAACCTGCTGCTCCTCTGTCTCCTTTAACACCTGGAGGGCCTTGAGGTCCCTGAAATTACAGTCTTTATTGTAAAGGAAACTATACTTAACGATATACTACGTAAGAGTTAAATACGTGTAGCGGTAATCAGAACCAGAGTCATCGAGACAGCTTTTAAAAGCCACAAACATAGAACTGCCAACCGATGTCGTAGAAAAGTTATCGGTGACCGAAACCGCAACGCAGCGCATGCAAGCCTGCCACTAAGGAGACCGACGATTGCCCGGGAATCTCATTATGTGAGAGTCGCGGGCAATCGATTATTAATAATAGTAGTAAGCAACATTGCAACCATTAAGGTGTTTTTTGAAAATGGGCATAAGTATCAACTTCTTCACAATGGCCATTACAGTGAATCTAATCAAATCTTACCGTTTCTCCAGTTTTACCAGGATCTCCCTTTGGACCCAGAGGACCAGGCATGCCCTATAAAACAAAAAGTGCATTTTAATCCTACTATCTTATTCTATAAGAATCTCACCAAATTGATACAATATATAATTTTACGCAAAGTAAAATGCGTCCTTCTGGGTAAATACTCCAGCTTCTCAACCAATGGAGGGGTCCCCGTCTGAGGCCCAAAGCCTGCCAGGGTTACGGGACTAAAGAGTAAACGTGGATCCGGAATGTAAAGGGCTATTGAAGAACACCGTGGATTTTACTTTACCATGTTACAAAAGGCCCTGCTTAACGAGGTCAAATATTTCATTCCATGTGTTGAAATGTTTTTTTTTTCTTTCCGTATAAAAGCTTTACGATTCGCCACTCAAGCGTTAAAGCTTATTGAATATTTTAAATATATGCTGTTTATTCATTTTTTATACATATATAAGCTGCCGGTGGTAAGAAAGGTCTTAAGGTGTTAGTCGATGCTCTTCGAATATTTAATATTGTTAGTTCATAGAAATACTGTGAAATACTTACGTAAAGACCTGGTTGTCCTGTTTCTCCTTTATCACCTGGTAAGCCTCTAGGTCCCTACGATAAAAAGTTAATTTTACAATTTATTCAAAGAGTCAAGCGGTGGTCGCGGGACTCACTAATTACCGTGACCCCGGTACGTAAGGCTATTGAAGGACACCGTGGATTTTAGTAAGTCAAATCTAACAGTCCCTCCCGCCCTGCCCTGGGTGGTAGGACCCATTTGATGATTTTACAACGATAAAAAAAAGGAGTCAGGCCGTTATTATTATTAATTTCTGTTCGTTAGTATCGCTAAAAGGTAAGGTTAAGAGGTGAGTAAATAATATGTTAATAAAAAGATTCGGAGGCGGTACGAAATTTAACGGGTCAGCTAGTGCTCAATAAACTAGTATGTCGATTGCTTAATGGTGTTCAATACCCTATTGTGCAATTTGAGGGTTGTTATCGATAAATACTTACAGGAACTCCAATTTCACCTTTTTCACCACGTTGCAGAACTAATTTATCATCCTAAAAAAGAATATCGTTCATAATAAAATGTATATCATTCAATACAATACAAAAAATAACAAAAAATGACTTTAAATACAAATATAATGTAAACTTAGAGAAAATAAAAAATTAAAAAATTATAAGAAAAATATCACTTACCATTTTTATACTGCAAGTAGCTGAAAAAATAAAAGAAATCGTTGGAAACTTACAATAATACATTTAGCACTCAAAAAAATTGCTAATATTTTCGCTTTGCAAATCTTCCGAATTTTCTATCAAAATGAGGAAATGTACATTTAGTAGGTCGCTAAACTTATACTAATTTGACTTAGCTATTACGTAGACAATGGGATTTTTAATAGATAATAACAATCTTTGAACAAAATGAAACTAAAATTAAATAATCTTAAAATCTTGTCTTACTGAGTTAAATGATTGTTAATAAAGTTAAAATTTCCACACAAAAGTAATTTGAAATGAGTTGCATAGTGAAACATTATTTATGTTGATTTTCGACATAAATAAAAAGTGTTTATTCATGAAAAAAACTTAAATACGCGAAAAATATGTATATATATATGTATCTAGTTACCTACACATTAATGGTGCAAGAACATAATAATTGATAACCTAGAACAAAACTAAAAATAAAAATTTACTTGGAATAAAGTTATGATTAGCACAACATACTCCATAATGCTTATAATAAGAAGGAGGAAAATATATCATGTAACTGTTTTCCGGGTAATTGCGAATACCTTGTATTTATTCATTTATTTTGGTTAAAATAATATCGAACTTCCTGGGAAATATAGTATCCTACCTGACAAAATGTAGGGTATTTTGTGCAAAATTTAGCAAAAATATCATGTTATAGTTTAAGAACCAAGATAAATACAAAAAGAAAAAAATATTTCCAAGGCTTTTATCAATAAAACCCAAAATAATGATTGTTAGATTTTACTGTCTGTTCTTTCTGTGCGTTTGTGCGCGTTAAATCTAAGATACGATAATGTGGTAGTAATTACTTAAAAATATGTTTATGATATCATTTATATTACCAATCAGGCAAAAATTAAGTTAAGAATCTCTTCAAAAAATATTCGATAAACAATGCTACTTACTGTATTTTACTTTACATTCGCCGTTGACATTGTCAGTCCTCTGAAAGAAAAAAATAAAAGGTAGTAAAAATCCAAAGTACCTAGATAAAATAGAGTACCTAAATTTTCAGTCCCCTTTAATCACTTATCTCTATTATATAGGGTGACCGCGAGCGCTGTATCGCTTCAATGGGAGGTCCGTTTCTACACAGTAAAACAGTGTTCAGAGGTAGGGCTGTCCTAATCCTACCCCTGGTGTTGAAGCAATAAGCTATAAATGGAAAGCTATTGTGGATAATACTTTAATAGTTGCGAGGGAAAGCGCGGAGTCAACCTTTGGGGCGTTAACTTGCCTTTGACTTTGACGCTAAGAAAAAGAACTTCAATGGCTTCCATGTTTCACTCTTGACACTGGCAGAATAGTCGACATCGTCTTGACTTGACATTTGAGAAAAATGCCAATGTGCAAATGTGTCGAACGTGTCAGATTATAAATTATCCGCGTAGTCAAATTATCAAAACCATTTCAAAGAGTAGGTAACATACATTAATCCATCCATTCAACCTCATGAACACATTTATAAAGATTTAAATTAAGAATAACTTACAAGTGTCAACCCTGGAATTTGCGCTGAAAAAAAAAGGTAATATAGTTAGTATTTTTTTTCTATTTAGACATTTCTATTGAACCATCGTCTAGCCTTTTATACAGCCACTAAATTACAGTGTGATTTAAAATTAATTTTATTTAAAATTATTACAAAAAAAAACCTATATACATGCATACTACATTTAAAAACTAAAATTAAATGTAAAATATTTACAAAAATGACTAAATTAAAAATTTATAGGGCGTCAAAAGTTAGTAATTAGTTAAATTACAAAATCAAAAAAAAAGTAAGATGAATTAATATATTTTGGCTTGGAAGTCATTTTCCATTGCAATTCAGCAAATAATCTAATTAGCAGAAAATAAATTTAAACTTTGCATAAAACCAAAGTTAGCAAAAAGGTTAAAGTTACCCAATTTTGTCTAAAAATAATTAAAAAGTATCTTTTTATAAGAAACTGTTATATATAATGTAATACCTATAAGTTTTTTTAATAAAATTATAATATTTAATAATTACCAGATGCATTTTGAAGTCGAAGAGCTACACACACAAAAAATAAAAGGTACAATTTAACGTCCATTTTTGAAATCACTACAGACGGACTGACATGAATAAGGAAATAAGCATCCGTAATTCTTTAGTCATTGAATTTGATTTTCCTTAAAAAATCTGATTGACGATGCGCCGAGTGAGTGGCGCCATCTAGTTATGTACGACATTGCTAGAAACTAACGAAGAGTATGTATGACTGTGTATTTTATTTTATTTATTCACCTGTTGTCAATGTGGAATCAGGACCACACCACCACATCCTTGGCTTTTTTGGTGATCGAGTTTCTATGATTAATCTAATAAAGCTGAGTTTGCTTGTTTGGTTGAACGCGCTAATCTCAAAAACGACTGGTTCTATTTAAAAAAAAAAAAATTGTGTTGGATAGTCTATTTATCGAGGAAGGTTATAGGCTATTAGAATTACGATATGACCAAAAGGAGCCGAGCAGCGGCGTTAATATCGTGAGGAACAGATAAAAAAATGGTCTTTATTGAATGGACTTTATATTTTCCTATTTTTTAGTACGAATATTACTTCTGATAAAAGTTATCTTACAAAGATTAATTTCTAAATACTCACAGCAACACATAAAGCTGTACATGTGTATTATAATTCGACATCATCGTTCATCTTATACCTGTACTGGTTATCATTCAGGTTTGCAAATGTGATTTAAATATTAAAACAAATCAATATTTCACACGAAAGTATTTATTATTCATGACACATTTTAAAACTGATTCTTATGTACATGTATTTAAAGACAAAAATCATATAAAGGCTTCATTTATCCAAAACAGACTTCAACACTTTCGATGCTCAGACGTTGTTGATCATTACGAACATCGCCGATCCACAAGTCGACAATCGGTAGCCTAAATACGTCGGGACTTTGTAGTTCTATAATTGTACTTTTCCATTCAGTACTTCCTTCCTGAAACATAAATTATGAACACATTTATATTTTTAATACTTCTTCCTCAAACGGGTATAAATCATTGGAACACTTATGTTTAGGCTGCGGTTCTACTAAGACGGAGCGGAGCAGAGCGGAGACGAGCTGTGCCGCGATTCACCAATCACATGGCTAATGCACATGGCTGGCCACGTGACACATGTGTATTCAAGCCATATGATTGGTGACTTGCGGCACAGCTCGTCTCCGCTCTGCTCCGCTCCACCTCACTCGAACCGTAGCCTTATGGTTTAATTATTACTGTAATTTTTATTTCAAGAGACTGAAACGGTGCATCAAAGGAATTTGAATGTTCTGACCTGCTTGACTTACATCAGCTGGAATACGTCCAACTGCTCAACATAGGCGCTTAGGCCGCCATTCCAAACGGTTCCTCGACTTACGCGTCATTGAATAATAATTTTAATACCTTGTTGGCTGTCAAACATCAAAATCGCTGCTGCAACATTTAATTAGGCAGGCCAGGCTAGCGAAGAGGAATGCTGTGTAATCTACAATGCGGTCCCACTGGGATTGGTAGATGTCACAATGTCTTCGAATTTTTGGTCCTAGGACATGCTGGTTCAGGGTCGCGAGACTCACGAATTACCGTGACCTCGGTACGTAAAGGGCTATTGAAGGACACCGTGGATTTTAGTCAGTACGAGTCTGACAGTCACTCCCGCTCTGCTATGGATGGGAGGACTCATTTGATGATTTTACAACAATAAAAAAAGGACATGCTGGTTCCCTCACGATGTTTTCTATCACCGTTTTGAGAGCAGTAGTGATATGAATTACGTGAAGTAATTCACCTGGATGGGACACCACTACTCTTCCAATTCTGAATTTAATATTGATCCAACGAATCTTACCTTACATTCATCAGTATCGGCAGGTATAGTATAGAAGAAAGGTGACTTGCTAGTCGGGTATGGTCCTACCACGACATCATACCAAGTCAACAATTTCACTGATGAAGCCAAATTGTTCTTAGAGAAAGGAACTGAGTCCAGGCAGTGGTACTTTAATGTTTGACGTACGTGTGTTGATTGAAGTCGCAGCCAAATTATTTGCCATGGAGTTAACTGAAATATACAGAACAATTTTAGTGATACATCACATCATGTATGTCTTATATTTAAAGGGTTTGACAGGCGTGTATTATCATCATCGTGATCGTTATCACCGGGCCTCCGCTTTAGACCACCGCGCCGAACAACAATGCGCAACTTTTTCAATGGCATTAGGATTATTGGGAGGCCTGCCTACACTGTGTTATGTGGTTCGTGGTCGCCACTCGAGAACTTGTCTTCCCTCTTTCAGGGTGGAAACAATCAAACACTATTCATATTTCAATACCATCCAACCCGCCTTTTACCATCAAATAGGCACAATTCCAAAAAAAACCGATCCTCTGCTGAGGATATCTATTAAGAAAAACCTCTAAAACATCTGGGAATTGGTACTTTGCTCCCTGGATCATCCTCACCGAAGAACATCCTGACTCAGTCCAATATACGAGTTATTAAAACATCGGGAGATCGTGCGCTGTGGTGCTCTTATGTCCAGGCTGATATAATGATGACGATAATAATCTAATTAGGCTCTCATTAGGCAGCTGGATCAAGGGCCTGATGCAGAAAGCAGTTCTTCTGGACACGGCGCACATTGTTAGGAGGTTCCTTTCTCTGGAGCCCTGACCGCCGGTAGTTTGGTACCTGTTTCCGATACCGGTGGGCCACTATTATTTATATTTTTAAATGATTTTTTTTGTTACTTTCTTTTGTAAATATATTTAAAAATGTACTTAATAAGTAAAGGAAATGAATAAAGAAATTACAATTAGTATTTAGGGCACAACTTACACCATATAAAATTTCTTTCATATCAACTCCCTTTGCACTGAGCCAGTACACTCCGTTTTCAGGTTTAGTATTAACCTCTGGAGATCTTATATTTCTTCTGATACAAGTCTCTTTGGTGGTCATATTACAGTATACTTCGAAGGCCAAGCCTTTTGGTCCAATGTGATAATATCCTGTAATAAGAAAGTAATCTTTTATCTTTTGATATTAAAAATTTGAAAGTTTGTGAGGATGAATAGATGGATGTTTTTTTATTCTTTCTTACCAAAAATTGTGGATCGCTAAATTTGTTGTTAAGCGCAAAACTTGAAAACAGCTGGACCGTTTCGGATAATTAGTTTTTTGTTTTATATTTTTAACCATCAGGACCAGGTTCTTAAGGACGATTTTCTGATAGGAAACACCTATTTTATGTTATTTTTTATCTGTTTTTCGTTCCAGTCGAAGCATCATAAGAACGTGTATTTGAAGATACAAAAGAAGGTTTTCTCAATAAAACCTACTTATAAAATTCTCTTAAAAAAAAGCAACTAAGTACATTTACCCCGAGTTACATCATGTCCACCTGAGTGAATCCGGGTCGGGCCGCTAGTATAAAATATAAACATTTTTGTAAAAAAAAACAAATAACTTACCACTGGAAACATCTTCTGGTGCCAATTTACAGGCGACTTCTGCTGGTGATTCCTTGGTCCCAATGAATTCTTTGTTACCCAAAGCTGTAATTATAAACATATATAAAGAACTTGTAAATAAATATAATAGGTTACGCCACTCCTAAAGATACAAGAATTTAAAGTGTGAAAAATCAGAACTAAACACGTTCATTTTTCAATAATATTTCTTGCATATTTTCATATTTAAGAATAACGCCATCTAGCAGTTTTACCAGTACCAAAATATCCTTAAAAAGCTCTAGAAGACAAATAGTTTGAATAACCAAATACAGATGGCAGTGTTTTCACCATGCAAGCGAACCTCATTTCCTTGATTTTGAAAGTACTAGATGGCGCTGGCATGGTTATTAAGCCGTATTGTTCTGAAGCAAAGGCGCATTTCCATCAGGCAAGTTTTGCATACAATGTTGATGTCACAGCGGTATTAAAGTTGCTTTAATTGAAAAAAAAAAAACACAATCTACGAGTACAGTTCTAATTCCGTTCTTGCAACTTGTAACTTATATGCAGGTTTGTTTAAGTTGCATGTTACAATTTGCAACTTGTATACAAGTAAATTGTACAATGGAAACGCGGTCTTAAGACAACACAGAAGCCGCGCCACGACTGAAGTCTTGTGGAAAATTCGTGGTACTACATTTTTAAGCAATTTTATGACATATGCAATAGCACCGCGTCAAAAACACTTCAGTAGTGTCGTGAATGTTTTTTTAAAAAAAGTAATCTTCGTTGTATCGATCCGTAGTTAAAGTCAAGAAGGTTTCAAAATAATATTGCCTATAATAATGAAAGCTAAATACTGAACGTTTATAAAATAAATACTCACTATCTTCAGATAAAGGGCAAAGCCCATCTCTTCCCGGCGTTCCAGGAGGTCCCATTAGCCCTGGCATCCCCATATCCCCATCGTACCCCTAAAAAGCACAAAAACATATAAAAATAACAATCTTAAGTACGAATGTTATGAATCCCACTGATGGACAAAAGATAGTAGGTATTACATTTTCTTAATAAAAAAATTACTCACTGGGTCTCCTACGGGTCCAGGTCGACCTGGATATCCTACAGGTCCCCTAAAACCCTGAAATGTTTTAAACAATATTTAGGCATCATAAATACAGTATACAGTAAATAAAACGATGAATAGGTGGGTAGGTATTAAAAAATTTAAAAGGCGTTCATTAAAGAAATCTTAGATAACTGTACTTCCAAAAGATTTAAAGATACACCTCTTGATACACCCATTACAATTGAATTCCGAATCAGAAGTTCGCAGGTAAGACCTGCGAACGTCTGATACGCCAAACTTATTCCTTAAAAAATGTACAGTTAATCTGAAGATTATCCTGGTTGTAACTTTAGTTCACGTTAATTAATAAGGGTGTGTTTATAACTATGCAAGCATTTTTTTGACGAAAATACACGAAAATTAGAACCGCTGTAAGGACAGGTCAGGCAGCTACATCTACGGTCGTTCTATCTTCCCTTATACAACCACTAGTATTCCGCCCGCGATTTCGTCCGCTCGAATTTCAAACTTTGTCTACTTGAATTTCTACTCCCGGCCACCTAATGAGATATTTTTGGAAAATCTAAATCAATATCTATATAAATAATCTACATAACAATGTACTCACAGGATCACCACGTTCGCCTTTTTGGCCTTCTTCGCCTTTATTAGGATTCTGAAAGAAAATATTAATGAAAAGTATTTAACTTCGAATTTCAATTGAATGCCATCATTTGCTATTATTACTATGAAAGTTGGATATTCTAACGATATAAATGAATAAACTATATCGGTTGGATCTTTGTATGTAACCAATCAACCGAATTTTCGAAACGAGTCTTTAAGATTTCCTATCAGAAGCTATCGTCGAAAACCAAGGAACGATTTTTGGATTGACATTGAATATTAACTTTGGGCCTTAGTCGCTAGCTTAGCTCATGTCAAGTTCATCATGTCCTAACTGTGCCCCATTATGGCAGTAAACAAGATTGTGTATCAATGACACAATCTAGTTTACCGTCAAGTTTGATGCTAGTGGTGTCCGGTAAAATTGACGGTGAGCGAATGTCAGAATGAAGTAGACTTGTCATAGCCTTACACCGTCAAGATGAACTTGACGGTAAATCGGATCGTGTATGACTGGCATTAGACACATTGACAGCTGTAATGTGTGTTAAAAATTCACAGAAATGTCTATCGTACAGACGCCAACACAACCTATCTCAATACGTTTTTCTTTAATAAATTTTCAACCTTATCACAATAGTTGAAGGTTAATGTTCGATTGGTAAAATTTGTCAGATTGCGGTAGGTTGACCTGCTGGCGTCTGTACATTAAGGAAATATGGAAACTTTCTTTTGGATTTTTATTTTCTTACCCAATCAGGGACCAGGTTAGCTGAAACAATAAATAAACATGAAATTATTAATTACATTTGTTTGACATTGGCATTTGGAAATTGGCCATTGGAGTAATTTTTGTCTGTAAGTCACACAGACAAAATAGAACAAAAACGCGTTGTTCTTCTAGGCCAGAAATTATTGTCGCGGGACTTTTCCATTACCGTGACCCAGGTACGTAAAGGGCTAGTGAAGGACACCGTGGATTTGAGTCAGTACAAGTCTGACAGTCCCTCCCGCCCTGCCCTGGGCCTGCCTGCCTGGCCGTGGGTGGGAGGACTCATTTGATGATTTTACCACGATAAAAAAGGCCAGAAATTATTAGTGTATCAGGATCACGATCTTTGTCTGTGACCAATCGATAACTGAAATTGCGAATGCGAGTAATAAAGAATCAGATGTCCAATCAAATGTAGCCCTCAAATAGCACGGATTAAGGTTTGGATTGAGATACAATAATTATATTACTTAATTTCGGACGCTGCACTAACTACTTTGTCTACGGCTAGACTTAGAACAAGTACCTGTATGTTTTTTTTTTAACGTGGTAAAATCATCAAATGATTCCTCCCACCCAGGGCAGAGCGGGAGGGACTGTCAGACTCGTACTGACTAAAATCCACGGTATCCTTCAATAGCCCTTTACGTTCAGGGGTAATTCGTGAGTCCCGCGACCCTGGCAGGCTCTACCGGGGGCCCCGTCACTATGCTGACACTGCTTGAGGCGCGCGTGGAACACAACGCGCCGTCAACCCGGGCCAGGTCCATGGTCGGATAGTGAGTCGCCCATTACTCGCCGCCCGCATGTGGTTAAGTAAACTGTGTTACTTTTATTTTATCAAGCTGTGGTTAATTAGTTAGATAAACCAATAATATTTATTTTCCTCTAATTGAACAACTAAGCCACATTGGCTTAATCGTTAAAAAATAATTTATATTAAAATTATTGTTTAACAGTCACTAATTAAAATTATTATTCGGATTTGTTAATAGGGCAAATTTAAGAAGATTAGAAGTCCCTTTTTACGTTCTATGTACTATTATATCAATTAAGTAATTTTATCATAGTTTAATCGGTTTATCGGTCAAACTAATTAAGTAGGTACCTATAATAGTTATTTTCTGTTTCTCAGAGGATTTTTTTGTTTGCCATTCGTATTTCACTGATTGCCAACCCCTTTATCTATCCGAATATTTTTTTAGAGAGTGACTTCGGACTGAGATGTAATGTAAAGTATTCACTATCAAGGTTTGCGGAAGTTGACTTACGCAAGCGACTTAAGGTTTATTAACTTGCCGACCGTCACATCACGCCATCTTATTTAACCACGTACACTTCAGTACTTATTGGATCACATTCGCCGCCCGACCGCCGCCGCGTACGGACGTCTCCTCGTGTGTGCTCCGTGCCAGTGCTGTGTTCTCCGCTGCGATTTCGTCGTGTCCTGCTGCGACGTGTCAAGAGAGTAGTCAAGACTACTCGAGTAAAAATTGTCCTTTTCAGGACAATTCTTACTCATCTTATTTCCCTTACGTCCCGCGTGTGTTTTTGCCCCTTCAGGGAAAATCCACAGTTTCGTGGTTCTTGGTGGAAACCTTACGGTGTTAACGAAACCAAGAGGGTGGTGCCCCAATCCATCCCGCCAAACCCCTTCAGGGCGAGGTTAATTTATTGGAGTCGGGAGCTAGGACCTTGGCCTTGGGGGGACTCCTAGTCAAGCCTAGTCTCTGGTTTCGTTCACAGCTACACACCTGGTGTCGGTTGGGTGTGTCTACCCCTTCGCACCAGACCCAAATAGGGCCCTGTTGCACATTAAGATTGGCAACAGGTTTACAAGCTTAGGGCACACCTTAGGTACTCACCTCCCTGCCATACACAAACCCTCGGCAGGGAGGCTACTCACCCCCGGGCCCACCCACCCGGGGAGTTAGGTTGTTAGGGTTAGGTTTTGCGTCCCGAGAGCTTCACTCTCATGTCGGCCGCTTTAAGCTGACCTTGATAATGGAGGAACTACAAGACCTCCTCTTCAATTTCCTGTCCCTCATCGTCAACGACCCGGCGTTAGACGGTAAATACAAAGACGGTTTTGCTGTTTTACAGCAAAAACGTAATAACTTACGTAGCAGTCCCCTCTCTCCCCCGCTCGCCTCTAATGGCATTCCATCAAAATCGGCTCCTTTGTCTGTAAAGACAAAGGAAGCCGCCGACCGCGTCCCAGAAAAAGCCGCCATCAAAGCGGCTCCCGCCCTCAACCCCGCCGTCCCTAATCCACCCATTGTTCCTCAAACAATGGGTTCCCAGAAATCGGTTCCCGTCCCCAAGCCCAAGCCCATTGTTCCTCAAACAATGGGCTCTACGAAAGTGCACTCTGCACCTGCACCCGAAGAAATGGACACATCTGTGCCCATTTCAGATCCCGAGCACTCTAGTGACTCAGCATCCTCCTCAGATGAGGATTTCCAAGTCGTGATAGGTAAACGCAAACAGGGGAAACATTCTAAAGCCAGTAAGGCTAAGAAACCCCTCGCGGCCCCACCTACCCCCTCTCCTCCGACCTCTCGTCCAAATTCCCCCACCCCTTCAGCGGCCCCCGCCAGCCGCCCCTCCAGCCCTATGGCAATCCCTCCCGCGGCTTCTACTAAGAAGCCTAGGCCCCCACCCCCGATTTTCATCCAAGAAAAGTCCAAATGGACTGAGATTTCAAAATTGTGTGCGGATCGAAAGATCCAGTACACCAAGGCTACAAATACCCAGCAGGGTATCAAAGTCATACTCCCTACGTCTTCGGACTACAGGGAACTCTCCCGTCTTCTTCGTGGAAGGAACGTAGCCTTCCACACGTACTCCCTCCCTGAGGAGAAGCCCACCCGTGTGGTGATAAGGCGGATCCCCAAAGAGATTTCTACCCAGGACGTCCTAGACGACCTCCTTGCCCAAAACGTCCCCACCTCTGCCGTCCACCGCCTCCACAAGGCGAGGGGTGGCGATCTCTACGACATGGTGTTGGTAATTTGCGACCCTGTCGAGTCCGGTCCCCATCCCATTTTCAAAATTAAGTCCGTGTGCTCCCTGACGGGCATTTCAATTGAAAAGCCCTACAAAGCGCACACAGTAGGACAGTGTCACCGCTGTCAACTATACGGCCACAGTCAGGCCCATTGCTATGCACCACCCAGGTGCGTCAAATGTCTAGGCGGCCACAGCACGGCTGATTGTCCCCGTCCTAAAGATAAGTCCCAGTGTACCGAACCTCCTAGCTGCGTTTTATGCGGCCAAGTAGGACACCCGGCTAACTACCGCGGTTGCCCCAAAGCCCCCAAATCCGCTTCTCCCAAACTGGCAAAGCGCGCTGCCGCCCGCCAACAGAGGGAATCCCCATCTGTGAAGATTCCTTCCTCACAGATTCCCGAGAGGCTTAGCCCTCAGCGACCCTCTCCTTGGAACTCACTGAACCATCAAAAGGCCTTCCCAGCCTTAGGCTCAGCGTCCCCGAAATCCACCCCGGGGCTACTCGAAGCCCCCGCTCCCAAACCCGCGGCTCCCGTGACTGCCCCTGCACCTTCGCGTAAGGTCGCTCCGGTAGCCCCGCCAACTATCCCTCCCCCAGTACCCTCCGGCTCCGTGGCCGACGTAGATCCCGATGACATGTATGTCATAATCAATGCCTTTAAAACGGTCCGCAACCACCAAGAGTTTTTGAGATCTAAGGCTAGTCAATTGGCAGCCCAACTCAGGGCTTCCAATGGCAGTCCTGAGGAATACTCAAAAATCTTTAAAGCCCACCCCGGAGTGGGTGACGCCCTCTTAGCCCTCCACCTTGTTTAGTTAGTCCAATGGCTACTAAAAATAAGAATGTCCTTAAACCACGATCCCTTAAATTAGGCTTTTTCAATGCCAACGGCATTAGAGGTCAGCGTGATGAAATCGCTACCTTCCTCCGCGACAACCAGATAGACATCCTTCTCGTTCAGGAGACTTTCCTAAAACCGCACCACCGTGACCCTAAAATTGCCAACTATCAATTAGTTCGCAACGACAGGTCACGCTGTCACAAGGGCGGTACGCTCATCTACTTCAAAAGGACCCTGCATTGCATCCCTCTAATCCCTCCTCCCCTCGAGTCTCTTCTCGAGGTTTCAGTCTGTCGGTTAGGCATGACCGGCCACCAACCGATCACCATCATATCCGCCTATCTTCCCCCTGCCCTCGGCGCAGAGGATCACAATTTACTCACCAAAGACCTTACAGCCCTCTTCGGCCTGAGCGACTCCGTCATCATGGCGGGCGACCTCAACGCCAAACATCCCGCTTGGAATAGCACTACTACCACCCCTAGAGGGAAGGTAGTGTTCAATCTAAGCGCCTCACTAAACTTTGACCCCATCGCTCCTCTTGAGCACACCCACTATCCCGGTGATCCCAACCACCGTCCCGACGTGCTTGACATAGCGCTTCTCAAGAATGTCAACCTCAAGTTGCATTCTATTGAGACGCTACACGAGCTAGACTCTGACCACCGTCCAGTGCTCCTGCACTTAGTCCCTCGCTCGGGTCCCTCCGACCCCAGCCAGCCTCCTCCAACCAAAGTGATAACTGACTGGAAGAAAGTAAGCGATAAGCTGAAATCAACCTCGTCACCTCACTTGGACTCTATCCCCGACCACATAGTCTCCGTCGCGGACACGACGGCCGCGATCAACTCGTTTACAGAACACGTGCAATCCGTACTGACGGATTGCTCACGTGAAGTCCCAGAGATGAACGATCATCGCTGGAAACTTCCCGATGACGTACGTGAACTGATAACCGAGAAGAACGCTGCCATCCGTGCCTACAGCAACTTTCCATGCGACTCGAACAAGGCTCACATGCGCAATTTACAGCGTGCTGTAAAGAAACGCATCGCTGAGCTTCGCTCGAACCGCTGGAATGAGATGCTGAGCGATCTCGAGCCCACCCATTTAGCCTTCTGGCAGCTGCAACGAAAGTTGCGTGCCACCGAAGAGGCCACTATGCCTCCCCTCAACCGTCCCGATAAGAGCGTCGCCTTTGACGACTCTGAGAAAGCCGAATGCCTGGCCGACAGTCTGGAATCCCAGTGCTCTCCCAGCACCCAACCGGTAGACAAAAGTCACCTCCTCAAGGTCGACTCTGAAGTCCAACGTAGGACCTCCCTCCCTCCCGTAGAAGACCCTGATGATCCTCTGCCTCCAGTCACTCCAGACGAAGTGCAGGACATCATAAAACGTCTCCGACCCCGGAAAGCTCCCGGGTCGGACGGTATCAATAATAAGGTATTTAAAATCCTCCCCGCCCAGCTCGTTATGTTAATGACCGCCATCTTCAATGGCGCTCTGACCAACAACATCTTTCCCCAGGCATGGAAAGAGGCCACTGTTATCGGTATCCCTAAGCCAGGCAAGCCCAAGTCTGAGCCCACGAGTTACCGTCCCATCAGTCTCCTGAACGTTCTCGGCAAAATCTACGAGAGACTTATTTATAAGCGACTCAGAGATTTTGCCGATGCCAAGTGCCTCATTCCTCACGAGCAATACGGCTTCAGGACCGGTCACTCGTGCATCCATCAAGTCCACCGTATAGTCGAGCACATTAGCGCTGGGTTCCAACGCGGTGCAATGACTGGCGGTCTATTCTTCGACATAGCGAAGGCCTTCGACAAGGTCTGGCACAATGGCTTATTATATAAGCTCTACCAAATGGGTGTGCCAGACCGTCTCGTGCTCATCTTACGAGACTTTTTGTCTGATCGCACATTCCGCTATCGCATCGGGAATGCCCTCTCCTCCCCTCACCCTATCCGAGCCGGTGTCCCTCAAGGCTCAGTCCTCTCGCCCCTCCTATTCACGCTGTTCACTAGCGATATTCCCAAGAGCAAAAAGGCTCAGTTAGCTCTCTTCGCGGACGACACGGCCATATATTACACTGGTCAAAGTCCAACCGCTATAGCCCAAACCCTCCAATCCGCAGCCAACGCCCTCGGCGACTGGTTTAGGAAATGGAGAATTGAGGTTAACCCTGATAAAAGTCAGGCGGTCCTCTTTAGGTCGCCGCTCAAAAGACTTCCCCTCCGCCCCCTCAGTCCGATAACCATGTACGGTAAGCCTATCCCTTGGGAGAAGCAAGCCAAGTACTTAGGCGTTATCCTCGACAGTAATCTGTCCTTCCGCGCCCACATAAAAGCAGCCCGTAATCGGGCTGCCTTTGCCGTAAGCAGGCTCCACTTCATGATTACAGCGAGAAGCAAATTATCGCTTAAATGCAAAATTCGCCTCTATACCGCTGTAATCCGCCCCATCATGACATATGCCGGTGTCATATTCGCGCACTCCAATCCCCGCCACCTTTATAAAATGCAGGTCCTTCAAAACCGTTATCTTAGGAAAGTCACGGGAGCCCCGTTCTATGTCCGCAACGATAGCCTCCACCTCGACCTTAAAATCCCCACCATTCTCCAATTCATGAAACGCCTTTCCAAGCGTTTCTTTGACTCTGCCATCAGGCACCCCAATCCCCTAGTCGCAGCGGCCGCTCGATACGAACCGTCTCGTATCAGCAAAATTCGCCGACCAAGGCATACTCTTGTCACCCCCGACGACCCCATCACTCTCCTCCAGGAGAGCAGTAGGGAAACTAGCACGCTCAGAAAACATAAGCGTAAACCGATCCCGTCATTCCGTCCTCGCCGCCGAGGACGACCGTCGCGACGTCCGAATCAATGCCCCCCCCGTCCCTCGCAAGAGCCAGCCCGCGATGCTGAGCCGTAGAGTTTTAAAAATCAGTCCCTAAATAATGAACCATTGTGATCCAGCCTGTCCCTTGCTGTCCTCTCTCAGTGACGCCCTAAGCCGAGGTCCGAACCCCACAGGGGGTGCCCTTAGCGTGCGGTCACTTAGTTTGTAGTTTTTATTTAGTTTGTAAGCTCTGGCTGGAGGCCTTAAAGTAATTTAAGGCATCTCTACAGAAAAGTCCGGTTAAGCAGCTCACAACCTCTTCTAGGTTGACCTGCGAGATGCCATACACAAAAAAAAAAAAAAAAAAAAAAAAGTACTTATTGGATAAATACTTTTTTTTATTATTTTATGTCTTATTTTATTTCATTACTTTTCCCAATAATGCGGCACTTATTAATAATGATAGAAAATTATGAATAATTTTAAATAAATCACATTTACCGTAGAATAATACAAGAAATGGAATTGTACAAAAATTACGATAGCTAGCAGGTTAATTTATATCTTAGGTAAAACAAAATCGTCCAAATTAGGATCGTATTGCGAAAAAAAGAAAAATTAAAATTATTGCAACAAAATATTTCTATGAGTTATATTTAAACAAAGTGCACCCGATTATACATCAGTACAAGGTAAAATAAATAGTATGCTGATAACATTTAATGGTTTTGGATTGCTGTCGTCGACTTATGGCTTATTTTTGCGGTTTAACATTTTTTAAATAATTGCTAGTAGTTAAAATAAAACTCTACAAAATAAAGTTATAATATTAGTATTGTAATGTTTTGCAGTTCGATTGTTTTAACTAAAAGTTTTTTTTTCGCCGTAAATGCATGAAAATGTTTTGAATTGGACATTGCAATTACAAAAGTTTTTACGAGATCATAATTTAAAAAAAAAGAACAAAATATATAGAAGATTAAATACGTAATAAACTAGCTGACTCATGCTGAAGTATAGTTACTATGGATAGCTCAGAGTTTTTTTTTAAACAAGCATCCATTTTAAATATAAAACATTGTTTGTAAAAGTAAATTGTTTGACAAAACTTGTGGAAAACAAGTCTTAGAAGATATCATAACTTGTAAATAGAAAGACAGTTTTGAAAAATGGTAGATACAAAATATTATTACAGAATTTATAAAACATACCTGACGCATTTTCAAGTTCAAGAGTTATGAAAACTAATAAAATGCTTAACAATACTTTGACGTCCATTTTTTCGATCGTCTAATAACAGACTAAAATAGGTAGGAAATAATTATAAGTTTATAGTTTAGGTTGATTAGGTTTTCCTTGTTTATATACAGGGTGGATACGTTAATTGGCAGCGAGTATAAAAAAACTGTAAGGCTACATACTGACCGATGCGTTCGATATCACGAACTCAGAACATCGTGCTCATTTTGTTACAAAAATTGAACTTAGAAGACGCATTTGGTAGTTTTAAGTTGTTAGTAGTTAAGAAACAAGATCGCACCATCTTAGGATGGAACTGTTACGACGAGGTACGGGCACACCGCAATCGCGGCGGTAAGACCCCTCTTTGAGGAGTGGCTGAAGAAAGAGGCGCCACGGTGTCCTCACCTTCCGCCGGACACGGATGTTTCAGGAAGTTTCTGTGTCTGATTGGTAAGGAAGAAACGCCTGGCTGTCACCACTGCAAGGATCGCCCGGAGGACACGGTGGAGCGTACGGTGCAGGTCTGCACCGCTTGAGTCGAGCACCGCCGTTTCCTTCTCGGCGACGATAGGCGACAACTTCTCGCGTTCGGCTTTGATCGACGCCATGCTGCGACGAGATGAGACGACTTGCAGAAACGAGACGAAGCAGTCATCTTCTTCCTCCGAAGGAGGAGGCGAGACGCGTGAGAGAGAGAACAGCCTCTCCCTCACGACCGAGTCGCGGGAGATGCCCACGGCAACGGATGTCGTGAACCGATTTCCGACCACCGTAGATGCGGCCGGTGAGTATTGGGTGACTCGTCGTCCTTTAATGGACCATGCCGGAGTCGACGGCGCGTTAGTTGATAGACACAGCGCGTGAGAGCTGTCAGCTATCTGACGAGGCTCCCCTTAGAGGGCCAACGCTTGCCGGGATTGCGGGACTGTCTCATCAGATAATCGTGACCCTGGAATGTAAAGGGCTATTGAAGGATCACCGTGGTCTAAGTAGTGGTAGTTTTAGTCCGTATAAGTCATTTGATGATTTTACGATAAAAAAAGACATAACAGTCATTGAGTTGTTTGATTAGATCTCTCTCAGTAGCGGCCACGATGTCTGGATTAGGGCACTGCATGCGTAGCATGACCAAGTCTACCTCAATTCTACTAAGAATAGACAAAGTTATTTCATCGTTATTTCTAAACGATTCGTTTGTTTTTTTTTTTATCTGTACCTTCACCATTGAAAAATAGAAACATTTTGTTTCTATATTTCAAACATTACCATGCTTCTGCATGCATGTTTCTATTCTTCAATGGTATACGATTTCTGCCATAATTGTGCGACATACAGTCAAATTGTACAGAATAACCATGAAATAAAATAACCTTTGACTGTACTTGTCTTTGTCTTTTTTTACTTAGAGGTGGAAATGGTCATGCTACGCATGCGGTCATTTTGTCTTTTCTTCCGTCGGCAAAACCCGTTTCTACGGTGCCATGCTACGCATGCTGTTTATAGCAGTAGGACTTTAAAATAACGGGCAGCAACAACGGGAATTATAATAGGTGTGATATTTTTGTATGAGGTAGTTTTTAAGCAGTAGATGGTTTAGTGCTGATGATGATGATGCTTGAAAAATCTTCATCTTCTCGATAATTTATAATCTCGGTAGATATACTACAAACTAAACATAAACAGTGTTCAGAATCTTACAATGAGACATTCCTACTGTGTTTATAAACATGGTATATTACTACTACGTCGAAATATCTGGAAAATATACTTGAAGTGAATGAATAAAAATAATTGGTTTGAAGAGTGTATGTATATGTACGGTCAACAAAAGAGATGTTTATGCAGGCACAGATTTTGGTAAAAGATCTTTTTTTGCGTTTCGTTACAGAATAAAAACCACAAATAAAATACACATGAAAGCATTTAAACTTTTCATTTGTTTATTTTGTGTATTTGCCCGCATAGATATTTCTTCTGTTGATTGTTCGTACATTCTAATACTTTTTCCCTTACAATTTCTGGCAGGCTCAAACACTCAAAAGTTCATAAACAATGGAATTAAGTTCCTGCTGTAGACTTGACAAAAAAAAAAACACGTTTATGCACACATTTGAAAACTTTTATTCATGAAAAAATAATAAAACATTTCATTATAGTACACTAAATAACATAAAAATCATCGGAAACACAATTCAACACTTTCGACGCTCATCTTCTGTTCAGCATTACGAATTCCGCCGACAAACAAATCATAAATCGGTAGCCTGAACACGTTGGAAGTTTTTAGTTCTATCAAAGAACTTTTCCATCCAGCACCATTTTCCTGAAACATTAGATAAAAAGAATTTGCTTTAGTTTTTTTCCTGGCTTCATGGTATAGTGATCGCAAATGCGACTGCTGAGCAAAAGATTCGGGGTCGATTTCCAGGTCTGGCAAAGTGCTATTCAGCTATTCCATCAGGTATTTCTCCATTCAGTCAAGGAGTTTGGGTTTTTGGAATGCAATAGGCTCGCTTCTAATTAAATAGGACTTAAATATAACTGGCAAATTGTAGGTGTACTTTATATAATTAGGTACTTCTCTAGCTAACCCTATAGAGATTACAGGTCTGATGTATTATGTTATGTTTTGCCCAAAATCATCATCATCTGCGTTGCCATATCCCAGCAACATTTGGGTTCACTTTCAGTCAGACCCGATGTAGCTGAAAACTAGTATTTACAGGAACCCTTGGTAAGACTGATTTTTTTACGTTGGGACACTCGATACCCTGTAAATACTGCACAGTAGACCAGTGGAACTGACATTGACATCCTATGTGAATCTTGTAAAAAGTTATCGATAAACTACGGTATGCTTTGTTATCGATTGCTACTTGGTTGTCCAGGCTTTATAAACTTTAGTTTGCAGGTAGTCATTGGTAGCTTGCCGTCTGATCAAGGACCAAGCCTGGGTCGACGGCCAAGTAGTGTAGAAGGCAAGTGCTGTCAGAAAACTGAAGTGGCTCGTCTTAAAAGGACACTATGACCTTGGAATGTAAAGGGCAACGGGAGGAACAAAAGTCCACCCTGGACTTTGAGTCAGTAAGGGTCTGACAGTCTCTTTTGGTGATTCAATCAGACAAAGAAAAGGTTTGTAAACTTTAGAATGCTCAAAAAAATTATATTACCTTGCAGCCATCAGATTCAGCTGGTATACTATAAAAGAAAGGAGAATCTGAAGAGGGGTGTGATTCAACGAGTAGATCATGAAAAGTCAATAATTTTACTGAATCAGCCAAATTTTGTGACGGGTTCAGGCAGTTATACTTCAGTGTTTGACGAACAAATACTGATTGTAGCCTCAGCCACATTATTTTTTCTAATATCTGTAACAAAACAAAAATATTATCAATAATGCTGTTCCCATGAAATATATTTTGGGACAAAGGAGCATATTTTTTGGGAAGAATTAGGAAAAGGGAACATGGTCCGAAACTTTAGGACGAACCAAGAATAAATAACTTATCTGACAGTTAGTCATAGTTCAATTAATGGACAAATTCAATAAATGTTTGACTTACATCATCATAAAATATTCCTTTCATATCAACTCCTTCATCGCTCAACCAGAAACCGTCCTTTTCTAAATCATAATTAATCACTGGAGTAATGCTAGCTCTCTTAATACATGTTTCTTTGCTTGTCATGTTGCAGAAAACTTCAATAGCCTTATCCTTTGGTCCCAGATAGTAAATACCTGAAAAAAAAAAACATCATAATTAACAGGTCTTTTTTAACACACCTGCACACCACATCTTTGTCTACCATCGGGCAAGTGACATACGGTGAAACGCGAACCTATCGAAAAATAAAAAAGGTAATATTTTTAATTGCTTATCGGGAGTCTCCTTTCTAAGTATATCAACGCCTGTATAATGAAGATACGACGAGACCGTCCTAAAGTAGACCGAGCCTTAAAAAAAAATTTCTTTATGTTTATTATTCAAACTTAAGTCGATGTTTTTTTACGTAGTTAAATTATCAAATGTCTTAGGGCTGGACGGAACGGACTATCAGACTTGTACTGATCCACGCCTAAACCGAACCGAATCATGCATTTTCGTTGAGATAGGTCCCCTGATGACGGACTGGATATGGATTACTTCTATAAGTATAAAACTTTTAGGTGATCGGGAACTGTCCGAGGCCACCACCAACGCCTTAAATGTGGCAGAGTTTTGGTCGGAACATATAATTTAAAGGAATCATCGACACGACGAAGAAGGTGATGAAAGGGGAAAGAGTATGAAGTTCTGTACTAAGTTAGTCTTTAAAAGCAATAATATTTGTGTGGATGAAAAATGACTAATTTTTGACATTATTATTATTGTACCTGTTCAAACGCCATGCTTTTTTTATCGTGGTAAAATCATCAAATGAGTCCTCCCACCCAGGGCAGGGCGGGAGGGACTGTCAGACTTGTACTGACTAAAATCCACGGTGTCCTTCAATAGACCTTTACGTACCGGGGTCACGGTAATCCGTTAGTCCCGCGACCCAAACGCCATGCTAACTTACCACTTTCGACACCGGCCGGTGCATCTTTGCAAGAAACTTCAGCTGGGGATTCCTTCGTTCCAAATTGTTGTCCTGGTTTATGTCCTTCAAAAGCTGAAACAAAAATACGAACACATAACATAATTCTTTTTTTAGCTAAAGCATAGCTTTTATCGTGGGCTCTGAGCGCGGCGACCGAATTAAGAAATTCCGTAACAAAGTAAACCTAAGGAAAATAAACCTAACACCCCGCATCGTCTAACGTCGTTTCAGTCCGGGAGACTTCGGCAATCACAAAAACATCCGTCATAAAGACAATTTACTTTTTCTTACTGATTCTAAACGGCCAGCTACAAAAGGAGGCTTTCACGATGAAACCTACTTATAAAATTGTCCTACAACAAAACAGTTCTTTATTACAGTAGTACACCACAAACATTTTAAATAAATGATATTCTCGTTAAATATTCGCGGTAGGCGATAATTTTTCCTTGTTTTTTTTTTTAAATGCTATGCAATAGCTTTACTACGGCAGTCTCCGAGTGCCGGACGTATTTTTTTTTTAATACCATTTCCTTTTCTCAATATATTTGGGATCGGCGCAACGTGATACAAAAGTATTGAACTATGAGAAGAGAGAAGTATGGAAAGAGGACACTCTTTCTATTAATTGACATTTCAATAAGGAATTGATTCCTTTCTAGCCACATTACGTATAGAGAAAGTAATTTATGCTTTTTTTTTCAATTCGCTGTTTTCATGATCCGACCGATTTTGGCGAAGGCGATTGCTTCAGCTCCATTATGTTAAGTACTAATTCGTGTAGCCAATGTTTTCTCTTGAGAACCTCGCAATAAGAAAGTTTTGCTTTTCAAATAATGATATTATGTTTCGTCAAATGCATAATTATTAAGTGAGTAGGTAGTAATTTGAAAAGCTTATTTATAAGTTTGTAAACTTACGAGTGCAAGCGCAAGTCCCAGGTACTCCAGGAGGCCCGACTGGACCGGGCATCCCCGAATGTCCTGGAAATCCCTGCAGAAAGTAAAGAAATCGTGTCATATTAGATTATATCAATAGGGTACATGACTATAAAAATGTAATTAGGCCGTCAGTTCGATTATCTTAATATATGTCTCTTTCGTACTTTTACGTAAACCAAAATCGAAGGCACGTTTGGCGCAGTGGCTGAAAAATTGGACTCCTGCGCTATGTGTCGCGGGTTCGATTCCCGCACGGAACAAATATTTGTATGATCTGCAAGTAGTTGTTCCGGGTCAGGGTGTTTATGTATGTGAATTCCTAAGTTTGTTAACGCACCCACGATACAGGAGAAATTCCTAGTGTGGGGCAACGCTTTAAAAAAAAAACGACGGGTTGCACTCTGGGAGTGCCGGCAGAAGTGAAAACTTGAATAGTAATAAACACACACGAACATTCGCGCAAGCGCCTTGCGCCGTCTTACGAATTTTCGAGCAGGTCACGTGTCCTGACGCGAGTTTAACATTTTTTACCCATTCCAAAAAAGTGCACAACGCCGCTAAAGAAGTTTTCACTTCAAAAATATTAGGGAAATTCAGTTTTGAGGTATACAAGAAGAAAATTCCAATCCATGTTTCAACCCAAATATGATAGCTTTAAGATATCTGTTTGTTTTTTTTAATGAAGTAATAGAATTTTCTGTTTCTGGTTCCCTAAACTGATATTTTTCCGTATGCTATCAACCTTGCCAGTAACTTGAACAGAAAAATAAAATAACTTACTGGAAATCCTCTGTTTCCTTTCTGGCCAGGAATTCCTGTATAGCCGCGTCGACCCTTAAATAAAATTAATAATTAGTATTTTTACACGAATGCGTCAGAAGAACGGTTAAATTATTATAATATTCTTAAAGTGCTGCACGGATCCGTTTACTCCTTAAAACACATTAAAAGGGTCAATTCACAGCAGGACGCGACGCTGCGCGCACACTTCAATACAGCCACTCAACATCTAACTTTATTTATTACACGAAAAGACCATCACATGAAAAGATACACATTTCCATCGCGTCGCGTCTCAGTGTGAATTAACCCTAAGGAAGATGGTTTGGCAAATGCTTTTAGTATTTATATTTAAAAGCAGTTACAGTAATTACTAAAATCATTGAAAGTCTATTATAAAATTATAATCTTTTGTTGTCCCACTTCTGGGCAAAACTGATGATGAATAAAATGATCTCCAACCAATCTCACATAAGTGATCTAAGCGCTTCTGGTTGTTTCATCAGAAGATAAGTAAACTTAACGTACCTAATCAGTTAAACTCCTTTTATTAACAAGGAATGGTTAAATAAGATTTACTGGTATAGTTTATTTAACTCTTGATAAGACAAGTGGTCCTATTTCGTGATGGCTGCGGGTCTAAAAAGGCGACTTAGCAATATTCATAATGATTAACTTTGTAAATAAGTAGCCAGTGACGTTTGCTGGAAATTCACGAAGTGAAACATTAGGAATATTACTAAGCGACCATTTTAGATATTTTGAAAAATCTACTTTTTAGGTGCTATAAAATTTAAAAATTCTTTCAATTGACACAGCGACTATGAAACCTAAATAAAAAAATAACGTTAAATATTAATAAATACATACGGGTAATCCACGATCGCCTTTTTCACCTTTTAGCTTTGAAAAAAGAAAATCGTTTGTCAAAACATGCTTCTACGTTGTATTCACATTTATTTAAAACTTCAAATTAATTGTACACACAACATTTTAAAACAATAAAACAGAAAGATAGGTACAGATGCCAGCACATCTACCTACCTCAATCTGTCAATTTTCTTTGATAGATTTTCAACCTTCTCACAATAGTGCAGGGTTAATGTTTGATTGGTAAAATTTGACAGAGTAGGGTAGGTTGACCTGCTGGCGCACATTAATAACATTCTACTCACCAAATTTTCTTCTGAAATCAATGCTGAAATGGAAGTAACTGTATATTAGTGTCTAAAATTCATACCAGTTCGAAAAAAATAATGTATTAAAAATTCTTTAAAAAAATATATATTTTAAGCACAGACAACTTCTAAACGCATTTCGATTTTTTTAATTACTAATATGATAGGTATTTATTTAAAATTAATCAACTTTGAGACGTACCTGAAGTTATTTGAAGTTCTAAAGAACAAAAAACGAATAAAATGAATGAAAATAATTTGATGCCCATTTTTACGTGCGTTCACAACCAGACTGAAATATGTATGATAACATTAAAGTACCTACCTATTTATCCCTGAAACTAAACATATTGAAATTAGGGTTGCTAGATTCAAGATCTTAATTTTCCCCACATTATATTTTTTTTCCATAGTTCAATTTAATTTATTTACTATCAATATTTTTAGCCTATTTAAGTAATTAACTAAAACAAACATTCAGTGTACTAGTGACTTACTAATGGGCTGTCATATCAACTATAGCGAGAGTATTATGATATGATTATATTTATTTATTCCCTTTGTAAAATTATATATAAATATATAGCTTTGTATCAATTTAATAAAATATGTTTCTATTTTGCAATATATGATTTAGGATTTACTAGGATGACACCAAAAAAAACAGGGATTAAACCACCTAAAATTTCCCCAGAAACGATATTTTTCCCCAAAAAGCGGTAAAAATTTTACCTAATCTACCAACGTTGCTTGTTATAGTAGTGTAATATGGTTTTCCTTTTAATATACAGGGGATTGATTGATTTTAACAAGTATTTACGAGTATGTCAATTGTTGAAAATACTGCTTTCAAAATGTTCTGATAAATAATGTTACATTAATATTGAAACCTGTTTTATGAATGCTTTTTTTTTTTTCTTGGTAAAATCATCAAATGAGTACTCCCACCCAGGCAGGGCGGGAGGGACTGTCAGACTTGTACTGACTAAAATCCACGGTGTCCTTCAATAGCCCTTTACGTACTAGGGTCACGGTAATCCCTTGGTCCCGCGACCCCAGCAGGCTTTGCCCTCTACAGGCCCCGTCACTATGCTGACACTCTTTGAGGCACGCGTGGAACACAAAGCGCCGTCGACCCGGGCATGGTCCATGGTCGGACAGCGAGTCGCCCATTACTCGCTGCCCGCATGCCCGCGCCTACGGTGGCCGGAGATCGTGTTTTATGAATGCTAGGCTAAAAATGTACATTATATAATATGTCTTGTGTTGCTAAGCACAAAACTTGAGAAACACTGGATCAGTTCGACAAATCCCTTTTTTGTTGTATTTATAATTGTCAGAATAAAGTGCTGAATAAAAAAATTAGTGCGTCTAGAGACGCTATTTTTGTCTATTGTACAACGTTGCATGCCTATGTTTGGATTGGTGTCGATACGGAAAATTGTTAGCTTGTGGCTCAATGTCTTATTACGCCACACGACGTAAACGTGTTCTATAATGTGAAAAGAAAGTAGTATGAAATCCTTTCTCATTTCCTTCATTAGTAACGTCCTTGCGGAGGCGGGACATATTGTTCATTAGAAACATAATATTATCTATTTGGACTATTGCGCTGTGAAATACGCTTAGTATTGTAAATCTATTTGTGCAGTGATATTTAACTGTTATATTTTATTTTAATTGCTTTAGGGCTCGTTTTTGTTCGCTACTTGTTATACTTAGACTTAGACGACCGACTTATTAAATAATATGTCAGGACAGCAAAGAACAAAAAGATAAGTGCTTTGGTTATAAATTGGGTTTTTTACTTCATTCAATACAGGTTTAGAAATTTTTTTCACAACACGAAATAAATATTATAATAGTAGTTGAATTAGGTCCAATTGCATCGCGTCGTATTCGTCGCTCACGCAGGACACCGCGTTAGGGTTACACCGAGACGCGACGCTGCGCCAGATTTCAATAGAGCGACTCTAACTTTGTTTACTGCACGACAAAAAACACGTTAGCAGCATCATGTGTGACCGAAGCTTAAGAGGAAGGGCTTAGTTTACCAGTGGACATCTACCGGCTGATGATGATGCAAGTATTTCAATACCCGGCATTTTCTTTTATTATCACCCGTCTCCCTTTCTAACTATGTTTTAGTCGGCTTCCGGTCCAACCAGATGCAGCTGAATATTGGTATAATACGAGTACATTGAATGACTGCTTATCTGACCTCCACATGCCTGCAACCCAGTTAGAAATGGATATTATGATACCCATAGCGACTCTCACTCAAAGATCTACAACTGACATTGGGGGCCATCGTCTTAAAGCTTGGTGAAGTGGATGTAATGAACTGGATACAAATTCAAATCATTTATTTCAATTAGGACAGTTACAAGCACTATTGAATATTACAAAAATAATTATGGTACTACAGTTCCAGTCACAAGTCGATAACTGAGAAAGAAGTGGTGAAGTAAATGGTCATCCATCGACAAAAACGCTCTTTGTCCTCTCTTGCATTAAGCTGGGAGTGCAGCAGTCACGGTTCCCCGGCAGGCCTTGATTTGACTACATCGCCGGGTTCCTCTCCCCGGTTCACCAAACGGCTACACTTCTGTTCAAGTGGCGAACGCAGGATATGTCGTTGTCATCTCGGACCTGCATGTGGATATGAGTTAGCCATCCACGGGCGACCTCGTTTGAAGGATGCAGATCAGTTTGCGTCAATTGGCATTCGATGCGCTTGTTGATGTCCGATGCGCCTGTCTACGTCCGATGCGCCTATCAACGTCCGATGCCTCTGTCTACTGCGGGAGCTGAGAAAGGTCGAAAGCTCTCATCCAGTTATGTACAAACATCGGCAAGCTTGGTTTAACCTTCAAGATTTACACGTGTTACAACGATTATCACTTGATCCTATTTATAATTAATAATTTATTTTAATTTTGTATTAAATATTTTCCGCTTAGTTCTTGGTATTAAGGTTCAAAACAAATTTCTTATCATTGTTTTGACTTTTAGTTCATTAAACTGCATATCAGTTTGTTAATTTGGTGTTGCATAGTTATGATTTAGACTTCCTGTTTTTGTAATTAGACACATGCCTATTATGTTATAATTTGTTAATTTTAGAAGTAATAAAACAGGCGATATGTGTTAGGCATTACCGTTAACCCTCTTATGATATAATAATCAATTTCCTGTTCCCAATAAACATATAAGTTAATTAAAGTTTAAACCAACAAAGTTCCAACGTCTAAGTTACATTTATCTATAAATCAATTTAATCATCGGATCCGATTTCAGGCTAAGATTATTAATTGCTTATTAACTTGTAATAGCTAAAAGCAACTTGTGTCAACTTTTAGCGACTGTGTGACACGCAGTTTATTAGTATAACACACGCATGCCACAATTGCTATGAGAATAATCGTAGAAAATTGATTTTTTATCCTGGGTGGTAGTAGATGTAAAAACCAACTAAATGATCACTAATTTTCCTTCGCTTTAAATATTCAATTTTGAAGGTATGAATGTTTCGAAATGACTCTAGAACATTACATCATCCATCTTTAAAATCGTCTAGCTTTGTATAAAACCATGTTTGCTCAGACAGGTCAACATTTCTGGGTTTAGGGATAAATGAAGAAATATTGACTGAAGTTTTTAAATTGCCTAAAGCACTTTCGACACAATGCGGATATCTCTTCAGCTATGTCGACGTCCGATGCGCCTGTCAACATCCGATTCGCCTGTCTACTGCGCGAGCTGAGACGTCGGAAGCTCCTATCCTGCTACGAACAAACTTCGGCAAGCGTGGTTTCAACTTGAAGATTACCATGTGTTACGAGTACTTTGGTTATCACTTGCTCCTAATTATAATTTGTTTTATTATTGTAATAAAATATTTTTCGCTTAGTTTCTTTCAAAACAAATTTCTTATCAGTTTGACTTTTAGTTCATTAAGCTGTATATCAGTTTGTTACTTTGGTGTATTTATGGTTTAGATTTCCTGTTTTTGTAATTAGGCACGTGCCTATTATTTCAATAATTGGTTAATTTCAGAAGTAATAAAAACAGCAGATATGGTGTACACGAGTACCTATACTAGGCATTACTGTTAACTGCATTTTATGATATAATAATCTATTTCCTGTTCCCAATAAACACGTAAGTTAATTAAAGTTTGAACAAACAACGTTATCCAAGTTCTTATTTTTCGTTATTCATACTGATCAATTATTATATTTCTAAATATGTTTTAAAAACGTTGCTTAACTATTACAGCTACGTGGGTCGAAATTCAAAGTTAAGCAGACAAACCAACAGAGGCCTGTGGCAGCTTTATTTTTATTTTTTTTACGTGGTAAAATCATCACATGAGTCCTCCCACCCAGGGCGGAGCGGGAGGGACTGTCAGACTCGTACTGACTAAAATCCACGATGTCCTTTAATCGCCCTTTACGTACCGGGGTCACGGTAATTCATGAGTCCCGCGACCAGTCTGTCGCAGCTTGTTTTGGTTTGTAGATGTGTATCCATTACTCATACCTTTCCTCCATGCCTCAAGTCCGGTCGCGGGACTGTACGAATTACCGTGACCCCGGAACGTAAAGGGCTATGGCTAAGGGCTATAGCAATGGACTCATTTGATGATTTTACCACGATAAAAAAAAATACCTCGAGTCTTCCGATTAAGGATTCGTCTAAGCGTCTTAAGACATTCCATTTCAGATAATATAGATGCGTATATCTTATACAAGCGTTTTTTCTTTCTTCTACAACCAGACCCGGAACCACTACTTCTAGGTCATACAAATATTCGTTCCGTGCGGGGATCAAACCTGCGATACGCTGTGCTGCAGTCGATTGCTCAGCCACTGCGCCAACCAAGCCTTCGAATTGAAGATTGTTGACAGTAGTTACAGTTAGAGGTGGCCCAAAAGTGTGTCAACTAGTCTAACGGAAGTAAGTCTCTAAAGGAAGTTATGGAGGTTCGATTGACAGTCACTCTATGAGAGATACGGACCAAAACGTTAGGATTCCAGTCTAAATGGATGCAGCGGTCCAAGGAAAATTAAGTATTTACGTTAAGCAATTTTATAAAGACTTAATTTTATATCATCGTTATGTCTGATGTTAACATCACTTTAGTACTTTGACTAGAACCATGTCTCTTTTAGGTATTGAACTACTATAGCAATTAGCTCCTCAGCATTAATAACTCTCTAGATCAGAGACAGATTTGGTCCAGATTACGGTCACATTTGGCTATAATTTTGGCCACAAAGATAATTCGCCACGGAATAAAGTTTGTGTAACATTGCCCCAATTTTAACTGACTTCTTATTTATTCATTTTGATAAGTGTGAATTCGCCAGATTGCTTTTTTCCGGACGGATGGCAGAAAAAATAAATAATAACAATCCAGGCACAAAATCACAGAAAACAAAAACAATAATATCGAATCTGAACAGAAAGTACTAGGAGAACAGGATCATGGAGAAAGTATCAATAAAGTCGTTCAGCACTTTAAAACGTGACCTTTTTGGTGAATACAATCAATGTTTGTACTAGGCTTGCATATATTCAAGGTGGCATTTATTGTAAAAGTTCTTTCTCTATGAACAAGTATGTATTTATTGACGAAATTATAAAATATGAGAGGTATATTTATTTAATTTTTATGTCTTACTTGAACTAGGTCTAATATAGTTCTAGGGCGTACTTGAAACTCTCCTTAAATTCATGTAACCCTAATACTTTTATCACAAGTAGGTTCTGTCCCGAACTAGAGTAAAAAGACGTAAATTATGGCAAATTAACAACCCTCATTTTGTAATATTTTTTAAACGTATACCACACTAGGAATATCTCCTGTACCGTGAGTGCGTTTGCAAACATAATATCTCACATAGGTACACAAAAACTCAGACCTGGAACAACTACTTGCAGATCAAAAAAAATATGGTTCCTTTCGGGGATCGAACCCTCTACACGTTGCGCGGCAGTCAGCTCAGCCCCTATTAGAAAAAATCGTGAATATGTGTAGTTAATCTTTTACTAACAAGATCAAATTAACTGGTAAGGTCCAGGTCCTGGTATTTTCTATTGCTGGAATACAGGCCTTCTCTCTCTGATTGGACTAAAATTTACCACGAGGGTAATGTGCTCGAATTTTCGGTTCTAATACATGCAAAAAGTGAATCGAACACTTTTTTTGGCTTATACAGATTTACACTATATTGTGTAATAAATAAAAATTTAATGCGGAACAAATAAAAAACATTGTTAACACATTTCAAAAATATAATTCGTTTATGATTATAGTTGACAAACATTTAATTATGATGAGAAAATTAACTTTATTTAAAACAAATTTCAACATTTTCGACGCTCAACTTTTGATTTGCATTGCGGACATCTCCGATCCACAAATCAGTTATTGGAATCCTGTACACATTGGAGCTTTGGTATTCTATGATAGTACTCTGCCATTCAGTACTTCCTTTCTGAAATGTGAGAATATTTTAGTATTAGTATTTTAAACAATTGAACTCGTGGAAATTAAAAAAAACAGGTTGTTTAGAAAACAATACACATAGCAAATACCTGTTTTAATAACTTATGTTATCACATATTAAGTTTAACCAGAACCGGTTTCAAATCCGGACTTTGAAATTTTTATGAGAAGATTCAAACCTATCTTGGTTATGGAAAATGCGAACACTAACTACTTCATAAGAGTATATTCATAAAATTTTGAACGACAAGAGCTCGTAAAGCTACACGTCATTGAGTCACAAATAGGGTTTGAAAAAAAGAACGAAAAAAATACTTTTTCTATGTTTCGACATCTTACCTTGCACCCATTAGTAGCCACCGGTACAGTATAATGATTAGGGGATGTATTTGTTGCCTGCGGTCCAATAACTGCATCATACCAACTCAACAGTTTCACTGATGATGTCAAACTGTCCTTGTCATAGGGAACGGAGTCTAAGCAGTTGTATTTCAGCGTTTGGCGAACGGCTACCGATCCGGATCGCAGCCACATTATCTGTTGTGTTGTCAACTGTAACAAACAAAAAGATTAAAAAGTCATACGTACTACAAAAACGCTCGCTTTTTCTCGCTGCCTGGCGTTTTAAAATGCTGAGCTTCAGCTATCTGTTTTCTTTTTAACTTTGTATTCTATTCTATAAATTGGGACATTTGTCAGGAAAAACGGAAGAGATGTAAAAAAATATTTTCTTTTATAATTCCAGATGGTGACCGTGGGTTTTAGTCAGTACAAATCTGACAATCCCTCCAGCCCTGTGTGGGAAGACTCATTTGATGATTTTGCCACGTTAAAAAAATGAAAACGGTCACCGTACCCTAAAATCTTTTGCAACACGATAAGAATTGCATGTGCGTTGTCGATCTCAAAATAGGATACTTTATAAGATATTTTACAAATATGCTTGGTGGATAACAGCTTGCGGGTCCAAAGCCTTTGTCAAACAGACAGGCGTGACGAATGCGAAGCGTGACGTTTTTATTTGTAATGTATGGAATTGTTTGAATCCAGTCACATAGAAAAGCGAAAGCGATCCGATAGCGTGACAAAACTATCGGTTCGGTATCGTTGCGGAAACGCTTCGCTTTCGCCTGTCTATTTGACAAAGTCATTAAAGAGAGGTCCGAGTCCCAGCAGTGGGAACACTCTAGGCTGATTATGCTATGCATGCAAGGCATAATACACAATCATTAAAAATACTGAAACTACTAAATTGTAACTTACATTGTAAATTTTCTTCAAATTTACTCCTACTTCGGTGAGCCAGAATCCATCTTTGCCGGTTATATGGCTGCGTTCAGGAGTTTTTCCACCCCTTAAACAAGTTTCACGGGTATCCATATTGCAGTATAACTGTAGTGGCTGGTTTTTAGGTCCCAAATAATAGGTTCCTGCAAGAATTAACACGTCTTTGAGTAACCGTATCAAGCAATTGTTCTATTTAATTTAGATGAAAAGTATTTTCCATTTTTTTCATTTAATAAAGAATTTTTGGACAACGTACTTCTTAAGAAATATAAAGTTTAAGTAAGACTTAAGAAGATAATAAGATCAATTTTTTTTTCAAACTTTGAAATCTAGTTAAAATGAATTATTATTTGAAAATTAAAATCCTTTTTCATAAAACTGTTACTCGTTTCATCAAGACGTCCATTGAACAAATAAAAAATATCATATTTTATACGATAAAGCTTTCTCACCACTTTCAACACCTGCTGGTGCATTTTTACAAAGAACTTGTCCTGGTGAATCTTTCGTCCCAAATTCGTTTGCTTCCGTTGTTGCAGAACCTGGAGAATTATGAGTTGATTTATATTGATACCATCGTGAAGAGAGCCCGGATCAATTGGAGCACAGGGATGTGATCATTTTCGGGAAAGTCTTTCTAGGTTACCACGGCATTAGGCGGCAAGGGGCATGAAAAGGATGGGTTTTAGTAATTAAAAGTCAGACAGTTCCTTTAGCCATTGATTATCATGGTTGCTTAATACTTCGTTTTTTTTTAATATTTGAACATTCGAACCTAGAATACCTGTTCCAAAAGTGAGTACCTATTAATACTTACTTTCTTGAGTAAGAGGATTAATGCAGGCTGATTTCCCTGGACGACCAGGAGGACCTATAGGTCCTGGCATACCAGACCACCCCGGAAGTCCCTAGAGAGTACACATATGGTTTAGGTTAGTTTAAAACTAAATAAGTTCATTAAAAAAATATTTCAAGATATTTGTGGATAAGAGCATAACCACGAACGTAACATCAAAACTTGGTTGCACACCACAGGCAGTCAGCTTAGCTGGTATACAGAAGGTTGGAGTGAAACTCGACCTCGTTATAGTTGGAAAAAACATTTTTCACAATTAACGTCGGGAGAAAACCTTCAAAAGGAAATTGGGGATAAAATCAGGGAGGGTGGGATTCGCACCACATGAAATCCACCCTGGTGATCAACGGCACATGAAGAGAACTGAGATCTCTAAATTGAACAACTCCAGAACCCTCTATGCAACGCCTGTTATAAGGCCCTTGAGTCGTGCTATAAACAGCGGCACGTGACCCCTGTGCTGCCGTCTTCTCTAAGATTACTCCAAGGCTTAGTCAATGCTTTCCATTTAGTTTTATTTCTAAACAGAGGCTATGGATATTAGTAGTTGCTATTTAAAAAAAAAAACTTACAGGAAATCCGGTCTGTCCTTTTCTACCTGGAAGTCCTGGATACCCACGTGGCCCCTTAAAATAAATTCGATGGTATGTATTAAAAAATGAAATTTAATCAAAAACTATGTAAAAAAAAAATAACTTACAGGAATTCCAGGGTCACCTTTTTGAATATACGGAATTCGTCGCTCTTTCTAAAACAAAATAAGAAGAGCAAATTATAAATGAAATAGAGATATTTAATCATTATTCACCATTTTAAAAAGCAAAGACTTGAAAGACTTTTTTTGTTTGATGCCACACGATATACACGAAAAACAAAAATCAATACTATTGGGTGTAATTCAACAGTAAACAGACTCAATATAGTATTATTTTTTTGTTATTTTTTTCATTAATTGATTATGTTTTATACTTACATAATTAGTTTCTGATGCTGTAACAAAAGGAAAAAGCTCATTAGTCATACTACATTTAAGAGTAGGTATTTGTTTTTGGAACACTGTTACAAACTGATTTTTTAAGAAATTGATATTATAGGCTTTTGACGTTCCCAGTGTCGTAACTCACAACATAGTTTTTCCAGTCAGCCTAGTCTTTCGCCGGACTCTCTAAAAATGGCACCTTGGCTCTGAAACTCAAAGGGGACCCAAAGGTACAGCTTCGATTTATAATCAGTAAGAGTCTGACAGTCCCTTCCACTCCACGATCATCTGACGATCTCCTTTGGAATTTTGATATTTGAAAGGATTCATTGGAAGGTCTTATCCTACCAAAAATAAAGGCCAGTCTAATCCGGGTTGGTAATAAAAAAATATTTAAAGGTACCGACAAACACGGTCTGTGGAAAGAGATAATCGGCTAGCATCGGATTTGTAGTACGTTATATATCATTTTATTAAAAAATGTTAACTTCTTTGATAATACTTAGTTCACAGCAAATACTATGTCATTAATTGCACTTCAGTTAACTAGTTAAGTAATTAAGTTTATCGTTTTGTTATTTCAGTTCAAAATTAATGGCATTAGGATTTCCTATTTTTATGTGTACCTATAATTTTATGAACTCGTTTAAATTTATTAATAATAAAAAAAAACTTGATTAAATTGTATGCGATCGAAGTTGCGGACAAAATCTAGAATTTTACTAAAGTTGTGTTTGTGCCACGTTTCTTCAGTAGTATTATGACTTTTTTGAGCTACTCGAAGAAAGCAATTTAATCTTTTAAAATAAAAAAAGGTTCGGTTATAAAAATATGTTACTCGTATGTGGTCCAAATAAGTTTAACATAGGTTATAATAAACTTTACAAAACAAAAAAAGAAAATTGTGAAATTACTCGAAGAAAGTATAAAAAGTGAGACATACCTGAAACATCTTGAAGCTCCAGAATAATGCCAATGAATAAAATGCAAGACAATACTTTGACGTCCATTTTTTCAGTCGTCTACATGCAGACTGAAATACGGATGAATTAATAAGCTAATTTATTTGTATTGTAGTATAAGCACAGTTTTCCTTGTTCTATACAGGATGGATAACTTATAGTGGTATACCGAATTTATAGATAGATAGTTAGATAGAGACTGTCTGATAGACAAGTCTAATTTTTTTTCCGCGACTTCTTGATGCTTGTAATAATTTAATTCAGACACATCTATTAATATAAGAACATTATTGTTTGTTTTCCTCGTCAACTTACACCAATTTTTTGTGGTATGAAAAAATGGTATTAAAAAAAAAAATATGGCCTTTTTAAATCAGACAACGAATATTCAAATGACAGGATTGTCGGTTCAGTGGTTGAGGGGTAAAAAAATAACAACAATAACTTTCACAATATTATAATATTAGTCTGAATTTCCTACCTAATATTGGATACGCGGAGTCGCGGAGCCAAGCGATGAAAATCTCACATTTTTATTTACGTGCGACAGGTATAGGCTGCAGAGCTTCCAGGTGTTTTCCAAAACACCTGGAAAAGGAATGTGAGGAAGGGTGGAGATGAACGAGGCTTAGGAAAATCGGTAAGCTTGTTTTTTCCTACTCCTCCACTTTTCTTTTCTGATTAATTTCGTTGCAGGATCCAAGACAGGTAAATTCATTCTCCGGGACACGTCGAGCTTCATTGTCTCAGCGCTTTTCTGGTGGTTGCCACTGTTGATTCTGGCTTTCAGGAGTTGCAGTAGTTTGGGAATAGTGTGGTGGGTTTGTAAAAACAAGCTTGTCTTAAAAAAGAAGAAGACATGATTGTGACATCTACCAGAAAAGTACGAAATAGTTTCTGTTTTTTCGTTCAATAAATACACAACGATGAATGAATCAGTTGTTATGTTCTTGTGTCAGCGCCATCTGTTGGTGTGTAGATCAACTATTTTATCTTCGTTTTGTTAAGCTTTACTTACGTTTGTAAAATGAATTTCTAGTAAGTTCCGTATTCTGACGAAAGCTGGCGCTAACTTTAAGATTTTATTCAAACCCTAGATTTTGCTAGTAGTAGCTGAACTCGCGTGGTACCTAGTCAAAATTTAACCCATGACAATACTGGAATAAAAAGTAGCATATGTGATATTTTAAGCTATAATCTATTTCTGTTCCAAATTCTATCCAGTTAATTCCATCTGATCGCGGGACTGTATA
Source organism: Agrotis puta (assembly GCA_943136025.2). Lineage (NCBI taxonomy): Eukaryota > Metazoa > Arthropoda > Insecta > Lepidoptera > Noctuidae > Agrotis > Agrotis puta. Next base: position 13,781,015 of record OW964172.2, read on the forward strand.
CGAATTAACGTGACCCCGGAACGCAAAGGGCTATTGAAGGACACCGTGGATTTTAGTCCGTACGAGTCTGACAGTCCCTCCCGCTCTGCCCTGGGTGGGAGGACTCATTTGATGATTTTACCACGATAAAAAAAAAGGTAATTCCATCTGAATAAGTTGTGATATGAAATTTGGTGACTTAGGGACAGTTGTTCGGAGCCTTAGAGATCCAAAGCCTGCCTTGGTTGCGGGACCGTCTTATCAGGTAACCGTACCGCCCTGGGTGGGAGGACCCATTTGATGATTTTATCAAGTTAGAAAAAATCGGGCCAGTTATATGAAGTAGGTAGTTAAACTAATTCTAATTGTGAATTAAATGTATAGGATTAACAAATGGTTAGTCCAACTAAAGATCAAACAACGTAGCTTTAATCGCATCATCATCTCGTACCTAACCTTTTCCCAAGTGTGAGTTAACCGTCGCGGGCATGCGGGCAGGGAGTAATGGGCAACTCGCTGTCCGACCACGGACCATGCCCTGGTCGACGGCGCGTTGTGTTCCACGCGCGCCGCAAAGAGTCTCTGCAAAATGACGGGGCCCCTCTCTAGAGGGCTAAAGTCTGCCGGGGTCGCGGGACTCACGAATTACCGTGACCCCGGAGCGTAAAGAGCTATTGAAGGACACCGTGGATTTTAGTCATTACCCCTCTCGCTCTGCCCTGGGTGGGAGGACTCATTTGATGATTTTACCACACCAAAAAAAAAAGTCTAAGTTAACTGTACGTGAATTAAACGTAGGTTAATGATCCATTTCATATTTCGTACATAAGTTATAACAAACTTATATGAAACGACCGTGAGTTAACCAACCGGTGGGTCTTTTGACCGTAGTTATATCGAAATTAGTTAAAATGAATGTAGTTATTTTGATACGGAACCAGGTGTATACATAGACTAAATGGACGCATACAAATTCAAATTCACAGAATATTGTTACCAAATGGACCAAGAACCACTAGGGAAGTACTAGAATTACTAGAGCGTTAGAACGCACACATCCGCTGAGGGTAACTGCAAGCGCAATTTGCAATATTACGGGAATTCCTGCCGAGGGAATCAAGTTACTTAGCTAAGTCCATTCTGAGCAATTGATCCTAACTTAGTCCAAGTTTTCCTGATCATTCGTTTTTAAGACCTGCGTTACGGTTGTTACCATCTTCAAATGCTATTAACAGGTTGATATCGTCCTTCTACCCTCACTTAGCTGATCAAATGAAAATGCATTGTAATTTGGTTAGTGCTCTTTTGTAACTTGCTTAAGTAGATTAAAACCCCTGTTTAAATTGTTATTACCGCGGCATATTGTCATAATATTCCTTGCTCTTTCCCATTGATGGTCGATTTCTGGTGAAATTGGATACAGCTGAATAGTAGTATTTTACATGACACATCTGCCTGTACGATGACTGGCTATCTGACTTTTAGGCCACTGTTTACCTTTTTTTATCGCGGTAAAATCATCAAATGAGTCCTCCCACCCAAGCCAGAGCTGGAGGAACTGTCAGACTCGTATTGACTAAAATTCACAGTGTCCTTCAATAGCCCTTTATGTTCCGGGGTCACGGTAATTCGTGAGTCCCGCGAGTCTCTAGCAACTGTCACAGATCTACGAATAGTAGCGGAATTTCTAGGGCGATCGCAACTGTGATCGGAACATCAAAGCCCAGCTTTGACAGACAGCGACATCGGGACTGGTTTTTTATGTAATTCTATGAAAACACTCGGAATTGATAGTGGCATTATCAGTTTTTGTTGTTTTCATACAAAAAAGCTTTGTGAACAAAATAATCGTATACCATCAAAAACTGATTTCATTTAACCTATCGCCTGCTGCACTAAAATAACACTGGTTGTAAAGTAAATAACAATTTCACAACTATACGAATAACTAAATAGTTGATTGTTGTATTTTTATCATTCGATGAATACGAGGATATGAAATATGAAAATCCAAGTTTCTACAGTATCATAATTATTACCATTACCTACCTTAAATATCGTTTAGTTTTGGTTGAAATAGGCAATTTTGATACTTCGTAGCTACCTAACTAAATTGAAAATTCAAGGAGCGTTATTGGGCCCAAAATGATAATGGCTATTCAAGCATCAAATTATCGGTTTGTGACAACCTTGAGCACCACGATACAAGTTTTGCAAGACTAATTTCTTAGCTATAGAGTTATATTTTAACTCTATAGCTAACCTTACTTCTCTCTCTCTCTCTCTCTCTCTCACTCTTCTTCTGGGTTTGACTACCGTTGACTGAACAACAAAATAAGTATTTTGCAATGAACTATTTTCTTTGTTTTTCTTTATCAGTAGTAACTGGAGTAACCGACACCGCGTAACACCGTGACCAGCTTGTATTTATTATTTCATTTGCCGGCGAGGTTCATACCTCCCTAATTTTGAAAAACAAATCCATAGACTCGTCTTCTATAAAAATTACTACGCACGAAACAATTCCTAATTTTAAAAAGGATGATGTCCGTTTTTACATTGTCACGACTAACAAAAATAGAAATTTAATTTTCGAATCAAACTGCATTTGTCTGTAGGTTAACAAAACAAAAATTACAAAGGTGAGATCACGTTATAAATATTTATACGGATGGAATTGTAGAAAATCCTTTGTACCCTACACGATGCTGGAAATAGGACATATGAATACGAAATTGTGTCAACTGGCATTACTGAAACATGGGTGAACGTTACAAGCGTATGTCAGTTTTTACGTTCACATGTCAAAATTTCGAATTTTACCATATTTCTCTAACCAAGTTATTTTTCTCTATACTGAGGCTTTTTCTTTGTAATAACATTCTTTGTAAACGACTATCTAATGCAATCGGCATTGCTAGCGTAAGGTTCGGTAATTATACCACGAGAACGCAAGATACCGGGTTAAAAAGTATTTTTCTTGTTAATCCAGGTTTTAAACTATCTACGTGTTAAACTGTATAGAAGAGATTTTGTGTGCCAGAGTATCAAACATCGGTCCATTCAGACATCCAAATCGAATTTCTTAATTATGGTTACCTAAATTTGTTTCTTTACAGGTTCATCCAAAAATAAGTTCATCTAATTTTCTCATAACTTTGGAAGTCCCTTATCTGAACACGCAACGAAAACCGAAATATCGTTTCATTATAATCTTTCAACGTCGGTAAATACTCCATTTTACCGCTCCGTAAAACTTAATCCCTAATAGACCCTCGACCAGTAGCCCGTCGTTACTCACAGTTCATTTAAGGGGAACGTTAAAAACAAGTCTAGGAAACACTTTATCTGGGACGCCAGAAAGCATTAAGTGCACTTCTTTTATGACTTGAAACTTCAAGTCTGGTTTAGATATCGTATATTTCTCTGAAGAACTGAACGACAACATAAATTGGAGGTTTGACGTCAGTTTTACGGATTTGTGTTTAACTTTGGTAATATAATAGATACTTTGATAATCTTGTCACGAATTACGTGTGAAATTTATTGCTCGATTGTAACTTACCAAACCTGATCTATTTTAAAACGGATAGTTTCCCATGCCTCTGTTTTGAACTAGTGATACATTTTGGTTCACGAAATTCAATTGCTCTAGTGAAAATGTCTAAAAGAAAAAAAAAAAACTTAAACTTGGTTCGACGAAGTAAGGATATATTTCAGAAAAAAAACCTATCGTATCAGGTATGACGGATCATACCTGGGACAATGGAATTAATTTTTAGATATACAGACTGTTAACTCGTTTAAACAAGCTGAAAACATTATGCAAAGATTTCAGTAAAGCGTTGTACAAACACACGGTAAAAAAAATAAAAAAAATATAGAAAAACAATTTCCACTTCAAGCATTGAGTTTTCATTTAAATTCATATTTTTGAAATCATAAACAACAACATAAAAATCAATCAAGGGTAAACAAAATACTCGAAAGAAATTCATCACATAAAAATACCAGTAACAAACAGAAGCATGCATTTTGATAAACGCGAAGCAGTAAAAGACAAACATTGTTAATTAATGTACGGCGGCTTAATCCATTCGAACCAGACAATACCATTTTCTCCGGATCGCCAGGCGAGAAAATACGAACACAAAGATCTAAAGATGGTTGCCACTTAAGGAAATTGCCCGTAATAAGACAATCGGCAAAAAAGAAATCTGCTGTTAGCGAGACAACGAGAATGATGGCCGTCGATGCAGACCTGTTTCGTATTTTAGAATAAAAAAAGAAATGGAAACTCCAGTGAAATTTGTTGCGAATAGATTAAAGTTGAAAATTGTATTGTGAGACATGTCTAGGTTCAATTATATGGGTCGACGGCGCCTCGTGTTCCACGCGCGCCTCAGCATAATTATTACATAGTACATAATAACAGAACACAACTACTAGACGGCTACTAAGTTTATAGGTCGGCGTATCGATCAATTGATCGCGATTAACGCAGAATCAATTGATCGATACGCCGACCGTGAACTCTGTTATGACATCGTTTACTAATACAACTAATTCGGCTCGAAAAGCTATGACTGATCGTTGTACTCAATATCGTGAAAAGGTCTGGTTCTGGAGATATAACGTGAGCTATTTGTTCATAACCTTTCGACGTTTCGATAAAACTTGGAGACTCAAAAGTTTTTTTTATATGACTAAATGAATGACCCAAATTCTTTTACATTTTTGTGTACATCTGACTTGGTATCAAATTATACTAATATTATAAAGCTGAAGAGATTGTTTTGTTGATCGCAATAACCTCAGGAACCACTGGTTCGAATTGAAAAATGTTTTTGTTGTTTTAAAAAATCCATTTACCGTAGAAGGCAAACAAAGCAATAACAGACGCTAAGACCAATAGGAGCTGAGCAGCAAGTGAAACTGCGGGTGAAAGTAACAAAATGAATAATATATTACGTATACGTTTATAACCCTTTAATTCTACATAAAAAACAGATATGGAACAAGTACATTTTACAAGCTGTACAAATGTCATTTGTTTTGTACGGGAATCGGACCCGCAACATATGGAGCAATAGGTAATCTATCAACTACTGCGATAAACGGTTATCGCAGTAGTTGATATGATAATGGTACGGACCATTGACAAAGTTTGAGCTCATCGATAACTAAGCAGTTAAACTTTTTTTTAAACGTTGTAAAATCATCATATGAGTCCTCCCACCTAGGGCAGAGCGGGACTGTCAGACTTGTACTGACTAAAATCCACGGTTTTCTTCAATACCCCTTACGTACCGGGGTCACGGTCTGGCAGGTTTTGGCCCTCTACAGGCTTCGTCACTATGCTGACACTCCTTGAGGCGCACGTGGAACACAACGCGCCGTAGACCCGGGCATGGTCCATTGTCGGACAGCGAGTTGCCCATAACTCGCCGCCCGCATGCCCGCGCCTACGGTGGCCGGAGATCGTCTGCCGACGTCTGTCGCCGTGGGTGCCTACCACTGCGGCTGGTTTGGAGGAAGGACGCTGTCCTCTCCTTTACATGGCACGCCACCTCCTTCGCTAGCATAACTGCTTCGCAGAAGGAGGCGACCGTTTCCCACTCCGTCTCGCCCCGCAGCATTGCCTCGAACAACGCCGTGCGCGAGAAATCTCCTCCTATCGCCGTCGTGAGGACACGGCGGTGCTCTGTCCAAGCGGGGCAGTCCTGCACAAGCAGTTAAACTTGGCAGAAAAAATTAAACAAATATAGATAAAATAGTAAAAGTAGGAACATAAAAGTATTTTGCTACGACAAACGTACGAGATAAAAAGTAACGAGGACCTACGGTCGGGAACCTGCAGTAACAGTTTTCAACAGGTACAAAAAATAACAGATTAAATTTTATACTTCAGTAGGATACTTTGAATGCTAACTAGCAAAGATAAACATACAATATAGGGCGGGATTATAACTGTGTAGTATTTATGCAAACATTATTCAAAAAGTCTACCTAAACTTGACCACAGAGCTTGTAAAAGGGGCTGATAAGGTCGTAGATATGCAAAATAAAATAAACAATAACCACTATACAATCTGCGAGTTTTAATTTACGTTTGTACTCGTTTTATATATTATTTGTATAAAATTTTCGACGGCAAAATACCATTCAGTGTTGTTTTTTAGATGATTTAAAAAAAAAGTGCGTCGACCCAAAGACGCACGAATGGGGTTTTAACTGTGTGTTGCCAACAATTTTTTCGATCGAACGCGATAGCGTATTATGGCGCGCGTCGATTACGTTTTCTATAACATGGAAAGAAAGGACTTAAAACTCCAACAATGGACAGGCAGACGGACATGCAGGGACTGAGAATGTCTTTCAGCTTCGGTGATAAGAATTCGCATTTGGCTTGCGTAAATGACCAGATGTAACAACTGAGAGAAAGCAGTGTATAGTAAGAGTATTCTGTAGTTTCTATTCCACTGGTATTGGATCAGAAGTTTGAAAGTTTAGGTAGCTTAATTATAATTGTGATACGGACGTCAAAACATCAACCTGCCCCAATCTGTCTTTCCTAATCCAAGATGAACCTTCCTCTTTAATAATAAAGTTGAAAATACACTGAAGAATTTGACAATTTCTGGAAGGTTGAAGTGCTGGCGGCTGTACTTGAGATAGATACATAACCCAAACCCTTAGAACAACCAATTTGATCTCGTTCTCCAAATTCTCCCTAAATGTTGCTTTACAAAAATAACCAAAGCAAGACAATAGCAGCTAGATTATCTCTATCACAAAGACGTTTGACATTATAAAAGGGGTTTAACTCCCCATTTTACTCGTAACGACGTCACTTTCCAATTCTGATGTCACATGACGTCGGGGAAAGTCGGACAATGGAAATAAAATTGAACAATAAGACCCTTGTGAGGGTTAATAAAGAGATTAAGACACCTGTTGTTTGAGCAGTTATTTTGGTACGTGATACAACTGAACGGTGGCGGTTGGCAATTAAAGTTTGAAAAGCTTCGGTGACTGGAATGTGACCTTTATTAACGTATTTAGATGTGTGGTGTATCGTTTCTTTTTTATGATCGTCTGTTGTAACGGATGATGGGCGAGAACTTATTATTAATACTATTACTATTATTCTACGCAAAAAAGGAGTAAAAATGTTTTAGTTAAAAAATTCCGTAACGAAAATAAACCTAACACTGTCACTGTCACATCTGTCATGTCAACGTGAATGAATAAAAATTGAATGAATGATTTTTTTTCTTGACGTTTCACTTGATTGACGTGGCTGACCATAGCCTATAGGCCATAGCCCATAGGCGATAATTTTTTCATATATGAAAAAAACAAATAATTACAGTTGCATAAGTTGATAAAAAAGCTATGCAATAGCTTTAACGCGGCAGTCCCCGAGTGCCACATGTATTTTTTTTTTTGTTCTTGCTTTTCCTCAATCTTGCCCAAAAGAATAGATGAGTTTTAAGCCCAAGCTCACCCAGAAAAAAAACTAAATCCCTCTGTTCCGATAGAAATACATAGTAAAAACGTTTGGTACTGATTTCCGACAGGATGAGCAGCTCCGTCACTATGATCGCTCACTGGTTGCCGCAGGTTACAGATAGTGTGTGGCGACGGACAACGTCTGACAGTCATTACGTGTATCGAAAACTCGTACTAACAAGGCTACAATGGTCAAATAAACAGATGTTCCATGTAAAATATTGCTATTCAGCTCCATTTGGTAAGACAGGCAGGTAACCCCAACATACTTCGGAAGCGAAGAGTAAAGAGAGAATTTTCATCAGGTGCGATCTTTTTTTTTTTTGTTTAGCGATAGGACTCGCGTTTCACCACTATCTTACCTGATAGTAAGTGATGATAATGGTCGACGGTGAAGCACACTTTGAAAAACATCAGGAAAACAAAAAAGTATGAGCAAAAGAAAGTTTTCTATAAACTCTTAAAAGTAAGGACTAGATATTTTGCTAACTAAAATTAATAGCCAAAACTTACCAACTTCGTAATATCCAAGGTACTAAAACTTGTTACTCGATATTGCAAAATACGGTAAAAGTCGGTGGGGCTAGACGCACGTCAGATGCATCGTTAAAAGTTACAAGTTTTCCCTTAGCCTGCAAGTTTTCACGGACGAAACGAGTCGGTTAACATATAGTTGGACGAAAGAAAACATTTACGGGCGTGGTATAGAAGTTTTGCTTATAGCAAGGTATTTTATTGGAAATCGAAAATACAAATACAGTTTCTAGATGAATTACTTCGAAGAAAAGATAAATGATTACTTTAACAGATCATGACATATATAACTAGCGGCCCGGTACAGGCTTCGCTACGCATAAAGTGAACTAATAAAAAATTAAATGATCCGCCATTTATTAATTTATTTGTTACAAAAAATGTGATAAATGAAGAACCGCTCCACGCATTTTGTGCAAACTTCACATAAACCATCTACTAATAGTCCGAACAAAGCCTAAAAATTTGGTATAGATAGGTGAGCTCGTTCTTGACTTATAAAATTACAAAGAAAAGTGGCATTGATTTTTATATATATTGATAAAAGTGGTTCCCATTGACATTGTTTTTTAGAATTTCAACATGATCCCCCCGGTTCATGGAGAGTTCAGATCTTATCCTTCCATCTTGCACTTGGCATGCCCCAACACTGCGCATTTTATGATTTATTGACTGCATCAAGTTTGCGTACTTAGCTGAACTTTGAGCCATTTCATCTTTTTACCACCGATACGATAAGAAGATGTAGAAGATTCAATCTTTTTTAACACCTAAGTTTTGTAACGTTATTTCCTTATCTTACAAATTAGTTTTTTTTCTTTACGCGGTAATTTATCATCAAATGAGTAGGGACTAGGGACCCAGGGCAGGGCGGGAGGGACTGTCTGACTTGTACTGACTAAAATCCACGGTATCCTTCAGTAGCCCCTTACGTACCGGGGTTACGGGAATTTGTGAGTCCCGCGACCAGCTAAAAATGAACTTGGGTTTTATTAATTATTTGGAAAAGGCTTCATACTTTGTAGTGTAAAGGGTGTTACTAGACGGGAATAAACCGGTTAAACAAGGCACTATGTTTACATGAGCGTTACATTATCCTCAAAAAATACTAAGATTACGATACAATTACTATTGTTGTTAGTCATTGGCCTACTGCAAAGCAAAGACCTTGCTCCCTACAGATATTTGGATGAAACAGACAATTTTCAATTGCCACAAATCCTTTACCAATCTATTCGTTTTGTAAACCACGAAAATGCCTGGGATGGAATTCTTAAGTAAAAGTTTATTTTACTCACGTAGCGAAAGAGAATGGGCAACATATGAGCACACGTTGGCAATGCGGTCACGGATACACCTGGAGGCGGTGCTAGAAAATATCCTTTGTGTTGGAAACATACGGCATTGTAATTGCGTACGGACACGCTGGTGTCAGAATAAATTAGAAAATATCTAATAACTACAAAAAGTTATGCATGATCAAAGAGCGATAAAATAAATTTTGAACAGATAACCTTTTTTTGTAATCGTCGATTAAATAGCAGTTGTCCCAAAAAGATGGGAGGTGAGCTTTTGTTTTTGTGTCGTACATAATCAATTTTTTTTTTATCGTGGTAAAATCATCAAATGAGTCCTCCCACCCAGGGCAGGGCGGGAGGGACTGTCAGACTTGTACTGACTAAAATCCACGGTGTCCTTCAATAACCCTTTACGTATCGGGGTCACGGTAATCCGTTTGTCCCGCGACCCCGGGTACATAATCAATATATTGGTTTTAATTGTAACATGTACAATCATATTGGTACCTTTTAAATGAAATAACAGTTATTTTTTTTATTAATTCTTAAGCCCGCGGCAGTGTTGCTGTGCAAAAAACATGTATTTGTAGCATATTTTACTGGCAGCAGTTTGAAAAATGTAAAAAAAATATCTGGTTTTTTAAAAGTCATGGATTTTATAAAAATATGAACCTTTTTTTGACGATTGAGCTGAATGATCGACATTCAGTTCAATCGTCAACAATGTACTTAGTAGTTCGTTGTTTTTGTGATGGTTAATTTTCGCTGAATGTGTAGGTTTTAGTTTTTTATTCGCTATGTGTTGCTATATGAAGGTTTTTAGGATACGAGTAGCTTGTATTTTACAGTATTTTACAATGAAATACTGTAAAATACAAGCTTGATTTTGGAGCTCCAAATGATGACCTGAAAAAAATTGTGAAACATTAAGGTATTGATTTTGTTTATAACTCACAGACAGTGATCCTGTTTGGAAAAATACAGAACTTTACTAATTTTTATTTACGAGGGACTAGAGGGTTTAGTAGGCCAAGATACTATATTGCCTTCTCATCTTTCTTGACTGGGACTGTAGCTTATTTATTTTTTTATTGTTTCAATGTCAAATTGTAAGAAATGCTTCGCGTTTTACTTTGAACAGTTAAAAAATCCATGTGAGTGCGTTCAAAGTATAGACCCGTATGTCTAAACATCTCACCTTATTTTCACACTTGACAAAGCAACGCCTGATTCTATACACGTAATACAGTCTCGTTTATATTGACATTTTATATCCTAGCCCTGTGTATCTTTCTTTGATAAACTTATTTTTATGGGTAAAAATTTATAACCCTTCTTTCTAATGGGGTTTTTTATTCACCGTAAATTTTCGCAGATTTGTTTTACACCATGTTTCAGGCGCTCTTTTTTACGTGTCATTCGATTGACTTTAAGTACAGGTTACAAATCTTTGGGAACGGAATTAGGACCTGAACGGGACGTCAATAGTGGATGCCTTTCTTTTTTCTTTCCTTTTGTGTGAGCATATGGCCACATCGTTTGGGTGGCAAAATGATCAAATTAGACCTCCCGCTCTGGCTAGAGCGGAACGAACTGTCAGAACTTTATTCGCTAAAATCCACTCTGTTCCTTCGGGTTTCCTTTGCGTTCCAGGACCGCAGTATCCTTTTAAGATGGTCGCGCGACGTGTACCTATACGCACCTCAACACTGGCGTGAAACTGATGTGCTAGAGAAATACGTATCGAAAACGATGATTAGAAAATTGTCGTCTCGTTCCGTCCAGATGAAAAAACACATGACATTTGCAGCAACGCACCTTAAGTTCACTAAAGGAGGTTAGCCTCACTTTTATAAAGATAAATTAAGTGAAAAAATGTGTGCCGATGTTCAGGCTTTTATAGGCTAGGAGCTCTTGGCTGATATTGTTTGAGATTGTCTTTAAAGGATGAATTATGAGGGTGGCAGAAATCGTAGGAGCGTTATGAATGAGTGCGGGCTGAGATTAATATAGGTCTAGTTTAAGTTGAAAAGGTTAAAGTGGACACTTTAGTTAGTACGTTAAAGTGAAGTTCAAAATGGGGACTTAAAACACATTTTTTTAAAGTGGCACAAAAAATTAAAGGCCTTTTTTATCAGGTTTGCTCTTAACTCAATAGAGGCGAGCCAGGCGGCTTTGGTGAGGTCTACTAACACCAGTTCGATCAGCCAGCCATCGCTAGTAGCTCAGGGCGGATTGCTAAGAGGATCCCACCCACCACTCTTTTCAGATAGGTATATGTAAAAATCTTCCTAGATAATTAGATTTTCTTTGCTAAAGTTCCATTCCAAAGAAGACTACGTTGGCGAAACAAATGTCTCGATCTTGGAAAAAACTTATCTACGTCTCTTCTAAAAGACGATAAAACTCAAGTACCACAGTTAAATAGTAACTTAGACCTGACCACAAGTGGACTATATTTCCAACGATAACTTCTGAACACTCGGGCTTCCTGCCAAATTACCTGTGCGACTGCGTACTTATGTGCTAAAGCCAATCATAAGCGTCAGCGTATTATAAATGATGAATAACAGCAAAATCAGTCTATGGTCCCACAGCTGGGACACAGGCCCTCTCTGCCGGAGTGGGCTCTAATCCTACATGCGAGCCAAAAACAGGTCGGTAAATGTCATGTATTCGATTCTGAAATATTCCATCGGATTCCATCGTTTTGAGAGCAGTGGCGTTGCAATATTTGTTGTGTATGTGAGTTTATATGTTTGTAAACGCACCCACGACACAGAAGAAATTCCTAATGTGCGGCAAAGTTTAAAAAAAATACTCAAAAACTGCACCTGGCTGGGTTTGAACTCATCTGTCTCGGTTCGAAATTATGACCTTACATCTTGTAAAGGCAACGGCCCTTACAAGATGTAAGGATGTAAAATGTGTTGTGGGCATTTGTAGCCAAAAGAAATGCCCACAACACATTTTCACGAATAGAAACTTTCACTCGCTTTACAATTGGACCACATAGTGATAAGTCAAATTATTATGTGGTGGTTGTCTAAACTATGAGAACTATCATAACCGAAGTAGGCCAAAACTAATGTTAACACCTTTAATACCGCAACATTTGGTCGTGCAAATACGACTGCTGAAGTCTCTGGTTCAATATTCAAAATCGGCTAAGTGTATCAGAAACGGAGTTTAAAATTGTGCCTGGTGTAAGGCAGTAGGCTCGATCCCATTATACTCGTACATAAGAAACAAATTAAAGGCGGAATGTGAGTGTGCTATACACTTTTCGGGAATTACATGGCGTAGTGATGTTATGATAAGAAAAAAAAATATTTAACAGGGCCGACTGATGTAGATGAAGACTACTTTTTGGAATGACTGGTTTTTCAGACTTTTGGGAGCGGACGGCGATTCATTTACTCGCCGTGCCCGCTGGCTACCCGTTTGTAGCTTGTCGCCTGATTAAGACCAAGGCTCGAGACCATTGCGTGTCGTGTTCCACGTACTCCTCAAGGAGTGGTAGACAAATTGACGAAACCTCATAGAGCCAAACGCTTGCTGGGGTCGCGGGACTGTCGTAAAGGCGCCGTGACCCTGAAACGCAAAGAGTAACTGAAGAAACTGGCTGTATTTTAGTCTGTAAGAGTATGGCTGGCCCTTTCGCTCTACCCAAGGCGGGTCGACTCATTTGATGATTTTACCACCCATAAAAAAAGACATTTGGGCAGCATCAAAATCTTTCGAACATCGTAGCAGGGTTAAAACGGACAGAAGTAAAAAAATACGAACAGTATCGAATTTCTACTGTAGAATTTGCGACAGTTTCAAAAACTAAAATTAATGTAGGTGAAATTAATAATTTCGAATCCGGTTTCCACAGCTCCCGAACAACTTTCATTTGGCAAAAGTTTTTACAATATTGTGCACAAATTAGCATTGAAAGCTACCAGCTTTTGTTACTGAAACTTATCTTATATTTTTACATTAATTTACGTATTTAGTGCTATTGTAAAACTTTTGTTTGTAGTTTCATTTTCTGATGTGCTCGCCTATGTAAAATAATGCAATTTGGTAGACGTTTGGCCTTCTATGGGGCCAAAAGCCTGCCAAATAAGCGATACCGTCAGATAAGCGACAGCTCTTTGAGGCGCGCGTTTAATACGTTTCGCCGTCGATCCGGGCATGTTCCAAGATCGGACAGCGAGTCCATTTCTAGCCGTCTGCATACCCGCGTCTACGATAGCAGGAAATCGTCTCGCGACGTCCGTTGCCGTAGGCTTCTCCTGCGGCGACTGGATTGTGAGATGGAGACTGTCCTCTCCCTCACGCGTTCCGTCTCCTGATTACGAGTTCCGCCTCTGAACATGATTACTTTCAAATACGCTATAAACACCTTTTTTTTTAGGGTGGCAAAATCATCAAATGAGTCATCCCGCCCTGGGTGGGGCGGAAGGGACTGTCAGATTCTTACTGACTAAAATCCACCCGTGTTTCTTCGGATGCCCTTTACGTTCCGGGGCCGCGGTATCCTGGATTAAGAAAAAAACCGTGAACCCAAGGTGCACCGGCCCGAAAAACTGGTCTTCCCCCCGGACGTATCCGAGAGGGAACTCCAGTCCACGGGCGCACGTGGAGGTTTCCTGTCTTAGCACCCCACGCTATGGACACCTGCCAAAACTATTTTATTACCCCATGGATCTCCAGGAAGAGAAAACGTTCCTATTCTTCAAGCCAGGTTACCAATAAGTGTTACTTACGCTTGAATTAAACTTTCAAACAATGCCGATGTTAGAGTTATGTGGAGACGTGCAACGTTTATAAATTGCAGTTTAGAACTACAGGAGGAATCGTGATAAATATATCTAGAAGTTGCGGTGAGTTGATTGAGGAAGGCGGTCTACGTGCTTTCTGTTACTTCACACCTACAGAACTATTGCAGTTTTCTCAGCTTATATAACACTTTTTAGACTTGATATTTTTAAAAAGAATGTATCTAAACTCGGTTGCTTGTATTTTTTACCATTATGAAGTAAAAGGTGACAGTCTTAAAAAGTTTTGTGATTGCGTTATTTTCATGTAATACGTTGAGAAATAATAATTTATTATTCTTCATCGGTACTGATGGAACCCAATCTCGTTTTAACCTATTTTTAGAAGAATTTAGAAATAAAAAAATCCACTCCCGTTAAAAATAACACAAAATAATAAAGGAATTTTCCCCATAATCGAAGGCATTGACTTCGGTATTTTAAAGGGAGAGTTTATCAACAAAAACACGCGATTCATCAATCAACGTCTGATCAGAATCTTACGCTCGCAGCTTCCCATCTTAATCCTTGCTCTGTTCGAAGAATTCCGTCACGAGTTTACACTCATTTGCTATTTTGGTTACATTAGCAACTCAATTAATGATAGATTTTCTTCTGGAATATACTAGAACGAGCTTAATATGTATGAAGTTGGTAATTATCCCGCGGAAACATCATACAGAAATAATTTTATGTAAATGCTGGTTATAAACCATGTTTATACCAAGTTTCATCCATATCCGTTCCGTAGTTTAAGTGTGAAAGAGTAACAGACATCCGTTCTCACAAACTTTGTTCTTACATTTACCATAATAATAAGTAGTAAGATGAACTAGTGAATACAGATCAATCACTCTTCTTTTTTATTTTCTCTGACTTGTAGTTAGTAATAAACTCCAGACGATGGGTACAATGACCCGCCCGTGATTCTTACTACTATTACGAATAGGAAAGTTTGTGAATATATAAAAAAAAAAACAGAACGGATTTAGGTAAACCGTGTGGTTATAGAGTTATTATGTTCCCGTGTAAGTAAGTAAGTAAATCATTTATTTGCGTAAAACATGGTTTACATTGATGTTAATATTATTACAGTAGCTCAACATATTTCGCTAAGATATAACATAGCATGCAAAAATTTATATTTTAACAAAAGGAATCAACATCTCACATCCATAAGATCTCTTAAACTGTAAAAATTACATTCAATAAGCCACTTGTGTAATTCTATCTTAAATTTTCTCGAGTTCAATGTTTTAAAGCGACTTGGTATTTTGTTATAAATACGTACGCACATTGCAGGGCAGTTTTTGTTGTATTTCTCAAGTCTTGGCAAATCACTTAATACCAGTTTATGAGGATCTCATCTGTTTCTGGGATTTACATCATTTGCTGATTTAAATAAATGTTTGTTGTTAACTACAAATATACATACCTCATAAATATACAGACATGGTAGAGGTAGCAGACCAAACCTCTCGAACATTGGTCTACATGAGTCATCAGGTTTAATACCACTTATTGCTCTGATGCACTTTTTTTGTGCGATAAACGCTCTATCCATATTGGTACCATTACCCCACATTACGAGACCATATCGCAGTAGCGACTCAACATAAGCGTAGTATGACATAATTGCTGTTTTTATGTTAGTTACGTTTTTAACTTGCTTCAGTGCGTATACAAATTTATTGATTCGAGTGCTTACATTATCTACATGTTCTTTCCAGTTAAAATCTTTGTCTATTATTACACCTAAAAACCTTGTATGGGTTGCCTCTTCGATTTTATTAATATTAAGTTTTATATTGTTTTTATTATTATTTGATTGATTAAATTGAATGTAAACGGATTTATCTAAATTTATTTTTAAATTAATTAATTAGCGAAATCCATATCGGAAAACCATATCGGAGAACTGTGGTGTACCCAGAGGTGGTTTAAACACTCTGCCACCAAAGTGAGACCATATACGAGTACATACACGAAAAAGAAAAGATTTGTAAAAAAGTTGAAACTTAAATTATGAACAAGGGACAAAACTCCAGTATTTTCTTTTCCAATTCCAATATGCAGTTGAAAGTAAATAAAACAACTTGAAAGCTAAAATATCTCGGGGGCTATGTATTGTTAACAAGTTTGTTAGGACAAGATCTTGGCGTTGGCTCAGTACATCAGAGCACGGAGTACATAATAAATGGAATAGTAATTGCAATTTTCACGAAAACCAAAGTGATCATAACACTCTTACAAGTGTAATAAGCACGGCAACAGATCAGTGTTAATTTATCTCATTCCGTACTAGCTGATAGGTCCCTATTTGAAGTGTTGCCGTTACGGAACTTGTATTTAAATTTATAATATGAAGGATCATAGAATAAGTCTCGAAAAAATCGAGTTGTGGAGATAATAATCTCTTACACCAAAAAAAAACCTTATTTGTCTCTAATAAAATTCTGACCCTGGATTGCAACAATGTTGTTTTTTTCAATAGTTACTGATCCTCATATTCAACCAGTAGACACTCCATTTACTCGTTTCTCGATGCCGGTATGAATCCCGTGACTTGGCCTCTACTTTGACGCTTAGGAAATCGCTTTCTGGGTTAAGATTTTAAAATATTTGTTCATGGTTTATTACTGTGATTTTAATGTTGGCATCCTCTGCCTTCTGTGTTTGGGTTAAAGTTTAATTTTAGCTAAAAGTAATCTAAGCTGAATCCCTATTTTATATCACGAAAATATTAATCCATACTAATATTATAAAGTTGAAGGTTTTTTTTTGTTTGGTCCAACGCGCTAATCTCAGAAAATCAAAAAATCGGTTCGTATTTAAAACATTTGTTGGTGTTGGATACTACATTTATCGAAGAAGGCTAAGGCGAAGGATATAACATTACGCTACAACCAATAAGAGCCGAGCAGCGTTGATGAAATCACGGGAACAGCTACTTTCTTATATGCAAAGAAACCAGTCTTTTGTTAACCTTTCTTATGAAATTTAACCTTGATACAAATCTTACGGCAATAAAACCTAGAACATACGTAGTTTACGAGATCGCCAACGCCGTAGCTGAACTAAAACGATGTGAAAACTTCTACGTTTTTAATTTTGTTAGCGACATTAATCACTCGTGTTTTTTATCTTACTTTTTGTCGTAAATAAAGTATTGTAAAGATTAGTCGGCCTTTTCTGCGATAGTCTTTGTCAGTTCTTGTAAATTGGTGCTATTTGATCTAGAAGGGTATCTTGAAAGTTAATTCTCTATAAAGAAATAAATTGTACCGAGACAGCTGTGTCGCTTGAACTAGGACTTGAATTGTTTACTAGCAACTGGGATCAGAACTATAAAGAAAAAGTTTGCATATTAGAGCAAGCAAGCAACAGAATTTCTGTCTTGTTTACCCTTATTTACTTTCTTTTTTATTAGCTAGGTTACCAACATTTTTTAAGACTCATTCGATAACAACGTCCATCTTCTGAAGCAGTCAATACTGATAGCTGTAAGCAATCCGTGTATAGCCGGCCATAAGGCGAGTATTACCAATGAACTTCAAAAGAGAACTGTATCATCGATGCTATGATATATGACCATTGACAGCTCTTGAACATTAGGTTTAGATGTGCTGATCACGTTCATTATTCGTTACATAATATCGCTCTCAGTGATTTGTCTATTTCTGCATTCTTTCTACTTTTTCTTGATTTAGTTTCATCGTCATCTTCCTACTGTTATCCCATTTTACTTGGGGTCGGCGCAACACGTTTTTTCTTCCATTCTCACCTATCAGACGTCACAGTATATTTACTTCTTTTTCTCATATCTTTTTCTTTTTCCGTTCCTTGCAACATATTGATGGAGCAAGCCAGCTACATAAACATTTATAAACTAAAGAACTTTAAACAAACATTAATTCTTTTATCTCACTCAAACGAAATGTTCTTTTTTCTCAGTGACAAAGTGTTAAAATCTGAGCAAGGTGATTCATTTGCATTGCTCTCGCATCAAGCGGTCCAGAATTTTTAAGATAAGCTGGACTATTTTTCATTTTAATGTTTCCTGTTTTCAGTCCCTTGTGTTAAACGTCTGATTGTAGTGGTGGGAGCAGGTGTTAAAATAATTTTCCGTGCAATTTTTCATGCTAAAATATGAGGTGTGATTTCCTGATAAAGTTTATTTTCGTGCTAGCTCTTTTACAGCATATTTAATTAATTACTGGCTGATTCAGAACCGGGTGAACCGATGTGAGGGAATTTGGTAGACGTGTTAAGGCGCGTTACCATTAAGGGGCCTCTTACAGTCCACAAGCGCCGCCAATCGAAAAAATGTCATAACTCGTAAATAGAATCAAAAATACAAAATGTGGTCTATAATTACTGTAGAAAAGGCAATAACGTAATTTTATAACACATTGTCAACACTTGAAATATAGCTGTTTAGCTAAATTTTTTTATTTGTAACAAAAACGGCCGTTTATGTTTAGAATGCACGATTTAGCTAAACAGCTATATTTCAAGTGTTGACAATGTGTTATAAAATTACGTTATTGCCTTTTCTACAGTAATTACAGACCACATTTTGTATTTTTGATTCTATTTACGAGTTATGACATTTTCTCGATTGGCGGCGCTAGTGGACTGTAAGAGGCCTCTTAAGTAAGTCGTACATATAATTATGGCGTCACATTTGTATGCAAGTTGCTTGAATTGCTTGAAACATGTTTTTAGAGTGTGCAAATTGCTTGCAGGTTTTACTTCTATACAAGTGGCGATGTTCCCAATCGAGTAGGTTGACAGTTTACATAATGCCTAAAATGTACAAGTTCAAACTACCTACTTGTAACTTGTATTCAGGTTTGTTCAAGTTGTAAATAATTTGCAACTAGTATAATGGAAACGCGCTTTTACTTTGGAAACACGCGGGCCCTAGCAACAGCTAGTACTTTCTAAATAATACAAGTAAGAGTTTGACTTTATAACTTAAGCACGAACGTAATCAGCTTATAACGTTATCTGTGCTGGGACACAGGTTCTCTCTCTGTGAGATGGAGTGAATTGTAATTGTAATCCACCACTTGAGCCCAGTGAGAGTTGATAGAGAACACATGTTTTCTATTTTCTGTTTGAAGAACATTCCTCACAATATTTTCTTTCGCCGTTTTGAGAGCACGAAATAAATTACACAAAGTAATGCGTCTGGCAGAATTCGAATTGACGACCTATAACTGGTGAGTCGGGGCCTAAGGCAATATCAATAGGCAACCGCTACTCTGACTTTATAGACATTGACTTTATAAACGATTTGTTCCTTAAAATACTAGTCTACTAATACACTTCCAGTATTGATCCAAACTATACAAATTCTTACAAAATAAATCAAACTAACTGGTCCGCAAAACCTATTTCCTAATCACTTGTGTGCAATTACAAGAGAATCAACCACAACACAACAGAGGCGTAAACTTACAAGTCAATTTGTTAGCATTCCGTGTAAACACAAGTGGCACACAAACTTCGTGGTCAAAGTTATACAATAGGAACTATTCTAGCCATTGTTGCGGCCCAGAGACCCGAGGCGGCAGTGAACTGAACTCGCGCGTACAAACCAAGACGTAATTTGCTAAGAATTCTGTTTTGTAGTAACCTATTTAATCATTATATTATTTTATTTGAAATTGGCGCAATATGATTCTTCTGCCATACTTCTTTGTTCGAATTTATTTGGATTAGCGCAGCACGCTATTTCTGCCACACTTCTTAATTCGAATTTATTTGTAGTCCGCTGCACGCTGGTTCTATAATACTCCTTTATTAGTGTTCATCTCTGAAGGCACAATTTTTTTCCACCTATAGGTCATCATACTCATGGGTGGGATCCTCTTAGCGGTCCATCCCGGGAAACGACATTTCAGCTGGTGATTATAGGCCTCACCAGAGCCGCCTCACTCGCGACCACTATCCTGTCCAAGTCTGGTATCAAACTGTTTTTCATTGATATGCGGGAGTTCCAGTTCGTTCTGGGTGAGCTTGTCCCATCATCTGTCGCGAGCGCTGCATACACTCAATATAGTGTTTCAATTGTACTTTGAGTGAATTTACACGGCCGCATTTCATATTCTAGCTTCATGTTTGGAATAATCATATATACTTATAACTACAACTACACTATTGTATTAGATTAAGCGTGTGATGATAGCTGTATGTGTGTTTAAATAAATAATTATTTACTTTTTGATTTTGGTAATGCGAAAAACCATTTGAAGAAAAGAAACTTTCCATTACGACATTTTATTAAAACAATTACATTCTTATGATAATAGACGGTACCACGCATCATCAAATTGATTGATAAATTCTGAATGATGAATTCTGAACCAGTAAGTTAAACTAATTAGGTATACTGCCGGGGTCGCAGAAGTCAAGAAATACCGTGACCTCTGTACGTAAAGGGCTATTGAAGGACACCGTGGATTTCAGTCAGTAGAAGTCTGACAATCCCTCCCGCTCTGCCCTGGATGGGAGGACTCATTTGATGATTTTACCACGATTAAAAAAAAAGAAGCGAAGCCGCGGGCAACATTTAAACGACCTAAAAATCACCTAGCTACTTTTTGTGGACTTCGTGGACAAGTGCACAATAATCGCTTGATTAAAGTTGTGGAATATTGCAGTTTCTATTACAAAACTTGTGTACTATCCGGTTTCTTAGTTGGCACATAGTTATAGCGAAAACTTAACCCTAAGTTAGATAGTAGATATAGACAGTTAGATTAGACAAGACTTTGGTTTAGTAGAAATTATTTTCAATCATAAGAAGCGTTAGCAAAAAAATTAATTTCCTAAACAGCTATTATTATTTCTACTCGTTTTCTAGCTACCCTATAACTCAAGACTCATAAGGTTTCCTAGAAAATCTTTTATCACAGGTAATCCTTTTGCTCTCCTCAATCAATCATTTTCCGTCGGCGATGTGTTGTATCTAGTTTCCTCTCACGTCTTCGCGTTAGCGTCATAGAACGCTTTATCGGATGATCACGCGCGAAACTTTATTTATGTTCTGTGAGTAGTTATACCATTTGTTGCTGTCTGTACTTTTATAAAATTACTTTGTGATGGAAATAAATTATTGCAGATTTTCATTTTTGCTAAATTGTTTTTATTAATCTAGAGTACTTTTGCTACTGACAAACCTAATATGTGTTATTATTAGCTGACCTAATCAAACAATGTCCTAATTATAATGTTGGAATTTATATCCTATTGGACAATCAATATTGACGACGGAAATGATGTAAGAGACATAGAGCATGCGGTTGTAATTTCAGTATAATTACTAGTGAACGCATGGCAAATCTGTGTAGAAACGACAGGTGAAACTATGCTCCACTGATAACGATCGTTTAGAATGTTTTTGTTTTCTTTTTATGATGGTAAAATCATCAATTGTGTCCTCCCGTCCAGGGCGGGACGAGAGAGTCTCAGGACACAGGAATTTTAGTCAGTACGTCTGACAGACAACAGACTAATATCCACTGTGATTCTTCAATAGCCAAAGCGCTAAACATCGGAACTTGAACGTAAAGACGTTTCAGGGTCTCTGCCAATCAATTTGTATCTCAAAGATATTTAAGCATTTGTCAAACAGACAGGCGAAAGCGAACCGGACCGAATCCGAGGCGATAACGAACCGATACGAGACGTCAAACTGGGTACAGCGAACCGAGGTGTGGCAGTTGTATTAGCTGGCTTTTTATGAACGACGTCAAATAGAGCAAATACACCTTCGCCACGTCTTCGCATCGGTTCGGTCACGCTATCGGATCGCTTTCGCTTTTCTAAGAGACTGGATTCAAACAATTCCATACATTACAAATAAAAACGCCTCGCTTCGCATTCGCCACGCCTGTCTGTTTGACAAAGGCTTTAAAACTAGTCTAATCACGTGTATTAAATATCTATGACCACCAAACTGATTGGTTATAATAATTATAAATGGCAATGAGGAGCATTACAATAAATTAATATTTCTTGTTCAACCCGTGCTGTGATGGCCGTTTGGTGCGCGAGAGATGAGTATTTACCTGTAAGTGATTGGAGGGTTTTGCCAAGCGACTCATAAAATATTAAATCCTTCTTTACCTATTAATAATTTTACGTCTCTATCCTATCTACATAGTATTAAGACATATTTTATAAACACTTCATTTTATAGAACTTTTTATCTGGAGAAAAATTTCGAGTTACTTTTTTCCAAGCACTTTGTGCGACATTTTCATGAATCGTACCTATTTATAATTTAATGTAGTACTTAAACTATTAACAGTAAAGTTTTTTTACAAAGGAAAAAAGCTTTGCTAATACTTTAAGTGTGTTTTTTAAGGAAAATTTTGTAAATTTATCAATTTAGTTGAAAAATTTATCGTTTTTTGTATAATAAAAGTGACTGACAGTAAAGTTTCTCAGTTCTATTAGTTGGGCTAAATTTTATTTTATTCAAGTCTTATTTTTATCGAATTTCAACGTATAATGTATTCTTGAACATTTTAAAGTACCAATTATTTTGTTACAACTTTAATAATTACCTTAAAATATTACGTGTCCAAAATAAGCCAGGCAGGGTTTTCACAACTACCTATGAAATTTTAAAAATGTTCTTCAAAGACAAATGGCATGGCGCATTCAATCCGGTTGCTAGTACTCTTTTATATTTGTATCTAATTAGAGTCTAATGTCAACAAACAACAAACTATAGTCAAAAACTGTTATCTTAAAAGAAACACTATTGAAAACTGATCACAAACTACGTTTGTGATACGTTCTTCACATTGATTCACATATGTACTAGTTTATTTGCACGACAGTTTACTTCGAATCTATTCTCTTGATCAAATATTTGAGGCGTTACAAGTTAGTTGTACCGTATATTGAAGTGACCCCGTCATGTGGCAATACAGTGTAATTAGTTCATTGTAGTTTGAACCTACATCATTTGAAAATGACAAGTTGGACGGGCTTTTGATGTGAAATTAGGTGCTTAAAATAGGTTTCGGACGGTAATGGCAATCGGGTACGATAAAATTGAAGTTGCGGTTCGCCACGATTTATATGTTTGTATATTGAAATACGATCACACTTTCACATTCATTCATACATCCATATAACACATACACAAAAGTAATAATAAAGCGGAAACAATAATAATACTACTACAAATCTTTACCTCACATGGATACTTTTTTGGTAATGTTATCACCCCAAATTATGTAATTAGGCGTGTGTCCATGGAGTTCCTTGCCCATTCTTCTCGATAGAGTTCTATGCTTTGGAATGGGCACCTAGGGTATTCTTTCACAGTTATTATGTCTTATGACTAGGACTGTAGCACCATAACTATTTTTGTACTAGTTTTATTTAATGACTTTTGTCAATACAAAAGTGCTTGTAATTGTCCTAGTTAAAATAAATGATTTGATTTGAATAATTAGCTTTCCGTGTTCCTTCTCCACATAAACTTTTACGTTCGTGTTTCAACAACATCAGCAGGAAGACGTCCGCACAGAACGAAAATCCGTCACTTGCATCCAATTTACATTATATTCATCAACTATTGGAAAAGAGTCTATGGCCATCTGAGGGGCGACGCCGATCGAAATTGCGGAACTGTCTATCAGAGTACTGTGGCCCTGTAACTTAAAGGGCTTTTCCATTTCCTTCCTATTAGAAGGAATACCGTGGATTTTAATCAGAATGTCGTACGAGTCTGACAGTCCGTCAACCAGAACGGAAATGTATATTATAATACTATGTATAATACTAATGCTAAATATTTTCTCTTGACACACACAAACGCCTTTCCTTCAGAGACGTGCTGATAGCTGAGCTGAGCTGAGCTGAGCTACGAAACTGTGTGACCGTTTCTACTGATGCTACGCTATGTAGCGGTGCTATGGAGATGTGTCGCCACAAAGTAGTTGCGCTAGGAAGATGCGCAGCTCGAGGTATGCGATTATCGGTAGTAGGGAAAACGATCCATGCCACGCCTCCGTAGCACGCAGCTGAAGAAAGAAAGAAAAGAGATTTATTGACGCCGTAGCACGCATCCTTCCATGTAAAAACACATCTTAGTTGAATCCGTTTCCACCAGTCCTGTGCACACAGCACATCTCTGGTGGAAAAGCAACCTTCTAGTGTTTTACTGCCAACAACTTTCGCAAAATAATGAGATATTGTAATACTCCAGTTAATTAGTAATTCAGTAAATAGACAATACCTGAAAAACCGATTCTTATTTTTGTCTTACTTCTTGTTCGTAAATCCAAAATATTCGCCAACATCTCAATATACTTTCGACCCCCGGCTATAAAATAAGAAACTCCATTAAAAAGTCACAAAGTGGAAAAAAGTATAAAAAGGGAACTTTTTCAATCATCAAAACGTTAGCTGTCAAACATGATAAAATATTTATGAATCTACAGACAGATGTACATTTCATTTGCTTAAACTTTTTTCTAAAAATGTAGGTAGGCAGCTACTTTTATCTTTTTCAATCTCCTTGCGATCGACATGGCATAAGATTGTGGTATTTATCAAATGAAAGACAGAGTCGTATATCTTTCTTTATTATATTTTTTTTATCTCTATTAACTAATTGTAATGCTGAATACTCTCACCGAGACAAAATATACAGTTGAACTGCAAAAAAATATAAAAACTCTTTTTATTACATTCGGTTTTCTTCAATATGTTTTATGTAGGTACATACAGCTTTTATTGTTTTATTATGAATACTATTTATGCTGCTCCGTTCGAGCTGTTTCGGAGGAGCACAACTATAAACACCGTGTCACGAGCCGACATATGCATAGAAAATGTAAATGAGACGACAAGAATCGTTAGAACAAATACATATCGCCTCCCGGCAAGAAAAGTGTCACAACACATATTAGGTACAAAATGACATTATCACAGCATTAAAAAGCGCGTATTTCATTTGTCCGGCTGAAAAAATGTCGTTATTATGTTGCGCACGGTTACCGCAAGATGGCACGAAATTCTCTTTTTCACGGAGCCATTTCGCTCCGAACACCGGCGTGAACAGTGTCACATTTGTGTTAATACAGACTAGACGTGTACTGTGTCGCCAGAAAAGTGTTTTAACGTGTGATGTGACTTTTTATCGGTAAGTTTTACGTTTAAATATTAGAATTGTTACTAAAAAGGCGGCACAATCTGTGTTATGACTGTATTGTTGACGAAAAAGCATTGTAAATATTGCCAGATCATACAAAAAACGGACATAACTTGTGAAGTGTCTCTTTTTTTACTGTTTCTGATTTATAAACGCGATTTAAGGGTATTTATAAAAACGCAACACATGTAATGTCGTTTTTGTTGTAAACTTTTATAATAGTAATGAGTTATATGTTGTGTTCGGTCTTTTTTTCTGTATAAAATTAAACTAAATCTTAACGCCACGTTGTCTGTTTTATTTACTTAATAGTACTAGTCTTACTAATTGTTTATTTTTTTAGGATCAATATGAATAATAATAGTCGGGCAGCATTGATAATACAACTGGCTAGCGAGAATTTTAACAAACAAAATATTTGTAATCAAAATGGTTTGAAAGACGATGATGTTTTAATGCAAGGTTAGTGTTTTATAATATAGTCAAATATAAATAAATGTAATGTAACGCCCCGATGTTCTAGTGGTTTATGTACCGGACCATGACCTTGAGGTCTTGGGTTCGATTCCCGGATTACTTTGCTTTTATGTATTTTTATCAGCTTGATTACCATAATACAGTACGGAATTAGACGGCTGTATGTCAGTTGTCCACGGATACTTATTTATTTTATTTTTCAGATCTCGACATTATATCTACTCCGAAAAAATGTGAAAATAAGCAGTACGAAACTGAAGATCAAAACATAATGAATACGCAGTGCACAAGTCCAGGTATTATTGAGGATATAAGAGAACCTTTTTGTACAGGTTTGTTAATATTGAACAGATATTTAAATTGTACTCTTGTACTTTAAGGTTTGATAAATCAAATTACTCCCATTGTTTTAGGTGGAAATACAACATCAGATAAAGAAAATGTTTATTTCGAAGACAGTGATGACAGTGTCAAAGACCCAAATTTTAAAATTGACTGTGGGTATAAGAGTTCTACCTCAGGCAGTAGCGTTAGTCGGCCGACTATACGCAAACGTGTTAAGCGAAATTCACCAATATTGTCGGAAGAGGAGCATCAGATACAACCTTACGTAAATATTGGTGAACCAGAAAATTTTGCTGTGACTCCTTCTACTTCTAAGAATATTCCACAGAGCAAAAGGTCCATATCATCTAATTCCTCTTCATCAACTTCCTCGTCGAATAGTAGTAGTAGTAGCAGCAGCAGTAGCAGCAACAGTAACCGTAGCAGCAGTAGCAGTAGTATCAGCAGCAAAAATGCTATTTCTAAGTCTACATCACCTGAAACTCGCTGTAGTTCTAATGATGCAGTACTATCCTCTCTGCCATGTAACCAAGAAAGAAACGTACCTAACAATAATGTTCCTGAGCAAACTATGAGTCCAGTACGTAAATCTAGCAAAAGACGTAAATCTTATGTGAAGGAGTGGTTATCAAATAAAGCAAAAATATTAAGAAACACCGGAAAATCTTACACTTCTCGTTCTAAGTCACAAAAAAGAATGTCTGAGAGATGCTTGAAACCTCCGTGTGGTGAAAAATGCAAATTAAAATGTACCCAAAAAATAAATAATGTTGATAGATCTAGAATATTTGAAAACTATTGGCAATTAGGAGACCTGGCTGCTCAACGTAATTTTATTCATAAGAACATGAAAGCAATTATTCCTGCGTTTAGATTTACCGGTAAAACTCAACCACGAAAACTGAACCATAGTTTTTATTTCCAAATTAATGAAGAGCCTATTCGAGTATGCAAAACTTTTTTCAGAGCAACACTAGATATTAATGATCGTGTTATCAGAACAGTTATTGAAAAATCTAAAGACGGTTTTCTTGAACAAGACATGAGGGGCAAACACGGCAATCACAGAAAAGTTGCAGAATCTATTCGCCAGGGTGTCAGAGATCATATCAATTCAATACCAAGAATGGAATCTCACTACATAAGAAAAAACTCGTCAAGGGAATATATTGATGGGGGAAAGTCGCTCAGTGATCTTTACAGAGATTATAAAACCTTGTGTGACTCTAATAACGTGCCTTATGCAAATGAAACATTGTACTCAAGAATTTTCAATGGTGAATTTAATATCAGTTTCTTTAAGCCGAAAAAAGACAGATGTGAACTTTGTGTACGTTATGAGAACGCCCAAGGTGATACGAAGAAAGACTTAGAAGTGCAGTATTTAACCCACATTGAAGAGAAAGACCTTTCCCGAATTGAAAAAGACGCTGATAAAAAAAGCTCTGGTCCAAATAAAATGATTGCAATTTATGATTTGCAAGCAGTCCTGCAACTTCCACGAGGCAATACATCTATTTTCTATTACAAATCCAAACTCAATACCTTAAATTTTACTGTGTCTCTAATTGGTGATGATAAAACTGATTGTTTCTATTGGCATGAAGGAGAAGCAAACCGCGGAGCTGATGAAATCGGATCTTGTTTGTTCAAATTTATTCAAAATAGTGTGGTAAATTACGATGGACCAGGTTTAGATCTAATATTCTACTCTGATAATTGTTGTGGTCAGAACAAAAACCGATTCATAATTTCGATTTACTTGTATGCGCTGTTGAAGTTTCCTATAATAAAATCTATTACACATAAATACCTAATTACTGGACATACACAAAATGAAGCTGACTCAGTTCATTCAACAATAGAAAAACAAATACAAAGAAGACTCAGGTCAGGTCCAATTTATGTACCCAGTCAATACGTTGAAGCTATTAAATGCGCTAAGAAGAAAGGCAATCCCTACACCGTGACAGAAATGTCATCTAATGATTTTTATTTATTGAAGCGTCTGTCTGAGGATATTGGGTTAACTACAGCAAAGTCTTTTAAAATTTCTGAAGTGAAGATTTTCAAACTGTTGCAGGACGATCCTACGAAGCTGTTGTTTAAAACCTCTTTTAAAGATCAACAGTTCTCGGAAACAGTTATAACGCGAAAAAAAAATCTTCATTCAATATCCCTCAAACTCGCGTATCGATCTAAACCGAAACTTAAAGAAAATAAACTGAAAGATCTATTGGATTTACTACAAAATAATCATATTCCCCCCTTTTATGAGTCTTTTTATAAGTCTCTTAAGTGAGTAATTTAGCTTTTTTTTAGTTGATTGTAAGTTTACGTAAAAAAGAATATTTTTACCTATAAAAAAGTTAGTTTTGTTTTTTTTTTTTCACATTTTAAAAACATCTTAAAGAGAAGGTTTTAATTAGTTATTTTTTCTTGTTGTAAGTGCTTAAAATTTGTAATTAAAGACAGTTACCCAATAAAAGTAATGATGATGATTGCATTCAGACGTATGTTTAAGAAAAATAATTTCGTTTTAGTTCTAAGATTATTTTTTATATTTTTATCTGCCAACGAGTGCATTAAGACTGATTGTTAATTAGGCCAAAACTAGTAATGTATAATTAAGAAGTTATTTTTTGATGTTTTTATTTTATGTTCATGAGAAGTTTATAATTTAGTTACTTTTTCTTTATTTTTAATTAATATTCAAGACGTTTAATAATAAAAGTAATGGTGATTACATACATTATAATGTGTATTATTTTTTAGACTATAAAAATTTTAACCGAAAAAAGAGTCATAATATACATCAAATTAAAAGTTTCTTAAAAGTTTGTTAAAAAAAAATCAATTTCGCTATTAAATTTAAAGCCCTTTAATAAACATATAAATAATCTATATACACTCCAAATTTCAGCAATCTGACTATTATAGTTTTTAAATTATTGACGTCTAGATGAACAAAAAACTATTAAAGTTGCATTTTCTCGAAACAGTCATTTTTGTATTCTGACACTTTTTTTGCCGGGAAGCGATATAGGTCCAAGATTTTCTGAAACAGCCATAACTCAACTTCAGCTCAATGAAGGAATCCCTTTGTGTAAAAAAAAACCCGATAAAGTTCTAGGATCAGTTCAAAAGTTCAGAAAAACTCTTCAAAGGATAAACACACATTTTCAGATCCAAGTTCCGATACTTTATCCATTTATAAAGCCCATTTTGAAAGCCCAGGTGTTTGTTCAGAAAAAGTTCTACTTTCTAGACTTTTAAGTCCTAAGCATTTGCATCGAAGACTCAGGAAAATGTAAATGTTGTCTAAGTAGATTTTATAAAAATAAGAAAGTACTTACCTACTAGGCGGTTCTTACACGTCACAGTAAGTGGGCCTAACGGCGTCACATGTAACGTAGGAAATCCGCTGACTAGACCGCGTGTACAAGCGGTGCGTACCGCCTCCCCGCGCGGATCACCAATGTGATACATATTTTGATTGCTACATGGCCGAGTACTGGGTAAATTTTATTACATTTTCAATTCTACATAAACGATTTCCTTTTAATATTTACATATGTAGTTAATTGGCGCAACTTCGTAACTTGTAACACAAGCAGTAATGACATCAGTAGTTTTTCTTTTTTACTTCGCTCCACACTAGGAATAACTCCTGTGTCGTGGGTGCGTTTACAGACATAGAAACTCGCATAAACCAAAACCCAGACCCGAACCAACTGCTAGTAGGTTATACAAATATTTGTTTCGTGCGGGAATCAAAACCGCGACACGCTGCCCAGCAGTCCAACCGCTCAGCCACTGCGGTAACCGTGTCGTCATCAAGTTATCTGCACAATCAGTTTATAAATAAAGGAACAATTTTACTCTTAGTACTTCATCGCACATGAGAATATACGAACACTCAATCCCGGAAAAACTGTCGTCAAATATTTGCGGGTTCTATTCCCTTGGAAGCAATTTCTCAGCTACTGTTTCAGACACAGATAACTTGTTCTTTCCAAGGGTTTTATATAAAAGAATCAGGTCACCCGTTGAAAGCTTCCAATCAAGTTATTTTGAGGTCTAAACTGGTCTAACATGAAAGTGAGTAAATCTTAAAATTTATTTCATCATAATTTTTGCCATTTTGTTTATTCAGCTAAAAAATGTAATACCCGAAACTGCGTTCCTTTGACTCGTTCATTCATCGTCCCATGACATAGATGTTATGAACTTTGTGACAAAAATAAAAATCGATCCAGTCGTTTTTGCATCTCAAACATACAAATAATATTAATTTCGGATAATGGTGTTCACTCCATGGTAATTTTAAGACACCCCTTGTCAGTCCATAAATGACATAACAGTCTCTTAAGGATTAACTCAATGGGATGGAAACCCCTGCAGAAACCATGCTTGATGAATTGATAGTTTTTAGATGAAACGTTTCTGAACCGGTTTAAGTTTTTTTTGAGTTTTTTTTATCGTGGTAAAATCATCAAATTTAATGAGTCCTCCCACCCAGGGTAGGGCGGGAGTGACTGTCAGACTTGTACTGACTAAAATTCACGGTGTCCTTCACTAGCCCTTTACGTACCGGGGTCACGGTAATGGGTAAGTCCCGCGACCCCGGCAGTCTTTGGCCTTCTACAGGCCCCGTCACTATGCTGACACTCCTTGAGGCGCGCGTGGAACACAACGCGCCGTGGACCCGGGCAAGTTTTTTCTGCTTCAAAATTTTTGATATCGAATAAGAAAAATATACAAATTTTGATGGTAACAGCACACAACACACAATACTTCTTCTGCCATAAATTCTTCATCTTGTTTCAGTAGTAACTATTTACACATGATCAAAACAATATTAATTAAACATTAATTAAATAAATAATATTCGCTTTTTAGCTACGTAGTCAAAGTAAAACCAAGTATCAAGCAGTTAAGCAAGTCAGATTTACCTCAGTATATATTTAGCATAATTATTATCGTTTGTAGAAAATAATGAGGCAAACCGGGACCTTTTAAAAATGTAAAGTACTTTGAATACAAAATGAGGGGTTTCGTTAGAGGAATCATAATGAAAATACTTCGAAAAAAGCATGTTTTTTTTATCGTCCTAGTTCGTCTTAATTTTTTTTGAACCTAGGTCCTCATTGCGAGAAACGTTTAACTCTTGTTTGCGTGCTTGATTTTAGTTTTATTTTAGCTGTTTGATCTTTTTTACTTTAGAAATATTAATGCCAACTTTTGCCTCATCCTGTTACTCATCCTGAATCTACGAAAGAGGATTAAAAAACCTAATTATTATTTCCTTCGATTAAATTTCGAAGCTTTTATTCCAAATTACAATCTGCAGACAGAGTTAAAAAGTAAAAAAAATAACAACAAAAATGTAACAAGGTCACAAAGATAAATACCTCAGAAAGGGCAAAAGTTTCGCTAAGGAATTTAAATGTGGCGCTTAAAACGCAATTTGAATTCATTTGATGGACCTCTGTAACACACGAACATGGAATATTTCCGTAAACACCAAACATTTTCGTGTAATGCGGTTAACAGATATAATGTACAAGTTCAAACATTTTTTTCTTCTTACAAACAGAGTCATGTTGTTAAGCAAACCGGTAAAAAGCAGTCCAAGTTGTAAATAGCTTCAGGAAAGAGGATTTTTAAAAGAAAGTAACACCAAAAACTCTCAAGCAATTTTAAACTTTGTCATTCTAGAAATAAAGTAGAATGAAAACTCTTGTTCTGTTTACGAAATTAAGCTTGGTAAGTGTATACGTAGTCAGTTTTGCGTCATGTAGTACGGAACGCGGTGGTGTTAATTTTAAAAATTAGAAAAAAACTGTCGCTTCAGAGAAATGCGGCATTGCCAGAAAAATGTATGGTGTTGCTAGGATTGCATGTTCACGATTAAATGCGGGCTTTTGAGGAAAAGTGCAGAGGAAAATAATATAAATTTCTTCCAATTTATCAAATGTCAGCTTGACTCTTTCATTCGTTTTGTTGTTGTCTCTGAGATCACGGCGGACTGATTTATTTTTATAAGCGTGTTTGTTTCGTTTGATTGTATTATCAGCTTCTCGGTACCAAGAAATTGGTGTACTCCTAGGTAGTATTATTTTTCCTTACTTTTTTCTAACCCAGTTGGTGTCATACAAATAAAATAATATGCAAACACAAAAATACTCTAGTTTTACTTCTTACAATACAGTTGCGGTATTCTACAAAAGTGCCGTTTCGTAACTATTTTTATATTCCAATATTAAGTCTCGTTTCGCCATTTTTTACGTATTAAAAATGAGCACAGTATTATTTATTTAAAAAAAAATTATGGATTTAAAACTCATTAATTATTTTATAAAAATACGCATTTAAATAAGAACCATATCTAACCATAGTTGAACAAAATATCGAGCTTTTTGATTAGTTTATTATCTAATTATCTAAGTCATATAATTATTACAGATCGGTTAAAAGTGGCTAAGATACCTAACTAATATCAATTACTCAAAATTATGAATACAACTTTTCAAATAACTCATATTTAAATTAGAAGAAAGTTTCATAGCTTTAATGGGTAAGGGTTCGAGTTCGTTAACGATGCTAAAACTAAAGAGGCCATAATTAATTACAATGCGTACCATTAGTAAAATTTTGTCTTAATCAACGAAGCTGAATTTAGAAGAAAATAAATCAGGCCATAAGAAATCAACTACACTCATACATAAATTAATAATTCGTGGCTGAATAACAGGATTAATCAAAGTTAAGTAACCGTCGGCAAACTCAGTCTGGATGGGTGTTCGATCTTCAAAACCTCTCTGCATCAGTTGTCATTTGTTTTTTTATAGTGTTGACGTTTTTAGAAGGACGTTTTTGGAATGACGTGTCACCAAAGTACACTGTATTTTAAAATAAAATTCTGATTTACAGACGGATTATTAACTGAAAATTTTTAAGTATGCCTGAATAGACGAAATAATAATTATTTAATGCAAAGTGATTGCAAACTTTAAAACTTCTTATAATTAAATTAAAATACTTATTACTTAGTTGACTTTTAAAAATAATATTTATTTTGCTTTTAACTTTAAAGAGTTCTTAGACGTCAGCTATGTCTGCAATATATTAGAAGTTTCACTTCATTACGAAAAGATCTTTCAATTAGTTTTTTGGAATTTATCTGCTCTTTTATTTTTCCAAAGAAAATGCACAGGAAATTATCATTCACGAGATATTAAAACTTTTATGAAATAAAATTAATATATTTGGACAGAGAATACTTCTTAGTATTAGAAGGTTTTGTGATAATATCCGACCTCCATAAAAATCAAGTCAAATGCAAAAAAATAGTCCAAATATATTTTTAACTCAAACTAATACAATCAAATTATAATTATAGGCCTCGTCTCTCTGAGATTGCGCTGTAATTTACCACGCGGGCTCAGTACATGTTGGTAGATTTAACTTTAGATTTTGTGGTTCTAGGACATGTCAGATTCGTCACAATGTTTTCCGTCATCGTTTTAGAGCAAAGGTGATAAAAATGAATTATTGCGCCTGTCTCGGTTCGAACTCTCGACCTAAATATCAAAAGTCGAGGTCGTTACTACTAGGCCGCTTTGGCTCATACCTCAATAAAAACTAATAATAACTGTTAACTTTATCTATTAACCTACTTTCAAACTTGTCTTAACAATTGACTTATTTTCAAACTTCTAACATAAGTGGGCAATTCACTTTAGTAAATATTATAAAGTAACTGTCTACCTAATGCATTCAACTTTTTTGCAAACTATTATGTGATTTTATGAAGAAATTTTTTTTATTGCTCTTCAGGAATATTTTAAAGTAGTTGTAGTTTTAAATAGGCATCGGTATATTGTAGTTTAATCTTATTTTGATGAATTGTGAATAAATATGTTTAAACATATTCACTTACACTCTTATACCAACTTAGACATTATGTACTCGTATATAATTTACAATATATTCTTAGGTGACGATGTTTCGAAAAACAATATAAAGAACTTTGTTTAAAATTGGTAAGTCGATGTAAATTACGAAAATTATGGTGACGATTTATTTTTATTTTCGATACAATAATAATTATTCACATACCAGCCAGGCCCAGAACCACTGCAGCGGGAATCAATCCTGCGACACTCGTCGCAGCAGCCACTGGCTCAGTTACTGCACCAACAGGACCATCACATTAAATATTAAAAAAAAATGTATAAATTATTTTCACAACAACAATAGCGAAGACCATGAAAAAAATACAATCCTATTAATTAATTTTCCAACAAAGAAATTATAAATAGCAAGATGATCAAACAAAAGGATATTTTTATAAAGAAATAAAAAACGTCTTATTTCATTACTTTTCACCCCATTATGAGTTGATACCACTCATTAATTGTAACTAAAGATTTTTGACAAGTGAAATATTTTAGCAATTATTTTTCGGCGAAAAGGGTTTTTAAAATTAAGCCACCGAGGCCATAATGTTGAGGTCGGCTTTCAGTCAAGTAGATACGGCTCAATATCAGTATTTTACACAAGGTGACTACCATAATTTTACTTTTACAACCCGATAAGTTCAACCTATGTCATTATTTTTCTAAAGTTACGACTGACCGAACTTGCAAATCTTTTAAGCTTAAGCCCTAAAGTATGGCGTAGGTACTTACTGGCAGTCACGAATTTACGTTACTCATACGTGGTTAATATTATATTTTTTTAAATGTACCTATTGTGAAAAGAAGAACATATTTTAGCAGTTCGAAATCAAAAATGAAAGGTATTTTTGACCTTGAAATAGCCAATTTTTAGCAGCGTCTTCGGTCACCGGTTACATGAAGATCATCCTACTTGAAGCGTACTAGAATCCTAAATCCTAATGTACATTAGGATTTAGGATTCTAGGACAATATATGTTTTCCAGACTACAATATTCATCTTTGTGCCTCTCATCCAGATTGCC
The DNA here is from genome assembly GCA_943136025.2 of Agrotis puta. Taxonomy (NCBI): domain Eukaryota; kingdom Metazoa; phylum Arthropoda; class Insecta; order Lepidoptera; family Noctuidae; genus Agrotis; species Agrotis puta. Next base: position 13,816,148 of record OW964172.2, read on the forward strand.
GAGCCCAGGTGGACTACCATGACGTCTTAAAGCGAGAGTAATTCCAGTGTGGCAGAGAGACAGAGTTATACAACTCGTCTAGCGCCATCTTATTCCCACACTGGAATTAATGTCATGGTATGCCAAAAACTTTCGCATTTGTAATATTATTGTAATAAAAAGTAAAATGAAAGAAAATTTGTAAATGAAATGTAACCTTACTACTTAAATAAATGTTTATATTTTAACAATAAAGCTTTTATTACTATAAGGCAATAAAGCGGTACAACGGAAACAATGTTCAGAAACTTTTTTTAATAGCATAAATCACGAGCGTAACATTGAGCTTTTATTAAAATGTTTTCATAACACCTGCTTGTAACTGATTAGTTACATAATGATATAATATCTCATAAGAAGTGACGCCATAGATTGTTATATGCTATTCGCGACAGTGGAACCGGAAGTTCGGAAGGAGGAGGAGCTCGGAAGGAGAAGGTGGAGGAGTTCCGGAACCAAGACTTTCGTACTTACTACTAGCGTACCAGTCAAACAGTTCTTCGAAATAACGTCATACGATATAGTAGTTTTCCACTAGGTACTCGTATTTCTGAACTGTCGTACCACTTGTATACATATATATATTTTTTCACACCACCTGCTCGAAAATGTCAAATTATATGTCAAGCAACCTTAACCTAAAGTGAGTCATTAGTGGCCGAGGGCACAGCCGGTCAATAATGTTGTACTGGATTTCATTATTACCCGCTGGTCAATAATATGATTTGAATTTGGAATATGTTTATAAACAACAAACACCCTTTGGAGCCAGAAAGATTTTTTTTTTAATTTTCTTTTCCCTTTTGGGAAGACAAAGGGATCTATCTAGCCCATGCAGCCTAGATTTTTTTGGTTCTTTTCGTCCCTCTTTGGGGCAGGCAAAGGGAGCTGAACCCATACAGCCAAGTCTGATTTAGTGTGCCAGAAAGAGGAAAGCTATTCTCGAAACCCTTACTACGCGTGGATGATATTCTCGATTTCCTAAAAAATCATAACGATTGCTTCTTCATATCGTTGCCATGTTTTCGAAGACATAAGAAGACATAATATTGTAAGAATAATTAGATAACTACCTACGAACCATTTTTTAAAAGGAATGAAATAACATTAAAACTGGCATTAATAATAACAAATACCGTACCGCGCCGTAATACCGTAGGTAATAGTAATTGGCTGTAACATTAGTTAATTTATTTTAAATAAACTGCACTAAGATTGCTGTGGATTTTGTAAATAAATAAATAAATAATAAAACCTATCTATAATATAGTCGATTTATCACATTTTATCAAAAATACTCTATTTTCACGAGCGTCTCCAATGACGTTCTAAATTCAAAATGCATACAGCCAATCATCCAAAACCATTCTACCAGCCCTGTATAAAACTTAGTTTACACAAACGCCACATCCATGAGAGTGATATCATTAGGACAAACACGACAAAACCATAGAAGATACTTTTTTTTTCGAAAATCGAATTGATCGTGTCTTGGCTACTTATTGGTAGACGCAATAAAGGCGCGAATTTTTGGCATTTAAATTTTAAATTTATCAACAAAGTATTATAAAACGTCGAGTGATGAAAGTGATTGTACTCCTGAATTCATTACAACCGAAGCTAATAATATTTCCAATGATTTACTGCCGGAAAAGTCAAAGGAAACTTATATAAAAGCCTATGACAATTTCCAAAAATGGAAAAGTACGAAAGGCGTCAAGTCCATTTCGGAACCAGTTCTATTAGTGTATTTTCAGCATTTATCTTGTACTCAGAAGTCAAGTAGCCTATGGTGTACTTATTCAATGCTTAGGTCAACAATAAGCATGAAACACAATATAAATATCAAGACATACGCTAAGCTATTAGCATTTCTAAAGAGGAAATCGGAAGGTCACCAATCAAAGAAATCGAAAGTTTTCACACCTATGAATATTAAACTTTTTTAAATGAAGCTCCTGATCATAGCTATCTTGCCGTAAAAGTTAGTACATCATTTTATTTATAACTAAATAAAATACCACATGGTAGCAAATAGCAACAAGAACACTTATGTATACTTACTGAATTTACGTATGTTGTTAGTAAAATTTATTTTTATTTTTGTTACAGGTGGCTTTAATTATTGGAGTGAATGGGGCTTGTCGTTGTCAAGAAATGGTAAACATGAAGGTCCAAGATATAGAAAAACACTCAGAAGAGTTGTTATTGATTAAGTTGCCAGACACTAAAACCAAAAAGGAAAGGTCATTTGTCATCCGCGGAGCATATGTAAAGGTTGTGGAAAAGTATCAAGCTCTGCGGCCTCCTAACATAAACACTAACCGATTTTTTGTAGCGTTCAGTAGTGGAAAATGCACCCGTCAAGTGATTGGGAAGAACAAAATGAGTGCCATGCCGAAGGAAATTGCCAAATACTTAGGATTACCAAATATCGAGCTCTATACGGGTCATTCTTTTCGTCGAACGTCAGCTACACTGTTGGCGGATGCGGGAGCAGATATAACCCAAATAAAACGACATGGTGGCTGGAAATCGGATACAGTAGCAGAAGGATACATTGAAAATACTGTACAAAACAAAAATAAATAAGCTGTCAAATTGGTAACAGCATCACTTTAAAAACGTCATCTGATTCTTTTTCACCACAACCTTCAACATCACACCATCACATTCCATCTTTCCCTGAGCCTCATTCACCACCTTCACCAACTTTCACCACCCAAAATGCTTCTCTGCAAATACAAGATTCTGAAGCATTGACGAGCAATACTCAAATAAATTCCACATCAACATCTATAAACGTACCAAATAAAAACATAACTATATCTTTGCACAACTGGACTAATGTCTCAAATGTTACAATTAACTTGAATTAATATATAAGTGTACCTATATAACTAGTTCTAAATGTTATTCTTACTGTTTTTTTATTTAATAAATACTTTGTTTTTCGTACTATGGCTATTATTTTCTCACAGTAGGTGTAAAAAGTAGAGTATCCTCCTCTGGGCTAAAGGTGTCTTTGCCTTGGGCTAGCTTGAATCCCTCGCTGCATTCAGGATTCTTGTATTAACTCCCTCGCTTCGCTCGTGAGTTAAACTCTTAACTCCCTCACTACGCTCGGGAGTTAAATCCCGAATCCTTCATTGCGCTCGAGATTCAATATGACGCCCGTGACATAAGACACAACTTTAGCCCCTCGGTGCATAATCTACTATTATACTCGTATTACGTGTGTTGAAATAATGTAATTTGCATGTCACTACTCAGGATATTTTAACCTGACATAATACCACGCCTGCCTTTTTTTATCGTGGTTAAACATCAAATGAGTCCTCCCACCCAGGGCAGAGCGGGAGGGACTGTCAGACTCGTACTAACTAAAATCCACGGTGTCCTTCAATAGCCCTTTACGTTCCGGGGTCACGGTAATTCGTGCAGTCACGATAAAGTCCCTTGTTTTTAGTTTAGGCGAGTCTGTTATCGACAGGGCACAAAGTGTTTAATCACAAATCCAGCTATTGAAAATGTATGAAGGAAAATAACAATAACTTTTTGCTCAACCTAGGATTCGAACCCAGGATCAGCAGTCGCGTTTGGAACTCTCAGACAACCTCTTTAGTGAGGATTTTGTCTGTAGTAAAAAGTTTTCTCTGTGTAGATATAATATTGAGTTGTATTAATTGTATCAGCTGTTTTAAATAAATTAAATCTAAAGTACGGTATTTTTAAATTTGAATATACTTATTGGCTATTTAACTATATCAATAAATTATCAATGAATATTTACCAAGATATACCGCAACAAAACTCGTGAGTGGGGGCTCGTGACGTCAGAATTCCACAAATATTGTACTACATAGCGACGTATTGCCAATTTGAAAGCGTTGTATCGCCGCCAATTTTGGTTTACGTAACAAAAGACAAAAAAAGGTCAATATTTTTTTTGATAACTAACTGGCGGACTATTTTTATTTTATCAGTAAAAAAACCAATTGGCATTTTCCTTAAACCGGAGCTTTTATACACGAGGTGGAGATTTAAAATAATGTAAAGTTCCAGCAGCTAGGTGCCCTCTAAGAAGGCAACTACAGGAGCTTAATGTCTCACTAAACCAAAGTCTTAGTTACCTACATTTTATGTTGACGTTAAAGATTTACCTAACAACGTGAAATGCCGACTCTTATTTCCGACGTTAGGGAAATATTCAAATGACTTCGATACTTACAGTTTGTTAGTTAATTGTACTTTTTTTTATCGTGGTAAAATCATCGAATGAGTCCTCCCACCCTCCTGTCAGACTTGACTGACTAAAATCCACGGTGTCTTTCAATAGCCCTTTACGTACCGGGGTCACGGTAATTCGTGAGTCCCGCGACCTAGTTATTTGAACTTCGTTGGTGTTTAAATTGAAAATGGTTATTCATATTTGGGAAATACCTGTGAATATTATTATAATCACGCTTTTATTTTCCCTGAATTATATTATTAATTAGTGATTTTGTAATTCAGGGAATTACTAGTGAACCATTTACTGATTTATTTCATTTCAGTAAGATGTAATTATATTTTTACTTTCTTTCTTTCTATTAAGTGTATTTCCTATTTATCATCAAATGGGCACAAACCCAAATTACGTGACTGGTACTAAAAAATCTCTAATAGAAAAACCATGCTCCGGCGCGCATATGAGTAAACAACACCAACAAGGTAATTTAGAAGAATTACGTAGTTACGCAGGCAATAAATGTAAACAGATATTATACTGAAGCATGTAAGAAAAATGACTGTTTTAGCATAATATCCTTAGTAAAAAAAAATTAATTAAAAGAAGTCTTGGATTGAATCTGGCACATTTTGTTTAAAACTAAAACCTTTATAACATAAAACTCATTATAATAATATTTGAGTACATACATAAATATATTATAGTCTAAAATATATTATTAAATTGTAAACTTGTTACTGCAATGAAAAATAATCAGTTTGCTAAGCTTTAAATCCGTGAGTAGAAGGTGTTAAGCCGGCTTGCATCAACGGCTGCATTCCTTGAATTTTTTAAAAGCCATTCTGCGATTCAACGTGGAGACGAATTACCCATTAAAGTTTGTGAAGCGAGATCTTTTAGCGCCACAATATTTGATGAAGTAAATTTTTTATAACATTATGTGTTGCGGGAAGACTCATTTGATAAGATTGATTTATATATTAACAAAGGTACAACAACAGCTTCTGTATATAAATTAACAAATAGTGTATGTATTTACGAGTAAAAGGCTTATATAATTGCCAATAACAGATGAACCAACATTCACGAACATAAGTGGTAACTTAAGCTGAAAATTAAATTAAATTAATTTGATAATTTTATTCCTAAAAACTACTGTTTATCTATTTCAGAAAACAAAAATGCACGTATTTTTCAAACGAATTAAATAAAAAACTTATTACCTACCAATTCTAAATCAACTTACAATATTATTTTATTTAACAAACAAGATATTATGTATTTACAAACAACCTATAATGATTTATTTACAAAATTACAATGTGACCATTCTTGTCTAAACCTAATTAGCTATAAATTTAATTATAATATTTTTATAATGTTGTGTGCTAGGCACCTACTGATCTGTTTGAAGTCGGTGCCAAGCCAAATAGGTATTCGATAGGATACGCACGTCTAGCCCCGTCACGCCATCACGCTACATCTAAATCACACCAAATCACCCTGCGCTTGCGACCGAACGCGCGATCGTGGGTCGGCAAGTCTTGAGCGATTCAACCCAAACGGGCAGGCACGAGCAGGCAGTCTTTGACGGTCGTCTTGAATGCAATTAAGTTTTGATGCGTTATAGTGCTGTTGATAAATTTTGTATTTTTGATAGTCGCTTACGTGTTCGTAGGTTGCTATTTGTTTATTTTTTTTAATTTTTAATTATAACCCTGTGTGTATTATATTACTAAGTATTATTGTTCTCTTTATTTTTGGCTTGGCACCGACTTCAAACAGATCAGTAGGTGCCTTTTTTTTTTTTTTTTTTTGCGTGGTAAAATCATCAAATGAGTCCTCCCACCCAGGGCAGGGCGGGAGGGACTGTCAGACTTGTACTGACTAAAATCCACGGTGTCCTTCACTAGCCCTTTACGTACCGGGGTCACGGTAATCCCTTGGTCCCGCGACCCCGGCAGGCTTTGGCCCTCTACAGGCCCCGTCAATATGCTGACACTCTTTGAGGCGCGCGTGGAACACAACGCGCCGTCGACCCGGGCATGGCCATGGTCGGACAGCAAGTCGCAAGCGGGGCAGTCCTGCACCGTATGCTCCACCGTGTCCTCCGGACGATCCTCGCAGTGGTGACACCCAGGCGTTTCTTCCCTCCCTATCAGACACAGGAACCTCCCGAAACTTCCGTGTCCGGTGAGGACCTGCGTCATGCGGTAGGTAAGGAATCAGTAGGTGCCTAGCACACAACATTATAAAAAAAAAAAAAAAAAAGTAAGTTGATTTAGAATTGGTAGGTAATAAGTTTTTTATTTAATTCGTTTGAAAAATACGTGCATTTTTGTTTTCTGAAATAGACAAACAGTAGTTTATTTTTCTCTTTTTAGTGGTTTTAGGTGGGGCGTTTGTATTTTTGGTAGTCGGTTTTTTTTTTTGTAAAAAAGTTTTTTATTTTTCCATTTTTTTTATAAATTATCGTAGGTACGTATGTATTCGGGCACGCCGCAATCGCGGCGGTAAGACCCCTCTTTGAGGAGTGGCTAGATAGGCGTCACGGCGTCCTGACCTACCGCATGACGCAGGTCCTCACCGGACACGGAAGTTTCGGGAGGTTCCTGTGTCTGATAGGGAGGGAAGAAACTCCTGGGTGACACAACTGCGAGGATCGTCCGGAGGACACGGTGGAGCATACGGTGCAGGACTGCCCCGCTTGGGCAGAGCACCGCCGTGTCCTCACGACGGCGATAGGCGGAGACCTCTCGCGCCCGGCATTGGTCGAGGCCATGCTGCGGGGCGAGACGGAGTGGGAAGCGGTCGCCTCCTTCTGCGAAGCAGTCATGCTTGCGAAGGAGGAGGCGGGCCGCGTGAGGGAGAGGACAGCGTCCTCCCTCCACCCTAGCCCAGTGGTAGACGCCTACGGCGTCGGACGTCGCAAGACGATCTCCGGCCACCGTAGGCGCGGGCATGCGGGCGGCGAGTAATGGGCGATTCGCAGCCCGACCATGGACCATGCCCGGGTCGACGGCGCGTTGTGTTCCACGCGCGCCTCAAGGAGTGTCAGCATAGTGACGGGGCCTGTAGAGGGCCATAGCCTGCCGGAGTCGCGGGACTTGCCCATTACCGTGACCCCGGTACGTAAAGGGCTAGTGAAGGACACCGTGGATTTTAGTCAGTACAAGTCTGACAGTCCCTCCCGCCCTGCCTTGGGTGGGAGGACTCATTTGATGATTTTACCACGATAAAAAAAAGGTACGTATGTAGTAAGTTAACTTTGTCATTTTCTTTTAGTTACATTTAGTAATTTATAAAACCCTCTGTCTTGATACCCCATCTGATCAGTAGGTTGTTTTTTTTTCTATTTTTATTAGTGTAAATATCGTAAGTGAACTACGTCATATAACTTGAGTTATTATTCTGACTTTGATTTTGACTTTTAACCGTTAAGGAATTTTACCTTCCAGATTCCATCATCAGATCCTGACATGGTGACAATGGGTGCTCCCATTGTCACCATGTATACTCTTTCTAACCTCGGGAGTATACTCTTTCCAATGAAAAAATAATTTTGAAAATCGGTCAACAATTGACTAGACTTACTTCTGAAGTTATTTTTCACTTTTTTTGTGCTTTTAAAGTCGGTTTTATTTTTTGCAAAAAAGTTTTTTTTTTTTCTCAATTATTTTTATTAGTTGTAATATCCTATACAAATATTTGCTATGCATTTATTTTACATTGTTATTCTGCCGTCCTCTAACTAAAAGGCCGTTAAGTGCAAAAAGTAGTTTTCGAGAAAACGCTAAAACTATGAATTGATGTCTCTTGAAAAGTATGCTATCTAGGAACAAGGCTGCAAATTATATATGTAGGCATAGTGTTATTGCATAATATGTTATATGTTTAATTCATTTATATTTATTTAAATTTATATAAATTCATTTTCTAATATTAATTATGCATTTTATGTGGTTTAACTGCACAGCAATCTTCCTGTATCTCCTAAACTATTAATCATAGAAAAATGATTGTTAGACCAAAAGATAGAGCATCGAAAGTTGTATAAGACTACATTAAAAAGTGAAAAACGAGCAACTGTGGCTTAACGGCCTTTTAGTTAGAGGACGGCAGTATTATTAACAATATTTTTCATGGTAATAGGCTTATCCCCAATAAAATGAAACTTAACATACCAAACTGTCGAAATATGGGTATACTGTACACATCTGCGTACCCCCTCAGAGCATACAGGCGTGATGTTATGTTATGATGTTGTGTAAACAATAAACATCCAAGCGATTGCAGCAATCACGACAGATTTGCTGTCTATTATTGAAGAGTTCCGTTCCATATCTCCGAAGTTCGTGATCAGATCATGGCAATATTTCTATGGGACCAACTTGGAAGTATACCCTTTCAAACAAAAAAAGAATTTTTCAAATCGGTTCAGGCGTCTTCGAATAATCGGTGAACATACATAAAAAAAAAAAAATACATACAGTCGAATAGAGAACCTCCTCCTTTTTGGAAGTCGGTTAAAAATACTTTGATATGGGAGTCACCAGCATGTTATTCGCATATCGAGGTTTTGAGTCTCAAAATCACTGTCTAAAGCCATGTCAGATGCATTCTCCAAGAGGCTATAAAATCCAACAGTAAATAGGTTTTATTCCTGAACTGCGTAACAAACATTTGAATTATCTACAGGTAGTTGTTTCACCCGGGTCGCCTCAAGGAGTGTCAGCATAGTGACGGGGCCTGTCGAGGGCCAAAGCCTGCCGGGGTCGCGGGACTTACCCATCACCGTAACCCCGGTACGTAAAGGGCTAGTGAAGGACACCGTGGATTTTAGTCAGTACAAGTCTGACAGTCCCTCCCGCCCTGCCCTGGGAGGACTCATTTGATGATTTTACCACGCAAAAAAAAGGTAGTTGTTTCAGGTCTGGTTCTTTGTGTATGTGAGATTAAATGTTTGTAAATGCAGCCACAATGCAGGAGACATTCCTAGTTAGTGCATAATTTCTATTTAAAAAAACAAGGGCGGCCACGTAATCACACCAAAAACAAAAGTGTATTGTAATGTACTGATATACCATCAAAACCTAGTAGAGATACAGTCTGATTCGGGGGTCCCAACAACTCGGTTTTACCCCACCATAACAAACCAAAATGAAATAGCTTGGCGTAGCTTCTCGTGCGTCTACGTCGTGCTACGGCGTAGCGCGCTACGATTTGCTACGAACGTGTGGTTCATTTTTGTGTTTTTGTTTAAACACGTAATTTTGGTGAAACAATTTTCGTAAATGAGATACCATGTGCATAAATCGATAGTATAAAAAATAAAATAAAATGTTATCTTAGTCAATAATCATGAACAGTTTTATGAACCGCCATTAATTAACCACCGATCTCTCCCCCAACGTCTATCTTTGCTTTTGCCACCAAAATTAACATTAAATTGTAATTTGCTGTTTAAATTGTGTTTTTGTAAGTAAATCGTCGAAGTTTGACAGATCATTGATTTAGCGAAATTAAATGTATAATTAATTATTGCTTCGAGATATTTATTGCCCTTAGTTTAATGTGATGTTAATGTGTTTAGTATCTATTTAATATTAAGATTTTGTTGGTTTTTTTCATAACGCATACATAATTAACCTATTATATTTCCACCTTATTGGACGAAGGCTGGGAGGCATTTGTGGGTACCCCAGCTGTTGGTACAATGATCTTTCAAAACGAACTGGTTCACCCGTATCTGCGGACTAAATGCAGATGAGCGACTTGGCTTATGCGAGTGGGTGGCAGCCTGCCATAAGGACCTTGAAGGGGTATCCACCACCAAGTAAACACTTTACGCAATGTTACCCGCTGTTCGGCATTTATGAGTCCTTACCCTACCTTAATGAAACCTTCCTATAGCCTTCGTCATAAATGTGGGTATTAAAAACAGTTCAGCCGTTTCGTAGGAATGCAACCACAATCACTGTGGCACGAGATTTTTATGTTAGATAAATATCATATTAACATTTGTGAAAAAAGAGCTCGTGGCTAAATAAATACAGCCCCTCAGGCCGATCTTCCGGGTTAAGCTGCGCTTGCCGAGGTTGGTCTGTGGATAGGTGACCATCTGTCATAGCGAGTTTCCTCTGTGCCTCGGAAAGCACGTAAAACCGTTGGTCCCGGCTGTCATTTGTAGATCTTTGACAGTCGTTACTGTTAGTCAGAAGCTCTAAAGTCTGACAACCAGTCTTACCATGGAGTATCATATTACACAGTTACTGGGTTATAGAGGTCCGACAGGCTCCATGTAAAATACTGATATCCAGCTGCATCTGGTTTGACAAAGACAACAAAGACTGCCTCGACAGGTCGAGGCGCGGCGGGAAGAGCTCCGGCGCGATCTCAGGGCAGTATGGAGGGAGCGACTGTTGCAACCGAGGTCCGGGCACGCCGCAATCGCGGCGGTAAGACCCCTCTTTGAGGAGCGGCTGGATAGGCGTCACGGCGTCCTTACCTTCCGCATGACGCAGGTCCTCACTGGACACGGAAGTTTCGAGAGGTTCCTGTGTCTGATAGGGAGGGAAGAAACGCCTGGGTGTCACCACTGCGAGGATCGTCCGGAGGACACGGTGGAGCATACGGTGCAGGACTGCCCCGCTTGGGCAGAGCACCGCCGTGTCCTCACGACGGCGATAGGCGGAGACCTCTCGCGCCCGGCATTGGTCGAGGCCATGCTGCGGGGCGAGACGGAGTGGGAAGCGGTCGCCTCCTTCTGCGAAGCAGTCATGCTCGTGAAGGAGGAGGCGGGCCGCCTGAGGGAGAGGACAGCGTCCTCCCTCCATCCCAGCCGCAGTGGTAGACGCCCACGGCATCGGACGTCGCAGGACGATCTCCGGCCACCGTAGGCGCGGGCATGCGGGCAGCGAGTAATGGGCGACTTGCTGTCCGACCATGGACCATGCCCGGGTCGACGGCGCGTTGTGTTCGGCGCGTTGTGTGAGTGTCAGCATATTGACGTGGCCTGTAGAGGGCCAAAGCCTGCCGGGGTCGCGGGACTTACCCATTACCGTGACCCCGGTACGTAAAGGGCTTGTGAAGGACACCGTGGATTTTAGTCAGTACAAGTCTGACAGTTCCTCCCGCCCTGCCCTGGGTCTAAGGACTCATTTGATGATTTTACCACGCAAAAAAAAAAAAAAAGCTCTCAACAAAGACAACTTAACACAACTAACACAAGTTATTTTGTATAACAACACAAGTTTTACACTTTCCAAGCGTCGCCTATTATCCCAATGACTTAGCCAGCTAAGAATAATGTCACAAGTTACGAACGCAAGGCTTCCCATTAAAAGTTTCATGCTGACACTGCGGAAAGCACTAACTTAATTATGTCAAGTAGAAAATTTATAAGACACAACTAATTTCCTTTTAAAATTTCCTTTGGTTTATTTCAAGTGTTTGGTAATCTAATTAAGCTTTGCATGGAACGTTAGTGGAAGTTTGTGTTTCAATCTGTGAATTATTAAGGTGTCCTTGAAAGTTCTTAAAAGTAGAAGATGGTGCTATTTGAATTTTCTACAGGTATTTTGGCTTATCAAACCGCTTTTTGTTCATCAGTTTTGTGAATAATGGCAAAAACCATCTCACAGAGATCGCAATCAATCAATGAGGGATCGAAATTTGTTTTTTTTTTTAACGTAATGAGTATCTTTTTGTATTTTTTTTTTTAACTATACGTTGTCCCACACTAGGAATTACTCCTGTATCGTGGGTGCGTTTACAAACATAGAAACTAACACACACAAACACCCAGACCCGGAACAACACAGCGCAGAAGTCCAAATACTCAGCCGCTGCGCTAACTGTGCCATATTATCAAATTAGTCCTCCCACACTGGATGAAACGGAAGGGGCCGTCAAACTGGTGTTGACTAAAAACTGCCCTGTTCCTTCGATGGACCAGGGCCGCAGTACCCAGTCCCAGGAAACGATACACACATGTTATGAGAGCTTTAGTAAGCAAAGGATCTTAGTAATGATTACTAAAAGTCCTTGATGAATGAAGAGTTTTATTAGAATTATTTTGACAAACATTTGTGATTGACACTTTATTACTTATGCAAAGCGTTCTAAACACATTATAACAGCACAATGACTTACAAATTCAGCAACAAACATATTTTAACTTCCCTCCCCCTACATCATACGAAAAAATCCCAAAACTGCAAGCAAAACAAGCATATTACTCATCCAGTCACACATTTCAGGGAAATAAAAAAGAATATTTTGATCATTTTTGTCTCCATAAAAACACGGGTATGAAAGGGATGAAAATACGGGACGTCACAATATAAATCTTCGTTAGGCCTTGATAAGTGCGCCTTACGCCCCTTGGGTTTTATAACAATGGATACCATAACTTACATCTTAACTTCTTGACAAATTTTGGCCATTTAGACCACTTTAGTGGGCTCCCTATTCCATTTATGGAAAACGCTGTCTTACAATAAAAGGGACGGATTGTGGGCTTCCATAATTTTGTATTGAAAAAGGGATCGAGAAACGGAAAATGTAGGAAATTGAATGGACTAAATGTAATGTTTATATTGTCCGTTTATTCAGGTCCTCGAAGAATTAAGTTGAATGAAAACTGAAATCGGTAAGTGTACCTTTTAGTCTAAAGTGCTTTTTATATACAGCACAATGAAGTACATAAAAGGCTTGTTACGAGTATCTTTGTTATGTTTGGATTTTGTATTTATTATACCTTTTATTTCTCATAATTATGTCTTGTAATTGAATTGAATAAATAGTATGGATAACAGTACATGAATTGAATTTTAATTGAAAAGCTATGTCTATTATGAACATTTGAATTGAAGCGTTTGTAACTGAATGCCACAAAAACGTTTTTACGGCCTAGGCCCTCTTGTTTTTGTCCTGCGCGATTTGTTTGCCCAGGGCAGGGCGGAAGGGACTGTCAGACTTGTACTGACTAAAATCCACGGTGTCCTTCAATAGCCCTTTACGTACTAGGGTCACGGTAATCCCTTGGTCCCGCGACCCCAGCAGGCTTTGGCCCTCTACAGGCCCCGTCATTATGCTGACACTCTTTCAGGCGCGCGTGGAACACAACGCGCCGTCGACCCGGGCATGGTCCATGGTCGGACAGCGAGTCGCCCATTACTCGCTGCCCGCATGCCCGCGCCTACGGTGGCCGGAGGTCGTCCTGCGACGTCCGACGCCGTGGGCGTCTACCACTGCGGCTGGGATGGAGGGAGGACGCTGTCCTCTCCCTCAGGCGGCCCGCCTCCTCCTTCACGAGCATCACTGCTTCGCAGAAGGAGGCGACCGCTTCCCACTCCGTCTCGCCCCGCAGCATGGCCTCGACCAATGCCGGGCGCGAGAGGTCTCCGCCTATCGCCGTCGTGAGGACACGGCGGTGCTCTGCCCAAGCGGGGCAGTCCTGCACCGTATGCTCCACCGTGTCCTCCGAACGATCCTCGCAGTGGTGACACCCAGGCGTTTCTTCCCTCCCTATCAGACACAGGAACCTCCCGAAACTTCCGTGTCCGGTGAGGACCTGCGTCATGCGGTAGGTCAGGACGCCGTGACGCCTATCCAGCCACTCCTCAAAGAGGGGTCTTACCGCCGCGATTGCGGCGTGCCCGGACCTCGGTTGCGACAGTCGCTCCCTCCATACTGCCCTGAGATCGCGCCGGAGCTCTTCCCGCCGCGCCTCGACTTGTCGAGGCAGCGGGGATTCGCCCCGACGCTGCGCCTCCACGCGCCATTCATAGACGCGCTGGAGGGCAGTCGCCTCCAGATCCCAGGGCAGCAATCCTGCTAGGAGGTTGGCTGATTCGCCGGCGATCGTGCGGTATCCCCGGATCATCCGGATAGCCATGACCCTCTGGCATGCTACCAGCTTGAGTGGTGGCGTCCGGATGCTTAGGGCCCACACAGGGGCCCCGTAGAGGGCCATGGACCGCACGACACCGGCGTACAGCCTCCGGCAGGAGGCATTTGGCCCGCCGAGATTGGGCAGGAGCCGCTTGAGAGCGGCTGCTGCCCGGTTCAGCCTTGGGGCCAAATGCAGGAAATGCTCCCTGAAGTTCCACCGGCTGTCGAGGACGAGTCCCAGGTACTTCATCGTCCTCCCGACGCCGATGCGAACCCCCTCCACCGTAATGTGGGACTCTGAACGTGGCGCGTTCAGACGGCCATGAAAACACATGGCCTCTGTTTTGTGCAGCGCCACGTCGAGTCCCAACTGCCGGATCCTGTTAGCGACTGTCGCTACCGCCTGCGTCGCCACGTCGGCCGCCGCCTGGTGCGACTCTCCCTTCGCCAAGACGAGCGTGTCGTCGGCGTAACAAATTACGCCGACGCCGTCAGGGAGGTCGCCGCGCAGCACCCAGTCGTAACCGATGTTCCACAGGAGCGGCCCCAAGACCGATCCCTGTGGAACACCGCACGACATCTCTCGCCGGTTCCACTCTCCCCGGTGACCGGGGTAGATGACGGCTCTGTCCGTCAGGTAGTCCTCGACTATACGACGGAGGTAGGTCGGCACCCGGTGATACCGGAGTGCCTCCCTGATGCAACTCCAGGGCAGGGTGTTAAAGGCATTGGAGATGTCTAAAGACACCCCCAAGACGACCCTGCCCCGGGAAACCGCATCCCCCGTCGTGAGGGCTCTCACGCGCGTGATAGCATCCACCGTCGAGCGCCCCCTGCGGAAGCCAAACTGGCTCTCCGCAAGGTCCGGGCCCACCCGATTCAGGTGCCCGACGAGGCGGTTTGCAATTACTCTTTCAAAGAGCTTGCCCACCTCGTCGAGCAGCACGATGGGCCGGAATGCGGACGGAGAGTCCGCAGGGCGCCCGGGCTTCTGGATCAGGACCAGTTTTCCCGTCTTCCAACGAAGCGGGAACCGGCCCCTCTCCAGGCACGCGCTAAAGAGCCCCCCCAGTCGAGGCCCAAGAGTCCCGGAGGCCAGGACCCAGGCTTTTCCTGGCAAGCCGTCGGGTCCTGGGGCGGTATTCTTGGCTTTGAGCCGTTGTACCGCCACTCTCAGGTCTACCTCGGTCACCTCCGGAGCGTCGTAGACGTCGTCGTCGCTGTGGTCCGCGTTTGCGTCAGCTTCAGGCACCGCCGGAGACGGAGCCATGGGCGGGGGAGTGTGCTCCTCCCGCGAGGGGAACAGGGCGCTCACCACATCCTCCACGAACTGAGGCTGGAGACTCTGCGTCAACGGGGGAGCCCAGGGGCGGAGCTTCTCTCTCACCCACTTATAGGGCCGGCCCCATGGGTCCCCGTCCAGAGCCTCCAGCATCTCCTTGCGGGCCAATTCCTTGGCCCGCCAGATCTCGTCGCGGAGGGCGGACTTCGCTGCCCTGTAGCCATCCTGCAGCTCCGTCTCTACAGCCACCGCATCCGGAGGTCGGGTACGGCGCCTGCGGAACCTGGTGTACCGGCGTCGCGCAGCAACGCACGCCTCGCGCAGCGCTGCTAGCTCGCGCGACCACCAGTACAACTGACGCCGGGCGCGTCCTAGCCGGACCCGGGGCATGGCCACGTCGCAGATCTCCGACATGGCCTCCTGGAACCACCCCGCCTCGTCGTTGATGTCGGCAGGCCTGTCCGGTGGTGACACCCAGGCCTGCACGATCGAGGCTTCCAGGAATAGCTCCCGGTCCAGCTGCTTCAGCGCCCATCGCGGACCACTTGGGTTCCGTCGGACCGGCGCGTCTGAGGTCTGGGCGGAGACGTCGAACCGGATATACCGGTGGTCGGAATAGGTCTCCACCTCCTCTACAACGCGCCAGTCTGAGACGCGCGGCGACAGGCCGGAGGTGGCGAACGTGATGTCCACCACCGAATCGCCCGTCCACCGCACGCACGTGGGGACGGAACCCCGGTTCTCGATGACTAGGCCATGCGCCAGGGCCCAGTGCTCGAGCATCCTGCCCCGCGTGTAGTCCGTAACCCGGGAACCCCAAGCCACATTCTTGGCGTTGAAGTCCCCGAGGACGAGCGCGGGGAGGGAACCGAAAGCGACGACGACGTCTCCCAGCTCCGATAGGGAGTCCTGAAACTCGGCGATAGTTCGGTTCGGGGAGAAATAAACGCCTATCACGGCGATCTCCCCGAACCGTGCTGCGACGATCCCACACCCTCTCTCGACGCGATCGAGGGGCGGGGTACCGGCGGCGGCCGACGAGATGAGGGTCACCGAGCCGTTCAGGTCCGCCACCCAGTCAATCCTGGGCGGAACAAAGTACGGCTCGGCGACCACGGCGACATTTATCAACCACTGCGCCATGCTCTGGAGCAGGAGATCCTGAGCAGCGGCGCAGTGGTTGATGTTCGCCTGGAGGAAGCGCAATGGAGCCATTAATCGGAGTCCATTGCAGCCTCCTCCAGGGCCCTACGCCGCAGTCAACCTAGTGTGACGATCTTTTCCTACCTCTCCTGGTGCATTCGTTCAACGTGGCTCGTCTACTCTCGCTTCAATCTGACGGGTTTAACTCCTACATCATCGTGCTCCACGTTAAATTTCTTCCATAATTCTCCTCGCAATGCTTTAAATTGCTCAATAAACTTTATAACTCATTTCAGAACATCCGTGTTCTAACTCGCCATTACCGCTTTTAATGTCAGATTGTCCTTTATTGCTTTATAATGTGAGTGAAACAGGAATTGTTTCGCTTACTCGCTTCCTTTTGCATGGGGGAATTATTTCGTGTACAGGAAACGCAGGTGTAGAGTACATGCTATTCAATGTACAAATACAGGGTTGCTTGCCCATTTTTGTCTTGATACTCTTTTATATATTTAGGCAAAATTCATTAATTTATTATTTTTTTAATCAGGAAATGAAACAAACCGATCGAAAACAGATAATCAGTGCTTTGAAACTTTCGCAATGTTTTCCAATGACGCTTTACAATTTATTTGTAATTAATTGGCGTATTACACGCAATTTATTATTTTTGAATGATTAATTTTAAATGATGCATACCGTTGTAAAACCAGCGATCGTTTCTCTGACATGTATAAAGTTTGACAAAAATGTTTGTGACTATTTTTAAAAAGTTATTATAACTGACTTAACTTCGGTTTATGTGTTGGATTTCTCAATTTCTCTTTTCCCACGTTACGAGTAAGTCAGAAACACCTATCCTAAAAAAGGAAAAAAAAATCCCGAATCTCGTAACACAGGTCAAATGTCTAATACGTGTAGATAGGTTGCTAAAATCTGTGTAATAATGTTTACGATGACGAATAAGGTGGAGTACTTAAGTATTTATTTCTTTTTTATGCGTTCATACATTGATGGTATTCACCGGTGTCGCGGTGTTACGAGTTTGTTAGTTAGACTTTTGTATAAATTCGTTCTTGTTTACATGAAACTTAAACACAATTATGTAGTTTATAAATTATTCGTAGTTTCCAGTGCATTATGTTAAATATAGCTCGAATTAATCCTTCAGGGATTACACACGTGATATTTTGAAATATTTTGAACCACACTATGTTAATAAACACTATATTGATATGTTAATTCTTTTAACTTTTGCGGAAATAACGTAATTGTATAACACATTTTAAATTCTATTTAAAAAAACTAATTTACTTTATTTTGTCGTAGAATTAACGGTTAATAAAGAGAAACGCAAAATTATTTTATACACTGATAATGTACTATGCCACCTAATAATTTTTCGTCTATTTACTAACATTTATAAAAAGTATGTTCGCAAACCAGCAATGACATAATTATTACTTTAAATACTGGGTATTTAAACTAACATGTCACTACTGATTTACCACACTATAAACTGTGTTAAATGAGCTCAATTTCCATTTTCCAACTATTTCAAAATGGCGAATTAACAAATCTATCCACAAACCGCTCTAAAGTTGAGACGTCACTGTCTCTAGGAAAATAAATTGCCCGAGTTGTAGCCCGAAACGGGCAAAGCCCTCCTGAGGGCAATTCGGGGCAAGAAATACTTTTAAAGTAATACTAGTAAAGAACTTTTCACACAGTACAAAGGTTTCACGTGTCAGTTTGAAGAACAAAAAGTCACGAAAAATATTAAATGGCTGTTCTTATTTCAAAAGGAGTCATAATTCATTCGAGGAAAATTATTCCTTTATACATATAATTTTGTCGGGTTTTTGAAATGTCAGAAATGTTAAATGAAAAAGGAAAACATGAAAGTTCTAGTTTAATTTAGGCTGATATTTACATAAAATATTGAAAATCTTTTTTATTGCTATTCAAAAACGTAACATTTAAAGAAACATGTTTATCAGGCTTACTTACAACAACATTAGATTGAATTTCGTCAATAAATACAGATAAGATACAATGCAAATTAAAAAGGTTTTTATCTATCGTTTGTTTTTTTTTGTGTGGAATATCATCAGAGAGAGTATTGCGGTTAATGCGGAAGAGACTTCCAGACTTTGCTGACTAAATACCAACCAGTGTCTTCAATAACCCTTTGCATTTCAAGGCCGCGGTATGATCTTAAGACATTTAAGATCTCTTGATTGAGTTTGACAAGACTACGAAAATAGTTAAAATGTCTTTAAATATTTGCAGTATATCACAAAAAAAAACTCCCAATTTATTTAACTCCCGTACAACATTCCATACGAATTTCTAGACATTTTTACTTTAACTGGTAAATTCATGATCTGTCAGACTCGTACCGACTAAAATACACGGTGTTCGTTAATGACCTTTTACATTCCAGAGTCACTTTTATGTTCCTACTTTTATTATTTTATCTATATTTGTTTAATTTTTCTGCCAAGTTTAACTGCTTGGGCCAAAGTCTGCCGGGGTTGCGGGACTCACGAATTACCGTGACACCGGTACGTAAAGGGCTATTGAAGGACACCGTGGATTTTAGTCAGTACGAGTCTGACAGTCCCTCCCGCTCTGCCCTTAGTAGGAGGACTCATTTGATGATTTTTCCACGATAAAAAAAGCGGTCACGGTTACCAATTTAGATAGTGTTGAAACCCTGGCACAGATTTAAGACCTTATATTTCGAAGTAACAATACCGATTTTAACGAACCTTCATACACATAAGCATAGTACAACATAAGGTCTAAATAAAAAGGCAGTAGACGACATGGTTGGCGCAGTGGCTGAGCGATCGACTGCTACGCTGCGTGTCGCGGGTTCGATCCCCGCACGGAACAAATATTTGTATGATTTGCAAGTAGTTGTTCCGGGTCTGGGTGCTTGAGTACGTGAATTTATACGTTTGTTAACGCACCCATGATACAAGAAGAAATTCCTAGTGTAAAATTAATGGTATTATGAGGAACGAAAAATTCAGTTGCGAGCAGGGCTCGAACTAGCGTCTTCTGAATAATTACTCCAGATGCCTTACCAATTAGGCTATCGCAACCACTAATCTCAATGCTGAATTTTTCATTCCCTTGTTTTTTGAACACTTTGCACGTTGCAACGTGTAAAGCGTTCAAGCGTTCAGGTTTTAGCCCCGCCCGCGACTGAATTTTTTTCCTCAAAATATCTTTGCGAAGACGCGATGCAGACGTTTAATTCGTATAAATATACAACTTAAAAAAAAAAAAAACTAAAAACACGCTCTTTTTTTTCTGGACTGTCAGACTCGTACTGACTAAAATCCACGATGTCCTTCAATAGCCCTTTACGTGCCGAAGTCACGGGAATTCGTGAGTCCCGCGACCCCGGCAGGCGCTCAACGCAAAACACGCTCTTAGGAAAAAGTATGCAACCTCCTTAGTCTTACCCATATCTTACAATACTCGTACACTTGAGTTTTTACACACGAACCACACTGGACTCCTATGTTATCTTAAAAGTAAAACGTTTTGGATATTTCGGTTCCCTATTATTTTTCGTTGATCAAAAAAACTCATGGGAATTTTGTATTTTCACAAGACAATTCTCTCAATTGTTAGCAGAAGATTTTGGCTACGTTCCAATGTTGACAATATTTTCACAGCTATAGATTTATAACATAGATATGCGCTGACCGTATTCATTGTGTGAACACTTTACGTTCCGTATACACAAACGACAAACGCGTGATAATCGCGGACAAACATGCATAAATACGTACACACATACAGGTCGAACTGAGAACCTATTCATTATTATTCATTAGTATTCACTTGATGTTACAAGATGTCCTCGAATTTTTAATTCTAGGACATGATGGTTGACTTTTGGAGAAGTGTGGTAAAAAATAAACCCTAGAAATTAAAAAAATCTATAGTATGATTCCATTACGTCCTCAGAACTAATTATTTCTCAGATAGGTAGGATGGTATTATGTAAAGAAACGCATTTCCTTTCATCCTGTCGAGATATTTCAAAGCTTGGAGAAACCAATAAGTCTTCTACGGGAGTAATGGGGAGCTCCAAAAAGAAAATACGTCAGAGTAAGAGGCATAAAAGTCACTTTTATGTGTTCCTCGACATAATTAGTTCTTTAACCTTTATTGGCAAGAAGTGAATTCAAGGAGATGAGTTTTTCTCACTGGCAATGATTGTTTTCAAAAAAGCTTGACTAATGGAAAAAAGGAATTCAATACAGTAGTGTTTTTATTTTAGAAATTAAACAACAGGGTCAAGTCTAATTAGTCTAACTTTCGTTTTTTATCATATTTTTAGTTTTGAAGAATCTCAGAATCTAAAATTAAAAGACGATAAACAACTGTCTTGTTATATTAGACAGTGTTTCGCAACGTTGTCAACTTTTAGAATGTAGTAAACTCTTAAGTTGCGAGTTACGAGAAATACTAGACCATCCTTTTGTTGTCTAACTAAATATCAGTTATTTTTTACGCTGAAAATTAATAATCTAGCTGGGTCGTCGCATTCATGATTCCCGACTTTTGTTTACAATAAATCAACGTCCGAATTTGCCAGCTGAAGTCTTAAAAATGTACAATCAGAAGCCAAAGTCAAAGAAAACGGGTCAGAGTTTAGATAGAATAAAATTGCAAAAGAAAAAAGGGAAGAAAATTAAAGAAGCAAAACATGCTATAGGACTCCTAATATAAACTCAAGATACAGAGATTTACGTAAACGTTTAAATGTCATTAACTCACAAGAAAATAGCAGTAACAACCTGTTTATTATTCACATAACAAGTAAACAAGTAGGCAATTACAAGGCTTAAACTATCGCCATTAGTACCTTAACACCCTCTTAAATCTGAAATATTATTGTTTTAAGTCGCGGGTAACGTTTATACACGCCTAAGTAGGCCTTTACGTCTTTTCATGCCGTCGTTTTTATGTCGTGAACATGCGCTTTTTTTTTATCGTGGTATATTCATCAAATGAGTCCTCCCACCCACAGCAGAGCGGGAGGGACTGTAAGACTCGTACTGACTAACTCCACGGTGTCCTTCAATAGCCCTTTACGTACTGGGGTCACGTTAATTCATAAGTCCCGCGACCCCGGCAGGCTTTGGCCCTCTAGAGGCTACGTCCCCGTAATTTTGCTCTTTGAGGCGCGCGTGGAACAAAACGCGCCGTCGACCTGGGCATGGTCCATGGTCGGACAGTGAGTCGCCCTTTACTCGCTGCCCGCATGTCCACGCCTTTGGTGGCCGGAGATCGTCTAGCAACGTCTGTCACCGTGGGCGTCTACCACTGCGGCTAGGTATAAGGGAGGACGCTGTTCTCTCCCTCACGCGGCCCACCTCCTCCTTGTGGAAGTGCTAAATAAATCAACAAAAAAATAACTGGTTGAGGTTCATACATTACATATTTAGCAGTTTAGTAAACAGATTTAATGGAAGGGAAAAGAAATGACAATTCTGCGCAACATCTTATGAAGTCATCATGTATAACACTGATCAATTGTAGATAGATGTAACAGAAAATTTTCCTTAATGACTTTAATTTCGATTTTCCTAAAGGGAATATTTTCGGGCCAAGCTTGATAAAATATTTTGCACGCCTTTTCCGTAGTAGAAAGGGGTAACCAACATACTCCCTTCATACCCCAAAAAGTCGTTCAATTTTAAAATACACTTCTGGGAACATACACACATAAGAGCGACAACAAAAACAATTTCATCAGTACATAAACACGCTCGCTGGTTTACTTAACAGCCGAAGTTTTTGTGTTGAACTCGCCAAGCCTGTTTTAGAGTTCTTAAGAACTTTCTTTAAGGTTGTGGCACTTGGCTGTAAAATCTCTGCAACTCTTCACTTGGTTTATATCCTTGTTGTAAATTGTAGATGGTGCGGTGTGCATTTGTTTTTATCGTTGACGACACTAAAGATATCTCGTTATGCTTTGTTGTAATTTGGAATGAAAGGATTTGGGTCGTCTTACTTCGCCTGCAACAACTAATAACTTCTTACTTTACAAATATATATTCCATACATAGTTTTGTTTGATTTCATTATTTTTTGTAACTTTTAAGACTGAAAAATTCTCAAAAAAATTCAAAAATTAACTGTTTCTCTTACCTCATTAATTTTAAAGACGAGTTTGTTTTTGTTTTAACTAATTTTAATATTATTTAGGAGTGGAAAAAGAAGTGTTGGCCGTCCGGCGGCGAGATGGGCAGACGACAAAGAGAGGCCTATACCCAGCAGTGGGCGAAGACGGGCTGTGGATGATGATGATGATGAATTTTAATATTAGTCATAGTGGACCAATTATTTTTTCATTTTATAAATTACGGTACGTCTGAAGTCTACATGTATGTATTAATCGACATGGCAATAACCTCGCCTACCAATTTTAATGAGACCAGTACGGCTTCCTTTAACAATTCCTGTTGATAATGTAACAAAAGGCTGATGAAGAACATAAATATCACAAGATCATTCAAGGTGTTTATAAGGCCTAAAATTAGCAGTCTTGCTCAAAAGCTTTTGAAGATCCGTAATTTTCAAACCACTGAGAATATTAACAGAAACGGGCCAACGTTTTAATATTATTATTATAATTCCAAGAGTTTCGCAATTCGGTTTATATTTTCTTTGTTTGAAATCTAATTTCGGCCCGCATGGCGAATTTTTGCGACAGCTGTTCAATAAAAATTATAATAGTTTAGTATTCAAAGTGTTTGTGCCCCGCTTTAATAAAAGGATCTTTTATTTTATCGGATTTGTCTAATTTTAGTTTAAAGAAGGAAACTTCAAAAAATATTTTAAAGCTAAGCCAATTTTATCGTACGGATGATGTTTTTGTTTATTAATTTTTAATTAACAAAAAAAAAAACGTTGCTCCACTAGAGGAATTTCCTGGGTCGTATGTGCGTTTACAAACATAGAAACTCAAATACACAAACATCAGACCCGGAATAACAAATTTACTTGTAGATCATACAAATATTTGTTCCGTGTGGGGATCGAACCTGCGACACGCCGCGCAGCAGTAGATCGTTCGGCCACTGTGCCAACCGTGTCGTCGTTTGTACTTACTGTTATATTTTTAGGCACAATATAGAGGTACTGCGTTCAAAATGCGACATTTGTCATCCTCCATATTAAAAGGAGTATCCGGCAACCACAATAATTATCTTATGCCTCATTCGCTATTATATTTTATTTATCCTGATGTTTTGGATAGGTCTGCTTCTACGTAACACATTACTAGCTACTTGTAATCCAGCGCACACGGTTCCCTTCAGAAGGTGACTGTAGTCTGTACACCCAAAAATAATTTTCAAAAAAAAAACTACAGTAGGATAATTAGCTGTGAGCCAAAATAACCACAATGTGGATTCCTGACACAGCTAGAAGGGAGACGGTGACGTCGAAGGAGATGTTGATATTGTGATATACGCCGTATGATGAGATGGAAAAATCCAATTCATAGTTATTATCCATAATCCATTTCTTCAGATCTCGTGATACACTCACGAGATCTTAGAACTGGAACCTATTACAGTAGGACAAATCAAAGACTCTAACAGAAAGACACAAAACCCGTAATGAAGAATTACACTTTATCTAGTTGAAGAATCTGTACACCACAAACCACATAACGGACCAGTAAATACCATACTAACTTACGTGACACAAAGCTCCTAAAACTATACATACAGTTATTGCGTTTTACAGTGACTTTGATAAGTTATAACTACGACAATACAAAGATTTTATGTTTTACCCAAACTGACTATAATGGACAGTGGTAATAAAAAGCAACCGTAAAGCCTCGATAAAGTAATGCTTTTAAACTGTTGCAAAGAGTATACTTTACCAGAAGGATCTCTCAGTTTTTAAGACACATCACAACATTAATTGTAACATTTTTAAATGTTAAATTGTACCACTGTTTGCCAATTTGCAACCTTTACAGAGACTGAGTTAAAAAAAAAAAAAAAAACGAAAATTTCTCAATATTTAAGATTTTTCGATATGTGTGAGATGTAAGAGGAACTTGTTGTAATGGTGTTATCATTATTATATCATCAATTCCCATAACCCAATAATCACTGCTGCAATAAAAAAGTTATGGATACGCTGATCTTGTGCTAGTGGACAAAAGAGCAAATGGCTCTTTTGTCTACCAGCTCATGTCCATGCTTTTCATGCATTAATCTCGGGTTATATCTGCAATAATAATAAAACGTGATATTTGGCTTATATTTTCACAAAATTACGAATTTCCAGTTCCTAGTTACATTTATACCAGTGAATGTGTTGACATATATCAGGTTACGTTATACAAAGTAATCCTTCTGTTTTCTTGTACTCTGTGACAACACTAGCCACTTTTAGTACCGGTTTAGCGCATCGGATGCTACGCTGACTCGTTTGATAGTACTAAGCAAGAATAATAAACAAGTAACGGTGGGTGTGTCGATTAAAAGTTGAATAAGTTAGAACGGAACTCAGTTTCATAATCGCACTATTTTTTGACCTTAATATTTTCGTGAGTAAGATTTCATAGCTTGCTGTCTGCATATCCAACTTTTTTGTTATCTGTACCTTATACAAATATTTGTGGGCTTGACCCTACTTGACCCAAGAGATCGTCAAACCAAGTTAATCTGTTTATTGCATGTCCATATTTAATTACTTCCGTAGCCGTCATTAATAAGTATTAATCATGCAAGCCTCCCATTTGTGAAGCCTCTTAGTTAGATGACTGAATATCCCATCATCTGCTAAGCATGTTGTATCATTAAACGTTTTTTCTTTCTTTGTTACTTTCTTTCATGTTCTCAACTATGTTGGGGTCGAATTTTAGTCCAACTGAAAACCGTATGTTACATGGAGCGTCTGCCTATCTGACCTCCACCAACCCGTTGGTACAGGGTAATACGGTACCTCTTGCTATGATTGGTTGTTAGACTTTCGGGGTACTAACTGCCTGTCATCATCGTCATCATCATCATCACCCTATAGTGGCCCACTGCTGCACATAGGCCTCTCCACTCGCACGACATTTTACTGTCTGAGGTCTACAATGGCTTAACGTGGTTTCCAAGGTGCGAAGGAAACTTGGTATGTAAGTTATGGTAAGTTTCAGAGAAAACTCACCCCTTTTGTTAGTGACATCACTACTAAACGGGGTGACATTTCTCTGAAGCTGCCTGTACACCAATTCACCGACCGATCTAGGTAAGAGATGGTTAACCTTGAAGAAATATCTAAGCGTCTGTTATTACTCAGTTACGAGCTCTTTAAGATGAATAAATATCTGCATATTGTTAGTTAACTTTATTTACAAAACTGTCTGTCAGTATCTGTCAATTAAATATCAATAAAGCTTCTTATAGAGTCGTTGTCTCTGTCAAACATTGATAGCACATTTCACAAGCTCGTCTAAAGGTGCTGTGTCATATAAGTGAACGTGGAGATATGTAAAAGACTTTATAGAATACTTATTAAGATTGTGTGGAGTAAGATACCTTTCCTGTTTAGATATGAAAGCGTAACAAACACACAACAAATCAATAAAAAAACTGCTTTAAAAACATGACAAAGTAAAACATTCATAATGTTAGCAGGGAATTTGACAGATTATTTTTCATTGTCATGAATCGTTTACGTCTCATGAGATGTCAAGAACCTAGACTTAAAACTTTTTTTATCTGAATTTGAGAAGTTCACAGGACGCGTTGGAACAAAATCCCATCTGCCGCATGTACCATCAATTCAATCTGAGTGGTTAGGCGTCACTCACAGTTTGCCTCTTAAAGCGAGCTATACGTGAAAGACAAGAGGATAAGAGATTATTTTTCTATTTAGGTTAATGCAGTGAGAAAACAGACTTTTCGAGTTGAAAATTGGAAATAAAATACGAACGAGTAAGTATTACGTAAAACAATGTTTATAAAAAGCAAGTTATTTCTAAAACTAATCGCATCCCGTGGTTTCACCCCCGCTGTTCCAGCGTGATGTTATAGCTTAAAGCCTTCCTCGATAAATGCACTATCAAACACAAAAAAAAAATATATTTCTAGGTAAAAAAAGTCTACATTTTTTTTACCTAGAAACAAGAAAAAAATTTGATCGAGTAGAAATTATGATTTTATCGAAAAAATATTTGTATGAATTGTATCTTACAAAAAAAATGAAACGTTGCCCCCACACTCGGAATTTCTCCTATATCGTGGGTACGTTTACAAACATAGAAACTCACATACACGATCACCCAGACCCGGAACAACTACTTGCAGATCAAGATAAAGGAGATAGCCAGTATTGGGCCAAAGTATGTACAGAAACGATATATATATAAAAAAATACTAGATTTTTTACTGATTAAAAATAACATGTAACAATTATAACTTTCTACCGGGATGAGCTAAAAATTATAATTTGAAATATGGTTTTCAATTGGATGTAGTTCTAAAACTAGCTCCGTAAACAAGCCGTCAGGTCATTTTAAGTTCGTTCTAAAACTTAGTGATTCTAAAGAAGTTACTAAAAAAACTATATCTGTTTTGTTTTAGCATTGGTCATGAACATTATAATCATTTAGGAAAGAAAAAAGACATTTGATGAAATTATTATTGTTTTAGTCATAGTTTTTTATTTATATAACAATAACATCGTTCAAAATCGTGTATCGGGTTACTGTTTCAGAACGAAAAAATATCGATTTTTTGTCAAAATGTCACTGTCACGTCACTCCCGTTACGTTTTCGTACTCGTGCGCTTACGGATGTGCTTATTCGATTTCTGCTATTTTTTGTACTATGCAATAATATGCTAATAGTAACACATAAATATGTTTTCAAACAATTAAATCAATGTGTTTATTTGATTATGGTATTTACAATACAGGTACAATTCTTACCATCTGCCGCATAGTACAATATTGACCCAAAAACTTAATATTATATTGTATTCCTAATTCCCATAGAATTAAAAAAAATCTTTATGGTATGAATATGGATGTGTTTTATCTATTAAATAATACATAAATGATTACTGTTCACATTTGGCCCAATGATGTATGGATGTCTGGCGATCTCCTTTAGATATTTGTTTCGTGTGGGGATCGAACCTGAAACACGCTGCGCAGCAGTCGATCACTTAGCCACTACGCCGACCGTACCGTCATCAATTGATGTCCATAAGACGTCAACTGACCAACTCGACGTCACGGACGTCGAGTTGGTCAGTGCTCCTCACAGTTGTCTGCTTTTTAAAAATAAACAAAACCCATCAATTTCGAACAATATATTACAGAAAGTTTGAGCATACAGTGTTATATATCACAAAACGTTATCCAGTGTGCAAGTGCAGTGTAAACATTATAATTGCTGTTTAAACTTAAAAATGATACACAGTGCCTAAAATCTACCCTTCACCTTAAAAATATTTATAAAATTTAAGTGAATGGACTACGTATCAACGTAAAAAGTGTCGCTCGGGAGTGTGCGCCATAATCTTCTTATTTCTGTGTCAACTCACGGTGTTTGTAAACCATAGACTCCCATAAAACGACATAACAATTATATTTGAAACAGCGCCATCTATTGATCCTTATTGGAGTCTGTGATCAAATCGTTAACCGAGTCTTCGTTCCCTGCTCTCATCATGCCTGCAACGAAATGTGGTGGTTGCGCCAAATTTTTATCGCCGCTAGATGCCGCTAAATGCAATCGGTGCAATGCTTTTTATCATCGGCATTGTGTTGGCCTCCCTGGTATGGGTAATATTTCACCCACCTGGCGCTGTCCAGAATGTTGCAAAAATGTGGTCAGGGACAACAAAGCGGAGACACCTGTTCGAGGCAAGGCAGAACTAGTCCAGACGGAGGAATACAGCTCCGAGGAGCTCATGGACACCAGCCCACTGAACTGCACTGCGCTGGACGCCACCATACACTTCTCACCTGATTTGGCGGACGAGCTGCGGTTGTTCAAGGAGGAGCTTCGTGCAGAGTTTCGCCTTATGCACAATGAATTTCAGCAGTTGCGAGCGGAAATGGTTCAGCTCAAGCTATCCCTTAAATCTTTGGATGAGCGGATGGATAGCTTTGAGGTGCGAATGGGCGCTCTGGAACTTAAGCTGGAGCAAAACGTTATGCCATCAGATAGGGACCCACTGGAAAATACCATCTCAGAGCTAAAATGCCAATTGAACGAACGTGACCAGGAGCTATTGCTCAACGACATCGAGATAACTGGCATTCCTGAGGGCAAAGACGAGAGCGCCATTCATATTGTCAAGGTTATTTCTATGAAACTAGGCGTAGACGTCGATGATAGGGATGTCGTCCATGCTGAGCGAGTCGGATCCACACGATGAAATCATGTTGAGACTTCAGACGGTTCCATCTCTGCCGACCCCCCTGTGCAGCGGCCGCGTTGTATATCCGTGCGCTTCGCAAGACGGGCAACGCGAGACGCACTACTGCGCGCGGCTCGTGTGCGCCGCGGTCTGAGTACAGACGACCTCGACATAAACAGTGGGCAGTCGCATCGTGTCTACATAAACGAACGTCTTACTCGGACAAACCGCCAGCTATTCTACCACGCTCGTCAGGCTGGTAGTAAACACAACTGGAGGTACGTCTGGACAAGGGAGGGGAAGATCTTCGCTCGTCGAGAGGACCGCCAGAAGGTAGAACGGATAAGATGCCAAGACGATATCTGTCGAATTTTTGGTCTTGTGTCCGTTGGTACTGTAATGTAAACAAGCGACCGAGCCCTCTCGTTCTTTTTTATGTATCGCTTGTTGTCAGTTTTATTTTCTCCTCTTTTTGCTTTTGTTTTTATTTTGCATGTCGTAAACTAATGTTACATGTGTTCTATTTTAATAAGATAATTGATATTGTCACAAAGCGGTGTGTGTCTCCGGTGCAGGTAACAAATATACAAATCGGATTCCCTTTTAAATATTACGCATTATCCAAAATAATAGACTCTCAGCGAAAATTATGGCCACCATACTTTAAAAATTGCATTTATAATACTTTTTACCTTTTTTGTACAGATGTACAGTCTCTTAACAAATGTAAGCTTTTAACAGCGCCTTATATTTATTTAATTACATTTAAGACTAAGCGTTTGAATGACTTGTTTATAAAAACATTCATGTATGCTATTATGACATTGTACAATCACAAAATTATGACTTTTTACAATTTTAACATACCTATTTGCACATATATAATCCTATTTAAAGTGGCTTTTGCACAATTATTTTTTACAGATAATATTACTTACAACTACAATATCATGATTGTTTTTTACAGTTACTATAATATTATTATTTACACAATGAACACTATTAAAATAACATTAATTAAAATGACATCTGCGCAATTATTGTTTACAGCTCTTATTATTTGCAATGTCATTATTACTCGTATTTTATATTTACTCACACTTTTTGTATTTTGTTACCTTGGTTACAACTACTATTATAAATTACATATCGTAATTATTCACGCTACTGAACTACTTTTCTTACTCGGCGTGATAAGATTGAATAGTTTTTTCTGGTCTATTTTCAAAATTGAACGCGTTAATATACATCTGCGATCTTTTACTATTATATGTATTTTTTGTCACTATCACCATGCTTGAAAAATATTTAAAAACTGGTTTGATAAATGTGGGTTCCCTCGGCACTAACCATGATGATTTCATAGAAGCCGTGAACAGGCATTCTTTCGATGTGATAGCAGTCAATGAAACTTGGCTGCGACCGGGCGAGGAGGGGCGAGCACCGTCTGTGCCGGGCTACCGCCTGCGACACACTCCTCGGCCGCTGAGTGTACATGGGGGTCGGGGAGGAGGTGTGGGCTTCTACCTCAAATGTGGCTTGACTGCTCGCACCTGGCCCACCCCAATAGACCTTAGATACGGTAACGTTGAACAAATGTGGATAACTTTAACACTCAATGGGAAAAAAATTTCGATTGGTACAGCATATCGACCCCCGCGTTTCGACTTAGACCTGTTTCTTGATGGCATTACCGAATCCATTAGCTCCCTAGTTAAATGTGACCATTATATTCTACTCGGTGATTTTAATGTAAACCTACTAAACACTAACGCGCAAACTAAAAAAGTAAGTGAGTTCTTGAATAGTCTTAGCCTCAAACAGCTAGTAAGTTCCCCCACTCATTTCACAGACCACAGCCAAACGTTAATTGACCTAGTATGTACTAACCTCAATCACAGAGGGGTATCTGTTGAGCCTTTTAGCTCCATAAATGGTCACTCATTAATTGTTTGTGAGTTTAACATCAAGCGCAATAAGTATATCCCTTATTCGGTTACATATAGACCTATTAAGAAAATAAACAAAGAAATACTAGATAGTGACTTATCGCGCATACAGTGGCAAAACATTGGTAGTTTGCCTACTGTGAACGACATGGTTGAGGAACTAAATAGAAACATTTTAACAATTTTTGATATACATGCTCCGCTCAAGACTTGTAAAATTAAGGAACCTTCACACCCATGGATAACTGACACAATAAAATTCATGATGCATTTACGGAACAACGCCCTGGCTATTTATCGCAAGACGAGATCAGAGTCTAAAAAAACATATTATAAACAACTTAAATCTCTTGTGTCAAGTTCTATATATAGAGAAAAAGTTGCATACTTCAAATTCAATATCAACAACCAAATTAAAAATCCTAAAACGTTGTGGAAAAATCTGAAAACCGATGTATTGCCAAGTAAGACAATGTATGACCTACCTACTCACCTAAGGGATTCAAATCAAATAAATAATCACTTTTTGAGTGTACCTGGTAACCCAACCCTCAATATATCGCAGTGCACCTTTTTTGAGTCCCATCGTTTTAGCAATGCCACTTTTACTTTACTCCCAATAAGTTCTGATCAAGTTTTGCAATACTTTAGACAGCTGAAATCAAATGCTGAGGGCTGTGATAGGATCACTCTGAATATGCTTATGCTAACTCTTCCCCATACCTTAGCAGTCATAACAGACATTGTCAACCGGTCAATTGCCTCCGCAACGTTCCCGAATACCTGGAAAATTGCAATCGTAAGACCGCTGCCAAAAAAAGGGAATCCAGTTGATTTAAAGGACCTCAGGCCCATTAGTGTTCTGCCTTGTCTATCCAAAATTGCAGAAAAGGCCGTATGTCAGCAGTTATCGCAATTTTTAGAGTCAAACAACATACTACCTGAACTGCAGTCTGGTTTCCGCAAGCAACGTGGTACGGCTGCGGCTCTTCTTGATGTCACTGACAACATTCTGTCTGCACAAGATAAAGGCCTATGCACACTTTTGGTTCTGCTTGATTTTTCACGAGCTTTTGACTGTATAAACATTGATCTGTTCCTGTGTAAACTAAATTATTATGGTTTTGACTACAACACAATAGAATGGTTTCGTAGCTATCTCCACAACCGTCAGCAGCGTGTAGAAATACGTTTAAGCAATGGGTCATCTCTTGCTTCGGCTCTCGCCCCCGTTAAAAGAGGAGTTCCACAGGGCTCAATACTGGGCCCCATCATATTTATTTTGTATTGTGCAGATATAATACATACTATTGAGCGATGTAGGTACCACATTTATGCTGATGATGTTCAGGTATATATCTCATTCAACCCCAGTGACTATAATAGCGCATTGAAGGACCTGAACGATGATCTCAATAGAATAGCATGTTGGGCAGAGGAAAATGGTTTGGTACTCAACCCTACTAAAACAAAATATATGCTGTTTGGAACCAAGCATCAAACCAGTGCGGTGCCCACTACACTCAATGTTACTCTATTGGGCGAATCGGTTAGTCGAGTAAGTGAAGCGCGTAACCTGGGGCTGAAAATGGACGCTGAGTTAAGATACGAAGGGCATGTGGCAGAATCGGTGCGTAACTGTTTTTACCGGCTCAAGATTTTGTACCAAATAAGACCCTTTCTGTCTGAAGAGCTGCGGATCCAGCTGGTTGAGTCACTTGTGCTTTCAAATTTAAACTATGCGGATACAGTTTTTGGTCCTCGTCTCTTAGCAAGAACTGATCGACTGATTCAGAGAGTTCAAAACGCCTGCACTAGATTCTGTTTCTCGATGCCACCAAGAAGTCACGTAACGCCTTTCCTTAATAAACACTCCATCCTTAGAATGAAATCACGCCGCAAATTACACTTAGCATGCCTACTTTTCGGGGTAATAAAGTATAAACAGCCTTCTTACCTTTTTAACAAGCTAAGCTGGATCGCAAGCAAACGAGAATGCACAGTCAGGCAGTGCTCACTGCAACTCTCCACTGAACCGCACAAGACAGCGGCATTCAGGGGCAGTTTCAGGTACGCTGCATCCAAATGCTGGAACAATATTCCCCCGCCGATTAGAAATATTAAAATACTTGGCACCTTTAGAAAACATCTGCGACAATACCTTATCGACTCGCAAAAAAAACTAGGTGACACTATTTCAAACTCGTCCATACTGTAGTAGGAATTGCCGCATGTCACAGTTTCGACCCTCAGAATAAGAGTGATGAAGTGAGTTAATCTACTACTCGTCAAATTATTTATATTTACATACATAAATGCATTTTTAGCTTTCCCTTTCATTGACTAGTTTATTATGTGGTCTGAAAACTCAACTTACCTTAATTTTTCACCATACAATAGTTATGATAAGCACACACCCACGCTGTCCATGGATACGACAGTTACTTTATAAATAATTTAATTCAAACTGTCACGTTTTTTAACTTTTTTATGTTCTTTTTTTTTTGTCCACCCGCACTTTTTGGACGACTGTGTGGTCGCGCCCGCTTTGCGTCCGTATGTCACTACAGGGATCCAGCAGAATATCAGCGTCAGGTGTTAACCTGACACATGCTGAGCTGGATACCCATTTAGTGTAATCCTGAGACACACACCGCACATTTTTTGTGTCACGTCTGAATTTTGTTAATCTATGTAGGTATCACACCTTTTTTTTTTGTTATCTGTCACTTTTTTTTGTTTTACCTAATTATTTATTTTCCTTGTTACTGTGTATCCTTTTATGTACCTATTTGTTTTTGTGTCTCTGTGTATTGCACTGAATAAATCTTTTATCTATCTATCTATCTATCTATAAGATTAAAAATCTGTCTGTTTTTTTTTTTTTTACTGTTTCGTCTAAAATTCGAAACGCGACTACTTTCTGAGGCAGGTGAAATGTTGAAACAGTATTGAATAACAGCAGGTGGCTTAATTTCACGGGTCGCCAACTCCCCACGTCTCATCGACCGAAGCCGAAAGTCGAGTCTCTCAGGTCTTTATTATCCGGTTCTTGAAGTAACTCGCATTCCTCTTTAACGTGCCGTCATTTTTGCGTGGTAAAATCATCAAATGAGTCCTCCCACCCAGGGCAGGGCGGGAGGGACTGTCAGACTTGTACTGACTAAAATCCACGGTGTCCTTCACAAGCCCTTTACGTACCGGGGTCACGGTAATGGGTAAGTCCCGCGACCCCGGCAGGATTTAATCAATACTTAAGCCAATTTTTCTAGTGAAACTGATCCCGATCAGCAGAACTAACCTGAGTTTAAGAGCTCTTAATGTCATCTTTAGCTCCTAAATTTATGCAAATAATATTAAAAGGACAGTAAATTTTACCAGCGAAAAATAAAACCCATCACTAATATATTTGTGAGAAGATCTAAAATGAATTGAGATCTATTTTTGGACTTAATTCGAATTTGTGTATCTGATACAGTAATTTAAGCAAAAAAATACGAAGAAAAAAGTAATATTTGTAAGAAAAAAGATCTGTTCAATGGAGAGCTTTAATCCAAAATTATACTCCCACAGAATAAATTAAATAAACGTTTGGGGTCCCTAGGTATTAATTTTTGTGAGAATTGAAGGTTGGACGTCGACCTTTTATATGTCTCAAAATAATCTCGATTACAGACAGTCTAATAAAAGTTTCAAAAATTCCTTGAAAAAATTTATTACACTTAATTACCAATTTTTTGGTTTCGGATTTCTACTGAATTATTTTGTTAGACATCATAATGAAATCTATTTAATACAAAAGACCAGCATGTTGGCGGTGGTGTGTCCATGAGTTATGTTGATCCACAATCGGTAGAAATTTGACCCACACAGTTTTTGGCTTTTTGAATATCACAATTGTGATAATAACTATTGCTTTTTGATGACTGTACCTTCTAATGCATGTTGCGCATGTTATCCTACTGTAACTGATACGTTAGTAAATTAATACAAGATACCATTGAATAATACCCCCGATTTTTCACCCAGGACGGGGAGAACTCAAAGGTCATATTGACTTTTGTGGAAATATCTATTATTGTTTCGATACAGTTCCAAGTTATGGTAATTTTGTATATAGACCCCACCAATATACATCAGAACAGTGAAGTAGGTCGTATTCGTGACCTTTATAACAATGAAACAATAAGGGTCAAAATTTGTTCGTCAGAAATCTGAATAAATAACGGCCTTGTAATTTACTTGGGTATAATAATGAAAGTAAGTAACAGATGGAATCCTAATAAAGACTGTAAAATAACTGATTGAAACTTATTGACGAAATAGAAAATTACTTTCAGTAAACTGGTTTACCGAGGACTTGGTTAGCTATGGAAATTTTTCATGTCATATTCTTGCGCCGTATACAATATTGGATAGCTTGCATAATTATGGAGGTTTCTAGAGAAAGTAGTTTCCTTGTAAAAATGAGTAAACATTGAATATTGGAATTTATAACAGCGTAGAACCACTGAAAATTCTTCGTAACTTTCAGTGGGAAACATGGATTCTGCACGCATTTTTTTAGTTTTAAATCAACTTATATATACTTATAATATGGGTAAAACATTAAAAAATAAAGTGGTAGTAGAATATCTTTTGGTAATATTTGATAGCTGCCGAATTTCAAAAGCAGTTCTTTTAAAATTCAAGACTGAAATGAAACACCATTCCAGTTTTCAGTGCCTATTAGAAGTTTGGAACATTTTCCTCCAAAACCTAATTTTTTAAGAAAACAGTTCTATGAAACGAACAAGTCTCGATCACCAAGTCATTTGAGCCAACAAATTGGCGACACGTGTCCTGAAAATTTTAACCAACTCGAAGTTTTTGGCTGGTGAAAAAAAAAGAAGTTTTATCTAACTAGGTCAAGAGAGGTTTTTGTTTTGTAACGGTTCATTTGTTACTTTATCGTGATAGTTTCAACTTAAGAGGAGGTGGTTTAGTTCTGACAAATAAATCGTGGAAAGAAACAAATTCTAAAAAACAAAAATAAACTTATTGATAAAGTAATCAAGATAGTATCAATGACATTCTCAATCACATTTAAATTATAATAGCGTTAATGGAATTTTGACGGTGAAATTAAAAATTTGGAATTGTGAAAATGGACAGTATAAGAGCAGGGCAAGACCAAATACCCTACATAGACTGTGTGGAACTAACAGGTGGTATTTACTGAGAACAAATAATGGAAATGAAAGAAACAGACCTACTGGAGTTGCAGACTCCCTGTCTCAATCGTTTTCTCACTTCTGAGAATAATGACTCCGTTCCAACTTATCTATAGTTTTAGTCCATCAGTGGCCTCATAGATTGTGGTGCTGTCAACTTGATATACCATCAAGTTGTAAATTCTGATCAGACCACCGTTTTGCGCTTCAACCTCTATGATAACGTGAAATTTTAATTATATTAATACTAACAATTTGTCCTGTTTAAAGATGCCTTAAGAAAATAATTTTAAATCCTCAGAAAGATCCTTTTTAAAAGCTCGCAAATATTTTTTAAAAGCCAACGACCGTTATCCTGTCGAAACCGCAAGTCATGTAAACACCCAAAACATCATGAATTTTAACTGCTTTCCGCGTAAAATGGTGTTCATTGTTGGTTAGATTAAATTTCCAACATTTCAACATGGAGGTCTGAATGTTTCTATAGGAAATTTAGTGTGATATAAAATAAACAGAGGAAAGTTTTGCAAGTTGAATTAGTACAAGGAACTGCGGTAGAAAACAAAGCTCAATGTAGATTACGTGTGTGTACATATGGCTACACATCGAAGTAAAAATAACCAATTTATGTTGGCCTCGCCTTGTATGATCTTTCCAAACAATGAAGGGTTAGGTTACACTGGTATTGTATAGCTTGATGTGTAGAGATGTGTACTTAAGGTGGTGCGTAGGATTAGTTTTGAAAACTTTAACTGCACGCCATCGCAAACACTCAGTGCGAGTCAGTATAGCTCGCGGTTTCAACGAAGGTTTTTAAATGAAACTGCAAAACTTCAGACCTGTTATTTGATCAGCAGTTAAAGAAACTATATATATTAGTTACAATTCTACTTTTTTATGGTATCAGATTTTAACTAATTATTTAATTCCTGATTGAATTTGGAGCTCGTGGCTAAATAAATACAGCCGCACAGGCCGAGGTTGGTCTGTGGATGGGTGACCATCTGTCATAGCGAGTTTCCTCCGTGCCTCGGAAAGCACGTAAAGCCGTTGGTCCCGGTGGTCATTTGTAGATCTTTGACAGTCGTTACTGTTAGTCAGAAGCTCTAAAGTCTGACAACCAGTCTTACCATGGGGTATCATATTACCCAGTTACTGGGTTGTGGAGGTCTGACAGGCAGTCGCTCCATGTAAAATACTGATATCCAGCTGAATCTGGTTTGACTGGAAGCCGACCCCAATATAGTTGGGAAAAGGCTAGGCAGATGATGATTTAATTCCTGATTGAACAACTCGCTTTTAGTGTATTATTTTTAACCAGTTGTTAATCCAACTCAAATTACACACGAATTACAGCCGACAGAGAGGGACGGCGTCGCATTATGAGGAGAATTATGGCAACACGATGTCTCGTTGCAACATGCTGACCACGACCACTCTGTCAAGAGTCAACCGACGAAGAAGAAAGGTGATCCAACTCGTTTTTCTCAAAGAAGACTTGTTCTGATCTCACATGTAATTGGGACTTTTTATGAAATCCACACAACGCAAAAGTATATACTACCTTATAAAATTTTAAATCAAATCATGTTCCATTATTGTATTTCAGGACAGCTCACCAGTCACTGCTA
Organism: Agrotis puta; assembly: GCA_943136025.2. Classification (NCBI taxonomy): domain Eukaryota; kingdom Metazoa; phylum Arthropoda; class Insecta; order Lepidoptera; family Noctuidae; genus Agrotis; species Agrotis puta. The sequence continues at coordinate 13,853,956 of OW964172.2, forward strand.
TTTAAACACTATGGCCATGAAAACAAGACTTAAATACCGAATGCTGCTGATCCATGATACCAAAGCTTATCGCTCTTTCATCGCACAAAGGTATAAACTCATATCTCTGCTATTTCTACCTATAACAAACGAATCTATCAACCGATACATGAGGGACTCTAAACACAAAGTGACGTGTTCACGAATCCGAACTGGCAAGTCCGAATGCTTTCACAGAGTTAATGGACACGATTGACTAACTTCTGTGACGTGGAGTATAGAAACAAGGATGATCCGACAGTTTACTCATTTTGTTCATTCGATGTTCAACTGAGATGCAAGATTTGAGTGGATACTTTTGCAATTTCTTTCATTTATGTTATCAGGTTGTTTTTTTTTTTCCAACGTGTTTATACCTTGAATTTGTCCTGTATCATGGGTGCGTTTTGCAAACATTTAATTTTACATACACGAACTGCCAGACCCGAAACAACTACCCGTAGGTCATACAAATATTTGTTCCGTGCGGGAATCAAACCTATATTTGTCTATTTAGAAAGAAAGAAAGAAAGAAAAAACGTTTATTTGGGTAACCATTACCGGACACACAAATTAACAAATAGAAATGAGAAAAAAAATAATAATAAAAAAGTAAAAAAAAAAAAAAAAACATCAACGAAATAACAAATAATATAACATTTAGTATAAACATGAGCATAATCAGCATATAATGTTCAAACTGCTTGGTCACAACCTACATCACACATCTCTGTGTGAAGAATTAGGTCAGAATCCATCAAACGAGCCCAACTGCGTGATAATTTGCTGGGATTTTTCTATTCTTTTTGATATTTTATCGCCGTCTGAGTGCACAGGAGACAAAATAAATTACATCAATTGGAATGCCTGTCTGACTTCGAACCCAAGAATTACAAATAAATATGTAATTTGGACCATTATTTTTTGGTGTCTTACATTCGACTAAGACACATAGACACATCTAGTCGATAGACTGCCATTTTAGCGCCTACAGTCCGTTAAACAGATCCTACAGTATGTGTTTTAATATTTTATTATTATGTAAATAAAACACATTGTAGGATTTTATTTCAGAGAAAATTTCCACTGCAGAGAACAATCACCTGTCCTATTTTTCTAAGATCAACGTTACTGTAACAAGTTGGCAGACTCGTAATGGGCGTAGCAACGCTTCCGAGCTCTCCAGACAAAGATGTAATTATTGTCGTATCGAGTTTACTTTATTAAAGCTTCGTAGAAAATGATAGGACTGTCTGTCGCAAGATTTTGTTATTGGACCAATGTAGTTACTACTAAGAAATATTGTTGTAAAAGGCTAGTAAAGTTGGTTACATTTTCTATTGATTAATATTATTGATTAATTTCTATTGATTAAAGGCTAGTAAAGTTGGTTACATTTTCTATTGATTAATAGAAAATGTAACCAACTTTACTAGCCTTTTACAACAATATTTAAGCCGACATTAGATCTTATGTCGGCCTGTTTTAATACACCTGAAGTGCAAAGTATGCTTCCGGTTTTGTGGTATGGTGTGTGCATAATTAGACTTTTTTGTGCCTCAAAACTAATTAAGAAAACAGAGTTTTGAATTAAGAATATTAAAAATGTGAAATTGTTTAGTTGTTGGCTTAGTCGATCTCATTAGATTATTTTGATTTATCAAAGAATGAATTTTCAACGTGGTTGATATAGTCTGTAGTTGATGGATATGGACTCTATCCTTACTAATAAATTACAATAAAATGCGAAAGTTTGGATGAATAATTACTCATCCACTTCAGAACAGCCGAAGGCAGATTATTATAGTCTGGATTTAAATACTTTATCTACCTACTTATGATCACCTGTGACAATAATTTAAACAAAAATCCAATTGTGCGAAGCCACTGACATAAGCTATTCTATACTTCTATCTATACTTCTATATCTATACTTCTATACTATAATACTATATAATATTATAAAGAGGAAACCTTTGTATTTTTGTATGTTTGTATTGAATAGGCTCAAAAACTACTGAACCGATTTCAAAATTTCTTTTACCTTTACTTAGAGGGATTCTTCCGAATCCGTATAGGCTATATTTTATCCCGGAAAATAGATAGGATTTTTCGTGGTAGTGAAAATTGTGGAGTAAGGCGTCGAAAAAACTGCCGTACGTTAACGATTCTCGCGAACGCTGCCTAAATGGTTAGAGATGTATGGTTGACTTCTATAGAAAAGTTGTAGAACTCAATAATGCCTACAAAAAAGTCCGCGATAGTATAAACCAAACCAAAATAAATGTCCACCCGTGCGAAGCCGGGGCGGGTCGCTAGTACTTACTTTTACTTTTTACTTTAATATTATAAAGAGGAAACCTTTGTATTTTTGTATGTTTGTATTGAATAGGCTCAAAAACTACTAGACCGATTTCAAAATTTCTTTTACCATTACTTAGAGGTATTCTTCCGAATCCGTATAGGCTATATTTTATCCCGGAAAATAGATAGGATTTTTCGTGATAGTGAAAATTGTGGAGTAAGGCGTCGAAAAAACTGCCGTACGTTAACGTTTCTCGCGAACGCTGCCCAAATGGTTAGAGATGTATGGTTGACTTCTATAGAAAAGTTGTAGAACTCAATAATGCCTACAAAAAAGTCTAGTATATACCAAACATTTATATTTTAGCCATTATAACCACTTTTCCATAGAATAAAGGTAATTAAAATTATTAGCCTATGTTTATTGATCATATTATCGTCAAACACTAATCCTTATCCAAATAAACTATCTATATCTATCTAATTATCGGACAATCCATTCAAAAGATATTACGAATTTAAAATTGTGAGAGAGCTTAAAAAATAAATGTCCACCCGTGCGAAGCCGGGGCGGGTCGCTAGTCTTTAATAATCTCAACATAACTTAATCATATTAACAGGCAATAAAATTGAAAGGTGCTATATAAACCCATGTCTAGATTGCGTAGCTCCTAAACAATAGTAACAATTCCTTTGAAAGAAAAACGATACTGCCCCACGTATTTGCATGGCTTGCTCTAAAAAGTCGTACAAAACTAATACACTTTCGAGATTCGCTTGGTGCTTGGTACGGGCTAAGTCCACAAAGAAGATGCAATACCCCACTTGACTTAGCTCGTCGGATGAAATGTTTGAAATCCTCTTCTGGACGTTAGTATGTATCTACAAGATTTATGGAGAAAACAGAATGGTCATACGGAGATGCCATTACTATATTATATTAGCTGATCGCAGTGGCTTCACTCGCGTGTCACTCAAAAATTATCCCAAGGGATTAAAACTATACTATGTGTTAATTCAGGTTATACAATTTTATTTTTCATTTACTTTTACATTTTATGGTTAGTTTCACTATTATTTAATTTAAAAGAATAGTTTCACTATTGTTTTATTTGTACAAACAAACCTTAGAGAACGCCATCCAAACGTCATAAAACGCATTTTTTTCATTTCATGTGAATGTTCCAATACTGCGTAATTGTATTATTATCAGGGATATTGGGATAGCCAATTTTCTGGGTTTTCTAGAAATCGAAAAATGAACTAGGAAGCAAAGAGCATTGCACCTCTTTTTTGTTAATGTAAGCAAAATAAGTAGTAGTTACTTGCAGTTCAATCGTTCATGTTTCAACTAAGTACAGATACCATTTTGTTTTTCGCTAGCGAAATCATCAAATCAGTCCTCCCGCCCTGGACGGAGATCAGGCTCATACTGACTAAAATCTACTTTCTACTTTCAATTACGCTTTACGTTGCAGAGTCAAAGTCACCCGTTTAGACAGACTCGCAATCAATTTGCTGACAGCTCTTTGAGGCACACATGGAACATGACGCATCGTCGACCTGGACATGATCTTTGATCGGACGGTGAGCTTCCTACTCATTCCTACTCGCTGTCCAAATGAGCAATGCCAGGCGCAATGGGCGGTTTCCGCGGCGGCTGGGTCGTGATGTGAAGGATGTCCTATCTTTCATATCCCACCACCTCCTTCTCGACTGCGACTTGATATATGCGTCATGTTCGTGAACGGGCGCTGTCAGTTGGGACTGGTCATCTCTTAGCTGCCCCGGTCTATTTTAATTTAAAGTAACTTTATTTTTGAATTGTCTTTTTTATATTTACTATGGACACTGTTAACTTGCCACATCGTTCTCACATAATGTACCATCTGATGATGAATGATGTAACAAAAGTTCTGTAATAATTTTGGCGATTGAAAAAGAGTGTCCATGGAGTTTCTTGCTCATTCTTCTCCATAGAGATCTACGCTTTGGAATGAGCACCTACGGTACTTTCACAGTTTTTATGTCTTGTGACTGGGACTGTAGCACCATAACTATTATTGAACTAGTTTTATTGTATGTCTTTTGACAATTCAAAAGTGCCTGTAATTGGCCTAGTGGAAATAAATGATTTGATTTGATTTGACTGCTTCCCATTCTTCTTTGCCCCGCAGCATGACCTCAAACTATGCTGGGCGCGAGTGTTCATCACCTATGATTTACTGGAATTTTGATAATTCTGAGACAGGCGATGACCTAGCAAATCTTCATCACCTCATTAGTGCCACGTCCTACGTCAACGTCTTAGATTCGCCCATTATCCCCAGATCATATTTACTTTGAAATGTTATTCTTATACGATTCTTTGCTGGTTGACCGAAGACTAGACGCATAAATCTTTCTCGAGCGCTTATCAATTATTCATATCTGTGTTAGACCGGAGAATATTTCATACTATAAGTTCTGTATGTGCCCTCACGTACCTACGTTATATTTAAATGTATGGAAGACTTGCCTCTCCAATTTTCTTGTAATTTTTTTATGGGGATGGGATGTGGCTATTATAGTTAATTAAGCCACCTCTGGATGTTCCCATGACGTAAGTTTCCTCAAGACGTTTTCCTTCACCGATGTCAGTAATCTTCATGAGAAACTTGGTAATAGACAATTTTACTGAAAAAAATTGTCCGAAAGATAGATTATTAAAAAACATTTGAATCGTATTTTTTTCTTTTGTGCCGTAAACCAAAGTATACGAAGATGCATGTGTTCATTATTTTTCAATACTGTAACTGACGGGCTTTTAAACAGATTTTCAATTTATTTATGCAGTCAACTACCCTATTGAATATGTATTGAAAAAACATATTGGTACTTGCCCAGGTTTAAACGCTCTGTACAAGAATACGTTGAGCTTTCTACAGAGCGGTTGTCGAAACAACTAATGTTGTGGCAGTCATTTGCTGTAGCCAATCGTGTCTTGGATTCATTTATAAACAAACGTTGAGTGTGAGGACACTAGGAATTTCTCCTGAGTCGTGGGTGCGATTACAAACATATAAACTCACATACACAAACGCCCAGACCCGAACGCCTTCTAATAGCCAAGGTGAACGGGTGGAGCTGTCGAATAAAGCTCGATTCATGATAAAAATTTCAACACAATAAATTTGAATAGTAATAAAATACCATAATAAAAGAAGCTATTTCCAAAAAATCTAAATTATAATAAATAATATATCTTTTAGAAAAGTTCTGTGGCTTCTGGATTAAAACCCGCACAAAAGGCAACATAGCACGTAATTCCCAAAGCGCCTATCACCTCGATCTATCTAGTTCCGTGTTACATACACATTCTTATCCGCAGACAAACAACGTTCACAAGATAACCTCACGCCAAAGCTTCGTTTTCCGTATTCTTGCAACACCATCGCCAATGAAAATAAATATACAGGACGGTTGTTTTATTTTGCGACGAAACATTACCAAAAAAAAAAAGAAATATACTACAGAGTCGTAGGATAATCAGTGTTGACTGTTGTTGAGTCAAACGTTGAATACTTTTGTGTGTTGTGTCAGAAACAAGCTACCGATACATACTCGTAGTTTATTTCTATAGAGTCAATATGAAATCATCCACACCCTACGCATATAATTATGTAAACATTGTTGTGTCCAGAAGTTTGTGTCTGGGACGTAAAAGAGTAACTGAGGGAACACGATGACCTTTTAATCAGTAAGAGATTGACAGACCCTCTCATCGGGAGTACTCATATAATGATTTTAATACAAAAAACAAAAATTTCCTAAACAGGGCGCCATAATCTTCGATCAATAATAGCTCTACTATTGATCGAAGATCAATTATTGATCGATGACCATAATCAATTTAATTTGACGTCGCTTGTCGTCTCGTCGTTCTCGCATGACTTTTGGCTTATGTAACCGATCTTCATTGTGAAGTTCCTCGCACATTAGATGATAACGGTATCGATACGATATCGATGGATGACCGTAATTTCATAATTTCAAAATAACCCTCTTTTTAACATATCCGTAAGCGGGTAAAGTATTTCGTGTTTAAAAAACACCATGTATAGCTCGGTTCACAAGAGTCGCAGGTGCTGTGGGGTCACACTGCGGTTTCACCAAACAGACTCAGTTAATTAATAATTTCATGAAATATGTTCACGAGTATATGCCGCAAGTCACACTGCTTTTGTTTGAATATTAGAAGGAATTTAGGAATCCAAACTTTAAATTTTACTATTTAAAGCTAAAGAGTTTTTTTGTTAGTGTCTATTATTTTGCTCATATTCGCGGGACAAACATGGCTAGAAATGTCCCAAAAAAGAGGACTTGGAAGGAGAAAGTGGAAGCCTTTGTCCAGAGTATTACCCATTTACTGGGTTATGGAACGAAAGGTAATCACTCCGTGTTAAATTCAGCTGCATCAGGTTTGACTGGTAGCCGAACGCATAGAAGTTAGGAAAAGGCTAGGGAGATGATGAATTTCAGAGAGATGATGAACTCAATATTATCAGTTTAACAATATAATTTGAATACCAAGTTATTTTACTGAATATTTAACCAGAAGTTTACAGACAAAATAACAATATCTACGTACAAACACGTATTAACGTAAACGCTAAACTTTATTACAATAAGGTTCCCCGCTTAGATAATAACATTAGGAACGTACGACCCTTTATTAACTTCTGTAGTGATACAGTCGTCACTAACACCGCAACGTGGAACTCAGCTAATAGCCTTATAGTCTGAAAGCTAGCGAATAACTTTGTGTAGTCATGTGAAAAGTTTTAAACAATAGAATTTGACGAATCAGTTTTCTTTGTCTGTCTTCAACCACGTTTTTTTTCCAACTCCTCTTCAGTTTTTTATTGTATTATTTCGTGGACTGTGTAATTTACTCTCCGAGAGTTCGTCGAGCTTCATTGCATCAGCGCTTTCTTGGAAGCCGCCACTGGATAATTCTGGATTTCAGAAGTTGCTGTGTGGTAACTTTCTGACAACTCAAAAAATATGAAATATATTTTATGTCCAGTTTTGTAAGAATACGCCTAATTCTGAACAGCCTATCTGGCTTCTATCCAACATCATGTTTGCCTTAAAAAAGCAACCTTTTATCTAATTTGATATGACAGCTCAAGACATATTTTTCTTTTCAGCTTTTGATAAATATTTGCGTCCATGTAATGCGACGCACATTCTCTCTTTCTCATATTTTTATGATTGATGGGTAAGGTTTTCTCTTTTAGTTCAGATTTCTATAAAGATATGATTATGACTTCATTAGGCAAATAGTGAACGACTACTTGCTTTGAGTACTTCTTCCTATATAAAAAAATATATACATTTAAATGGATGTTCAATACAGTGCGTACAAAAACTTCTTTACTCGGCAGCGACCTACTTTTTTATAAATATTCGCTAGCACATCGCTGTTAATTCACCCAGGTTCTTTGTTCACACGACAGTGAGACCGATTCACCGCCAAGAATCAGTCAGCGAAAGCCAGCCACTTACGAGATCACAGTATAATAGACTAAACCGTCTTTAAAATGGCGAAGGATTGCGTTCCACACCCTCTTACATAGGTGAGATGAAGGGGCCCGTATCGTAATGTGCCAGTAAGTGTCAGCCACTAACCAGCTCTTTGACTATACGATGATAAAATAAAAAGTGTGGAGTCGGAAGGGGCTACAATTAACAGGCATTCTGAACTCCACCATTCTTATCCGGTATAGTGCTCGTTTGTCTAAAGTCTAGGTAGTCTAAAATAAAGCATGTGTTCGTGCAAAGAGATTTATAGCCAGTCTTGAACATTGGGAATATAAAATGTAAGTTCTTAATGGTAGTAAACAATGTTAAGTTTAAAGATGGTTGGAGTTTTATAAAGTTTAAATTGGAAAACACTATTTAGTTGGTAAGTTGATAGCAAACACTGCTACTTATGGTTGGAAAAAGTTTTTAAAATACTATCTAGTTTTAAGCAATGTGATAGAAACTATAGTAGTAGAACCGAATCTTGTTATTTTATGTTCAACTTAGCATCATTTAAGATCTCAAGCTTATACCGACTACAATAAAACACGCCACGATATTGTATACGCAATAGTTCATAAAATTGTTGTATGTAGACTTACGACCGAGTTCGTACGCGCGTAACATTGTAGTCGTTTAAAAAGTTGTCGAAACGTAAATCAATATAATGCAAACTCAAAATGTATGAAAATTAAATTAGTGGTTATAAGGTACTTTTGTGATGCTAGTTTGTTTAGTTGTCGAAACGGGAAAATGACGAACTATGTATAAGAAAGGGATGTAAGATGTGTATACGCATGCTAGCCGCGGGAACAGCCAACAGTTCCTTCCGCGACTGTTTGCAAACAGTCGCGTTGACGCACGTCAGCATTGTTTAACGCAACTCGCATTGCTGATCGCATCGCCAAAAGTCAGGTCTTGTATGGCAAACTCGTAATTACAGCTACATTTAAAAAATGTCCACGTCACTTTTTGCCATCATACAATTTTAAAATTAACCACAGTACCATCAAAAATTCAAAAGGTATCTATATATATAAAAGAACAGGGTTTTTTATTAAGACTCGACTACAGCCGAAACCGCTAAACGCAGATACTTGAATTTTGGACAGCAGTTGCAGTCTACCATGTAGGGGGGCAATAAGACGGGATTTTGCGAAAGTCCTCCTCTAAGGGGGTGAAAAGGGGTGAAAACTGTTGTATGAAAAATCTTATTCCTTGGGTTTATAAACTTGAAACTGAGTACGAATATGAGTATAAGTAAATAAAAAAGGTGGACATTAATAGTTTTTTAAAACTACCCTCCATTGGTAACCTAGACGATGTTAAAATTTGTATGGGAAAATCATAATGCGTTAACCGATGAATTTGAAACTCAGTATATAGAAATAAGATCAAAAATAATCAAACACGTGTTTTTGGGTTTTTCGAAAATCACCCCCCAAGTTAGAGAAAAGGGATGTTCAAGTTTTAAGGCAAGGATATTAAACCGCTAAACGTAGAAAGCTGACTTTTAGATGGTAGTTGCCGTTTATTATGTAGGTGAGCAAACCGAAGGGATTTTGCGAAAATCCTCCTCTAAGGGAGTGAAAAAGGGGTGAAAACGTTTGTATGCAAAATCTTATTCCTTGGGTTTATACATTTGAAACTTGCCATGAATAAGAACACAAGTAAATAAAAAAGACTGGCACTATTATTATTTTTAAACTACCCACCATTAGTAAACTAGACTATGTTTAAGTTTGTATGGGAAAATCATAACGCCCTAACCGATGAATTTGAAACTCAGTATATAGAAGTTAGATCATAAATAATCAAAAACGTGTTTTTGCGTTTTTCGAAAATCACCACCTAAATTGGTGAAAAGGGGTGATTAAGTTTTATTATCTATATTCAAAAAATCAACCTAGCGGGTGAACATCGGAAAATCAGTTTGTGTACACTAATATTTCGCGTTCGAAGTTAGAAACACGCGCTGACGAAGTCGCGGGCGGAGTGCTAGTTCTTTCATGAAAGAAAATCTCATGAGGGGTCCTCGGGCATTAATTTTAGGACGAGAAAATAGACTGAGATGAATTACGAACGACGTCGGACTAAGTAATGAGATGGAAGGCAAATGTAGACCAAAAAGTGTACAAGTATAACTCTGGGGAATCAACGTTTGAACATGAAATATAAATTACTATGAACTTTTTTTTATGATTACTCGAACACGTTATTGCGTTGTACAGTTTTCGTTGCAGCTTTGGAATACTTTGTTACGAATAAATCTAGTTTTTCACTTAAGCCAGAAAGTATTTAAGTGCAAAAAGTAAAATGTACCTTTTTACGTTACCCTATTTAACTTCTTACTTTATAACTAATATAAAATGCAAAAGTTTGTGAGGATAGTGTAATGGATGTTTATAATTACTCTTTTACACAAAAGCTACTGAAGGGATTTAGCCGAAATTTCGTACATAGATATTTTATAACCTGTGTTCATCACATAGGACATTTATATCCCGGGTTGACGTTCCCGTAAAATGATTACTGAACCTCACACGGAAAACGTCGCGGGCATACGCTATAGTATGCAATATTAGGCAATATTTGAATCCCCAAGTCGTTATAAATTACTGGACTATCTCATCACCATAATATTTTGTATTCATTGAATGCAAGCAAAATCTGGAAAACTAATTTGCGAAACTAAACATTTGGTTAAATAAAAGAAGACTCAATTCTTAAAAGTGGTAAAACAGACAGATTATTTTAGCAAATTATCTTACATAAAGCCTAAGCCTGTGATTTAATTTCTGAGAACAATCTTAAGGACTGAAATTCCACGACAATCATTTTAAAATATCGATATTTCGTTTACTCCCTAAATTCTCAAAAACTCGTAAATTAGTTTATCAACACATTATTGTTTATTTATCAGCAAAACTTAAGCGAAATTTGAAAAATATTCATCGTGCTTTATTATTATTAATTTGTTGGGTAATCAATCAATAATTTTAGATTTACGATTGTATATTGATATAAATGGTCGTTATCTATCATCGTTTCAGTCTATTGTAGATCACTGTTGGACTAGGCCTTCCCAAGGACCGTCATAGTGCACGCCCTCTAGCTTGCATTCCCAAACACTCCCAGTTACCTTCTCCAAGTGACGGGTCCATCTTTAGTTATCATGCCATTTTTTTTCTTAGCTTGGTAAAAAAATCAAATGAGTCCTTCCACCCAAGGTAGAGCGGGAGGGACTGTCAGACTCGTACTGACTAAAATCCACGGTGTCCTTAGATAGCCCTATACGTTCCGGGGTCGCGGTAATTCGTGAGTCCCGCGACCCCGGCAGGCTTTGGCCCTCTACAGGGGGCCCGTCACTATGCTGAAAGTCCTTGAGGCTCGCGTGGAACACAACGTGCCGTCGACCCGGGCATGGTTCATAGTCGGACAGCGAGTCGCCCATTACTCGCCGCCCGCATTCCCGCGCCTACGGTGGCTGGCGATCGTCTGCCGACGTCTGTCGCCTTGGGCGCCTACCACTGCGGCTGGGTTGGAGGGAGGACGCTGTCCTCTCCCTCACGTGGCGCGCCACCTCCTTCGCTATCATAACTGCTTCGCAGAAGGAGGCGACCGCTACGCACTCCGTCTCGCCCCGCAGCATGGCCTCGATCAATGTCGGGCGGGAGAGGTCTCCGCCTCTGTGTCTCCGCCTACGCCGTGGTGAGGACACGGCGGTGCTCTGCCCAACCGGAGTAGTCCTGCACTATATGCTCCACCGTGTCCTCCGGGCGATCCTCGCAGTGGTGACATCCAGACGTTCCTTCCTCATCAGACACAGGTACCTCCCGAAACATCCGTGTTCGGTGAGGACCTGCGTCAAGCGGAAGGTCAGGACGCCGTGACGCCTGTCCAGCTACTCTTCAAAGAGGGGTCTTACCGCCGTGATTGTGGCGTGCCCGAACCTCGGTTACTTATCATGCCATAGGAAAGGAAATTTTACCATTTTGCTCTTTTCATGGAATCCTAACAAAATAATGCAGTTCCCTATTCTACCACAATACGCAATAGAGCCGACTTGTAAATGCTAACTGTACGTGCGCGCCATGCATATGGCTTATGAACAATGCCACTGTCTGAATGTAGCCTGTCATAATAGCAACTTGTCTTACTGATGTTACTACGTGATTTAGTTACTGAGAACAATCTTTAGTTCTAGAATTGAGACCCTAACACGAGTTATCAGGTGAACTTTGACGTTAATTGGGTGGATAGAATTAGTTCCTCGCTATTAATTAATTAATTAGTAAGTCCAGAGCAAGTTTAACTTTGTCTTGGATAACAAACCGAAATTAATCCGACAAAAATAGAGAAATTCATTATCCTACCTCTTCACTATTGTTTGCGTTGCTCTGAATAGCGTACTTGACGTCACAAAATATCATATCGCGTAAGTCGTGTTTTCCGCAGGATAAAGGTACGGAATGTTTTAAGTACTTCTTAATAAACTTCTATTTAAATACATTTCCAGTAAACAGGAACAACAAATAACTTTTAGTTTTTGCGTGAAAGAGCTACAAAGAGCCATCAATCCTTCCATCCGTCCTCACAAACTTTCGCATTTGTAATTTTTAAACCGTGTCACACTGCATTTAGTTCACACTTACAATAATATTCGTAATAAGAAGCGTGGAAGAAGACAAATACATGCTGCGCTGTCAGCAAATAAAATGAGTAAAAACGCATTAAATTAATGAAAATTGATTGAATCAAAAAAAAATTGTATCTATACACCTATTTATACCCTAAAACCTTTGTCAAACAGACAGTCGATAGCGAACCGGACCGAGTCCGAAGCGATAACGAACTGAGTCTGAAGCGATAACGAACCGATACGAGACGTCAAACTGGGTGCAGCGAACCGAGGCGTGGCAGTTGTATTAGCTGGCTTTTTATAAACGATGTCAAAAAGAGCAAATACGCTTTCGCCACGTCTTCACATCGGTTCAGTCACGCTATCAGATCTCTTTCGCTATTCTAAGTGACTGGATTCAAACAATTCCATACATTACAAATAAAAACGCCTCGCTTCGCATTCGCCACGCCTGTCTGTTTGACAAAGGCTTTTAAATGAGGAAAGCGACCCTTCCTCTTTATTTCCCAATGGCTTTTCGAATTTCTTCGCCTAGATTGCAAAATATATTTTTATATTGTGCCATCGTCAAAACAAATAATAATAATGTCAATAACTTTCCTATATAGGTCAAATTGTAAAAATGGAACAAAACTTAACTTTTGGGTAGTTTTCGGCTAGTCATGAAGATTTGAACTAATTCATACAGGGAGAAACAAGCAGAACATTTAAATATGAGGATACTGTAACGAGACGACTTTAAGAGACTAGCCCGATCGCGCGGTATAAATACAACGTGATAAAGAAATTAAATTTAGAAATTGTATTAAATTTTGTAAATTTAATTTTAAGACATTATTCATGGTGATGCTTATTTTATTAGAACGAAGAATTGCATTTGCAGAATTTGAACAAAGATACTTTTTTAAGTCTTTTTATTAAAATTGTCTAATTTTGAAACCACCGCGTTTATGAAAAATATCAGTCTCCAAAGAATTTTCAAGATTCGCAAAAGAAATGAACAATTTAACAACTAGACAAGGCTCCAATTTATTAAACTTTCTTCGTTGTGATCGAAGAAAACTATAGTAATTTAAAATTTCCTTTGTCTTTGAATCCTGAATTTTACAAAGTAAGCTTTTGTGACTGTGACAAAATATTAAGTAACAAATCATTAATAAAATTTAATGCTCCGACATTTAACGAGACCACTGAATTGACACGACAATGTAATACATTTTATGTGTGCTTTAAGAAAACGCTAAAGAATTGTTCTTAAACTGAAAGCGATTATAAGTGAACTGATGGTAACAGCCCTGACTTATGAGTTTTTGATGGTGGGTTCGAACCCGAAAGCAGGTAGCAACACACAGTAATCCCTATGGGTCATTCATTTATCTGTATTAATTTGATCTGTGTTACTTTTTTATCGTTTCTGTATCTATTGACGGCACGGTTAGCGCAGTGGCTGAGCGATTGGACTGCTGCGCTGCGTGTCACGGGTTCGATTTATATGATCGACCAGTAGTTGTTTCGGGTCTGGGCGTTTATATATGTGAGTTTATATGTTTGTAAACGCACCCACAACACAGGAGAAATACCTAGTGAGGGGCAACGTTTAAAAAAAAAAACACCATTGCCCTCAAAATGGTGCAGGAACAATTGTAAAGAAGTCAGCGTGTCCTAATTAATAGTTCGAAGACATGTGACTACTACCAACCCACACTGAACCCGCGTATTGGATAACAGTCCACTCCTTCTCGCAGAGAGGGTGCTACTGATCAAGCAGTGAAAAAGAGGCTGATTTTATCAGATGAGACAGTGACCTCTTAACAAAGGGATTCCCCACCTATGGTGAACAGTATTGCGGAGACCATGACCCAGCGGACGGAGGAGGTCTTATTAAAGCGGTTCCGATAATTTTCATACATGATAAGTGTTAGTAATAAAATTGCTAGAATAAACGGTACTTCGGCACGGTTAGCGTAGTGGCTGAGCGATTGGACTGCTGTGCATCGTGTCGCGGGTTCGATTCTCACACGGAATAAATATTTGTATGACCTACAAATAGTTGTTTCGGGTCTGGGTGTTTGTGTTTGTGGGTTTTTATGTTTGTAAACACACAGGAGAAATTCCTAATGTGGGGCAACGTATTTAAAAAAAAAAGTCTATCATAATTCGCATCGTCTAAATCTCACTTTTAACAAAGTTTTTCATTGTAACACTATTTTTGCTGAAGTAATTATCTGTCCAATAATAGTAGAAATATAGGCATGTCGGCTTAGCACATTTTTCCTTATGGCAAATAAATGCCATGTGGGATGCGTATGAATGTGTTATTTCCTTCGGTATTATAATAAAGTGATGCCCATAACCGGTGACGGCTCGTTTGGGTATAACCAGTAATGAAGATCGTTATAACTTTTTCTGTGTTGTAAATATTATTTTTATCTATGTACTAATCATAAGAGATGTATATGTAGAGACTACCTAACATAACCTAATAGCTTATAATATCTAGTACCTTAGTGAATCGTGAACATAAATTATGAACACGAAAGTAAGTTTGTCTGTAACATTTTACGCCCAAACCATTAAAACGATTGTCCTAAAATTTTGCATATACATTTTAAGGTGTATAAAGATGTATCCGTGCCTCGGAAAGCACATGAAACTATTGGTCCCGGCTGTAATTCGTAGATCTTTGACAGTCGTTACTATTAAAAGCTCTAAAAGTTTGACAACCAGTCTTACCATGGGTATTGTATTACCCAGTTACTGGGTTGTGGAGTTGATAGTCAGCTGCAACTGGTTTGACTGGAAGCCGACCCCAATAAAGTTGGGAAGAGGCTAGAAAGATGATGGCAGGTGATGAAAGACGGATATAGGGTATCTTTTATCCTGAACAAAAGTAATGCCCCGAGAAAACCTAAAATAACGTTCAGAATGATATTAGATGTTACCACATGTATAATATTATAACACTTTAAAGTAAAGGTACTACATTTTAGAGAACGCTGTCACAAGAGTAAGTATCAGGACATTTTTAGACAGCAATGTTCACAATTTTAACAAGTCTCGAGTTTCTAGGAACACGTTTGCAATTTAGGTTAGGACACAACTTCTGTTGGTGACTGTACAAAATGTTTCAAAACAAAATATTAAATGGCAATTTGCTCCATCACATCCATTGATCATCTACTTCGTGTTGCTGGGAAAAAGTATTTTATATTTTGTTGGTTCAAAAGTTTTTCACCTCTACGATGAACAGTTAAGTTAAGAACTGCTAGATTTAGTCTAAAAATGAGTGAGTACTTCAAATCATATTCTTTCTTTTGAGACTGAACGTGAAAACATTATCCAGTGTAAACACTTTTTTGCTCGTCCTTACTTCAGTGAACGAGTGCAGCATGTCTAGCAATTTAAATCTTTGTTTAAGAAGACAAGTCGCCGGATATTTTTGAGGCGAGAGATACTGCATCTACTTACGTTCATATTTTATACAAGAAGCGTGTTATAATGTTTTGTACGCGTATCAGGTAAAAGGGTATATGCTTCCATCACTTATTACTGCCTTCTATACCCGGAAAAGCCTGAGTGAAACCCAGTAACAAAGTTTACTTAATCTCCTTGCTTTCTTATCTTATTTTGGGATTATAGAAACGTATTAAGATTGCTTAATAGGATTGCCAAGCAAACATGGTTCTAACTGCATTATGACTTTATAAAATAATGATTTAGGATATGCAAGGTCTTTAATATATCCATTAGGGAATACTAGCCTAAATATAATCATCGTGTATTATAATTATTCCCATGGTTAGGGGACACAGGTCTCTTTTCTGTGAGAAAACCGGACCATAACCTTTATGCCTATGTGGCCACATTGCGGATTGATGGACTTCAAATGTATTCGAGTAACATAGGCTAAATTTATTGCTAGAAAAGATAAGCCACCCGTGCGACGTCAGGACGGACCACTAGTCTATCTATTCATATATAATGCTAGCTGAGTTACTAACAAAAGTTCGAAGTTAGGTTGACTACAGTAACTATAATCAACTAGAATGAACAGTTTTTTCTATGACAAGTCAGTTTGTTGTCATGATATTATTATAGTATTTTTTCTTGAGAACATCAGAAATGAAATAAATTACATAAAGAAAGTCACTACCTCACGTAATATACTAACACAACCCAAGTTATACTAATGGCATTATAATATAAGACAAGATAAAACTCTTAGTTCACAATACAAGCAAATGGAAGCATTACCAGGCGTAATACGAATGTACTCTAGATCCAATATCCCCATTTTCGTACCCCGAAATACAGGTATCTCGCTACAATTGCTGCCAAAGGAATTGGACTACAGAATCAGCCAGAAAAAAGGTCATAAAGTAGATTTTACTTCAGCCAACCTGTATTAATAGTATCATAAATTTTATATTTACAACGTATATTTTTATCTTATCGTAAATGAAACTTGTATCACTGTTCCCTTGGTGACCATTATGTTATGTTAGTCCTGAAATACTGAAACGTTTCAGGTAGGTTATTTTCATTTTATTATTGACTATTGAAGTGTAGATTACTCGTACTTCGATAGTCCTTGCTTCAAACTTGAGCAGTGTATTGGACGATGTTGACTTTTTTTATCGTGGTAAAATCATCAAATGAGTCCTCCCACCCAGGGCAGAGCGGGAGGGACTGTCAGACTCGTACTGACTAAAATCCACGGTGTCCTTCAATAGCCCTTTACGTTCCGGGGTCACGGTAATTCGTACAGTCCCGCGACCGGACGATGTTGACTTACTTTGTTTTTGTCGAAATAGTAAGATTTTTACACAATAGGTACCTAAGTTAAAATAAAAACGAACTTGTTAATTTGTTAAGGAAACAGACACTAAAAGCAATTTTGTTTTATACAGACGTAACCTAACATTACGCCTTCTGACCGATAGAGCTGATATAGGTACCTAACTACCTATAGAAGGTTTACATTGTTTTTGTTTTGTTTTTTTTTTTATGTTATCCCACACTAGTGATTCCTCCGGTGTCGTGGGTGCGTTTACAAGCATATAAACTCACATACACAAAAGCCTAAACCCGAAGCAATTACTTGTAGACCATACAAATATTTGCTGTTCGGGAATCGAACCCGCGAGACGCGTTACGGCGGTCAAGTAAGTAGTAAGGCGCCAGCATATCAAGCTACCACAATCTGTCAAATTACTGCAATAGATTATCAGCTTTATCACGATACTAGAAGGTTCATGTTCGATTGGCAAAATTTGACAGATTCGGGTAGGTTGACCTGCTGGCATCTGTACATATCTAAAATTGAAGTGTCCGTCTGTGATTTCAAAATAGCTATGTTTTCTAAAATGCTTATAGTTTCACACGATACTAAAACAAAGACAAATTCAATTGGTTCGTGTATTTGTTCATCCGGGCTTATCTCTGGAACAAGAGAAAGACTGGAAGGCCATGAAGAGACTTTTGCCCAGCAGTACGGCAAAATAGGTTTAAAAATACCCTCAAACGGCTAAACTGATTTAAAGAAACTTTCACTGAAAGATAGAGGAGGTTATGGGGCAAAAATCCCATTTAATCATGATTAACGAGTCTTAACAAATGAGTACCATCCAGCTAGATTAAACATTTTAAGCTTAGCTTTTATCGCGGGCCTTGAGTGCGGCGATCGAATCAAGGAATTCTGTAATGAAAATAAACCTAACACTGTCACTGTCACATCTGTCATGTCAACGTGAGTGAATAAAATTTGAATGAATGATTGTTTTTCTTGACGTTTCACTTGATTGACGTAGCTGACCATAGCCTAATTAGTAGAGTAATTTCCCATAGAGGAACGATGGAATGATATTCTCGTTAAATATTCGCGGTAGGTGATAATTTTTCTTTTTTTTTCTTAAATAAATAATCATAATTGCTTAAGTTGATAAAAAATGCTATGCAATAGCTTTACCGCGGCTGTCCCCTCAGTGCCACACGTATTGTTTATATTAAAAAAAAAAACGATTACTACGCGAAAGGAGTCACGGGCACAACTTGCTACATAATTATGTAGACTTATATAGGCATTATACTTTTATTTAATGTTATGTACATACATAAACTCAGTTGGGACTTTGGGACGCGATAAAATTGTAGTTTGGATTGGCGTAATTATTTTTTTACGAGTTTTTGATCGTGTTTGTTGTAGCCAGTTGTTTGCGATACCTTTTAACGGTCGAGTTTTAGATTTGATCAACATAATTATTTTATTTTGTCCCTTTTACGAGTATGTATGCGTCGTCGTAATTTTGTTTATCAAAATAAACAAATGCTATTTTATGTTATTTATTAATTAATTTGGCTGAAAATCAACCTTTTTTAACGACATCATTAGATAAAAAAAGTCCAATTGCGAGGCGCATTCTCACAGGAATGGTTCCTTACCAGTATCTATAAAACAGCAAAGAAAAAACATGTATGTTGTGTAAGAGCCCTCTTAAATATTAGAAAATAGAACCAAAATTAATGGTACACTTATCTAATTGTACATCCATTGTCTTATAATATTACTGGCGCAGGTACATCAAATCAGGCCAACTAAAATATATAGGTAAATATAGTTGAATTGAATTGAAGTAACTTCCACTTTCAAATATATTAATAGTTGCATTTAACGTAAGAGGAAGTCGTTGCAGACTATGTTGGTTAACAGCTAACAGTCTAACCAAATTAATTAGTTAATAGAACTAATGGGACCACATCGGCTGATGGCAGTATTCCGCATAGACGGAATTTTCAAATTGGTTAGACCTGATGGTTTTCATCCAATCCAATCGTGATCTCTAAAAAAAACAAGTTCAATCACATTACGTGGTCACATAATCACCAATGCCTACCTTCCTCAATTTCGTCCAACTTCCCCAATTACAATCTCCCCCAAAACAATTGAAGAAAGGTTCTATAAGGAAAGTATAGAAAAGTTAAGATACATATTCCAATATCATTTCTTGGCACCGAAGAAAACGCAGCAAACGAATTATTGATCAATCATGATTTTCCCGCAAAGAAAGATATGTTTGAAGAATCAAAGGTAGCGGAAATATTTTCTTCATTTTCTTTGCTAGACAGTAAAATTAATATTATTACGACGAAAATATAAAAAAAACGACGGGTTGCACTCTGGGAGTGCCGGCAGAAGTGAAAACTTGAATAGTAATTGTTGGAAATATCTTGTGAACAGATTTTAGTAAAACTCGCAAAAATGGTTGACTTTTTATTTCAATAATTTTCCAATGTGACGTACATCTTTTATAAACAATGTTACCTAGCAACGAATGTATCCAGCATACAAACTTCTTTAAAAGTAATAAAGTCACACGAACATTCACGCAAGCGCCCTGCGCCGTCCTACGCTTTTTCGGTCAGGGTCACGTGTCCTGACGCGAGTTTAAGATTTTATACCCATTACAGAAAAAGTGCTCAACGCCGCTAAAGAAGTTTTCACTTCAAAAAATAATTGAACATTCGGACCAAGATTAGTCAGGTCTCGAACGATTCAGATAAACTCAGTGTACGTACAGTGTGCATTTCTGGTCTACTTTTGATAGTCATACACCATCAAGTTTAATTCAAGCGTGCCGCTAATGATAAACTGTATCTTATACGGACAGCAAAAACAGATTTTATGGCGGCGCACCGTGTGGAGATGTATTGTGTCGTGTGCTATTTGACCGCGCGGTTTGGTGTAGGTACGTTATTTAGGCATCAACGGCATTGTTGGACCATATAGAATATTACTCCATACGTGCTTCAAGGAACTGACTAGAACTCAAAGGGCACTTGAAGGAACAGGGTGTAATTTTAGTTAATAAGAGTCTGAGAGTCCTTGCCGCTCTACCCAGGGAAGAAAGTCTCATTTTATGATTTTACTAGCTAAAAAGGATCATTTTTTTCATACAAGCCAATGCAGCATTAGATCCTAGTTTGGCGGTATCGTGTAATAACCGCCTTAGTGAATATCAATGTGAATTGGTTGTAAACATTGGTAGACATGGCCAAATGTTAGTAGGGTTGTGAGCATAACATTTGCATGTGCATCAATAGAATTGAATGCCGAGACACGTATAGTGGTGTCCTGGAAGTATCGGCTATGTAACATACTTTGTGTTTCATGTATTCTAATTTATTCTATGAAGTGTACAAGACATAATCTGGTTTCAACAAATTTCCTAGACGTAATTTTGATATGAGTCGTTGTTAGGTTTTTTTGAAGTGAAAACTTCTTTAGCGGCGTTGAGCATTTTTCTGTAATGGGTATAAAATCTTAAACTCGCGTCAGGACACGTGACCCTGACCGAAAAAGCGTAGGACGGCGCAGGGCGCTTGCGTGAATGTTCGTGTGACGTTGCTAGGTAACATTGTTTATAAAAGATGTACGTCACATTGGAAAATTATTGAAATAAAAAGTCAACCATTTTTGCGAGTTTTACTAAAATCTGTTCACAAGATATTTCCAACAATTACTATTCAAGTTTTCACTTCTGCCGGCACTCCCAGAGTGCAACCCGTCGTTTTTTTTTCTTTTTCAGTCTAAATTAAGAATTTGATTGCAATCTTAATCTTTATGACTATGACTTTTAAGAACATAAAAAGATTACATTTTTAAATAAACATAAGTCAGTTTATAAGAAATACTTCTAAGGTATTATGCTAGTGTAATGGCATCGCCAGAGTCATCACGCATTAAGTGTCGGACTAGCGGGCCTGTAGAGGGCCAAAGCCTGCCGGGGTTGCGGGACTCACAAATTACCGGGACCCGGTACGTAAAGGGCTAATGAAGGACACCGTGGATTTTAGTCAGCTAAGTCTGTCAGACCCTCCCGCCCTGCCCTGGGTGGGGGGACTCATTTGATGATTTTACCACAAAAAAAAAGTGTCGGACTAGCGTCGTTGCTGTCGTTGTACACAGCGCAACTGAAGTCTCCGATACCTTACGACTTTGGTATCCAGTGATCCATTGCTTTTTGCTTGTGTACGAACCGTTGCGTCAGTCACCTGGATAACACACTCGTAAGGTATCGGAGACTTGCGTCGCATTGTGTACGAAAGGTTTTAGACGCGTTTATGCGAGATTAGAAAGAGAAAGGTGCACTAAGAAAAGAGTGGAAGGTTATATGAGAGGCCTTTGCCCAGCAGTGGGACACAACAACAATGCTAGTTAAGTCTCTATTTACTGTTAATAATACGAGTGATTTTTTTGTTATTATAGTCTCTTTAGTGTGAAACTAGCAATCGGTTTATTTCGAAATATTTATCGGATTCGATTAGTCAGTGCCAATTGTCTGTTCGTATTCGGATGTTTGTTAATCAATATAATAGATTACAATTATATTCCCATGTGAGTAGCAGGTGAATGGTACTTCTACAAATAAAAAAAATCTTTTGTGTGGGTAGGTGCCTTGTTGGACTGGTGGACGCAAGAGCAAGCTGAGCTGCTAGAGGTTGTGGGTTCGACTTCTAGGTTGGGAAAGTGTTATTGGGTTTTTCCATCAGGAGTTACTCACCATGGAATCTTGATTTGCGCCCGGTTGCTTGAGAAATAGTATTGAATACTCAACTCGCAAAAAAAAGTCCTGTGATTTGCATTCAAATATGATAAAATTATGAAAGGAGTTTCATTTTCACGTATTTTTTCAAAATGAACATTGGTACTTCAATCACCGACACTAACAGTTGATTTTTGATCGAAGCATTGATATTTGCTCGTATCTAATTTTAGTCACACTGTACTTATAGGGGATAAATTTCTTAGGCACACTCTTTCTTGTACATTACTACATTATGCCTCGATACATGGTGTCGTGCAATTTTCTAGATCTCGGGGTCAAGATTTGCCACCGATTACTATGTAAGGATTAATGCAAAAGTCTATTGTTGCGATTAATGCGAAAGGCTGTCGTTTTATTCCCTGATTCTAAGCCCTGCGCAGATCCTGACTGGACATCATCAGGTCGCACACTCGGATTCAAATTCACAATCCCGAATGAATGAGAGGCGAGTTGTATACCTCTGACCAATCACGACTGTTCATAGACATTTTACCTGAATACCTAATAATTTATTACCTATAATATGATTTTCGACAATTTGATCAAAGCAAGTAATCTTAACTTACTTCTTCCGAAAAATCTATATTGAAACTCTCCTGATTTCCCCTAGGACCGTCTTCTTATAAGATAAGACGTCAAAACTGAGCGTATAAAACTAAACCGATAAGTTATAGTTAGCTGCCCCTAAAATACAAAGATATTTCTTATCTACGGTCTTTTTTATCATGGGAGAATCATCAAATCAGTCCCTCCATCCAGGGCGGGATGGGGGGGACTGTCAGACTTTCCTTTGGTGCCCTTTACGTTTCAGTGTTCCAGTTCCTTATGAGGATTTTTACCTTATGACCCTCCGGCAGGCTTTGGCCCTCTAAGGGGGACCTGTTAGATTAATGTCAGCTCTTTGATGCGCGCGTTGAAAACGATACGCCGTCGACTCGGACTCGTCGAATGCGGGTAGGAAGAATTCTCATGTTTACGAATTTTTGGTTTTAGAACGTGCCAGTTCCCATACGAGGTTTTGAGAGCAATGGTGATAGCTGGGGTTCGAATCCTACAACTCTTGAGTAGTAGGCGATACCATTGGGCCAACACTACCATCAACTGGGCACTAATTCAGACTCCACGCTTCTTATGAGAAATTCCTAATTACATTTTGCTTAAACCGATAGTCGAACTTAAGACTTGATAGTAGTATGCTAGATAGTAGTGCTAGATAATTAAAATTTCGAGACAGACTGGAATAATGCCAAAAGTGTCTTGAAACTGCGTTCTCTCACATGTGGTGTAAAGTCCTTGTGTATACAAAAGTGGACAAAACAACAAAACTTTTTCAACAAAGGAAAGCCTCTCATTTTGTTTTAGGAAATTACAGGAAGAGGTTAGATTTTAAAGCACAGACACATGATAAATCAACTCATGGTGCTACGCCATGTGGCATACAAGCAATACCCGCGATTTAACTGGAAGCGGCGTGGAATTTGGAAAGTGCCCTATCGGATTGTACTGTGAGGATCAAACGCATTCTATATGTTAATCCAGGTTATAAAATATGTATCGACGTCAGTCCACCCGTATTTGTGTGATTGAGTAACAAACATCTTTTACAAACTTTCAGTTGCTACTTTGAAGTATAGCATACTTCTTTGTTCACCAAACACAACAGGTTGGTTTATTTTAATTCCATAAGGAAAGTAAGATTGCAATGTTAGTTTCCATGACAAGAAGTCACTTCACGTTATTATATGAGTCACATCGTAGATGCGACGTTGGCGTCGTATAGTGTGTCTTGGTAGTTACATCGTCTGAAGCAGTTTTCCCGAAAAAGTAAATTGATATATCATTTGCACACTTTTTTTTTTTTTTTTTTTTTTTTTTTTTTAGGGTGGCAAAATCATCAAATGAGTCCTCCCGCCCTGGGCGGGGCGGAAGGGACTGTCAGACTCTTACTGACTAAAATCCACCCGTGTTTCTTCGGATGCCCTTTACGTTCCGGGGCCGCGGTATCCTGGATTAAGAAAAAAGCCGCGACCCCAGCAGGCATTTGGCCCCGTAAGGGGCCCCGTCGGTGACGCGTGAAACACGACGCGCCACCTACCCGGGCTTGGTCCTTGGTCGGACGGCGAGCTTACCCATTACTCACCGTCCGCAAGCCCGCTCCGCCGCTGTGCCCTCTGCTGTTCAGAGGGACACGCGTTGGAGCATCCACCCGACAGGCTATTCGCATACGGGCAAAGAGACCCCTTAGGCACACAGTGCCTAAAAGAGTTTTTGCCCGCATCCCAGGGTGCACCGGCCCGAAAAACTGGTCTTCCCCCCGGACGTATCCGAAGGGGAACTCCAGTCCACGGGCGCACGTGGAGGTTTCCTGTCTTAGCACCCCATCATTTGCACACTTAGATATATTTTTGAAGTGAAAACTTTTTTAGCGGCGTTGTGCACTTTTTTTGGAATGGGTTAAAAAATGTTAAGCTCGCGTCACATCACGTGACCTGATCGAAAATTGGTAAGACGACGCAGGGCGCTTGCGCGAATGTTCGTGTGTGTTTATTACTGTTCAAGTTTACACTTCTGCCGGCACTCCCAGAGTGCAACCCGTCGTTTTTTTTTCAGACGTTATCCCCTTTGTCTCATTCAATACCCTTACAAATCGTAGAACAAAAGAAAAGTAACCTACAAGTACAAGCTACACTATCTAGCAACTACAGAATCTAGATTTTCTTTGCGTAAAAGTCGTAAAAGTGGACGAAGGAAACGAATTATTACGTGGCTTTTACCGCTTAAAGCAGAAGCTTCAGACGTAAAATAACTGCTTATCAGCGTTATATTTTTTCTTAGCTATGTTATATTTTGTACCAACTGTTAAAGACGTTTTTTTATGTGATTTGTCAAGATAAGCTTAGAAAATGGAGACGGAGGAGGTCGTGGCTAAAAACAGCCGTATGGGATGACCAATTTCAAGCTGGGCGCACTTTGTATCGTACTTTGTTCGTATGTGAACGTATCGTAATTGTTGTACCGTGCGCACGCTGAATACAGTTTTCACTGTCATACAGGTAGGTTTTCTTTCTGTGATATCGCACTCGTGACGCCTATTTGGAGCGGCATGAATAATCAGAACCTGTGATTGTCGTTATAAACTAAGGCCCTGAGCAAGTAACAATCGGCTTCAAAAGGTAAGTGTTCCACCGACAACGATGAAACTGGACTGTACAAGAAACGTTCGATAGTAAATATCCTGTAAAAGTGATGCACATTTTATTGTTGGTTGCTGAATGTTCACACCGACGGCAAAGACTCGTCTCATTAAACTAATGAAGCGAGTCCTCGCCGGATGATGTTGAGTGACAAGGGCTTCAAAGAAATACTCGCTCAACGATGCTCGCTCCGTCACACGCTGATCGCCCAACGTCAAAAGTACCGGAACCACAGACTATCTTGTCGCTGGTCGCTAACTCGTTTTCAGTCGCTCGCCCTTACTCGCTCTACTCGCCGATCGCCGGCGGTGGGAGAACTGGTTAACTACATCTTTCAACAGGATTGCCTTAAAGAAAGGTTTTCGTTAGATTATGTCAATCCAATACATTTTTGTCCTTTCCATCATAGTAATCGCTACTATAATATTTTTTCTAGGTGTAGGTAAGTCTTCAGTAAAAAGAAAATCGAATTTATTATTATATCGGTAAGACCTTTTTTCTTAAAAAGAAAATAGTAGCCTCGCACTAGGTTTTTTCCTGTATTGTAGGTACATTTACAAACATTTAAATTCTCACATACAAACAGCAAGAACAACTACCTGCTGGCCATACAAATATTTTTTCAATGTGGGAATAAAACTCGCGACATGCAGTGCATTTGTTTTGTCAACCATTGCGCCAATCGTCTCCTTAAAACTACATTAGTGTTTATTCATATATATTATTACTGTAACCCTAATATTATACATGTGATAATAATATACACTAATACTATACATGTGAAAGTAAGTTCGTATGTTTGTTGGTTTGTTACCTTTTCACGCCTAAACCACAGAATGAATCATTGTAAAATGTTGTATGTCGTATGTACATATATTACGAGTATCAGATCTTACACAAACAGACATTCTGACTGCCAAAGCCTGCCGGTGTCGCGGGACTATCTTATCATGAAACCGGAACGTAAAGGGCTATTGAAGGAAAACCGTGTATTTTAGTCAGTACGATTCTGACAGTCTCTCTCGTCCCGCCCAGGGCGAGAGGACTTATTTGATGATTGTACAACGTTAAAAAAGGAAACAAAAACATAATAACATTCGCAAAATAAACTGTGTGATTATAAATGAACGCGTGCGAAGCCGCGGGCAAAAACTAGTACGTATAATAATAATTTGTTTCAGGTTTATGCTTAGCGGGAACTGTTCAGACTGATAAGTGGGTACTAGAATAAACATTCTGATTTAATGATAGAATAATACCGGTAAATGGCAGCAGCGTAAAGTTTTAATAGACCATTTAAATCGTGGCGGTTTTATGGTTTCAGGATAATAGCTTCAGCTACGTAGTTGGCTATTCACCTGTGAAAATATTGCTAGTTATGTATTGTTTAATAATAACGCGAATAAGCTTTTATTTGAAGGATAAAAGATAACCATTTTGTATGTTTTTAAATATTTTCAAAATACTAGCTGTGGCTAGTTGCTTCTCCTGTGTGTTTCTAGAAAATTATCCCACGAGAACATGATACCAGAATAAACGATATTGTATACGTTATTTCAGACTATAATCTACATCTGAGCCAAATTTTAACAAGATCCGTTAAGTCATTAATGAGTACCACACATTCACCCTTACATTTATATTTAATGTGTTAAGTAAGATTTAAAACATAAATTGGTAAATAAAATTAAGTTATAAGAAAACAAAGATTGTGTTACGTATCGGGAATTGCATTTCCACTAGGCTATTTGCCAAATGTATCTTAATTAAAATGAATTGATACTTTTTGCTGCAAAACCACTTTAATTTATCCAGATCTCATATTTATCATTTAAAATTCATAATGTATTTTCATGTTAATTATTTTAAAGTAATTATCGTTGATCAGTTACTTTTCGGGAATAAGATAATGTTATATTTTAATGGACTGTGGTTATCAATATCATGATCATTAATTCAACCTACTGCAGTTCACTCCTAACATAAGCCTCCCCTAAGGAGAGCCACAGCATACGCTCTCCCCCTTTTTTTCGTGCAACCACTTCCAACTAGGTAGAAAAAAGAAGGTCCTTTAGTTCATCGGTTCATCTTGCCGGGGGCGCCCCACACTATTTTTCCAGCCCACTGCTACTTTAGCTTGCTACAGTTTTGGACAATGTCTGTCACTTTGGTCAGATGCCATGGGACCTCATTCCGGATTTAATCTTGAACAAAACGCCGTATCTGTAATGCGGTCACCCGGAAGTTCCCGGTATCACTGGTGGGCGCTTTGTAGTTGCGATGGGGTTGCGACGTGTTTGCGAAGTGGTTGGACGTTGCTGCGAAGTGATCAGTATTACCCGAGCGGTCTATATTGACGCCACGACGCGCTAAGTCGTGCTTCGTTTGCTTTGTGGTTGCCGTACAGTTGTTACGTGTAAAACAACCCTTGGGTGCATTACATTGTCACTATTATTTTATTAATTAACGGCCTAAGAAATCCTACACTGATTTCATTGATGAGGTTCTTTAGAAAGGGTGGTCTGTTGGGTGCATAGGACTTGCATTGGCGTGCATGTATAATCAGATGGGGACGAGGCGAGAGGAGTACGTAAAGATTGTAAGCAGGTAGCACTGTGATTTCAGTCTATCCTCATGGGAAAAGAATGGGTTTTTGTATGTATTAATTAACGTTACTAACACTAATTCTTTCTTTCAATATATCTTCATTGACCAAAAACAAAACTTCTAGCTGAACTAACTACCGAATAATACCAAGTTAGGTAAAGCTTAATCCGACAGGAGTTGCGGCCCAAAGGACCAATTTGTCTCTATTCGTCAGACCATTGGCGTTAAACAAAGCTGATCGTTGTCTGTGATTGCTAGATGGCAGAACAGTTAGTACCTTACCGAGAGGCTTTTCGGAGTAAATTACTGGTTCGAAATCGGTGAGTGGTTTTGTTGATAGTCTAGTTTTGACGGGTAGTGATTTAAGATTGAAATTGTCGCTCGTTGTCGATTGATGATTTTTCGATTTGATGCTTGCCCGAACCAAATATTTAGCTACATTTGTCTACAATGTGGCCTGTAGTTCTTTGTGTCAGGGACATCTAGGGCCTGTTTTACGGCTTTGAATTTGTCCCTTCCCGTTATAAGACCGTACCATCGCAAGCGACTTTCCATCATCTCATCGAGAGATCCCCTAACGTACTCGTTTCGACTTATCTTCTTATCGAGGCTTGTGACTCCTGCAGCCCATCGTAGCATCGTTAGTTCGTTAGTTTGCCTTTTTTGTTGATTCCGTTTTTTGACAGCCCAGCATTCCGCACCATACACGATACTCCAAACTGGTGGATGAGACTTTTATATTATTGACCTAAATAAAAACAAAGCTAGATTTAGTTGGTCATCATCATCATCTCAGCCATAGGACGTCCACTGCTGAACATAGGCCTCCCCTTTAGATCTCCACATATACCGGTTGGAAGCGACCTGCATCCAGCGTCTTCCGGCGACCTTTATAAGGTCGTCTGTCCATCTTGTTGGTGGACGTCCTACGCTGCGCTTGCTAGTCCGTGGTCTCCACTCTAGTACTTTTCGACCCCATCAGCCATCTGCTCTGCGAGCAATATGGCATTATTTAGTTGGTAATTTATTGCAAAAACAGAGACAAAACGGTTATTTAGCAAAATCAATAAAATTCTTTTTAAAGGATTCACGTCTAAACAGTCTTAGAAATTCGTTTTCTATCAATTTGTTTTACTCAACAAATACTCCTTATACGAGTAAGTAAATTTTCTTCAGTAAAATGTCTGATTTGGATTCAAAGTCACGTGACAAACTCTTGGCGTCCCATTACCCAAATGTCGGTTACAGGGACATTCCGAGGCTTAGGCTACCTGTCCATTGGCGCTGAGCAAGTAAGAGAAGCTGAGCGAGGGCCATAAAGAGTATTGAAGATTTTGTATCGAAGCGGAGCAGAGCTAAGCTGCGAGTTTACGAAGATACTTCCAAAGCATGGTTTGAAACCGGCTAAAGGCTGCTTTGTTGACATGAAGTGAGAAATAGTTTTATAGTGGGCTGTGGCAAATACGAACTAATAGAATTTAATACATCTAATGTAAAATTCGCTCCATTAACGTTCAATGTATATGAATTTGCGAAGAGGGCAATACAACGCGTAGCGGGGTAAGCAGAGTTCTAAAAGGAAGCGGTTAAGCGGGATTGTCCGTTATTTATTTATTTCTTTTTGAATGACTTGTCTCGTCCAGACATGACCAGAATGCGCTACGGTGAAATGGACAAACACGGACTGTGTTTGTGTTGCAACACAGGAACATGGTTTTTTTTCTTCCTCCTTTGGGATAGAGTCGATTTGACTGCCAGTGTCATGTGGTAAACATATTAATGTACCCCTCCGTTTCCCCATTCTAAATCAATGGACAGGCAGCCTAAAGGGTTGTTGGTATTAAAGGAACTCGATTGAAATTTTGTGGTCGCTTTGGTACATTATTCCCGGTGTTAGTGTAACTGAAATGTCAAATTGAGACGTAAAGGTTAAATTGTCAGAACAATCGTTCTGTCGGTTGGTGATATTTAGGCAATATTCTTAAGAAATGTTTCGCTTTTATCAAATGTTGAAGTATTTGAATAAGGAACTATTAACTTATGAATATATTTGCGATGGCAAATTATTGATAAACACCAGAAATTGGTTCTCTACAAAACGTAACGTTTTCCATATAATTATTTCCAAATATATCAAGTAAAGCCTAATAATGTGCCTGAGTGTCATTCTTACATAGTTTGGTAATTGTTTCACAGCATAATAGATACAACTGAGACAAAAATACTTTAGTAAGTTAATCCAGGTTAAAAATTAACAGTGTGCCAAATATCATCTAAATCCGTCAAGTATTTTTTCTACAAACAGTGAAACACCCATCCTTTCTCACAAACAATAATAAAATATTAGCAAGAAGTGACGTATAAATCCTATTCATTCAAATATTACAAAAGTAATTAAGGTTAATAACAAAACCTGCATTTTCCTCACTAAAACTAGGATTTTAAATCCCGTTATCATCCCTCTATCACATCTTCCGCACATTATAACGAATAAATGCCAACAAAAATAAAATGGAATATAAAAAAAATCTGCCAACATTAAGGTAGATAAGTGAGACGTAACTTGATAAAAATATCACGGGAACGCGATACTGACTCCCCTTAAATACGGAAAGCCGATCTCTGAAGTAGATTGTTAAACATTTTACAAGCTTGTTAACAAAATTCACGGAACGCTCCTTTTTTTCCGGTTGTGCTAGTACAGATTTATTTTTTTATGTAGACGTAATTTATGTTGGCAGAAAGGCTGGTACAATTTTTATAACTGTCCAAATGAAAGAAAAAGTTTTTGTTCAGCACTAATTCTACGAATTTGACCATCTTTCCTACTAAACCACTACGGCATAAATTGTTTGGAAAAATGAAAAAGCGCTTGTGTACGAACGAGGAACTCATTTTTCCCCTCAGATATAATGGTATGGAACACAAGTCCAAAAGATATTAATATAGAAAAAAGAAAAGGTAGACGTGTTGAGTGATCAACTCCATACAACCTTTTTTTTCGGTGTACTTCTTATGGAAAACTAATAGTACCATCAAATTCTATAATTGTTTTCACTTTACTGTTAATTGTTTTAACATCTTTGTTGGATTTTAATTTTAATGATAACACAAAAGAAACTTTTTTTTGAAGTGAAAACTTCTTTAGCGGCGTTGAGCACTTTTTCTGTAATGGGTATAAAATCTTAAACTCGCGTCAGGACACGTGACCCTGATCGAAAAAGCGTAGGACGGATGGAGAGTAGACAGCTATCCCCTCTCTACGGCGCGGCGAAAATGTATGCCTGGGCCTACTGTTTCGTTTAGGCGGCGCAGGGCGCTTGCACGAATGTTCGTCTATGTTACAGCGTGCCACGAATCGAGGTCGAGGTCGAGGTTGAGGGCGAGGTCGAGGTCGAGGTCGAGGTCGAGGTCGAGGTCGTGGTTGAGGTCGAGGTCGAGGTCGAGGTCGACCTCGACCGTGTACGATAGCGCAATAAATGAATATTGTATTCTACCACATAAATGATAGTACTTTTATACTGATAAAGTAATTGGTGCAAAATTATTCCCTAACCATTCCAAAATATCAAACATGCTCAACGTTAATCAAGTTTTCACTTCTGCCGGCACTCCCAGAGTGCAAACGACGGGTTGCACTCTGGCAGTGCAACCCGTCGTTTGCGTTTTTTTTTTTTTTTTTTTGCATATTATTCTCTTATTATTATTTGTTTTATGTTATGAATTATCTATTATTATTTATAAATTCAAATCATTCAATTATAAGACACAACATCAATCGGGCCGAATCTTTGGTCGGTGATTACCTCTCAAGTGATAATTAGTATACTACATCAGAGAGTTGTATCATTAAGATTTGTGGACGCCAGCTGCGGTTCCGTTGGAACAAGCAGCGGTAGTGCTCCAAACATGATGAAAAACATTATGTATACAGTTATTTCCTCCCATCTGAAAACTTGTTTATCTTGAAGCTTACCAAATAGAAATTGAAGTTTACCACTATGACATAGTCAGCAGAATGTTTTTTTTTTTCTTCGTGATATTTGAGCTTTCAGACGTAGCCGTCAAAGCAGGTATTTTCATCAGTTTCAGTTTTAGTTATATATTTAGAGTTTAGTTTTTAGTAACTGAGCGGTTTTCAGCAAAAAATTATGTATAGCAGTTTTTGACTAATTGTAAAAACAAGTTTTGTTTTAAAATCGATCGACGCGTAAGAGATTTTGTGAAGACCGTTCAAACTGATGGAAGCTTGCTGTGGGTTTAAGTTTTCATTACCTAGCATTATTATTTTTGTTTTTTTGTCCCAGTGTAGTACAAATTACAAAATATTCATAGTCTGAAAATACAAAAAAAAATCGGTTGCGGTCACACATTTTTCCGGCTGCTACGAGAGGTTTTTAAATCGTGGTAAAATCATGAAATGAGTGCCCAAATAACTGATAAATACATATAAAAAACATACTTATAACGCTTAGGTAAATACAGATCACTGACTCTCCTCAGCAGTAAGTGTCAAGAAAAATAAAAAATGCTTCTTGAGAAATCTAATATTATTAAAAAAAAGGCTTTAAACCAAAACCCTTATTTCTTTTAAAATAATCTCTAGATAGGATGACGCCAGACATGTCTGGTTTATTTGAAAAACCTCATTTGCCTGTCACCGTTGTATTTTCGGAGTGAAATTACGGGCTGAACCACATACAGGCAGCAATATCGCTTACAAATTACTTTAGTCTTCATGAATATTTCATCGTGTAAGGCTTGGGTGATGTTTATCTGAAAATTAAACGATACCGTGACCTTTTGTCATTAATTTTCTTAGTTTAAAGTAAACAATGAGTTTGTGGACGTGAGTTTGTAATTTAAAGACGCTTTTT